>CM073496.1:2505000-5002500 GCA_037074585.1 Biancaea sappan | reverse complement strand
CAATGAATTATTTATTTAATGCAATTTACTACTTAGTTATGCTCATTTATAAATATATTTAAGTATTTAACACAATTTACATATAAAATTATTTTTATGAATGAATTGTTGATTTTATGTTTACTTATAAACATTCAAATAATATAAAATTTATAAAAACTTATTTCAAAATAATGAATTATAAACATATACAAATAACATAAAATATATAACAATTTATTTCAAAAAATCATCAAATGCTAATTTTATATCAAAATAATTAATCATTCAATTATATGTCTTTAATCATTCAAAAAATTAAAAAATATATAATAACTTATAAAGTATATTTCATATATTTTTGAAAATTTTTATTTCCATTTTCTAATCATATTTCATATTTCGTAATTGACTATAAAAAGAAAAAAGAAAGGAATGATAATTATGTGTGTAGGTCCCACTACAGTCTACAGATGCATTTCTCTCCTTTAATTTTTTGCGCTGCCTATTATATTATTTCAACATTCTTTTTTCGTGGGATTACAAGAAAACTTTTCAGCGGGATTTCAAAAATATTCATTCCCCGTAGAATTATTTCAACCTTCTTTTTCACGGGATTACAAGCAAACTTTACTTTTTTGTGAGACTTCAAAAATATTCATTCCCCACCGAATTATTTTTATATAACAATAATTTCTTCTTCTCTAATCAACCTTTTCTTTTCTCTTTACGTCTTCCATCCTCCTTTTCTCTCTTATGATTTTCTCTTCTCACAGTTCAATTGTTTTTTATCCAAGATACATGGAAAACAAAATATATTCTTCGTAAATCTAATTATTCTCTTATATCATTCTTCTCTTATAATTTAACAGTTTATTTTCTCTCTGTATGGCAGTATATTGCATCACACTTCTCTTTTGCTTTAATGGTTCTTTTATTTTTGAATGGTAGTGCATCATAGTTTCCATTTTATCTTATATACAAGCAAAAACTCTGTATATTCTTTTATCAAATTATTCTCCTCTCAATATCATTCTTCCTTCCATTTTTTAATATTGTTCATTTCTGATGATTTAACAGTAAGCAAGAATGGAAGATTATTCTAATGGAAGAGTAGCTAGAATTGTTTTAATTTCTTTTCTTAGAGTGCTGCTGATGGTTTGATTTTGATCTGCTACAAGAAGATTGAAGAGCAACAAAAGATACCAAAAGTTATACAAGATAAAGAGGCAGATTAAATTACTTCATATGAAAATTTATAAATTCATTGTTTTATTTATAGTATATAAATAAAAAATTCAGTTACATGAAATTTTGTAAATTTATTTTTTTAAATAAGATTAAAGTCATTGTATTATTTGCAGCCTCAAATAGAATTCATTAATATAAAAATCTATAAATTCATTATTTTTTCTTTACAGAGTTGAAAATTTACATAGCAAAAAAAAAATTCTTTTATTATTTAAGAAATTAAAGTCCACATAATACATTTAAAAAACAACAAAATTTTTAAAAATACAATTGCATTATAGGGGTGCTCGACATGGGCCTTGTTGAGCCACATATATGTGACTTGACATGAGGCATAGTGTATATATATATATATATATACACATTATATGTAGTAGACAAGTGGCGAATGGGCAATGTATGTAATATAATTTTCAACTGAAAGCCAGTATGAAAGGTTCAGTAGGATTTTTTTATCAGTAGAAAATTAGTTGAAAATGAATTAGCAACTATTAATTTACCGATTGAACAAATTCCGTAGAAAATCAGTCATAAAACTGATTTTCCTACTGAAATTCTTATGTTTCTGTCTATTTCTACTGTAGGTATGCATCATTATTGTTGTAGTGCTCTTGCTTGATCATTCACATAAGATCCATGTTTTCTCTTATGTGTTTCAATAAAGAGTTCACCTCTTGAAACAAGTTGTCCTTTCTCTATTTCCTACAAATATTGAACGGTTGTATTTTAAGATACAAATATCATATATGTTAAACTCAAGTAAGATAAATACTATTTGGTCATCATTTCATGTTTCTTTCGTGGAAGACTCTTGGAACTCCCAATATGCGGAAAAAAAAAACTTCAGCGTATTTACGGCTTTCCTTGTTTCTATTACTCATTTCCTGCAAGTATTTATACAATTCACTTAAAGCATACAAGTCAATCCATATTAAATAGCTAATTATGCCTATCATAAAAATTTTACCAAGGACTTTAGTTTGTGCCAATAATCAACAAAGCTATTCCATTGATTTTGAGGAATTCCCCTTGGGTAACTATTGATGATGTCATTTCTACCCATATCAGAACCAAATGTCTCTTTATGCAATCTATTTCTAAAGCCCTTCCTTTTATTGCCAAGAGATTTCCAACTCTAGTCCACCTATAAACCTTATCATATGCAAACTTTTTCTATAGTTTATAATTAACAATTGTAAGGAAAACTAGTAGCAAATAAGAATTAAATTTTTTTGAATGTTAAATCGAATACCTTCAACAAAACCACTTTATCCACATATCTATTTGGTACCATCCTCCAATGATAGAAGTTCAAAGGAACTAGATTAATATATGTCACCAATTCTCCTAACCATACTCCAATTAAATGCCCAGCCTCTCCAACTCCTTGCCCATAATAGTTAGATTGAACTTTAATTTTCTTGTTACAAGCTAAGTTCCAAACTTCATGAGCATGCATTTTTTCAATTGTAATAACCCATTGTCATCTGCCACAATAGAAAGAAACAACTAGGTAATGCAAAATATGTGATAGAGGTTGACAACTAACATAAATCATGTACTATTTGACACATATATCATGAAAAGTTAGAGTTTTCAACAATTTCAATTTATATAATCATAAAACAAATTACCTATAACCTCAATTGTCCAACAAGCCTTAGATTGTTTATATGTATGTGCAGGAGATGGTTGTCTTTGAGTTGTGGGTGTGGGAGATGGTTGTCTTTGAGTAATGTGTGTAAAAGAAGGTTGTCTTTGAGTTGTGGGTGTAGGAGATGGTTGTGGCTTCAATTGAGACCGAGTTGATCATGCAAGTTTAGGATGCATCCTGAAATCATTTACAAATAAAACTAGTCAATAGAATAACATAAAACAATGTTACAAAACATCAAAAAAAAATTATTAAGCAAATAACATGAATTAGTAAAGGAAATTAGAGTACCATGTTTTCTTCATCATTATTTTCCTACTCATACTATGATTGTCAATTGGTTGATCTTCCTAGTTTTCATTGTCCCCTCTTAACAATTAGAGGTCATTGATATCAACTAGGAATATAGGACCTACATCTTGCTCTATATGTAATTCTTGGAACTGGTGGTTTCTTTCTGCATCCTCTAATATAAAATGACCCATTTCATAAAGGTCTCTAGGTTTGACATGTATAGCAACAATCCATGGCTTATCATTTTTGTCATTAACATAAAATTCCATTTGAGCATTTGAGGCTAAAATGTATGGTTCATGCTCTTCTAGCTCACCAGTATGGATCAATCGAGAGAAATCAACTAGATTGAAATGCAAATTGTCTTTTTTTTAATATTTCTAATATCTGCCCACATGCATTTGAAAAGAACAACTTTGAATTCACCATAATAGTTTATGATGTCTACTAACTTCCCATCATATAAGACATCTTACAGAATTTCCACTCCTAATTCTTGCACTTGAATATCATCTAGTTTCAGATGTTAAACACACCCCACTATTTTGAGTCTTTAATCCTTACTTCTTCTCTAATGCCCTAAACCTATAACCATTTATATTTGTCGTAAGCACCAAATCGCCCAGCCATTGTAAGTGGACCTCTTGCAAGGAACTTGATATCATCTACAATAGATGCATTTTTCTCCTTTTCCATATGAAAAAATTAATGCAAAGTTCAATACACTCAAATATCAAAATATAGACTAATATCAATACATCTAGAGATATCAAAAACATACCCATTTGGCACTATGACATCCTTAAGGACTTGGAAGCACATACATCTTTTTGTGCATTAGTCATCACAAAACAAGTTGTTTTGTACTTCCCATTCGAATCTAGCCACAACTCAAGCCTCAATCTAAGATAACTTGGAAGAAATGTTGTAATTATGAACCTTTTAAAGTAAACTAGAAAAGGTGGACAATGAATAAGCTTATCACTGGCGAGAGATGAACAGCTGTTGAGGGATGAGATAGAGGGAGACAATGGTGAGATAATGATGAGAGACGATGAGACAATGGCCATAAGACGGAGATGAAAATTAGAGATGATGACCACGAGACAGAGATGAGAATCAAATAACTAGCTGTGACCACGAGACGATGACAATGGAGATGAGAAACATAGAACTAGTGACCAGACCATGACAATGAGAACCAATGACCACGAGAGACAGAGATGATGAGATGGAATTAAGAAGATCAGATGATGATGATTAAACAGAGAACTAGAAGGGTTAAGGTCTGTGACAATCGATAGAGACAATGATGAGTGACTAGATGATGACGAAGACAATGAAAATGGAAATACGGAGAATTGGAGTGACTAGACGATGACAATGAATTGAAAATTAGAACCAAAATTGGGATTTAGGGATATTGTTATTAAAAAATTATTGAAAGGTCAGCATTTTAATAATATTTTTTTAAAAAAATTGTTTAATGTCAATTACAATTAATACTGAAAAATTGATGTTAAGTATTTGAAAAAAAAAACCATTTTCATGTTTAATGTCATTTTTTAACAACTAACATTAAATAACTAACATTAAACTTGCGTTTTTTTTTTCTTGTAGTGAATTCTCAATCACTTGAACATCTTTAATCTTTTTACCTTTCCTCTTCATTTGCTTTACAACGACCAACACTGTAACAATAAACGCAAATTGACTCGGATTCCTTCATTTGCAAATCTTCAAATTCTCCTCTTAACACTTGGAGACACACTCTCCTCACCTTATCAACTCCTTGAAAAGAGCTTTGCAAAATTACCCAAGCTTTCTTTGTAGTAGTAGCATTGGCCACTTTCTCAAACATTGATTCATCCAAACATTGTTGGATGAGGGTAAAGGATTGTTGATCCTTCTTTCTTGTTTTTGCAAGAGTTTCTTTCTCGTGTGAAGACAATAACTCCTCATTTGGTGGTGGAACGTAGCCTTCTCTACAATCTCCCATGCATAATGTGAACCAAGTAAAGCTTTTACACTAAGACACCGATTATCATTACTCTCCTTTATTAGGTGAGGAAATTGAAATAGAAACATTGTGGTATTCATCTCTCTCACACTTAAGGATCAAAGCTCTGATACCACTTAATTGGAAAGGAGGAAGAGGAAGTATCAATGGAAGAGAGCATTTCTCTTAGAACTCTCTTGATTCTGTTGCTTTTATTTAATCCAAACACAAGTACATTGCGATATTTATAAGCATAGTAGACAACTCTTTACATGAACCTAATTAATATAATAAATGTATCACACATTTCTAGATTCATGTACTACAATATTCTAGATGGTTCATATGAATTAACCTACTTAGGAACTCAAAAAACTTATCTAAAAAATCAGAAGATCCATCTAGAGATTCAAAGAGACTTATAAAAAAATTAAAGAGAAATATAGAAAATGCAAGAGATGCTGAGAAAATTACAAATTATATTTATTTTTAAAAGAACCTTAGTTTGGAACCAATATCTTGTGATAGTTTGATCCCTCCCTGTTTCTCATTGTCAAGCCAGTGTGTTTTCTCTGTTAATTTCTAATTCGTGCATGACCAGTGATAATTTTGCATGCGTTTGCTTTATGATCAAGTCTGATTAACTCCTTTCTTGATTAAATCTTGTGTTTTTTGTGGATAATTCCTGGTCTGTGCTGCGAATCTTGGGCTTACGGTATCACTGATTAATCTCTTTTAATTCTTTAGGGGATTTCAGTATCTTGTCATTAAATATAGATTTCAAAATTTCCTGGACTAATGCATGTTTTCTTGTTATTAAATCGGGATTTAAAACTCGTTGGATTAATCTGTGTGTCTTGCTGTTAAAATTTGGATTTAAGCTTTCCTGGATTAATATGTACTCATAAATCTGGATTTTTTTAATTCTCCTAGAATAATCTGAATCCTCTTTTTTTTCGTTGATAAATCTGAATGTAAATTTCATTAGTTCAATCTCCACATTTGTCATTCTTACGGGTCTGGCTTTGTATCTCCATGGATTAAGATTAATCTGTATGCTTTCTTTTGATGAATATAATCTTGTTTTCACACATCACTGCATTAGTATCTCACAACCTTATTTGCTATTTTGCATATTTGAGTCCTGAAGAGCAAGTGGGGATGCATCCCAATATATGTATATACATGCATGTGTATGTGTGTTGCCTAATATGATCATTATTGACTGTCCTCTTTTGCCATCTTTGAGGCTTTTATGTTTGCTGTATGTGCTTTAGTTCTTTTCTTTTCCCTTTCATTTCCTTTTTCTTTTTCTTTTTTTTTCAAATGATGGAGATTAGGCTTTGCTCTAGGTTCTTTTCTCTCATTGGATGTCTCATGTGGGTTAGCCAGTCCTTATCATAGTTGCAAGCCCTGCTTGCTATGTACCACTCTTTGATGATCAGCTAATGTTCTTTTCTTTTTTTATATATATAATTTGATTTCTTTTTTTTTTTAAATGATCATCTAGTGTTCTTTTTAATTTCGTTCTCTCTTTTTAAGAATTGAGTAATTGACTTCATCCTTAATCCTAATGGAATGCTTTCCTAAAATTGGATTATCGATCAAGTATGGGTCTTTTTGAAATAATTAGTAGGGCCTGTTTTGGAATTCCCTTTGCAAAATTCTGCCAAGTTCTTTCACGAAACAATAAAGAGGGGTGGTCTGTCTCTTTGGGACTACTGTTCAGGTTGCTTAGAAAAATAGAAAGTCCAAACCTGTAATAATAAAAAAATATTAAATCTCTTCACTGGCAAAATTCTTTTCAAATGTTAAGGTAATGAATTAAAAAAAAAATCTTTCTAGAAAGAAACGATGAATGAGAGTTTCGGGCTTTTTTCAAGAGGCATGTGGACTTTTATTTTCAAAATCCAGTATCCTGATTCAAGAAAAATTGCTTTCTGAAACAATTTTAAAAGCATATCAAAAGGGTTCTTGGATTTTTAGAAGGGTCCATCTTAGAAATATCTTCAGAATTAAATCAAAAGGCGTCTTCTCAAAATTTATTTTAAGACCGGTCAAGAGTCAGTCTCCTTTCTTTTTTCTTCTTTTTTTAAAGGCACCTTTCGAAAATTCATCATAGCTGAGTTATGTTTTTTTTTATCTAATTAAAACATAATTCAAATTGTTTGAGAACAAGACAAATTGTTTTTAAACATGCTTTCTTCTCAAATATTATATTGTTTCAAAATCCATGTCAAACACACAGTTTTGCACCTCATTCTTTCAAAATTTCATTTTAAATAATCTTTCAAAATAGGAGGAAATGCATTCCACTTTTAAATTTCATAAAAAAGTCTTTCCAAAAAAAAAATAACAGAGAAAATCCCAAAAACATTTTCCAAAAGTATCTTTTTAAAAAAAGAATAAAAATCATTGTCCAAATGTATAAAACATATCTTTTCTCTTCTTCCTTTTAGTTGAACTTTTACAACCTTCATTTCTTCAAATATCTCAAAAATATCCTTTTCGAAGAATAACATCATTTTCAAAACAGATCAAAATCAACTCATCTCATTTTTTAAAAAATATGAACTAATTTGACTTTGATTTCCTCCATTGGAGTATGTAGGACCCTTGGATTATCAAACAAGGTCAAGTCTTCTTAATTTTAAACATTTTCTTTTTATGGTTTCACTTTCATAAATCTTAAAAGCACGTAAAAAGATTAAGAATCACGTAGGGAGGGTAATCGTTTTAGGCAAAAGCAGTGGGGTGTCTAACAACTTCCCATAGTTTAAACAGACTTTCGAATCCTTAGAACTTATAGAAGCCTTATCCTATTTTCATAGGTTTTTTTCCTAGTTTTACTCTTTAGCTATAAAGATTGGGTAACAGCTCTATTATAGGTTTAGTTTTCGTTTAGGAGTTAGATCTAGACATTTTTCAGCCAACAGGTGTGAGGATTACAAGTAGCCCATCACCCTCCTTTCTTGGGAATGATCTTAAGGAGTAGGCTGGTAGGGTTTAAATAAAAGGTCTTCATGTCATGCATGCATGATCACCTTACATAAACTAGATAAGAGTTTATTTCTTAATAAATTAAGATAAATTGTTATGTTGATCTCATATTCTCAGTCTTGCAATCCTAATAAACTATTGTACCTATGATCCTATGTTTCCCCATTTTAAGTCATTCAGTACCCATGATCTCACTACTCCCCTAAATTTAGTACATTTTCGGGGTATTCATGGTCATGTTTGTAGAACATGTCTATCATACCACTCAACTAATAGGTTAGACCCTTTACCATAAATACCTCCTCACAATCATTCTTTGGAGACAAAGAGACTCTGGTATAGAGGTTTTCTTTATTCTATAACTCATTTTTTAGAAAGATCGAGCTCATAAGAAAAAGTGCTTATTTTCTTAAATTATATTCTCTTGTCTTGCTTAACATTTACCTGTGCTTTACTTTCTTATTTTTTATTATTATTAGGATTTCCTAGAGATCGGTCTATTTATTACTCTATAACTAATAAATTTGAACCCTCCAGCATTCATATTAATTTTTCTTTATCTCTAATCTAACTAACCTATTGAGGACTCACTTTCTAGTCAAATTTGCTTTCATTTAGTGTTTTTCTTTGGACTTGTTAATGTGAATGCGGTAAGTTTAGCTAATTTCATTAAGCAATGTCTTATTAGCATTTCATATGGGATAGAAAATTTTTGTAAATACATAGGATGGAATTGAAGCATCAATTTGTTTTCCCACAGATATCTAGTTATATAAATTGAACTAATTGTGATAAATAATTCACCCTGGGTCATGTTGAAGAACACTATCTTTAAGGAATATTTTGCGACAACAGATAGATTTTCAAAGCTAAAATTCCCCCAAGATTAAAACATGCCATTCTGGGATGAAACCCAAGTACCAAAATAACAAGAATAGAAAATTAAAGTTGTAACCCAAATTGTCTCTCATTCCTCTACTAAAAAACTTGTATATGTGCAACCCATGGTTTCAGGATGGTATTTCTTTTTTTTTTTTTGTGTTGTATTACCCTTGATCTTGTCTATGTAAATGAATTAAAGATGTTATATAATGTGTGATGGAATTCTGTGTTGTGCGATGCCAGTGGTGGATCTTGAAAAAAATTATTGAGGGACCAAAGAAACACATAATAATCAATAACAAAAATTATAATGATATACATTTTTTATAATATTCATACTTAGAGACCAAATACATCATATATTAAAACATTTCTTCACAATTGTATTGCATAAGATAAAATACATACTAAATTTGTAATTGTATGTAATATCCCAAGAATTTATATGAATATTTAAAGTCTAATTTGAAGTTTAGTGAAAAATTTAATTACGTGGAAAATTTACTTTTTGAATTAGTGAAGAAAATGAGGGAATAGAAATTTTAATTTTTAATTTAGGAAATTTTTACAAATTCTCAAGGACTAAAGTGAAAAGAAAAGAAAGTATAGAGGACTTTTGAGAAATGACCAAATAGGAACCCGAGAAGAAGAATAGAGCTTATGGGAATGAATTATGAGTCCGGTACCGAAAGGATGATAGATTTGGGGTTAAAGTGGAGTTTGAGATATTGAGAGGGACTAAAGTGAAATAAGGAAATCTGTGGGGCACCTAGGATTTAGAAACACCTGAGGTGAGATTTTATGAATTTGCTTTTGCTAGTCTTGACTGAGGGTCAATTGCAGAGCAAGTGATAATTTCACCCCGGGCGAGTATATAGGTGGCCTCACCTATTTTTTATTCATTTTTCTCCTTTCCTCTCTCTCTCTTCACTTTCTCTCCTCTCTTTCTCTCTTCCTTCTCTCTAATTTCTCTCTCTACACTCCAACTCTACAACCGGGCTTTGGAGGGTGGATCTCGGGCTACGGGGCAAGCCTCTAGGAGCCAAGCAACGTAGGGAAAGCAAGGAATCGAGGTAGAAATTTCTATTTCTTAAGCTTTTCCCTATTTTCTAGTTTTAAGAGTGTTTGAGGTAAAATCGAGATTCCCGCTTCGTTTCTCGATTAAAATTGGTGATTTTGGTGTCTAAATGCTCCTTAGACATTAAGGGTGAGATCCCATGGAAGAAATCATGAAAAACGGTAAAGATTTGGCTAGATTTGGGCCAAAACCTAAAGAAATCGCGAAGGGATCGTGATCGTGGCGCCCAGGCGCCAAGGTGAGATGGGAAGAAGAAGGAATTGGCGCCCAGGCGCCAAGCATGGGTTGGCGCCCAGGCGCCAGGTGTGCCGGGAAACCTTAGCTTATTTTAAATCGGTCATAACTTCTTCATCCGAACTCCGTTTTGGGCAAACTTTATATCGTTGGAAAGCTCTTTAAGTCTAGTTTCCAATGGTATAAGTTTCATTTGAATATTCATTACCGGTTAGGAGTTATGACTTAAGATGTGAGTAAAGGTCGAGAGTAGTGGTAGAAAATTTCTCTATTTCGTAACCCTGATGGTTTTTGTCTAGTTACAATAGGAATGGTCAAAGTGCAAAGTGGGAATGCCGAGAGCGTGAAATCTAGGTGAGTGGGTTAATATTTGCTATGATTAAATATCTGTTATTGACTTTTTGTATCATAGTGGAAATATGTTGTATATCCAAGTTTGAAGAGGATGATGTGGAACGATGAGGCATAAACAATTGTGGAACGTGTCTGGTAATGTATATAATTATATTTTCTTATTTTCCCATGAATGGAGGTTATATGATGGATTGTGAATGGTATGTGAATTGAGTTGAATAATTGTTCTATATTATGGGTTATGTTGTATACATGCTATGTTGCTGGAACCATATTGATTATGTTGTGACTTGAATTGTAAATGACTGAGTTGTGTATGTGGCTCAAGATTATGATTGAGGATGTTTTTATATGTGATTGTGATTGTGTTTGACTGGAAAGGAAAGGCATGGTGGTGCACCCCATGGAGAAATTTATGTAAAGTTATAAGGGTGGAGATTATAAACGGAGCGATAAGGGTGGATGCGGCGGGGGCCGCGGGCAACGATCCAGAGGTATTCTGGACGACCCGGTTGGTACGGGAAATGTGTGTGAAATTGATTTCACCGATTGCTGTTGTGAATTTTGAATTATGTTGAAATGTATTTGATTTACTTGGATATTGTTGTGAGGTATTATGAATAATATTATATTATATGATGATCGATTTACGTATGATTGCTGCATGTTATCATTATGATGCATGATATTTTTTTGTCATAGTGTTGTGTTATCTACTCACTGGGCACGTGGTTTACTCATACCCCTCTTATTGATATTTTTTTTAGAGTTGACAGTTGAAGGTAAATATCAGAATAAGGAATTATGGATCCTTAGTCCATGATTTCCTTTTCATTTGTTCAGGATAAAGGTATAATAGTTAAGTCTTATTCTAAGTTGTATAAATCTAGAAATCTCTGTAATCGGGTAGGTTCATTCAGTGATGTAATGTGAGTAATTGTAGTATGTATAGAGAACTCGTTTTGGTTGCATGAAAAAGAATTGTATGATTTTTAAGAGAAAGATAGGATTAAGGAGGTGAAATGAAATTCACTTTCCGTGCCGGTCACGTGCTCAAATTTTGGGACGTGACAAGTTGGTATCAGAGCTTTGGGATTATGTCTCTTACCGATTACAGAGTAAGGTAACTTTAGTGGGATCTCCTCTATCGTGGTGAACCCGGGCACGACTATAGAGAGATGGCTCCACTGAAGGTCCTGTAGGATGTTTTCATTTTCTTTTCCTCCAAGACTTGTCTTTTCTTATGAATTATGTTTTTAGCTTTAGTTTTAGACAGATATGGCTATACTTTTGAACTCGGTAAAGGAAAGGTTATTATTTGTTTTGATTCCGTTGCTGTCGGATCAAATTGTATGTATGGGGCTTTATATGTTAAGTTCATGATTGATTTTATGTGACTGATTTCTTTTATCTTTCTTAATTTTATTATTACTATTTTTGGTGTACCATCCCATAAAAGAAACCACTGGCATTAAAAGCAGAAGGATTATATTGCAAAAAAAAAAATTACTCATGCATGAGTAATCTAAAAGCGAGGTGGTCTCAGATTAGGAGGGTTGTACTGTATCATCACCCCTCGACCATTCCTTGGAGCGAGAGACAGAGCAATGTCGCGGAGGGTAGTGTAAATCCCATTCATACAATCAACACTTCTTTGTTGTTGATTGCAGAAGCACTGGGTAGACCAATAGAAGAACCTGTCTATTCTTGAAGTCATTTCTGCATGATTGCGTTTAGTTAACTTCTCCAGGTCTCCTATCATCTTTTTCAGATTTTTGACCTCCTGCTCTAGACAGGCGATTTTGTCCTCCGAGGTATGGCCCGTGCTAGTCTCCTCAGCTTCCTCGATCTTCTTCATTTTCTTCTCCTTCTGCTTCTCTGGAGACCCCTCAAAAGGTCTTTTGCCCTTGTCTTTGCCCAGGCTTAAGTTTAAGTTGAGCTCTTCTCTCTTGGCATCCACTGTGAGATCAATGTACTTCCTTGTGGCCATGATTTGGAAAAATTTAGAAATTTATGTGGGAGTATGAGAAGAGAGGAATGCTGGGAAGTTGTAGGCTCAAAGATAATTACTCTTTGTGGTGTGGTAACTGAGAACGTTGAGACAGTTTTTATAGAGGAAAAATTTGAACTTAGAGACAAAGAAGATATCTCTTCGCCGCACCCTACACGCTTAACCTATGGATTTCTGCAAGCTGGAAGCTAGAAGTCTAGGGTAGGCATGCACACCAACAACGCGTCGCATTAATGGTAAAACCACGAAAGTCAATATTCGGTAGATTTGCGGCTGATTTACACTTGGTTTTTCCATTTCTCTCGTTGGCATTTTCTGAAATTGAAAGAAGTCGACAATGTAGCCATTAAAGATTGCCTTGGATGTTTTTATAATAAACTAAAATATATTTCTATGCTTTCTTGTATTGTTCTTGAAAGCCTTCAGTTGAGTATAATATGCATGATTGATTGAATTATATTGTGATTATATGTATCTAAATACATATGATATGTATGTATGTTATTCATGCATAGAGAGTGAAGGCTATTTGTTATGGCCAGTAATAATATGTAATGATTCTACATATATTCTGAGAATGAGAAGTCTGAAATTTAAAAGAACTTGAATAGATGAAAATATATAGATAATGATGTATCTCCATGTTTATACATATATGCTCGTAGAGGCAAGTGAAAGGTAAAAAAAAAAATTTCTCACTTTATGGAACACTTGATGTGTAAATGTGAGAAATTTTTATTTTAATATGTATATTTGAAAATGTGTAAGCTGAGGGCAAAGCCACGGATTAGAAACCTAGATAAGGCTAGTATGAAGCTACCCGATCATGGAGTAATATCTCGATTTAGAATTATTGGATATGACAAATACAGAGTTAGGAAGTCATAAATTGAAGCGGCGATTAGTTTAATAATTTGAGCAAGAGTCAAAAGTTAGCCGAAATTTTTGAGGAAATCTTTTGTATTAGATTATATTTTGTTATTTTCTGGCATGCTTATCAGAGACCGTTGGCTTTGCGTCGGATGAGGTCTGTAGGCCATCTTTAGAGTATGATGTAAAGGTTTTGTGGCCCTAAATTTCGTCTATATATAATGGATGCCCCATTACGCTGCTCACTACACTAAGAGTTTATATCTATAAGCTTTCTAGCATCAAACTTCTCCTTCTGTATAACCTTTATAGCTCAGAAAGATATGGCCGGCAATAAATCTTTCAATTTAAACTTTGAGGCTGGCAAGGTAGAGCTAGATCTAAATCTTAGCCTGGAGAATTATAAGAATAAGAGATCCATGGAAGAGTCACCAGAGGCTAAGAAAAGAAAAAGGGATGTAGTAGATGGTTCACGCCACTACGATGCCAAATTGCCCAGAATTGAATTTGTGGCAATTTGCAGTATAGTGATCCCCAGGTCGTATTCACTCAAGGAGCCTCACTTCTTGATACTAATTAATCGTTCTAAACACCTAAACACCAATTAAGAGTACATAAACGTGGGGGGGGTTTTGTAGCAGTACTAACAAAATAAATAAAACAGAACAGCAATTAAACACTACAACAGCAGCAAAATATGCAGCAACAGCAGTAACAGCAGCAGCAGTAGAAATTGCAAGATATTGACAGTAAAGAGACTATGTAATCAGCCACTAGGATTCATGGGAGTGTAACTATCATTACCTAACTCATTGATTCAGTTTTGTTCTCATTCCATTGTTTGGTTCTTTATGAAAATGGTTCTAGAATAACATCCAGAATTTAATGCTACTAATTACAGTCAAGAACATCTCTCTACTATAACTAGATGCATTCAGTGGAAAATCTCAACCAAACCAAGTTAAATATATTATTTAACTAGTCATTTCGCCTCCCTCACTTTCCTAATCAGTCAAGCAAGGTTATGTTTTATATATAAGTCAGTTTATGTTACATTCTCAAGCTCTAATCAGAATTTGACAGCAAAATAAACATGATAGCAAAACAGAAACGAAATGAGATGAAAATGGAGAATAAAACACTTAACTTGCATTCTTAGTTCAAGCTACAACATCCCAGTGGTCTAGTGACTAATTACAATGAAAACTTAGCCCTCCATGAGAGCAAAACAGCCAAAAACAGAAGCAAAAACAGAGAGGAAGAGAGAGCTGCGAATTTTCTAAGTCTGGTTACAAAATAAAAGTATTCTCTTCTTTAAAAACTGATGCCCCTTCAATGCCTTAGAATATTCTACCCTAGATGCTTTCTTCCATGATGTGGCAGCACTTTGACAGCAAAACAGCAGCATAATTAATGTTTCTGCAGCAGCAGATAGGCATGGCAGCAGCAGATTTAATATTTCTGCAGCAGAAAGTAACAAACAGCAGCAGCACAGCAGCAGAATATAGGTATGGCAGCAGCAGAACAGCATGGAAAAATTGATATTTCAGCTTTGCTTTCTGACCTATGAAATTTAATATTCATGCCCAAAAATTCTGACTACATGGCATTGAATAAGAATTCAAGTAGGCCCCATATCCAGCATATCCTAGTCAGCATCTGCATCACCCAAAAAGTGCCACATTAGCATCCAAATCAGCATCTTTGTCCATGTCAGCATTTTTCTCTCCAAAATTAAGATTTGTAGGAATTAGATTGAGCATTTTGCAATTCAAGTTCTAAAAATATAAAATTGAAACACATTCAATCCATAAATAGTTTACACCCAATAAATTTCAAAACATAATAAAATTAGAGAATTGACAAAATTAAAGAGGCAAAAATGACTAAAATAGGGACTAAAAAGTATATAAAAATGCCCGATATCAAATCCCCCACACTTGGCCTTTTGCACTCCTGGGCAAAATAATAATCAGAACACCAAAAGACACCAATGGAAAAATGTGGAAAGCATGCTAG
Organism: Biancaea sappan; assembly: GCA_037074585.1. Taxonomy (NCBI): domain Eukaryota; kingdom Viridiplantae; phylum Streptophyta; class Magnoliopsida; order Fabales; family Fabaceae; genus Biancaea; species Biancaea sappan. The sequence continues at coordinate 4,986,875 of CM073496.1, read as the reverse complement.
AATAGAATAATTAAAATTTTGAAAAGATTTAGCACTGGAAGGAAATTAATCTTAAATTTCTAAGATTTCAAGCATCATGGCAATTTAATTTGATACGAATGAATTCAAGTAATTAGCCTCCTCACCAGGAATGTGTTTACTCTCTATTCTCTCAAGTGTCTAAGGTAAATCACTCGAAATTCAACTTATCACAGAATTCACTACCATAAGCTTGTCAAGAATCTAAATCTCCACTACTTGAATCCAATACATACTTGAATCAAAAGGACTTTACGAGGTTGTAACGTGGGTAAGAAAAATAGTGGGAAACAAATGGAAAGATTGAACAATGAAACAAAATATGGTAACAACTCAAGAAAATGAAGAGTATTTACAAGTGAAATATAAGAGACTGAGTATAAATAAATTTGTGTCTCAATGTTCTATATGTTCCTCTTTTTCATTATTTTCTCTCTTTTTTTTTTCAAAAATTTTTTTTTATTATTTCTTTCTTTCTTTCTTTCTTTCTCTTTTTTTTTCTCTTTTTTTTTCTTGACTGGCCAGTCTTTTTCTTTTTCTTGAGAGGAAGTAGAAGAAATATAGTTCAAAACACCCCAAAGTTCACAAGATTTTTCAGCACATCGATCCCTTAAAAGAATTTAAAATACTCCTCACATCTTAAGTTGAAAGAGAAAAATATTGTTGTAGGCAGAAAAAGTGGTGGAAGGACGCAAGAAAGAAAATGGATAAGGCACAAAATGACATATAATGGAAACAATGATAATGGATGGCTATTTGGCTAAAAGTAGTTACAAGAAACAAATGCCTAAATCATTTCCAAGCATGTACAAGATATGTAGCCTCAATCAAAGATTCAAGACAAGTTCTAGAGTGACAATCCATGATAGAGAACACACAACAAGAAGAATAGCATTTTTCACTTAGGCTCAAATCCTCACAGCTAAAAGACTATTACTACAAATTCATTAAAGTCAACGTCATTGCCATTTAACTTGAATTCCTTAGAGAAATAAGATTAAATTCTCTTCATGCTAAGTCAATCTACACTTTAACTATTTCATCATGCATAATTCCACACCAAAACTCCATCAATTTTTTTTTTCAAAAATAAAACATCAAATTCGGGCAAAACAGAGTAGAAAAATTCTGCACTGCAGAAATTCTGGCGACTCAGCTTTATTGACACAAAACTACACCAAAACAAATGCGAAAGACACCAAATAAAATTCTACAGCTAGAAGACATATAAAGCTTTAAAAACATGTAAAGAAACTAGCAAAATTCGTAGCCAATCAGTACAGAAAATTCATGCAAGACAGCTCAAAAATTCTGGACAGAAATAGAGAAAACAGAGGAGACAGCAGGAAATTTTTTTTTTTTTGGATAAACTCAAATTCTCTCCCCCCACACTTAAACATTGCATTGTCCTCGATGCAAATTATTACCAAACATCAAATAAAATGAGGAGGACATAAATTAAAAGGAGGGAAAGAGTACGGCCTTATCATGGAGCCGGAACGTTGTAGAGTTTGATTTCCTCTACAGTTTCTTCTTTGAAGCCCTCGTAGAACTTCTTCAACCTTTGCCCATTTACCATGAACTGCTTGTTGGTGGCCTCATTTTGAATTTCTACTGCACCAAAAGGAAAGACATTAGTAATAACAAAAGAGCCAACCCATCTAGAGCGAAGCTTACCGGGCATTAGCTTGAGGCGAGAATTATAGAGAAGGACTTTATCTCCCACTTGGAATTCTTTTTTCTCAATTTTCTGATCATGTAAAGCTTTTGTCCTCTCTTTATAGATGTGCGCATTCTCATAAGCCCCTAGCCTTAGTTCTTCCAATTCTTGAAGTTGCAACTTTCTTTCTTTACCGGCTAGGGTCATGTCCATATTGCATTGTTTAACGGCCCAATATGCCTTATGTGCAATCTCCACCGGCAAGTGACATGCTTTACCAAATACCAAGTGGTATGGAGACATGCCGATGGGAGTCTTGAAAGCGGTTCTATAGGCCCAAAGCGCATCGTCAAGCCTCTTACTCCAATCTTTTCTGTTGGGTTGCACAGTTTTCTCTAATATTTGCTTTATCTCTCGGTTGGAGACTTCTGCTTGCCCATTGGTTTGGGGGTGGTAAGGTGTAGAGGTTTTGTGCACCACCCCATATTTCTTCAATAGCCCTTGCATGTTTCTATTACAAAAGTGTGATCCTTGATCACTGATTATGGCCTTGGGGACACCAAATCTGCAGAAAATATGTGAACGAAGGAAATCTACAACAACAATAGAATCATCAGTTCGGGTGGCTTTAGCTTCTACCCACTTCGACACATAATCCACAGCAACTAAGATATACATGAAGCCAAAAGAAACAGGAAAAGGACCCATAAAGTCAATACCCCAAACATCAAAAACATCACAAAAAAGAAGAGGTTGTTGAGGCATTTCATTTCTTTTGGACACATTTCCAGTTCTTTGACACCTAGAACAATTTTTGCAAAAATCAAAGGCATCACTAAACAAAGTAGGCCAATATAAACCAGAATCTAACACTTTTCTAGCTGTTCTTTGGGGACCAAAGTGTCCACCACATGCAAGAGTATGACAAAAATTCAGCACAGATGCAAATTCATGATTTGGAACACATCTCCTAATAATTTGGTCACTACAAATTTTCCACAAATAAGGGTCATCCCACACATAGTACCTAGCCTCGCTTCTTAATTTGTTCAACTGATGTTTATTTTGGTATGCAGACAATTCAAATGCAACAAGATAATTCACTAAATCAGCATACCATGGCTCACTAATACCATGCAAAAGGAGGAAACACTCATCTGGAAAATTGTCTCTTACAGGGAGATGTTCCAATGGAAGATCAGAAAGCCTACTTAAGTGATATGCTACTACATTCTCTGCCCCACTCTTATCCTTGATTTCCACATCAAATTCTTGGAGGAGCAGCATCCATCTAAGCAATCTTGGCTTTGCATCTGGTTTCTTCAACAAATATTTCAGTGCTGCATGGTCAGAAAACACAATTACTTTGGAGGCAAGCAAATATGATCTAAATTTTTCTAAAGCAAAAACAATTGCTAAAAACTCCTTCTCCGTGGTTGTGTAATTTGATTGAGCTGAATCAAGGGTACGGGACGCATAGGCTATGACATGCAACATCCTCTCTACTCTTTGTGAAAGTACTGCTCCTACAGCAAAATTTGAGGCATCACACATGAGCTCAAAGGGAAGCTCCCACCGTGGAGGTTGGATGACAGGAGGGGAGGTAAGTTGCTTCTTCAACTCATCAAATGCTGACCTGCAAGCATCATTAAAAACGAAATCAGTTTCTTTTTGGAGGAGTTTAGATAGGGGTAGAGCGATCTTACTGAAGTCCTTGATGAATCTTCTATAAAACCCTGCATGGCCAAGAAAAGAGCGAACTTCCCACACAGACGCGGGGTAAGGCAAAGAAGAGATAACATCAACTTTGGCTTTATCTACTTCTATGCCACGTGGTGACACTATGTGGCCTAGGACTATTCCTTGCTCTACCATGAAATGACATTTTTCATAATTCAAGACCAAATTTTTCTCTATGCATCTCTCAAGTACTCTCTCCAAATTTTTCAAACATGCATCAAATGAGTCTCCATAAACAGAAAAACCATCCATGAACACTTCCATGCAATCCTCTAACAAATCAGAAAATATGCTTAACATGCATCTTTGAAAAGTTCCAGGTGCATTACAGAGACTAAAAGGCATGCGTCTATATCCAAAAGTACCAAAAGGACAGGTGAAGGTAGTCTTCTCCTGATCTTCAGGTGCAATGTGAATTTGAAAATACCCAGAAAAACCATCAAGAAAACAGTAATGAGACTTGCCAGCAAGTCTCTCAAGCATTTGATCAATAAAAGGAAGGGGAAAATGATCTTTTCTAGTTGCTTGGTTCAACTTCCTATAATCAATGCAAACACGCCAACTGTTTTGAACTCTAGTGGGCACTAACTCATTATTTTCATTTGCTATAACAGTTACCCCGGTTTTCTTTGGCACTACTTGTACCGGACTCACCCACTTACTATCAGAGATAAGATAAATAATACCAGCTTGGAGGAGCTTACTTACCTCCTTCTTGACCACATCAAGAATCATGGGGTTGAGTCTTCTTTGGGGTTGCCTTACTGGTTTCGTCTCTTCTTCAAGGAGAATTCGGTGCATGCACACTGAAGGACTAATTCCAGGAATGTCTGCTAGAGTCCACCCAATCGCCTTCTTATTCTTTTTCAGCAAACTGATCAATTTTTCTTCTTGATTGGGGTTTAAGTTGTTGGCCACAATGATTGGAAGTTTGTCTCCTACCTCCAAGAAGGCATACTTGAGGTTTTCTGGTAAAGCCTTCAACTCCAATGTAGGTGGTTGGATGGAGGATGGAATTAGTTTTTGTGGAATCACATCCAAGGAGGCACCTACAAATTCAGTTTGCTCAAAGACATAATCCTTGGCTAAAGAGGAGGAAGGGTTAGCAGCACAAGAGGAAAGAGATGAAGAATGTGCAACATTACAATTCAAATCACTACACCTGCAATGACCTAAAATAGAAACAGAATCTAAGTATAAGCTAGAGAAATTTACAGAATCAGAATGCACATCAGAATCCAAATCACTATGCAAATCAGAATGCAACTCAGAATTGACAGAATTCAGAACCAGCACAATTGCATTCAAAGGCATCTACCAAATCAGAAAATTCAGGAAAATCAGAAATTAATTCAGCTTGAAAATCATCACATGCCTCATCAACTATGTAATCCAAATAGTTAACTACATGCACATTGGAATGATTTTCTATAGGATGTTTCATGGCATCCAAAATGTTAAAATCAATTTTATTACCAGCAAACTCCATTGACAAAGTCCCTTCATGCACATTAATGATGGTTTTTGCAGTTTTCAGAAAAGGTCTACCAAGTATTAATGGTGCATGGCCAGGAGTATTATCATTTTCCATATCAAGCACATAAAAATCAGCAGGAAAAATGAGATCTTTAACTCTTACCAGAACATCTTCTAAAACTCCTGCTGGATGTGCTGTGCTCCTATTGGCAAGTTGGACAATCACTCCAGTTGGTGAAAGAACACCAATCTTGAGGCTCGAGTACACTGATTTGGGCATAACATTGATTGAGGCTCCCAAATCCAGCATAGCGTTGGAGAACTCCATGTTGCCTATTGTGCATGGTATTGTGAAAGTTCCAGGATCTTTGCACTTGGGTGGCATGGGTGGTTGGATGAGTGCAGACATATTTCTTCCCAAATTAACTCTCTCATTACCCCTTAAACGCCTCTTATGAGTGCACAACTCTTTAAGGAACTTGGCATACTTGGGGATTTGCTTAATTACTTCCAAAAGTGGGATATTGACCTCTATGTTCCTGAAGGTCTCCATGATCTCTTTATCCATGTCAGATTCAGAAGCTTTCCTTGATTGAGTCTGCCTATTGGGGAAAGGAAGAGGAATTTTCTGAACCACTTCTTCATCCTTTTTATTTTGCTCACTGGTTGAAGATGAAGGAACACTTTGCTGGAAATTTAATTTTTCTGGTTCAGATTCAGAAGCTGGACTGTCTACTTGTTTGCCACTCCTCAAGATGATGGCACTCACATTGCCTCTTGGGTTGATCACTGGTTGGGATGGCAAACTCCCTGAACCTTGGCTTTTCAGCTCATTGACTGTTGTGGCTAACTGGCCAATCTTAGTTTCCAAATTCTGCATATTTGTTTCTGTCCTTTGCTGGAACTGAAGAGTATTGGCAGTCAGTTGCTTCATTAGGTCCTCAAGACTAGGCTCAGGTTTCTTGGGTGCTGGAGGAGGTGTATGGCTAGCTTCAAGTTGATTGTATCTTACATGGGGTGGCTGGTAAGGGGGGTTGGATGTATTCCCATACTTGAAAGCTGGATGATCACGCCACCCAGGATTGTAGGTGGAGGAATATGGGTCATATCTCTGTTGTGGCTGCATGGGTCTACCAGGGAATATACCAGCACATGACTCAGTTGGGGTCTCTTGCAGCTGAGGGCATTGATCAGTATGGTGGGTATTCAAGGAACAAATACCACAGACTGAAGGAGGAGGGGCTTGTTGTTGTGTTCTCTGATTTAATGCCAATTGCCTCACCATTGAAGCTAATTCTTCCAATTTATTTTCTATCCTTTGCTGCTCCATGGGAGGTGTCCTCACCTCATTGACAGTAACTGTTGGATCACTCAATCTGGTGCCAAATTGCTGAGTATTTTGGGCCATCTTGGCCAACAATTCATTTGCTGCAGTAGGAGTCTTATCCACCAATGCCCCACCAGCAGCTGCATCAACTATATATCTGTCCATAGGCAGTAATCCCTCATAGAAATACTGGATGAGAAGTTGCTCTGAAATCTGGTGGTTTGGACAGCATGAGCAAAGCTTCTTAAACCTTTCCCAATATTCATGCAGAGACTCACCATTCAACTGTCTAATCCCACTGATATCCTTCCTGATTGCTGCTGTTCTGGAGGCTGGAAAGAATTTTTCTAAGAACAACTTCTTCAGCTCATCCCATCTTGTTATCAAGGCAGTGGGTAGATAGTAAAACCAATCCTTGGCTGCCCCATCCAGAGAGAAAGAAAATGCTATTAATTTGATCTGTTCTTCTCCAACTCCATGTGGTCTCATGGTAGAGCAGACAACATGGAACTCCTTTAAATGCTTGTGCGGATCTTCTCCTGCAAGACCATGAAACTTAGGCAGCAAATGAATCAGACCAGATTTTAGCTCAAAATTAGCATCCAACTCAGGATAATTTATACACAATGGTTGATAATGCACATCAGGTGCAATCAACTCTTTAATTGATTGTTCTTGCCTATTTTGAGGCATTTGTGCATTTTGATTATCCATCCCAGTTATCCCAGCTGACTCAGAATCTGTAGACTCCAACACAATATCAGATTCAGAATCTGATTCAACTTCTACACTATTGACAGCAAACTCAACAATTTCAGCAAGAATTTCAGAAACTATACTAGTCCTAATGCTATTACTTCTCACTAGCCTATGGAAGGTCCTATCTATTTCTGGATCAAAAGGTGGTAAGTCCACGTGACCAGACCTTCTCATATACTAGAAAGGGCACAAATTCACGAGAAAACAACAAAAAGAACAAAAAAGAGCAAAATAAGCACAAAAGGGTCCAACCAAGGAAAATGACCAAAAATGAAGTATCTCAGAAAAATCTGATTTTCTTGAAAAAATCCTTCACCAATTGGAGGCACAAAATCAAAAAACAGAACTCAAAAATAAGATCTACAAAAATAAACCAAAAATCACAATTAATTGGAAAAATGGCTAAAATCATTGTAAAATGGAAAAAGTGGTCTAAACGTTGGAATTTGGCCGAGATAGGGCGGTGCTCCTCATGATAGAGTCGTAGGAGTTTTGCCCGAAAGGGTCGTGTTTAGTGGACTACCAATTTTTCAAGTCAATCCGATTTAGTTTTTTAAGTTGATGAATAGTGACTGAAATATAACTAAGGAACTTGAAAAATTGACTTGAAGAATTTGTAATCACTTCCAACAATACCAAGCCACTTAAAATCAAACAAGAACACGATAGAACAACTAATTAACACTTAGAAATGAATTGGCTCCCCGGCAACGGCGCCAAAATTCTGGTTCACGCCACTACGATGCCAAATCGCCCAGAATTGAATTTGTGGCAATTTGCAGTATAGTGATCCCCAGGTCGTATTCACTCAAGGAGCCTCACTTCTTGATACTAATTAATCGTTCTAAACACCTAAACACCAATTAAGAGTACATAAACGTGGGGGGGTTTTGTAGCAGTACTAACAAAATAAATAAAACAGAACAGCAATTAAACACTACAACAGCAGCAAAATATGCAGCAACAGCAGTAACAGCAGCAGCAGCAGAAATTGCAAGATATTGACAGTAAAGAGACTATGTAATCAGCCACTAGGATTCATGGGAGTGTAACTATCATTACCTAACTCATTGATTCAGTTTTGTTCTCATTCCATTGTTTGGTTCTTTATGAAAATGGTTCTAGAATAACATCCAGAATTTAATGCTACTAATTACAGTCAAGAACATCTCTCTACTATAACTAGATGCATTCAGTGGAAAATCTCAACCAAACCAAGTTAAATATATCATTTAACTAGTCATTTCGCCTCCCTCACTTTCCTAATCAGTCAAGCAAGGTTATGTTTTATATATAAGTCAGTTTATGTTACATTCTCAAGCTCTAATCAGAATTTGACAGCAAAATAAACATGATAGCAAAACAGAAACGAAATGAGATGAAAATGGAGAATAAAACACTTAACTTGCATTCTTAGTTCAAGCTACAACATCCCAGTGGTCTAGTGACTAATTACAATGAAAACTTAGCCCTCCATGAGAGCAAAACAGCCAAAAACAGAAGCAAAAACAGAGAGGAAGAGAGAGCTGCGAATTTTCTAAGTCTGGTTACAAAATAAAAGTATTCTCTTCTTTAAAAACTGATGCCCCTTCAATGCCTTAGAATATTCTACCCTAGATGCTTTCTTCCATGATGTGGCAGCACTTTGACAGCAAAACAGCAGCATAATTAATGTTTCTGCAGCAGCAGATAGGCATGGCAGCAGCAGATTTAATATTTCTGCAGCAGAAAGTAACAAACAGCAGCAGAACAGCAGCAGAATATAGGTATGGCAGCAGCAAAACAGCATGGAAAAATTGATATTTCAGCTTTGCTTTCTGACCTACGAAATTTAATATTCATGCCCAAAAATTCTGACTACATGGCATTGAATAAGAATTCAAGTAGGCCCCACATCCAGCATATCCTAGTCAGCATCTGCATCACCCAAAAAGTGCCACATTAGCATCCAAATCAGCATCTTTGTCCATGTCAGCATTTTTCTCTCCAAAATTAAGATTTGTAGGAATTAGATTGAGCATTTTGCAATTCAAGTTCTAAAAATATAAAATTGAAACACATTCAATCCATAAATAGTTTACACCCAATAAATTCCAAAACATAATAAAATTAGAGAATTGACAAAATTAAAGAGGCAAAAAGGACTAAAATAGGGACTAAAAAGTATATAAAAATGCCCGATATCTGTAGAGTTAGAGGATGTTAGCACAGCAACATCTTCTAATAATGAGCTTGCGATTATGAGATAAAAGATGGAGGACTTGAAAAGATTGATAAACCGCCACTTTGAGGAACAGGGGAGATCGATAAATCGTCTCTTTACAGAACAGAAGAAGCTTTTGAACCGTCATTTTAGGGAATTGGCGAATAGAGTTGATAGACATTCGATATTTGCAACTCAAAATTTTCGTGACCAACAAGCGAGATGTATTGACTGTATGAATGGAGTGACTTCTGCACTTCGCCAAATTTCCCAGACGTTTCCTCCCGAAACTCTTTCTAGGCTACAACGATTAACTTCCTCTTTAAGGTCTGAAGCACCTTCTTCTTCTAGACCTGGAGCATCTTCTGCATTTCAGAAGCCTCCTCGTTCTTAATTTATCCTTTCTTTTGTTTGTACCTAAAGCTGATGTTTGATCTAATGTTTACGTATTAAAATTATCTGTTTTGTAAATCAAGTTCAGCTTGTTGCCTGTAACTTATGTATTAGAAATAAAAATTTTCGTATTTGATTTTTTTTTGTTGAAGCAATTCTTTTACTGAAGAAACTTGAGAAATAAAAATATGTTGAACTTGTTATATTTTGTACTTGATTGTGAAAATTCTAAGAGAGAGAATGAGATATAGATAAAATATCTGCATTTGTTTCAATCTTGAGGTAAGTTTTGAATTCGGAGGACCGAATTCTTTTAAGGGGGGAAGAATGTAATATCCCAAGAATTTATATGAATATTTAAAGTCTAATTTGAAGTTTAGTGAAAAATTTAATTACGTGGAAAATTTACTTTTTGAATTAGTGAAGAAAATGAGGGAATAGAAATTTTAATTTTTAATTTAGGAAATTTTTACAAATTCTCAAGGACTAAAGTGAAAAGAAAAGAAAGTATAGAGGATTTTTGAGAAATGACCAAATAGGAACCCGAGAAAAAGAATAGAGCTTATGGGAATGAATTATGAGTCCGGTACCGAAAGGATGATAGATTTGGGGTTAAAGTGGAGTTTGAGATATTGAGAGGGACTAAAGTGAAATAAGGAAATCTGTGGGGCACCTAGGATTTAGAAACACCTGAGGTGAGATTTTATAAATTTGCTTTTGCTATTCTTGACTGAGGGTCAATTGCAGAGCAAGTGATAATTTCACCCCGGGCGAGTATATAGGTGGCCTCACCTATTTTTTATTCATTTTTCTCCTTTCCTCTCTCTCTCTCTCTTCACTTTCTCTCCTCTCTTTCTCTCTTCCTTCTCTCTAATTTCTCTCTCTACACTCCAACTCTACAACCGGGCTTTGGAGGGTAGATCTCGGGCTACGGGGCGAGCCTCTAGGAGCCAAGCAACGTAGGGAAAGCAAGGAATCGAGGTAGAAATTTCTATTTCTTAAGCTTTTCCCTATTTTCTAGTTTTAAGAGTGTTTGAGGTAAAATCGAGATTCTGGCTTCGTTTCTCGATTAAAATTGGTGATTTTGGTGTCTAAATGCTCCTTAGACATTAAGGGTGAGATCCCATGGAAGAAATCATGAAAAACGGTGAAGATTTGGTCAGATTTAGGCCAAAATCGAGAGAAATCACGAAGGGGTCGCGATCGTGGCGCCCAGGCGCCAAGGTGAGATGGGAAGAAGAAGGAATTGGCGCCCAGGCTCCAGGCATGGGTTGGAGCCCAGGCGCCATAGGTGGCGCCCAGGCGCCAGGTGTGCCGGGAAACCTTATCTTATTTTAAATCAGTCATAACTTCTTCATCCGAACTCCGTTTTGGGCAAACTTTATATCGTTGGAAAGCTCTTTAAGTCTAGTTTCCAATGGTATAAGTTTCATTTGAATATTCATTACCGGTTAGGATTTATGACTTAAGATGTGAGTAAAGTTCGAGAGTAGTGGTAGAAAATTTCTCTATTTCGTAACCCTGATGGTTTTTGTCTGGTTACAATAGGAATGGTCAAAGTGCAAAGTGGGAGTGCCGAGAGCGTGAAATCTAGGTGAGTGGGTTAATATTTGCTATGATTAAATATCTGTTATTGACTTTTTGTATCATAGTGGAAATATGTTGTATATCCAAGTTTGAAGAGGATGATGTGGAACGATGAGGCATAAACAATTGTGGAACGTGTCTGGTAATGTATATAATTATATTTTCTTATTTTCCCATGAATGGAGGTTATATGATGGATTGTGAATGGTATGTGAATTGAGTTGAATAATTGTTCTATATTATGGGTTATGTTGTATATATGCTATGTTGCTGGAACCATATTGATTATGTTGTGACTTGAATTGTAAATGACTGAGTTGTGTATGTGGCTCAAGATTATGATTGAGGATGTTTTTATATGTGATTGTGTTTGACTGGAAAGGAAAGGTATGGTGGTGCACCCCATGGAGAAATTTATGTGAAGTTATAAGGGTGGAGATTATAAACTGAGCGATAAGGGTGGATGCGGCGGGGGCCGCGGGCAACGATCCAGAGGTATTCTGGATGACCCGGTTGGTACGGGAAATGTGTGTGAAATTGATTTCACCGATTGCTGTTGTGAATTTTGAATTATGTTGAAATGTATTTGATTTACTTGGATATTGTTGTGAGGTATTATGAATAATATTATATTATATGATGATCGATTTACGTATGATTGCTGCATGTTATCATTATGATGCATGATATTTTTTTGTCATAGTGTTGTGTTATCTACTCACTGGGCACGTGGTTTGCTCATACCCCTCTTATTGATATTTTTTTTCAGAGTTGACAGCTGAAGGTAAATATCGGAATAAGGAATTATGGATCCTTAGTCCATGATTTCCTTTTCATTTGTTCAGGATAAAGGTATAATAGTTAAGTCTTATTCTAAGTTGTATAAATCTAGAAATCTCTGTAATCGGGTAGGTTCATTCAGTGATGTAATGTGAGTAATTGTAGTATGTATAGAGAACTCGTTTTGGTTGCATGAAAAAGAATTGTATGATTTTTAAGAGAAAGATAGGCTTACGGAGGTGAAATGAAATTCACTTTCCGTGCCGGTCACGTGCTCAAATTTTGGGACGTGACATTGTAGAAGTGGATTTAGACATTTTATTATTTTTTTTCTGAGGGAGCTATATTTAGTTTGGTGATTACCCCCTTCTGCCGGGTAAAAGATCCACCCCTAGGCGATGCCCTGAGAGAAGAAATTGAACGATTAATGTAAAGTCCTTTTTACCTAGCTAGTCTTAATGGTCATTATTCCATTAGTTGCTTTGTTTACTGTCTGTTTAGACTCTTTGAAGACTTGCTGTTAGGAGGAAAATGAGTCTTAAGTACACTAGTGTGAGCCTTTCATACAATTTTATCTCAACTATCCTCATTTACTTATTTTAAGTCGTTACACCCGTTCCTCTTAATTATTTATGGTATTGGTATCAAACTCAATTTGTTCCTTTTGCCATATATGGTATAATTTCCTTGCCTAAGTCTTTCACTTTATGAAATTGGATAATTCTTGTTAAATCACTTCATTTAACTTTACCTCTTAGTTACAGAAACGAGTGCAACAAATAGCAGTTAGAAAGGATATCACTATTCTGGGCAAAGGTCAAACAATCGACTACTAGGTTAATTTTATATATATATATATATATATATATATATGTATATATATATGTTATTATTAACGTATACATAGATATATGGTTCAAAATTATTTTTATGTAATTTAAAATATAACTAGTTTTAATTTTTAATAATTTTAATTTTAATACTTTTAATATGAAAGATTTCAAATAACAAGTTGTGTTTTAATTCCTTTTGATTATTTTTTAAATAATACACTACTGCCCTAATTATTTCATGGAAATATTGATAATGAGTAATTTTGAAATAACTTATATTTAGCTTACTATTGAAAGTTTTTCTTGTATTAACCTTTTGATTTAATAGTTTATACATAAATTAATCTTGCATATTTTTAAAATAGAGAGGATTTGTCTAATATTTTTAAATTGATATGATTATTATTTATTATTAAATTAGATGAATAAGAATACTAAAAAAGCCTAGCTATGAAATATAAATATATGTACCTATCTTATATATATATATATATATAATAATATTATAGATATAATAATATATAATATAGATATATAGTGTGTAAAATATTATATATATATATATATATATATATATATATATATACACACACACAGTGTGCTCATGTATATATTTGGTATATTTAAATATAACTAATCATATTTAAAAAAATTAAAATTATTTTAAGTAATTTAAAATACAATTAATTTTATATTTTTAATAATTTTAATACTTTCATGTAAAAGAATTTACAAATACTATAATTTATAACTTTTAATCTTAGTAATAAAAAATTACTTATCACCATTACTTTAAAAGTAATAAATTTACTAAATTAAAAAATTAACACAAATACTTTAAATCATATAGAATGGCTCGACAACTTTACATATATAGCAATTATCAAGCCACTCTTAAAGTGGTTTGACAATTGTCTTGTGCAATGTTATCAGAATCGGCCTGGCTATTGATCCGAACAGGCCTTCGAGTCACTGGGTCACTGGTTCAACTATCGGGTCACCGGGTCAATTACTGACCTGGATAAATATATTAAAAAATTAAAATTATATATATATATATATATATATATATATATATATATATATATATATATATATATATATCTATCTATCTATCTATCTATCTATCTTTACAAATAAATTAAAAAATAAGTAAAATAAATAATTTACAGGTAAATTTCACAATTTAAAGTCATAAACATCCAAAATAATTCATCAATATCTATAATAATTTAAACATAAAGTCATAAATATTCATAATAATTCATAAAGTTATAAATAAAATCATCCAAACATAATAATTCATACATTAAAAGTCTTAAACATCCATAATAATTTATAAAGTCATTAAAATGCTAATGTTCATAAGATCCACAATCAATTTATAAATTCCAAGTATCTGGGTTATCTGTTTCTCTAGTAAAAGACATGCCCCATGAGTCAACTAGTCATCTATTATATTCTACGTTAGCAGTTCCCTCAATATCTTCACCACCATCACCACCACCATCATCATCATCATCATCATCAATAATCTCATCCAAATTCAATTCTGTAGAAAATAACTTAGATAAATAAAAATTTTGAAATGACTTCACAAAATAATATATCAAAATTATCAAACACAAACCACAATCAGCATCATCTTTCTCAGTGGTGCAAGCTACAAATTCATGATTAAGAACTTCTAATTCCTCAGCAGTCAAGCTTGATGGTTCTTTTTCCAATATCCAAACACTATTTTCTTCAAATGATTCGAAACTAATCGGATCATAACTCTTCTTTAAATCTTTTCTGTACATATAAAAATATAAATGATTATTTATATGTTTAAAAATTGCAAATACTGTTATGAAAAGAAATATACCTCTTTTGTAGCTTCAAGTTGTAATGAACATAAACAAGATCATTAAGCCTTTGATACTCCAATCTATTTCTCTTTTTTGAATGAATATGTTCAAATACACTTCAATTTCTTTCACAACCCGAAGAACTGCATGTTTGGCTTAAAACTCGAATTGTAAGCTTCTGTAAATTTGGAGCACTTGATCTATAGCATTGCCACCACTTATCTAACGATATTACACAAAACAAATGAAGGTTCTTTTGTTAATAAATATCAAAATTACTTGGCATCATTGTATGATGACTGTTTACTGCAAGTCTTCTTCCAAAATCCCCTTCTGCATTTCTAAAGATTTTCATCTCACTTGATAACTTGGTTTCCAGCTCTCTATCATTATAAATATATTTTTCAATGACATCAATAACCCATGAGATAGTGTTCTTGTGCCTTCCTATTGCTTCAACATCATATGATAAGATAGATTAAACCAAAAGCCAGCAGCATGAAGATTTTTTTGTAATTGATTATCCCAACGCCTATCAAGAATTCTTAGAAAAGGCTCAACCACTCTTTTCCTTCTTTGAAACCTTTTCATCATTTTATCCTTAGCTGCATGAAATGCTGCAAAAAAAAAAAACCCATTTTAGGCTTATCTTCACTATCTACAATACGCAAGACACGGATCAACGGCTCAGTGACTTTCACAATGAACGCACAATCTTTCCAAAACATTGAATCTAAGATAAGATCCATAAATTTCTTTGATTTGCTGTCTCTAGCAAATGCTGAGCTTGTCAATTCTTTACATGTTACCATGGCTTGCAAAGCAACCTTTTGAACTAATATGCTTTGTAAAGCAATGAAATTAGTTGCAAAGCGAGTTGGAGCTGGACGAAGGATCTCTCTTTCATTAGTATGGTTCCTCATCAAATGCAAAGCAAAACAGTGATTGTAAATAAATTTAGTAATTTTTGAAGCATGATTTACAACTAATGTCACCTGATCCAATTTGTCAATGTCTTGCAACATCAAATTAATACAATGGGCAGCACATGGAGACCAATAAAGAGTTGGAAATTCTTGTTCCAACATTCTACCGGTAGCAATGTAATTTGTAGCATTATCAGTCACAATCTGAATCACATTTTCAGCTCCAACATACAACATAATTTCCTTAAAAAGATTAAACAACATATCACCAGTCTTAGAAACATCAGATGCATCAACAGATTTTAAGAACACAGTCCCTTTAGGACAATAAACTAAAAAGTTTATGAGAGATCTCCTACATTGATCAGTCCATCAATCTGCCATAATCATATACCATGTTTCCTTCCAAGTTTTGCGATAACTATTAACATATGAGTTTATTTCTTCAACATTTTTCGTCAACAAATACCCACGAAGGTTTTGATATCCAGGACCCTTATATCACACACTCATACTAGCAATAGCATCAATCATTGGTTGGTAGTATGACGAATTAGTAGCATTAAATGACAAATTAGCATCAAACGTCCACTTAGCAATAGCAATGTCACACCTTTCTCTCACCTCTTCGCTTTGCAATATACTTAATAGTGGGTTGGGCTCCAGGAGTTGTTCTAGGCATAAAATAGGAGCTTATAGACTTCTTTCCCTTCTCTTTTGCTTTTCCCCTATCCTCAGAAGGCCGAACAAAAGAATTATTTAATTCTACAATATCATCACTATATAAGCTCTCATCAGGATAATGATTACTTTCTTCATATTCTTTTACAACCTTTCTTTTGAGTAAACTCTTCAATACTATTTTGTAGTTGGAAACGAACATTTGCTGGAACCTTTTTACGTGGCTCCACATCTCCCTTTATTCCAGCCAAATGTAACTTAATTCGATTAATTCCACCCCCTTGAAAGTCTTGTTACAGTATAAACATATTAAATGACGCCTGGAACCAGTTCCTTCAACAATTCTACAATGACCCCATGCTAAATCTGTTTTTCCTCTTGAAGCACCTTGTTGCACAGACTCAACTGACTCTTGTGTGGGATTGCTAAATGATGTTTATGACAATCTAGGATTAAAAAAAAATTCCTAGATTAAAATTGGTCCCAAAGTTATCTATAAATTTAACTTAAGCCTATTAAGAATTCATGGTTCACAGCAAATATTCAACAATTAAGAGATGCATAATTAACTTCAATCTTAGCACAACTCAAAATTTAACTACCCCATTTAGATAAGCCAACATTCAGATT
The DNA here is from genome assembly GCA_037074585.1 of Biancaea sappan. NCBI lineage: Eukaryota > Viridiplantae > Streptophyta > Magnoliopsida > Fabales > Fabaceae > Biancaea > Biancaea sappan. The sequence goes on along the minus strand of CM073496.1, from coordinate 4,970,012 downwards.
AGCCAACAACTCCAACCAACATTCAGCAATAAAAAAAAATTAAATTACCCCATTCAGACCAGCCAAAGCACCAGCCAGCATTCAGCACTCAAAAAAAAATTTTAATTTCAATTCAGCCAACATTCAAGTTCAGCAATCAGCCACTGCCCACGGTCGAGTCACAACAATTCAGCAATAAACAAGCAAACATTGAACATTGAACATTCAGAAATTAAAAAAAAAATTTACTGAACATTGAACATTCAGAAATTAAAAAAAAAATTTATTGCTGAGCCTGAGAAGTACCTTGAAGAAGAAGAAGTTGAAGCTCTGGATGAGAAGAAGACGTTGAAGCTCTCGGCTGAAGCTCTCGGCTGAAGCTCTCGACAAAGTTGCTGAGGCTGGGAAGAAGAAGAAGCTCTCGTGGGAAGAAGAAGAAGTCGCTGTTCGTAGTGGTCTTAGTCGCCGTTTACAATGGTCTCGGTCGCCGTTCGCAATGGCTCTCGTTGGTTGCCGTTCGCAATGGCTAGGGGTGATTGCCGTTCGCAATGGCTAGGGCAGAAGCTCTCGACGATTTGGGGATCTGATTTGGGGAACAGGGGCTACAGCATAACGTTAATCAGAAGGAAAGAAAAAAAAAGAAGAAAGAAACCGGGTCGATCGGGTCACTGAGTCGGCCGGGTCTTGACCGGTCCAAGCGCGATCCGGTCTGTTAGTGCGACCAGGCCCGGATATGCCTATGGGTCACAGGTTTCGGGCCGGTTCGTCTAACACTGGTCTTGTGAAGCCTAATAAGTCGAGTCACACATTTGGTTATTATTTTAAATTTTAATCAAAATATTTATTTGTTCATTCCTAATAAAAACTATTGTAATTATTTATTTAACTAACAACAACTTTATTTGTATGTTAAAAAAAATAGATAGAATAGCTTTTGATCTGGATAGCACCAATTGTTGAGAATTTGAAGTGCCAATTTGGGAAAAGTTTCAGGCATAATGGTTAAAAATTATAGTCGCCAATTTGTAAAAAGTTTTTTGGCGGCAATTGAAGAAAATTGAGTCCCACTTTTCAAAATTTTTCACTAAAGTCAAAATATTCATTTTGACTGTGTTATATAACAATTCTCTATTAAGAAAAATTATTTTTCACTCAAACTTTCCTCTTGTCTCTTCTTTTCTTCTCTTCTCTGAGTTCTTCTCTCCTTTTCTTCTTCTTTTCTTCTTCCAATTCTCTTCTTTTTTCTTGTGCGATCAGCTCTTGTGTATTTTTTTCTCTTCTGTTCAGGTGAAAAAAAAAAAACAAAATATCTTCTTCCTTGTTCTTTCCTTTTATATCATCTTAGAATAATCATCCATTGTTTTTACATTGTACAGGATGACACATTAATTTTCTCAATGGATGACTCAGGTAATCAATTAAAGATATCTAAATATTACTTTAAATATATTTTTCTTCATTTTCTTCCTTTCTTTTCTTCCTTTTCTTCTTTTTTTAGTTAGGATTTGTAATTTCTTTTGTTTTCTACAGAAGGAGTCAATCTTGAGCAGCTTACATCAAATAAAATATTAGTATAGAAGATGATAAGGAAGATTAAATTAAATGACGAAGAGGAAGATTAAATTATTTGACATGAAAATACCACATTATACAAGATGACCAAGAATTGGCAAGAATATTATTTCATATAAAAATCTATAAATGTCTATTTTTATATAATAAAATTTGACATAATAAAAATCTATAAATTTATCTTTTTATTTTCATAATAATCAGATTATATTTATTGTCTTAATATCCTATAAAATTTTTACAAATTTATTAAAACATAAAATTTTTAAAATTTATAATATAAAAGATAAAATTTATTAGTATAAAAATTTATAAATAACATATAACATTGGGTGGCTCGACAAGTACCATATCGAGCCACCCAAAGGTGGCTTCCAATGGCCTTCGACACATACACAATATATATATATATTAGGTAGCATAAAAAATACACATGGTGATTCGGGAGAGATTCTTAGATGTACATTTTCAATTAAAATTCAATAAGAAGGTTTCAGTAGCTTTGTTTTTAGTAAGAAGGTAGTCGAAAAATAATTATCAACTGGTATTTTCCTACTGAAAAAATTTAGTACGAAATCAGTAGGAATTCAATATTTCCTACTGAAATTCTCTTCTTTTTTACTGATTTGGTAGTCGTTAAATCACTCTATTTTTGTAATGTGTTTGTGAGTATTGAATCAATAGAAATTAAAATAATAGAGAAAAATGATAGTAATTAATTATTGAATACCTCTCAAAAGGATACATTCATCAATATTGAATCAGTCCACCAACTAGAGCCTTATATGGCGGATGAATAAGTAGATGTTTCATTGAGTCAAAAAATTCAGGGGGAAAGATTCTTCCTAGATTGCAAAAGATGATAGGAATGTTGAGTTTCATTTGGGTTAGCTCTTCCACTCTCAATTTTGCTGAACACAAATATATGAAAATTGACTTATCTTAGTGATAGACTTCCAAACTTGCTCAGGTAATGTGCTGAAAGCGATAGGTAGCAAACATTATATGAAAATGTGATAATCATGACTTTTTAGTCTGAATAACTTTTTGTCCTTAAGGAAAACACATCTTGACAAAATTAAAGAATATCTATCAGGCATTTTTAAATCTTTCACCTACTCATATATGACCCTTCTCTACTCTAACATAAATGCAAATTTAGCCTTTGGCTTGATCACTCTACCATTAGCTAATTCTTGTAACTCTAAATCACAACGCCTGCAGTACACCTTAAGATTCATCATTGCCTTAAGGTTATCCTTTGTCTTCCTTTAGATGTCCATATATAATAGTATTAAATATGTTATCAAACACATTTTTTTTCTATGTGCATGATATCTAGATCATGACGAATCAAGAAGGCTCATCGAAGCTCGATTGGACTAAGTGGTTAGATCACTAGTATGGAGATTATGACACAATTACTGGATTTCATATACAGGAAGGCTCATCGGAGCTCGATTGGACTTGCTTCCAAAATTTTCAACAAGTTCTAAAAGATACACTTATTCCTCTGAGTAAATTTTATTAAGAACATTTGAAAAGATATGAGGAAATGATGAGAGAACCAAGTAGTCGGATCACTAGTATATAGACTAGACTTGATGCAATGCAAGGATCCTGTTCCCCTCCCCCTCCCCCCTGGGGTCAACCTCAACATTGATTTCATGCGAGTTCAAGTGATGAAGGAAACACAGAAGTACATCAACCAAATATGGCTTTTCTAAACAACGTTCAAATTTTTATATTTCACCCAATATTCCAAAAACTGAGTATATTGGAAACAACAATGATGAGGATGAGGAAAATAATTAGGATCATGTGAAAGGATAGAAATCTGTATTATACAAATTTTTTGTAATTTATTTTATTATATTAGTACATTTTTTAAGTGATTAATGAATTATTTATTTAATGCAATTTATTGCGTAGTTATGCTCATTTATAAATATATTTAAGTATTTAGTATAATTTACATATACAATTATTCTTATCAATAAATTGTTGAATTATGTTTATTTATAAACATTCAAATAATATAAAATTTATAAAAAATTATTTCAAAATAATAAATTATAAACATATAAATAATAAAGAATATATAAAAATTTATTTCAAAAAAATAATCAAACGCTAATTTTATATCAAAATAATAAAACGCTAATTTTAATCATTCAATTATATGTCTTTAACATTAAAAAAATTATAATAACTTATAAAGGACTTTTCATATATTATGGAAAATTTCCTACTCTGTTTTCTATTTCTATTTTCCAATCATATTTCATATTTCATAATTGACTATAAGAAAAAAAAAGGAATGATAATTATGTGTCCGGGTCCCGCTACGGTCTACTGATGCATTTCTGTCTAATTTTTTGCCCCACCTATTTATATTGTTTCAACCTTCTTTTTTGCAAATTACAAGCAGACTTTTCAGTGGGATTTCAAAATTATTCATTCTCCACCGAATTATTTTAGCCTTCTTTTTGGCGAGATCACAAGCAAATTTTATATTTCCGGACTTCAAAAATATTATCTAACAATTCTTTCTTCTTCTTTTATAAAGTTTTTCTTTTCTCTTTACTTCTTCCATCCTCCTTTTCTCTCTTATGGTTTTCTAACTCTTCTCACGGTTTAGTATCCAAGATACAAGTAAAAACAAAATATATTCTTCAAATTCATTTTTCTCTTATATCATTATTCTCTTCTAATTTAATCGTTTCTTTTCTTTCTGTATGGTGGTATATCGCATTACTCTTCTCTTTTGTTTTAACAATTCTTTTCTTTTTGTATGACAATATATTGTAGTTTCCATTTTATCTTTGATACAAGTAAAAAATTTAGTTTATTCTTTTATCAAATTATTCTCTTCTCAATATCCGTCTTCCTTCCATTTTTTAATATTGTTCATTTCTGATAATTTAACAGTAAGTAGAGGAGGGCAAATTATCCTAATGAAAGAAAGAGTTGGAGCCTCCAAACGCCTGTAGCTGATCTATCTTGTAAAACTCATGTATTGCACCAGTTAGGCGGTTACATATACTAGTCCTAAAAACTAATACTGTGACCTGAAATAAACTAATTAAATTTAACATATTACTTAGTATTTCATTCTTTGGGTTATCAAGGTTCTTGAATTACTAAATTTTCTTGTAATTGAACCAAATCCAACGAATATGAGAATGAATTAATCCCTGCACCGCCAACAAATTAAAATAGTAATAATTATGTACGTTAAGCAGCTTTTTTTTAAGTAAAATTGAAAATAGTATTAATAATAAAACAGGTAAAGTTTAAGTTTCAAGCATCTCAGAGTAACAAAGTCAGGGCAAGATAAAGTAGTGTCCATCAAGATACAAGCAAAACAACAATACATCAAAGAGATATCAGCAGTTGATTAGGTGCAGTTGACAAGATCTTTAGAATAAGCTCGTTGCGCGAATGCAGGAGGTTCATTGAAGTTTCTAAGGGGAAAGAGACTTGATCTTGCTTCTTTTGCCAGATTGTCCGAGCATGAATTTTGTTGTCTTAGATTGGTATCTTGAGAAATCTCTTCAATTTAGATAAATAGTGCCTGCAATTTGCAATCAGAGAGGTTAAATGGTGAAGATCATTATCATGACTTGTTATATGAGAGGAGTCCATTAATGTTTGTTTCGATTTCTAACTTCTTTATGTTGATAAATTTTAGCAATTTAATTTTAAGACCTATATAAAGAGCCCATGTTTCAGCCAGGATGAGTCTCCAATTCCCAATAAACTTAAAAAATCTTATTATCCAATAACCATAGTCAGACCTGATGACCCCTCCTGCTGCAATGTGTTTATCCATTGTTGAACCATCTGCATTTAGTTTGGTCCATCCCCGAGGAGGCTTTGACCACACCACACAGATATTTTGAGAATCTTGATGAACTGGTTGATTAAGTAGAAGTGAAGGAATTTTCGAAGAGGCCCAGCTGCCTTGGCTATGATCGAGTTTCCGGAATTGTGTGATTTGCAGGAGAGGTATTTTGGGAGATTCTTTTATCCCTGGTAAGCCATAAGGTTCTAATGGAGTATACAAAAATAGTTTGCCCTGGAATGTTTAGGAGTCTCTGTGAAGTGTTTTTACTATTTTGTTCAAGCCATTCTTCTAGATTTTTTTGGAAGAAGTCTGAGGGAGGTTGTGGGGAAGTCCAAATAGATTTGGCCTGGTTACAGTCTCTTAAAGCGTGTATATGGGTTTCAGGTTCGGTTGTTCATTTGGGACGCAACGGTACTTGTGAAGAAATTGATTTGTTGGCAAACTTTTTGCGTAACCAGATTAGAATTAATAACGATCCACTTAATTAGGCATAATATACCAACAAGTCATTGGTCCAAGTGAAACTAGGCTTGGATCCTTACGTATTGTTTGGTTGAAGGAGAGTGAAGGAGAGGAATTTTTTTAAATTGGTTTTGTTTGTTTTAATTAATTGGATGGGAGGGAAAGAAAAATGTATTCTCTTGTTTTCTTTTCCTCTGAAAGTGGGAAATTTTGAGGAAAGAAAAATTATAATAATATAAAGACATAAGTACTCTCAATAATTATTTTTAATATCAATATTACCTTCTAACTTATTTTATTTTGTTTCTTAAATAGTATATGACTAACATGTTTTGACTATATAAAAGTTTATCATTATTATTATTATTATTATTATTATTATTATTATATGTAAATAATATATTATACGTATAACTAAATAATAAAGGATAACTAAAAAATCATAATAATAATAAACTAAATAAATAAATAAGGACTAAAACATCATTTTGGTCTCTCACAGATGTCTTTTTTCTCAAGTTAGTCCTTTACAAATTTTTATTATCAATTTGGTCCTTTATAGATTGATATATTATCAATTTAGTCTCTTGTAAATTTTCATTCTCAATATGTTCCCTCACAAATTGATATGTTATTAATTTAGTCCTTCACATATTTTTATTTTCAATTTTGTTCCTTATAGATTTATATGTTATCAATTTAGTCCATTCATCAAAAGTTGTTACTATCAAAAGTTATGGCTAGGAAAAAAAACTAAATTGATAATATATCAATTTGTTAGGGATCAAATTGAGAATGAAAATAAGTGAGGGACTAAATTGATAACATATCATTCTGTAAAAGACCAAATTGAGAATAAAAATCTATAAAGGACTAGATTAAAAAAAGGACATATATGAGGGACTAAAATAGGATTTTAGTTAGTTAGTTAAATTCTACTTAATTATTTTTTATTTCATTTAACAATAAAATTTTTAACTTCTTTTCTAATTACGGTAAGAATAAACTTAAAATTTTATATGATTTTTAAAACACATTATATATTTGAGATATTTTTTAGATGAATCAAATTGAAATTGCTAAAATGTTATATGATTTCACCATAACAAATAAGCTAACTTATTTTAAGTGAGAACAAATTTATCATATTTTACTGGTCATACAATTAAAGAGTTATAATAGTCATTTTATTTTATTTTTCCTTCCCTCCCCTTACAAATCAAACAAAATAAAGTTTATTTTTATTCCCTTCTCCTCCCTTCAAACTAAATCAAACAAAGAAATTTTATTACCCCTCCCCTCCCCTCCGTTGAACTAAATAGTCCCTTAAGTAAGGCCTCAATTTCAAACCTTGTAGATGAAAAAACATGGTTGGGAGGACAGACCCACTAATAGGTGGCCAGTTAGGTTTCTCGACAGAGATTAGTCACCGACAAAGCTGGTGGATACATAGCACCAATGAGATGGTAACCAAAAAAAAAAAAAAGCATAATATTGATATGCACACGATTAATATAATAATCCTTTTGATCAATAAAATATATGATCATCATCCAGGATCAATTATAATTACGCATGTGGATCAAATAATTATTTGTACAGAGATTAGAGTTTTAAATTTTTAGATGTGGGAATGATTTGACACAAAGCGACGCGGAAACCGATTCATATGATGGACGGATCAAATATTTCAATAATGACACTAATTTTATATGTGGCAGCTCATACACATTTTTTTTTTGGTTAAAAAAGAAGATTAAATTAAAGGACAAAGGAACATACAATCTAGTTCGACAAAAAAGGGGGGAGGGACAACAAACATAGAACAAAAACAAAAGGGAGTGCAGCAGGCTCCAATACATAATTCATTCATATAGATATTAAAAACAAAGTGTCACACCCTTGGGATTATGACCGGCATGGTGGTGAATTCCACCCACCATTATAAGCCTAACTTCGCTCATATTCACACATAGGTTAAACATGATAAGATGAGCTTGATATGGTACAAAATAGAATTCTGTTCCATCACAACAGTAACTAAATCAAGATATATATAACCAATATTCTCAATTTGCAGAAGTAAAATATGAATTAATTCACAATAATCCAACACATTGATCAAAATCATTCTAGGTGTTCTATTCACTACATAGCGACTCGAAACCCCACCATGACCAGAACTACTGCCATCAACCAGAAGTCGAAGTGAGTTGTGGGCTCGGAGGCTCAACTACTCCTCACACATAGTCTCATCAACTAATCAAAAACCTATAAGGATACACAAGAAAAGTGTGAGTATGAAAATACTCAGTGAAAAAATAAATTAACCATAAATAAAATATCACTATGTACAGCTTGTAGAGATAGGACCCTAGGGAAGGGTCCCATCCGTAAACATTATCGACCAAGATATCCAATCATTGCACAACCTATACAATTAAGTAATGAAATCCTACCACAACGCCAACACCATAAAGCTATGCCTCACAATTATTTTACATAGTCTAATCTATTTGTTGTCCACTGACACAAATGTAGTACACACATCCAAAAAAAAATGCATAATATAAAATTATCATGACAAATAAAAGAGTCAATATATTACCACATAAACATCCTCCACATTGCCATACGAGCTCTTGAGGGCCACGAAGGCACAATTTACACAGACTTGTTATTTCATAAATTCCTTTGACTTTCCATTACATAGGCAACATCCTCAAGTGTAGCATACTTGAAAGTTAAGGTTGTGTTGTGTAAATTCCAATTAGTGTACTGGGTCACACACAAGTAGTAAAGTAGTGAATAAAATATCGTCTCCACAAAGATTGACTGTTAACAACTACCTATTTTACTAACTCAGATTCTATTTAGATGAATTATCAATTGGATTGAAGACAACTCTCAATGAATTGAAATAAAAAAAATTAAGAGCTAAATTCAGTAATGAAACTAAAGAAGACTCAATGATAGTAAACAAACTTAACTTGTAAATAAGGGGAACATAGGAGATTGACTTCACTTGTTTCTTATCCGATTAATTCATGGAAAAATTAACATTTGAGTTACTGATAAATGATTCATCTTAATTGTAAATTATTGTTGTTGGTCGAATTTTCCAAATTGATTGAAACCAATTCCTTGGACAAACAATCCTGCCTAATTCAAATAATTGCCTAATTCTTTAATACTATTATTCGATTAGGTGATTAAGCTCAATAAATTCATAATAACCATATAAACAAGATTATCTATCCCTAGATTAATCTAATTTATAGTAAAAATTACAAGTGCAACTTTATATCAAACTATCCCTAGTACCAATATTCTCAAATTTCATTGAATGGTTGTCAATCATTCAAGAGGCAATAAAAACAGTAATGTCTACTCCAACAATTGCAATTGCATTAAAATGAATCCATTCAATTAGTAAAACGTCATTCGAAACAAGCTACATCAATCCATAGCTCTAAGAGTTTAGTTACACTTAATACTCATCAAGAAAACAGTGAAAATAAAAGTCATAGAAAGAGTTGAGAAGAAAAACTAGGAAGAAATAAGGTTCGATCATTCTCAATCATAGTCCTCGAGCTCTCTCATGTCTTTCCAACCGCTCACTATCTATTTTCCCAAAGAAAATCGAAGATATTAGGTCAGAACACAAAAAAAAAGCTTAAATACGTATCACAAAATGCACAACAAAGGACTTCAGCACTGAGCGCTGCATTGCCAGCATTCACCACTTGACCACTGGTCACAAAATCATGTTTTGCTGACCCAGCATTGATTAGTACTGGGCAAAAAGCCCATAGACCGCGGGTCGGCCCATGACCACTCGTAAATAAGCAGTCTTGAACCAAGTAAATTAGGCCTGCGGGCTCTGTAGGTCTGCCTGTGGTCTTTTTTAAAATATATATATATATATATATATTATTTAGTATAAATAATTCTATTTTATCATAATTTTATATTTTATAATCTTATATTCAATAAATATAGTAATTTTGGATATAAAGACTTTTGTAATTTTTTGAAAATAAATATAAAATTTTCAAAATCAAGTATAATATAGTTAATTTTGAAAGAAAATATGAAAAATTAAAGTGATTAGTTATTTGAAAATATTAAAAAAGTAATGTTTTACATGTATAAATATTATTTTAATAAAAAATTATTAAATTTGTTACTTAAAAAATTAAAATTATATTATTTTAATATTATTTTATTTTTTTTTAAAAAAAAGAAGGTAGACCGCGATCAGCCCATTTAGGGCTGTAGTCTTACGCGGGCGGTTTTAGTCTTCCTATATGAAGATTGTTTATAAACGGGCTAGCCCGTTTAAATTAAGATTGTGATGGGTTCCCACCAATAGCGCTGATATCAGGCATTTTTCTATTCATTGTAGTTTCTGACTTAGTCTTATTGCTACTTCAATCTTACAAAACTCTCCAATTTTATTATGTTTTGGAATTTATTGGGGTCAAAATAATTTTGTATTAAATATGCTTTAATTTTGAAAATTTAGGACTTAAGATATTTATGGCCTAATTAAACTCCATTATTGATTTCAGGTCTAAATTATTAGAAAGTGATTTTATGACATGGACGCCACCTAGGACGCTGACATGGAAATATTTGATAATGTGGCATTGACTGGTGCTAACTAGGATTCTATGATGACTTGACATTAACTGGTTGACTAGGCCCCACAATTCTACATTGTTCACAGCAGCAGAAACAACAACCATAAAACAATACCATAAAACCAAAAAAGTTGCATACAAAAAACAGAAAAGAAGGACAGCACAATGAAGTCAAAATAGTTGCAATTTCGTGCCTCTATCTTGCTACTGGTTTAAAAGGCATTTTCAGACTCCATTTGGCTTGTTGAAGACTTCTCTCTTCTTTCATTTTCTTTTGCATTTTCATAGGTTTTTTTTTGTGTAATTTTCCTTTGCTGTAATTTGTATTTTAGCTTCCATGGAACGCTAAAGTGTGTTGTAATCAATTCATGGATGATCTAGAGCTTGTAACCTAAATTCTTGAGCAATCAGATAAGTATGTGATTGCAGGACATGATTTAGGTTAGGGCTTAATCATGTTTGTTCTTGCTTCTTGTTATTACCGATTGGTGTAGTAAATGGAACAGGAATGACATATCAGTATGTGATTGCAGGACATGATTTAGGTTAGGGCTTAATCATGTTTCATTATATTATGAATTAGTGAAAATCTTTCTAACCATAATTTTAATAAAATCCAATTCTAGGAGGTCTCTTGAAAATTTAAGAATTGAAAACCTAGTGATAGAATGAAACTAGAATTAATCTAAAGATGAGAATGATGATAGTTGCAACTCTAGGGACTCTATGACTGATTGCATTTCTATTATGTATTAGTGTATTTTCATTTTTGTTATATAGTTTAGTTTGTGTTTAAGCATTTTAATTTTGTTGTCAACACCCCAATGAATTAGTACTTAATTAGTAGAATTAGTGTTGGACTAATTAATTAGGCAATTAAAAACAATGCTCCATGAGAAAATACGACATGAGAAGACCATTATATTGCAAATTGCTACAAAATCTAATTTTTGGGTGGTTCGGCAACCATAGCGGCATGGACCAAGCGCTGAGCGCTGGGTGACCAGAAACTTCATTCTTGCTTGTTCTACAAAGCTGAGTGTGGGGAGCAGCTGAGCGATGGAAGGCTAACATTTATGTGAAAATGCTTCATTCCAAGGCTTGAACTCCCAACCTCAACCTCTTAAAACTCAATCCCTACAACGCCAAACAACAAATAATCAAAATCCATGAAAAATAATTCAACACAACTGATAAACTAAACAATTAAAATTATTCTAAGATATCTAAAAGAAAGATAGGAGACACATACAATAATTCAAGCAAAAGTAAGCCAAGAACTAGTTAAAATGAGTAAATTTAAAGCCATAATAATTATATTTCATAGAATTATCACCCCCCCCCCGGAAAAAAACTTATTATTTTACTCATCCTCGAGCAAAATAAAATTGAAGACATAAATAGATAAAAAAAAATAGAACAACCAACAAAACCAAGAAGCACTTTCAAAAGCCTTAGACCACACACAAATTTACTCAAGCAATGACTTGCTAACAGAACTCAGACCACCCTTTCAAGGAAACTCAGAAGACAAAATTAATTCACCCAATAAGCACAAATTAGCATGTTGCCACTTGCTAGCAACCCAAATACAAGTTATCAGTTCAAGAAAGCATATGCAATCCCAAGATTCAACCTCCTCTTTACACTAGTTAAGCAACTTGATCACTAGTACTGTCAATTTGGCCCAAGGTCCGCCCATAAATGGGCAGTCTTGGGCTAAGAAAAAATGGGCTTAAACGGGCTTATTCGTTTTTTTTAGTTTTTTTTAAAAAATATATTATTTAGTATAAATAATCTCACTTTATCACATTTCTATATTTTATAATCTTATATTCAATAAATATAGTAAATTTGGATATGAAAACTTTTGTAATTTTTTAAAAATAAATATAGAATTTTCAAATTTAAATATAATATAGTTAATTTTGAAATAAAATATGAAAAATTAAAGCTATTGGTTATTTAAAAATGTTAAAGAAGTGGTGTTTTATATGTATAAATTCTATTTTAATAAAAAATTATTGAATTGTTTGCTAAAAATTTTTTTTAATTGTAATATTTCAGTATAAAAAATTCAAAAAAAAAAAGTGGCTCGCAGGGCCAAGATGGACGATCTTGGTCTTTGGGAAGAGGCTCGTTTAGTACTTAATACTATTGATCACAAATCACTAAGACTTATTCAAAGAACAAGATATTATAAATGACTGCAAGCTAGGCGTAAAAATTTATAAAACTTAGTCATCCCAAAACTTAAATAAAACAAAAGCTTCAGCACTACCTTCATTTTAGCACTTTTTTCCTTTTTTTAATTTTTTGTTTTTTAATTTTACTCCACAATTAGTGACGTTAGGGTATAAATCATTGATCGTACATTGATCGTACACCAAATCCACACATCAGTAACTGAACCCTCGACACCAACAATAAAGAGAAGAGAGTGAAGTTGAAATGGAATTTGTGACTGTGCTTCTAATCCACACATCCTGAACTCATCCCACCTCACTCACTTTTATTAACAAGTGGCATAGTTAAGCACTGAAGTTGTAATCGTGCGCTTTGTCCATACCTCACATCCTCAAGTCAGTATGCAACAACTTTATTTTCTTTCTTTTTTTAAAATAAAAAAATTAAAGGTAGTGCCAATAGCAGAGAATAAAAAATCCAAGTTCCATAATGGTGAGCAAAAAGTAATCAACTTTGAACTCATACTTGCAATCAACTACAACATATCATTAAACATGTAAAAGCCTAGATCTTCTTCATATTTAAGAGAAATCATTAAAGCTCAAGGAGGAGAATCATAAGAAAAATATGCAGCTTTCCAGATAAAATATTTTTGGGTACACAACATACACTACAAAAAAATCTTATTTTAGCCACGGTTTAACATAGTTAAGCACTGAAGTTGTAATCGTGCGCTTTGTCCATACCTCACATCCTCAAGTTAGTATGCAACAACTTTATTTTCTTTCTTTTTTTAAAATAAAAAAATTAAAGGTAGTGCCAATAGCAGAGAATAAAAAATCCAAGTTCCATAATGGTGAGCAAAAAGTAATCAACTTTGAACTCATACTTGCAATCAACTACAACATATCATTAAACATGTAAAAGCCTAGATCTTCTTCATATTTAAGAGAAATCATTAAAGCTCAAGGAGGAGAATCATAAGAAAAATATGCAGCTTTCCAGATAAAATATTTTTGGGTACACAACATACACTACAAAAAAATCTTATTTTAGCCACGGTTTAAACCGTGGCTAAATGCCGTAAAACCGTGGCTAACCTGATGTTGTTACGGTTGGAGAAACAGAGGCAAAAAGGGGCGTCGGCTTTATTATTAGCCACGGTTTTGTTGACCGTGGTAACATCAACTTTGCCACGGTTCACACCGTGGCAAATTAATTTTCGCTACGGTTTAAATCGAAGCTAATTGTTTATTTATTTTTTTAAATGAAAATTTTATTTTTTGGTTAGCCACGGTTTAAACCGTGGCTAATAGTTTATCTGATTTTTTTAAAAAATATTTTTTATACTTTATTAGCCACGGTTTAAACCGTGGCTAACGGTTTATTTTTTTAAAAAAAAATATTTTTTATTTATTGTTAGCCACGGTTAAAACCGTGGCTAATAATTAAATTTTTTTTTTTAAAAAAAAAAGGATACGCATTGATGTCTTCTAAAAAAGACATATACACTAAATCAATATATATCAGGACATGCACATGAAAGTGTTGAAATATATTTAGTCAAAATATACCAAAATGGACATTAATGTGTCTAAATACATATACCAAAATATACACATCAATGTGTCTAAATACATATACCAAAATATGCATATCAATGCATCTGATTACATTTAGTCAAAAAACTATACTAAACATAAATACTAAGGGTGTGATGCATCTGTGCTAATGGTAGGCAAATCAGACCCAAACTTATCATGCATAAATTTGTAAAGCATACTTAATTGAGTACGAGTTTGGGATAATTCCTCCATGGCCTTTTCGTATCGAACCAACTTGTCTTTTAAAGCGTCCACTTGGCTCTTTAGATCTCCACTACAATTGTCATTTATACTACTGCTAGAACCATTTGTATTCATAGAGTTCAAAGTTTGACTAGACACACCAAAGACATTAGAAAGAGAAGCGCCTACTCCCAAACCTCGAACACGACTAGGATGTTCAGCTCCAAATACTTTTCCAATTGAATCATTTGGTTGAGCATATATTTTAGAAGTGGTACATGAAGCAGCAGCACATTCTTGATCTTGGGCTAAGTTCTCTGAAATCTTGTCCTAGTAAATGAAGTAAGAAAAACTTATGGTCAATAACTTTATTCAAGCTTCTGTATGCAAGAGAAGAAATCTTTTGAATGAAGAGTAGTTACTTATTGGCCAAAAAAAATCCTTTATAAAAAAAATAAAGATTCCAGTGTATTTATTTAAATGTAGATTTTATAATTCACATTACAATTCATTTAACAACCCACATTACAATTCATCATTCAACAACCCACATTATAGTTCAGACAGGAAAGTCCAAAATTTCATAATCCATATTACAATTCAGAGAACAAACAACTCTAAGTTACTCTTCATCATTCAACAACCCACATTACATTTCATTACCTTTCATAATCCATAATCCAAATCTAGCAAATTTCATAACAGAAGTTAGATACAAAAGTCCAAAATTTCAAAGTTAAAAACACTTACTGCCAATGTCTTTCCTAATTCATTGACATAGCTTCCATCTCTTTTGAGTAGATTAGACAAAACTATTTCACCTCGACATACAGGCCTTCCTAATTCTTTCACCTACATTTGATATCATTGAAGAAGTAAAACGTTAAAGAACAAAACAATTAACAAAAAGTTAATATATATACCAAACTTACTAAATATAAATTACCATTTGACAAGCTTTTCTTGCATTGCTCTTACTACCTCCAGCATGAGGAATTTTAAGCTTCTTTCGGTTTGTAGTATTTTTCACACTTGCATTCTAGAAATAAAAAATATGGTGGTCACTTTTTAAGCAATTATGAGAGCAAAATAATAACTATAAAAAATTTTACCTTCATCTTTTCACCATGATAATGTCGTACAAAAATTGTCCAATCAGTACTATCTATTCCAGGAGGAGGGTTAGCGAGTACCTCTTCTCTACTTTTAGCAGGATAAAAGTACTTACACCTTAACTGATATTTGTAAGCCCTCCATCTTTCTCCTAAGGTGCCCATAACCCATTTGCAACCAGCAACATAATCAAATAAGAAATGATCCTTCACAAATTTGTTAAATCCACAATTAGAAAAATATATGGAGTAATATACCAACAAAAAAAATTGATTAGGATTGATTACCTCTACACATTTTCACAACTGGACCTTTAAGGGTTTTGGCATCCAATGCCAACTTTCTATTTGTATAAAACAAAGTGCTGAATTTTGAGCAAGTTTACCAAGAAATCTTACAAGCAAATTTGAACCATTGTCTTCTCCGTGTCCATCACCATTGAGTTCCACAATGACTTTCATATTGTTAGGCATATGCCAAATCTCATTGGCAACCATTTTTCGAGTTGTCATTTCTTTTGTAGTAGTGTCTACCCATGTATAGGTAAAGCCAAGTCAACACATTAAACAAATGTTAAATAACTAAAATGTATAAGTAGTATGCTAAATAGGAAAACTCAATGAAATGTTTATACCCATTATCTTAATAAGCAAAGGCCCTTCTTTTTTTTCTTGTTGAGATTGAATGGTACTTGAGGAAGGGATTGAATTATCATCATTGGACCAAGAGGTTGAATTATCACCATTTGCAAATTCAGTTTGAGGTTGTCTATTTTCTTCCTCTAAAGTTTGAGACACTGCATTGGTTGAAGTAACATCTTGTGCTTGCAAATGTTGTTGAGTCTGTAACTCTTCTAACAATGCTTCCCTTGAAACTTTACGCTTTTTGCTCATTTTAAATCTAATACAAGCATAACTCATTAGATAATAAGCTTCCTAAAGTAAAAGGAACAATGAAAAATAATTCTTGCAACAATATGACAAACTAGTGTGGATGGTATATCTTCAATAATGGTGTTAAATCACAATGTGATTTTAAAAAAACAAGATTAAAGATCATGCTGTACACATTTCACAATTTGATAACTCCACAAGTATAGCTACTAAACAGCCCACTAAGAAATGAAAACATGAAAGCCAAAATTTGCTAAGCTAAGCTTACTTATCAAGCCCTGTTCTTATATGCTAAAACAAAAGGGAATTTAAAAAAAGAAAACATGAAAGCCAAAATTTGCTCCAAGAACCTGCATCAATATATTAATTTACAATTTTCCACACAAGCATATCAATTAATTGATTAAAGGAGCTACAGAGATTTAAGATAAGTGCCTAACATTTCAATTTGAAAAAGGAATCTACTGCCAATGAAAATACCTGGTTGAGCTAGATATTGACCAATGAAAAAAAAAAAAGGCAAGATACCACAACAAAATTATTTCCCACAACTAACACCACATTACCTCCTTAAGGGCAAGCACTATTTTGGTAAGGAAAGTAGCAACAATTTCATGCCACCTTTACTCTTAATTATCCGATATGCAGAATATAATTCCAAATACATAATGCTTATAGTTAACAATATATGAATATTCTCCAACATATAAGATGAATCATGACCAAAACGACTTAAAGTTTTGGAACATGGCAGTAAAACTAGTAACCTTAAATAACTTTGAGAGATGGACTATTAGGAAGTAAAGGCAATTGAGTCTCTGCCTTTTGGCAGAAATATGGCAGCAATCAAGTTAAGGACATTCTGAAATTGAATTAAAAGGGAAACAAAAGATCAGTAATAGATTTTTATCAATGAACAGAAGTTAACTACATACATTGATAATTAAGTTCAAGTTCAATGTGAATACTTCACATTCCACTATTGTTCATTTGTGTTTCTGTCTACAAATTAGTTTTGAAAAGCTCACAATTTTATATTAGGATTCACATTCAATTCTAATATATTATGAGCTATCAAATTAAGAGCACAGTTAATTGGATATTTCTTTGTTAATTGGCTATGACAATTTTTATCAAGATAGGTCCAATATAGTTAATAAAGAAAAATCAATTCCCTTCTACTCTACCCCCTCTTTTGGTCCTCCGCCCAGTATATGACCAAGTTAAATGGCTCCAACCTAATATCCCTCTTCCTTTTGAATTCCAATTCATCAAGCAAGACATCGAGGACACGTCTTCTTTTTACCATTTGCAGCGTTGGGAGCTTTTTCAAAGCAAGATATTATATCATCTATAACAAAGGAAAGAACAGAATAGAAATTAAGGAAAAAATATGTAATGAAAAGAAAACATAAGTAGGAAAGTGCGATAGATAGAGAGAGAGAGATGTGGGCCGCACGATGCAAGGCAATATAGAGAGGGGGCAGTGCTGCAGATGAATGAAAATCAATATACCTAACTAAAATTTTAGAAAATACCTGAGATTACAACCCTAAGCTTTGAATTCAACAAGTGATAGCGCCGACCTTCGACGGAAGAATTCAATCTCTCTGCCTTGCATCTCTCAGCCGCGTCTCTGAACAAGAAGAACAGGAAATGGAAGGAAAAGAAAGAAAAAAGAGAGGAAAACAAGAAGAATAGGAAGTATGGAAGAGTTGAGACTGAGATGGGTTTCAGACTTTCAACGTGGTTCTAGGAGATGAAAAGGTAAAATGAAAAAATAAAAAATAAATGGAGGGAAATGAAAAAACAAAAAGGAGGGAGATGGGAAATATTATGGCGGGATATAGAAAAGAACGGAAGCTTTTTTTTTCTTTTTTTTTTGCTATGGGTTTATATAAATTTAGGGACAGATTACAAAAACGTAGCAAGTAAACAAAAAATCTTTGTAGTTAGCCACAGTTTTACTAACCGCAGATAAAAAACTGTGGCTAATCATTAGTTTTTTTGTAGTGATAGTAACAGGGGCTTTTATAGTGAAATAACAATGTCTCCTTTGGTTTCCAAGAAAACATAACCAGAATATTGAAAACAAATTACTACTAAGAGCTACACAGCTACTCACTCAAATTATCATTGAAAATTGGATGTCATGAAGACATAAAACAAAATACACAACTAAATAGCACATGTTAGTTAAGTAGAAAACTAAAATACCAAACAAAGAACAAACTGTACCACACCCCCAAACTTAAAATAATATTGTCCTCATTGTGGAACAAGTATAGCAAAAAGCAAATAAACAACGACATTAAATGAAAGAAAAGAACAAGAGTAAGAAAAACTCCCCTAGAAGTTGTCTGCCTATTCCTTATCATCATTCAAATCATCCTCAGGTCATGGTTGGTTAGTTGGGTATCCTCCCTCTCATGCGACATTTGGGGGGAAATTTGGCATTAGGTCAGCCAGAGGTGTTGGGAAGATAGGGGCATACGCATTGTGATCACGTCAGTTACCACAAAACATGCCCTCAGTCGCCAACCTCTATGAATACATGGCTTCCATAGAGTACTGAAATTGGTGATCCGTATGCTCCTCCAAAGCATGCATCTGTCCATCTAAGTGTTGCGACTAAGCAATATTGTTTCATACCAACAACAAAAAAAGTCAGAAATATAAGAATTTTAGTAGTAAAAAGTGATTTGAACTTGATCACTAACGAAATATCTTCAGTCGATAAATGTATAGTCACTAATTCATTTCCGACTGATTTCATACTGAACAATAAATCTTACTAAAGTTTTCCTACTGATTTTCATTCGAAAAATTTCAAGCTATACCCAATCCACAATTGCCACCTATTATCTCACGCGCGCGTGCGCACACACACACACATATATATATATATATATATATATGTGTGTGTGTGTGTGTGTGTGTGTGTGTGTGTGTGTGCACGCGCGCGTGCGCGTGTGGGTGTGGGCTCCACCCATAAATATATATATATATATATACACCCACCCACACCCCCTCCCCCCCCCCCCAAACACACACACACAAACACACACACACACACATACATATATATATCACATAATATATATGAGGGGCTTGACATAGGATCTGTCAAGCAACATTTAATGTGGCCTTTCTTCGTTTAAATAAATATTTGTTTATGAAAAAAATTAATTTTTTTATATTGATTCTAATTTTGCAAATAAAAAAGGAGAATTTTTTTGGCTATGTATATGGATTTTTAATTTTGTACAAAAAAAAAAGAATTCACTGATTTTTTATGTTAATGAATTTTACTTTACGGAGTAAATAATACAATGAACTTAATATTCTTGTTATGAAAAAAAAACAATGAATTTATAAGTTTTCAAGTTAATGAATTTTTTATTTTATATTGTAAACAACACAATATATTTAATCTTCTTGTAAAAAAAATCAATTTATAGATTTTTATATCAAATAATTTAATCTTCATCTTCATCTTGCATAACTTTCAATGTTTTATGTTGCTCTTCTTTCTTCTTGTATATATCTATCTTCAAAATCAAACCATTTAGCATCACTTAGAGGGAAAAAAATTAAAACAATGTTGTGGTTCCTCCTAATTTGTCATTCTCCGCTTACTATTAAGTAGAAAAGAACAATGTCATAAAATGGAAGGAAAAAGGATATACATATGAGAATAATTTGATAGAAAAATATATTGAGTTTTTACCTGTATATAAGAAAAAGAAAAAAAAAATTGCGATACACTGCAATACAGAGAGAAAAGAAACTGTGAAAGTAGAAGAGAATAATTAGATAGAAGAATATATTTTGTTTTTACCTATATATGTAGGACAAAAACAACTGCTATCCACAACTGTTTGATACGAGAAAGAAGACAAGAAGAGAGAAAATGAAGACGAATACGAATAGAAGACATAACAGAAAAGTAACAATGTGAATAAGAAAAGAAGAAAGAATGGTTAAATAATAACTCCAGGGCGCGAAGAATGAATATTTTTGAAGTCTTGCGGAAAAATTAAAATTTACTATCATGCCACAAAAAAGAAGTTTGAAATGTATCAATATTAAGCAAGAATTGGCCGAAAAAACTGTTGGAGACAAATCCTTTCATAGTGAGACTCGTACACATAATTATTATTCCTTTCTGTGTTTTTTTACGCCGAAATATGGATCAAATGAAATTGTTATAAGTCTGTGTTGATTGAAAACGTGAAATAGATAACATTTTTTATTATTTGTATTTATAATTCCTTTTATATGTTTGATTATTTTGAAAAGAGTTTTTATAAATATTTATAAATATATATATATATATATATATATATATATATTTTTATATATGTGTATATATTTATATACAATATATATATATATATATGATTCAAATATATTTTAAAATAATTTAAAATATATATAACTAGTTAGTTTTAATTTCTAATAATATTAATTTTAATACTTTTAATGTGAAATATTTTAAATTAGAAGATTTGTCATCCTTTGCACATTTTGATTATCTTTCAAATGGTGTATCATTGAACTAACAATATCATGGAAGTATTAATAAATAAATTTCAAAAAGAAACAATTGAGGTCTTTTTAGAAGTACACTTTATAATTTAAAATATTAGTGTTGATTTTTTTAATTTAATAGTTTATACGTTAACTAATCTTGCATATCAATAAATTGTTATATAACGAATGTAATTACTATTTAAATTGAAAATCTAATTTCTTAATTTTAAATTTTTTAAAAATAATTATTAAATTTAAATATACTTAATATATATAAGCAAATAAATAAAATATTTTTCAAACAATAAAAAAATATTATATATATATAAACATAAAGTTGCTTGAGTTAAAATTAAAAAATTAAAATTTTTGAAATTAAATGTTTATTAAAATTATTATATAATAATTTATTGATATAAAAGGACAATTTATGTATAAACTATTGAGTTAAAAAGTTAATACAAATATTTTAGATTATAAAGTGAATTAAAAAAAATTTAACATTGAGTCTTGAACACACATGTGTGTTGGCTCCCTCTCCATTCTTTTTGGATTTTTATTTTTAATTTTTTTATAAACCATATTTTACATTCACATTTTTGTTATCTTTTAAATTGCAATATTTATATTTCTTTAATTTAATAATAATTAATAATCATATCAACATAGATTGAAAATATTATACAACATAAAAAAAATTTAAAAAAAATGTTTATTCATATAAAAAATTCATAAGTGTGAGATGCACCATCTTGAACACACGAGAGTCTTGAGCACACGTGTGTTGGCTCCCTCTAGATTCTTTTTGAATTTTTATTTTTTATTTTTTTATAAACCATATTTTACATTCACATTTTTGTTATCTTTTAAATTGCAATATTATATTTCTTTAATTTAATAATAATTAATAATCATATCAACATAGATTGAAAATATTATACAACATAACAATTTTTTTAAAAAAAATTGTTTGATTATGTAAAAAATTTATAAGTGTGAGATGCACATATGAGATGTGTAAGATGCACCATCTCAAACACACGTGTGTTTGAAAAGCCTCTCTTGCCAAACTGTGCAACAAATTATTTAAATTAATTTTTTGGAAAGCTTTTAAAAAATAATATTTTAAAATGATATGTATGTTACCAATTGAAGATTAGTGTGTGTACAATAAATAAATATTTCTGACTAAAATTTCCATCACTGAATAGGAAAAATTTGGTTTCAGTGGATGACATGTATAGGTATATTTTCCTATATCTACTACTCAGTTGGAAATGCGAACTGGAGTAGTCAGAAAGTTATTCAGTAAGAGTCAGTCGGAAACTTTTAGTAGGTAATTCCATTCATTCCCATAGTGTGCTTTATAGCATGCATCTGCATGCTGAGGTCCCGCACTAGTTGCTCTAAAGATGGGCTCCCATTAGTCTCAAAAGCAGGAGGTTCTGAAGTAGAGGGATCAACTTCCATTGGATATGGAGTCGGAGCTTGTGAAGCTGAGATGCATATAGCATCATATACCCATCAATATTTTTCAAGGGAAGCACCGTCAAGGGGCTTTAGGGTTGAAAATGTTTCCTTCCCCTCTGTAGATAGTCTTACTTCAAGACACAATTGAGTAATTAGGCTTGGGTAAGGGAGCGAACCTTGAGAATTTTCTTGGGGTAACCTTATGTATGTTGTCTTGAATTAACTTCCCAATATGAATTGTACCCCCCTTCACGAGGCTATAGATTAGGATTGCCTGCATAATGGTCACCTTAAATGCGTTGCTAGTAGGGAGAAGAATGTACATAATGAAAGAATGCCAAGCCTTGGCCATTGGTTTAAGATCCACTCTCTTTAGCTCATTTGGCCTACCAGCTCTATCATTTAACCACAATGCCCCTTCTTAACAAATCGCGATAAGGACTCTGTTGCATACCCTCATGATGGTTCTCCTTCATTTAGTCGCTATAGTCACAACGCTGATTGTCGTAATTAATGCTGAAGTGTTGGGCAATGTTTTTATCCGCAAAAGAGAGTACTTTACTCCTCACTTCTGATTTCCAAGTTAGTTTCTTGACCAAGTTATCCCACACATTGGCATACAACTCCTATTAACTACTGCAGCTTGGTTGGCAAGGGTTTTCCCACCTATAGCTTTGTATGTACACCTCAACTTCCTCACAAGATCCCAAAGTCAACAAGAAGCCTTTCTCCTTCATGACTTCCCTTTCAACCAAAACAATAGAGTGTCGCTGCTTGTGAGCCAGCAATTTAAATTTAGGAACTACAGCATTAAAAGGGCTGGCTAAGGGGTCCTCATCCCCAAAGGGCATTTTAATAATTTCACATGAAATTACTAAAATGCCCTATATATATATATATAAGAGATATTTAAGATATTTCACAATTAATAAAAAAATATAAAATCCCTAACCCTAAATCTCTAATCCCAATTCCCATCCCATATTCCTAATTTGAAATCCTAGTCGTCTTCAGTGCTCTTGTCTATAGTCTCCAAATTGCTCCTACTTCCTCATTCTCGTCATTATTATCTCTGCTAGTGTTCATCATCGTCAATGTCCTCGTGCTTCCTCCTTCCATTGTCATCATATCTGCTCATGGTCGCTGTCATCCACATCGTCGTGCTTCCTCTCTCACCGTCAACGTGCTCATGCTTCAGTTTTAGACTTTCAATTGCTCTCCTATCTCACCGTAGCCGATCGCTCTCAGGTACTATACCAGCAATAAAATAATTTAGATAAATTGAGCAAATATGAAAACCTTAATCCCCAATTCCTCTCTCAAAATTTCCAAGTCCCAAGTCCCATCGTGCTTTGCTTCCTCCTATTGGTCCTATCAGCCATCATCTGGTCATGCTCCATGCTCTCTTGCCATCGCCATTATCTGCTTGTTTAGTTTCAAATATCCCATTCGAAAAGCTAATGAAAATGGAATGAGAATGACTTCTATGTACTAGTAGTTTATTTAAAACTTATATCCTATTATGAAAAAGTAGTTTATTAGTAAGCAGAAAATGACTTATCTATTTATTAGCAAATGGTTTATCTGTGGACTACAAGAGAATGGCTTATCTATTTATTAGTAAATGGTTTATTGATTTTTTTTCCTTTTTTTACATTATCGAATTTTTTTAATAACCCTGTAGAGAAGTGGGGAACAAGAATGAAGGGGATTTCTTGGGCAATCTTATGTATGTTTTCTTGAATTAACTTCTCAATATGAATTATACCCCCTGTCATGATGATATAGATCAAGATGGCCCACATAATGGTCACCTCAGGTGTGTTGTTGGTTGTTTCACACCATTACAACTCCATTATCACCTAGAATTAGATTCGTGGCAACTTGCAGTATAATGATTGTCCTAGGTCATTCTCACTCGTATAGTCTTGCTTCTAATTACCTAATTAATTATTCTAACACTAATTACACTAATTAACTATTAATTAATGAGGTGTGTGAAAACAGAATTAAAAAAATAAACCTAATCCTAACAAAACAAAAAACAATAACATAAACATATGTAATCAGTCATGAAATCCTTGGAATGCAATCATCATCATCCTTATCCCTAATTAATTTTCTAGTCCATTTTTACCATTAGGATTTCAACTGAATTCCAAGAGACTTCCTAGAACTAGATTACACATAGATCAAAATTAGGAAAACCTCCACTAATATCTAATCATATGCAACCCAATTAAGCCCTAACCTAATCATGTCCCACAATCGCATACTGACATGTCATCTCAATTCCAACTTACCACAAACACACAACAATTGCATACATGCATTTATAACAAGCTAATCCTCAGATCAGAAATTCTAACCAAAACTTATATTTACTTCGTCATACCAGAACAGAAGCTAAATAAAAGAACCAGAGTCAAAAACATAGAACAGAGATGAAATAGAGCAAAAACCAGAACAATATATTAGATTAAGAATTCAGATTACATACTGCTTCGTGCCACTACGATTGTCGAATCACCCAGAATTGAATTTACAACAACTTATAGTATAATGGTCGTCTCAGGTTGTATTCTCTCGTGGAACCTTATTTCTAATTGCCTAATTAATTGTTCTAGCACTGATTAACCCTAATTATTACCTAATTAATTACACGGGGAGTAATTGCATAATTAAAAGCATAAAACATAATACTAACACCTAACATAACAAAACTGAAATAGAACAATAGAACTAAACACAATAACCCAGAACGTGTAATCAATGATTCAATCCCTAGAGTCTGCATCTATCATCATCTTGTCCTTGGTTTGTTATGATTTAATCCTACCATTTAGTTTTTAACTAAAATTCCTAGAAGACCTTCCAAGACTAAACCATATCATAATCATAATTAGGGAGACCTCTACTAACCATAAGCTAACATAATTTGTTTAAGCCCTAATCGAATCATGTCTCGCAACGGCATACTGATATGCCAAAATTGTTCTAACTCACTACACATACATAACAATTGCATACATGTATATACAGCAAGTTAAACCTTAAATATAACTATTATAGCAGAACTCGTGTTTAACTAGTCATAGCAGAACATAATTAAGCATAAGACCCAGAGGCAAAAATATAGAATAGAAATCAAATATAATTTGATACCAAAAAAACTTATCTATATTAATCCAAAGATTCAAGATACAAGCTCCAGTTTATGTCTGACTAATTACAAGACAAAAATCTAGCCTTCCATGGAGGATAAATCAGAAAAACATAAGAAGAAAAAGGGGGGAAACCTACAACATTACAAGAGAAATGGAGGAATAAAATGTTCTTCAATACTCTCAAGTGGCTTCTGAAGTCTCTTTAAGCTACTGTCAAGTCTTTTTCTGTTTCTGTTTTGACCAGAAATGCAATAAAGCAATGCAAAACAAAAACAGTGAAATAGAACTACAAAAACTAGAAAATTATCGTGCAGGAGCAAATTGTAGTTTTGGGAAATTCTAGACTGCGAAATGTCATTGATGTTGAACAGATTTGCAGATGTTGGTCCTATGCATCCAGTCAGCCCCAGTCAACACCCAATCAACACAGAATGCCATGTCAACGTCCAGTCATTGCCACATCATAAAAAAACTCTTTAATTAATTTTCTGCAAAATACACAATTGAATTAATTAGGATAAATTTATAAAATTGAGAGACATTAATTCTATAATTAATGGACGCCCAATAAATCCAAAACACAATAAAATTAGAGAGTTTGCAAGGTTGGAATATGTAAATAGGCAAAGATAGGGACTACAATGAATAGAAAAAAGCCTAATATCACATACCAGTTCATCCATAGACTGACTACATAAAAGTTTTAGCCGTCCATGGTGACTAAAACACACAAAAACTGTCACATCCCAAAAATTGAACATGTGAAAAGATACTACTCATTTGATAAAATTCTCAAACATAAGTTATTTACATATATTCTGTAAGGTTTTACATTCAACCTTAATCATTCATTCCACATGACAGAATTATATTCATCTGATGAGCAAATATAGGCATACATAATCTGATGTTTTTATCTCATCGCAAGCCTAGGAGACCTATAGAAAGTACAGAGCGTTCTTAGTATCCACATTAATAAGTACTGGTATCCCACCAAACAGAAATAGAGGATAATTCCAAGGGGCTTCTATTCTTCAAACGGATACTCTTCTTCCTTGTTTTCTGTATCTAAAAAGATAATCATAGGGAGTGTGAGTTTATTTAAAAACTCAGTAAGTAAATAATTGTACTACATAAAATATCAAAAGTACAAATACACATTTACTCATATAATTAATTGTCTTATACATCGAGTAGAATGAGACTCTAACCCTTTCAAACTCGTGAATAAGATTTCATAGATATACATCGAGTAGTATGGGACTCTAACCCTTTCAAACTCGTGAATAAGATTTCATAGGTATACACCGAGTAGTATGGGACTCTAACCCTTTCAAACTCGTGTATAGGTTTCACAGATATGCACTGAGTAGTATGAAAATTTAACCCTTTCAAACTCATGTATTAGAACCCGTAGATCTTTACTCATTAATAAAATAATGAGAATTTATCACATAGTACAATTTCCTTGAAACAAAATAATTTATACATACTCTTGTTCCTTTGAATTTCTGTAAAAATATATCAATCATCATATACTGTCATATGAAAAATTGATTGATTAATATTCAAAATAATATTGTAAATGGGACTTATATTGTACTTTGACTAGTAATATCAAACTAGCTTAGCAAGGTTATTCACTCACCTTGATGTTTCTCCAAGTTTACCTTGTTCCACACTAGAATTTGTGTAGGAAAATTTCCTAGTAAAATATATTACAAGGAAACATAAGAAAGGAAACAAAATCACGAAAATACGCAAAATTTTCTGATTGCTACAGTACGGTTCGCTACAGTGACGGTTCGCTGTAGTAACGTTGACTGCTACAGTACCGTTGATTGCCGACACTACAGTAACTGCTATAGTAACTCGAAAAATTTTCCCGAAATTTCTGGTCGCTACAGTAACTCGAGTTTTTGCAGAACTTTCTCACAAATTCATCCTTTCCTTTCTTGTTTCAAAACCATAATTTCAACTCCATTGATCGATATAACTCAATCCTAACTCAAAAATAACTTCTAAAACAACTAAGATTCATGAATTATCATCAAAATCTTCAAGAACAAAACCTCCTCTGATCTTCTATATAAACTGAAATTTAAGGAAAATAATGAGATTAAAGCTTACCTTTGATCCTTACAAAGCTTTTGAACCGAACAAATAATCAAAACTCTAAAGATCTAGGAAAAAATTTGAGAAGAGGATGAAGAAATGAGAGAAAACGCTTTGCTTCGGTTGCTTTGGTTGCTTGAGAAAATGAGGGGGTACTATTGAAGCTTTATATTAAATATTTCTAATGGGTTATTGAATAACCCATGGGTATCCATAACCCAACATCCAAACCCATCCAGTCAATTTACAATAAATGGACTAATTGACCATTCTTAAACCACTTTTTCATGAACTTTACCATTCTTAGAATATATCCCACATAGTGCAAATATTCAGTCCAGTCATTTAACTCAATTTTCATAAATAATATTCAAAGAGAACAATTAAATATGAAAATTAAAAATGACCAAAATAAATAACTAAAGTAACGTTGTAAAATTCTAAAACACTCTTAGGCGAATTATATTCCAAAATTAACGGGTATTACATTCTACCCCCCTTAAAGAATTCGGTCCTCCGAATTAAAATCTTACCTCAAGTTTCAAACAAATGTGGATATTTTTTCCACATTTCATCTTCTGCCTCCCACATAGCTTCCTCGCGAGAATGGTTTCTCCAAAGAACCTTGACAGTAGGAATTTCTTTAGTACGCAATTTCTTGACTTTTCTATCAAGAATAGCTATTGGTACCTCTTCGTAGGTGAGAGTTTCATTAAAATGAACTTCTTGGGGTTGAATGACATGAGAAGGATCAGGAAGATATTTCCTTAGCATGGACACATGAAATATTGGATGAACTCCCTCTAGGTCGGAAGGTAGGTCTAGGCGATATGCCACATTACCCACTCTGTCTACAACCTCATATGGGCCAACATACCTCGGACTAAGCTTGTCTTTCTTCCCGAATCTCATTACTCCCTTCATAGGTGAGATTCGTAATAAAACCATGTCACCTATTGCAAATTCAAGGTCACATCGTCGGTTGTCCGCATAAGACTTCTGTCTACTCTGAGCAGTTAACAACTTCTCTCTGATCAGTTTAACTTTATTTATATCTTCTTGTATCATCTCAGGTCCAAGTATTTTGGTTTCACCAAGTTCAAACCAACCTATAGGAGATCGACACCGTCTCCCATATAAAGCCTCAAAAGGTGCCATCTGGATACTGGCTTGGTAACTATTATTATAAGCAAATTCAATAAGAGACAAATGATCTTCCCAACTTCCACTGAAATCCATCACACAAGCTCTTAGCATATCCTCTAAGGTCTGAATTGTCCTTTGGACTGTCCATCAGTCTGAGGATGGAATGCTGTGCTAAGATTCACTTTGGTACCCAAAGCCTCTTGAAAAACTTTCCAGAACCGAGAGGTAAACTGAGGTCCTCGGTCTAATATAATGGATATTGGTACACCATGAAGTTTTACTATTTCTTTAACATAAAGTAGAGCAAGTTTTGTTACACTGAAAGTGGTATGAACAGGAAGAAAATATGCTGACTTAGTAAGTCGATCCACTATGACCCATATTGAGTCATTTCCTTTTGTTGACCGAGGTAAAACTACTACAAAATCCATAGTGATCCTTTCCCACTTCCACTCGGGAATATCTAGTTTTTGCATCAAACCAGGTAGTCGTCGATGTTCAGCTTTAACCTGCTGACAAGTCAAACATCGAGCTACAAAGTCAGTCACATCTCGCTTCATGCCCTCCCACCAGTAAATTTGTTTCAAGTCCTGATACATTTTCACAGCACCAGGATGCACAACGTAGGGCGAACCATGAGCTTCCATTAAGATTTCATGTTTCAAAGATTCAATGTTGGGGACACAGAGTCTCCCATTAAACCATAAGACTCCTTCTTCATCTACCAAGAAACTTGGTGCTAGACCTTGCCTTGCCTTATCTCTAATTTTGACCATATCGATGTCATTTTCTAAAGTTGCTTTTACTTTTTCCACAAGGGATGATCTAACTGTTAAATGAGCCAGAAATGTACCTGACTCAGTGATCTCAAAGAATACTCCATCAGCTTCCAATTCTTGTAATTCATGTATTAGAGACCTCCTTATAGTGGCAATGTGAGCTAAATTTCCCATAGACTTTCGACTTAGAGCATCAGCTACTACATTTGCTTTACCTGGATGGTAAAGGATGGTACAATCATAATCTTTCAGAAGTTCTATCCACCTTCGTTGCCTTAGATTGAGATCTCTCTGCTCAAAAATGTACTTAAGGCTTTTGTGATCTGTAAAAATTTTACAAGTATCCCCATACAAGTAATGTCTCCAAATCTTTAGGGCAAACACTACAGCTGCCATTTCCAAATCATGAGTGGGGTAATTCAATTCATGCTTTTTAAGCTGACGTGAGCCATAAGCTATAACCTTACCATGTTGCATCAATACACACCCTAAGACTATCCTTGAGGCATCACAGAATACAGAGTAACCCCCTGGTCCTGATGGTAGGATTAAAACTGGTGCAGAAGTTAAACACTCTTTCAATTGGGTGAAACTTTTCTCACATGAATTATCCCAAATGTATTTAACATTCTTTCGAGTTAACTTATTTAATGAGAGAGCCGTCTTAGAGAAATCTTTGACAAAGCGACGGTAATACCCTGCTAAGCCAAGAAAACTACGTACTTCAGACACAGTTGTCGGTCTAGGCCATTGTTTTACTGCTTCAATTTTACTTGGATCTACATGAATACCTTCTTGGGAAATAACATGTTCCAAAAACGTCACATGACTCATCCAGAATTCACATTTTGAGAGCTTTGCGTACAACTGATGCTTTCTCAAGGTCTGAAGCACTATTCTCAAATGTTCAGTATGTTCTTCATTACTCTTTGAATATACCAAAATATCATCAATAAATACAATTACAAACTTATCAAGGAATGATTTGAACACTCTGTTCATTAAATCCATAAATGATGCTGGTGCATTTGTCAACCCAAAAGACATCACAAGAAATTCATAATGTCCATACCGTGTACGAAAAGCAGTCTTAGGTATATCATCATTCTTAATTCGTAACTGATGATATCCAGACCTTAGGTCAATCTTTGAGAAGTATTTTGCTCCTTGAAGCTGATCAAACAAATCATCTATCCTTGGTAAAGGATACTTATTTTTCACTGTGACTTTATTCAGCTGATGATAATCTATACATAATCTCATAGAACCATCTTTCTTTTTCACAAAAAGAACAGGAGCACCCCAAGGTGAAAAACTTGGGCGAATGAACCCTTTGTTCAACAAATCTTTCAATTGTTCTTTGATTTCTTTTAGCTCAACAGGAGCCATACGATAAGGTGGAATAGAAATTGGTCGTGTGTCTGGGACCAAATCAATACTAAAATCAATATCTCTTTCTGGCGGTAATCCAGGTAAATCTTCTGGGAACACATCTGGGAATTCATTAACCACATGTATGTCTTCTAACTTATGTTCTTTCTTTTCTAAATCTTTGATAAAAGCTAGAAATCCCTGACATTCCTTTCGCAACATACGCCAGGCACATAACATAGATATCATGTTGCAAGGTACATCACTTCGATCTCCTTGAAACACAAAATTACTCCTCCCCGACATATTAAAGGAAATAACTTTGTCACGACAATTTATAGTAGCATGACAAGAAGATAGCCAGTCCATCCCTAAAATCACATCAAAATCTAACATATTGAGAATCATAAGATCTATTTCAGTTTCCATGCCTCCAACGATTATTTTACAAGAACGATAACATGTTTTAACCATTAAAGTCTCTCTCATCGGTGTAGAAACCAAGAATGGTTCTTTAAGAGTAATCGAATCAAATACAAATCTCTTGGCAAATAAGGGTGACACATATGAGTGAGTAGAACTGGGGTCAAACAAAATACGTGTAGCAAAAGTATTGACAGATAAAATACCTGTAACTACAGCATTGGATGTTTGAGCATCCTGTCGGGTTAGAGCATATACTCTTGCATTTCCTCTGCCAGCAGCTTGTTTTCCACTGTCACCTTGGCCTCTTCCAGAACCTCTTCCCATACTAACCCCTATTGAAGGGGTTGGTGTTCGAGTAATAGAAGCAGAAATAGATTGTGGTCGAGGTGGCAAAGTAGACCCTTGACCTGGTCTTGTCATGAGCTGAGGGCACTCCCTTATAAAATGTCCTTTTTGTCCACAGTTAAAACAATCTGTACCAACAGTGTTTAACCTGCATTCTCTGAAGTGAAACTTTCCACATTCAGGACATTGAGGTTTTTCCCTTCTAGCTTGAGTACCTCCTCTACTAGAAGAGCTAAAACCACCCCTGCTCTCTGAACGAGGCTTAGCCACACTGGCTGTAGAATAAGATGACTTAGTAGGAGTGGCTGGAGCATGTTGTGATGCAGAAAAGAGTTTCAAAGTCTCTGAGTCTTCCCCTTGATCAAAAGATCTCCTATATCTAGCATTCTTCTTTTGACGATATTCTTCTTTATTCTTTGACCTCTTTTACATTCTTCGGGCCACATCAACAGCTTCTGAGTATGAAGAGTAATCGTTCATATTGGAACCCACCTGATCATATAAGGCGTCACGAAGTCCTTCCACAAACTTTTCTATTTTCTTCCTTTCAGAAGGAATGATTTCAGGGGCATATTCAGATAATTTAATAAACTGAGCTGAATATTCATCAACAGTCATGGTTCCCTGCCGAAGATACAGAAAATCCCTGGCCCTAGATGATCGTTCACTTACCGGGAGAAATTCATCCATAACCAATCTATAAAACTTCGTCTACATAACTGGCGGTGCGCCTTGAATTCTAGCTTTCTTCCAGTTCCTCCACCATTTACCAGCCCTACCCTTTAACTAAAAGGAAGTGAATTCTACCTTTTGAGTAGGATAACACCCTATAGCATCACAGATTACTTCACAATCTTCAAGAAAACATTGTGGGTCCTCTTTGGGATCTTCCCCTAAAAAAGTAGGAGGCCTCATTTTCTGGAATTCAGACATTTTTACCTCCCTTACATTACCTCCTCCAGCTAACTAAGCTAGTGGTACAATTTCAGCTTCAACAATAGGAGGATCCACTGGCAGGTTAGCTTGTGCAGCTCGACCTCTCATTTCATCCTCAAATCGGTCAAATCGTTCATTCATCAAATTAATCACATGTGCAATAGTTGCATTACCAATGTGAGCATCAGGTTCAACTCTCCTTGCTTGATCACTAGTTGCGCCCTTAGTACTTTGAGCATGTAAACTATCACCACGGTTAGGATCATCTTGCACATGTACTGGTGGAGTTATGGCCCTCCTTGGACCCATATGCTCATTATTATTAGAAGATCCTTCTGACATTGAACTGTCAAAGATCTTCACACATAACAAATAATTTTCAGACATAAACAAAATATCACTTACTAGCCCCACTGAAAAGTTATCTATAAAATGACGTTATACTCTACAAGGTCTTTTATGGAACCTAATCATATGGTCATGCCGCGGCTCATGACAATAGGGAAGGGCCCACAAAGATCACTTTGCTCTGTACTCTATAAGGGACCTATAAAACATATCCTCTGATACCAAATTGTCACATCCCAAAAATTAAACATGTGAAAAGATACTACTCATTTGATAAAATTCTCAAACATAAGTTATTTACATATATTCTGTAAGGTTTTACATTCAACCTTAATCATTCATTCCACATGACAGAATTATATTCATCTGATGAGCAAATATAGGCATACATAATCTGATGTTTTTATCTCATCGCAAGCCTAGGAGACCTATAGAAAGTACAGAGCGTTCCTAGTATCCACATTAATAAGTACTGGTATCCCACCAGACAGAAATAGAGGATAATTTCAAGGGGCTTCTATTCTTCAAACGGATACTCTTCTTCCTTGTTTTCTGTATCTGAAAAGATAATCATAGGGAGTGTGAGTTTATTTAAAAACTCAGTAAGTAAATAACTGTACTACATAAAATATCAAAAGTACAAATACACATTTACTCATATAATTAATTGTCTTATACATCGAGTAGTATGAGACTCTAACCCTTTCAAACTCGTGAATAAGATTTCATAGATATACATCGAGTAGTATGGGACTCTAACCCTTTCAAACTCGTGAATAAGATTTCATAGGTATACATCGAGTAGTATGGGACTCTAACCCTTTCAAACTCGTGTATAGGTTTCACAGATATGCACTGAGTAGTATGGGACTTTAACCCTTTCAAACTCATGTATTAGAACCCGTAGATCTTTACTCATTAATAAAATAATGAGAATTTATCACATAGTACAATTTTCTTGAAACAAAATAATTTATACATACTCTTGTAACTTTGAATTTCTGTAAAAATATATCAATCATCATATACTGTCATATGAAAAATTGATTGATTAATATTCAAATAATATTGTAAATGGGACTTATATTGTACTTTGACTAGTAATATCAAACTAGCTTAGCAAGGTTATTCACTCACCTTGATGTTTCTCCAAGTTTACCTTGTTCCACACTAGAATTTGTGTAGGAAAATTTTCTAGTAAAATATATTACAAGGAAACATAAGAAAGGAAACAAAATCACGAAAATACGTAAAATTTTCTGATTGCTACAGTAACGATTTGCTACAGTACGGTTCGCTACAGTGACGGTTCGCTGCAGTAACGTTGACTGATACAGTACCGTTGACTGTCGACACTACAGTAACTGCTACAGTAACTCGAAAAATTTTCCCGAAATTTCTGGTCGCTACAGTAACTCGATTTTTTGCAGAAATTTTTCACAAATTCATCCTTTCCTTTCTTGTTTCAAAACCATAATTTCAACTCCATTGACCGATATAACTCAATCCTAACTCAAAAATAACTTCTAAAACAACTAAGATTCATGAATTATCATCAAAATCTTCAAGAACAAAACCTCCTCTGATCTTCTATATAAACTGAAATTTAAGGAAAATAATGAGATTAAAGTTTACCTTTGATCCTTACAAAGCTTTTGAACTGAATAAATAATCAAAACTCTGAAGATCAAGGAAAAGATTTGAGAAGAGGATGAAGAAATGAGAGAAAACGCTTTTCTTCGGTTGCGTGAGAAAATGAGGGGGTACTATTGAAGCTTTATATTAAATATTTCTAATGGGTTACATGGGTATCCATAACCCAACATCCAAACCCATCAAGTCAATTTACAATAAATGGACTAATTGACCATTCTTAAACCACTTTTTCATGAACTTCACCATTCTTAGAATATATCCCACATGTTGCAAATATTCAGTCCAGTCATTTAACTCAATTTTCATAAATAATATTCAAAGAGAACAATTAAATATGAAAATTAAAAATGACCAAAATAAATAACTAAAGTAACGTTGTAAAATTCTAAAATACTCTTAGGCGAATTATATTCCAAAATTATCGGGTATTACAAAAATGGAGAAGAAAAAAAGGGGGAAATATACAAATTTACAAAGAAAAATGGAAGAAGAAGATGTTCTTCAATAAGAAGAAATGGTCAGAAGGTGTCTTTTAACTATAACAAAGGAGGGAGGATGAAAATGTCATTTTCTTGACTTTATTGTGCTGTCTATTTCTCTATTTCTGCTGGACAGATTGCATGCATAATGTTGCTTGCACTGTGCTGTTGGGCAGAAAAAGAAACCAAAACAGTGCAAAAATGTGGCCCCCAATCTAGTCAACTTTCTCAACGCCCAGTCAGCACCATATCAGTAAATTCATCCAAGGTGGTGTCTGCATCATCCAGAAGTGCCATGTCAGCGTAATTAACTCTCTAATTAATTTAAATCTGCAAATCAGGAATGAAATTAATTTGGATCTTAAGCTCATAAAAATATGAAATTAAAACATGTCAAATCTATAATTAATTTAGACCAAATATTTCCAAAACTGATAATATTAAAGAGTTTTCCATGAATAAATTGCAATAAGGCTAAGATAGGGATTAAATCATATACAAAAATGCACGATATCATCGGTAAGGAAGAGAGTGTACATAATGAAAGAATGCTAAGCCTTGGCCATCGGTTTAAGATCCACTCTCTTGAACTTATTTAACTTACCAGCTCTATCATGTAAGCACGATGCTCCTTCTCTGCAAATCGCGGTATGGACTCTTTGTTGCATACCTTCATGATGCTTCTCATCCGTGTAGTCACTATAATCACAACACCAATTTCCGTAGTGAATGTTGAAGTGTTGGGCAATGTCTTTATCTGCAAAAGAGATTACTTTGCTCCTCACTTTTGATTTCCATGTCAGTCTCTTGACCAAGTTATCCCATGCATTGGCATAGATCTCCATCACAAGGGTCAGGCAACTACAGTGGCTTAGTTGGCAAAGCTTTTCCCACCCGTGGCTTCTCATGTATACACCTCAACTTCCTCACAAGATCCTGGAGTCAACAAGAAGCCCTTCTCCTTCATGACTTCCCTTTCGGCCAAAAACATAGAGTATCACTCCTCGTGAGTCGATGATTTAAATTTAGGAACAACAACATTGGAAGGGCCGTCTTGGGGAGTCCGGATTTGCTACTATGCAAGAGGGTACTTTTTATTGCTTTTCACTTTTAGCACCCGTTTTTACCGTTGCTAAAAGTTATGGTGGCAAATTTTTTGTTGCCCAAACTTTCAACAACGGTAAAAACCGTTGCTGAAAGTGAAAAGCAGCAAAAAGCACCATTTTGCACAGTAGCAAATCCGCGCACCGTCTTGGGAGCTAACTCTAGCTCTCTTAGAAGAAGTTCGTGGAGGCATGATGAGAGACCTACAAATGCACGCAAAGAACTTAGTCAACTACAAATTATGTGAAATAAATAAATGCATAAGCCAACAATGCATCCTCACATAGCCTACCCCAAAACTTAGGCCAAAACCACTCTCTTATAAATATTATGCCCACACAAAATGAATTCACAATTAACTCTAAGTCACAAAGATAATGCAATGAATTCATATTCACCAACATAACTACTAGTCATTAATTGCTTTAAACATATTTTTAACACAATTTACCACAAGCAACCATTGACAAGCAAAAGGGGTGGGCGTCACACTTTAATACTAAAAAATTGCCTTCCGAGCATGAGATGAGTGGCTAAAAGACAAGTCCACCATACAACATTATGAATAAAGACACAAACCTACAGCAATTTCATCATTCTCCTAGGTAGAAAAACACTATCCCACGTTCAATTTTCACACAAGCATTTCATCAAACGCCTAATATGCACAGATTTTTCAAACAAAAATTTACTAAAGAATCATGCATAAATTCTCTCCATTCATCAACACCACAACGGAAAACATTTCAAGAATTGAAGAAGAAGCAAAGCATACCTAAATGCCCAAAACATATATGTTCTCCAAATTGCCCCTTTTAAAATGACTTTTAGTTCTAGGCTCCGAGATCTTTGTAAATTTACAAAAATGGTTATTATTATTATTATTATTATTATTATTATTATTATTATTATTATTATTATTATTATTATTATGTCTTTTTTGTTTTTCTTCCCATGTTTGCCCTTTAAATTTTCTACAAATTGAAGAAGGTAATCGGAGAAACACGGCGACTAAAATAAAAGAATATAACTTGGATTTTTGTTTTAAAGTACTTTAAGGAATAAAATTTTAAATATATTAAGTAAATATAAAAGAGTATATTTTTAAAATTGTCCAGAGAAAAAAATATATATCCTGGAAAACCCTAAAAGGTTGCTAACCATAATACTAAAATTGATTTTTTAAAAAAAGTGTTAAAAAAATCATAAACAGGTGTAAATTAAAGAACTTTGTAGAGAAAATAAAGAGGTAGGTATAGATATATAATTAAGTACCACGCACTCTTCTACATTTATTTCGATTCCCTATCATTACAGAAAACAGTTGCGAAGAAGACATAGAGCCTCATTTATTGATTTAAACATCATGCATTGAAAGAATATCCAAACTAATTTGGCGAACGTTAGTGGTATGGGCTTCCATTCCACGTTAAGGGTAACAGCGAAGGGGAACGAGGCAGAGATCATTTTTTCTTCTTAGAGTGGCACCAAACCTCTCCGTCATGTCCACTTCTCCATGCTTCATCCCATAAGGAAGCTTCCAATCAAAATGGTAAAGCAAATTGGCGATTACAAGTTCTAGAACAGGCGTGGCAAATGAGATTCCAGGGCAGATCCTCCTTCCAGCACCAAATGGGAAGAACTCAAAGTTAGTGCCTTTGAAATCCACTGAGGACCCGGAAACCTCTCCGGTTTGAATTTGTCCGGTTGGTCTCAATACGCGGGATGTCTTCCAATTGCCCAAAAGTTGATTATCACTCTTGTCTTACGTGGTATCTCATACCCACAGATTTCACAACTCTCACTGCTTTCTCTTGGGAGAAGCATAACCACAGGTGGATGTAGCCTCATGGTTTCTTTGATTACTGCGGTTACATACTTCAACCGGTGAAGCTCTGACTCGTCCACATACCCTTTTCCTCCGTACACCCTTCTTACCTCTTCTTGTGCCTTCTTCATTGCCTCTGGGTTTCTCATCAATTCTGACATCGCCCATTCTGTTGTTGTTGCTGCTGTTTCAGTTCCTTCAACGAACATATTCTGAAAATGGAATCATGATATGATCAATTTGTTAATTAATATATATATATATATATATTAGCAATTTAATTCCTGGAGCTTATTCATGTGCGTCTACTGTACAAGGCATATTCAATTAATTGAAACACCACAAGCGTAACGAGACAAACCAGGATAACAGCTTTGATGTTGTCGAGAGTGATGGGGATTTCTAGGCGGTTGTTGCCCTTCTGAACCCCCAAAAGAACATCCACCAGATCCTCCTCTTCCTCTTCCTCTTCCCCGCCCTCAACATGGCTGCCTCTCTGTGCTGCTTGGTGTTTGTGGTCGTCGATAATGTTTCCAAAAATCCTATCCAGCTTTTTGAATAATTTGTCAAACTTGGCCTTTGTCCCAGTGACGACTTGAAGGACTCCGAGGGAAGGAAAGAGATCGAAAATGGATAGCCCACTCGCCAGCTCTATCGCGTGCATCATAGTCGACAGCGCTTCCTCTACGTTCTCGGTCTTCTTCCCAAAGGCTGCTCTAGCAACTACATAATTTGTGTATGTAAACATATGCTTATTGAGGTTCACTACCGAACCTTCATGCTCAGAGATGTTCCTGACCAGTGCTGAAACCTCCTATTCCCTTATTTTTCTGAAGCTTTGGACTCGACGTGCTGTCAAAAGCTCCAAAGTGCAGATCTTTCGAAGTTGCCTCCAGTAGTTTCCGTAGGGAGAGAAGGCTATGTCGGTGCTATTGTAACTGAAGACCTCGCTTGCCATGATTTTGGGTCTGTTGGCGAAAATTTGGTCATGGGTTTTCATGACCTCTTGGGCAGCTTCTGGAGAAGAGAGGACGATGTGGGAAAGCTGTCCGAGCTGAAGGTGCATGTTGGGACCATGCTGATTGGCAAGATCTCTGAATGAGCGATGGGGCAGTGAGCCAATCTGATGGAGGTTGCCTATGAGAGGCAGCTTCCATGGGCCTGGGGGTAACCTTGTGGATTTCTTAAATCTTTTTGAGAGCTAGTAGATCATGAGGAGGAAGGAAAGGAATGCGAAAAGGAAACGGTATGATATCTGAATCCCCATGGTTATTCTAGGGAAGTGTGGGTGGTTTGGTTGGGTTAGAACTTACATAGAAAACAAGTGCATATGCAACGCTTGAGCGGTAGTGCTATTGCCTTGATATTATAATAGTATAAGCTTGATGCCAAGCGTATCCTTAAACTTTGGATCATTTAGAGATATATATAAATCTCAACTTTTAATTTCAAAAATTAGCTTTATGAAATTTCAACCTTCAAAGAATAAGTCATTTTATTCATTTTTTTTCTTAATAGCCTTAATTAGTGGTGTTTAGTAAAATAATTATTGAGATATAATGTCACCTACAATAAATATAGGTTTATAGTGGATTAGGATTTTTTTGCACATATTAGATATTTTTTGACACATAATAGACTAGGATTTTCAAAACGGCAGACTTTTTGTAAAATCTCAATCATTTATGAAATGAGTAGTTAAAATTAAATTAATTATTTACTTTAAAACTTATAAAATTAGTTTTAAATTTTATAATTTTTAAAGTAAATAATTAATTTAATTTTAAAAATATCAGTTATTTATAGAATGAACAGTTATAAAATTAGCTCATAAAAAACTACACTCTCTCTCTCTCTCTCTCTCTCTCTCTCTCTCTCTCTCTCTCTCTCTCTCTCTCTCTCTCTCTCTCTCTCTCTCTCTCTCTCTCTCTCTCTCTCTTATAAAATTAGTTTTAAATTATATAAGCTTTAAATAAATAAATAATTGAATTTAATAAATCTCAATTATTTACAAAGTGAATAGTTACAAAATTAGCTCATAAAAAATATATATGTATATATACTGTCCCTTCTTCCCTCTCTCTCTCTCTCTCTCTATCTCTCGTTTCTCCCCTTGTTTTCCTCTCTCTCTTACGTTCTCCAACGTCTCTAAAATGTTGTCTATCTCTCACTCCTTTTCTTCCATTTTAAATATTCAT
Organism: Biancaea sappan; assembly: GCA_037074585.1. NCBI lineage: Eukaryota > Viridiplantae > Streptophyta > Magnoliopsida > Fabales > Fabaceae > Biancaea > Biancaea sappan. The sequence goes on along the minus strand of CM073496.1, from coordinate 4,929,619 downwards.
TATGGTTAATTTTAACTAAGTTCCTTTTTTTTATATAATTACAAATAAAAAATAAAATCACGGTAAATTTAGAAATATTTTAATCAAAGAAATACGCTAAATATATATTTCAGCCATGTGATGCTAGTTCTTTATTTATTTTGTGCCTGCCTTATGTATCAATTCGAGTCATCACATGGCAAAAATCGCGGATCATATTATATAACAACTTTTGTTGATCTCTGACAGATCGAAGAAAATATTATAACGTATTTGGTATAGTGAAAGGGAAGGAAAACGTGTTAGCATTATATTATATATATATAAGTGCTGACAATTATTTAGATAAACTTAGATATCCAACCCAAATTAATTAAAATGATGGCGTTATTAATAATGGGATCAACTCATTTAGTTTGATAAATTAATTATGATTTCTAGAGTTATAAGGATTCAATTTTTAGGTTTTGAGAAAGACTATAAATATATAATTAGTGTATAATCTAATATTCATCACACAAAACTTAATTTGAAAAATCATCCTTACTAATTTTGAAGAACTTAACCTCTCTTTAATTTGATTGCTATGAATCAAAGTACGTTCTTCTATATTATTTTATGAGTTATTGTTATTATTATCAATTTGTCTATGAAAATCCTATAAATAATCAAATCATGATCATAAGAAATAATTTGTGTTTTTGACTAAATTCTGCATTTGAGTGAGATTATGAGTTTCGGTTGTTCTGTAGTAGAAATGGCAACGAGGCGGGGCAGTGATTGTTTATAGGATCTTGCAGACAAATTAATCATTTCATCTGGTTGAAAACCCTTCTTCTTCCACTTCTCTGTGAAAATTCATAGCTAGTATTTTTTTTTATTTTCTTTATATTTTCATTTTTGGCCTCCATAGAAGACTAAAGCACTTATGTAATCAATCAATTGATGGAACTGCATGTTTGTAGCTTGAATACTTTGTTCAAATAAGTATTTTGGTTGTTAATTATGTTTCATTTATGTTCTGTATCTTGCCTTTCTATTCTTGTGTTGAATCTTGCTCTGGTATATATGATTGGTATGAACACAATTTTTTATACAATTTCTGATGTAGAAATTTTAATTGAGGATTAAACTTGTTGTATTGCATGAACATGATTGTTGTGGATATGTAGTGAGTTAGGACTGATGAAATGACTTGTACAAATGCGGTTGCTATATTCATCAGATTGTATCTAGTTATGGATTAGTGAAGATTTTCTTAACTATAATTTTGGTATAATCTAGTTTTTGAAGATTTTCTAGGAATATTAGCTAGTTTGAAAATCTTATGATAAGATTCAACCAAAAATTAATTCAAGGATGGGATTATGATAGTTGCATTTCAAGTGAAATCATTGACTGATTGCTATTATACTAATTAGTGTAGTTTTATGTTGTTTAATTCTGTCAATACCCCGCATGTAATTAATCTATATTTAGTGTGTAATTAGTGTCTGAACAACAAATTAGGTGATACATAAGCTTCATGAGAGAATACAACTTGAAGATCACTATACTACAAAATTGCCACATACCTCAATTCCAGACAGTTCAGCAACTATAGTGACGTGAATCAATCCTTGTCTTCAAGTCAATCTATTGAAGAGTTAGAAGTTAAGGTTGCAAGACTATAAGCTAAAATGGAGGAAAGAGATGCAAAAATAAAGAAATGGTGAGTCTCATCGTACAAAGTCTCGAAGGGCAACTTTCTCTTAAACTTGTTGCACTGCAATGAATGGTAAATTGGGCATACTTTGCATTAGCAAATTTTGATTCTTGTACTTCTCAATTCATTACAAATTTTATATTTAAAACACAGGTTTTGACCCAATGAGTGGAGACCATTTTGGATAAGCAACTAAATTCTTCATTCTCTTGTAATTAAGAGAATCATGATAATGATGACAATGATGACAACGATGACCTCACTTAGGATTTTTTGATGTATTGAGATTTGAATTAGAACTTCTTTGTTAGAGTTAACTTAGTAATTATCTATTCGAATAGATAATTGGCTTCAAACTATTATACCTCTATTTTATGTGAATAAAGAAAGTTATTATTAGCAAGTTTTATTCGCAGGATTTATAATATATAGTTGTTGTTGGGAATAGTGCTGTGAAGAATATAAAAGTATGTACTATGTACATTGGTCAAAGGGAGGGAGAACGGAGAAAAAAAAAAATGACTATAACTGGTGTTAGGAAATTTAGAGGCAGTTTAAAGAACAAAATTTCTCATTTTAGTAGCTGTTTAAACTGCCATTGAATGCACATAAATTGGTAGTTCGCTAAGAACCGCCACACTAAATGATCACACAGTGTTAATAGCAATTATCTACAATGAACCGCCACTTCGGTTAAAGTCAACCACCTCTAAACTACTGCAATTAAATTATCATGTTTTTCAACATGATTGTAAGCTTAGTAGCGGTTCAACCCGCCATCAGAACTATCATTAAATATACTTAGTGAAAATTATTCTTGTGGTCGTCAGGAACCGCCACTAAAACATTGGTGGTGGCGGTTTGTCATTTTAATCACCACTATCTAACTTTTTCCTTTTGGTAGCGTAAAGGAAAATTATTAAAGAATTTTATGCTGAAAAAAATTTAATCTCTTATAACTCATAATGATGAATAAGACAGTATATAACATAATATAACTAGGGTTTTTTTCTAAGTGCTATAAGAATAAATTTTAAATATATTTAGTGAATATAACAGTATATTTTAAAATTGTCCTGGAAAAAAAATTTATCTAGGAAAACCCTAAAATGTTGCTAACCACAATACTAAAATTGATTTTAAAATTAAAATATAACCAAAAAAAAAAATCAGAGGTGTAAATCGAAGAACTTGTAAAAATTAAAGTGGAGAGACTTTAATAACACTACCGAATAAAAAATGAGTACAAGGAATTAAGTACCACGTACACACTCCTCTACTGCACTTCTTTCACTCCCCATCATTACAAATAACAAATATAGAAGCCTGATTTATTTATTTATATTGCATCGTGTGTTTATATATTTATATATATAGAAAGAGAGAGATAGCCTAATTTATTGATTTATCTATGCATCATCTGTGTGTATGTGTGTGCTGAGTGACTATTTTTTTTAATTTTACTAATTAGACATCCAATCCAATCCCAAAACTCATCTATTAATTTAATCGCGATAGAGAATGGGAGTGACGCATAGGCCATTCTTTCTTCTCACTGAGGCACCAAATCTCTCACTCATGTCCAATTCTTCGTGCTTTATCCCATCAGGAAGCTCCCAATCAAAATGATAAAGCAAATTGGCAATTAGAAGTTCTAGAACAGCCGTAGCAAATGAGATTCCAGGGCATATTCTCCTTCCAGCCCCAAATGGGATGAACTCAAAGTTTGTGCCTTTGAAATCCACCGATGAATCCATGAACCTCTCTGGTTGAAACTTGTCTGGTTCATCCCAATACCTAGGATGTCTTCCAATTGCCCAAGCGTTAATCATCACCTTTGTCTTTCGAGGCATCTGATACCCAAAGATTTCACAGCTCTCGCTATTTTCTCTCGGGATAAGCAAAGCCACAGGTGGATGTAGCCTCATGGTTTCTCGAATTATGGCTTCTACGTACTTTAACTGGTGAATCTCCGACTCATCCACGTACCCTTTGCCTCTATACACCCTTCTTACCTCTTCTTGTGCCTTCTTCATTGCCTCTGGGGTTCTCAATAATTCTGACATTGCCCACTCTGTTGTTGTTCCCGTTGTCTCAGTTCCCCCACCAAAAACATCCTAAAAATGGATTGATTCATGACATGATTAATAAATTATATTGATAACTAAATCCCTAAATAAAAAAGAACGGAAACTGGATTAAATATGGAACTGGGACATGAGGTAACAAAAAAAAAAAGAACCAGAAGGCAAAAGGTGTAGAACAAAGATGACGATGAGACGAGGACACAGAGAACTAGAGACAAAAGCAGAGCCCGAGACGAGGACATGCACTGGTCAAGTTTGATTTGGAGCCGAGGACACGCCGGTAAAAGGGGAGGCAGGAGACGTTGTCAAAGACTGAGTGTTGGTGACATGACAAGTATACCAGTCATACAAGTAATACATAGTGAGTAAAGTATCGTTCCCACGAGGATTGAGGTACCAAGTACCTACGAAGTTAAAGTGAAATATTATCTAGACGATCCATTTAATTGGTAAAAATAAAAAGGGTAAACTTAAACCAAAGTATAATTCTAAAACTAACAAATTAAACTAAAACTACTAATTAAGACCTAAGACTAAGCTACTCCTAATAACAAAAGTCTAAGGTTAATGGGATTGACTTTACTTAATTCTTAATCCGACTAATTCATAGACAAATTAGCCTTTGAGTTGTTGAATAATGATTCACTCCAATTACAAATCATTTGATATTGTTTAAGTTCTCAAAATTGTTTGAACTCAATCCCTTGGAGAAACAAACTTACCTAATCCAAATGATTGTCTAATTCCTTATTCCAATCATTCAAGTAGGTGATTAAGTTTAGTAACTTATAAAAACCACCTAAATAAGATTATTTATTCCTAGATTAATCTAATTTATGGTAGAATTTACAAGGGCAAAGTTAATATCTAGCTATTTCTAGCATAGATTAAAACTCCAAATTCACAAAAATGGTGATCAAGCATTTTTAGAGCAAATCAATTGGTAAAATTCACTCCAACAAAATACGAAATGCAATTGGAAAGAATCATTCAACAACAAAACTTTATAAAAATCAAATTACATCACCCACCAAACCTTTCATTTCTCATAAGTTTCGTTATCATTTTCTCACTCTTGCTTTTACCAATTGTACATGCTAATCTAGGGCACAAATATTGTTAAAAGGATTTTTCCAAACCTTAACTAAGATAAAAACTCAATATTCCATAATTCCTTATGTGAAAATCAAGTTAATTTAATGAACAAAGCCTAATTTGACTATACAAGGCTAATATTTATATTCCTATGATATTAACAAATCAATCCCCTTACTTTAAGGTTCAACAACTCATATAACTCATCTTTTAGGTCTAGTTTTTATTTCCCTTTCCCAATTTCAATAAAAATACCAAAACATCCCAATAATTGGACAAATTAAAGGAAAACATTAAGATTGGAATGAATGAACATGTATTAACCAACCACAATTATAAGAGTTTGAGAAATTACATAAAACCTAATCTAAAATCGAGTTTATAACAACCCTAGAGTTACAAACTAACTTCAACTGACAAAAGATAAGAAATTACAACATGAAACTAGAAGAAAATGAACTTACATAGAAAACAAGTGCATATGCAACGCTTGAGCGGTAGTGCTATTGCCTTGATATTATAATAGTATAAGCTTGATGCCAAGCGTATCCTTAAACTTTGGATCATTTAGAGATATATATAAATCTCAACTTTTAATTTCAAAAATTAGCTTTATGAAATTTCAACCTTCAAAGAATAAGTCATTTTATTCATTTTTTTTCTTGATAGCCTTAATTAGTGGTGTTTAGTAAAATAATTATTGAGATATAATGTCACCTACAATAAATATAGGTTTATAGTGGATTAGGATTTTTTTGCACATATTAGATATTTTTTGACACATAATAGACTAGGATTTTCAAAACGGCAGACTTTTTGTAAAATCTCAATCATTTATGAAATGAGTAGTTAAAATTAAATTAATTATTTACTTTAAAACTTATAAAATTAGTTTTAAATTTTATAATTTTTAAAGTAAATAATTAATTTAATTTTAAAAATATCAGTTATTTATAGAATGAACAGTTATAAAATTAGCTCATAAAAAACTACACACACACTCTCTCTCTCTCTCTCTCTCTCTCTCTCTCTCTCTCTCTCTCTCTCTCTCTCTCTCTCTCTCTCTCTCTCTCTCTCTCTCTCTCTCTCTCTCTCTCTCTCTCTCTCTCTCTCTTATAAAATTAGTTTTAAATTATATAAGCTTTAAATAAATAAATAATTGAATTTAATAAATCTCAATTATTTACAAAGTGAATAGTTACAAAATTAGCTCATAAAAAATATATATGTATATATACTGTCCCTTCTTCCCTCTCTCTCTCTCTCTCTCTCTCTCTCTCTCTCTCTCTCTCTCTCTCTCTCTCTATCTCTCGTTTCTCCCCTTGTTTTCCTCTCTCTCTTACGTTCTCCAACGTCTCTAAAATGTTGTCTATCTCTCACTCCTTTTCTTCCATTTTAAATATTCATTATGGTTAATTTTAACTAAGTTCCTTTTTTTTATATAATTACAAATAAAAAATAAAATCACGGTAAATTTAGAAATATTTTAATCAAAGAAATACGCTAAATATATATTTCAGCCATGTGATGCTAGTTCTTTATTTATTTTGTGCCTGCCTTATGTATCAATTCGAGTCATCACATGGCAAAAATCGCGGATCATATTATATAACAACTTTTGTTGATCTCTGACAGATCGAAGAAAATATTATAACGTATTTGGTATAGTGAAAGGGAAGGAAAACGTGTTAGCATTATATTATATATATATAAGTGCTGACAATTATTTAGATAAACTTAGATATCCAACCCAAATTAATTAAAATGATGGCGTTATTAATAATGGGATCAACTCATTTAGTTTGATAAATTAATTATGATTTCTAGAGTTATAAGGATTCAATTTTTAGGTTTTGAGAAAGACTATAAATATATAATTAGTGTATAATCTAATATTCATCACACAAAACTTAATTTGAAAAATCATCCTTACTAATTTTGAAGAACTTAACCTCTCTTTAATTTGATTGCTATGAATCAAAGTACGTTCTTCTATATTATTTTATGAGTTATTGTTATTATTATCAATTTGTCTATGAAAATCCTATAAATAATCAAATCATGATCATAAGAAATAATTTGTGTTTTTGACTAAATTCTGCATTTGAGTGAGATTATGAGTTTCGGTTGTTTTGTAGTAGAAATGGCAACGAGGCGGGGCAGTGATTGTTTATAGGATCTTGCAGACAAATTAATCATTTCATCTGGTTGAAAACCCTTCTTCTTCCACTTCTCTGTGAAAATTCATAGCTAGGATTTTTTTCTATTTTCTTTATATTTTCATTTTTGGCCTCCATAGAAGACTAAAGCACTTATGTAATCAGTCAATTGATGGAACTGCATGTTTGTAGCTTGAATACTTTGTTCAAATAAGTATTTTGGTTGATAATTATGTTTCATTTATGTTCTGTATCTTGCCTTTCTATTCTTGTGTTGAATCTTGCTCTGGTATATATGATTGGTATGAACACAATTTTTTATACAATTTCTGATGTAGAAATTTTAATTGAGGATTAAACTTGTTGTATTGCATGAACATGATTGTTGTGGATATGTAGTGAGTTAGGACTGATGAAATGACTTGTACAAATGCGGTTGCTATATTCATCAAATTGTATCTAGTTATGGATTAGTGAAGATTTTCTTAACTATAATTTTGGTATAATCTAGTTTTGGAAGATTTTCTAGGAATATTAGCTAGTTTGAAAATCTTATGATAAGATTCAACCAAAAATTAATTCAAGGATGGGATTATGATAGTTGCATTTCAAGTGAAATCATTGACTGATTGCTATTATACTAATTAGTGTAGTTTTATGTTGTTTAATTCTGTCAATACCCCGCATGTAATTAATCTATATTTAGTGTGTAATTAGTGTCTGAACAACAAATTAGGTGATACATAGGCTTCATGAGAGAATACAACTTGAAGATCACTATACTACAAAATTACCACATACCTCAATTCCGGACAGTTCAGCAACTATAGTGACGTGAATCAATCCTTGTCTTCAAGTCAATCTATTGAAGAGTTAGAAGTTAAGGTTGCAAGACTATAAGCTAAAATGGAGGAAAGAGATGCAAAAATAAAGAAATGGTGAGTCTCATCGTACAAAGTCTCGAAGGGCAACTTTCTCTTAAACTTGTTGCACTGCAACGAATGGTAAATTGGGCATACTTTGCATTAGCAAATTTTGATTCTTGTACTTCTCAATTCATTACAAATTTTATATTTAAAACACAGGTTTTGACCCAATGAGTGGAGACCATTTTGGATAAGCAACTAAATTCTTCATTCTCTTGTAATTAAGAGAATCATGATAATGATGACAATGATGACAACGATGACCTCACTTAGGATTTTTTGATGTATTGAGATTTGAATTAGAACTTCTTTGTTAGAGTTAACTTAGTAATTATCTATTCGAATAGATAATTGGCTTCAAACTATTATACCTCTATTTTATGTGAATAAAGAAAGTTATTATTAGCAAGTTTTATTCGCAGGATTTATAATATATAGTTGTTGTTGGGAATAGTGCTGTGAAGAATATAAAAGTATGTACTATGTACATTGGTCAAAGGGAGGGAGAATGGAGAAAAAAAAAAAGAAATGACTATAACTGGTGTTAGGAAATTTAGAGGCAGTTTAAAGAACAAAATTTCTCATTTTAGTAGCTGTTTAAACTGCCATTGAATGCACATAAATTGGTAGTTCGCTAAGGACCGCCACACTAAATGATCACACAGTGTTAATAGCAATTATCTACAATGAACCGCCACTTCGGTTAAAGTCAACCACCTCTAAACTACTGCAATTAAATTATCATGTTTTTCAACATGATTGTAAGCTTAGTAGCGGTTCAACCCGCCATCAGAACTATCATTAAATATACTTAGTGAAAATTATTCTTGTGGTCGTCAGGAACCGCCACTAAAACATTGGTGGTGGCGGTTTGTCATTTTAATCACCACTATCTAACTTTTTCCTTTTGGTAGCGTAAAGGAAAATTATTAAAGAATTTTATGCTGAAAAAAATTTAATCTCTTATAACTCATAATGATGAATAAGACAGTATATAACATAATATAACTAGGGTTTTTTTCTAAGTGCTATAAGAATAAATTTTAAATATATTTAGTGAATATAACAGTATATTTTAAAATTGTCCTGGAAAAAAATTTATCTAGGAAAACCCTAAAATGTTGCTAACCACAATACTAAAATTGATTTTAAAATTAAAATATAACCAAAAAAAAATCAGAGGTGTAAATCGAAGAACTTGTAAAAATTAAAGTGGAGAGACTTTAATAACACTACCGAATAAAAAATGAGTACAAGGAATCAAGTACCACGTACACACTCCTCTACTGCACTTCTTTCACTCCCCATCATTACAAATAACAAATATAGAAGCCTGATTTATTTATTTATATTGCATCGTGTGTTTATATATTTATATATATAGAAAGAGAGAGATAGCCTAATTTATTGATTTATCTATGCATCATCTGTGTGTATGTGTGTGCTGAGTGACTATTTTTTTTAATTTTACTAATTAGACATCCAATCCAATCCCAAAACTCATCTATTAATTTAATCGCGATAGAGAATGGGAGTGACGCATAGGCCATTCTTTCTTCTCACTGAGGCACCAAATCTCTCACTCATGTCCAATTCTTCGTGCTTTATCCCATCAGGAAGCTCCCAATCAAAATGATAAAGCAAATTGGCAATTAGAAGTTCTAGAACAGCCGTAGCAAATGAGATTCCAGGGCATATTCTCCTTCCAGCCCCAAATGGGATGAACTCAAAGTTTGTGCCTTTGAAATCCACCGATGAATCCATGAACCTCTCTGGTTGAAACTTGTCTGGTTCATCCCAATACCTAGGATGTCTTCCAATTGCCCAAGCGTTAATCATCACCTTTGTCTTTCGAGGCATCTGATACCCAAAGATTTCACAGCTCTCGCTATTTTCTCTCGGGATAAGCAAAGCCACAGGTGGATGTAGCCTCATGGTTTCTCGAATTATGGCTTCTACGTACTTTAACTGGTGAATCTCCGACTCATCCACGTACCCTTTGCCTCTATACACCCTTCTTACCTCTTCTTGTGCCTTCTTCATTGCCTCTGGGGTTCTCAATAATTCTGACATTGCCCACTCTGTTGTTGTTCCCGTTGTCTCAGTTCCCCCACCAAAAACATCCTAAAAATGGATTGATTCATGACATGATTAATAAATTATATTGATAACTAAATCCCTAAAAAAATATTCGATTGTTTAGTTTGTAAAAATTTAACTTCACATAATTTAATCCTCAATTACTAATTTGGGAGTGATGCACAGGCCATTCTTTAGTTTGTAAAAATCTAATTTGTATATTTACTAAGATAAATTACTAATTTGGCCCAAAAAAGTTTTTTTTTCTTAAATTTAGTCTTTGAAAGTCTAAGTATTTCAATTTTGTCAATAAAAATATTATATTTATCTCAATTTTGTCCCTTTGTCTATCACATCAAAGGGCTTTTAAAATTTGACCTTTGGCTATGATGAATTTAATGATTTAATAACAGAGAAGAGCAAATTGAAACAAAATGTAATATTTCAAAAACTAAATTGAAAAGATTAAAATTTTTTGAGAAATTTATTCAACTGATTAGTTAAAATTTAAAACAAAATTAATTGAAACACCGCAGGCGTAAGTAACGAACCAGGATAACAGCTTTGATGTTGTCGTCAGTGATGGGCATGTCGAGAAGGTTGTTGTCCTTCTGAACCCTCAAAAGAACATCCACCAGATCCTCCTCTTCCTCTTTCCCGCCCTCAACATGGCTGCCTCTCTGTGCTGCTTTGTGTTTGTGGTCGTCGATGATGTTTCCGAGAAGCCCATCAAGCTTCCTGAACGCATTGTCAACCTCAGCCTTCTTCCCAGTGAGGAATAGAAGGACATTGAGGTTGAGGGAAGGAAAGAGATCTTGAATCGAAAGCCCAGTCGCCAGCCTTACCCCGAACGAAAAAGTTGACAGCATTTCCTCTACGTTCTCCGTCTTCTTCCCAAAAGCTGCTCTCGCAACTATAGAATTTGTGCATGGAAAAATCTTCTCAGTCAAATTCACGATCGAACCTTGATGCTCTGAGATGCTTCTGACCAGTGCTGTCACCTCCTCTTCCCTTATCTTTCTGAAGGTCTGGACGCGACGTGCGGTCAAGAGCTCCAGAGTGCAAATCTTTCGAAGTTGCCTCCAGTAGCTTCCGTAGGGAGAGAAGGCTATGTCAGTGCTTTTGTAGGTGAAGAGCTCGCTGGCCATGAGTTTGGATCTGTTGGCGAAGAGTTGGTCATGGGTTTTGAGGACCTCTCGGGCTGCTTCCGGAGAAGAGAGGATGACGTGGGGAAGCTGGCCAAGCTGAAGGTGCATGACGGGACCGTACTTGTTGGCAAGGTCTCTCAGAGATCGATGGGGCAGTAAGCCTATCTGATGGAGGTTGCCTATGAGAGGCAGCTTCCATGGGCCTGGGGGTAACTTTGTGGATTTCTTAAAAATTTTTGAGAGCCTGTAGATCGTGAGAAGGAAGCAAAGGAATGTGACGAGGAAAGAGTACTGCGGAATCTCAAAGTCCATGGTGTGGCAAATTCAGGAAATGTTCGTAAGTGTGGGTGGTTTGGTTGGGTTAGAACTATGTGCAGTGTGCTTTTATAATGAAATCGAGCAGTATTGGCGTTGCTTAGTTTTCTAATATTTATTTGACGAAAGGTATTGAGTATTGACTTTCCAACATTATTGTATTTTATATATATATATATATACATATATATATATAAAGATAATTCTACACTTGACTTGTGGAAGATGCTTTAGAAAGAAGTCCTTATTAATGAGTGAGGAAAAAATATAGTAAATTATAAAATGTGAAAAAATAAAATCAAATTATTTTAAATATTTTAGATATAAAACCAGCAATTACACATACTTTGTACTAAGACTAGTTTTTGAACGAAGACTTGTAAACACATCAAATTTCCGACAGCTAGCTACATCAAGTTTGTCAACATTCTCTTATTCTGTGGTTGATCGATAGGACAGAATAGTCCAACAAAGAACGATAGTGTGTTATATATTCTAGTTAGGATAAAATCATATAGATTTGATTAATTTTTTACTTAAACTTTATTTTGGTCCCTCAGATTCAACTCTTCTCATGTAAATCCCCCGTTAGGCTACCAACAGTAATCTAATGGAAAAAATGAGATGGACAATTATGTGTTGATTTGGAAGATTCTCTTCTTTTTCCTCTCTTCCACGTGTACCATACTGTGCGTTTTGGTTGGGGTGTTTTTTTTTTTTCTTCTTTCTTCTCCATCCACCATCGTCACTATGCATAGTCCAAGCATTACTGCTTCTCTTTTTCTTCACGGCGGCTATGATGAATCGATTCATTCCAATCAACGCTTTCGTTGTGTTGTGTATAAGCTAACTGGTTGTGGTCGTAGATCTGCAAAATATGCATCCTGTTAAGGAAGATAGAAAAAGAGTTCGCTTGATTAAGAAAGACGCAAGTCTAATGTGTGAAAATCAATAGAGGGACTTAAATGAGAAGAGTTGGATATGTGAAGGACCATTTTGAGAAAGAACATTTGTGAGGGACTATTTTGAAAAATTTACATCTGTGAGAAACCAAAATATAGGGTTTTAGCAATTAATTTTTTATAAGGTCTGATTCGGAATTTCCCCAAAAGAAATCTTGTTATCATATGTACTTGTTAGACTATTATAGCTTAAAACCAAAACATTATGTTGAAAAATTGACTGGACATTTACTCCCTTTAAATAAGGTATCAAGCTCAAATACTATAAATGGAAAAAATTAGTACTATAAGAATTTTATATTTTTGTAATTCAATCTTGTTTGAACCAAATTAATCAAAACTTAATAAATTTTATTATCTTACTCCTATTATATCATGGGGTGATTTATTATATTTTTGTAATTCAATCTTGTTTGAACCAAATTAAGCAAAACTTAATAAATTTTATTATCTTACTCCTATTATATCATGGGGTGATTTAAAAAATGAATTTTGTTCTTAGACTACAATATACTTTTAACTTTTAGGCCACATAATTCTGTGTTGTTGATAAGTGTTTTAAAATGGCTTGTCTTGTTCCTTATCCTTAATCAAATTATAATGCATCTCGCATACCTAAATTGTTCATCAAAGAAGCTGTGCATTTCATGGTTTACCACCTAAGAAATGTTAAATTTATGATTTGTTTTCTTTGAACATTGTAGGAACTTTTGGCACTTAAGTTTTCATGTACTTTTACTCACAAACTTATGCTTTGGACTAAACTTGATAATCATATTTTGAGGGACCAATTCGTGTAGCTGTTAGAACAAGAAAGAATTAAGGTGGTATTTGTTTGCGTTTAATGGGAATATGAATTTGATTAGCTCAGATTTCATACCATTGAAGGAATATTTGACTTGGACATTTTATGTTTTTATTTTTACTGAAAATATAAAATAGGCTTAAAAATACGTTTAGTTGAGTTTAATAAAAATATTTCTTAAAATAAGTTTAAATCTGAAGATATCAAAAAGATATTTTTAATATTTCAAAAAATTTATTTCAAGAAATAAAAATAAAAAATATTTTTACAAATCAAACAAAACCTGAATGTGTTTGTTTTTCTTTTTAAATTCTTAATAAGTTTGAATATATCTTAATAGATAAAATTTTCTTGTAACAAGTCTTAATATATACCATTAAGTTGTATTATTCATTTTACTTTTAATTTTCTCTCTCTATTTTACTTTTTTTTGTCTCTCCATCTTTTCACTTTTGACTTTTTTAATTCATTTTTAAATCTAGAGTAGATTAACATTTTGGTCCCTAAAAGGCTTGGTCTTTCTCAATTTGGTCCCTAAAAGATTTTTTTTATCTCAAGTTGATACCCAAAAGATTTATTCCCAATCAAAAAGGTCCTTTTATCTTAAATTTAAAAAAAAAAGGTTAAAATGCACCTTATCCCCCCTCAACTTTAGTCATTATGCAATTCATCCCCTTAAACTTTAAAATTTCACAAACAACCCCCACTGACTTTACAATTTGTTCACAAAAGCCCCCATCTTAAAATACATTAGACCACTCATGAAAAAAGATCTATTATATGGCACTTCATCTTCCCAAAATCCCCTTCCTCCCAAATTGAGACCAAAAAGTTTTAAAAACCAAATTGAGAAAGGTTGAATCTTCTAGAGACCAAAACGTTAATTTACTCTATAATCTACAAAAGAACATTTATATACATATTTAAGTTGAGCACCACTTGATTGAATGAAGTCCATTACTACTAATTTCTTTGAATGAATATAATTTTTTTTATAAACTGTGTTCAGATGTTTAAAAAAATCTTAATCAGTCAATATTAGATTCAAAGATCATATATATCTTAATAATCAAATATGTATTTAGAGTCAGACATCTTAATCTTTAAAAAAAAATAACACCTTAGCAATTGATATTTAATATATGTCACTTACTTTTAATTGTCCTATTATAATTATCTTGTTAACACTTCTGGTGAGAGTTTGTTTGAATTGTCTAAAATTTAAATTTTGCTCTGTATTTATAAGTAGAATTAGGCTTTTTTTCTGTGAGAAATATTCAAATACATAATCGGTCCTTTTATTTTGACAAATCATATTCTTGCATTTAAAATCAAAATATATGTTACACTAGCCTTTTCTGCAATACAAGATAATTATAATTACATTTATTTTAAAATAGCTTTATATATTAATAAAAAAATTTTACAAATATTTGTTACATTATTGTTATAATAAAATTTGTGGAATTTAAATATTACGAAGAAAAGAGAAAATAATTTACGATTTATTTATTTTATGCCTATGTTTTCAAGTCTGCCGTCTCTATATGTATTCGCAGGAATCTTTAGTCCTAAATTGACTTTTGCTCGTCTTTCTCATGATGTTTAGATCAAGCATTTCTTTGACTGAATTATACTAACCTATCTTTTAAGTGTAGTTAAATTATATTTAGCACTCATGTACCTATTTTGAAATATTATACTTGCATTTTTTAATTTATTTTTTGTCATTAAAATTATTTTTTTGACATAACACATATTTCTTCTAATAATAAAATTATTTAATAATTTTATTGCCATGTTGAAAATAAACTATAGTTTCATATTATATATTAAAATTAATTTAATTACTTTATTGTAATGTTAAAAATAAAATTACAATCTTAATTAGGTTATATAAAAAAAATAAAATAATTTGACTAATGTGAATTAAAAAAATTATGTAACATATATAAAATATCATTAGTGAACTTCTAATGATATTTATGTAAACTATGTAAAATAATAATAAATCTTAGGTTATCACTAGTGAACTTTTTTAGTTTTTCTGTTGATCGATGGCTTACTTTTAAGTAAAGGATGAGAAAGGTAAATACATGGTGATGTGATGTCCACAAGTTGTTCCTAAAACTACTTGATTGTCATTTATCACCAAAAGAATAAAAATCTCATTACTATTCTTTTGAAGGCAATGCTGACATAGAAAAATAAGTTTTGAAAATTGAAACCAATCCGCAGTGGTATTCTAAAATTTATTCATTTGTGTTTGAATATAAACATAGAAAAATAAGTTTTGAAATTTTGAGTATTTTATTAAAAAATTATATAAATCTAAAACCAAAAATGATGATGCGAGTAACCACCCTATTCCGCACTTGTAATGTGTGTGTTTGAAATATATGTTTATTGAGACTAGTTATAATTTATTGTGTTTTGTTGATTGTGTATTTGAAAATTTGTTGTAATTTTTTAAAAAAAATTTATATGAATAATTTTGATGGAGTAAGCCATTTGGAACACCTACCAACAACAATCAAATAAAATCGTGTATTTTAAAAATATATACGTCGTCACTCAAGAAAAAAATAAAGGAAAAAAAAAATCTATGCTTAAATTATTCTATGACTTATGAGGAGACATGATCTAAATTCTACGCTTAAACTAAATGATATCACTGCTCGAGTTTTAAAATCGCATGGTCATAATTAGGTTATTTTCCATTTCTTAAAAATGCTTGTGTTTTAAAATCACTTTGTCATAATCATCTTGGTTATTTTCCATTAACTACAATCCATTTTGAAACGTTTAATTGTAGAATATAGTTTTAGGGATTTGCCGATTAAGCCGCCCATATGCCATGCCAATAGCAGTGGGTTACTTTTCAAAAAAATTTAGTCCAACTTTTTAAAATTTTGAACCTAGTTTTTATAATTTAAAAAAACTAAAAATATATTTTGAAAAATGTCTTACGAAATAATCCAATCTATTCCACACAACCCATAATGTGTTCGATTGGAACCCGCAACCAAACACATTGGCATTGTAAGACTAGGACTGAGTTGAGTTAACTAACTCATTGGATAGTCTTATTTAGTAAGGGTATTCATTGATTTAAATCAGTTTGATTTAGACCTCTCATCCAATTAAATCGATGTAATTAGATGAGAAGAAATTCAATCAATCACAACTACTTAAATTATCTCAATTCAATTTAATACAAATCAACTATAATCGGTTTGAAGTGGATTGGATAGTTGGTTTTTTGAAAAACTAGAATTCAAAAAATTATTTTCAAAATTTAATCAAGAAAATTTATGGCATTATAAAATATAAAATATAATACAGTGTGTGTATATATATATATAATTTTAATCAGTTGATCAGTTTGGTTCAAATGAATTTAGATAGCATCCAACAACCGAACCGATTAATTCGGTTTTTGTAAAAAAGTCATCCAATCTCTCCTATTAAGTGGTTGATTAGTATTTATCTCCTAAAAAATGAGACAAAGAAAAAATAGTAGTGTTAATCTTGCAAGTTAAATGGGGCAAGGCTTCTGGGCTAGCCCTTCTTTTATCTTTTTTTTAAAAAAAAAATATATTATTTTGTATAAATAACTTCATTTTATTATATTTTCATATTTTATAATATTATATTCTATCAATATGACAAATATGGATATGAAACTTTTTATAATTTTTAAAAATAAATGTAAAATTTTTAAATTTAAAAATAATATAGTTAATTTAAAAATAAATATAAAATTAAATTTATTGATAATTTAAAAATATTAAAGAAGTAATATTTTATATGTATAAATTGTATTTTTATAATATTATTGAAGTGTTTTTACTAAAAAAATTTTAAAATATAAAAAATTCATTTTAAAAAATGTGGTCCATGAGCTAGCCCGTGGACCATGGTGAGCATTGAAAAATGACATGTTTAATAAATTGGTTGAATTAGGCTAACTTGTTTAAGAAAAAACTGAACAAATTGGGCTTAAATAAGTCGAACAGGATAGGGCTGTTTGACAATGCTAAAAAAATAAATAAATAGAATCTATAACATTTTTTTGTTTGAACCCAGAGTATCCCCAAACCACTTTAGACTTGAAACTAATCTATATTCGGGTCGAAATTGTTAAAGTTAAAGTCCTCTCAATAAATATATTTTTTGAAATTCAAACTTGTGTCCTCCTTTCAAGTAAAATCTATAACATTAGTCTATATTAAAGTGATGAGAATGGAATGAGAATATAAATAATATCAATAGTTGAGATTGTTTTTAAATAACGAGCCAAAAAAATTAAATTATTTTTAATAATTTATTCAATTTTAAATTAATTTTTTATGATTTAAGAATTCATAAATGAATTCACATAGCTTTAATAAAATAATTTAATTCTTATTATTAAACTTTTGTTGATATATATTTTATTAAATTCTTGTTACTGTATTTAACCATTTACTATAGTTTTTTTTCCTATAATTTTTTTTATCAAAGACAATCTTGTTTGAATTATTGTCAATCACTAATTATAGATATTTGTTTTAGTGAAAATTCAAATCTTAATTGTCACCTTATGAAAAAATAAGTCCTTATATCATACCCATCACGTTATGAAGAACTAATCCCTTATATCATACCCAAAACCACTGCTACGTAGTTTGGTACTAATCTAGTATTTTAAACATAAATAATTCAAGATAATTCATTCAATATTTACATTATGTTACATAATATGCCATATAAATAAATTAATTTCATATTATTATGTATTTTTTGTTATATATGTCATGTATATTCATATTATCAATATGAACATGATTAGTCTTGTTATTAAAATTTATTAAAATATTGATAGAAATTTAATGATAGAGATTAATAAAATTTATAAACAATAAAAATAAATCATAAATTCTTAAATTATAGAGACTACATTTAAAATTAAGTGAAATTTTAGGAATAAAAGAGTAATTTATCTTAAAAAAATATGCACGGTCTTTTATTTAAAAAAATGAAATAAAATAGTCGCTCTCTCTATTGTATTGACTATTGACCCCCCATAAAATTTATTCGTGAAAGAGACGGGTTTTATTTTCATTTTTTCTTTTTTGATTAAATATGTTTAGGTTAAATTATAAATTTAATCCCTATAGTTTCACTAAAGTTATAATTTAGTCCTTATACTTTATTTTGCTGTAAATTGATCCCTATAGTTTCACAAACTCTAAAAAATGGTTTCTGCCGTTAAATCATACATAACTGCCATTAAAAATAAGTATATATGATAGAATGGTCTCTGCCGTTAAATCACATAACTTTCTATAGTTGTATCATTTTTCATTATTCTTTCCTCATGGTTTTTTTCTCCAGATTGAGACAGAGTACCAAGGGAAGCAACTGAATCTAAAGAGAAACAACTGCTTAGTTCTGAAAAATCGAAGAAGGAAGAGCAAAATTGAAGTGACGAGAGATCGATCAGCAATCGATGGCGAAGGATGTGCAGACAACCACTTGCAATGACCACCACCACCATCGCATTGAACTCACAGTGTACAGACTACAGAGATGAGAGTGGCGACAAGAGAGGCAGGACGAGATATGGTTGAAAGGAAGGACAATTTGAGTATTCTATCTTAGATGGTGATTGGATTAAGTGATTTAGATAAAAAATTTGCATGACTTGTTCACATGTTTAAAAATGGCGATGCCATCTGTTATGTGTATCTATTTTTAATAGTAATTATGTATAATTTAACAGCAGGGATCATTCTCTAGAGTTTGTGAAACTATAGAGATTAATTTATAGCAAAATAAAGTATAAGGACCAAATTGTAATTTCAGTAAAATTATAAGGACTAAATTTATAATTTAACCATATAAATATGATTGAAGCTGTGCGTCCATAAGACTAAATTTGAAGGCGGCTAAATATCATCATTTCCAAGTTAGCTGGAATTTTCAAGTGATTTGTCAAAGTCTTGTCTGAAGAATCTATTTTCCAATCACTATTTTGCATTCTTAGTGACTCTCCAGTTTCCATTTATCACTTTGACTATTCAGTTGGACTCCCTTGGTTGGTGGTTGAAAGTCCTTCTATCTTAGTTAAATAACACACAGTTTATTTTACCTTCTAGATGCTGGCGATTAAAAAACCTTTTCCAATGGAACTCATGAAGAAATGGAAAATAACTAAAAAATTATGACAAGGCGTTTTTAATTAAAACGAAAGCAGCCATGGTGCAATTCGTAGAATTGTATGAATCTATGAGAAAATGAGTTTGAATGCATTAAAACTCATAATTAGCATGATTTGGAAGACTTTTATTATTTTGTGTACAGATCTAACCAAATTCGCGAGTTTAAAGCAAGATAACTCAGTCTGTTTATTGTCTCATTTTATTTTATTTTTCAATCTATCTTATTAATTTTAGATATTTTACAACTCCACTTAGGTTTCATTTGAATAAACAGTTTATTTAATTACTTATAAAATAAAATTTTTGTGAAAAGCTCTTATATCATAAGTTCCTTTTAAATTAAGTTATTCAGTATTTAGATACATACTTAAAGAAGTACTTTTAAAATTTATAAGCTATTTTAAAAATATTTGGATAAATAAGTGTATAAGAACTTATAATTATGAAAATTACTGAAATAAACATTAAACAAATTCTATATTTATCAAAATACAATTTATACATATAAAACATTAATACTTTAATTTTTTTAAATAATAAATAACTTTAATTTTTCATATTTTATTTTTAAATTAATTATATTATATTTATATTTAAAAATTCTATATTTATTTTTAAAAAATTACAAAAGCTTTCATATCCAAAATTACTATATTTATTGAATATAAAATTATAAAATATAAAAATATGATAAAGTGATGTTATTTATACTAAATAATACAAATTTTGTTAAAAAACAAAGTAAAAAAATTTAAAAAGGTCGGTTTTGACCATTTAGCTCGCAGGCTAAATGGGTCAGATTGTTTAGGCTCATTTTTAAACGAGCCTAAAATGACATCTCCAAGACTGTCAATTTACAGACGGGTCATGGAACGACCCTCAGGATTTGGCCCGTACCACTAGGAAGAAACAGTCGTGGAGGTGAGGTCAGACTGAGAGAGCATCGAAGGATAGAAGTGAATGATTGATTTTATGAAATTTTAAATTATGATTCATGATATATTTGTTTTGTAAAAATATAAAATAGGTTATTTTGCACATATCTTTTTAAAAAGCTAAAAAAAATTGGCTTCTAAAAATAAGTTGTTCACTCAGTTCATCCAATTCTATTTTTCAACTGAAAATCTAATTTTCTCATGAGTAGTGAATTTTAAAATATGCTCTGCAAATACGGTAACAACATTCTTTGATATTCCTCCCTTTCTACCTTCCTCCTTTGATAATAATAAGTTGATCATTAAATACTTAGAAACTACTTATAATAACCATGTCACTTTGTTAAGTAATAACTTGTAATCCGATAGGTAAGAATTTCATTTGAATTTCTATGTTAAGTACTTCGATAAATGAATGATTTTTATATGAGTGAATTACTATATATGTCATGGATTTTACTTGAATTTTATTCAAATTTCTATCATAAATATTATTTAATATATATATATATTAAATAGTTAAATTTTATGACAGATAAAATTTTATGGATTTATGTTATAAATTTTACATCTTAATTGAAGTTTATTTAAACTTGATACGTAGTTTGACAACCTTGTTCGCGATCACTTATTTTGGGAATGTCAAATTAAGTATTCCAAATGGCTTACTTTATTCCATACGCTAAATCAAATTGTGATGCATCTCGCATAGCTAAATTGTTCTCAAAAGACGTTTTGCATTTCCATGTTTTATCACCTCCAAATAATTCAGAAAGAAATGTGAAATTTATGAGCTATTTTTTTTATAAGCGTTATAGAAACTTTTTTAATTTGGCACTTAAAATTAAATTTTCATGAACTTTTTATTGCTAACACTTATAGTTAAACGAAAGTTGCTAACCGTTATTAGTGATAGTTTGCAACAGAACTCAACCTTGTAGAGAGTGAATTAGGATGGATACATTTTCAAAAAACCACTGATTATGCTTCTTTTTTATATTAATTTACTGTTATATATTGCTCTCTGTTTTATGGTCTTTAGTTTCTGTCAAAACAACCCCCCTTGTTTGTACAAATTGTAATTAGTGTGTTTGTATCCTGGACAACTGAAATTAATGATAGAAGTTTAGGTTTCACATGAGAAAATGATTTGAGAATCATTGTATTGCAAAATTTGTCACAGACTCAATTATAGGTAGTTTGGTAATTGTACGTGGAATGAACTAATAAACTTGAAATATAATCTCGACTTGTAAGTTGTAAGAGTTTATATATATTCTTTTTCTTTTAATAAACTATTAAAATTACATATATTAAAACATATATATTAATATCTTAATTTATAATTAATATAAAAAAACTTAATATTTTAATTTATATTACGTAATTATTTAAATTTTTTAGATTGCATTACAAATTTTCATTCTATATTTAACTAAATACTATAAAATATCAAAAAAAATGTTGTTAAACCAACTCGATCAACTTATTATAAATTTGGTAAGTTAGACCAAATAGATTGTTATTATTATTATTTTTAGTATAAGAGATCTTAAACTCATGATATATGACTTTTAACCCACAAACCTAAATTTCAAATGGTGGTAAATAAATTTTATATTAATTTAATTCATCTGCATACTATGACTTTAATAACTGTCTGAACTCATGCTATATATATGGCAGGCTTAGTGGATTGGCTAGCCAGCATCACACGGCTGAAAGAGTCAGAACTAGAATTTGTCATCAATATTTCTGATTTTTAGTTTGACCAAACATCAGTAGATTAGAAATAGGATTGGTCATCAATACTTTTGATTTTTAATTAGTTTGCCATTAATCCTTTTGATTTTTAGTCTGTCTAGACATCAGTTGACTAGAAATAGACTTTGTCATTAATACTTTTGATTCTTAGTTTGTCATCAATACGATTGATTTTTAGTTTGACTTACATGAGTTGCTCACCAACGTTTTCAATTTTGTGGGCAATATTTATTTGGCAAAAATTTAGATTCAATTCTTATATTTTTGTTATTAAATTTTTTCAACAAAAATACATGAAAATAATCTTTAAAAATAATTATATATTTTTTTACAACTCAAAATTATAACCAAGTCTCTTAAGAGACATATTACATATATTCTATTTTTTCATAAACAACCTAATAATAAATACATAGAAGACTGTAGATAACTGTATAGTTGTAATCAAGGACAGTGTTTGGTCGTCAAATGACTGTTCCTTTCTGAAACCGTGATCATATACATCTTTAATTTGACAGGTGGAAGAAAATATGTAGTGCATTAATTGTTAGTATTGTCCTTGAAAATTAATTAACACAACATATCAATAATATTATGTATATATATATATATATAAATATAAGCATGCATCAGATCAGTATGTGGGGTGATCTAAGTGCTTTCTCTGGGACGGTGATCACTAATAAAGGAACCTATCATTATATTTTATTGTTTAGAGTTGATCACTGGCCACACTCTACACAGTCTAAACCTACCTAGAGCTAACTTTGCGGTCTTCACTCCTCACAGGCTAGGAACTGTCCCTCTCAAGGGGTTTTAAATTCACCAAAATAAATTTTCGCCTCTCACACCTTTCTAACCCATGACTTGAGGGATATCAATTAATGGTATGCAAAGTGTATAACTACTGAGCCAAGTTAGTTCAATGGTTATACACTTTGCATATCATTGACGGATATCCCTCAGGCCATAGTTTCAAGAGGCGTGGGAGGCAAAAATCTATTATGATGGATTTAAAACCCGTTGAGGGAGGAAACAGTTCCTAACCTATGAGAAGTGGAGCCCGTAGGGTCAGGTCTAAGCAGGTTTAGACTGTGTGGAGTGTGGCCAATGATCAGTTCTAAACAATCAGGTATAATGGTAGGTCTCTCTATTAGTGATCCACCGTCCAACACTTTCTACATGGCACATGTCTCTCTTGCCCTCCCACTTTTCCTTTTTGCTCTCTCCAGGTTTCTTCTCTCTTTCTTCTAGATATAGTTAAACTTATTACTCATACTCCATAAGTGTAGAAGAATTAATTAGAATAATGGCCTGGGTTTTTTTAAATTTTGTTAAGACTTTTTATGAGATAATAAAAAATGGATCTGGCTTAGTCCTGCTTCTGCTGTACAATTTATGAGTTTGTACTGCAAATTGAAATTTCTTTTTTGTTGAGTTTCATGCTGATCATCTTCCTCGCTCTTTCTAAATGCTGTCTGTTTACTGGGAAATAAGTAACAAACGATGTTCAAACTATAAATGTTACTTTTGGAAAATTATCTTTTTTGCTTGTTAGTGATCAGTAACTGGATGCAGATCTTTATGATATGATTTCAATTACAACCTAAGAGAGCATAACTTTCCGTAACTAGCATAACTTCCTTAAAACATGGAAGTCATAGAAAACTACTCCTAATAACTATTTACTTAAAAATAAAATATATTAAAATATAAATAAACATAAATAAGTCTGAAAATATGGCCAAAGAAAAATAAAATAAAATAAAAATAACTACTTCAGTAAAAGAAATAAAACACTAACTGCCGCAAGTCCCACGACGCCCACTCTGCTATTGCCCATTCTGTCTGTACTTCCCATGTTGGTAAACCAACAGTTTACTAACATATACGTAAACTCTTAATATCATGCAAGGGTTTAATTGTAAGGCTGGAAAAGGGCACTAAAGTTTGGTCAGCTAATATATTTAATCCATGCATTGAAAAATATATCTATTTAGCCCATGCATAAATCATTAATGATATAGGAGAGATGCCAAAGCACAGATGCTACCAGTAATTATACAATGAGCATCAGTACTTCTTACATATGAATGAATGAATGAGAAATAATCAGGTGGAATGATTAGGAGGTGGAACATGCAAAAGATCATGTACTGAGAGGTGCTAGTCATGCTGATTGCAGCAAGTATGTTATTACTTGGTTTAGGCATTGTGCAAGAAAATTCAGCTGACACTTTATCTGTTCTCCCTTAATAGAGTAATTTTTTTAAGTGCTAATTTATAGTGATTCAAATAGTCTATATAGTAAGAAGCTAATTACTAGATTAAATACTTTTCTCCAATGAAAACCAAAGGCCAAATTTTTTGGGTACTGATACTACACCATTGAGAATTATGAATCTAATAAAAAAATCAAGCGTCTAGTTAATAATTATAATTGCCATATTGGGAACAAGACATTCTCCTAAGCTTTTTATCATAAAAATGACAAAAGTAGAACTAATACCATAAGTTAAAAAAATAAAAAAGAACGGAAACTGGATTAAATATGGAACTGGGACATGAGGTAACAAAAAAAAAAAAAGAACCAGAAGGCAAAAGGTGTAGAACAAAGATGACGATGAGACGAGGACACAGAGAACTAGAGACAGAAGCAGAGCCCGAGACGAGGACATGCACTGGTCAAGTTTGATTTGGAGCCGAGGACACGCCGGTAAAAGGGGAGGCAGGAGACGTTGTCAGAGACTGAGTGTTGGTGACATGACAAGTATACCAGTCGTACAAGTAATACATAGTAAGTAAAGTATCGTTCCCACGAGGATTGAGGTACCAAGTACCTACGAAGTTAAAGTGAAATATTATCTAGACGATCCATTTAATTGGTAAAAATAAAAAGGGTAAACGTAAACCAAAGTATAATTCTAAAACTAACAAATTAAACTAAAACTACTAATTAAGACCTAAGACTAAGCTACTCCTAATAACAAAAGTCTAAGGTTAATGGGATTGACTTTACTTAATTCTTAATCCGACTAATTCATAGACAAATTAGCCTTTGAGTTGTTGAATAATGATTCATTCCAATTACAAATCATTTGATATTGTTTAAGTTCTCAAAATTGTTTGAACTCAATCCCTTGGAGAAACAAACTTACCTAACCCAAATGATTGTCTAATTCCTTATTCCAATGAGTGGAGACCATTTTGGATAAGCAACTAAATTCTTCATTCTCTTGTAATTAAGAGAATCATGATAATGATGACAATGATGACAACGATGACCTCACTTAGGATTTTTTGATGTATTGAGATTTGAATTAGAACTTCTTTGTTAGAGTTAACTTAGTAATTATCTATTCGAATAGATAATTGGCTTCAAACTATTATACCTCTATTTTATGTGAATAAAGAAAGTTATTATTAGCAAGTTTTATTCGCAGGATTTATAATATATAGTTGTTGTTGGGAATAGTGCTGTGAAGAATATAAAAGTATGTACTATGTACATTGGTCAAAGGGAGGGAGAATGGAGAAAAAAAAAAAGAAATGACTATAACTGGTGTTAGGAAATTTAGAGGCAGTTTAAAGAACAAAATTTCTCATTTTAGTAGCTGTTTAAACTGCCATTGAATGCACATAAATTGGTAGTTCGCTAAGGACCGCCACACTAAATGATCACACAGTGTTAATAGCAATTATCTACAATGAACCGCCACTTCGGTTAAAGTCAACCACCTCTAAACTACTGCAATTAAATTATCATGTTTTTCAACATGATTGTAAGCTTAGTAGCGGTTCAACCCGCCATCAGAACTATCATTAAATATACTTAGTGAAAATTATTCTTGTGGTCGTCAGGAACCGCCACTAAAACATTGGTGGTGGCGGTTTGTCATTTTAATCACCACTATCTAACTTTTTCCTTTTGGTAGCGTAAAGGAAAATTATTAAAGAATTTTATGCTGAAAAAAATTTAATCTCTTATAACTCATAATGATGAATAAGACAGTATATAACATAATATAACTAGGGTTTTTTTCTAAGTGCTATAAGAATAAATTTTAAATATATTTAGTGAATATAACAGTATATTTTAAAATTGTCCTGGAAAAAAAATTTATCTAGGAAAACCCTAAAATGTTGCTAACCACAATACTAAAATTGATTTTAAAATTAAAATATAACCAAAAAAAAATCAGAGGTGTAAATCGAAGAACTTGTAAAAATTAAAGTGGAGAGACTTTAATAACACTACCGAATAAAAAATGAGTACAAGGAATCAAGTACCACGTACACACTCCTCTACTGCACTTCTTTCACTCCCCATCATTACAAATAACAAATATAGAAGCCTGATTTATTTATTTATATTGCATCGTGTGTTTATATATTTATATATATAGAAAGAGAGAGATAGCCTAATTTATTGATTTATCTATGCATCATCTGTGTGTATGTGTGTGCTGAGTGACTATTTTTTTTAATTTTACTAATTAGACATCCAATCCAATCCCAAAACTCATCTATTAATTTAATCGCGATAGAGAATGGGAGTGACGCATAGGCCATTCTTTCTTCTCACTGAGGCACCAAATCTCTCACTCATGTCCAATTCTTCGTGCTTTATCCCATCAGGAAGCTCCCAATCAAAATGATAAAGCAAATTGGCAATTAGAAGTTCTAGAACAGCCGTAGCAAATGAGATTCCAGGGCATATTCTCCTTCCAGCCCCAAATGGGATGAACTCAAAGTTTGTGCCTTTGAAATCCACCGATGAATCCATGAACCTCTCTGGTTGAAACTTGTCTGGTTCATCCCAATACCTAGGATGTCTTCCAATTGCCCAAGCGTTAATCATCACCTTTGTCTTTCGAGGCATCTGATACCCAAAGATTTCACAGCTCTCGCTATTTTCTCTCGGGATAAGCAAAGCCACAGGTGGATGTAGCCTCATGGTTTCTCGAATTATGGCTTCTACGTACTTTAACTGGTGAATCTCCGACTCATCCACGTACCCTTTGCCTCTATACACCCTTCTTACCTCTTCTTGTGCCTTCTTCATTGCCTCTGGGGTTCTCAATAATTCTGACATTGCCCACTCTGTTGTTGTTCCCGTTGTCTCAGTTCCCCCACCAAAAACATCCTAAAAATGGATTGATTCATGACATGATTAATAAATTATATTGATAACTAAATCCCTAAATAAAAAAGAACGGAAACTGGATTAAATATGGAACTGGGACATGAGGTAACAAAAAAAAAAAGAACCAGAAGGCAAAAGGTGTAGAACAAAGATGACGATGAGACGAGGACACAGAGAACTAGAGACAAAAGCAGAGCCCGAGACGAGGACATGCACTGGTCAAGTTTGATTTGGAGCCGAGGACACGCCGGTAAAAGGGGAGGCAGGAGACGTTGTCAAAGACTGAGTGTTGGTGACATGACAAGTATACCAGTCATACAAGTAATACATAGTGAGTAAAGTATCGTTCCCACGAGGATTGAGGTACCAAGTACCTACGAAGTTAAAGTGAAATATTATCTAGACGATCCATTTAATTGGTAAAAATAAAAAGGGTAAACTTAAACCAAAGTATAATTCTAAAACTAACAAATTAAACTAAAACTACTAATTAAGACCTAAGACTAAGCTACTCCTAATAACAAAAGTCTAAGGTTAATGGGATTGACTTTACTTAATTCTTAATCCGACTAATTCATAGACAAATTAGCCTTTGAGTTGTTGAATAATGATTCACTCCAATTACAAATCATTTGATATTGTTTAAGTTCTCAAAATTGTTTGAACTCAATCCCTTGGAGAAACAAACTTACCTAATCCAAATGATTGTCTAATTCCTTATTCCAATCATTCAAGTAGGTGATTAAGTTTAGTAACTTATAAAAACCACCTAAATAAGATTATTTATTCCTAGATTAATCTAATTTATGGTAGAATTTACAAGGGCAAAGTTAATATCTAGCTATTTCTAGCATAGATTAAAACTCCAAATTCACAAAAATGGTGATCAAGCATTTTTAGAGCAAATCAATTGGTAAAATTCACTCCAACAAAATACGAAATGCAATTGGAAAGAATCATTCAACAACAAAACTTTATAAAAATCAAATTACATCACCCACCAAACCTTTCATTTCTCATAAGTTTCGTTATCATTTTCTCACTCTTGCTTTTACCAATTGTACATGCTAATCTAGGGCACAAATATTGTTAAAAGGATTTTTCCAAACCTTAACTAAGATAAAAACTCAATATTCCATAATTCCTTATGTGAAAATCAAGTTAATTTAATGAACAAAGCCTAATTTGACTATACAAGGCTAATATTTATATTCCTATGATATTAACAAATCAATCCCCTTACTTTAAGGTTCAACAACTCATATAACTCATCTTTTAGGTCTAGTTTTTATTTCCCTTTCCCAATTTCAATAAAAATACCAAAACATCCCAATAATTGGACAAATTAAAGGAAAACATTAAGATTGGAATGAATGAACATGTATTAACCAACCACAATTATAAGAGTTTGAGAAATTACATAAAACCTAATCTAAAATCGAGTTTATAACAACCCTAGAGTTACAAACTAACTTCAACTGACAAAAGATAAGAAATTACAACATGAAACTAGAAGAAAATGAACTTACATAGAAAACAAGTGCATATGCAACGCTTGAGCGGTAGTGCTATTGCCTTGATATTATAATAGTATAAGCTTGATGCCAAGCGTATCCTTAAACTTTGGATCATTTAGAGATATATATAAATCTCAACTTTTAATTTCAAAAATTAGCTTTATGAAATTTCAACCTTCAAAGAATAAGTCATTTTATTCATTTTTTTCTTGATAGCCTTAATTAGTGGTGTTTAGTAAAATAATTATTGAGATATAATGTCACCTACAATAAATATAGGTTTATAGTGGATTAGGATTTTTTTGCACATATTAGATATTTTTTGACACATAATAGACTAGGATTTTCAAAACGGCAGACTTTTTGTAAAATCTCAATCATTTATGAAATGAGTAGTTAAAATTAAATTAATTATTTACTTTAAAACTTATAAAATTAGTTTTAAATTTTATAATTTTTAAAGTAAATAATTAATTTAATTTTAAAAATATCAGTTATTTATAGAATGAACAGTTATAAAATTAGCTCATAAAAAACTACACACACTCTCTCTCTCTCTCTCTCTCTCTCTCTCTCTCTCTCTCTCTCTCTCTCTCTCTCTCTCTCTCTCTCTCTCTCTCTCTCTTATAAAATTAGTTTTAAATTATATAAGCTTTAAATAAATAAATAATTGAATTTAATAAATCTCAATTATTTACAAAGTGAATAGTTACAAAATTAGCTCATAAAAAATATATATGTATATATACTGTCCCTTCTTCCCTCTCTCTCTCTCTCTCTCTCTCTCTCTCTCTCTCTCTCTCTCTCTCTCTCTATCTCTCGTTTCTCCCCTTGTTTTCCTCTCTCTCTTACGTTCTCCAACGTCTCTAAAATGTTGTCTATCTCTCACTCCTTTTCTTCCATTTTAAATATTCATTATGGTTAATTTTAACTAAGTTCCTTTTTTTTATATAATTACAAATAAAAAATAAAATCACGGTAAATTTAGAAATATTTTAATCAAAGAAATACGCTAAATATATATTTCAGCCATGTGATGCTAGTTCTTTATTTATTTTGTGCCTGCCTTATGTATCAATTCGAGTCATCACATGGCAAAAATCGCGGATCATATTATATAACAACTTTTGTTGATCTCTGACAGATCGAAGAAAATATTATAACGTATTTGGTATAGTGAAAGGGAAGGAAAACGTGTTAGCATTATATTATATATATATAAGTGCTGACAATTATTTAGATAAACTTAGATATCCAACCCAAATTAATTAAAATGATGGCGTTATTAATAATGGGATCAACTCATTTAGTTTGATAAATTAATTATGATTTCTAGAGTTATAAGGATTCAATTTTTAGGTTTTGAGAAAGACTATAAATATATAATTAGTGTATAATCTAATATTCATCACACAAAACTTAATTTGAAAAATCATCCTTACTAATTTTGAAGAACTTAACCTCTCTTTAATTTGATTGCTATGAATCAAAGTACGTTCTTCTATATTATTTTATGAGTTATTGTTATTATTATCAATTTGTCTATGAAAATCCTATAAATAATCAAATCATGATCATAAGAAATAATTTGTGTTTTTGACTAAATTCTGCATTTGAGTGAGATTATGAGTTTCGGTTGTTTTGTAGTAGAAATGGCAACGAGGCGGGGCAGTGATTGTTTATAGGATCTTGCAGACAAATTAATCATTTCATCTGGTTGAAAACCCTTCTTCTTCCACTTCTCTGTGAAAATTCATAGCTAGGATTTTTTTCTATTTTCTTTATATTTTCATTTTTGGCCTCCATAGAAGACTAAAGCACTTATGTAATCAGTCAATTGATGGAACTGCATGTTTGTAGCTTGAATACTTTGTTCAAATAAGTATTTTGGTTGATAATTATGTTTCATTTATGTTCTGTATCTTGCCTTTCTATTCTTGTGTTGAATCTTGCTCTGGTATATATGATTGGTATGAACACAATTTTTTATACAATTTCTGATGTAGAAATTTTAATTGAGGATTAAACTTGTTGTATTGCATGAACATGATTGTTGTGGATATGTAGTGAGTTAGGACTGATGAAATGACTTGTACAAATGCGGTTGCTATATTCATCAAATTGTATCTAGTTATGGATTAGTGAAGATTTTCTTAACTATAATTTTGGTATAATCTAGTTTTGGAAGATTTTCTAGGAATATTAGCTAGTTTGAAAATCTTATGATAAGATTCAACCAAAAATTAATTCAAGGATGGGATTATGATAGTTGCATTTCAAGTGAAATCATTGACTGATTGCTATTATACTAATTAGTGTAGTTTTATGTTGGTTAATTCTGTCAATACCCCGCATGTAATTAATCTATATTTAGTGTGTAATTAGTGTCTGAACAACAAATTAGGTGATACATAGGCTTCATGAGAGAATACAACTTGAAGATCACTATACTACAAAATTACCACATACCTCAATTCCGGACAGTTCAGCAACTATAGTGACGTGAATCAATCCTTGTCTTCAAGTCAATCTATTGAAGAGTTAGAAGTTAAGGTTGCAAGACTATAAGCTAAAATGGAGGAAAGAGATGCAAAAATAAAGAAATGGTGAGTCTCATCGTACAAAGTCTCGAAGGGCAACTTTCTCTTAAACTTGTTGCACTGCAACGAATGGTAAATTGGGCATACTTTGCATTAGCAAATTTTGATTCTTGTACTTCTCAATTCATTACAAATTTTATATTTAAAACACAGGTTTTGACCCAATGAGTGGAGACCATTTTGGATAAGCAACTAAATTCTTCATTCTCTTGTAATTAAGAGAATCATGATAATGATGACAATGATGACAACGATGACCTCACTTAGGATTTTTTGATGTATTGAGATTTGAATTAGAACTTCTTTGTTAGAGTTAACTTAGTAATTATCTATTCGAATAGATAATTGGCTTCAAACTATTATACCTCTATTTTATGTGAATAAAGAAAGTTATTATTAGCAAGTTTTATTCGCAGGATTTATAATATATAGTTGTTGTTGGGAATAGTGCTGTGAAGAATATAAAAGTATGTACTATGTACATTGGTCAAAGGGAGGGAGAATGGAGAAAAAAAAAAAGAAATGACTATAACTGGTGTTAGGAAATTTAGAGGCAGTTTAAAGAACAAAATTTCTCATTTTAGTAGCTGTTTAAACTGCCATTGAATGCACATAAATTGGTAGTTCGCTAAGGACCGCCACACTAAATGATCACACAGTGTTAATAGCAATTATCTACAATGAACCGCCACTTCGGTTAAAGTCAACCACCTCTAAACTACTGCAATTAAATTATCATGTTTTTCAACATGATTGTAAGCTTAGTAGCGGTTCAACCCGCCATCAGAACTATCATTAAATATACTTAGTGAAAATTATTCTTGTGGTCGTCAGGAACCGCCACTAAAACATTGGTGGTGGCGGTTTGTCATTTTAATCACCACTATCTAACTTTTTCCTTTTGGTAGCGTAAAGGAAAATTATTAAAGAATTTTATGCTGAAAAAAATTTAATCTCTTATAACTCATAATGATGAATAAGACAGTATATAACATAATATAACTAGGGTTTTTTTCTAAGTGCTATAAGAATAAATTTTAAATATATTTAGTGAATATAACAGTATATTTTAAAATTGTCCTGGAAAAAAAATTTATCTAGGAAAACCCTAAAATGTTGCTAACCACAATACTAAAATTGATTTTAAAATTAAAATATAACCAAAAAAAAATCAGAGGTGTAAATCGAAGAACTTGTAAAAATTAAAGTGGAGAGACTTTAATAACACTACCGAATAAAAAATGAGTACAAGGAATCAAGTACCACGTACACACTCCTCTACTGCACTTCTTTCACTCCCCATCATTACAAATAACAAATATAGAAGCCTGATTTATTTATTTATATTGCATCGTGTGTTTATATATTTATATATATAGAAAGAGAGAGATAGCCTAATTTATTGATTTATCTATGCATCATCTGTGTGTATGTGTGTGCTGAGTGACTATTTTTTTTAATTTTACTAATTAGACATCCAATCCAATCCCAAAACTCATCTATTAATTTAATCGCGATAGAGAATGGGAGTGACGCATAGGCCATTCTTTCTTCTCACTGAGGCACCAAATCTCTCACTCATGTCCAATTCTTCGTGCTTTATCCCATCAGGAAGCTCCCAATCAAAATGATAAAGCAAATTGGCAATTAGAAGTTCTAGAACAGCCGTAGCAAATGAGATTCCAGGGCATATTCTCCTTCCAGCCCCAAATGGGATGAACTCAAAGTTTGTGCCTTTGAAATCCACCGATGAATCCATGAACCTCTCTGGTTGAAACTTGTCTGGTTCATCCCAATACCTAGGATGTCTTCCAATTGCCCAAGCGTTAATCATCACCTTTGTCTTTCGAGGCATCTGATACCCAAAGATTTCACAGCTCTCGCTATTTTCTCTCGGGATAAGCAAAGCCACAGGTGGATGTAGCCTCATGGTTTCTCGAATTATGGCTTCTACGTACTTTAACTGGTGAATCTCCGACTCATCCACGTACCCTTTGCCTCTATACACCCTTCTTACCTCTTCTTGTGCCTTCTTCATTGCCTCTGGGGTTCTCAATAATTCTGACATTGCCCACTCTGTTGTTGTTCCCGTTGTCTCAGTTCCCCCACCAAAAACATCCTAAAAATGGATTGATTCATGACATGATTAATAAATTATATTGATAACTAAATCCCTAAAAAAATATTCGATTGTTTAGTTTGTAAAAATTTAACTTCACATAATTTAATCCTCAATTACTAATTTGGGAGTGATGCACAGGCCATTCTTTAGTTTGTAAAAATCTAATTTGTATATTTACTAAGATAAATTACTAATTTGGCCCAAAAAAGTTTTTTTTTCTTAAATTTAGTCTTTGAAAGTCTAAGTATTTCAATTTTGTCAATAAAAATATTATATTTATCTCAATTTTGTCCCTTTGTCTATCACATCAAAGGGCTTTTAAAATTTGACCTTTGGCTATGATGAATTTAATGATTTAATAACAGAGAAGAGCAAATTGAAACAAAATGTAATATTTCAAAAACTAAATTGAAAAGATTAAAATTTTTTGAGAAATTTATTCAACTGATTAGTTAAAATTTAAAACAAAATTAATTGAAACACCGCAGGCGTAAGTAACGAACCAGGATAACAGCTTTGATGTTGTCGTCAGTGATGGGCATGTCGAGAAGGTTGTTGTCCTTCTGAACCCTCAAAAGAACATCCACCAGATCCTCCTCTTCCTCTTTCCCGCCCTCAACATGGCTGCCTCTCTGTGCTGCTTTGTGTTTGTGGTCGTCGATGATGTTTCCGAGAAGCCCATCAAGCTTCCTGAACGCATTGTCAACCTCAGCCTTCTTCCCAGTGAGGAATAGAAGGACATTGAGGTTGAGGGAAGGAAAGAGATCTTGAATCGAAAGCCCAGTCGCCAGCCTTACCCCGAACGAAAAAGTTGACAGCATTTCCTCTACGTTCTCCGTCTTCTTCCCAAAAGCTGCTCTCGCAACTATAGAATTTGTGCATGGAAAAATCTTCTCAGTCAAATTCACGATCGAACCTTGATGCTCTGAGATGCTTCTGACCAGTGCTGTCACCTCCTCTTCCCTTATCTTTCTGAAGGTCTGGACGCGACGTGCGGTCAAGAGCTCCAGAGTGCAAATCTTTCGAAGTTGCCTCCAGTAGCTTCCGTAGGGAGAGAAGGCTATGTCAGTGCTTTTGTAGGTGAAGAGCTCGCTGGCCATGAGTTTGGATCTGTTGGCGAAGAGTTGGTCATGGGTTTTGAGGACCTCTCGGGCTGCTTCCGGAGAAGAGAGGATGACGTGGGGAAGCTGGCCAAGCTGAAGGTGCATGACGGGACCGTACTTGTTGGCAAGGTCTCTCAGAGATCGATGGGGCAGTAAGCCTATCTGATGGAGGTTGCCTATGAGAGGCAGCTTCCATGGGCCTGGGGGTAACTTTGTGGATTTCTTAAAAATTTTTGAGAGCCTGTAGATCGTGAGAAGGAAGCAAAGGAATGTGACGAGGAAAGAGTACTGCGGAATCTCAAAGTCCATGGTGTGGCAAATTCAGGAAATGTTCGTAAGTGTGGGTGGTTTGGTTGGGTTAGAACTATGTGCAGTGTGCTTTTATAATGAAATCGAGCAGTATTGGCGTTGCTTAGTTTTCTAATATTTATTTGACGAAAGGTATTGAGTATTGACTTTCCAACATTATTGTATTTTATATATATATATATATACATATATATATATAAAGATAATTCTACACTTGACTTGTGGAAGATGCTTTAGAAAGAAGTCCTTATTAATGAGTGAGGAAAAAATATAGTAAATTATAAAATGTGAAAAAATAAAATCAAATTATTTTAAATATTTTAGATATAAAACCAGCAATTACACATACTTTGTACTAAGACTAGTTTTTGAACGAAGACTTGTAAACACATCAAATTTCCGACAGCTAGCTACATCAAGTTTGTCAACATTCTCTTATTCTGTGGTTGATCGATAGGACAGAATAGTCCAACAAAGAACGATAGTGTGTTATATATTCTAGTTAGGATAAAATCATATAGATTTGATTAATTTTTTACTTAAACTTTATTTTGGTCCCTCAGATTCAACTCTTCTCATGTAAATCCCCCGTTAGGCTACCAACAGTAATCTAATGGAAAAAATGAGATGGACAATTATGTGTTGATTTGGAAGATTCTCTTCTTTTTCCTCTCTTCCACGTGTACCATACTGTGCGTTTTGGTTGGGGTGTTTTTTTTTTTTCTTCTTTCTTCTCCATCCACCATCGTCACTATGCATAGTCCAAGCATTACTGCTTCTCTTTTTCTTCACGGCGGCTATGATGAATCGATTCATTCCAATCAACGCTTTCGTTGTGTTGTGTATAAGCTAACTGGTTGTGGTCGTAGATCTGCAAAATATGCATCCTGTTAAGGAAGATAGAAAAAGAGTTCGCTTGATTAAGAAAGACGCAAGTCTAATGTGTGAAAATCAATAGAGGGACTTAAATGAGAAGAGTTGGATATGTGAAGGACCATTTTGAGAAAGAACATTTGTGAGGGACTATTTTGAAAAATTTACATCTGTGAGAAACCAAAATATAGGGTTTTAGCAATTAATTTTTTATAAGGTCTGATTCGGAATTTCCCCAAAAGAAATCTTGTTATCATATGTACTTGTTAGACTATTATAGCTTAAAACCAAAACATTATGTTGAAAAATTGACTGGACATTTACTCCCTTTAAATAAGGTATCAAGCTCAAATACTATAAATGGAAAAAATTAGTACTATAAGAATTTTATATTTTTGTAATTCAATCTTGTTTGAACCAAATTAATCAAAACTTAATAAATTTTATTATCTTACTCCTATTATATCATGGGGTGATTTATTATATTTTTGTAATTCAATCTTGTTTGAACCAAATTAAGCAAAACTTAATAAATTTTATTATCTTACTCCTATTATATCATGGGGTGATTTAAAAAATGAATTTTGTTCTTAGACTACAATATACTTTTAACTTTTAGGCCACATAATTCTGTGTTGTTGATAAGTGTTTTAAAATGGCTTGTCTTGTTCCTTATCCTTAATCAAATTATAATGCATCTCGCATACCTAAATTGTTCATCAAAGAAGCTGTGCATTTCATGGTTTACCACCTAAGAAATGTTAAATTTATGATTTGTTTTCTTTGAACATTGTAGGAACTTTTGGCACTTAAGTTTTCATGTACTTTTACTCACAAACTTATGCTTTGGACTAAACTTGATAATCATATTTTGAGGGACCAATTCGTGTAGCTGTTAGAACAAGAAAGAATTAAGGTGGTATTTGTTTGCGTTTAATGGGAATATGAATTTGATTAGCTCAGATTTCATACCATTGAAGGAATATTTGACTTGGACATTTTATGTTTTTATTTTTACTGAAAATATAAAATAGGCTTAAAAATACGTTTAGTTGAGTTTAATAAAAATATTTCTTAAAATAAGTTTAAATCTGAAGATATCAAAAAGATATTTTTAATATTTCAAAAAATTTATTTCAAGAAATAAAAATAAAAAATATTTTTACAAATCAAACAAAACCTGAATGTGTTTGTTTTTCTTTTTAAATTCTTAATAAGTTTGAATATATCTTAATAGATAAAATTTTCTTGTAACAAGTCTTAATATATACCATTAAGTTGTATTATTCATTTTACTTTTAATTTTCTCTCTCTATTTTACTTTTTTTTGTCTCTCCATCTTTTCACTTTTGACTTTTTTAATTCATTTTTAAATCTAGAGTAGATTAACATTTTGGTCCCTAAAAGGCTTGGTCTTTCTCAATTTGGTCCCTAAAAGATTTTTTTTATCTCAAGTTGATACCCAAAAGATTTATTCCCAATCAAAAAGGTCCTTTTATCTTAAATTTAAAAAAAAAAGGTTAAAATGCACCTTATCCCCCCTCAACTTTAGTCATTATGCAATTCATCCCCTTAAACTTTAAAATTTCACAAACAACCCCCACTGACTTTACAATTTGTTCACAAAAGCCCCCATCTTAAAATACATTAGACCACTCATGAAAAAAGATCTATTATATGGCACTTCATCTTCCCAAAATCCCCTTCCTCCCAAATTGAGACCAAAAAGTTTTAAAAACCAAATTGAGAAAGGTTGAATCTTCTAGAGACCAAAACGTTAATTTACTCTATAATCTACAAAAGAACATTTATATACATATTTAAGTTGAGCACCACTTGATTGAATGAAGTCCATTACTACTAATTTCTTTGAATGAATATAATTTTTTTTATAAACTGTGTTCAGATGTTTAAAAAAATCTTAATCAGTCAATATTAGATTCAAAGATCATATATATCTTAATAATCAAATATGTATTTAGAGTCAGACATCTTAATCTTTAAAAAAAAATAACACCTTAGCAATTGATATTTAATATATGTCACTTACTTTTAATTGTCCTATTATAATTATCTTGTTAACACTTCTGGTGAGAGTTTGTTTGAATTGTCTAAAATTTAAATTTTGCTCTGTATTTATAAGTAGAATTAGGCTTTTTTTCTGTGAGAAATATTCAAATACATAATCGGTCCTTTTATTTTGACAAATCATATTCTTGCATTTAAAATCAAAATATATGTTACACTAGCCTTTTCTGCAATACAAGATAATTATAATTACATTTATTTTAAAATAGCTTTATATATTAATAAAAAAATTTTACAAATATTTGTTACATTATTGTTATAATAAAATTTGTGGAATTTAAATATTACGAAGAAAAGAGAAAATAATTTACGATTTATTTATTTTATGCCTATGTTTTCAAGTCTGCCGTCTCTATATGTATTCGCAGGAATCTTTAGTCCTAAATTGACTTTTGCTCGTCTTTCTCATGATGTTTAGATCAAGCATTTCTTTGACTGAATTATACTAACCTATCTTTTAAGTGTAGTTAAATTATATTTAGCACTCATGTACCTATTTTGAAATATTATACTTGCATTTTTTAATTTATTTTTTGTCATTAAAATTATTTTTTTGACATAACACATATTTCTTCTAATAATAAAATTATTTAATAATTTTATTGCCATGTTGAAAATAAACTATAGTTTCATATTATATATTAAAATTAATTTAATTACTTTATTGTAATGTTAAAAATAAAATTACAATCTTAATTAGGTTATATAAAAAAAATAAAATAATTTGACTAATGTGAATTAAAAAAATTATGTAACATATATAAAATATCATTAGTGAACTTCTAATGATATTTATGTAAACTATGTAAAATAATAATAAATCTTAGGTTATCACTAGTGAACTTTTTTAGTTTTTCTGTTGATCGATGGCTTACTTTTAAGTAAAGGATGAGAAAGGTAAATACATGGTGATGTGATGTCCACAAGTTGTTCCTAAAACTACTTGATTGTCATTTATCACCAAAAGAATAAAAATCTCATTACTATTCTTTTGAAGGCAATGCTGACATAGAAAAATAAGTTTTGAAAATTGAAACCAATCCGCAGTGGTATTCTAAAATTTATTCATTTGTGTTTGAATATAAACATAGAAAAATAAGTTTTGAAATTTTGAGTATTTTATTAAAAAATTATATAAATCTAAAACCAAAAATGATGATGCGAGTAACCACCCTATTCCGCACTTGTAATGTGTGTGTTTGAAATATATGTTTATTGAGACTAGTTATAATTTATTGTGTTTTGTTGATTGTGTATTTGAAAATTTGTTGTAATTTTTTAAAAAAAATTTATATGAATAATTTTGATGGAGTAAGCCATTTGGAACACCTACCAACAACAATCAAATAAAATCGTGTATTTTAAAAATATATACGTCGTCACTCAAGAAAAAAATAAAGGAAAAAAAAAATCTATGCTTAAATTATTCTATGACTTATGAGGAGACATGATCTAAATTCTACGCTTAAACTAAATGATATCACTGCTCGAGTTTTAAAATCGCATGGTCATAATTAGGTTATTTTCCATTTCTTAAAAATGCTTGTGTTTTAAAATCACTTTGTCATAATCATCTTGGTTATTTTCCATTAACTACAATCCATTTTGAAACGTTTAATTGTAGAATATAGTTTTAGGGATTTGCCGATTAAGCCGCCCATATGCCATGCCAATAGCAGTGGGTTACTTTTCAAAAAAATTTAGTCCAACTTTTTAAAATTTTGAACCTAGTTTTTATAATTTAAAAAAACTAAAAATATATTTTGAAAAATGTCTTACGAAATAATCCAATCTATTCCACACAACCCATAATGTGTTCGATTGGAACCCGCAACCAAACACATTGGCATTGTAAGACTAGGACTGAGTTGAGTTAACTAACTCATTGGATAGTCTTATTTAGTAAGGGTATTCATTGATTTAAATCAGTTTGATTTAGACCTCTCATCCAATTAAATCGATGTAATTAGATGAGAAGAAATTCAATCAATCACAACTACTTAAATTATCTCAATTCAATTTAATACAAATCAACTATAATCGGTTTGAAGTGGATTGGATAGTTGGTTTTTTGAAAAACTAGAATTCAAAAAATTATTTTCAAAATTTAATCAAGAAAATTTATGGCATTATAAAATATAAAATATAATACAGTGTGTGTATATATATATATAATTTTAATCAGTTGATCAGTTTGGTTCAAATGAATTTAGATAGCATCCAACAACCGAACCGATTAATTCGGTTTTTGTAAAAAAGTCATCCAATCTCTCCTATTAAGTGGTTGATTAGTATTTATCTCCTAAAAAATGAGACAAAGAAAAAATAGTAGTGTTAATCTTGCAAGTTAAATGGGGCAAGGCTTCTGGGCTAGCCCTTCTTTTATCTTTTTTTTAAAAAAAAAATATATTATTTTGTATAAATAACTTCATTTTATTATATTTTCATATTTTATAATATTATATTCTATCAATATGACAAATATGGATATGAAACTTTTTATAATTTTTAAAAATAAATGTAAAATTTTTAAATTTAAAAATAATATAGTTAATTTAAAAATAAATATAAAATTAAATTTATTGATAATTTAAAAATATTAAAGAAGTAATATTTTATATGTATAAATTGTATTTTTATAATATTATTGAAGTGTTTTTACTAAAAAAATTTTAAAATATAAAAAATTCATTTTAAAAAATGTGGTCCATGAGCTAGCCCGTGGACCATGGTGAGCATTGAAAAATGACATGTTTAATAAATTGGTTGAATTAGGCTAACTTGTTTAAGAAAAAACTGAACAAATTGGGCTTAAATAAGTCGAACAGGATAGGGCTGTTTGACAATGCTAAAAAAATAAATAAATAGAATCTATAACATTTTTTTGTTTGAACCCAGAGTATCCCCAAACCACTTTAGACTTGAAACTAATCTATATTCGGGTCGAAATTGTTAAAGTTAAAGTCCTCTCAATAAATATATTTTTTGAAATTCAAACTTGTGTCCTCCTTTCAAGTAAAATCTATAACATTAGTCTATATTAAAGTGATGAGAATGGAATGAGAATATAAATAATATCAATAGTTGAGATTGTTTTTAAATAACGAGCCAAAAAAATTAAATTATTTTTAATAATTTATTCAATTTTAAATTAATTTTTTATGATTTAAGAATTCATAAATGAATTCACATAGCTTTAATAAAATAATTTAATTCTTATTATTAAACTTTTGTTGATATATATTTTATTAAATTCTTGTTACTGTATTTAACCATTTACTATAGTTTTTTTTCCTATAATTTTTTTTATCAAAGACAATCTTGTTTGAATTATTGTCAATCACTAATTATAGATATTTGTTTTAGTGAAAATTCAAATCTTAATTGTCACCTTATGAAAAAATAAGTCCTTATATCATACCCATCACGTTATGAAGAACTAATCCCTTATATCATACCCAAAACCACTGCTACGTAGTTTGGTACTAATCTAGTATTTTAAACATAAATAATTCAAGATAATTCATTCAATATTTACATTATGTTACATAATATGCCATATAAATAAATTAATTTCATATTATTATGTATTTTTTGTTATATATGTCATGTATATTCATATTATCAATATGAACATGATTAGTCTTGTTATTAAAATTTATTAAAATATTGATAGAAATTTAATGATAGAGATTAATAAAATTTATAAACAATAAAAATAAATCATAAATTCTTAAATTATAGAGACTACATTTAAAATTAAGTGAAATTTTAGGAATAAAAGAGTAATTTATCTTAAAAAAATATGCACGGTCTTTTATTTAAAAAAATGAAATAAAATAGTCGCTCTCTCTATTGTATTGACTATTGACCCCCCATAAAATTTATTCGTGAAAGAGACGGGTTTTATTTTCATTTTTTCTTTTTTGATTAAATATGTTTAGGTTAAATTATAAATTTAATCCCTATAGTTTCACTAAAGTTATAATTTAGTCCTTATACTTTATTTTGCTGTAAATTGATCCCTATAGTTTCACAAACTCTAAAAAATGGTTTCTGCCGTTAAATCATACATAACTGCCATTAAAAATAAGTATATATGATAGAATGGTCTCTGCCGTTAAATCACATAACTTTCTATAGTTGTATCATTTTTCATTATTCTTTCCTCATGGTTTTTTTCTCCAGATTGAGACAGAGTACCAAGGGAAGCAACTGAATCTAAAGAGAAACAACTGCTTAGTTCTGAAAAATCGAAGAAGGAAGAGCAAAATTGAAGTGACGAGAGATCGATCAGCAATCGATGGCGAAGGATGTGCAGACAACCACTTGCAATGACCACCACCACCATCGCATTGAACTCACAGTGTACAGACTACAGAGATGAGAGTGGCGACAAGAGAGGCAGGACGAGATATGGTTGAAAGGAAGGACAATTTGAGTATTCTATCTTAGATGGTGATTGGATTAAGTGATTTAGATAAAAAATTTGCATGACTTGTTCACATGTTTAAAAATGGCGATGCCATCTGTTATGTGTATCTATTTTTAATAGTAATTATGTATAATTTAACAGCAGGGATCATTCTCTAGAGTTTGTGAAACTATAGAGATTAATTTATAGCAAAATAAAGTATAAGGACCAAATTGTAATTTCAGTAAAATTATAAGGACTAAATTTATAATTTAACCATATAAATATGATTGAAGCTGTGCGTCCATAAGACTAAATTTGAAGGCGGCTAAATATCATCATTTCCAAGTTAGCTGGAATTTTCAAGTGATTTGTCAAAGTCTTGTCTGAAGAATCTATTTTCCAATCACTATTTTGCATTCTTAGTGACTCTCCAGTTTCCATTTATCACTTTGACTATTCAGTTGGACTCCCTTGGTTGGTGGTTGAAAGTCCTTCTATCTTAGTTAAATAACACACAGTTTATTTTACCTTCTAGATGCTGGCGATTAAAAAACCTTTTCCAATGGAACTCATGAAGAAATGGAAAATAACTAAAAAATTATGACAAGGCGTTTTTAATTAAAA
The DNA here is from genome assembly GCA_037074585.1 of Biancaea sappan. Classification (NCBI taxonomy): domain Eukaryota; kingdom Viridiplantae; phylum Streptophyta; class Magnoliopsida; order Fabales; family Fabaceae; genus Biancaea; species Biancaea sappan. The sequence goes on along the minus strand of CM073496.1, from coordinate 4,886,655 downwards.
CGAAAGCAGCCATGGTGCAATTCGTAGAATTGTATGAATCTATGAGAAAATGAGTTTGAATGCATTAAAACTCATAATTAGCATGATTTGGAAGACTTTTATTATTTTGTGTACAGATCTAACCAAATTCGCGAGTTTAAAGCAAGATAACTCAGTCTGTTTATTGTCTCATTTTATTTTATTTTTCAATCTATCTTATTAATTTTAGATATTTTACAACTCCACTTAGGTTTCATTTGAATAAACAGTTTATTTAATTACTTATAAAATAAAATTTTTGTGAAAAGCTCTTATATCATAAGTTCCTTTTAAATTAAGTTATTCAGTATTTAGATACATACTTAAAGAAGTACTTTTAAAATTTATAAGCTATTTTAAAAATATTTGGATAAATAAGTGTATAAGAACTTATAATTATGAAAATTACTGAAATAAACATTAAACAAATTCTATATTTATCAAAATACAATTTATACATATAAAACATTAATACTTTAATTTTTTTAAATAATAAATAACTTTAATTTTTCATATTTTATTTTTAAATTAATTATATTATATTTATATTTAAAAATTCTATATTTATTTTTAAAAAATTACAAAAGCTTTCATATCCAAAATTACTATATTTATTGAATATAAAATTATAAAATATAAAAATATGATAAAGTGATGTTATTTATACTAAATAATACAAATTTTGTTAAAAAACAAAGTAAAAAAATTTAAAAAGGTCGGTTTTGACCATTTAGCTCGCAGGCTAAATGGGTCAGATTGTTTAGGCTCATTTTTAAACGAGCCTAAAATGACATCTCCAAGACTGTCAATTTACAGACGGGTCATGGAACGACCCTCAGGATTTGGCCCGTACCACTAGGAAGAAACAGTCGTGGAGGTGAGGTCAGACTGAGAGAGCATCGAAGGATAGAAGTGAATGATTGATTTTATGAAATTTTAAATTATGATTCATGATATATTTGTTTTGTAAAAATATAAAATAGGTTATTTTGCACATATCTTTTTAAAAAGCTAAAAAAAATTGGCTTCTAAAAATAAGTTGTTCACTCAGTTCATCCAATTCTATTTTTCAACTGAAAATCTAATTTTCTCATGAGTAGTGAATTTTAAAATATGCTCTGCAAATACGGTAACAACATTCTTTGATATTCCTCCCTTTCTACCTTCCTCCTTTGATAATAATAAGTTGATCATTAAATACTTAGAAACTACTTATAATAACCATGTCACTTTGTTAAGTAATAACTTGTAATCCGATAGGTAAGAATTTCATTTGAATTTCTATGTTAAGTACTTCGATAAATGAATGATTTTTATATGAGTGAATTACTATATATGTCATGGATTTTACTTGAATTTTATTCAAATTTCTATCATAAATATTATTTAATATATATATATATTAAATAGTTAAATTTTATGACAGATAAAATTTTATGGATTTATGTTATAAATTTTACATCTTAATTGAAGTTTATTTAAACTTGATACGTAGTTTGACAACCTTGTTCGCGATCACTTATTTTGGGAATGTCAAATTAAGTATTCCAAATGGCTTACTTTATTCCATACGCTAAATCAAATTGTGATGCATCTCGCATAGCTAAATTGTTCTCAAAAGACGTTTTGCATTTCCATGTTTTATCACCTCCAAATAATTCAGAAAGAAATGTGAAATTTATGAGCTATTTTTTTTATAAGCGTTATAGAAACTTTTTTAATTTGGCACTTAAAATTAAATTTTCATGAACTTTTTATTGCTAACACTTATAGTTAAACGAAAGTTGCTAACCGTTATTAGTGATAGTTTGCAACAGAACTCAACCTTGTAGAGAGTGAATTAGGATGGATACATTTTCAAAAAACCACTGATTATGCTTCTTTTTTATATTAATTTACTGTTATATATTGCTCTCTGTTTTATGGTCTTTAGTTTCTGTCAAAACAACCCCCCTTGTTTGTACAAATTGTAATTAGTGTGTTTGTATCCTGGACAACTGAAATTAATGATAGAAGTTTAGGTTTCACATGAGAAAATGATTTGAGAATCATTGTATTGCAAAATTTGTCACAGACTCAATTATAGGTAGTTTGGTAATTGTACGTGGAATGAACTAATAAACTTGAAATATAATCTCGACTTGTAAGTTGTAAGAGTTTATATATATTCTTTTTCTTTTAATAAACTATTAAAATTACATATATTAAAACATATATATTAATATCTTAATTTATAATTAATATAAAAAAACTTAATATTTTAATTTATATTACGTAATTATTTAAATTTTTTAGATTGCATTACAAATTTTCATTCTATATTTAACTAAATACTATAAAATATCAAAAAAAATGTTGTTAAACCAACTCGATCAACTTATTATAAATTTGGTAAGTTAGACCAAATAGATTGTTATTATTATTATTTTTAGTATAAGAGATCTTAAACTCATGATATATGACTTTTAACCCACAAACCTAAATTTCAAATGGTGGTAAATAAATTTTATATTAATTTAATTCATCTGCATACTATGACTTTAATAACTGTCTGAACTCATGCTATATATATGGCAGGCTTAGTGGATTGGCTAGCCAGCATCACACGGCTGAAAGAGTCAGAACTAGAATTTGTCATCAATATTTCTGATTTTTAGTTTGACCAAACATCAGTAGATTAGAAATAGGATTGGTCATCAATACTTTTGATTTTTAATTAGTTTGCCATTAATCCTTTTGATTTTTAGTCTGTCTAGACATCAGTTGACTAGAAATAGACTTTGTCATTAATACTTTTGATTCTTAGTTTGTCATCAATACGATTGATTTTTAGTTTGACTTACATGAGTTGCTCACCAACGTTTTCAATTTTGTGGGCAATATTTATTTGGCAAAAATTTAGATTCAATTCTTATATTTTTGTTATTAAATTTTTTCAACAAAAATACATGAAAATAATCTTTAAAAATAATTATATATTTTTTTACAACTCAAAATTATAACCAAGTCTCTTAAGAGACATATTACATATATTCTATTTTTTCATAAACAACCTAATAATAAATACATAGAAGACTGTAGATAACTGTATAGTTGTAATCAAGGACAGTGTTTGGTCGTCAAATGACTGTTCCTTTCTGAAACCGTGATCATATACATCTTTAATTTGACAGGTGGAAGAAAATATGTAGTGCATTAATTGTTAGTATTGTCCTTGAAAATTAATTAACACAACATATCAATAATATTATGTATATATATATATATATAAATATAAGCATGCATCAGATCAGTATGTGGGGTGATCTAAGTGCTTTCTCTGGGACGGTGATCACTAATAAAGGAACCTATCATTATATTTTATTGTTTAGAGTTGATCACTGGCCACACTCTACACAGTCTAAACCTACCTAGAGCTAACTTTGCGGTCTTCACTCCTCACAGGCTAGGAACTGTCCCTCTCAAGGGGTTTTAAATTCACCAAAATAAATTTTCGCCTCTCACACCTTTCTAACCCATGACTTGAGGGATATCAATTAATGGTATGCAAAGTGTATAACTACTGAGCCAAGTTAGTTCAATGGTTATACACTTTGCATATCATTGACGGATATCCCTCAGGCCATAGTTTCAAGAGGCGTGGGAGGCAAAAATCTATTATGATGGATTTAAAACCCGTTGAGGGAGGAAACAGTTCCTAACCTATGAGAAGTGGAGCCCGTAGGGTCAGGTCTAAGCAGGTTTAGACTGTGTGGAGTGTGGCCAATGATCAGTTCTAAACAATCAAGTATAATGGTAGGTCTCTCTATTAGTGATCCACCGTCCAACACTTTCTACATGGCACATGTCTCTCTTGCCCTCCCACTTTTCCTTTTTGCTCTCTCCAGGTTTCTTCTCTCTTTCTTCTAGATATAGTTAAACTTATTACTCATACTCCATAAGTGTAGAAGAATTAATTAGAATAATGGCCTGGGTTTTTTTAAATTTTGTTAAGACTTTTTATGAGATAATAAAAAATGGATCTGGCTTAGTCCTGCTTCTGCTGTACAATTTATGAGTTTGTACTGCAAATTGAAATTTCTTTTTTGTTGAGTTTCATGCTGATCATCTTCCTCGCTCTTTCTAAATGCTGTCTGTTTACTGGGAAATAAGTAACAAACGATGTTCAAACTATAAATGTTACTTTTGGAAAATTATCTTTTTTGCTTGTTAGTGATCAGTAACTGGATGCAGATCTTTATGATATGATTTCAATTACAACCTAAGAGAGCATAACTTTCCGTAACTAGCATAACTTCCTTAAAACATGGAAGTCATAGAAAACTACTCCTAATAACTATTTACTTAAAAATAAAATATATTAAAATATAAATAAACATAAATAAGTCTGAAAATATGGCCAAAGAAAAATAAAATAAAATAAAAATAACTACTTCAGTAAAAGAAATAAAACACTAACTGCCGCAAGTCCCACGACGCCCACTCTGCTATTGCCCATTCTGTCTGTACTTCCCATGTTGGTAAACCAACAGTTTACTAACATATACGTAAACTCTTAATATCATGCAAGGGTTTAATTGTAAGGCTGGAAAAGGGCACTAAAGTTTGGTCAGCTAATATATTTAATCCATGCATTGAAAAATATATCTATTTAGCCCATGCATAAATCATTAATGATATAGGAGAGATGCCAAAGCACAGATGCTACCAGTAATTATACAATGAGCATCAGTACTTCTTACATATGAATGAATGAATGAGAAATAATCAGGTGGAATGATTAGGAGGTGGAACATGCAAAAGATCATGTACTGAGAGGTGCTAGTCATGCTGATTGCAGCAAGTATGTTATTACTTGGTTTAGGCATTGTGCAAGAAAATTCAGCTGACACTTTATCTGTTCTCCCTTAATAGAGTAATTTTTTTAAGTGCTAATTTATAGTGATTCAAATAGTCTATATAGTAAGAAGCTAATTACTAGATTAAATACTTTTCTCCAATGAAAACCAAAGGCCAAATTTTTTGGGTACTGATACTACACCATTGAGAATTATGAATCTAATAAAAAAATCAAGCGTCTAGTTAATAATTATAATTGCCATATTGGGAACAAGACATTCTCCTAAGCTTTTTATCATAAAAATGACAAAAGTAGAACTAATACCATAAGTTAAAAAAATAAAAAAGAACGGAAACTGGATTAAATATGGAACTGGGACATGAGGTAACAAAAAAAAAAAAAAGAACCAGAAGGCAAAAGGTGTAGAACAAAGATGACGATGAGACGAGGACACAGAGAACTAGAGACAGAAGCAGAGCCCGAGACGAGGACATGCACTGGTCAAGTTTGATTTGGAGCCGAGGACACGCCGGTAAAAGGGGAGGCAGGAGACGTTGTCAGAGACTGAGTGTTGGTGACATGACAAGTATACCAGTCGTACAAGTAATACATAGTAAGTAAAGTATCGTTCCCACGAGGATTGAGGTACCAAGTACCTACGAAGTTAAAGTGAAATATTATCTAGACGATCCATTTAATTGGTAAAAATAAAAAGGGTAAACGTAAACCAAAGTATAATTCTAAAACTAACAAATTAAACTAAAACTACTAATTAAGACCTAAGACTAAGCTACTCCTAATAACAAAAGTCTAAGGTTAATGGGATTGACTTTACTTAATTCTTAATCCGACTAATTCATAGACAAATTAGCCTTTGAGTTGTTGAATAATGATTCATTCCAATTACAAATCATTTGATATTGTTTAAGTTCTCAAAATTGTTTGAACTCAATCCCTTGGAGAAACAAACTTACCTAACCCAAATGATTGTCTAATTCCTTATTCCAATCATTCAAGTAGGTGATTAAGTTTAGTAACTTATAAAAACCACCTAAATAAGATTATTTATTCCTAGATTAATCTAATTTATGGTAGAATTTACAAGGGCAAAGTTAATATCTAGCTATTTCTAGCATAGATTAAAACTCCAAATTCACAAAAATGGTGATCAAGCATTTTTAGAGCAAATCAATTGGTAAAATTCACTCCAACAAAATACGAAATGCAATTGGAAAGAATCATTTAACAACAAAACTTTATAAAAATCAAATTACATCACCCACCAAACCTTTCATTTCTCATAAGTTTCGTTATCATTTTCTCACTCTTGCTTTTACCAATTGTACATGCTAATCTAGGGCACAAATATTGTTAAAAGGATTTTTCCAAACCTTAACTAAGATAAAAACTCAATATTCCATAATTCCTTATGTGAAAATCAAGTTAATTTAATGAACAAAGCCTAATTTGACTATACAAGGCTAATATTTATATTCCTATGATATTAACAAATCAATCCCCTTACTTTAAGGTTCAACAACTCATATAACTCATCTTTTAGGTCTAGTTTTTATTTCCCTTTCCCAATTTCAATAAAAATACCAAAACATCCCAATAATTGGACAAATTAAAGGAAAACATTAAGATTGGAATGAATGAACATGTATTAACCAACCACAATTATAAGAGTTTGAGAAATTACATAAAACCTAATCTAAAATCGAGTTTATAACAACCCTAGAGTTACAAACTAACTTCAACTGACAAAAGATAAGAAATTACAACATGAAACTAGAAGAAAATGAAGAGAAGAGAGAAGAAATGGGGGAAGGAAGGCCAATCCCAAGTGGGAAGGCCTCCGTCCCTTCTAACTAACTCCAGAAATAGCCCATTGATTCTGCCTCCAAGTTCCAAAATCCCCAGATCCAAAGTTGGGTTAAAAAACCTTAAAAGATGCTTAAATACTGTAAGGTTTGTGCCTTGGCGCCTAGGCGCCAAGCCTAACAGCTCAAATAGTGAGTTTAGGGTTAGGCACCTGGGCACCAAATGGACAGAAGGCTCTTTCAAGTTCGTATGCCTGGTGCTTAGGCGCCAGCCTTCTGGAACTTCAAATGCCTTGAACTTCTTTTGTTTTCTCTCAAAATTTGCACATACAAAAGATTAAAACTAAAATCACTTCAAAAGACAAAAAAATGGAAAATAAAATAAGATAAAAAGAAAATAACAAAGCACAAGGGAACTAAATGAAAACAAAGATAAAAAGCACAAAAGGGTAGCAAAACAAGGCAAAGAAAGAAGAAAACCCCACTTTTAATAGCATAATCTGATGGCTTTTTAAGACTTATCACTGAGGCACCAGCACGGCAATGGGGATGATGTCGTTTGGGAGACTAAAGTGAGAGGGGCACAGTGTGAGGGGGATGGCGAGAGAGTGTGTGTGTGTGTGTCTAAAGGTTCAAGGGCTGTAAGGTTTTAAGGTTTTTTTTTTTTTAAACGACATCATTTTGTTAGACACAAATTTTTGGTAAACAATGTCATTTGAAAAAAAAAATTTAGAGATGGATATTTTACCTCTCAGATATCTATCTCTAATCATTTAATTAAAAATAAAAAATAAAAAAAATAAGAGACGAAATTCAAATAGAGGCAGAATTATTTTATCCCAGAATCCGACCAATCAACATTCGAATTAGAGGTAGATTCTGGAACGGATCAAGGACAAAATCTGAGGCGGAAAAATTTGTCTCTAAATTCTGTCTCTAATTTTGGGGTTTTTTTGTAGTGATTCCAACCCATTAAGGGCTATAGGTTAGGTTTAACCAAGTTATGTGCCAATTTTTTAATATATATATATATATTAGTTATTTTAAATGATAAAAATTAGGTATTAGGATTGTGAACTTTTAAAAAAATTGACTAAACTTCTAAAAAGAATATTAAATCTTAAAATGGGATAATGTTTCTTTTTTAAAAATGTATTTTTAATTTTCTTGAATGACAAAAACTAAATATTGAAACTATGAAATTTCAAAAAAATAGACTAAAACTTCAAAAAATAAATAAAAATATAAAAACCTAACACTTGTCCACCCCCAACCTACCTAAGTTTCAAAGGTTTTGGTTGGTCGGGCTAAAAGCCATTTTTTAAATAGACTATTAAATTATTAGCCTACCCCACTGACCTACCCTTTTTGTAGGATTGGGCCTATCCATCTTGATACTTACTCCTAACTATTCCAAACTCTACTACATGGTATATGACAAAAGTGAGCCAACTATCTTTTTTTGTGAAAAAAGAAATTAGATTACTAGAAGATAGATTCATGCAACAAAGAAAATTAGCTGCTACATAGATCTTGTATATAAATATCATAAACAAAAGGAGCGGATGGCCTCTAAAAGAAGAACAAGAGAGTTCTTTCTTCCTAGCCTCCTTGGCAAGCCTGTCAGTACAAAAATTTTGGGTTCTCTTGATTGTTTTGATTTAAGCCTTCTCAAAGGTAGACATTAACTGCCTGCAGTTAACAATGAGAGTAGAAAAGGAGTGATGAGTATAAGAAACATCAAAAAGAAGTTTGAATAGGGTTTGGCAGTCCATTTCAATCGCAAGCAAATTGATTCCAGTGTTCTTGGCTAACTGAAGACCAAGCTTCTCCCAACAATGGAGGACTCAGACTGATAAATGAAAAGAAGCCAGCAATGCAAAGACCAGTGCCTGATCTAATTATGCCACATGTACCCATCTGATTATTTTTAGAGGACCTATCTACATTGAGCTTACACCAATCTGAAATTGGTTTTGTCCAAAAAGAAAGGGGGATTTTAAAATAGAATTGTTGTTCTTTTTTAAAGAAGCTGGGGGATTTAAGAAGGTGAAGAATCCAGCTAGTTTAAATAAGATAGTTTTAGGGGGTTAAAGGGGGATAAGAGTTTGTTTTTTTGAAAATTGTTGTGTTCCTAAAGAGCTAAATGTTTCTTAAAGTATAAACAAAAATATTGGATAAATTAGTTGGAGTAAAATTTTTAGCATTTGAAATTCTTTGTAGCTATTGTTAAAGAAATTATTTTTTGAGAAGGGGGTAGGCCTTCCAGGGATTTTTTATTTTGACACAATCCCCGAGCACATAAAGGTAAGTTTCGGGAAAGTCCAGGCAAAGGGCACACTTGTTAGAGTTGTTGCACTTTATCTTGAAGAGTTTGGAGTTAAGCGGAAGGCCATGGTTAGAAGATTACCAGAGGAAGAAAAGTTCACAATTATGAGCAACAATGTTCCAAATCCAGGAAGAGTTATTGGGGGCTGAATCATCGTGAGGGGAAGGATTGTTATCCTTTTTGAAGAGTTAGAGATAAGTTTTTTTTGAGTGGAAGTTTCCGTTTTCTGACAGAAACTAGAAAATGTGTCATGACTCGTAACCTAAGCACATGACCGGCACAATAATGAATCTCCCACCACTGTAAGCCTTTCTATAAATTCTATCCGTAAGTTAAATTATTAGTTATTTTATCTCCATATTATCAAAATAACAATTCCTTGAAGAAAACATATCATATTTCTTTATTTGTAATACACAGAGATGACTTGCATATAATAATATATCCTCATTATGAAATACATTATTAAACTTAAATACAAGCCAAATATGCCAAACACATGATCTAGATATCCAAGACGATTACAAAACAACATAATCTACAATAAAATAGGGGCCTATTCGATAGCTGGAAGGTCTGAAGTGATCTACTCTTTTGGCGAATATTCTTAACCAGCAACCTGATCTAAGCAAAAAGAGTTCACAGAGAGTGTGAGTTTTAAAACTCAGTGAGCGAATTGGCCTCGCGTTAATAAAATTCAAATACATCACTGGTCATGCAAGTATATTCGAAAGCTCAAACTCAACTAATAAACATAGTTAGAAATTATATACTAGAAGATATAAAGTCATCCAATTCATTCAACGAAATTTTGTACTCATCAATGGTAATATATCCTAGAGAGCACACATAGGCTGGCTCATCAAATTTGTTTAATTCTGCCATGACACACAACCTCATCCTTTCGGCTAAGACACCTCACGGATCTATTATTGACCCAGGCTATATCCTTACTGAAGGAATAGTTGTTTCCACACTCATTGGTCAAGACACCATTTAAATTGTGTTTTTCGCCTTGCCATGAGAGGGAGTACTATCCCGTCCAACCACAATTAATAGTATAATATTTCATATTATAATTAAAAGTACAACATAATATTAATTCATATGACAGATATCGTATATAACTATATCATAAGTTTATAAACTATAAATCAAGATAACAATTAAGTTATCTTGAAAAGATTCAAACTTTATATTACCCTAAAATATTTGTTTCATCTTATTTATACTTCTGGATTAATTTGAATTATCTCCCTATATTTGCCACTTCGAATCCAGTTTACCCTTATGAGTATTGGGAGTGTCTTATGATATATTTTTTTATTACCAATGATGCTAAAACCCTATTAAAACTTGGTTGTTTCACTCACTTAGATTTCGTTCGAATATCACTTCTCTAAGTCGTTACAGACAAGAGTACATAGGTGAATTTTAGTGTTCTATTACAGCGAATTTCATGAAATGTTAAAGAAAACAAGTTAAGGTTGTTTTCATATAGATACTGTTTATACATAAGATTACTATTCATATGTACAGTTACTATTTATACGTATGGCTACCATTCATACCTACGATTACTATTTATACATACCAGTATTGTTCATACTAGAAATAGTGAATACAATATGTAAAAGAGTATACTAAGTAAGTTTCTAGGAAAGAGTAGAAGGTCACAATAGACACACTTAAATATTAAGTCTTTCCCTAACCAAAACTTTCTTATACATGTATTCTTCACAGTTTATATTTTATTTTAATAATCAGAAAATCAAAATAACATATAGATAGTTAAGGACAGTTTTTCGGATGTGGAAGATTAGCTAAAGCAGTAACCACAAAGTATACTTAAAAATATAACTTCTAAAATTTGAAAGACATAAAAAAAAGGCTTAGTATCTTTATCTCAGATCTAAGTTGAAAAAGAAATACCTAAAATCTCAGAGACCTAGCACCAGAGCAACAGAAGTTTAAGGAGATACAAGAAGAGAAGTTGAAGGTGTGAGTTTAAAAGTAAAATGGAAGTACCTATTTATAGAAAAAGTCGATAGTACTATTTGATACTATACACTATTAAAATATTTAATTTACTATTTATAAAAATGACATTTCTATTAAAATAATTCAATTTACTATTTACTTTAATAATTTAACTTACTGTGCAAATCACGAAAAGATGAAGACAGGAACTTAAAGGAAAAAATATCCTTTCACCTTAAACCTTTAAGTTTCTTTTCAATTCAGTCCTTTCATTTTAGTCCATAAGGGTATTTTCTTATATAAAACATCATTTTCTCCTATGAACTTCTTTCTAGTTTTCTCTTGTGAATAAACCACATCTCTTGACATTTTAATTGTATATGTGAACAATACTGTATATGTGAATAATGTTATACAGGTGAAAAGTACCGTACACTAGAATAGTAATCGTAGTTTGCGAACACACATATATATTTTATTTTTCACGAGTATTACAAAATTTCATCCTTCAAATTAGCAAAAGAAATGGGGAGAGAGGTAGCTTTGATTTCATGAAAAAGGATGGGAAGGAGATGGAAGGGAATGGAAGCAAGATTCCAAGAGGTGGAGCCTCCGTGGCAGGTGATGTAGTCGCTCAAAATGATAGGTTTAATTTTGGGATTATCTGTTGCTCAAAATGGAGTTTTAATTATGCTTTGATACTCAATTGTTGTTGTACCTTACTTCAATTGATTTGGATTTTCTAAGTTGTAATTTGAGTATAAAAAATATGCTTGAAATGTATATGTGTTATCCTGGCCCATTCGGCTTGGTTTTTCAATTTACTTTATGTATGAGATAGTGGTTCGTTTTATCCCAAGGTGCATATTGTTGTCCTTGGAGTTGTGACGTGTTTTTAGGCATTCTCTTGTTGTAATTTCATGCCTTAAACACATTCAAGTTGCATCCAAGTTGTCCCATAAGTTCTGGCTAGTGTTAAATTTGTCTTTAGTTTAATTTGGATGTTGAAATTCTACAAAAGTGGTTGCTAGTTGCCACTATAGTTGTAAAACCACACCGGATTAAGAACTAGACCCTGGTCTGGTCTGGACTTGCTGAAAAATTGGTAGGTTGAATAACTGATCAAACTTGATCAAGAACTGGGTTTGACCAATAGTTTTTGCTCATGGTCAAACTGATTTTTGGCTAAAGAAAATTGGATCTTCATTCTGGAGAGAAAGATGTTTGCCCTAATGTATTATGCTATAAGTTTTGATGATGACAAATATGTGGGAATTATAGTATGACTTAATCTTCTTGGCCCAAATGAATGATTTAACTTCTTAGCCCAAATGAATGATTTAATCTTCTTGGCCCAAATGAATGATTTAATCTTCTTGGCCCAATGTATGATTTAATCTTTCTTAACCCAAATAGTATGATTTAATTTTCTTGGCCCAAATGTATGATTTAATCTTATTGGCCCAAATGCATGATTCAATTTTTCTTGGCCCAAATATATTTAATGCTTTATATATTTATATATAGTAATATAAATTGATTTTTGATAAAGTTTATTGGGTGTTGTAATATAATTTGAAAAAGAATATCTTTTACTGTAGCACTTTTGAAAAAGAAATTTGATTGTTGAAAAAGTATGATATAGTTTATTGGGTGTTGTAATATAATTTGAAAAAGAATATCTTTTACTGTAGCACTTTTGAAAAAGAAATTTGATTGTTGAAAAAGTATGATATAGTTTATTGGGTGTTGTAATATAATTTGAAAAAGAATATCTTTTACTGTAGCACTTTTGAAAAAGAAATTTGATTGTTGAAAAAGTATGATAAAGTTTATTGGGTGTTGTAATATAATTTGAAAAAGAATATCTTTTACTGTAGCACTTTTGAAAAAGAATTTTGATTGTTGAAAAAGTATGATAAAGTTTATTGGTTGTTGTAATAAACTTTGAAAAAGAATACTTTTTACTGTAGCAAATTTGAAAAAGAATATTGATTGTTGAAAAAGATTGATAAAGTTTTTTGGTTGTTGTAGAAAGGTTGACAAATGATGATGAAGCTTACTGTAGCAATTTTGACTAAAACAGTCACTGTAGCAGCAAGGTTTCACTATATAAAGGGGACTTCACAACACCATTTACATCAAGCTTCAATTGTTCATTTCTCATATTATCTTGAGTTTCATTCTCTCTAAATTGTTAGAGAAAAATTCTGAGCTTAATTTCTGCGTTATCTACACTTTGAGAGTGTCCACCATTATTTTCCTTAAGCCTTTAAATTTAGTTTCTCAAGGATTGGTTCCTTGAGTTAGTGTTTGAGAGAAAACACGTTGTAAGGGGGATAGACACCCTTGAGAAAAAAAAAAGATCTATGTTGTAGTGGTTTGCAAGTACCTGGATTAAACTTGCAATTATAGTGGAAATACTCAAGTGGTCTCTTGAGTACTGGATGTAGGCTTGAGATTAGCCGAACCAGTATAAATCTCTGAGTTTGCTTTCTCTATCCCTACTCTATTTACATTTGAAGTTAATTAATTAATGCTTTGCGTTTATATTTGATTTCTACTTCAAGTATTAATTAACGTGTGTAGATTTATATTTTCTCCTTAATTCCTTACACTATAAAATTATTCATCTTGATAACACTTTGATTTTCTGAATTAAATTATTATCTTTAACATTGTCCAATTTCAGAAAATCATTTTAACTTCTAATTAAGTTTTGTGAAAATTTTTATAAAACCCAATTCACCCCCCCCTCTTGGGATCCAACCATTTCTTTCAAAAGAGACAGAGACAGAAAGATAGAAAGACAAAGAGACAGAGAGAGAAGGTGTTTGGTCCCCTCCATCAAAGCCACCGGACACAAGCCTCGTCAGAGAAATATTGCCCCTCACCTTCTTGCCTTCCTCAGCCGTCTTCTAGCTGGAGTCTTGAATAATGAATGTTGCAGAGAGAAGAGAAGGTTACATATGGAAGAGAGAAGAGAAAAGATGAAGACTTCATATGCAATGGAAGAGAAGGTTGAAGAAGATAAAACCTAGCTTGAGGCAATGATGAGAAGAGTCCATAAGGTGATAAGAAGAAGAAGATAATGTGATATGAATAAAGCAGGACTCAGTAGCTATGATCTCTACTCTCGTCTAGGTGGCGGCATGGTGCTCAAGGCATCTATCATACATATGTCAGTCAGATGCGTCTACCGGTGGGGAAAAAAGGCAACATAATGAATCATTGAATTGTGATTTTGAGAAAAAAAAAAAAGAAATTATTTTTTACATTTAAAAATCTGTTTTAAATTTTTAATATAAATATATAAGAATAAAAATTAATTGTTATTATATTAATACAAAATAATGTACATATATATAAATTTATAATCTTTTAATTATGTATATTATTTTTTTAATATTTTAAAGTAGACAAATTCAATCGCGATCTAACTATTGAATTGATTTTTAGAATATTGGTGGTCACTTGAATTTCATGCTTTAGTTTTGAGTAATTCTACCCGGAGTTGTTGTTGGGTGTCCATTTAGTCTTAGGCAATTTAGGACATACTGTGCCCTAAATATTGTCTGAATCATTTGCCCGCTTTTCTGCAAGTTTTAGGTTATTGTGATCTTATTTCTAGATTGTTTTCGTGCCTCAAACTCTGTTTAATTTGCACGCAAGCTGCTTAAGGGGTTTTGAAATGTTTTTAATCATGTACCAAGTTTTTGTCTAAATGAGTACGCTTGCTGCATAAGGATTTTTTGTCTTTGAGCATTTTTCAAGCTATTTTTCATGATATAATTTTGCCTGAAGAGATAGGTTTATTGTCCAAAGTTTTTATCTTGAATGTAAGCACGTTTCAATTTTTTTTCATTATATCATATTGAACTTGCGTGTTTATTGTCCAAACTAATTCTTATCGAGTCAAAAGCATTTAAAGCTAAATCCCTCTCAACTAGTGTGTTTTTTAGAATTCAAATTTATGTTCTCCTCCTTACGAAAATGAAACAGCTTACCACCTCAATTAATAATTTGTTAGTAAGTTTTGGCTTAGCTTTAATCATTTTTGTAATTGATTTTGGAATTTTATTACGTCGGAGGCAGGCTTCTTTCATCGCTTGGCTTCTACAAGATGATAAGCATGTTTAAAAATTTATTTGTAGATCTAATTGTGGACAGGCCAGACTTTTTAAAAAAACAGATCATACTTTTTGTTGGGCCCATATTTTACAAGTTAGCTTTTAAGATTTATAAATAAATCTTACTTTTGTATTAAATAAAGGACTCTAATAATAATACTATACCATTATAACATGAAAAACATGATAAACAAATGAACATCAAGTCAAATATGGACATTATTCATAAATTATATATTAGATAACAATAAAAAGTAAAAGATATAATTATATAAATTGTACAATTTTATATTACATATGTATATAAAATATTCTAAATACTATGATATATATTTAATATCATATCTATAATATTTTATCATTTAAATATGCAATTTATTTTTAAAAAAATTCAGGCCTATCAGATTTGGGTTAAGCTTTGAAAAAAACCTTAGCTTCGCTGGTATGCTTTTGAACTTTTTTATTCAGGCCCAGAGGCCCTTTTTTTTTAATTATTTTCGAGCCAAACACATTGGTGCCTCATAATCAAGTTTAGTGCTAAACAAGTTTTATCCAAATTTGGATGGATCAAAAGCTATCAGAAGAAAAAGACTTGTGTGCTATCCAATGTGTTTTATTTGGTTTAAAACATGTTTATTACTCGTTTAACGTACAAGGTGCTATATAGAAGTACTTAAATGCTGCCAGATGCTTTTTCTTAGAATTTCACATGCTTATGATGGGTTTAAATGCATTTAAATGATCTATCCAAAGCATTTCATTGTGGCCTACTATGTTTTTGGCTAATAATAAGTCATTTTAGGTTAGGTTTGGCCGGGTCTACTTCAGTATTAGAGTCTTTTAGATGAATCTTGATTGTCTATCAACGACTTATTGTACGACTCAAAAGGCAAGTACAACTTAAAAGACGTGTATTTCTTGAGCTACACGATAAGTCTCAATAAACGATCAGAATTCATCTAAAAAACTCCAATACTTAGGCGGATCCAAATTCTTTTTAGGTTGGTATGGCAATAAGGTTGATTGGGGTGCATTTTTTACTGCTTTGTTCTTGCCTTGTGTGTCATCTAGAGTTTTTTTTTTTTTTTGGCCTCATTTAAACTCATGGGATATAATCTGTGCTCAGTGCTCACCCTTAACATAAATGTATATTAAATGATTTTGCATTCATCAAATTGTTCAATACTGTTTTGTTCAACAAATTATTTTAATATAAACTAAAACAGAATAAATTAAACAAAGCAAAATATTTATTTATACAACAAAATTAAGAAACAAACATTTTTTATTCATAAGTGAAAAAAGTTATATATATTATATTATAAAACATATAAATTTTATTAAAAATCATGACTTACATAAGTATTTATTTATTAAGTTATTAATAATATTTAATTTTTATTGAATTGAATAAACTAAATTACATGGGCTATATTGAAAAATACATAAACTATATCAAAAGACTATGTAAACTAAATTGACTCAAGTATACACATACATAAACTGATATCAAACTCGTAGTTTAACTCATAATTGAACTTGGTACAAACTTGATCTTACTTGGGTACACTTGCTTAAAATTGCAAGTTTGAAGCAAATCTTGAGTAGGCAATTTTTTTTTTAAAGATTCAAATGTGTGAATGTAAATACATATTTGAAAATTAAAATATTATCTTTACATTTGAATACAAAATAATTAATATTATTTTTTTAATATTTGTACATTTTTTAATGTATATTAGTAAAAATAATATATTTAGAATAATTAATGTCTTATTTAACTGAACAAGATATATTCATAACTATTAAGAAGTTAATAAAAATAAAAAAACAAATGTATAAAATCAAAACAAATCAAATTCAAATAATCTTAAAGTACAAACAAACTCACTGACAAGGTTTTTTTTTTTTGACAAATGTAGTCCATAGATGCATCCTACCAGAAAACCCACCCGGTCCAGGCAATACCCAACCCTCTTTTCACCCATTTTCACTGAAGCTCTTTCTGCTTCTCACCAAATCGTGCGTCTTCTCTGCTCTAGCTCAAGCGGAATTCTGTTTCTGATTTTGCCCTACTGTTCGAGCGTTGTCCGCCGGTGTGCAGCAGCGCGTGGTGTGCTGGTTCGAGCTCGAAGCAAGTGGGGTTGACTAACTGGCTGTTTCGAAGCTTCCCATGTCCCTGTGGCTGTGTCTGTGAGTAGCAATTTAGATTAAAATGCTTGGGTGTTATGATACAATGTGAATAAGAGTGAATGAGATTGTTTGTGTAATGTACTTCACCATTTTAAAACAGTGTGTGTATTTCCCCCTCTCCCTGTCTTTCTCTTTATCTCCTAGCAATTTAGATTTGTTTAAGTACACTATCTATTCGTCCCTGAATTGATTAAAGAAGATAGGCTATTTGATTTGCGACTATATGGATTGAAAACTAGGAAAGTGGAGATTATTCCCATTATCAAGAAGCACAGACATCATTGTAATGATTCAATGAAGTTGCTCCTCCTAGAATAATAGATAGAAAGATCTTATTGCTAAGCTAAGCTATAAAAGTTTGAACATTTAAATATATTAATGACAGAGTTGAGAAGAACGTATAATTATGGCCTTGATTGGGACCATTTATGTTGTCTGTGTGTGCGTGAGAGAGCGAGAGATTTTGCATTCAGATGAGGGTGTGAGTGTACAAGGGTTTTTTTCATGAGTTGAAGTTGAACAAGCAATTGCTCTTTAAGGTCACTTTTGCTTTGAAAGTATATAATTAGTTGTAATGGATAAGTTCCTATAGTTTTCAGACTTGATATTGTGACTTGTGAGAACACAGTTTAACATTGCAAAAGGAGCAGAAAAGAAAGATAAGCAAAAAACAAAATAAGTAAAGGGAGCATAATTTTGTGTATTATAATATTGCCATAGAACTGGATTATAAAATTACGTAGTCATGGGTTGTACCAAGTAATATCTTCATTATGGGTTTGACAATTTGACTTTTCCCAGGTACTCTATACTCCGTTTGATTAGGGGAATGAATAATGCTGATAATATGTTTATGGTAATATTGTACGTGAAATTATTTTAATCTATTGACAGACATGGTTTAGAAGGGTCATTGTTATGGCAAAATATTATAATTTGGGATAATTTGGGAGTTCTGTGTCACTGACGAAACAAAAGGGAAGTCTCTGTATTTTGTAATTTTATGAAATTTTATCTGTATGGAATAAGGCTTTGTTATTGTTGTTGTTGTTGTTGTTGTTGTTGCAAGGGAACCAATTGTAACTTATTCTCAGTTATCTCTAAGAGCACTATTCATGTGTGCTACTAATGTTTTCAGTTCTTGTTACATCCAGTGGTTACGTTATAGAGTTCTGGCTGGAACTTAAGCCAGCTTGCCCAACACATCTATTGATCTAAATTCTCTTACATCACTTGGTGCAGGTTAATGGAAAATCAACGCTAAACTGACCTGTACTATACACTCTTCTGTGTCAAATTTATTACACAACTCATGGCTATCCTACACCTCTGCGCACCAATTCCTGCCTGCCCAATCATTACATGTTCCAAACTTTTCTTACATAATAACTTTGCACTATCTTCAACCGTTGCACTGAAAGCCCCAAGCTATACTAGAACTTTGAGGTTCTTGTGTACTGTCAAAAATCCACACAAAAATGTGAACAGTGAGGACTTGGATATAGATATTTTTGAGAAAGAACAAGAGCATGAGGAGGATAAAGGTGAATTTTCTGCTGAGGGAATGTATGCAAGAAGAGAGGCAAAGGACTTTGATCAAGAGGATGAAGCTGGATTCTCAGGTCAAGGACCATATACTGGTAGAGAAGAAAAAGATTTTGACCGAGATCCGGAATTTGCTGAAATTATTGGGAGTTGTCTGGATGACCCTGAGAAGGCACGGTCCAAAGTAAGGAAAATGACCTAAAGTTATTTTGCCAGAATCTACATTTAGTTGTGGACTCGATATCTTCTGCTGATGGATTTTATCTTGTTTTGATAATTCCAATGTCTTAAGAGTAATTTTATACTTGGTTGTTCATGGCCTTTTCAAGTAATTGAAATTTAAGAAGGAGAAGCTTCGGTTAGCAATATGATCTTTAAAGCTACTGATAGAGAATGAGAAAAGAATAATTCACATGATATTGTCAATGTCACGGGTACTTAATTATGAGTATAATAAATACCCTAGGAAATAAAAGACCTTAAAAATATAAGAATAATTAGTTTATCTTGGAATTACTATCCTAATAAATGCACCTAAGAATTATTAGCTTAGTTATTTCACATAGGAACTATTAGTTGATTAATATCATTTTGAAACTTGTTATATGTATTTGCTTCCTTTCTATCTTGGCTCCCTATATAAGGGGATCCTCTATATGGTTGTAGTAAAATTGATTTTGAATGATTTGAGAATATCAGAATTTCTGCTTCTCCCTGCTTTCTTCTCTATTTCTCCCTCCTTTCTTTCTGTCTCTCCCTACTCCCTCTCTATTCTTCATCAGTTTGGTATCAGAGCAAGGCTATAACGCTCCAGCCACACTCTCCACTGCTTGAATCACCCAAAACCTCACCGGAAGACCCACAAAACCCTATTTTCACTACTGCCAAGACCTATTTGCCCACCTCTAGTCAACATACCCAAACACTAACCACACCATCACCTCTGCCACCCATTGATCGGCCCATGCCCGAAGGTTGACCGCCATGTGGGCTTCACACAGCTGCATGCGCCAGACAACAAAATTCAAGTTTTCTTCCATTTTCAAGCCAGATTTTCACCTTTTGTCAATTTGGGTTGCAACCATAGCCACCAAGAAGTAACTGGGTTTAATTTCTACTTATTTTGGCCCTTGAAATGCCAAGATAACCATGGAACCAAGACATTCAAAATTTCCAAACTAGATTAAACAAATTGGCTGCTAAACTAAAGACTTTTGAGGAGTAAGTGGATCAATGTTTTGATGAAATCTTGACTGCTATTCGCTTGATATCAAGACAAATTAATGGTGAAAATGTGGAAGATTTCCCTCATTACTCTTACACAAAATTTCCCCAAAAAAAGCTCAAGCCCAAGAAAAATATTGTCAACATCATGAAGAATAGAAGAATTTGTCGAAGAAGAGCCAAAAGATATCATTTTGGAACCCCTAGAGTATCCATCTGAATTGATGATGATGGTAGCGTCATAAACTTTGAAGAACATTTGGAAAAATGTGAATAATGTGTAGACCTTAAAGAACATTTGGAGATTTTTCTTGAAGATGGTGAGAGTGGACAAAACAAACTCCAAGTGGCAGAAGTTCAAGTTCAACCAATTGATGAGCTATGCCATGTTGAATTTGTTATTCAAGAAGAGTTTGAGTGTCCAAAATTGCTTTTGTCATCCCTTCATCCATCCCTACCATTGCTTGGCCTAATGCTTCAAATTGGACTTTTCTATTACTTTCACTTTTCAAAACTTGAGGACTAGTTTTCTCCAACCAGGGGAGAATGATAGAGAATGGGAAAAGAATAATTCAGATGATATTGTCAATGTTATGGGTACTTAACTATGAGTATAATAAATACCATAGGAAATAGAAGACTTTGAAAATATAAGAATAATCAGCTTATCTTGAAATTACTATCCTAATAAATGCACCTAGGAATTATTAGCTTAGTTATTTAACCTAGGAACTATAGCTAATTAATATCATTTTGAAACTTGTTATATGTATTTACTTCCATTCTATCTTGGCTCCCTATATAAAGGGATTCACTATATGGTTGTAGTAGGCTTGATTTTGAATGATTTGAGAATATCAGAATTTCTGCTTCTCCCTCCTTTCTTCTCTATTTCTCCCTCCTTTCTTTCTGTTTCTCCCTCCTCCCTCCTGTTCTGCATCAGCTACCTATGCTCATCAATGCTACTTGGTTTTATTGCAGATGGAAGAGAGGCTAAGAAAGAAGAGGAACAAATTACTGCACACAAAGACTGGATCAGGAGTACCAATGAAAGTGTCATTTAACAAGTAAGTTTAATCATCAGGATTGTTTGTGAGGTTCTACCATTCAATTTTATGTTGCCATGTATGCTTATTTATGAAATCAAGTATGTGGTTTCCATTTCACCTCACATTTTGGATGCTAGCATCTATTGGTGCAGACATGCAATAATCTCGCGTCAAATTATTAAACCACACACACACACACACATATGTATATATATATATATATATATATATATATCCAACATTGCAAGTGAATAAGGAGCAATAAGTGGTGCTCTTTTGAATCCCTTATAAGGAGGGAGATATGCATGGATAAGATGATTAATGAGTTTGATTTTAAATTCTTGTCTCAGCAGATGAAACCGAGAGGAGATATGAGAATTCTCACCCTTTAATTTTAGAGTACAATACTCTGACCTCTCATGCATTCAGTGTTAAATACACAGACCTGCCTGTTGTTCTAAAAATTTATATGAATGTCTCTTATGTTTCAAAAAGACTGTTACCATTTTGTCCTCTTTAAAGTGACGACTAAGCAGTATTACATTAACCAGTTCAACTAGTCATTTGAACATGCTTTGTTAAATTGACCTTGTAAATCTATCTCTGGTTCTAACTCTCATGGACATTGGAATTGTAAATAAATATTTTGAACCGAATGGAAATATTGCTCATTTATAAATTATTAAGAATTTGTCATCGGATTCTTCAATTAATATATGACAAGTTAAAATTTTTCCATCTCAGCACTGTATAATTGAATTTTTGAAAAATATGTCTCCATATGTTATATCTGTAGTGGAGAACTTAATAGCGAACACCTAAAAAACTTAATCTAAAATTTTCCCTTTTCGACTTTTTCTTTTTTTTTGGGGGGGTCCCAGAGCCTTGATTTTACAAGGACTTAGGAACGAAAAAAGGGGAACAAAAGATTTACAAGATTGCGAATACTAGAGAAAGGAAATCTAGAGATTTAGATCAAGTAAGATGTGTTAAGGATGAAGAAGGAAAAGTTTTGGTTACAGATGGAGATATTAAAAACAGATGGTAAGGTTACTTTCACAAGCTCTTTAATGACGGAGCAGGGTCAACCTGTAATAGGGAAGATTTAACAACCTTGGAGAGAGAACAAAATTTGACATATTATCGCAGGATTAAGGTTGATGAGGTCAAGGAAGCTCTAAGAAGAATGGATAATGGTATAGTCGTTGGTCCTGATGGTATTCCTATTGAAGTTTGGAAGTGTTTAGGGGATTAGGGTACTATCTGGCTAACTAAGCTCTTTAATGAGATTTTAAGGTCCAAGAAAATGCCGGAGGAATGGAGAAGAAGTAATTTAGTGCCTATATACAAAAACAAAGGAGACATCCAGAACTGCGCAAACTACCGAGGGATTAAACTTATGAGTCACACTCTAAAATTATGGGAAAGAGTGATTGAACGTAGGTTAAGAATGGAGACGAGTATTTCAGAAAATCAATTTGGATTCATGCCAGGGTGGTCAACTATGGAAGTTATTTATCTGCTAAGAGTTTTGATAGAAAGGTATTGGAGCAAACAAAAAGACTTGCATATAGCGTTTATTGATTTGGAAAAAGCTTATGATCGAGTATCAAGAAAGGTGCTATGGAAAGCCTTGGAACAGAAAGGTGTACGGGTTGCATATATTAGAGTTATAAAAGATATGTATGGGGGGGCTACAACTAGTGTGAGAACGTTTGGAAGGGAGACTAGAGACTTCCCTATTAAGATTGGCCTACATCAGGGATCATCGTTGAGCCCTTATTTGTTTGACTTGGTTTTAGATATTCTGACAAAACATATTCAAGAAGAAATTTCTAAATGCCTGCTTTTTGCTGATGATGTTGTTCTCATAGCAGAGTCAAGGGAAGAAATTAATGTTAAACTTGAGTTATGAAGAGATACTTTGGAATCGAAGGGTTTTCGTCTGAGCAGGAGTAAGTCAGAGTATATGCATTGTAAGTTTAACAAACGACAAGCTAGAAACGAGTTGCAAGTTAAAATTGGAGATAATGTTGTATCACAAGTGTCAAAGTTTAGGTATCTGGGATCTGTTATACAAGATGACGGTGAAATTATTGATGATGTGACACATAGGATACAAGTTGGGTGGTTAAAGTGGAGAATGGCATCAGGAGTTGTTTGTGATCGGAAAGTACCGGATAAGCTCAAAGGAAAGTTTTATCGTACTAGTATAAGACCTGCGAATTTATATGGGAGCGAATGTTGGGCGATGAAAGGACAATAATAGCATAAAATTGGAGTAGCGGAGATGAGGATGTTGCGTTGGATGTGTGGTCATACAAGAAGAGATATGATCCGTAATAATCGTATACGAGGGAGAATTGGAGTGGCACCTATTGAGGAAAAAATGACTGAAAACCGTTTAAGGTGGTTTGGACATGTTCAAAAAAGACCATTAGAAACGCCAGTAAAGAGAGTTGAGCAGATGGTTTGGAGCCCTGTGAAAAAGGTTGAGGAAGACCAAGAAGGACACTTAAAGAGGTTATTGAGAGGGATCTTCTGGTAAATGAGATTGCTAAATAGTTAATCATTGATAGAGCTCAATGGGGTCGGGCGATCTATGTAGCCGACCCCACTTAGTAGGATAAGGCTGTTGTTGTTGTTGGTCCCAGAGGCCTTGAAATTAAGCATCAATTCAAGTACATGTTTTATTTAATTATAATCTCATTTTGTGTTTTGGATTGGAATACGCTAAATAATGCAATTGTCACTATTGTTGTTCATGCTCCTAATGGTGGCATTTCCAGATTTGATTTCTCAAACTCCTACATATGGATTGAATTTTACAATACTCCACTGGCAAAAGATATCTCGTTAATTTGTGATGTAAGCAACTTCATGGAACTCGGCACTATTGTATTATACATTCTCCACTATTTGCAGTTCCCGCGCTTGAGCTAGGAAACTTTTTTGACTTGGTTAAATTTGACTCTGCAGGCTATTCGAGCATGGCACATTGTAGGACGTCTCGGTGGATGCAATTCAATGAATATGCAAGCAAGTTTTTCTCTTCTCTAATGGATGCTTAATTTATGTTTTGTGAATTTCAATCATATAATGTTGCTTACTGAATTAGCTTCACTCCTATAGCTTTCACAAAATCCTATGGACAAAAGACCGAGTTATGATTATATTCAGGGAGCAAATGTGACACCAACTACGTTTTACAACATTGGGGATCTTGAGGTCCAAGAGAACCTGGCTCGAATATGGTGCGGCACTAATTGTATTTTTCCTTCCTTTTATTTTTTTTGGATAAATTTATGCAGAGTTTGACCTCCATTTTTTTTTTTTGTTTACCATTAGATCACGTCGTGATCTATATAAAATATTTTTATTATCATACACATAGATCTCAAAGTAATTCAATGGTGAAAAAACACAACCTCTCAAGAGATTAAACTCTTCATAGACTTTTTTTTATTTTTTTTCTTTGCTCAGTTACTCATTAATATAATTTAAAGTGCAAGTACTAATCATTTCTTTTGGTTATATTACAGGATGGACATTGGAACTACTGAACCGCTGTTACTGGATGTTTTGATAAATGCATTGACACAGATAAGCTCAGAGTATGATCTCAACTTGCTTTTTCCGTTTATCATTTTCTGATATTTTGGAAATAAGTAAAGTCTTTGTTGTTATCTACTTAGAGAGAGAGCTTGAAGTTATCTTATGGGAAAGACAAGAGAAGTAAATCACCGTTAGATTAAAAATTAATACAAAAACCGTGATAATTAATCTCAAATACTAATTTGTAATCTAGCTGTGAATAGTAATTCCTCCATTCCCTCATCTAAAATCACTCTGGCCAGTTGATATGCTCCTCTTATATATTAAATGTTTATTCTGATTCCTTCACTTTTTGGTTTCTGATTTTCTTTTGATAGCTTTGTTGGGATCAAGCAAGTGGTGTTTGGTGGAGCGGAATTTGAGAATTGGAAAGAGAACCTGACATCAGAAGAGATGGGATACAGCGTTCACAAGATTTAGCCAATATTTGAGGCATCTATATAGGCCAATGTAAACTATGTTGTAGTTCCTTGGCTATTTGTTGAAAGAAGAGTGAAGAATAAACTAAGTTTAAAGCTCTCCTCGCAGTATGCTTGATTGGAGCAAGTGCTACAACAAAGGGATTTGTTGAGAAAATCTGTCAATGTTAGCTAAACCGCCACATGTGGTGTGCGTCAGAAAATTTTATTTGGTTATTAAAGCCTATAATCGTGTAATGTACTCGCACAATAATTTTAGTGCGCCCCCATATGTTATGGTTAGAAATATTTTTAGACTTTGTTGGAGTTAACTTTCTTTTTTTAACTTCAACTACATTAGCATCTAAGGAGTGATTCATATTCAATAAAAAAAGTTATGGATACACCGAGTGGGAGGTGAATAAATACATAGAAGAAAAGATGTAAATTTTAAAAACATTTTTCTTCCAAAATAGTTTCTATAATTGTTCTTGGTATATTGAAAACAAAAATAGTAAACTAAGACTTTTGAAAAATAGCAGAGAAATTGATTTTTAGTGTGCTGAAAATATGATTACTGTATTAGGAGTATTAGGAACTAAGTCCAGAAAATTAAAATTAAAATAACGTTAAGGAAAAAAAATAGCAAAAAACAGAGGAATTTATCCTATTTCAAACTTATATTCTACGTCCCATTGGAATTTTCCTCAACTATATCAAATAAAAATTACAAGGATTCTTTTTGTAAGCTCACCACCAATTTAGAGTTTTAAACTCACCTTAAATTCAAGGATTTTACAAACTTAATCACAATTTGAAGGTTTTAAATTTCACTTACAATTTAAGGGTTTACTGTGCTCACCCACAACTTAAAGTTTTCAAAGCTCACTCACAATTTAATTTTCCATTCAACAGAAATATTTTTCAAGAGAACAAATGAATATATTTCACTCTTATATACTCTAAAGATTTTCTAAACTCTCAAATAGCTATGACCGAAGATAAAGTACGCAAATAATTTTTTTTTTTGAAAAAAAAAGATGAAGTAAGAATGTCTTGTTATGAAAATAAGATATATTTAAAATTGTGAAAATATTTTTAAAATATTTATAACCTATACTTGAAAATTATTGCAATTAAACATTTTGACAATCATTATTATTTTTTATTTATATCAAATTACGCATTTATAACTTTTAATTATCATGTGACTCCTTTTGTTCTTGTTATGAATGATTAAAAATGCTTTTGAGTTCTTAATCATTGTGATGGTTGGAAGCTTTGCTTCACTTTCCCTCTAATTATAGTATTTTTTAAATATATTGACTTACAAAAGGCATAAAGCTTGTATATATATTCCCTTGAGATGATTAGATTAGAATTCTATGAAGCTTAGATACATATTATTGAGGTAAAATTGATATGTTGGTGGGCTTCCCTATCCTTCGTGGGTTGTTCAAAACTTAAATTGATTTTCTCTCAATACTTGAGATTGTGAAATAATTATTCTTCAATGAGCATAATTCATGAATATTTTGAATCTTAGCATTTAAGTAAATATTATTATAAAATATTACATATGTTTTTTTGGGTTGCCAACGTATTTCTATCCAAGGAAAATTACTAGATGCTTTTGAGTTTTTCCTTCTGAGAAATTTGATCTATAAAACTATGAGAATCACATATATATGTTATTTTGTGTAATTATCTTCTCAATTATTTGAGATTTTGAAGTATATATGAATAAATAATCTATATTTTGATGTGCAATTCATACATTCTTTTTGATCATTTGATTTTAAGCAAATGTCAAGTTAGTTAGTGCTCACTTGGAAGAATTATCGAAATGAGATTTTTTCTCTTTACATGACAAGGTATGTATTGCAATTTTAATTTATTTTCATTATATGAAAATTTTGTTAATGGTAGAAAAAGAGGGAAAAAACATTTTGGATATTATTATAACAACAAGTAGAATTAAAGTCAATAATTTGTTTAATATTCTGATCAAAAAATTAGAGTTGTTTTTTATGACTTGATGATGTATGATAATATAAGAGTGTATACTTAGAAAAACCCACTCCAACACCCTCAAAATGAAGCACCAGCTTGTGTTGCAGGATTTGAGGCCTCACTATTTGGAACATCTTCGCACTTTCTTCCTAGGGTTTATAAGAGCATCTACAGTGGTGAACTTTACTTTAATTCTTATTGTGGGTCTCACTGAACCACATAAGCTTAAATAACTCTCTACCACTATAAGCAATTTTCTATTCAAGTGGTGAACTTCTTAAGAACTTACAAATAAGTCTTACAATCAACTATTCATTACTTTAACATTTATTATTTTCTACTAACATTTATTATGAATTGATTATTTTATTATTACTTTTTGTATAAGAACTGGTTCTTATATAAGAACCGTTCAGTCAACGTGACGAACTATAATGGTAAACCGAAACAATAATTGATTCTTAAATTTAAAAACTTTTTAAAAATTACTACTTTAGATGCTTTAAAGGATATGTTATTAATGTAACCGGTGGAAAAAGACAAAACAAATAAAGAAAAAAGAAAAAGAAAATTAGATCCGGATCACCAATTTAGAAAAAAAAAAAAAACTGAAGCCGCTTAACTTCCATTCTGCGAATTCTGGGTTCATTACTGTGGCCCACCTCACCCATCACTTAGCCCATTGAAAATGTGCTCTCTAAAAAAATATAAAAAAAATAAACGAGGCTCTCAGTCCAAAAGATTGTTTTTTTAATTATTATAAACAATGTGTCAATACAGACCAAAAACTTCAGCTATGAGAAACGAAGTCATCATTAAAAAAGCCCTCCATTACAACAACTTGCATGATAAACGAGGCACAGCAACATTTTAACATATGGAGTTTGAATTATGCCCCCTAACTTATAAACCTCATTCTCATACTTAATTACTAGCGGTCCCAGCAACTTTTTTTTTTTTAATTTTTGTCACTTTGTTGCTAATTACACAGGAACTATTAATCAATGTTCTAAAACAACCCAGGTACAATTTATTTACCGATTCATTAAATAAAGTTTACTAACTTGAGTGGAGTTCGAACATCATTTTGGTCTCTCATAAATTTTTATTTTTAATTTAGTTTTTTATATATTAATATATTATCAATTCAATCTCTTATAAATTTTCATTCTCAATATGTTTTTTCAAAAATTGACATGTTGATAATTTAGTTATTCATATATTTATATTTTTAATTTGGTCCCTCATAAATTTATATGTTATCAATTTAATCTTTTCATCAAAAGTTGTGATCATCAAAAGTTATGGCTAGCAAAAAAGGACTAAATTAATAATATATCAATTTGTGATGGATCAAACTGAGAATGAAAATGAGTGAGGGGCTTAATTGATAACATATCAATCTATGAGAGACCAAACTAAGAATAAAAAATTTTGAGGGGCCGAATTGGTAACATATCAGTCTGTAAGGGACCAAATTGAGAATGAAAATTTGTGAGGGACTAACTTGAGAAAAAAATATTTGTTTGGGACCAAAAAGAATTTTAGTCCAATGTTAATTGCTTCTAAACTAGAGAGATTAAACTAAATATTTTATAAAATTAGAGGGACAAAAAAACATATTTATAACTTCCCCCCTATTTTGTAATGTTATCATCAGGCTCCAGTTACAAGATTAAAACCACTCATTACAAACTTTACTGCGATTGAAGAATCTAATGCATAATTATGGTCAATATGATTGATCCTGGGTCCGCCTAAGTTCAATAGAAATAATATGCTGTAGAAAAAGAGTATATTCCAATTTGATGTTTGATTATAAAGGACTATGCATATTTGTAGAAAAATTTTAGAATATATTATTGATTTAGTTCTTAAAAAATACAGTTGTTTTAGTTTGGTTCTTTTTGTTGTTAGATGGTAAAATTACTAAATCTTAAAATTTTTATTATCAAAATCACTTTAACAAATTGAAGAATTAAATTTAGATAAAATAAATATTTTAAAGACTAAATTAAAACATTTGATCTTAAAATAATTGTAATCTTTAATTTATTCAAAATCTTAATGATTTCAAGTTTTGGGTCTAATGATAAATGATAGGTGCCCCTAGGAGTGGAAAGAGCATAAACAGATTCTCTTCTTGGCTTTTAAGGTGCTTGACCCATTTAGGTAATTAATTTTCACAATAAATATTTCAAATTTCATGATGCTATTTTTTAAAAAAGTAAAAAATAAAAATAAAAATAATATCTTAAAATATAGACCGTTGATTGTAAAACCCAACGGTTCCACTGAATAATATTCAGTATGGATAATATTCAGTCTGTTATAGGCTTTTACTGAATTTTAAAACTAGTAATTATAGGGGAGTTATTGATACAGATTAAAGTTTTATGTGCTACAATTGTTAGCAATATTCTTTTAGAATAAAATGCTTATTTAGTCCTTAAAGATTATAATTTTTTTTAATTTGGTCCTTGAAAAATCAAGTGTTTTAATTTATTCTTGAAAGATTATATTTGTCTCAATTTATTTTTTTTATTGCTAAATTACAAAATCTATCATTGATAACCCACCAAATTTTGGTTATTAAAAATCTTTTTGAAAAAAAAGAGGGATCAAATTAAAATAAACACAACATTTTAAAAATTAAATTGAGATACTTAATCTTTTAGGTATTAAATTATAACTTTTCAAGCAAAACAAAAGTCACCTATCCTTGTAAAAGCTTAATGTGAGGACTATTTTAAAACAGAAGTAATATATGAAGTACTAAAACGGGACACTTGAAACAAAGGATATCTTCGAAAGACAATAGAGTAAATTACTAAATTGAATCCTTAGAAAATTATAATTGTCTCAATTTAATTCTTAAGAAAATTAAGTGTCTGAATTTAGTTCTTAAAAGATTGTATTTTTTTATTTCAATTTATTCTCTCTTTTTGTTATAATAACTTTTAACAATAAGGATTTTGAGATTTAACAATAGTAGAGTTTTTGGTTTAAAAACAAAAAGGACTAAAGTGAAATAAATAAAATTTTTTAAAGATTAAATTCAGATATTTAACCTTTCAATGACTAAATTAAAAAATTATAATCTTTTAAAGACTAAATTAATAATTTATTCAAGACAAAAGTCAACTCCACAAAAATTTGAGCTTATTCAAGACAAAAGATTGTAAGATTATTTAAGTTGAACTTAGATTCTTTAGTATTAGATTTCTCTAACATTGATAACAATGTATTTTGACCGTTGGATCGCGCAAGATAAATAATATCCCACAGAGTATATTCTAAAGGATGACGTGGATGCGAAGGATGTCGTCTTAGTTGCGCGATCTAACGACTGAAATGCAACGTCAGTCGTATTAATGTTAGAGGATTCAAAGCGGGGTCTTATTATGTTTGTTGTTAGCACATGTAATGTTAATTTAAATATGTATATATATTGCAGAACAATGATTGAAGAGCTGAAGAAGGAACGAAAGCTTGTCCTAAGTGAAATAGTAACGAGAGCTGTTGAGCAAGCAATGAAAAGACGCAAAACTAAAACATCCCTTATTGACGGATTTCCTCGGAACCAAGAAAATCTTGCTGCAGCAGAGAACCTCGTACGCATTATATATATATATATATATATATAGGTCATGTTAGGTTGGGCCAAATTTGCAGTGTGGATTAAAAATTTGACCACTTCCACTCATCTAGAGATGTAAGATGGTTAGGATAGCCCATTAACATATTTATTTAGAAATTAGATATTCAGATCATTAAAAAGAATGTGTATAGAGGTTTCAGAAGGTAAAAGTTGTAACACATCGTCTTCTACTCATCTTCCAGCCCCCAACCTCCATATCTGCATTGAAGGTGGAGGGCTGCCCACTCATCCTCTTCTTCTCCTTTTATGTTTGTTTCTTTCTCTTTTTGCTTGTCGAAGTTTTTCCTCCGAGCCAAACTTGGGTCTTCGGTTAGCTCATGTTCATGGTCTTAGACACCAACAGTGACATTGCCTAGGTCCCCTGCTTTGGCTGCACTTTGCTTTGCCACCATTTTCTCCCTTAATGCCTCCACCAACTACGGCTCTCTCGACTGCTCTACCAAATCAGATCTGCTTTCTATTCCTTCAATCATTCCTATGTTAACTTATACTCCTCAGCTGCGTTAGTCGAAGGCCACCACAAGAAAAATTAGGTGAGAAGCAGAAGACGGAAATCTAGGTTCTTTGAAAGTCGGGCACATGGCGATGCTAGAAGACCAGCTCTAATCTAAATTTTTAAAGGTGTGTTGCCTCTATTTATACCAATTCTGATTTAGGGTTCAGTGGTGTATTGTCTATGTTAGTCTTTTAGTGTTGTTGAGTCATTTTGGTACTGATTTTTGGATGCATAGTCTTAAATTATGTATTTTTTTTTATAAGTTTAGACTTATGATGTAATAATTGATTTTTAGGTCTTAATAAATCTTATGTAATAATTGTCTAGTGTCATTTTAATAGAAATAATTTTTATTTTGTTTCAAAAAAATCATTAAAAAAATTTGGGTCTTTGCCTGCCAACCAAAAAAAAATCACAAAATTTTTGTAAAAATGTATTAGATTTTTTTTTTGAAAAAGAGTAAATTTTATTTATTTTTAAAAGACCAATAGGGTGACTTGTCCTATTTTATCTAAGTCTAAAAAAAAAATTTTTTTGATAAGAAGTCTCAAAATTTTATATCGGGCAGATTAAATTTTTTTTTTTATTGATATGGATTGTTGAACTATTACCTTATCTCATTCTATTAGCAAAATTTAAAATGGCTGGTGTCTGTACACACACATATATATAGGTATGCAAGAAATGTTGATGTTTCAAATTATTTTACTTTAAATTATATTTTAGCATTAGATATTTTGTTATGTGGCAGTTTTATATCACGTCAAGTTTTACATCATTCATTATCAATGTTGAACTTGTTGTCCTTGTCATAATTATTAGACCAGGCATTAAATTTTTTATCGAATGCAGGGAAGAGTTGACGACATTGAAACCGTAAGGAAGCGAGTACAGGTGTATTATGAGCAATTCGGATTTAGTGCTTATTTTTAAGGATAAGTGTTTTGTTTATCTGAATTTAGATAGTTAAATTTAAATTGAATGGTATAAATATCAAATGACAGTTTAGTAATTTTTATTTTTTATTTTTAAAAATATTAAAATTTAGATCGTTAAATTTAAAATCTAATAATTTAGGTTAAAACAAATATAAGTGTTTGTCTTTAAAACAAATTGAATCTAATTTCGTACAATGAGTACACTATGTCATGATTGTTTATTATTATGATTAAAAAAATTAGACTGGTTGGTTCAACTAGTTATTTGATCTAAGTGATACAAGAAAATCTTTTAGTGTTTGAATTAGTGGACAATCAATTAAATTGGTAAAACTAATTAAACTGACCAATTTTATGGGTTGAATGGTTCAATAATTATTTTAAAATTTGATGAGAGTTGTTAAATTGATTAATTTTATGGGTTAACAAATTTAATAATTATTTTAAAAAAAAACATCCTTCAACCATCATTCATCATTGCCATAGCGCCATCTCTCGTTGTCACTGAAGATGACGAAACAAGACACAAGGCGAGAAGGCCGAAAACAACATAAGACGGGCGTGTTGCAAAGTAGAAAATAGAGAGATAAGGAAAGAAAGTGAGTGAACTGAATAATGAGCGTAGTAGAAAATAAAGAGAGGTGTGCTAATAGTGTGTGAAGTGAGAGAAAAGGATAAAAAAATAACTGAAAGAGGCTTCCAATCTTGAAAATGGGATAACATATATTGGAATTTGGAAGTAGAAATTGAATTTTAATCAGGCTTTCACTATTTTCAAGGTGCATGTTATCCTATTTTCAAAAAGTTGATAGTGTTTTAATATTTTTAATTATATATTTAGTTTTTAAAAATATTTTAATATATATATATATATATATATTTAAACATTTTTATAGTATTTTAATATTTTTAGTTTTATATATATATATATATATATATTTAATATTTTTTAAGTATCACCGATTCGACTATTAACTCTTGAACCTGTATCTCCACTGATTTAATAACAGATCCAATTTTCTGAACCCTGATTAATACTACTCAAAGGATAAAGTTCACAAGGTAAACATGCTTCTACTATTGGATGTTTTCTTTGTTTACTTCCCAATAAATAAATGCTCATGTTAATATTGAACGTTACATTTTATATATACTTTTCTTCAATTTATATTTTGCTTTCTTTTAAGCATGCTTGGGTCGGTAGTAATGCAACGGAAGGAAAGGAAATTGAAAATTTTTTTCAAATACTAAAACTTCATTTGGGTCACTTGTTGCTGCTTTTATTTTAGTTTTTGATAGAGTTATATTTTATAAATCCTAGAAATTGATTTAATTATGCAATCAAATATAGGCATTTTCTTCCTCTTGGCCTTAATTTCCCATCCTTTTAACACACTTTACCTTTGTTTTTATTAAGTTTCCTTGTGCATTTTAGATTTCTTTTTATCTATATTATTATCACTTTTTTTTTTACCATTTTGAGTAATTTTTATTGTGTTCTTGTGTAAGTGCAATGTTGGAATGAAGCAAGTTAAAGAGTGAAGGCTACTGCTGCTGCTGTCCAAAGGCGTCAAGCACAGTGCCCCAAGCACCAAGCTCCTCGCTCTCGAATAAGGTGACGCCCCAGGCACCAGCGTCCAATTTTTTTGTCCAAGTTTTAAGCATGGCACCTGAGATGCCAGGCTTGGCACCCCGGACGTCGGAGCCTGAACTCTCTGTCTCAATTTTATTCATGGCTCCTGCGAAAGCACATGGCATAGGGTATGTAAGCTGAAATTAAGAGAAAAAAAGCTTTTTTTTTTTTGCTAAGAAGAAAGAGGAGGGTAGCTGGAACTTCTTGGAGAAAGAAGGGAATCTATTCCTATTGAGTTTAAAGTCCTTTTACTTGCTTTTCTTCCATTTGTATCATGTATTTGTGTTTCTCCATAGTATTTGTGTATTTTTCTTACATGTGTAACTAAACCATTAGGGTTAAGGAGTTGATGTAACTTGACTTTTATGATGTTTTGTTGAGAATGCTTCATCTTAATACAAATCCTTCTTGTTGGAGTAGATTTTACTATTCTTAATGCCTCTTGAATGCGTAGCTACTATTAAATGAAATTAAGGTTTTACGTCTATGTTAGGAATAACTTGATATAAAGTTGCTATTGTAATTTTTATCTTAAATCAGATTAATCTAGGAATAGATAATCTTATTTATGTGGTTTTAATGAGTTTTTAATCTTAATCACCTACTTAAATAATTGGACTAAGAAATTAGAAAATTCTTTGAGTTAGGTAGGTTCGTTCTTTAAGGAATTGGGTTTAAATAATTTTGAGAACTTGACCAACATTAAAAGAACTTGTAATTATAATGAATCATTTTTTAACAACTCAAAGATTAATTTGTCTATTAATTAGTCAGATTAAAAGTCAAGTGAATTCAACCATTTATGTGTTCTTTTATCGTTTCATTTCTTGTTTTACCATGGTTAAATTCTCTTCGTGTCCTATTTAGTGTTGTTCCTAAGAGTTCTTAGAATCATTTTATAAGCCTTCTTCAATCCGCTTTAAATTTGTCCAAATATTATCTGAATAGTAAAATTGGTAATTGTTAATAATCAATCCTGAGGACGATATTTTTATTCATCTTTATTACTCATTGTGATCCAGTACACTTGCTAGAAAAATAAGCATCAATTTTATTTTTTTTCCCTCATAAAATTATTTTTTTAATTTAGTCTCTAATAGATAAGATACTTTTCAATTTTGTTCTCAAAAATAAATTTGCTACCAATTAACTTTCAATTAAGTTTTTAATAAAATTAATTTTCAATTTATATATTATACAAGATGATTAAGCAGTAATCTATAAAAATATATGTTATATAGTATCAAATTTGTTAATTTCATTTTAAAAAAATGTTAACAAAAGTATTTTATATGTAACATCTTCCCTAAGAGATATTCTTGTCTTAGCTTAGGGACCAACTTGGGTGATGCTTGCTCCTTAGTTTGCTTTACCTGAACTAATCTTGACTCTAAAAGTGTTTTTTTTCTATTTTTACTGAATTATTTGAGCTTCATAATTCATTTCTCAAAGAATTAGATTTGGTAGAGATGTAGTTCATATAATTTAAAATAAGTACCCTTGTTCAAAACACATGGAAAAAGGATCAAGTAGAGTAAAAAACAGGTTATTTTTAAAACTTCATTTTTTGCTTCTCAAAGACCAATCAATCAATTAGTTGGCTTTTCCCAGTCAACTAGTTGTTCTCTATCTCAGATTCCTGTGATGTCTAGAGATTGACCAATCAATTGGTCACAAGGTATCGGTCGACTGGTTGGTTTCTACCAACCACTTTCCTCAGCATAGTCGACTGGAAGCTTGTTATAAGCCGACTGCTAGCCGCCTGCCTTGCTTTTTGCTTCACCTTTCCTCTATAGTTCAGTCAATAGTTACATCTTAGCAACATTTTAGTCCTACATATGTTGTTTTGGGCTTTTTGGTATCTAAACAAGTGTAGGTCTTATACTCGTTAATGGTTACCACCTCCATAATATAATACACTATATAGAATCCTACCAACAATCAATTACAACACATCATAGTCACTATACAATATACATACACAAGTCTCAAGTGCTTCAAAATCTTAACATACTCTTATACATCTTTACATACCAACGTGAACTAGTCAAGAAAACATTCTCAAAAGTAGCTAATCACTTCAACTATACTGCTCATTCCCTTCTGCTTGCCTAGCCTCTAAAAATGGTCAGTTTTTCAAAAGAAAACAGTGAGGTATACATCTTAATAGCTAGCAACTTAGCAAAACATTAAGAAATATCATTTTCAGCATAAAAGCATGCTTAACAGTAAATAAATATTTCCCTGAATATGTAAACATTCCATTTCATAAGTTCAAGTTCTTAAGCCACATTCTTATCATCATAACTTAGTGTAATTTGGCAAGCTAAATGAAGAATAAACGAGTTTGGTGATCACACAACAACCATGGAAAAGAGATCATGTAGTACCTATAGTCCAAGTTTAAGCCTCAACCATGGGAAACATCCCAAGCTCAATACCATGGAAGTAGAACTTCCAAGCTCAAAGAGGCAAAACCCAGGAAGACAACTTCCAAGCTCAACCATGAGGAAATACCCTCAAGCTCAACCAAGCCAAATATACCCATAGCCTTATATAAGAAAACTCACTGCATACATATCCAAAGAATAAGTTCACATCAGAAAATGATATATTAACATGCTTTTATGAAAAGGGACAACTACCTTTAATTGAAAACCAAGCTTAAGATTATTTGGTTCTCTCTCTTTTCTAGTCTCTCTTTACATTTTGCCAACTCTCTCTTTTGGTTCCTACTAACAACACGTCTTTATCAACTCGTCTTAGAATAATAGATTTTAAGACGAATTCCATAATCCTCAATTTACCTCTGAGCTTCCTCATTCTAAAATTCTCAGGTTCCACCTAAATTCCAGTTGCAGATTGATGGTCTAGCTTTCTTTGCATTAACTCTCATCTAGTTCTTACTTTTCTTACTTATATGATTTTATCTCATCTCTCCTTATTTATTCTTTCATTAAAATTGCCTAGAAATTTCCCTTTCCTTGCCCCTAAGGTTGTCTCCTACGTGTTTCAACATATCTAAGGGTGAAAAGGTCATTTTACAATGATTTAATTTCACTTGCTTAACGCCATACTCAAGTTTGCAGGGTGATAGTCGACTAACTTTCCTCAAGAAGTTACCTACTTACTCTTTGTTTGGAAATTTTTAGGTTTCATATGAGTAGGCTAATACATAGCTCCACTTGAATTTTGGGGACAAAATTCATTTTAAGGAGAAGGAGGGGGGAGAAAATCACTCTATCTCAGTTTTCTTTGTTTCAATTTTATCTTAACATTTTTCCAAGATTTCTCTCAATATTTGCACCCCTTGCCATGGTTCCTTTCATGCTAATTCCCCAAACACTCATTCCCTTAGCCTTAGGGTGAGTTTTTATGAGGATGTTACATTATATTGGCAAAATTTTTATCTGTAAATATGGTGCACAAGACTGAACTAAACAGAATAAACCAAACTGAGCCAATTCAAACCAATTAAAAACTGAACAAAACCAAAATAAAGTCGGTCTAGTTTGGTTTTTAAACAACTCAAATCGAGCAGTTTGGTTCAATTATTAGTGGAAGGATATTTCCAATCAAACCAAATCGAATCGAACACCATAATGACCAAGTTTGTAACATCCTTCTTAATACTATTCATTGCATAATGATTAATATAGTTGCAATTTATTTTTAAGGTTATCCTTAAAAACTTGCTATATTTAGTTCTAGTTAATCCATTTGTATATGATCATGAACTTTCGTAAGTTATTGTGTTTCCATGTATGATAATTTACCCTTTCTCTAACTTACCTTAATTAACTCTTTACTTGGATGTAAGAAACAATTGAAACAAATAGCAGATTAAAAAGGTTTCATTGTGCTGGGCAGAGGCTAATCAATCGATTCGTAGGTCTCTCCTAGTTGATTG
Organism: Biancaea sappan; assembly: GCA_037074585.1. Lineage (NCBI taxonomy): Eukaryota > Viridiplantae > Streptophyta > Magnoliopsida > Fabales > Fabaceae > Biancaea > Biancaea sappan. Next base: position 4,848,860 of record CM073496.1, on the reverse strand, counting down.
GTTTCTCTTTGTCTCAGGTTCAAAATGCATTTCAGAGACACCTGTCGACTAGTTGGTTTCTACCAACCATTTCCTTTATTGAAATCCCTGTTATTTTGTCATTCCTTGTTTCCACCATTTGCCTTTTTTTATGCCAACTAATCTCAGCAAGCACCTATAAGCAATTTAAGCCAAATTGAAGCAACACATGCATTATTAAATTCCATGTACTTATCTCTGAATACATACTTTACTGTCATACAAACAAGGTTGTCTTTCTAGTAAATTCTCACCATTCTCTTTACCAAAGTCACTACCCAAACTCCCATACATACATGTCTCACCAAAATATAGAAAATCATTGCTTTCTCACAATTCAGGCATACATATTTTACAAGTAGTCTCAACATAACTTAAACCAAAGGTAACTAAGAGCTTAAATATCCTATACTCCTTTTTATTTTTTTCGAGGTTTCAACCCCTGAAAATGGTTAGATTCATTCACAAAAAATATTGAGATACATATCTCAATAGCTAGCATGTTATAACTCAGAAGAAGTGCCATTTTCAGTCATAAAAGCATGAGCATAACCATGTAAACTTGTCCAAGAACCATGAGTGACATACATATCATAAATTAAGCTTTAAATCATATTTTCATCATAGAAACTCAGTGAAAGTTGGCAAGCTCGTCTTAGATTAATCAAGTTGTTGATCTCACAACGCATGGAGAATAGGTCCTACAGTTCCTCTAATCCAAGCTCATCTTAAACCATGGGATTTCTATCAAGCTCATATTAATCCATGCCGATTCACTCATAACTTCATGTTACATCACTTATTCATGGAATGATTAACTATGAGAAGAATAACATACAAACGATGGCTACCTTTATGAAGAAATCAAGCTGATAAGTCCTAAAAAGCCATAAATATACCATTAAAAGTGGATTTTTCTTCTTCTTTTGGCCTTGTTTTACTACCCTTTTGCACTTTTATCTTTGTTTTCATTTAGTTTTCTTGTGTTTAATAGTTTTATTTTTATCTTGTTTTATTCCCCATTTTCTTGTCTTTTTATGTGACTTTAATTATAATCTTCTGTAGGTGCATTTTTGGGAGAAATTGAAGTCATTTGATGCTTCCAAAAGGTTAGCACCTACGTGCCAAGCGTACAAACTTGAAGAGCCTTTCTGTCCAATTGGCGCCCAAGCACCAACCCCCTGTACTCACATTTGAGCTGTTAGGCTTGGTGCCAAAGGGCTATATCTGGAGCTAGTTAGAGGGGAAGGAGGCTTTCCCACTTGGGATTAGCCTTCCTTCCCCCATTTCTTCTCTCTTCTCTTCATTTTCTTCTAGTTTCATATTGTAATTTCTTATCTTTTGTTAGTTGTAGTTAGTTTGTAACTCTAGGGTTGTTGTAAACCCGATTTTAGATTAAGTTTTATGTAATTTCTCAAACTCTTGGAATTGTTGGTTGGTTAATACATGTTTATTCATTCCAATCTTAATACTTTCCTTTAATTTGTCCAATTATTGGTTTGTTATGGTGTTTTTACTAAACTTAGGAAAGGGAGGTAAAAACTAGACCTAAGGGATGAGTTGTATGAGTTCTTGAACCTTTAAAGTGAGGCGATTGATTTGTTAATGTCATAAGAATATAGACATTAGCCTCACATAGTCAAATTAGGGTTTGTATATTAAATTAACTTGATTTTCACATAAGAAATTATGGAATATTGAGTTTTTATCTTAGTTGAGATATAGAAAAATCCTTCTAAGAATATTTGTGCCCTAGATTAACATGTACAATTGGTGAAAGTAAGAGTAAAAGAATGATAATGGAACATATGAGAAATAAAAGGTTTGGTGGTTGATGTAATTTGATTTTTATGAAGTTTTGTTGTTGAATGATTCTTTCCACTTACATTTCGTATTTTGTTGGAGTGGATTTTACCAATTGATTTGCTTTAAAAATATTTGATCATCATTTTTATGAATTTGAAGTTTTATCTATGTTAGGGATAGCTAGATATTAACTTTGCCCTTGTAACTTCTACTATAAATTGGATTTATCTAGTAATAGATAATCTTATTTATGTGGTTTTTATTTGAGAGCTTAACCATCACCAAAAGCATTTGTAATTGGAGTGAATCTTTCTTTAGCAACTCAAAGGCTAATTTGTTTATGAATTAGTCAGATTAAGAATTAAATAAAGTCAATCCCATCAACCCTAGGCTTTTGTTATTAGGAGTAGCTTAGTCTTAAGTCTTAGTTAGTATTTTTAGTTTAATTTGTTAGTTTTAGGATTATATTTTTGTTTAAATTTACTCTTTTTATTTTTGTCAATTAAATAGACCGTCTAGATAGTATTTGTAATACCCAAGAAAAATAAAATATAAATATTTGTTTACAAACTACTGTTACTATTTCAGTATACGGTACTATTTACCCGTATAATACTATTTACGTATATGATATTGTTTATTTATGCAATCGAAATGTCAAGTACTAGATGTGGTTTGGTCATAAGAGAAAACTAGAAAGAAGTTTGTAGGAGAAAATGACGTTTTATGTGTAAAAATACCCTTAGGGACTAAATTGAAAAGACTGATTTGAAAAGAAACTTAAAGGTTTAAGGTGAAAGGATAGTTTTCCCTTTAAGTTTTCAATAGTAATAACAGAAAAATTTTCCACCTGGTATTTACACAGTAACTGCATTATTAGAAATGTCATTTTCATAAATAGTAAATTAAATATTTTATTAGTGCATAGTATCAAATAGTACCCTTGACTTTTCCTATAAATAGGCGCTTTCATTTCACTTCTAAACTCACACCTTAACTTCTCTTCTTCTCTCCTTAAGTTTCTCTTACTTCAATGCTAGGCATCTGAGATTTTGGGCCTTTCCTTTTCAGCTTAGGTAAGGATACTATGCCTTTTCTATGCCTTTCAAATTTTAAAGTTATTTTCTTAAGTATGCTCTGTGGTTGCGGCCTTGGCTGATCTTCCACATCAGAAAAACTGTCCTTAGCTGTTTATATGTTATTTTGATTCTCTGATTACCGAAATAGAATGTAAACTGTGAAGAATACATGTCTAGGAAAGTTCTGGCTAAGGAAAGACCTGGTTTTTAAGTGTGTCCAGTGTGACTCTCCACTCTTTTCTGGAAACTTACCTGGTGTACTCTTTTACAGATTGTATTCTCTATTTCTGGTATGAATAGTAACCATACGTATAAATAGTAACTACCGTACGTATGAATAGTGACCGTACGTATGAATAGTAACAGTATGAATAGTAACCGTATATATAAACAGTAATCGTACGTATGAACAGTATCTGTACGAAAACAATCCTAACGTATTTTCTCTAATCTTTCATGAAAATCTCCGTAGCAGAACACCGAAATTCACCTGAGCACTCTTGTCTGTAACGACTTAGAGAAGTGATACTCGTACGGAATCCAGGTGAGTGAAACGACCCCGTTTTAATAGAGTTTTAGCATTACTGGTGATAAAAAGTATGTCGTAGGACACTCCCAAGATTCATAGGGGGAAATTGGATTCAGAATGGCGAATATAATGAGATAATTAATCCATAAGTATGGATAAGAAAAAGCAAGTATCTCATGATGATGTGAAGATTGAATCTCTTGAATTGTGCTTTATAAAGCTATAATATAGTTATATACTATACATGTTATATGGATGAATATTATATTGAGCTTCTGATTATGATATGAAATGCTATTGATTGTGATTGAGCGGGACAGTACCCCCTCTCACGGCAAGGCGGAAAACCCGGTTGACAGGGTGTCTTGACCAATGAGTGTGGAGACAACGATTCCCTCAGTAGGGATATAGCCCGGATTGGTGATAAATCCGTGAGGCGCCCTAGCTAAGAGGATGAGGTTGTGCGTCATGGCGGAAATATACATAATTAGTGAGCCGGCCTGTGTGCGCTTTCCGGGATATATTGCCATTGACGAGTACTAGTAACGTTTGTTGAATTGGATGAATTTTTATCTTCTTGTATGTAAAAGGATGATGTTGTGCGTCATGGCGGAAATATACATAATTGGTGAGCCGGCCTGTGTGCGCTCTCTGGGATATATTGCCATTGACGAGTACTAGTAACATTTGTTGAATTGGATGAATTTTTATCTTCTGTCTATTGGTTGAGTATGAGCCTTCGGATATGCTTGCATGACTGGTAATGTATTTGAATTTTATTAACGCGAGGCCGATTCGCTCATTGAGTTTAAAAGCTCACACTGTTTGTACAACCTTTTTGTTCAGATCAGGTTGCCAGCGAAGAATATCTGCTAGAAGAGTAGATCACTTTGGACCTTCCCGTTGTCGGGTAGACCCCTCTTTTGTTATAGATTATGTTGCTCTGTAATCGTCTAGGACATCTAGGTCAGGGGTTTGGCATTTGGTTTGTATGTCAGCATAATAATGTATTTTATATTGAGAATCTATTATTATGTGCAAATCATCTCTATAAATTTCAAATAAGAAAATTTGATATATTTTCTTCAGGAATGGTTATTTTGATAATGACTAAACTCATGGGTAGAATTTATCGAAAGGCTTACAGTGATGGGATATTCATCATTGTGACGGTCATGTGCCCAGAAAACGGGTCGTGACAGTATTTTACTTTAGATTTGCGCGCACTTGACACCTCAATTCTCGTGGAAACGATACTCTACCCAATCTATATTACTTGTGCGACTGATATACTTGCCAAATTGCCAACACAAGCTTTTAGTCAGGTTACTTCTTTTTAGTTCTGGTTTTCTAAAATGACCTTTATTCTACCTTAATTATGTTCTATTCTCAATTTCTTCAAGTTTCTCATGGCTAATTCTTCAAACTCCCAATCAAAGTCAGCTAGCTTTCACATTTTCTAGCTCTTTGAACTCTCTCTTATCTTCCCTAGAAAATGTATTTGCTTGCCCTTGAAGTATCCTTAATTGTGTTTTAGCTCATCTAAGGGAAAAACGTCATTTTACAATGTTTTAGTTCACTTGTTTGCCTCCATTCACAATTCTCCTGACTGACAATCGACTTGTTAACCTAGGTAGTCAGCTGCTTATTCTTTATTTGGTATTTTTAGGGTTTTTCTAGAGTTAGCCAGTTAATTTACTGGTTTCAGCGGTCAGCCGCTACCTTCTGTCAATTGGCTGCTTGCTCCAAACTGTCACGCCTCCAACTTACGCACGTGACCGGCACGATAGATGAGCTTTTACCTCACCACCGTAAGCCAAATTCCATACCAATTTGATATATATAAGAATGATATCTCATGAAAGAGAGTACAATAAATATTTCAAATATATCCATTTATTCATTAAATAATATTCTCAACAAACATTATTCGTCCAAGATTTACCTACCCAAATTACAGAGCTACTACTAGAATACTTTTGATAAAGTTTTACATAATAACAAATATTTACCCCGATCAATGGGGTTGAGGACTCGAACGATTAGCTGGTTGTGCCTCTACTTCTTCTTGAAAATCTGTGAGGGGAGGAATGGCATGAGTATATTTTACTCAGTGAGGAAATATATTATTCTATCACATTAACAAAAAGAACAATCATATAAAATCACAGAACATATCATATAGTTCCAAATTAAATTCCCAGACATTTCTCGGGTTCAATCCACATAAGGTGGTCATTGTCCCGCGGCCCCTGCCGCATCCTCCCTTATTTCTGCTTTCATAATTGCCTCCCTTATTTCACCTCTATATTCTCAATACTCTTTGTATTGGAACAAATTTTTATTTAACATGATTTGCCACCCTTATTATCTCCTGCTCCTCCCTTTTTACTCCCACACAGGGACCCGTCCCCGTAACATTCTCCGTCAATCACAAGCATAACAATAATTCAACTTTACACACAATACTACCCATGTATGTGATGTTGTTCACATATATATTATATGACACTCTTCATAAATATGGCACTGTTCACATGTACGTACAATACCATTTACAAATATGGTACGATACTATTCACGAATATGTCACTGTTCATATGTACGTATGATATTGTTCATATGTACGGTATGATACTATTCATAAATACGACACTATTCATAAGTACGGTATAACACTAAATACGGTATGATACTATTTATAAATATGTCACTGTTCATATGTATGTATGATACTATTCATAAATACGGTAATGTTCATAAGTACGGTATAATACTATTCATAAATACGGTATGATACTATTCATGAATATATCACTGTTCATATGTACATATGATACTATTCATAAATACAGTACTGTTCATAAGTACGGTATAATACTATTCACAAATACGGTATGATACTATTCATGAATATATCACTGTTCATATGTACATATGATACTATTCATAAATACAGTACTGTTCATAAGTACGGTATAATACTATTCACAAATACGGTATGATACTATTCATGAATATATCACTGTTCATATGTACGTATGATACTATTCATAAATACGGTACTGTTCATAAGTACGATATAATACTATTCACAAATACGGTACGATACTATTCATGAATATGTCACTGTTCATATGTACGTATGATACTATTCATGAATACGACATATGTACGGTATGATACTATTTATATATGCGACAATCAGAAATAATTTCAAGTAACTGAGGATAATTCCTTTCTGATGTGGAGGATCGGCTAAGGCCGCAACCACAGAGCATACTAAGAATTTAACCTCTAAATTATTGCAAGATTTTAAAAGAGTATAGTAGAATATTCCCTCACCTCGAATCCAAGCTATAAAGGAGGACTCAGAATCTTAACACCAGAATCAGAAGAATTAGAGGAGAGGAGAGAATAGAATCTGAAGGTGTGAGTTTAGAAGTGAAATGGAAGGACCTATTTATAGGAGAAGCTATGGTACTATTTGTTACTATTCCATCTACCATTCTCCTATACTATTTCATCCACCAGTTTCACTTACCAGTTTTCATCTACCATTCTCCTATACTATTTCATCTACCAGTTTCACTTACCAGTTTTCATCTACCATTCTCCTATACTATTTCATCTACTAGTTTCACTTACCAGTTTTCATCTACCATTCTCCTATACTATTTCATCTACCAGTCTCACTTACCACTATACATTCTAGATTCCACTTTTGAATTGTATTTTACTTAATGGGATAAATTCCATATCGTACCATTCATTATATCTCACAATTTATTCAATTTATAAGTGAAAATTCATATTTTCAATATCATACACAACCAAGATAATAAAATTTTCATAAAATATAAGCAGACAGATTTTTTTTTTTTTTTTTTTTTACGGGTATTACATTCTACCCCCCTTAAAAAGAATTCGGTCCCCCGAATTCGAAAACTTACTTTATGATTCGAAGAGGTATGGATACTTTGTCCACATTTCGTCTTCTGTTTCCCATGTGGCTTCCTCGTTAGTATGATTCCTCCACAGAACTTTAACAATGGGAATTTCCTTGGTGCGAAGTTTCTTGACCTGCCTATCGAGGATAGCTACTGGCACCTCTTCATAAGCAAGAGTCTCATCAAACCGTACGTCTTGTGGCTGAATGACATGAGAGGGGTCAGGAAGATACTTACGTAGCATCGATATATGAAATACTGGGTGTACTCCCTCTAGGTTCGAGGGTAAGGCTAGGCGATAAGCCACGTTACCCACTCTTTCCATAATCTCATAAGGACCAATATATCTTGGGCTGAGCTTCCCTTTCTTTCCGAATCTCATTACTCCTTTTATCGGTGAGATTCGTAAGAAAACCATATCACCAACAGAAAACTCTAAGTCACGTCGTCGGTTGTCTGCATAGGACTTTTGCCTACTCTGAGCGGCTAATAATCTCTCCCTGATCAATTTAATTTTATCCACAGCCTCCTGTATCATTTCAGGTCCCACCATTTTAGGTTCACTTAGTTCAAACCAACCAATAGGAGATCGACATCGCCTCCCATATAATGCCTCAAAAGGAGCCATTTTAATGCTAGCTTGATAACTATTGTTATAAGCAAATTCAATAAGTGACAAGTGGTCTTCCCATCTTCCACCAAAATCCATCACGCATGCTCTTAGCATATCTTCTAAGGTCTGAATAGTCCTCTCAGACTGACCATCAGTTTGAGGATGAAAAGCTGTGCTCAAATCCACTCTAGTACCCAGAGCTTTATGAAAAGTTCTCCAGAATCGAGAGGTGAACTGGGGTCCTCGATCTGATATGATGGATACTGGTACGCCATGAAGCTTCACTATCTCCTTTATATATAGTCGACTAAGTTTTGCTACACTGTAGGTGGTATGAACAGGAAGGAAATGTGCCGACTTAGTAAGTCGATCCACAATAACCCATATAGAGTCGTACCCATGCGAAGATCGGGGCAAACCCACCACAAAGTCCATAGTAATCCGTTCCCATTTCCACTCAGGAATCTCAAGTCTCTGCATCAACCCAGGTGGTCTCTGATGTTCAGATTTGACTTGCTGACATGTCAAGCATCGAGCGACAAAGTCAGTCACATCTCGCTTCATGCCCTCCCACCAATAAACTTGTTTCAAGTCTTGATACATTTTGTTGGCACCAGGATGAACAACATATGGTGCACCGTGAGCCTCTTGTAAAATCTCTCGCTTTAAGGGTGCAATGTTCGGAATACACAATCTTCCGTTAAACCATAATACACCTTCCGCGTCTACTTGAAAACCCGGTATTAAACCTCCCTTCGCCTTGTCTCTAGTTTTAACCATTTCAGCATCATTCTCTAATGTTGTCTTCACCCTTTCTACAAGGGAAGATTTAGCTGTCAAGTGAGCCAAGAAAGCATCTGACTTAGTAATCTCAAAGAATACCCCACTAGCCTCCAACTCTTGTAATTCCTGAATCAAAGACCTTCTTACTGTGGTAATGTGAGCTAGACTTCCCATTGACTTCCGACTGAGGGCATCCGCTACCACATTTGCCTTTCCTGGATGGTAGAGAATGGTACAGTCATAGTCCTTTAGGAGTTCCATCCATCTCCGTTGCCTTAAGTTGAGATCTTTTTGATCAAATATATATTTAAGACTCTTATGATCCGTGAAGATTTCACATGTCTCCCCATACAAGTAATGCCTCCAAATCTTCAGAGCAAATACTACAGCTGCCATTTCTAGATCATGAGTAGGGTAGTTGAGTTCATGCTTCTTAAGCTGTCGAGAACCATAAGCAATGACCCTACCGTGTTGCATTAATACACATCCTAATCCTACCTTCGAAGCGTCACAATATACAGTATAACCCCCTGATCCTGATGGTAGAACAAGTACCGGTGCTGAAGTTAGGCACTTCTTCAATTCAGAGAAACTCTGCTCACAAGCATCATCCCAAACATACTTAGTATTCTTCCTAGTCAACTTAGTCAGTGGAAGAGCCAATTTGGAGAAATTCTTGACAAAGCGACGGTAATACCCCGCTAAGCCAAGGAAACTCCGAACTTCAGATACAGTTGTTGGTCTAGGCCACTGCTTTACTGCCTCGATTTTACTTGGATCTACATGAATACCTTCTTGGGAGATTACATGCCCTAAAAATGTTACTTGGCTCATCCAAAATTCACATTTTGAGAACTTAGCATATAATTGACGTACCCTCAAAGTCTGAAGTACTATTCTCAAATGTTCAGCATGATCCTCAATACTTTTAGAATAAACTAGAATGTCATCAATGAAGACAATCACAAATCTATCAAGGAAAGGTTTGAACACGCGGTTCATAAGATCCATAAATGCTGCTGGTGCATTAGTCAACCCAAATGACATTACGAGAAATTCATAATGCCCGTATCGTGTTCGGAAGGCAGTCTTGGGTATGTCTTCCTCTTTAATCCTTAGTTGATGGTATCCGGATCTCAAATCTATCTTTGAGAAGTATTGTGCCCCCTGAAGTTGGTCAAACAAGTCATCAATTCTTGGTAAAGGATATTTATTCTTTACCGTGACTTTGTTTAACTGTCGATAATCTATGCACAGTCTTAAAGAGCCATCTTTCTTTCTTACAAAGAGTACTGGGGCACCCCAAGGTGAAAAACTTGGGCGAATAAACCCCTTATCCAGCAGGTCTTGTAATTGCTCTTTAAGCTCTTTCAACTCTGCGGGTGCCATACGGTAAGGAGGGATTGAAATCGGTCGAGTGCCCGGAACCAATTCAATATTAAATTCAATATCCCTCTCTGGTGGTAAACCAGGTAGATTTTCCGGAAATACATCCGGGAATTCACTAACCACTGGTATTTGTTCAAGACTTCGTTCATCCTTGTCGGTATCTTTGACAAAGGCCAGAAATCCATAACAACCTTTTCGTAACATACGTCGGGCGGTTATCATAGATATTATATTACAGGGAACCTTGCTGTGGTCTCCCTGAAATATGAAATTATTTCCACCCAGTATACTAAATGAAATAGTTTTGTCATGACAATTCAATGTAGCATGGCATGAGGATAACCAGTCCATGCCTAAAATTATATCGAAGTCTGTCATACTAAGAAGCATGAGATCTACCTCCGTTTCCATGTCCTTAACAGTTACCTTACAAGAACGATATCCAGATCTGACTACTAGAGTTTCCCCTATTGGTGTAGCTACCAGAAATGGTTCGTCCAGTATAACTGGTTCAGACTTGAACCTCTTGGCAAATAGAGGTGACACATACGAGTGTGTAGAACCAGGGTCAAACAACACACATGCCTTATGAGAACATATAAAAAGAGTACCTGTGACTACTGCATTGGAGGCTTGTGCATCTTGTCGAGTAAGAGCATAGACACGTGCCTGCCCTCTACCGGCTATTGGTTGGCCTCTTCCTCCAGATCCACGACCCTGTCCTCTACCTGCACCGCCTTTTCCTGATGACGACGAAGGAGCTCTAGGGCCAAAAGCTGGCTCGGATTGTCGTGCTGAAGGGTGTAAAGATTCTTTCCCTGACCCTTCTAGTAAGTAAGGGCAGTCCCTCATGAAATGACCTACTTGGCCACATTGATAGCATGCAGGGCCTGTTAATCTACATACTCCAAAGTGATGCTTTCCACAATTTGTACATTTGGGCTTATTTTGCCAAGGCTGGGAAGAACCTTGTTGAACTGTAGATTGTTCCACCTTACTTTCTGATCTATTTTTCGGGGCACTTGCTGAAGTTTGTACTGATGCTGAAGGTGTTCCTGAAGAGAAATTACCTCGACCAGAGGACTTAAATCTTCTTGACCCGCCATTATTAGTTATGCTCCCTTGATCTCGCCCTCTTTTCTTAAAATTGTTACTTTTTGTTTTATGCCCATATTCGACCATCCGTGCAGCTTCAACCACCGCTTCATATGACGGGTAAACATTGATTTGTGGGGATATCAAACTATAAAATGGTTGGCGAAGCCCCAGGATAAATCGCCTAATTCGACGCTTTTCATTCGGTACCATATGGGGTGCATAGCGAGCAAGGCGAACAAACTTAGTATTGTATTCTTCAATGGACATCTCTGGGCCTTGAGTTAGTCGCTCAAATTCTTGCTCTCGAGCCATCTGAAGGGTTTCTGGAAGAAACCGTTCTGTAAAAGCTTCCCTAAATTCTCCCCAGGTGACTGCCGAGGCTCCTATGGGTCGGCCTGCCAGCCATGTTTCCCACCAATCACTAGCATCATTTCGAAATCGGAAAGCGGCCATTTCAACCATACTATCAGCAGACCATCCCAAAATAGATTGAATTCTTTCAATATGATATAAGAATTCTTGAGGGTCCTCATCCTCTGACCCTGAAAAAGTAGGCGGTTGTAATTTGAGAAACTCTGAAACCTTATTAGTTGTGGGTTGAACAGCCGTAGGGACCGATATTATCGGAGGACTCGTTTCAACATTTTGCTTAGCTACCACAGCCGTTATAGCCTGTATGGCATCTTGGAAACCAGTGGCCATTGTTTCTATGGTGCCTTGCATACTTGAGATGAAAGCCATAAGTTGTACATTATCTGGTTGGGAAGATGCTCCTTCCCTTACATGGGGTATTTTTATTGGTTTCTGCATATCGTGAGTGCCTTTGTCATGCTCAGGATTTCCTTCCTTTTCTCGATCCTTCCCTTGGTCCCGAGTAATTAACATCGGAGGATGAGATGAGGCTTCCTCCGAGGTCTCACGTTCTTTTTCTTGTATATCGTGTTGCGAAGAAGGCATTTTGAATCTACAATATAAAATTTTTGACTTTTAACGACGTTCTAAAGAACAACAATTTAGGAAAGAAAATGTGACATGACATCCCTATAGGTCCTTTGGTGGAGTCTTTTACTATTGCTATACCCGGGCTTATAGTAATAGAAAAGACTCCACTAAGGATACCTTGCTCTGTAATTAGTAGGAGACCTAATCCCAAAGCTCTGATACCAACTTTGTCACGCCTCCAACTTACGCACGTGACCGGCACGATAGATGAGCTTTTACCTCACCACCGTAAGCCAAATTCCATACCAATTTGATATATATAAGAATGATATCTCATGAAAGAGAGTACAATAAATATTTCAAATATATCCATTTATTCATTAAATAATATTCTCAACAAACATTATTCGTCCAAGATTTACCTACCCAAATTACAGAGCTACTACTAGAATACTTTTGATAAAGTTTTACATAATAACAAATATTTACCCCGATCAATGGGGTTGAGGACTCGAACGATTAGCTGGTTGTGCCTCTACTTCTTCTTGAAAATCTGTGAGGGGAGGAATGGCATGAGTATATTTTACTCAGTGAGGAAATATATTATTCTATCACATTAACAAAAAGAACAATCATATAAAATCACAGAACATATCATATAGTTCCAAATTAAATTCCCAGACATTTCTCGGGTTCAATCCACATAAGGTGGTCATTGTCCCGCGGCCCCTGCCGCATCCTCCCTTATTTCTGCTTTCATAATTGCCTCCCTTATTTCACCTCTATATTCTCAATACTCTTTGTATTGGAACAAATTTTTATTTAACATGATTTGCCACCCTTATTATCTCCTGCTCCTCCCTTTTTACTCCCACACAGGGACCCGTCCCCGTAACATTCTCCGTCAATCACAAGCATAACAATAATTCAACTTTACACACAATACTACCCATGTATGTGATGTTGTTCACATATATATTATATGACACTCTTCATAAATATGGCACTGTTCACATGTACGTACAATACCATTTACAAATATGGTACGATACTATTCACGAATATGTCACTGTTCATATGTACGTATGATATTGTTCATATGTACGGTATGATACTATTCATAAATACGACACTATTCATAAGTACGGTATAACACTAAATACGGTATGATACTATTTATAAATATGTCACTGTTCATATGTATGTATGATACTATTCATAAATACGGTAATGTTCATAAGTACGGTATAATACTATTCATAAATACGGTATGATACTATTCATGAATATATCACTGTTCATATGTACATATGATACTATTCATAAATACAGTACTGTTCATAAGTACGGTATAATACTATTCACAAATACGGTATGATACTATTCATGAATATATCACTGTTCATATGTACATATGATACTATTCATAAATACAGTACTGTTCATAAGTACGGTATAATACTATTCACAAATACGGTATGATACTATTCATGAATATATCACTGTTCATATGTACGTATGATACTATTCATAAATACGGTACTGTTCATAAGTACGATATAATACTATTCACAAATACGGTACGATACTATTCATGAATATGTCACTGTTCATATGTACGTATGATACTATTCATGAATACGACATATGTACGGTATGATACTATTTATATATGCGACAATCAGAAATAATTTCAAGTAACTGAGGATAATTCCTTTCTGATGTGGAGGATCGGCTAAGGCCGCAACCACAGAGCATACTAAGAATTTAACCTCTAAATTATTGCAAGATTTTAAAAGAGTATAGTAGAATATTCCCTCACCTCGAATCCAAGCTATAAAGGAGGACTCAGAATCTTAACACCAGAATCAGAAGAATTAGAGGAGAGGAGAGAATAGAATCTGAAGGTGTGAGTTTAGAAGTGAAATGGAAGGACCTATTTATAGGAGAAGCTATGGTACTATTTGTTACTATTCCATCTACCATTCTCCTATACTATTTCATCCACCAGTTTCACTTACCAGTTTTCATCTACCATTCTCCTATACTATTTCATCTACCAGTTTCACTTACCAGTTTTCATCTACCATTCTCCTATACTATTTCATCTACTAGTTTCACTTACCAGTTTTCATCTACCATTCTCCTATACTATTTCATCTACCAGTCTCACTTACCACTATACATTCTAGATTCCACTTTTGAATTGTATTTTACTTAATGGGATAAATTCCATATCGTACCATTCATTATATCTCACAATTTATTCAATTTATAAGTGAAAATTCATATTTTCAATATCATACACAACCAAGATAATAAAATTTTCATAAAATATAAGCAGACAGATTTTTTTTTTTTTTTTTTTTTACGGGTATTACACAAACAGTCAATTAGTTACCTCTTTTTGTGGTTCCCCCCCTCCTCCCAATTTCAAGTTGGTCTCTTTATTTCCTAATGTTCCTTTTTATTTTTTCCTTACTTCTATAGTTCCTCTCATATCTAGGTTAACTTATTAGGGTGTTACATTTATAATTATATATATATATATATATATATATATATATGTATATAAAACTATTAATAATTTAAGTTATGTTAAAATCATATAGTTTTAAAGTCTTATTTCCTCACCAAGTGCAAATTAATTTATTAGTGGTTAAATAAAATAAATATAAAGTATACTTTAAAAAAGAAACTAAATTTTGTGTAGGAGAATGAGAAATAATTTAACTTGACATTATTTCTTTATTATTTTTAAAATATAAATATGATTATTATAATTTAATTTACATTTTAACATTTTATTGAAAAGTAAATCAAAAAATGTCAAGCTAGTCTTATACTCTTTGCTCAAGTAATTTTAAAGTAACTAATGCTCATCTACCTTTTGATGTTCTTTTTACATTAACTTTTTTTCAAAATATATTTATACTCCCAAAACAAAAGATACATTATTTTAGAAACATGAAATTTGATAGCAAAGTATCAGTAAAATATCAAATTATTTAGGTAAAATGGTACTATATGTCCCTAAGATTTTCATCAAATTTTACTTATACCTCTGAACTTTTTTTTGCCCATTTATGTCTTATATCTTACAATTTTTGCCATTTATACATTTTTTTTATAATACCGTCAGTTCACTTAACGGTAATGCTGACTTGACAGCCACATGGCAGCCACGTAGACTGCCCAATTTTTTTTTGCAATCTATGTGGACAGCCACGTGGCAGCCAAAATTTTTTTTAATTTTTTTAAAATTATTTTTTAAAAAAATTTTAGTTTATTCACTTTGGTCCTTGGTCAAAATTTTTCTCTTGTCCAAATTTTCATACAAACTCATATCCTACTTCATATAGGTCCATATTTTAAGAATCTATATTTTTATTTGTCAAAATATCCCCTATAAACTTTTCAGTTTGTTCACTTTAGTCCCTATTCTTCACTTTTATATTTGTTTCTCACGGTTTGGTCTTCCAAATCAATTTATAATTTCATTTTTAGTTATAATATGATTAAATCTATCATTTCTACCCAAGAACAATATAAGAAATGAATTAAAATTTAAAATTTCAAAGATTACATATTTCTCCCTCTCATAAATGGTAAAATTTTAAAACTTGAATTTTAACTTATTTCTTGTATTGTTCTTGGGTAGAAATGATAGATTTAAGCATATTATGACTAAAAATGAAATTACTGATTGATTTGGAGGACCAAACCGTGAGAAAAAAATATAAAAGTGAAGAATAGGGACTAAAGTGAACAAACTGAAAAGTTTATAGGGGATATTTTGACAAATAAAAAATATATTATTAAACTAGGGACCTATACGAACTAGAATACAAATTCATATGAAAAATTAGACGAGAAGAAAATTTTGATTAAGAACCAAATGAATAAACTAAAACTTTTTTTAAAAAATAATTTTTAAAAAAATTTAAAAAAATTAAAAAAATGTAAAAAAAAATTTTGGCTGCCACATGGCAGTCTACTGCCGAGTGACAATCCACATGGATTGCAAAAAAAGAAAAGAAATGACAATCTATATGACTGCCAAGTTAGTATTGCCGTTAAGTACACTAACGGTCTTACAAAAAAAGGGCATTAGTGGCAAAAATTGTAAGATGTAAGACATAAATGAGCCAACAAAAAGTTCAAAGACGTAAGTGAAACTTAGTGTAAACCTTAGAGACATATAGTACCCTTTTGCCAAATTATTTATAGACACAAAGCAAAAGATGTATTCTTTTAGAAACATGAAATTTGATAGGAAAACATTCTTTACAAATATATTTATAGCATATTAAAAACCAATTGCACCAACTAAACCAAACTGCCTTTGTGATAGACTTGGTTTGGTTCAATTTGTCATGCTTTAACAAAGGTGACCGAATAAAATTGCCAGCCATCAGTAACTTAGTTTTGTTCAGTTTGGGATATGCTTAAAAATCAACCGAAAAATACCTATGTACACCCTTATTTGTAAAAAACCAAATTGAAAAGACATTTTTTTAAGAGATCAAATTAAAAAATGCCCCATTTGTGAAGGTCCAAAATGAACTCTTAGTCTTTTATTAAAGCCTTTTCTTTGGATGAGAACTATTAATGAAGAAAAAATAATGAAAAAAATTCCTAAATTTTTAAAGTTTGCAGCCTTTTCTATTTTTGAATTTTTCTAATTAAGAGAATTTCCGGATAAAAGAAACCCAAAAAAGAGAGGGAAACCAGCATTTAACCATCCACTTCCTTTTTCCTTTCCTTTTCTTTCATTCTTTTTTTGAAATTTTTTCACCTTCTAATTTTCCCAAACATACCATGATATTTTGAGATTTTTTGCAGAGGAAACTCTGTTGAAGATGTGTATGAAGCTGTCAAAAATGCTGTTTCGAAGCTTTCAAATATGGAAGCAGCAACTAATTAACGAAAGTAATGTATTAGATGGAATGTGTTATCTGCATATAACATGATGGCATTCTTTTCACTTAATTAAAATAATGGCTTTGTTTATTGTGCAATTTTTTTTTCTTTTTCGAATATGAAAGAGATTAAACCATAACCCATAATCTATAATACCCAAATTTCTAACATATGTATTTATCTTTTTTCTCCTTTTTTTTTTCTTGGTTAGTTAATAAAAATGCAAAGTAAGTTTATTTTTTCTTAGAATGGCAAAAATGGACTAAATTTTGGGTAACTTCAAAATTATTGTGCTATAATAAATTCATGATGAAGTGCTAAAACTTGAAAAGAGAATCTTTTTTGTAGAATAAAATATTTTAATAATTATTACATTAATAATTTTAAATTTATGGAGAAATAGGAAAATTATCTTATTCAACTAGAATAAAAATTAAATTATTTAATTTAATATTTAAAATATAGTAAAATTCAAATTTTACAATAATCTATGAGTTTAACTTTAAATTTTGAATTTTTAAAAAAATTAAAAATCAATTTAATAAATTTTATATTAATAATTCAAAGTTATATTAGGGGAAGAATATTATTTCAAATAAAATAATTGGAAATATTCAAAATTTATAATTATAAAATAAATTGTAAACTTAAATTTAGTAATTTATTAATAACTTAAGAAAATTAAAATATGAAAATATAACTAAATAGCTTCATTAAAATAAATTGAAATTTTAATTCTCTTGGAAGAATGTGAAATTCTGCGACATATTCAAATAAAATAAATCGTAACATATTGCATATTTCTGTATATTTGGAGACACAAGAAATTTAGAGATTGTGCATCTCTACATATTTCTAAATGCAACTTTTGTTCCAGATAGTCAAAATGAGCAAAAAGATTAATACATGCATATATTGGAACAAATAGATTTAAAACAGTAATAAATAAGGTTTTTGAAAACCAAATTGTTAAAGACATTAATTTAAAAATTAACGAGTTAACTACAATAATACTTGTATATATATTGTGTGGGTTGCACTATGAAAAAAGCAAGGGCTCTTTTATGTTCATCTAGAAAGCTTTGAACTTCTTTTTTTTTTTTTTTCAAATACAAGAGAGTAAAACCTAATTACATAGCAATCATACTAGGAAAGCAAACCCTTCAAGTTATCCATAAGAAATTGATTAGAAGCAAAAGGAATGTTTTCAAAATTACACAAAGAATCTCCCATCTCTAAAGAGTAAGTTTGGAATCCAATCTGCAACTTTATTGGCTTGTGAAGAAGTATAAGTAATTTTTAATCATTTTCACAGCAACTTTAGAATCCAACTCATTCCAAACGTTCCTAAAACCCTGTGTTGGATTCCCATCTTTTAGGCACTAAAATTTTGTTTTGTATGACTATGACCCAACATATACATTTTATTCTGCATGTAACCTGAAATCGACTTAATGAGTTCATGTCCACCTTGAAATATTTTCCCAAGACTATTTTAACTGTAGTTTGGTTTATTAACTTTTCACCATATTGATTCTTTAATTTTATTATGTCAAGATGGTTCCTTAACTTTTCATTTTAGTATTATAAATGATCCTTTAACTTTCTTTAGTATTTTGTCCTTGATGATATAACTAAAAGGGATAAATATGACACTAATTAAAAGTTAACATATCACAATGAGAAAAAATTACATCAAATTAAATATAAATAAATTAGTAATTTAGGAATGTACAACGATAGATAAACCTAATTTTAAAAAAAATGCATAATAAATCTAATTCTTTAAAAAAAATTAGTGTGGGTTAACATATTAAAGTTATTTAACTTTTATATGATAAAGTCAATCTCTTAATGATAATGTGCTTGAAATGAAACATATGTTTCTGCAGTTCACAGAGGCACAAGTGCCCAGCACAACCCGACAAAGCTGAAAACATACTTTGGAATAATGCGGTGCTTGAAACTAAAAGGGATTTTCATTCTCCTCCTTTTTGGCCCATAGGCTTCACTATTAGAGTGTATTGATTTGATTCTCGTTAAGTATCTGGTGTATGAAAATTATCAATCAGTATAAGTTTCATATAAATTATTGGATTGGATTCACGCCAATTAGATTACTCAAACACACATTTTACAAGTAGAGAATTTTAGTGAGTCTAATGGTCCAATAAACTCTATTATTGGACTCGCTGGCTTCACATTTTTAAAGCATTTTTAGTGAGGATTCTTAAAAAATTTTTAAACATAAAAATTGATTCTTTAATGAATTTCATATTAAAATTTGCCAACGTGATTGTCAATCGTTCTTATATAAGAATTAGTTTTTAACAAAAATAAAACTAATAAAAAATTAAAAAGTAAATATTAAAGTAGTTGAGAATTACTTGTGTGATCTATTTATGAGTTCAGAGTTACACTATTAAGGTAAAGAGTTGATTAAAGTAAAATATAATAATATAATATTGTGAGACCCACAATAAACTACTCAAAGTTGGACTATTAAAATTACTCTTACAGTATTTATAGTGATAAACTTTACTTGAATTTTTATTGTTAATCCCACAATATCACATCAATTTAAAAAAATCTCCATTATTTTAAGCAACTCTCCACTTTTATAGTGAACCTTTTAAAAACTACAAATGAGTCATATAATCAATTTTTTATTACTTTATTATTTATTACTCTTCGTTAATATTTATTATGAGTTAATTATTTTATTATTATTTTTATATATAAATTTATTTTTATAAAAATATTATTTTTATATTTAACATTCAACGTGAACTAAAGTGATGAAGTGGAATAAAAATTACTACAGATGCTTTTACCAATCAACAATCCATTCTCTGCCCTTTACACTCCACTACATCAGAATCCTACTCTCCTTCCTTCTTTCATTCTTGATTTTATCACTCTCTCTCTCTCTCTCTAAAACTATGCCCACACCGTCCCCACCAATCCCCCTCCTTCTTCTTCCCTTCTTCCTGTTTCCCATCGCTTGCCACCTCGCCGGTGCCGCCCCATACACCATCGGCGTCAACTACGGCACCGTCGCTGACAACCTCCCGCCGCCGCCTCGCGTGGCCACTTTCCTCAAATCCCAAACCACCATCGACCGCATCAAAATCTACGATGCCAGCCCTGACTTGCTACGTGCCTTTGCCGACACCGGGATCGCCGTCACCGTCACCGTCGGAAACGGTGACATTCCTTCACTCTCCAAGCTCCCAGCCGCTCAGTCCTGGGTGGCCCACAACATCCTGCCGTTTCACCCCAAAACGACAATCAACCGTATCGCCGTTGGCAACGAAATCCTCGCCACTTCCGATAAGTCCTTAATCGCTCACTTATTACCCGCCATGAAAGCTCTTCATTCGGCTTTGAATCTCGCTAATGTGACCAACATTCAAGTCTCCACGCCTCACTCGTTGGGCATTCTGTCGTCGTCTGAGCCACCCAGCTCCGGTGAGTTCCGACGCGGGTACGACAAGGCCATATTTGCCCCGATTCTCGAGTTCCACCGTCAGACGAAATCCCCTTTCATGGTGAGCCCGTACCCGTTCTTCGGGTTTTCACCCGCCCGACCCGAAACTCTGGACTACGCCCTTTTCAAGCCAAACGGCGGCGTTTTTGACCAGGCTACGGGGATTAATTACACCAACATGTTTGATGCTCAAATGGACGCGGTTTTCTCGGCCATGAAGAAAGTGGGATACGACGACGTGGAGATCGTGGTGGCTGAAACGGGTTGGCCATCGGCGGGTGACCCGAACCAACCGGGAGTGAGCCTGGACAATGCGGTGTCGTATAATGGGAATCTCATCAAGCACGTGAACTCTGGGAAAGGGACGCCATTGATGCCCAACAGGACCTTCGAGACCTACATCTTCGCTTTGTTTAACGAGAACCTCAAGCCCAGCGTTTCCGAGCGCAATTACGGCTTGTTCAAACCCGATTTTACCCCCGTTTACGACGTTGGCATTTTGAGAGACCAACAGGTAATTCTGTAATTTGCTTTCTTTTTCAATTTTTAATTGTAAATTACAAAAAACTGTTTTTTTTTTTTTTGCCCTTTTTTTTTAGAGAGAGACTAGAAAAGTGTTGCCTTTAAGTCTATAAGTTGACTGGTGCGTCTGAGTTCTGATCTCTGATGCTGTCCAGCTTTTGCTTCACCGCACAACATCTCTTTTAGGAGACTAAAAAAAACGTACAAGGAAACGCTCGTTTCTGATTTAAGATTCAATAATTTAAATTTTATTATCTTTTAAAAAAATTATCATTTGAAATTTTGCTCATTGAATTTCAAGTATAAAAGACAAATATGTTATTTATTTTTTGAATTATATTCAACAAACATCATGATCTCTGTACAAATTCTCGAAAAGTGCTGGTTGTACCTTTTTTGGATTTGAGTATTTTTCTTTTATTCATTTTTCTCAATTTAAAATACTCTTAAATCGAACATAAGGCATGAAAGTTAAAAGAAACTTTTCCAAGTATTTCTATTTGAGAAGAGAATTTTTAGTAAACATTTTAAAAACTGCATGTAAACGTTACCATTGAATTGTTGGCATGTGATTTGGGCAGTTTAGTGACTTTAGATTTGCTATCGAAAAGATCTTTTGCCTTTTCCATTTTTACCTGAAATAAGTCAAAAAGTCGCCGAGCGTTTACCGGGAAAATTGACCAGAATGCCCCAATTACACTTGGATTTGTCATGATGTTAGAGGTTACTGTGACTACGTGATTAGGGGCAATCCGGTCAAACAGTGATTTTGATTCTTGCCTAATCAGTAGTGTCGGGTTATGATTACGTACAGGCGTTAGGTCCTACATCTGCTCCAACAGGACAACCAGCATCGTCAGATTCAGGGAGGAAGTGGTGCGTGGCGAAAGCCAACGTGAGTGATGAGGCGTTGCAGGGGAACATAGATTTTGTGTGTAGCAGGGGAATAGACTGTGGGCCCATAAAGAATGGTGGGGCCTGCTTTAAACCCAACGACGTCAGGTCCCACGCAAATTACGCCATGAACGCATATTACCAGTCGTCTGGTCGTCACGATTCCGACTGCAATTTCAACAACACCGGAATGATCACCACCGCCGACCCCAGTAAGTTTTTGTTATTTTGAAAGATTAGTTTATTTTGGAGTAAATTACTGATTTGATCCTAATACTTAGTCCTTAAAAATATTAAATAATTTCAATTTATCTATTAAAAAATTATTTTTGTCTCAATTTGATATTTTTATTGATAAATAACAAAATCTATTCTTCTTAAACTTAGGTTGACAAAAATTAGGTTAAATTATAATTTTGGTCCTTATAGTTTCATTAAAATTATAAATTGATTATTATATTTTATTTTTATATAAAATAATCTCTATAGTTTCTCGATTCATATAAATTAATTCCTGCTGTTAGTATGGTTAACTTTGTTGTTAAAATAGTCTTACATAACAATTGATATGTATATTTGTGAACATGTTAACATGCTCAATTATTAAATTTTATATAATTTTCAATCGATACGTTAACAAAATTCTCATTTTGCTTTTAATTTCTATATTGATGCTAGGTCAGGAAATTGGGAATCAAGAACAAAATGAGAATTTTGTTGATATAGTGGCTGAGTTGTGAAAAAATTAATGATTGAATATGTTAATATATTCACAAATATACACATCAACTGCCATGTATGACTATATTATCAGCAAAATTAATTATACTGATGGTAAAGATTAATTTACATGGATGAAAAAATTATAGGGATTATTTTATATGAAAATAAAATATATAGACCAATTTATAATTTTAATGAAACTATAGAGATTAGAGATAAAAATTATAATTTAAACTAAAAGTTACTTTTACAAATAAAAAGACTAAATTGAAATAAATATAATTTTTAAGAACTAATATTGATAAGCTTGATCTTTCACTTGTTTATTTTATTTTCATTCTTGTTTCTATACTATTTTAGATGATTTCAGAACGTTTTAATTATTGATCTTAAAATTAGATATGAGAAGATATATAAAATAAATAGAAAATATAAAGTTAAATAATTTTCTATTCTTTTTTTTATTATTTCAATATTTACGAATTAAAGGATAATTATTTTTTTCATTTTTAACATTATAACTAATATTTCATTTAGTGTTTATAATTTCAAAGTTCATAGCTAAAAGTTTTTATTCGGAAATTTTATTTTTATCATTATCCTTAAATTTTTTCATCATATTATCATAAAATTTTTGAAATATTTATTATTTCAATTTATATATTTAGGATAATAAAAGAGGAAAAGGGTAGGTGATTGAACAAAATCTATATCGATATGTGGCATTATGATGATACATAGTTAAGAGGTTATATGTATAATTTATGCATTTAACACATCTAAAGTATCGTCAAGAAGATAATACGTAGTTAATTATATTATTAGAATTTAATTGCATCATGAAAGTCTGGTAACGAGAATTAAATTAGAAATTTTATAATTATAGGGATTGTATTACAAAATAAAATTTTGAACTACTTACAAAAAAAATTGAACTATCATGAAATTAGAAATGATAGAGTCCTTTTTTTTTTTTTAGTTTGGTTTGCCATAATTAGATCTTTTAAAAATGAATAAGAAATTGACTGAAGACTATAGAAATATTTTATTTAATTTCAGTTTTTTAATTTATACAATGAAGCAGTAAAGCTAAAAGCTAGACAGCTCAACGTTGTTGTTAATTATTGTATTTGAGAATTCTTATTTTCACAAAGAAATTCTATAGGGATTCAAACATTTTAAGAAATTGAATTTTTTGTATTGTTAAATTGTTTTGAAATTTGTGTATATGAAAATAAAAAAAAGGACAAGTTTTTGGAGAGTTTGGGCATGTTTGGGAGAGAATGTTAGCACAGTTCTAGACTGGCTCTTCACATACTAAAAATAATAGGTCATTCTGTTTAGGCTTTTCTTTATTAAAATTAAAACCGCCCACCTATAGGTTATTTTTTTTTAATATTTAAATAATATAAAAATGTAATATGTTTATTGAAACACAATTTATACATGTCAAATATTACTTTTTTAATATTTTTAAATAACGAATAACTTTTATTTTTTATATTTTTTAAAATTAATTATATTATATTTTAAATTTATTTTTAAAAGTTTATTTTCATAATCAAACTTACTATATTTATTGAATATATGATTGTAAGATACAAAATTGTGATAAAATAAAATTATTTATACTAAATAATGTATTTTTTTATAAACCAAAAGATTTATATATAAAAAAAAACTTAGCTTGTGAACCTCACTAGCTAAATGAGCTGGTATATTTAAGTTCGTTGTTAAACGAATTATTTTTAAACGAATTATTTTTTTGAATTTATGATTGTCCATTTATAGATAGTTTTAAATTGGTCTACAGGTCACTAGCTAGAATAACAGTTCTAATTCGGTTAAATTGTGGTTTGGAATTTACAAACATAGTTTTGTAGTATTTTGTTCTTATTTGGTTTTGTGTGAAAGACATTTTTGTGACCTTTGATTTTGGATGAAACATAGGCTTTGGACAAAAGTAAATTTTTTTTTTTCAAAGACACTTTTTAACCTTGATTGAGTTTTTTTTATTTAATCATTAGATCACTTAGTATGATAATAACAAAAATTTTAGAGTTCAGGGTTTCGAAGTAATGTGATGGAAAAAAGATTAATCTACTAAGAAATTGAGTTTTTATTGACTTATTCAATAAAATAAATATTTTATACAAATTTTAAAATAATTCCCGTTGATAAAGACATAACGCAAAAGTAATTGCATTTAATTTTTTTTTTTATTATTTGTTGTGTGCGATTGGTGAATGTGTGGCAGGTTACAAGGCATGCACGTATGTCGGAGGGATAAAGGCCGGAGGGAAGGCGGAGACAGGTGGCACACTGAAGCTTGGCACTTCCGTACTGAACA
This sequence comes from Biancaea sappan, assembly GCA_037074585.1. NCBI lineage: Eukaryota > Viridiplantae > Streptophyta > Magnoliopsida > Fabales > Fabaceae > Biancaea > Biancaea sappan. The sequence goes on along the minus strand of CM073496.1, from coordinate 4,823,751 downwards.
CGTGTCTAATGGTGGCTTCTTATGTGATATTAAACCAATTTTGTATGTTTCTATAGTTGAGCCTTTTTCTTTGAATTGTCATGTCGAGATTAGACAGATTGCAATTTCATCCTTTTGTAGTTTGTACTAATTATAGATTGCAGTTTTCATCGTTATCATTTATTTTCTTTTGAAGTGGTCTGGTGAAAAAATATTTTAACCTCAAAATATACGCTTGATTTAAGGAATAATTACCACACCGTCCTTCGTAATTATGCTAGAATAACCCATTTGGGATAAAATGATAGGTTAGTTAGACTTCTTGGGTTTCTAAAAAATGTCATTCATAAATTTCAATTTCAAGCATATTTCTTTCTTTTAATGTTTTGGATCATTCATTTTTTAACCATCTATGTACAAGTATAGTACTACTTTTTTTTTTTCACTCAGAAAAAGGCCAAAAGAGGCCTGTTAATATATTGAATTTAAGTTTGAATGTGTGACCAAGCTAGCCATACAATAACAGAAGATATAGGATAAACACCTAGACCACTGACGTAAGTGTTTGGCTTGGATAAGTGATACTTTATTTCCATTTCTTCTAATATACCTAAGAGAGATGAAATCAAAGAGCAAGAGTGGTGCCATCTCTACCATTTCATCAAAGATTAGGTACTCTTACAGCCATGATTGGTCTCATTCCTCTTTCAATTTTAGGTATCCCATTGTTTAAATCGGTTGATCCGATTCAATTTTAATAACTACGTTAGTAGCCATATCAATTTTAAACTTTTTTAGAAAAATAAGAGAGATGTAATTCTGTATTTTATGATTTTAGGTTAGGTCTCTTTGGTTTTGATCACAAAAATAAAAAAAGAATTAATGTAAATCATACTTTTTTTTTACCTTTTTGTTTAAAAAATGTAATTTGGGCGTTTGATATTGAGTATATAGTATACCGTAAATTTGTTTATTTATTTTCATTAATAAATTTAAATTGTAACATAAAATATGTTTATTTGAGATGATAATTATAATATTATTTTGAGTAAATTGTACTTCCTTCTCTTGTATATTTTTAAAATTACAAATTTATCCCTACTTTCAAAATATACTCTCTTTTCATTTAACTATGAAATTAGTATACTTTAATTTAATATTATATTTTCTATTTAGAAAAGTCTATAATAGTCTATTTTTTATATTTGTAAATTTAATGTTACATATTTTTTTATCAAAATATTATCTATAAAGAGTTTTTTTCTTTTTCTTTTTTACAAAGATTAGAATGCTTGTGTCATCTTATTTTGGATTAACAACAAAAAAAGATATCTTAATATATAAAAATTAATATTTCTAAGTTAATAGAAGGTATTTTAGTCAAAATATATGTGTCATTTTGGCTATCAAATTTTGAAAAACATACTATAACAAGGCTATATAAACAGAAAATATAAAATTAGACTACAGTGTAATGTATTCTATAATTAAAAGGAGACAAATATATATATTTTAAAAGTAGGGGAGATGTATGTGTAATTTTGAAAACTTTTAGAGAGTTTTGTAATTTACTCTATTATTTTTAGTAGAAACACAAAGATAGTTAAATAACTTTATTTTTAGAAAGAAAAAATATACGTTATTAAAAATATACGTTATTGACGGTTAATTTTATCAATTGAAATTGAAAAAAATAGTCTTTTAATATATATAAAATGTCAGAGATTACAAAATATTTTTAAACAAAAAGGTTCTTTGTGTAATTTAGTTGAATGACATTAATGTAATTTGATCAATAATTAGGTTCAAATTTTGCTACTTCTATTTATGAAGCATATATAAAAGCAGTAAATAGTACTAAATTAGCTGTCACTATGACTCAAATTTTTCTCTTCAGAATTATTATATATGTGTGCAACTGTGTAACCATCAAGAATTTTTTATAGGATCAAGGTTGCTATATAATTTTGGATAAAATGCACAAAACTCTCGTGAACTTAATTTTTCTGCACATTTTCTTTTGTTGTGGTTTTGTTTTTGCCTCATGGAAAATTAAACTCTCTTGTATAATCAGTCACAAGGTTGAACTGGAGTTTGTAGTTTGAATTCTTGATGCATATAAATATTCTTGTTGTTCTATTCCATTTTCTGTCTTGTTGCTACCTCTATATTTTTATGTTTTGTGCTTATTTCTGGTTAGACTTACATGAGTATAGTTTCTATTTCTGAAGTTTTATTTGAGGATTAATCTTACTGTAACTACTGATTGGTATAGTAAATAAGATGGAATTGTGAAGATTGCAATGCAAAAAGAATGGAGAAGGAGAGGAGAGAATTCTTACAATGGCTAGGGTTTACAATACAAAAATGTTACAAGGGAAAATGGTAAATATATACAAATAAGATTAAAAGACTAAACTACCCTTAAGTGTAATAATTATTATTTACTAACATCCCCCCTCAAACTCACGATGCATCAGTAGAAATCATCGAGAGTTTGCTAGTCAAGAAATGAAAACGTTGAGTGGAATGCGATTTTGTGAACAAGTCAGCAATTTGCATGGAGGATGAGACATAGGGTAAAGTGATGGTGTCATGTCCAAAGTGATGTCGAGTAAAATGACAATCAATCTCAATATGCTTGGTGCGTTCATGGAAAACTGAGTTGCGGGCAATTTGTATAGCACTCATGTTATCACAATACATAGGGGTTGGGCCAGAGAAATGTGTATGTCCAATACCAAGAGAATCTGTTGGAGGAACAACTGCTGCAACATTTGAAGTTGAAGGTTTGAAGCCTCGTTGTTGCAAATGATTAGGCTGTTGTGTATGGTGCAATTTGTTCAATAATTTCGGGCATTGAGCTTTCCAATGGCCCTTCTCCGATTCTGCAAATTTGGGTTATTGTAGCAACGGTCAACGGTCAACGTTACTGTAGCACTCTGAAATTTGCTGAATTTACTGTTTATCAGAATTTTGAACACTATTTCAGTACGTTTACTGTAACAAAGAAACTATTTTTTGCATTTCTGGTAAGTCAGAGATTGTTTTTGATTGTTCTGGTGCGTTTTCCGGTTGCCGGAGTTACTGTTATGGTGCCAGAGTTACTGTTCATCGTCTTCTCCGATTCTGCAAATTTGGGTTACTGTAGCAATGGTGAACGGTCAACGTTACTGTAGCAGTCTGAAATTTGCTGAATTTACTGTTTATCAGAATTTTGAACACTATTTCGGTACGTTTACTGTAACAAAGAAACTATTTTTTGCATTTCTGGTAAGTCAGAGATTGTTTTTGATTGTTCTGGTGCGTTTTCCGGTTGCAGGAGTTACTGTTCTGGTGCCGAAGTTACTGTTCATCGTCTTCTCTGATTCTGCAAATTTGGGTTACTGTAGCAACGGTCAACGTTACTGTAGCAGTCTGAAATTTGCTGAATTTACTGTTTATCAGAATTTTGAACACTATTTCGGTATGTTTACTGTAACAAAGAAACTATTTTTTGCATTTCTGGTAAGTTAGAGATTGTTTTTGATTGTTCTGGTGCGTTTTCCGGTTGCCGTAGTTACTGTTCTGGTGCCGGAGTTACTGTTCATCGTCTTCTCTGATTCTGCAATTTTGGGTTACTGTAGCAATGGTCAACGGTCAATGTAACTGTAGCAACGGTCAATGGTCAACGTTACTGTAGCAGTCTGAAATTTGCTGAATTTACTGTTTATCAGAATTTTGAACACTATTTCGGTACGTTTACTGTAACAAAAAAAATCTACAAACCAGATTTTTGCAAACAAGAACCCGATCTGAAAATCTGCAAACTCGATGTAAAATCGATCCGAACTGCAAATGGGTTGCCGACAAAAATAAAAAAAAATAAAAACAACGCACCAAATCTGATTGTTCCAACCCGAATATGTGATTTGTTGAAAGATCTGCGAAAGCTGTGGATAGATCAAGAATTGCGCTCTGATACCATGTGAAGATTGCAATGCAAAAAGAATGGAGAAGGAGAGGAGAGAATTCTTAGAATGGCTAGGGTTTACAATACAAAAATGTTACAAGGGAAAATGGTAAATATATACAAATAAGATTAAAAGACTAAACTACCCTTAAGTGTAATAATTATTATTTACTAACAGGAATGACATGTATGGATGATTCAAATAAAAGATAAACTACATGATATCATTCACCATAGATGCTTGAAACAAGCATATATCTAAACCTAATAAGAATAAGCAAGTCATTATATAGTTACAAAACAATTCAAATATCACTCCACCAAAATAATCTAGGTCCTCTAAAAATTTTATACTGCATCAACAATCAATATGGTACTCCCCACCCAGCAAAATGCAAAAGTACAAAGAAATAATGTGGCAACAATTGAAACTAATCTTGATAACTGGGACGCAGGGCAGAGACAACCTAAGAATTTTTTTTTGTCTAGCATATTAGCAAAGCCTATTTCAGTGTTTTTCTTGTAGCTTAATATATAAAATATAAGATATTATATATTATATAAAAATATATAATCTAAATTTAATGATTAATGAATGTAGACTTTTTGTTGGATGGATTAAACGGATATCCGATAACTATTTCATAGTATTCACTATTCAAAATCAATTATGCAACATTCAATTGGCTTGGGCCCATGGGCTAAGGCTCGAATTGGTATCAAACTATCAATCAATTCTTAATGAGCGTGCAACTAAACTTAAGTGCACTGACAAAAAATAAAAATAAAAATAAAAAAATGACAAAAATAAGTGAAAAGTGCATATAAATAGATTAATATTAATTAAGTATTCAAGTATTTTCAAATAGAATAAAATGGAAATATAAATTATTTTATCTTAAAAATATAATTTAATCTTATAAATTTTATTATTATAAGGATTATATGCTACATTTATTTTTCTTCTTTTATCATCTAATCCGTGACAATAAAAAAATATAACTCACTTTCATTAAATCTTTCATTTCATCCCTTTATCTATAACTTCCAAACATAACATCATTAAATACTATGACATATGTAAGAAATGTGTTCGAGACGACCAACTTATGTGGGGAAGGAATCGAGACGAAACGGATATAATTTTTCTTTTTTTTTTAAATAATCATTCAAAACTCAATGTTATCATAAAAAGTTGGGGATAAATATTAGCATATATATGTCAAGAAAAATATATTATCATACTGAGAATCCTAATGATAGGATTAGTTCTAATTCTCCTATTAGGACACTACAATATCATATAAATCCAATAATCTTTATATAATTTCTTAGTCAAATCTAAAATAATCTAATTACTAATAGAAGAATTGGGAAGTTACTACACTCCCCACTTTTTCAAATACATCTTAATTTTTCTTATTTGTGTGTGTGTATATATATATAATATTTTATATGCTATTTATATTATTATATATAATTTTAGGGACGTATCATCATTTATCTTAAAAACCATAAATTTGTAATAGATTAAATAAATTAAATTTATATAACAGAATGAAAATTTAAATAATTTATTTTACTAATTTTATTATTTTATAATCTAATAATAGCTATGATTTATTTTTACATTAAAAAACATTTACCAATAAATTAAGAATTGACATTTACTTTAGTTGCATGTTGTGAACTACTAACTTTATGGGATAAAAAATTTTTGATGTAGTTTCTTATCTGTTTATTATTAAATTTTTAAATTAAGATGGGACAAGTATATGACCTTTAAATTAGAATACAACACATGTATAGTTTTTAAAAGACAACTATTTATTTTTTACAACTCATTGTATGATTGATTTTAAAAGAGTTTTTTATACATATTTTATTTTTGGTAAAAAACCTGATAGAAAATATATATGTGTATATAAATCTTTTTCTAATTTTATTTATTTATATGATTTTGAAAATTATTGAATAAAAAATCTTTAAAATATACAAACATTATATATCTATTAAACAATTTGATATGTACAAAAAAAAATAATAAATAAAAACAATTTGATAGCACACATAAAATAAGTTTTGCTTTGGTATTATTTTCCAACAAGTGGAGGTTACTTTCTCAAATCAGACGTCCTTTGTACTCAGGGTCTCTCCGCCGCACGCGGCCACGCACCGTCGCTCAATCGCTGCCGTACTCAGCCGCTCCTCTCCAATTCTTCGGTCTCCTCTAACTCTAACTGCCATTGCCGTCGGCGGACACACAGTCTCAATCCATATATATACATGTGAGTCTTCTTTTAGGTTTCCGATTCTCCAACAAAACCCTCGTGCTGTTTCTCTTCTCTGAAACCTCTTCGCCGTCGCCACCATGGACGGTGGAACCTGGTGGTAGCTTGTATTCGCTAGCATTGATCAGGTTCTCTTTTTTGCCTTGTATTATTGTCTTAAATTTCTATCACTCCCTCACTGTCTAGGTGAATAATCATGCTGGTTAAGTAATTAATTGGTACGTGCTTGCGGAATAATTCATTACTGCGTGGCTATATCGTATTCTTTAAATAATTCCTTAGGCTTGCATGTGGAAAAACTCTCATGGCTTTTTGCTATGTGTATCTGAAATTTGATTTGGACAGTCTCATAAGTAGAATTAACTAGGTTTCGTGTGATGGCAATGGATTGACGGTCTTTTAAGGGCAATGATAGTGGAAATTTGGGGTTATTAGTTTTTCTAGACTATGAAGTTCAATTGCCAATGTGCATTTGATGAATCAAGTGGTAGTCTGGTGTATCGTGATAATGGGTTTTATTTTTCAAGTCCGTTTATGCCTCTGGGATGATGCTGTTGAATAGGGCATATTTCTTGTCAAACGCTGAAAATTTTATATGCTTAACTACTTGGATAGAAAGTTATGGAGAATAATTAATGGCTCCTTGTCTTCTTTGGCCATTCAATAACTAATGGTTAAGAGTGGGAAGTTATGTGAATTTTCCCCCCTTTTTTACTAGGAGAAAAGCATAAAAGTCTTTTATCATATACTTTTTACCCTCGTCACTGTAAGAAAGTAATCATGATTTCTTTTCCATATCTAATTTTTTGTCCTTCTCAATTTTTTGCCTCTAATGTTTTGAACCTGTTACTCTTGAGCTTCTCATATTCAGGAATCTATTACTAATCCTTTGTGTATCTTGGTTTCTAACCATCCACTCATTTTTTATCAACCCTCCTTTTCCTTTATGGTAATACATGTATGGTAATTCATAGTAGTGAAAACTCAATAAGGTTGGTCTAATGTTTTGAACCAGTTACTGTTGGGCTTCTCATATTCAGGAATCTAGTTAGTTGTGCTACTTGTTCATCTAATCATTTTTTGAAGGTTGCAATTTTTTTTAATCATTTTTGTCACAAGCATTTTTTGGCAACTGATTTATTGCATTCCTACTCCTCCCGTTAGAATTTTACTCATCTTTACAGGCATTTAGTAATAATTTACAGAGTTGCTAATAAGCTGCTAATGCATATCCTGTCAGCAAACTTCATTCTATGCATGGAAATTTCACGGCGTTCATTGGAGGTTGATTAATTTAACAGTGTATAATTTTTTATCTGTGGCAGGAAAATAGTTTGTGGTCATTTTTTCGGACTTATCAGGGATAGATCACTACAGGTTTTCTATAGGGTTTAACTTCTATCTTAATCTTTCTCTCCCATCTATTTTTCTCCATTAACCCTATGCAAAACATGAGCTCCACAAGGCCCACTTTAAAACCAACCCTAAAGGCAAAAGCGAAAAAGAAGAGGATCCCAAGAGAAAATGAAGCTCAAATTGCTAAAGACCCATCAGACTTCTCGTTTGCTTTAGCCAAAATTGCAGTTTCGCAGATCTGCCAATCAGTTGGCTTTAAGAGAACCCAAGTCTATGCTCTTGAAACCTTAACTAATGTTGCCACTAAATATCTGCAAGCCATCGCCAAATCAGCTGCCTCTTTTTCCAATGCAGCTAATCGCACAGAACCCAACCTTTTTGACCTCATCAATGCTGTCCATGATATATGCTCTGTGCAGGGTTTTCCCACAGCTTCAGAGGTGCACAAAAGTAAGCTGCTTAGCTCTGGAGCTCTGAAAGATATCATGAAATTTGTCAAACTCTCTAATGAAATACCATATGAAAAACCGGTTCCTTGCAAAAGCTTTCCACAAAGCCTGAATCCAGAACAACCTATTGATTCCAGCACGCCCATGGGTTGTTCTAAACCAAATCTGCGAGGTTCACATATGCCAAGATGGCTGCCAGATTTTCCTCCAGAGAGCTTGTACAAGAATTGCAATCAGGTGATCAAGGAGAGGAAAAATGGTGAAAAACTGTGGGAGCATTCAGTTCCCATGGAAAATTGTGGTGGTAATGTAAAGGAAAATGAAGAATTATCACGGACCATTGAAGTTGGTGGGAAAGAATTGAATGATGGAAGGATGGAGCTTGCAAAAGGAAGAGGAAAATTGAAGTTTAAGATTGGTAGGGAGAAAAAACAACCTCTTAGGTTGGGTGTGAATATGATGAAAGGGGTTTCTAAGGGAAGCAAACGAGTGTGTTGGAATCAATATAGTAAAATACGTAATTGTATCTTTGAGGACAAGGAAGATGAAATGTGTGCGTTCAAGAGAAGAGATTGTGGTTGATATGGTATAGATATGTCTAAGTGCTTGCTTAGATACATGGAGATTGATATGTTGACTTCTATTAGAGAGTAGAAACTCGTAAATTTAGCACTACAAAAAATTCGAGGTATGATCATTTATTTTGGACTAAATTACTAATTTGATCCTCAAAAAAATATTTTTATTTTAATTTAGTCCTTAAAAAATAAAGTGTCTCAATTTAATCTTTTAAAAATTGTCTTTGTTTTATTTTATCTCTCCATTTATCAAAGTGATTTTTAGTAATGAAAATTATAAGATTTAAGAAAAGCATATTATTTTATTTTAGTGACGAAAAAAAATTAAATTGAGATAAATGTAATCTTTTAAAAAATGAGATACTTGATATTTTATTAGCTAGAATAAGAAAATTATAATTTTTTGGGGATGAAATCAGCATTTTACTCTTCATTTTGATTTCAGTTGACACCCACTATAAGTGTTTTTCACTTTGATAATTAAAATCTAGTTGTTATCTTGTTGCTTCTGTAGTCAGATTGGCGGGAGTCGAACGCGTGGCCCTTTGCACCCAAGCGCATATTTTTGGCTGTTAAAACCATCTGAGAGTTGGTATTATATAGGTCCCTTAGGGATATGTAATAGTTATATGTGGTCATTGAAACTATGTTTTGCATAGAGATATGAGATCTGAATGTGTAATGATTCTGATGAGAAAAGTTACACACGAGCGGATCTGTGGTTCTCATTTTATTTTTATATTTTTTGCGCATTTCGTGAATTTGTCAAGTCTAGATTGTGCGGCAAAATTGTACCTTTTTTTTTAAAAAAAAATTCATGTTCAATTAGAAATTTTAAAAATGAGATGAACCTCGTTTTTTGTTCAAAGAATTTTAATCTAGTCCAAGACAGCTCGACTAAATTTTAATATTTGAAAATTTACAAACTTAAGCATATGTTCGAGTCAAGACATTTTTATTCAGGCCAAACTTAGATGATATTAAAAAAATTGACATAAGTTTTGCTTGAACCCAAATTCAGACTAAAGTCTTCTATTCAAATCTAAGTTGAAGCCAAAATCGAAAATTCGGATAGTTTGGAAGGCAGACGTTGGCCGGAACATAGAAAATGATGTACACAAGGATGAAAGAGATGAACTCCTTTGTAGTAACAAAAAGGCAACAAGGAATGAGTTAGCAGAGACTCTGGTGGAAGTAAGTTATGTGTGATGCGGATTTGAATTTGACGAATAAAGAGCAACAATGAGAAAGACTGTTTCTTATAGAAATATGTTTATCAAGTCAGTGGCAAAGATAGAGGGATAAGCAATTAGGAGGTTGATTTAACGTTGGATGTGAAACATTTCTCTATTGACAAATTGGAGTTTGACATGTGGCTCACCAATTGGATATGAATTCCCGGCCTAGCAAAAGCGTCAAAAATTAACGGAACCCACCTCCTCCTTCTTTTGGAGCAAATTTAATTTTATGCATTCTTCAACTCTTCCTCGTTATATCTTGGCGGGAAAAGTGAGAAGCTCTAATTTTAGGGTTCTATTTCAATCATTTTCTATTGATTACTTTTTATTTTTGTCTGACTATCTTACTCTAATGTTATATATATTGTAAAAGAATGGCTTAAATTACATGGTATAAAAACATGAGATATGTCATATTATTTTTGCGTCATGAGACTTAGTCTAAAGCCAAGTAAAATGAGTGATTGAAAAGCTGTCAAGGTGGTCTTATTTTGTGACACCTTAAAGGAAGAAGTCAAATTAGTTTTGACTTCTTTCATAAAGATAAAGAGGAGGAGGAAGCAAAATTGATTTTATCTTCCTTCACAAACTCTATAAATAGAGCTTCTCCCTCAAACTCAAGGGAGAAGGACAGAAAACAAGAGTGGATATAGGCAAGATGTAATCTTTGTGAGTTTTAGGTTATTAAAGCCAAGCTTAGGCTCTTAGGGAGTGGTGTAGCTTGAGTTAACCTGTGAGGTCTTTGGGTAAGTGAAAAAAATCATTGTACTCATTTTATTATAGTAAAAATTTCTTATTATTCTCTTGTTGTTGATGCAGACATATTGCTAAACCACATTAAATTCTTATGTTCTTGTCTGTTTATTTTCTTTGCACATTTAATTTCCCTATATTAAGGCCCATCTCCAATGTATATATATATATATTCCTACTCTCATAGATACAGATCCAATTTGAATTATGATGGGTCCTATTTCTTACATGCCTAAAGGGGAAAGCACAAGCAAATCATCGTTGAATTTATTACACGTAGAGGATGAGATGGACAATGTGTGATATCCCTTCATAGCTTTAGACGATTCAGGTTTGGAATAAAGAGTGGTAGAGATAAAGGGAAGAGAAGAAAAACTATATGCAAATTCTCCTCGATGGGGTATGCTTGAGCACTTTCACTACACATTAGGGTGTAAGAGAATAGTGATACCAAAAGATAGATGGACAGATTAGATGAAGAAAAATCCTCAACGAAAACATAAATAATAGTTGTATATTAGTAAAAAGTATATATGCAACATGGCCATTAGATTTCATAATGCATATCTCAATGTCTATGTATAATTTGTAGTATCATACTCTATATATATTTGGTCCAAATTGCATCTTGTAGACAACTTAGGGGGTGTTTGATAATTGGAATCTTAATTATATTAAAGTATCTTTGCTATTGTATATTGAACTTTGGAATGGTTTTGGGAACTTCCTAGCAGTGAAATCATAAATGAAACCATTGCTAACCTGGCTAAAAGGGGGTTTGAAGGGGATGTGAGAAATTAACGATTTAATTTAGATCTAATTTGTTTGCACAAAAGGTTAGACTGACTCTCGTTAATGAATTCTTGTTTTTAAGTTTTATATATTTGGGATTAATTTCATCTTTGGTCCTTGTAATTTCACTAAAACTGCAATATGGTCCTTCTACTTTTTCTTTTTAATAGGAAACAATTTCACTTTTCATGTTTCACTTTTTCTTTTTTGCCACATCAACACTATCTCAAATTATTTTGACTTCATGGTATGAAAGACAATCATATCATGAGAATATGTTAAACAATTAAATCTTCTCCATAATACAAACCCAAAAGTGATAAATTTATCATCTATAGCAACAACAATCCACAACAATTTAGCATAAGATTCAAGGCTTTTGAAAATAAATACGAGTGAGAAAAATTGGGAGAACGAAGAGGGTAGGGTTATCTACTCACATTGCAATCTAACTACAATGATTCGTTACAAATTTGAGGAAGAAACACCACAAAAATTATCGGAGGTCCTATGGAAACAAGCCAACAAGGAAAGGATTAAAATGGAAAGCTTTTAAAACTCTTCAGGCTGTGGCATCATGGATGCCTCGTCCTTGACAGGGTGCCACCAGCCCTTGCAATCTCGGCTAGCCTGGTACCTTAGCAGCCAAGGTCTAGAGTTGGTGTTAACCTTCCAAAATGGCCTTTTCTTCAACCTTTCTCACACAATCATTCAACCTACTTCATTTATGACCTCATTAAGGCTTCATCTAGGCTTCAACCACAAGAAAGTCATCCTTAATGCCCTTCCAACATAAATTTAAGCTATAGCCACTACAACCTCAATAGTCCCATTTCACTAGCTTCTTCCTCCCAAAATGAGGGTTACCCTAAATCATCATCATCTTAGCACATTGCCACACATTCCAGCATGAAAATCACAACCCTTAACATAGAGGAACACAAGGAAGGTAACCCACAACAAAATTTCATGAAATACCTTGGGATACACAAAAATTTCTAAAGAGAAAAGAAGATGGAAGAGTTACCTTAATTCTCTTTGGTTTTCCGGCATAGATGGTGGTCACCGGCTCACAGCTCACTAGAGAGATAGAGGGAGAAGGAGATTGAGGTGATGAGGGTGACGAGGGTTAACAGAGTAATGGGAGAGCACGAGTGGGAAGCCAACATAAGGTTGGAAAGAAGAAAGCTGAAGTTGGTTTTAAACCTCTTCTTCCCATATGCCCTTGCTATTCCAAAGGAACATATACACACCCCAAGGGCAAAAATGGCATAATAGTCATAATCACACCAAGATCTACGCACCGAGTCTCAAGCATTCCACAAAATCATAAATTGCCTATCAACATAACTCATGCAAGAAAATATAAAATATAAATCTTAGCAAAAATTCCCAAATTTTTTCATTTATAACATTTTGGTCCTTTACACCAAAATTCAAATGCATAAATACACAACAAGGATAAGATTCTATCATAGAGATTCACAAATATCACAGCCTCGACTTGAAACTAGAATGGACTGCATGGCTAGAATCGGATTGAAACTTGTCAATGGAAAGTATGAGGTTCATGAATTTGTTGAGCAACACAATCATGAACTCCACACTCCAGAAACTAGCCACATGCTTGCGTCACAACATAGAATATATGAAGTTCAATGTTATGAGCTTGAGTTGGTAGAGGATTCTGGTATTCAACAACAAAATATCTTTTAACCCTATGGACATGCATGTGGGGGGAGGGGAGAAAATCTTGGATACACTCGCTTGGATGTGAAAAATTATCTCAAGATAAGAAGATAAAGAAATATGGCATATGGGGGAGTAGGTGTGTCACGTCCCAAAATTTGAGCACGTGACCGGCATGGAAAGTGAATTTCATTTCACCTCCGTAAGCCTATCTTTCTCTTAAAAATCATACAATTCTTTTTCATGCAACCAAAACGAGTTCTCTATACATACTACAATTACTCACATTACATCACTGAATGAACCTACCCGATTACAGAGATTTCTAGATTTATACAACTTAGAATAAAACTTAATTATTATACCTTTATCCTGAACAAATGAAAAGGTAATCATAGACTAAGGATCCATAATTCCTTATTCCGATATTTACCTTCAACTGTCAACTCTGAAAAAAAAATATCAATAAGAGGGGTATGAGCAAACCACGTGCCCAGTGAGTAGATAACACAACACTATGACAAAAAAAATCATGCATCATAATGATAACATGCAGCAATCATACGTAGATCGATTATCATATGATATAATATTATTCATAATACTTCACAATAATATCCAAGTAAATCAAATGCATTTCAACATAATTCAAAATTCACAACAGCAATCGATAAAATCAATTTCACATACATTTTCCGTACCAACCGGGTCGTCCAGAATACCTCTGGATCGTTGCCCGCGGCCCCGCCGCATCCACCCTTATCGCTCCATTTATATTCTCCACCCTTATAACTTCACATAGATTTCTCCATGGGGTGCACCACCATGCCTTTCCTTTCCAGTCAAACACAATCACAATCACATATAAAAACATCCTCAATCATAATCTTGAGCCACATACACAACTCAGTCATTTACAATTCAAGCCACAACATAATCAATGTGGTTCCAGCAACATAGCATGTATATAACATAACCCATAAAATAGAACAATTATTCAACTCAGTTCACATGTCATTCACAATCCATCATATAACCTCCATTCATGGGAAAATAAGAAAATATAATTATATACATTACCAGACACGTTCCACAATTGTTTATACCTCATCGTTCCACATCATCCTCTTCAAACTTGGATATACAATATATTTCCACTATGATGCAAAAAGTCAATAACAGATATTTAATCATAGCAAGTATTAACCCACTCACCTGGATTTCACGCTCTCGCCACTCCCACCTTGCACTTTGACCATTCCTATTGTAACCAGATAAAAACCATCAGGGTTACGAAATAGAGAAATTTCCTACTACTACTCTCGACCTTCATCCACTTCTCAAATCATAACTTCTAACTGGTAATGAATATCCAGATGAAACTTATACTATTGGAAACTAGACTCAAAGAGCTTTTCAATGATATTTTAAAAAAAAAACTGATGCTACAGTAACGGTCAACGGTCAACGCAGCTACAGTAACGTTGATCGAGTCAATGCTACAGTAACGTTGACCGAGTCAATACTACAGTAACGTTGACCGAGTCAACGATACAGTAACGAGAAAATCTGGAAAAATTTCTCGGTGAACAGTAATTTCTGGGGAAAATTTCTGATGTTCTTCGTGTTTTTCATCCAAAAATCCTAAAATCATATCTAAAACAACATTTCTTTTGATTTCTTCCATGGGTTTTCATCCTTAATGTCTAAGGAGTGTTTTAACACCAAAACTCCCAATTTCTATCAACAATCCAAGCTCAAATCTCAAAATTTCATCAAGAACACTAACTTTTTTCAAATATCCAAATTCTACGAATTTCTCCTAGTTTTCTCCAAATTTCTTGTTCTAATAACATCATAAACTACCTAGGAATGTTTTAGATTAACATCCACACTTAAATTCATCCATTAAAATATTCTACAAAAATTTTGAAAAAATGATAACCAAGGATTTGATCTTGTAATAAGAGGAAGAAGAAGAAGAACATCAACTTACCAATCCTCCTAACTTCCAAGGCTTCCTTCCTTAAGCATTTGGCATGGATGGAGGTGAAGAAGAGAAATTGGGATCCTCAGCCGAGAGCTACGGGAGGAAGATAGAAAAAATGAATAAGAGAGAATGAGAAGAATAAGAGAGGAGTGTATACGCGTGGGCCCCACCGATTTCTTTTTCGATAAAATCGCTCATAGCCACCTTAGCTTATAAGATTTGTTCACTTTAATCCCTCTCGATGTCTCAAATACCACTTTAACCTCGAATCTATCATTCTTTCGGTACCAGACTCATAATTCATTCCCATAAGCTCTATTCTTCTTCTCGGGTTCCTACTTGGTCATTTCTCAAAGGTCCTCTATACTTCCTTTTCTTTTCACTTTAGTCCTTGAGAATTTGTACAAATTTCCTAAATTAAAAATAAAAATTTCTATTCCCACATTTTCTTCATAATTCAAAAAGAAAATCTTCCACGTAATTAAATTTTTCACTAAACTTCAAATCAGACTTTAAATATTCATATAAATTCTTGGGATATTACAAGGTGCTTTGTTCCAATAATTTCAGAAATAATTTGTGGAAAATCCTTCCTTTCTCATACTTACCAAATGAATTTAGAGAAACAGATTACAAATGTTTTTTGGGCTAATAGAAGAATGTTGATTAGTTATGGCTATTTCAGTGGTGTGGTATCACTTGATACAACTCATTGTACCAACAAGGCAATAGATCGCTTGCACTCTTTTGTAGGTTCAATCATTTCAAAAGCTTGGTGGTTTTTGGAACAACATTGTTATATGATGAGACAGCTAACTCATTTAGATGGCTATTTGAGACGTTCTTGGAGGTGCACGGTTAAAAAAAAAACTCACAATGTTTACAAGAGCATTATATGAAGTCATGTCTAATACAATGAATGATTTATACACATGACACTTGCTACAAAATGCCACCAAACACTTGAGCAATTTGAGTTAGGGTGAAAGGAGTATTTTGTCTGACCTCACTAAGTGCATGTATGATTATGTTAATGAACTACAATTCAAGGCCACATGGAATAAATTACTGTCAAATCATGAAGTTCAGGAGAAGCAATGGCTTGACTTACGATATTAAGGAAAAATGGGTAGCGTGGCATGCAAAGTAAATAATTGAGTGAGAGCTTAAACTTAGACATCAAGAGATCATTGAAGCCAGACTTGGACAGGGTTGTAAATGACAAGTGTTACAATGAATTGAAAGTAGAGTTTGATGCCATAGAAAAAATACGAAGGTTGAGAATGTCACAATTACCTATATTGCAACAACTTTCTAAGATTTATACTTCCCCCTCCCCCCATCTTTAAGCTGTTCCAAGAGGAGTATTATGAGTACCTAACTGCATGTAAAAAAGGAGAAAAATGAGTCATACATTATGAGAATATGTTGTCTTCTTGTTTAGTAAGAAGGAGGATTATAGAGTAACGTTTGACCCATGGGATAAATCAATTACGTATAGCTATAGGAAGTTTGAGAATATAAGTATATTTTGTTGTCATGCGTTGAAAGTGTATGATGTTAATGATATAAAGATACTCTCTTATCAATATATTCTAAATTGTTAAACAGGAAAAAACAGTGTGATACATGATTTATGGGGGAAAGAGATTCAAGAAGATACAAGGTTAGAAAGCATATGGCGATACAAATGGATTGATCAGAAGCTAAGAACTTTAGCATCCCGTGCATCTAATTCAAATGCGGCAAGTGAATTATTAGATAATCTCGTGCCCAAGTTGACCAGGAAAGTAAATGAGCTTATTTGAAGGAAAAAAAAATCAGATAACAATATTGACACCACCGCCTCACTAAGCCAACCAAATCACTGCCCTCCACCAGTAGCAGGATTGAAGACGAAAGTTGGT
The DNA here is from genome assembly GCA_037074585.1 of Biancaea sappan. NCBI lineage: Eukaryota > Viridiplantae > Streptophyta > Magnoliopsida > Fabales > Fabaceae > Biancaea > Biancaea sappan. Next base: position 4,806,777 of record CM073496.1, on the reverse strand, counting down.
ATAAGGACTAAGACACTTTAACAGTTGTCTTGAGCTTTGAGGGAAGAGAAAAAAGAGCTTCAAGAACTATAATCAATATAAGGAATCTGATAAGTAAATATCACTTGATTTAGTCTTCATATATGTTTTACAATATCATATTATTGTCTATATGAAAGAATCGATTTTATGCATTAACTTGCGAAGGAATGAAGGGCAGAATCAAATGCCAATTGGAATATCATGCTCAGTATTTTCGATACCCTATGACATCGCCCAAGCCCATGTTGGTCAATTAAGTTTCACCATATTGTTAATGATAAGGATTCAAAAGTCTAATAATTTATAATATTGATTTCTACCATTATGGTTAATTTTCTAAATTTTTCTTTGACATTTTGTAGGCACCCTTTAATGATTTTATGCTATCACTCGAAGTAATGAAGTTTTGTACAAAATTTTCAAATACCAACAAAAATAATTGAGGTTAGTTTCAATTAGAGTAATGTTGATGTTAGTTTAATTTTGTATATGAAAACTTGAAGTTCTCATTGAAATTTATTAGGATATGTGTATTCTTATCTTATTTTGGTGATATTGCTTAAATAGTAATTTTGTTCATTGAGGATGAGCAATTAGGGACATTTTATTTCATAAGAGATCTTGATGCTAATTACAGGGATATGTTTAGCAAATGAGACAGGAAAGATGATTTAAAAAAGAAAAAAAAACGAAGTATAAGATAAGATAATATATATATATATATATATATATATATATATATATATATATATATATACAAGGACAGATCTAGAAATTTTTGTTAATGGGGACAAGAAATAATCTTTAAATATTTTTAATAAAAAAATTATAAATATGCATAAGTGATAAAAAATGATATAAAATACATAAGATATAATGTAGTTTGGTTTCAATTGAAACCTACATTCACAGATGACTCTAACAAACTCTGTATTTTACTATTTTTTGTTTTATGCATAGCCATATATATATTTGGTGTACTCTCTATGTTGCATTTAATGGTCTTTCTATGTTGTATTTCAAATTTTTTCTTTTGCTGCACTGATGGCCATGATATTAGAAAATAATCCTAAAAAAAATCTAGAAATCAAAGGTTATTATTAAAAAAAAATGGTGGTGAATAAATAAAGCATTTAGAAAAGTTTAGATTGGCAGTAAAAATTGAATAGATGATGAAGAAAAATCTAGAACATGAATTAAATTAGCGTATAATAATAGCGAAATCCACACAAAGAAGAATTGAAGATGAGTGACATATATAGTCATAGATTCAAGCAATGGTGGAAGGAAAGATTCAAATGAAAAAAGCAAGACTGACCCGCAGGCCGAAGAAGCTCACTACTCACTAGATCGTGATGTGCTAATGTCGTTGGCGAATCACAGAAGCATTCACTTGAAGAATAGAATCTTCAACTCAAAAAAATAGAGAGATGAGTTGTGTAAAGTGGAGTGATGGAGTGGAGAAAGAGTGTTGGAGAAAAAATGAAACATGGAGTGTTGGAGAAGTTGAGGGACGCCGCTCCCCTCCTTGGTCTGCCCACAACCATTAATGGCTATGAGATCACTTGCCTAAATCCTAAAACCTAAACCCTAAATCCATCTACCAAAGTAGGTCTCACAGCTATTCAATGGCTGTAGGTAGGCCATGGAGTCATGGAGTCTTCTTGGCCAATGAGGGGAGTGGCATCCGAAGTTGAGGGAGTGGTGTCATGGTGGAGTACAACTAATTTTTAATTTCAATTTTTTAAAAAAAATTATTAAGTGAGATACTCTTAATAAGATGAATAATTATGACTTATTATGTTGGGATAATATCTAAATTTTTGTGGAGGCAATAAAATTACTACATAAACTAACTAAAAAAAAAAATTTGCCCCTGCATACCTTAATGTGGATCCGTCTATATATATATATATATATGTAGTGATTAGTAAATGTTGAATAAAATTAACTGTGCTATTGGAATATTTAGTTCTTACCAGGCGCTGCAAGTTAATTAGTCTGCTAATTTCCATGGGAATGTCAGTTGCAATCAAGAATTGAATAACAAACAGTAGCAAGAAAGGCATTGTAATTTCTTTTAGATTGTTGATTGTCCAAGAAATGTATCTGATGTTCCATTTAGAAGTAGGACTTACAATTGTTTTTCGGGTTTTCATTATATTCAATAAGTTGGCTTTTTTTGGGAATCTTTAATTCTTGTTGATAGTATAGAGTGTGATGCATTCTTCTTGATTTGCCAAATTTCATTCATAATTATGTTGTCAATGGGTCTTTTAGATTGTTGATTGTCCAAGAAATGTATCTGATGTTCCATTTAGAAGTAGGACTTACAATTGTTTTTCGGGTTTTCATTATATTCAATAAGTTGGCTTTTTTTGGGAATCTTTAATTCTTGTTGATAGTATAGAGTGTGATGCATTCTTCTTGATTTGCCAAATTTCATTCATAATTATGTTGTCAATGTGGACCCAGTTTTAATTGGATTCATTCTTAGTATGATGCATTCATTCTTACTTGGGCTAGCCTAAACTAGCTGGACCCATTTACTTGTTTTATTGTTATTGATTGATTTATTTAATTATTTTCATTTTCCTGCAGAACCTAAGTATAAGAAAAATCAATCTTCCGTACATGTATCCTAAAAGTATATATTTTTTTTCATTGCCGTATTTTGATTTATCAAATTTGAATCTGCATATACAATACGTTACCCACATCCAAGTATCCAATTCGACGACAATAGTTATAAGGGCAACAGAAATCAAACTTCAACAACACGACCAAATTTATATTTGCAAAAGCAATCTCATATCATATTATAAAATCGTGTCTGAAGTAGCCAATATATGGAATTTGCCAAATTCACTACATACAACGTCATGGCAAACATATGATACTATTACTCATAATCAAAAAGTTTGGAATGCCAAGATAAAATGCCTGAGAGGTTGATGCTTATTTTCCACAGTGGAACCCATGACAAACTGAAAGGACTATAATGAGGATCAGCGCTATCAAAATTCCCAATACAATCAACTTGATCTTCATGTTTTGCAGCCACATCTTCCGACGTATTTTGGTCCCTGAATTCCTGAAGTCTTGTGCCTGAAATACGATCATTTATTTCCTCAAAAAATGGCAAAATGGCATGTCATATATTTTAATAACAAAAAGTCAGAAAAAGTCGACGGAAAAAGATGTTGACAGAAAAATTGTAAGGTCATTATATATATATATCTATCACACGGTCACTTCATCCTCGAACATCACAATCAGCAGTTCAATAATCACTAATGATCCAGATAAAGATCCTCCCATGTGGAAATATCACATGATTTTAGTTGCATCTAACTCTATTTTCCAATTAAAACAAATGAATAGTTAAAAAATGACACATCAGATAATAAGTAATATTTTCATTATTGATATAGTTTACAGTTTAACTTCAGTAAAACCGTAATGTTGGAGATTTAGGTTATCAACCAAGCGGCATCTTCTTATCAGTTAATTTGCTTTTAATTAAAAATAAATTGTTAGATGCAACTATAATAATAGTATCATGTGAAATCCTCTCATGATAGAATCTTGATTCCTAATGATCCTGATCATGCATTTCTACTGATATGTGCAATTGGCTGAGATCTTTCACACACTAACCTGGTGATGAAGGTTCTCAGTTTTGTCCACCAGAAGCTCTATCTTTTCCCCCCTGTCCAGAACCTACGTTAAATAATAAACATATGTAAATATCATAAGATAAAATGGCATCATGTGTACAAGACACCGTTGAAGTTGCACTAGTGAAAAAAAAAATGACTGAAATTTTCCTGTCAATTATTTTCTACTGATATGTGCAATTGGCTGAGATCTTAGCTTATCTATATTGTTCTAGTTGGATTATTACAGTTGTCATTAGAAACTATTCTTCACATCATTTAGTTGCACAAAATTTTCACTGACTTTGAGAATGCACAGGAATAATTAATTGGTAGAACAATTAACTGCCACAAACACATTTTGCATATTATGCATCTGAATTCTGCTCAGAAAAGAGTTTGAAATTTCATATTTAGAAAGCACAACTTAACCAGGGACACACAGACACAAGTAACAGAAATTAATACATTTCAGCACCTCCTAACAAACTTTGATCATTTTAAAACTTCCATTGAACTAATACAGTCAACACATTTAAAAAATAAATAAGTAAAAAGAAAGTTGGTTTATTCTTTTGTTTGTATTATCAACAACTATAAAGCATCAAGATATTTGAAGAGAAATAACCAAACAGCAATTTGAGAATATCAGCAGATGCTCATTGGAATTATGTGAAATCACAATGAAAACATTAACCTTAAATGCTGGATAAGTTCCTGTTATATAGAAGACAATATACAATGATGCCTTATTAATCATTCTTTTTTTTGGGTTAAAAAGGAGGCACAAGGCCTAAAAAAGGAGAGTGAAAAGGGAGTATGAGAGGGATCCCCTCAACCATCAAACTCCTTGGAGCTTATGTTTAGGGGAATCCTAAAATAATGGTTGAGCTAATATTTAATGGATGTGACATTAAATAATGGTTCATTTCATCTCATCGACAAACTAAAATCCCAAAATGAATTACTGATGATAGTCGTGAAAACATCCTAAAGCATTATTCCTCCATTAAGTCTAATTAACAGGTAACTGAGCAATCACACATTACAAAAGTTCAATTTAGGTATTACCATGACTATGCACAAGTTGAATCATGAAAAAATTAAGAGAAACAACAGTCTTTAAAAGTATGTGGCAGAAAAACACTCAAGAACTACGGGAGCTACAAATTTTTCAATGCAGGTACGGATGCATGTTGAACTAACTGAACTTGCAGATGGTACAGACTCCATAAAGTTGTCAAGATTCACAACTAATGATGACAATGACCAAAAAATATGTAAAGATTAGAATCAATTTGCATACACCTAGGAGTGAAATAAGGAGAATATATATATAGATAGATAGAAAAAGAAAGAATTTAATAAGAGAAAAAAAAAATATATATATATATATATTATATAAACACACAAGAAAATTCAGTTGAGTTACATTAAAATAAATACCACAACTTAAAAATGGAGATCACTCATGGAACTATTATCAAGGAGAAAAAAATGTGATTTTATTGAAGATTGCCTGTGACTAAAGATTTGACCAAATGACTATTAACATTATCTCAAACTCTCCCTGTGAAGCTTTGACGGTACTAGTAAGAATTTAATGCAGCATCAAAAATAATATTGTAGTTGGTGGCAATCACCAAAAAAGAACCAATTGGTTTAGTTCTCCAACCCTCCTCTCCCTCCCACCCCAGCATACTTTTTTCTCAAAGTTAGGCAATCAGGATATTTGAAGATTAGCCATCAGCCATATTTTCTTTCTGGTCACATCTATAAAATATGTCTAAATAATATTGTTGAATCTTCCCGTTTATTTTGTTGACAAATGAGTATTGTCTCTTACAAACATAACTTACAAGTATATATATATATATATATCCACATCACCACCAAATTGTAACGAAAAAGAATCTGAGACTGTGATGACCTGACATGCCTAAGCCAGACTTGTAGAAAAATCCAATTTTTACAACTTAAAGAGTATAGACACATCAGTCATTTTAAGAATCCAAGCAGTAAATGCAGATAGAAAATGCAACATTTTCATAAAGTATAAGCCAATTCTAACTTATAGGTCTCATGTATGAGTTTCAGCTGTTCTTATGTTAAATTTTGCACATAAGTGCTTATAACTTCAATGTTTCACTGTTTGCACTATGTCATCTTTGTTGCATTTGAAATTTTAAACAAATTCTTTTGTACTATGCAATTTGATCCATCAATTTCTGTGCTATTGCAGCTGTGTAGTCAACCAGTATATCTGTAGTCTGTACCTTTTCAATATTCTCCATCATGACACCTTTAACTTCTGAAACCTGAGCTTTCACCTTCGCAAGTTTGCTTATCTCTTCAGGATGTTCAACACAGTACAGCATATGTTCCTTCAATTTTGGACTGAAGACAGGAGAACAGTATATCAGTTAGTATGACACAATAAATCTTCCGAATTTAACTTTATCATAAAAAGAAATAAAATACCCAAACTCCTTGTTAAGGCTGTTGGCAGGAGCAGTGGTAGCCTTTCCACCTTCATATTTTGACACAAAATCATCCTTGACACGCTCTAGAAAAGCCATGGGTACCTGTCTTCCAATCGATTCATCAGCAACAACACAGTACGCTACAAAAAACCAAAAGTGGGAATGTCAGACATTTAACAAGACAATAGAAAGCTTCAGAATTTCGAAGATTATCCTCCAAAAGGAAGAATAAAATCTTCATAGGAAAGATGTACCACAATAGTATTCCTAAATAATATAACACACTGAATGCCTAGGGTGATAGGTTATAAAGAGTAGAAGCTAATCATGTCTTCAGTAAGGGGCTGCAGTGAATTTTGGGTGGAATAGCATTGCTTGTCAAAAAATTGCAGGCGTGGTTGAATAGCAAAGCAACATAAACACAACAGCAGGAATTTCTTAAAAGCATAATTTTAACCCTACTATCTTAAAATAGCATAGTTATATACTGTGAGTGGACAAATCAAGATCACCCAATATTACAAATGTAAAAATTTAGCAAGCACCAAGAATTAATAGGCTCATGATGTAAGAAACAGGAAGACCTGACCCAGGTACAGAGGTTTCAAAGTCTAGTAGTGAGTACAAAGAAAATACTATTACCAAGTGACCGTAAAATATCAATAAAAAATTTCTTTTCAACTTTGTTTTGGTAAATTTACAATGTTTTCCCAGTCAGAAACCGAAAATTTTTGTTCCTTTTAATTTCATCTAACTTATACGTACGCATGCCAACAATGTCAGGCTGCTTTGAATATGCCAGTATATATGAATGTTAGCTCCAACCCATACCAAGAACCACAACATAAGATTGAGAATGTCGAGAAATGGGTATAAAAAAAAAAAAAAAGAGGATACTGATCATTTGATCTAAAAGAATTAATCTGTCATGGGTTACCTCAGTTTGCAAAGAAAATACTAACCTAAAGGCACAGATAGCGATGTAATGGGCTCTATTAAGGAAAGTGGGGGCTTAATACATATACTAGAAGGAAGAAGGATAGTAAGGGGGGACAAGGTGGTAAATTACAAGCTGCATAACTAATTAGGGACAGATGTCTTTTTGTACTGAAGAAAGAGAATGAGTGAAGGGAAGGTAGTGGTATGTGTGAGGGCATATGGAATTTCAGTGAGTGGTTTTGGGAGAGACTAGCCTCTTGAAAGCTAGAGTGTTTGTGTGTTCTCAGTGTCTTCTTCTTTCTTGTGTGTTTCTTGTGTTTTCCTTTGTAGTTTGTTGCTGTTGTAATTCCTTTACCTATTTTACTTCTAAACCATTGGAAGGTGCTGGTATTGGGATAATCTCTATAAATATTATTGAAGGGTATTTCAGTTACATCAGATAGAAAGGCTATTTTACTAATTTAGTTCAAGAAAACCAACGATGTGAAGATTTGAAAGTAACAATGATGAAATGTAGGGTGCACCACCTATATAAGTCAACAAGACCAGTATATTTCATGCGGGGATGAGATGTAAGCAGCTTAATTGTCAACAGGATTTCTCTCCTGATTTGGGATGGTAAGACCACTTGAAGAAGTTTAAGCAATAAAAGTCATCCTAATTATTGATTATAAAGTTTCTCCATGACTAATCTATGGTCATTAGAAAGAGGTCTCCAATTCACTTCTTTAATGAAATTCAATCTTTAACAAGCCATAGGGTTATAAAACAAAAGATGGAATATAGATAAACTCAAGGAGTTTCCAGCTCTCCATACTCCAATATAGTATTCCAGTTTTCATTGTATTTACCACTAAACAAGCTGCGTAATCAATCTACTATGACCCATGGAAAACATCTTAAAGCTGCAAGACTCAAAAGTATCAAAATTATATTACCAAATACCAGCAACAGCTAGATGAAAAATCTCTTCTCCTCTTTAAACATTTCAAGAGTCAAATAAGACAATAAGAGGGGACAAACATGACTGCAAATGGACTGCGGTATTACAATTCAACAGAAACATTGTTCAAGCATGCCAGTATGTGGACTCCAATACACATCGCACGATTTAGTCTACTCTACTCTACGCCTTTCTTTTCTGTTGGTTGACATCAACAAATTGATACACCATTTTTTCGGATTATATTTCTCTGAACAAGAAATCTCAATATAAAAATAAAGTAACATTTGAGGCTTAAGATTCAATCAATTGAAATTAGATCTTAAATTTAAGACATAAGAAATAAATGATACATCAAATACTTGAATTTACTCAATGTCTCATCCAAAGACAACACATCCATCTATGACCATATTGCCGTACATACAAACGGCACCCTTTGCATAAATAGCCAACCCACTTTTGCCCTAAGTAAAATATAAGTTATCATTTTTTTGTTCAAAGCAATTATTGCTATTTTTCACCTTACAGAAAGAGCCTTGCATATAAGTAGCACCCGTCATTTAAATAGACACACGAAAATAATCTTGGCCCAAAAAAAATTTAAAATAAAGAACAACAAACGAAAATAACGGGGAGTAGAGGAGTCAAATTCCTTCTGCTTTCTCAGTACAAATCGAATTCCAAACTCAGATCAGACCAAAAGCAGAAACAAACAGTAGCAAAGCAGATCGATGTACAAGCAACCAAACATAACAATAATAGAACTGGCATCGTTCTTAACAATAATAGCTGCTTAAAGTGCTGGAAGATATCGTACCAAATCACATAGCAAACTCCCCAGTTACACTTTTACTCTCCATCTCCGAACCCGTTCCCAGAATAAATGAACCCAAAAGCGAAATCAAGGAATAAAAACTTACTGTAGCCATTGTCAACAAGGTAATTGAAGGTATGTCCATCGCAGTTGTAAGTAAACTTGTTGTTGGTAGCAGGAAGCTTCTGCAGGCACTGAAAGGCGATGGAATTGAAGTTGCCGCTGAATTCAGTGTATTCGGCAAGAATCACAGTTCCTCGAGAAACGAAGGCGTAGATCAAAGACTTCTGGTTATGGCTCATCTTCTTCTCTCTGAATTCAGTGTACTGATTCTTGCTTCGGATTTCAAAGAGAGATCTGGGAGCAGTTTATGCTTTTACAACCCAGAGGCCTGTCTTTACCTACACTCTCCCCTGTTGCTTTTCTAGAGAGAGAAAGTAGAAAGAGAGTGGAAGATAGGAGGGTTTAAAGGGAGAGAGAAACCCAAAGTTGCGTTTGGCGTTAGAGAGAGAGAACGGGGATAATACCGTGGCAGCCAGACAAACTGCGAAAGAAAATGAAAGAAAATCATTACACGAAAGAAAATCATGAAAGAAAATTTGTTTAGTATATCGAAAAATAAAAACAAAATTTTAACTGATTTTTCTAATTTTTATCTGTAAGGCGAGTATTATTGACCCTCCTTTCCCTTTTCTTTCATAAGCCTTTAAGTGAAATTTATCGATTACTGAAAAAGACAAACAAAAAACAAAATTTTAACCACTTGTCCTAATTTTGTTTTCAAAGTGACTATTATTAAAATTAAATAAAATTATTTCAGTTATAGTAAATCTTTTATAAGTTGGCGACAAAAAAAAACAAATTTAAGTTTATGTTTAATATCAACTTAATCTTAAAAATGCTAATTGTAGACCGCAAAATAATTTTAAAACTTTTTATTAATTTAAATGGACGTTAATATAAAAGAAAATAACAAACACACTTTAATATAAAGTTAATAATTATATATATATATATATATATATATATATATAGCATGTTACAATTTGCACATATAATGACGTGTGAAAATTTGACCCGTTTGACATTTGATGCTTTGTGTTAGATACCTAGATATTTTTAAAAAAGAATTAAAAGTATCTTCTGAAGATGAAAAATTAATTCATTTATATTTATTAAATATAAACGTTAAAGTTCTACTTCCTTTCAAGTAGCATATCTATTAATCAAACCATATCTTCTAATCAATTTTAAGTTATATTTGTGTAGCTATAAAGCATAAAACTAAAATGTTTTTATAGTAAGTTATTAGATGGTAAGCTAATGGTGAGGAGTGTAGATAATTAAATAAGTCATAAATTTAAACCCTTATTTTCTTATGTACCAAAAAAAAACTATTTTTATAGTGATGAAATGATATAAGATATATGAAAATAAAACTATTTAAGAAAGATGGCAAATATAGAAAAAAGAAGGTAGTTAACTAATAACTTGAGAGCAAAAGTGATTTAACGAAAGCCCTTGTAATGATATAGGAAATAATAGAGCAGAAGAGGTATAGTGAAAATGAAACAACTTAAAGAGTAATGATATATGAAACTTCAAGATTAAGGATTGTTCACTTATAATTAGACTACTCACGAGAGGTTTAGGTCACACTGCGACTTCACACATCAATCATTCCATCTAAAGAGACCAGGCATGGCCATGGCTTCTGCATGCTGCACTTTACACTACCTGTACCATTTGCTTGAAGTATATTGATTACTTGTCTTATAAGACTGTGGTTGTTGGAATGCATCACGTAGAGGGATGTAGATGTGGATCTTGGGTTGCTAGGGCAAACTAGGTCGAGCAAGATGTGGATCTCAAGATGTGGATCTCGAGTTACTAGGGCAGGCTATTGGAGCAGGACACATGGCAAAAGAAGAAGACCTGTGGAAGAAAAGGGGAACTGGGTCTTTCTGAAAAAAAAAAAGGGGTTGGGATTTTATGAAGTTTTTTCCTTCAAATAGGTTCTTTAAAAAATATATTAAAAAAAAAAGAAACTAGTGGCCGTTGGATCACAGATCCAAAATAAGTCAAGTAGACAATTTGCTTCTCCATCTGCCTAGGTGTCAATACATGTCTTTTAAGTGTTCTCCACTTATGTGATTGAAAAGATTCTAAAGTATCTATCATTTTATTTATTTACAAAAAAAAATTATATTTCTTAAATTTTGACTCAAATTTTAATTTTAAATTGTTACTAACAGACACTAATGTAATTGATTTTTATTACACATGTCAATGTCAATTCATTCAGCTAAGACGTCCACGTTAGATATATATATATTTAAAATGATAAAATTGTCTCTTATTTTTTCAATTTTGATTGTTGGCATCTCTTTACTTGAAGGACAATTTTGTCATTTTAAATATATATCTATGTAATTTTACCTATTTGGACGAGTTAATGTTAGTGTATACAATACAGGTGGTAACATTAACATCACCATTTATAATTTAGATAACATCAAACTCAAAAACAAAATTAAAATTAATTGAAAATGTTAAACAAGATTGACACAATTTAAAAATTTTAGGATAAAATTAAAACTTAATTCAAAATTTAGGGACAAAAATAATATTTTTACCTATTTTGTTCACTTTTGTATTATTATTTAACTTGATGGTGAAAACTCAAGTTGGAGACATCGTTTATCATGGTATCCTTTCACCCCTCTTGTTTGGCCCTTGAGAATACTTGATAATTTTCATCCAAAAGGAATTGTTTATCATTTGATTATCCAAAAGGAATTGTTTATCATTTGATGTTGTCTAGGGAACCACCATATATCTTTCAAATGGAGCTCTACCAACTTAAGAGCTTAATAACAACAATGAAGAGAGTCCAACATGGCCACCCCACTGCCAAGTTTTCCACCTCAACGTGGTAATATCATGAAATGAAGGGGCTGAGTCTTTTATTGCAATATTAACATTACTGTGAAGTTACTATTAAAAAAAGGAGAGTCGAGCGCCTGATAGATTGTTTGTCCAATGTAAATCATTAGTTTTTACAACCAACGATTCAGGCTTCATGATTATTTTAAAAAAAATTGAAAATCTGGGACATTAGTTGTGAAGACTAACGGTCTAAATTAGGTCAAAAACCCCACTTCGCGCTTGTGCTTAGCAGAGGATCCAGAGTCTAAAGAAAGGGCACTAAAAAAAAATTAGAGACCAATTTTTTAATTTTAAATTCATGTCAATATTGTTTCAAATTTATGTTTAATTTTTTAAAATTAAAATTAGAATTTAAAACAAATTTGAAATAAGAGTTTAGAGACAAAAATTTAGTCTTTAAATTTTCTTTCTAATTTCATGATTTTTTTTAAAAAATAAAAATTATGATTTCAGGCAGAATTATGTTGTCTCTAAATTTTTTTTATTTCGTTTACAAAATAAAAATTTAGATTTGAGATGAAAATTTTTGTTTTCATTTCAATAAATTAACAACATGTATTTTAAAGATATATTTTTTTTGTCTTAGTAATTTGAGATGGAAAATTGTTTTTCTTGTAATAGAGATTAAAGGAGTCCAAGCACACCAAGTAAGACCAAGAAAATGGCGAGCATAAGTCCATATTCCAATTGAATATGGACTTAACCACGATTGATCAAAGTAAAGCAAAATTTAACCCTATTTTGATTAAAGAGGACATATAATTATACCCCATCTTCTTCAAGAGCAAATCTCTTTAAGGACATAACACTAGCTATTATTAGAAAATAGGAGGAAAAAGAAAATAAAAACTAGCCTTTGCTTTGCTCAAGTCATCAAAAAATAAACATGATCACCTAAACAAATTAAAACCAATCATTATATATTATTATTGTAGGAGTTAGTTGTAGTTAGAACTATGAGAGAATGATGGTCTAACTTTTAAAATATGCACTCTCTTACAAACGTAGAAGAGCCATTAAGACTTGAATTCTCATCACTTTTGTAAAAGTTACTACGAACAGGTCACCAATAAAAAAAGTTAAAAAGAAAAGCAAGGGAATGAGGGTTAATTACAATAGAAAGCTCTGGTGGGACATTAAAGAACCAACCAAAAATTGGAACAAAATTTGAACTCAAATGAACATATATATGATGCTTGTAATATTTATGTATAACTTGTTATGTTTAAGACACGTCTTTATATATTGAGATTGGACAATTTTAAATTATGTTGATTATGCGTTTGGATGTATTAATGATTGCGTGGCTTCGTTTAATTATGATTTTATATGAATAATATATAAAGGAGTATTACGAAAAAATACCCACCTAGGTAAACATGTCTGAGTTCACAGAATTGAAGATTTTACGAAAAAGATGATAAGAGGATTGCGCTTGATAGAATATGAATGCAATGATAAAAATTATGATATCTGTACGATTTCAAAGACTTGACTATTGGAAAACCATATCCGATCCTAACCGTTGTTAAAAAATAATGCATCTCTGCAATATTTTTAATATTGCAGAGGATCCGGATCCTAAAAAACTAATTTAAATTTGAATGTTTGTCTTAATTTTGTCAGTTAAGTCAGATTTTAGATTTAATAATCCAAATATCAAGTAGTAGTTTTGATAATTTTTTATTTTTTTAAAAAATAAAATATAGAATGTTAAATCTAAAATCTGACAGTCCATATTAAGACAAGTATGATGATTGTCTAATATTGCTTCCCAATGTTTCTGAAATCTTCATAATCATTTTTAATTTTATTGCATTCTAATGTCATAAATTGACTCTAGTCTCCTCATTTTCAAGTGTTTGTGGTCATTCTTTCAATAAATTTTTACTCTTCATAATCTTTTAATTTGATTTGTCTTGGTTAATAGTGACTTTTTTTAATTAGAAATATACCGCCTTTATTTAAATTTCAAATTCCTTGCTTAAATTCTACATAAGTTGCTATTTGATCGTCTTTACAGTCAAATCTCCATAATCTAATACGCATAAAAAGAAGTACATCACAGTAACATCATGCAACTAATTAAGCAGTAAGCATTAAGATATAAATCTTTATTAATTAAGACATATCGTTTGAAATTTGAAATTTTTTGAGATTTAACTTGATTTATAATCATAAGAAATAGCGCCATATTAACTGAAAAGAGTGATCTTAGACGAGAAATTAACATAGGTGACAAGATCGGTAACAAAGATTAACATATAACTCATCAATTTGAAATCAAAGAAAATATTTAAGGAAAAATGCACTTTGCCCCTATGAATTTTTTTTAATTATGCAGATAACTCTCATGAACTATAGAATTTAACATAAAATCTCTTTAAACTTTTTATTTCGTGCAGAAAAATCATTCTGTCCAAAAATCTGTTAATTTGACTAATAATTAACATTGACTGGGATAAAAAAATTGTCATGTCAACTATATTTAAACACGTCAGTGGTTAACATGGACAAAAAAATGTCACATCACTTTTGACCCAAAATCTCTATATATCTACCCAACCCACATGAAATTCAGCCTAGCCTATTTCTTGATTTTCCTCGTGTCAATCTTCTTCCTTGTTGAGAATGTTAGCTGAGAATAATAATAACCACCAACAATAAAACAACGGTGACCGGCGACAACCAAGAAAAAGTTAATCAGTGACTGGAAGAGATACTCTTCTGACCAAAATCCAAAGAAGAAGAGATGCGAACCTAAAGAAATTGTGACTTCAAGTAATGAAAAATTTGTTGATTTTGCCCAAAATATCATTCGTTGTTCACTGTTGTTCATCGCTTACAAAGAAAACAGATTAACATTGCTTGTCACTGTTGTTCACTGCTCATTGCCTTCACTTACTCTTAGTTATCGTTCACTCGTCTTCCTCAATATGCTTGGCTGGTGGTTACTATTCTTCTCAACGAAAAAGAAGATAGGCACAATGAATATACAACTTTTGGGTTAGATTTCCCCATTGGTGGTTACTGCTCTCCTCAACGCTGGGTTGGATTTCATGTGAGTCAAATAGATAGAGTTTTTGGGTCGGATTTTCATGTGGATTGGGTAAATAGAGCTTTTGGATCAAGAGTGATGTGACATTTTTTGTCCATGTCAGTTGTTGACGTGTTTAAATATAGTTAACGTGACAATTTTTTCATCCTCGTTATCATTAATCATTGGTCAAACAAATGAATTGTTAGACAGAAGGGCTTTTCTGCACTAAATTGAAAATTTATAGCGATTTTGTGTTGAGTTTTATAGTTCATGCAGATTATCTACATAATGAAAAAGGTTCATGTGGACAAAGTACATTTTTATAACATTTATAATAGTTCTTACATTATTAATTTGACCATTATATTCATTTACAATCTAAAATTAGTTTTCCCTCCTATGCTCTCACCTAAGGGTTGGTTTCGGATTATTATGGCTTTTTTTTTTGGGCCTGTTGTATAAACCAAAAATTTATGGTTGATAAATTTTTCTTTAGTGTTTCTTATTTTGTTTTGAAAAGCACCTTGGAGATGCTTCTAAATATAGCTGTGGCTGTTGTAAAATTAAAATGTCTAAAAGAACTTTCACAATTTAATTAAATTCTAGATAGGTTCATGTTGGAAACTTATTACCATGCTTTAGGTTGTTGTCCATATAAATTTTTACGTTCTTATTAGTTCAATTTTTTTTTCTTTGGAATATCTTTCTTAGCCTCTCACTACAACACACGTTGTTGTTATCTTTTGACATATATTATATTCACAAATATAACAATTCTTTAATTCTTCTCATGGAAATATATTCTTTTAATTTAATTTTTTGTTTGTAGTTCTAATGTATTAGTTTTATGAGCCTTTAACTTTCATCTTTATATTATTTATTTCAATTTTACGTTAGCTAGTATATCATATTTCAATAACTTGATCAATGTTCATTGATTTTTTTTTCAGTATTAATTAAAAAAAAAATCTAGCACGTACTCGTTATTGTCACTTTATACAATTACAATGACTTCTAATTAAAAGTCACAACATTTCCAAATGGATCTAAAGATCACTCTTTTTACTTAATATATTCAACACTTCCACATTACCCTTGCACGCTCAAAAATGATAAAAATACCTATATCTAATAGGAACAAAAGTACTCTTATACCCTAATTATGTTTAAGACATGTATTTGTTAAAACTAGATCATTTCAAGTTATGTTAATTGTGTTTTTAAATAATAATAATAGTTATGAGTGTTTTTATGCGATTTTATAAATAATTTTTACGTAGACAAGTATTAACTTAAGAAAAAAGAATTCTCACTAAAAATTTGTTTAGAGGTAAATGGATTCGGATCGAAGATTTGGCAATTTTATGGGAAAGGGCAAGATGATTGAATTTGATGCTCAATAAGGTATAAGTTTGGGATGAGAATTTTTTTCTTTTTTTCAGGTTTGGAATTGAAAATTATAATATCCTTACCTTACACATATCATATTCATGATCGTTCTTGCACTTCTAAATATATTTTTTATTGAAATTAATTTACAATAATCCAACCGTTCGGTTGGGAGTAAAAAATATATTAAAAAATAAAGTAATTTTTAACTAATTAAACACTGCATTAGAAATATGCAATTCACAATAAATATATATTGTCATACATTTTAGTAAAGAATATTACGTTGCAACAAAATTGATTAACACAATAATTTTAAAAAGTAGTGTCATTCCAATTACATGTAAAAGTCGTTTTATGTCTGTGTTTTCGTTATTGAAAAAATATTTTATGATCAAGGTAAGAACTTCACTAAAACTGATGCATTGGAAGATGATATTAATATCCGGTAAAGTCCATACAAAAAAAAAAATGTAAGGATATTGTGTTTCATTGTATGTGTGTGTGTGTTTTATTTTGAAAAAAATTGTAAAATTATTTTTAAATCTTAAAAATTAAAACAATAAAAATTTGTTTGAATAATTTGTCTTGAAAATAATTTTCAATATAAAATTTTTTAAATGATTTTGAGGTAGATTCAATACAACATAATAAAAGTATTTTGAGAAAAAAAGGATAAAAACAAACACAAATCAAATATATTAATTGAAAATGAAAAACAAATACATTTAGTGGCAATCATAAACTTCAACTATATTTATTAAAAAGTTATAGATATTAACCGCTGCAAGTAATATATATATATATATATATATATATATATATATATAACTTGTAATAAATCATATTTACATAAATCATATTAATGAAATTTTATAACTACGATAAAGTCACCACATTTTCCCACCTATTTTCAAAATAAATTTTTTTTGAAAATATAAAAAGTATTGTTAGTTTTAAAACAATATTTTCAAAAATAATTCGTAAAGATCATTTTAATTTTTTAAAAATGAAAAATACTTCTTAAAATGGAAATCTACTGTTTATTTTATTTTTCCTCTCTTGGTTGAATAAATGGTTAAATAAGAAGAACATGAAGTAAGTGGTGATAAAAAGTGGAAAATAGATAATGCATCTAACATGCTTGAAGATTGTTGTAATGTTACGTCAAGGGGTTAAAGTTGTACATCATTTATGCTCAGTTGTTTCTTTTCTGTTTAAATGTCACAGCTCCCACATTCATAAGATGAGCCAATGATGGTGATTCAATTTCAACTCTGAGAATAAAACATTCGTGCAAACAAAGGGTTTTTGATTGATGAAAAATGGCATCAAGTTGAAGTTTTGGTGATGCCGGCCCTCTTGGTGGTTGGGAGGATGTAGACCTTCCTCCTTAACATATATCACAATATCACAAAACCATTATGCTCAATCTTTTTTTTTTTAACAAATTATTATTTTTTTGGTAAAAGAGTAATTCATTAAAAGGGGATAAGAGAAACACACAGTTTGTAGTTTAGTCCTCCTACAAACTGATTACAGTCGAAGTGCATAGCAGTTGATACAAGAGAAGCAAAAAAAAAAAAAAAAGCGCACACACAAAGGAAAATAACCAAGACTAGATGCCGATTTAAGTACATAGTAGCAGTAGTTAAAACTTCACACACATAAGACTAGTGTCCAAATGCACGTAGATTAAAGGCAAAGACAGCAAGAGAAGAACACAATAACTTGGTAGGAACAATGGCTTCATATTCTCCTTTGTCCCTCAGATAAGAGGCTCTTAAAAATTTTGGTACTGAATTGCAGGTGTTGTAAGGGAGTTTGAGAAGCCTTCCTTCTTTTGCAAGGTGGTCCACACAAGCATTGCTATCTATGCTAACATGACTGAGCCTGGAACTAGAGAATGTAGGACCTCCAATTCATAATTAGTGGTTGAAAAAGGTGAGTGAGGATATTGTTGCTGTTAATTAGGTTGATTGCTGTTATGGAGTCTAATTCCACTTCTAACTTGGAAATATTGTGGGAAGCAGCGAGTTTAAGTCTTAGGAAAATAACCCATAGTTCAGCTTGAATAATGTTGCTGTTGCCCATAAACATTGCAAAATCAGCTTGCCAACAACCATGTTCATCGCGGATGTAGCCTCTTGCTCCCAAAAGAGAATTATACATAGAACCATCCACATTTAATTTCAACCATAAGTTAGGCGGGTATTTCCAGTTTTGGAAGTTGTTTCTGTTGTTGGAGGGAGGATGGCAGTTTGGGTGGTCAAGGATTGTCCAATATTCAATGGCTTTGTGTTTTGCTAGTTTTGCTACTATATCTGGTTGGAAAGGTTGATTTCTGAAAAGTTTGTGATTTATGGATTTCCATATTGTTGATATAACAGAGAGGAAGAGGGTGCTCCAGTAAATATTGTAAAAGGTTGGGGAGTGGGTTTTTGCATTTTGTTCTAGCTAGATAGCCAAGTTTCAGCGAAAGTTTGTTGGATATGGGAAGGTCATCCATTTTTTTTTTTTTTTTTAACTTCATGGCAGTCTCTAAGGATGTGTATAATTGTTTCTTTAGTAATATTGCAGAGGAGACAAAGATGGGAGCAAAGGATATTAAGTTGGATGAGTTTTGCTACAGTTGGAATTCCATTTAGATAGCGTTTCCATATGAATATTTTATCTCTTGGGTGGTTGAGTGTTTTCCAAGTCCAGGTTAGGTTGATATTTTCAGGTTTTCCACTTAGTAAGTAGTTTTAAGCAGATTTGACAGTAAAATTTCCTTCTATTGATTGATTCCAGTACGTTAAGTCATCTGCTGAGGCTATGTTGGTTGGAAGAGCTATGGCAGCTATTTGGTCATGAAGTTTTCTAGGGAAACGAAAGGAAGGGTGTTTAAGTTCCAACAGTTGGTTCTGTTGGTTGTGGTGATTATGGATGAAACTTTTTTGTGTTCATCTAAGTTTGGGAGGGGACCATATAGTTGGTTCCTCAAGGGTAAGTTGTTAACCCAAGGATCGTACCATAGGCTTGTGGAATTACAACTCCAAATAATGAAACTAATGCAATTTCTATAGATGTGAGTCCTTAAATATGCTTCCATAAGTATAAGAAGAGTTTTCTTCCTATTATAGCAGTATTTATGCAGGAAGAGTTTAACCCAAGGTTTATGAAGATTGGCGTTTATATTCCATTTTAGTTTTGCCATATAAGCTGCATTAAGGAGGTTTGAACTTTTGATACCTAACCCACCCATATTTTTTGGTTTGGTGATTTTTTCCCATCCAATATAGTGAAGTTTTGAGTGATTCTTTGATTTGTCCCAGAGGAAATCTCTATTTATTTTATCAATATTATCATTAATTTTTTGGGAGTTTAGAAACTCTCATAAAGCAGCAAGGAATGAAATTAGTTGTTGCTGTGATTAGTTGAGCTCGACCAGCAAAGGAGGGTAAATTTTTTTTCCAACCTTGAAGTTTCTGGTTAAGTTTATTTATTATAGTGCAAAAATCATTGGTGACATAGTTTGGTTTTAAGGGTTACCCTAGGTAGTTACCTAGGTGATTTGAGTAGCGGATTTGGAGAAAGTTGGAGATGATTTCTTTCCTAGACTCTTCCAAGGTTTGGGGAAATTCAAAGCTTCGATTTTTGTTTGTTAGGTTTATTTCCATTCCACTGGAGCTACAAAATTGATCAAGCACATTTTTAAAAGCTTGGGTAAAAAGTAGGATGTTGTCCGCGAAGAGGAGGTGTGAGACAAGAAGGTTATGGGATCTTAGTTTGAAAGGTCTCCAAGTGTTTGAAAGATACATCCTCTTGGATCTGAGCTGATAGGTACTCCATGGCCATGATAAAAATGTAAAGTGATGTGGGTTCCCTTGTCTAATGCCCCTGTAAGGTTTAAATGGGTAAGTTTTGTTTCCATTGATAATGGGGACATATTCCATGGAAAGGAGGCAGGAGTTTATTAGCTTGTTCCATTGATCAGGCAGATTAAAAGCTTTTAGGACGTGATTAATGAAGCTCCAAGAGATAGAGTTAAAAGCTTTTTTTTTTTTAAAATATATATTTTAAGGATCATCCATCCTTCCTCTTTTTTTTTTTTTTTTTTGGGAGTAGTTCATGAAGTGAATATATTCTTGAGGTAGGATAAAGAGGTCCACCGTGTGCCTTCTTTTCATGAAGGCTCGCTGGAGGGGGGAGATAAGATTATGTAGATGAACTCTTAGTCTATTAACCAGTATTTTGCAATAATTTTGTATTGAGTAGTACAAAGGCCACATGGGCGACAATGGTTTCTTGTGGTCGGATTTTCATTTTTGGGAATAAGGCAGAGAAGGTTCTACACTAGGAAGCAGGGATTTCCTAGGTTGCAGATACTAGTAATATCCTTGACTAGTAGAGTCTTTGTGTTTTTTTTTAATAGAAAATTGCATGAAGGCCATCTTCTCTTGGAGTTTCAAGAGGATGAATGTCCCACAGGGCTCTTTTGATTTCTTCTATGTCTAGGCAGGTAGTTAGGATGTGTTTTACAAATTCAGTGAATTGAGGTAGTCTATTGAGGAGTAAGGTTGATGGTGGGGTTGTTTGGGCATCTGAAGTGGGGTTGATCAACTGAAAAATACATAGGTACCCAGATATTTCTTCTATTGAAACAGATTCACACCTTGCATTAGGGAACAGTGGGTATTTGTTCTTATTTTGCCAAATTAAAATTTCGATGGGATTAGTTGCCTGCCATAGTCGAATTTTCATTTTGTTCTTGTCAAAATTCAAACAGATATATAGGATACACACAGAACCAGAGGCTCTATCAATTTCTGATGGGATTGAACGAGTCTTATGCTACTGTTAGAAGCCAAATCCTTCTCATGTTACCATTGCCATCCATCAATCAAGCGTATTCAATGTTGCTTCAAGAGCAAACGTAGAGAGACACGTTATCAGAAAAGGGGAACAAGAACAAAAAGAACTGGAATTTGCAATGTGATCATTGCAACAAAAGGGGCCACAAGAAGAAAAATTATTTCAAAATCATTAGATACTCTGCAAATCTGAAGTGTAAGAAAAAGAGTTATCAACAAACATTTGTCAACAGTGTTGCTGCAGAAGTTAATACTGAAACCTCTGTCTTAGAATCACCAAGCTTCAGCCAAGACCAGTACAAGCAAATCTTGAGGTTGCTTGAGCAAAAGACCTAAACAAAAACTCAAGCAAATATGGCATCTGAATCAAATGTCAGCACGTTAGGTATGTGTCTTTCCTTACCTAACAATGTTCTTTCTAAATGGCTTCTTGATATGGGTGCAACAAATCATATTACCTTCACTTATGATTGGCTGGTAAATTTCAAAAAAATTGAGGAAGCTTCCTCATGGATCTCTATCTAAAGTTTGTCGCATGGGAGACCATAAAATTGCCTTTGACATTATTCTGAAAATTGTTTTATATGTTCCTAGATTTAAACACAATCTGATCGTTGTTGCCAAATTGAGTAGAGACTCTTCACGTAAAATATGTTTTTTTTCCTACTTTTTGCCTAATGCAAAATCTCTCAAGTGGAAACTTGATGATAATTGGTAAAGAAAAGGAAGGCTTGTATGTTGTGTTGGATGAAAATAAGTGTAGTTAAGCTATGAATGTTGTTGATAAAGAAAGTAAATTTTTTTTTTGTGGCATTTATGATTAGACAAAACCCCATATGATAAGCTAAAACACTTGAATGTCATAAAAAATGTTGTTACTGATTCATATTGTATAAAAAAATGTTTTGTCTGTACATTGGCCAAACAAACTAGAACTCCTTTCCTATTAAGTGATTCTAGATCTACTAAATGTTTTGATTTGCTGCGCATTAACTTGTGGGGACCCTACAATCATTGTACTCATGATGATAAGAAATTCTTTGTTACCATTGTCGATGATTTTAGTAGATATGTTTGAATATACTTGATCAAATTTAAAAGTGATACAATTTGCTGTTTAAAGAATTTTTTTTGATATGTTAAAAATCATTTTTCTATGAACATCAAATCCATAAGAACTGACAATGGAACTAAGTTTATAAATAAATTTATTGCTGTACTACTGGATAATTTAGGGATCACCCATCAGAGTTGTGTCGGTTCCCCTCAGCAAAATGGTGTTGC
Organism: Biancaea sappan; assembly: GCA_037074585.1. Classification (NCBI taxonomy): domain Eukaryota; kingdom Viridiplantae; phylum Streptophyta; class Magnoliopsida; order Fabales; family Fabaceae; genus Biancaea; species Biancaea sappan. The sequence continues at coordinate 4,784,397 of CM073496.1, read as the reverse complement.
TGAGAGGAAATATAGGCATCTTTTAGAAGTTGCAAGGGCTTTAAAATTCCAAAGTAATTTTCCTATTCAATTTTGGGGAGAATGTGTTAAAAGTGTTGCTTACCTCATTAATAGAATGCCTAGCAATATAATTAGAAACAAAACTAATGAACTTTTGTTTGATAAAGAATCCTTGTTAGATCATTTGAGACTTGGACATCTCACTTATGCCACCAACATTCATAAAATGGACAAATTTGATGCTAGAGCTATTCTTGTGTGTTGCTTGGTTACTTTGATCTTTAAAAGGGATATAGGCTGTTAGACATCAAGGAAAAAAGAACCTTTGTAAGCTGTGATGTGAGGTTTCATGAAAACATTTTTCCTTTCCATCAAGAAAACAAAGAAAAGTTTAGTGCTTTTCAAAGCCATCCTAATTTAGATTTTGTTGAAATAGAATCTGATAGCCATGAGAATCAAGAAGAAAACTCAAATATTTTGCAAGAAAGTCCTCCACCAAATCCTACTGATTGTGTCACCTCAAATAATGACACGTTGAATCAATCTATGGCTAACATATCTACTAGGCAAACCAAGCCTCCAATATGGCATAAGGATTATGTCTTGAGCTCTAAATCCCAGTGTAGTTATCCCATACATAATCATGTGCATATAAATATCTCTCTAATAACTATCAATGTTTCTTATCCAAGATATCATGTCATAAGAACCAAACAATTTTGATGAAGTAGCAGGGACAAAAATTGGGTAAAGGCTATGAAAGATGAGATTTTAACTCTTGAGGGAAACAAAACTAGGGAGGTTGTTCCCTTATCTAAAAATAAAAATATCATAGGAAGTAAATGGGTGGATAAGGCCAAATATGACTCCAAGGGAAAATTAGAGAGATATAAGGCCAAATTGGTTGCTAAGTGATTTAGCTAAAAAGAAGGGGTAGATTATAAGAAGACTTTTTCATTGTCGCTAAAATTGTCACTATTAGGACTTGTATGGCTCTTGCTTCCATGAATGATTGGCTTATATATCATATGGATGTTAATAATGTTTTTCTACAAGGAAACTTAGATGAAGACGTTTATATGTATCTTCCTCAAGGTTTTTCTAGTGAGGGGGAACAACAAGTGTTTTGTGAACTTAAAAAATCCCTCTATGGTTTAAAATAGGTTTCTAGACAATGGAATGTTAAGCTAACTCAAACCCTCTTAAAATATGGATATGAACAAAGAAAAAATGATTATTCTATGTTCATCAAGAGAAATGGGAATAATATTGTCATCTTTTTAGTATATGTAGACGATTTAATGATAACAGGTAGTGATGAACATATGATTCAAGAACTTAAGCTTATACTAAATCAAAATTTTAAGGATATTGGAATTATGAAATATTTTTTGGGTATGGAAGCAGCTAGGTCCAAGAAAGGGATTAGTTTGCGTCAAAGAAAGTACACCCTTAATATCAACACTTCCCTTGAACAAAATATCAAATTTACTAACAAAGAATATGATGATAAATTTAATCTTGGCTGCAAAGATGAATTACTTGAAGATGCGAAAGAATATAGAAGACTCATTGGTAAACTCTTTTATCTTACTTTAACTAGACCTGATATTACATATTCTGTACAAACTCTAAGTCAGTTTATGCAATCTCCAAAAAATTCTCACTTGATGGTTGCAAAAAGAATTGTACAGTACTTAAAAGGAAAACCAGGTCTTGGGCTTTTCCAGCAGGACAGAAATTGGAAATGGTAGCCTACTATGATTTATATTGGGCAACCTGCAATCTGACTAAAAAGTCAGTCACTAGATACTGTATCAAGTTGGGAGAGGCTCTTATATCGTGGAAGGCCAAGAAGTAGCACACTGTTTCCAAAAATAGAAGCATGGCAATGACGGTCACTGAATTAATATGGATTCGAGGACTTCTCAAGGATATGGGATTCAAAATCTCCCAACCAGTAGCCTTATACTGTGACAACCAAGTTGCATTACAAATCAAAGTAAGGCCTAGCATGAAATATCTGGGTACCTAGGTATTCTTCAAAACTCCAACTTTTGGAGCAAGGCCTAGAAGACCCACAGGAAAAGAAGAAAAGAAAAATAAAATAATTGATGACGTGGTGCCATGTCAGCACCTATTTGGACACGTGTGCTGATGGAATGATACTAGTCAATACCACATGTACTAATATTACTACCGTTAACTGATAGTTGACTAACAGCAAGGATTAATCTTTATGTTTTTGGAAACTATAAGGACTAAATAATTGATTTTTAAAGTACAGAGACTAAATTCATGGTTATAGAAACCTTAGATAGATTTTAACTTACAATTTATATAATAACATTTTACAGAATATAAAGCTATCAAAATCTAATTGTATTGGAATGAAACAAGTTCAAATGTCATACATAGACAATTAAACACAGTTCATAAATCACTAAAGTAACAATACATATATTAACTAAGTCATAAAATCACATATCACTATACTTACAAAACAAATAGGGTAAGTCTACATAAAGCTCAACCTCTTAAGGGGTTAAGTGTTTATACCATTGGACCATCTTGAGATCTGTGTATATGATAATAAAAAAATAATTTATACAAATCTCAAGATAATTTAAAAGTGAAAACACTTAACCTCTTAAGAGATTGAGTTTTTTATAGACTTACCCAAACATAAATTACATAACATAATCATTCACACATCAAGTCCATGCTCATCCATATCTTCCTCATCTGCATCATCTTCATTACTATCTATATCATCATCTGAATTCCATAATATGCATGAGCAAGCAAGTTTAATTTTGTTAGAAACAGAAAATTTCCCCATCAACATTACAGTAATATACCATATTACCATTTGTAGAGAGTAATATTAGAAATACAAAACATGATCAATATCTTCTTCCTCATATCATATATGGTTAATATACTTGTATACAGAATTTCAGGTAAGTTTTTCTATGTAAATTAAGAAAGACAAAGCTACAAAATACACATAGACGTAGTTTAAGAAACAATAATAATTTTCTTCAAGAATATCAATGAGCTTAACCTATATACCCAGCAGCAAAAACACACAACAACTTTTAAAAAACAACATTGAAAGACTCCATTCAAAGCCCCCAACGTACCTGAAGAGAAAGCCAAACTCAACAGCTACATACAAATCAAAGATTAGAAAAGATCACTACTTGAAGAAGAACCAAAAACGAATCACCACCCCCAGCCACCACAATGCACCACCCACAGCACAAAAAATGCTCAACCCGGCCACTCAAACCAGTGAACGGTGTAGAGAAATAGTGAATGAAGGACACACAAGCAATCTAACTGTTTTCATTTGATTTGAGGGTCATACCTTCAAATCAAACACACCGTTTTGGGTGGCCAGAACAGTGTTCTGAGCCCGAAAATTGTGTCATTTTGCACTATAATTCTTTAAAAAACTGATCTGATAGGATCATGCAAGATAAAACGATCCATGATCTTGTTTACCAGATTGCAAATTTGCAATCCTGCACCAATCCCACGCAACTCCGCTCCCATGTGAGGTTAGGATTGAAAATGAAATGCAACATTGTAGGATGACCCTACACAGACGATCTTGACAATACTAATGCTTACTATATGGGACAATTAGTTGCTGAGCTGACCAATTGTTGGCTAGATCTGAGTTACGACAGATCTAGAAAGGGTTGAGGGACATGCTGAGTCTGAAGTGTAATCTCCTTACTCTCTTCTCCCTCTTCTTTATTTCCACTTCCCCAAGTTTTCACTTCTCTCCTTTTCCGTCTTTTCTCTATTTTCTTGTTTGAATCATATATTTGCACCTATCAGATATTCACATAATTAATATATGATATTCATATAATTAAAATATCCCTAATGGTACCTTCAAAGCTCAAACGATAATTTCCTCCATTGTTAACACTTTCATTTACAAGAGAATTTAAATTTAACTGTCCACCACATTAGCCACTCCAAACGATATGTTGCAAGACTTCCCTTTGACAAGATATGAAATATCATCAAGAGACTTTGATGACAACAGATTTAAAATATGGGAACTACAAGAATTCATTCATTTAAGAAAAAGTAAGATTAAATTTCTCTTTTGTTGTTATAGTTTCACTCAACTTATAATTTAGTTCTTATAATTTAAAAATTTTAAAAATGAGTCTTTACAATATCAAGTGAAATGAGTGGTTTAGTGTAAGAGATGAGAGAAAAAAAATAATCACCCTTAGATTACAAATAATGGTTTAAATTGATGCATATACTATTATTGCGGAAATCAAGGAAAATATTATTTTGTCCTTGATTTTCATGTTAATAGATTATGCATCAGTCTAAACTATCAAATTGTAATCTAATGATGATTATTTTCTTCTCTCGTATCCCACATTAAACCATTCCTCTCACTTACACACACATCACTTAGCCCCTGTGCTAAATCTCATTCAATATACCATTAAAGTTTGCTAATGTGGCAAATCATTTACAATTTAGGAAATCTAAATATGCACAATTCATGCCAATTTACTTAAGTGCTAAATATAGATGACATCACAAGGAAAACAAATAAGTGGATTTCACTCTTTCATTTACTTTAATCATTTCTGTTGGCATAAATTATTTCTATTTAAAGTGTTAAGATGATATATGGTTGGCCGCATTAGCAGAATTTATGGCATATGGATAAAATTGAATAGTACGAAAAACTAAATTAAAAAAATTTTAAATTATAAAAATCCAATTACATTTTTTTTAAAATTTAGAAACTAGATGAGTAATTTAACCAAGAAATAACCACACACAAACTTCACAGCACTTAAAGTCAAAGGTGGCACACCTCAATAACAAGTTCTCTTATATCCCTTGCCAGGCAGTAGATAGTGGCATTGACTAGGCCTTCCATAACGGATTCCGAACTGTCTAAAAATTACAAAACCCTTATAAGAAGTCAACGGTGATTATGTCTTTTGGATGCGTCGCTCATATAAGTTGACTTCATTGATGCCTCAGGCTAACCAATTCAATATCAAATATGAGTGTACCCAAAGTCGATCCTTCTCCATTTGCAAGACGAGTTGGATTAAAAATGGTAGTGAACAGCCTTTGCCTGTCAAAGAACTTTGATAACAGGGGAGGGATAGAGGGATTACAACAAACATAAGTAATGTAAGAACTACAGAGAAAATATTCATCATAACCCCATTTACAAAATGTACATTATATCAAACAAAAAGAGGGAGGGCAGGAAAATGTCAACATTTAATCCAAAATGAAATAAATATCTCAAATTGTGTAACTTTTCCAATCCATACAACTATTAGCAACTTCACTCGTTTCATTTAATATATACAATAACTGTTAATAATAAGAGTTTCAATTTAGTGTTAGAGGACACTTGAGAAAAGCATCTCTTATCCATACTTAGAAGTTGGGAGTTTATCGTTACCTAGGAGTCTTTACATATTCTTTATCATTATCTTTAGGAGTTTCCATCCTCTTAAAGGATTACCCTTTGTAATCAGATTTATGCAGTTCAGCATAACTATAAGGGAGGGGGTTGCCACTGTATGTATGCTACAAGTGAGCAAGCCTTTGCATTCATCATATCTTCGCCTTAATCACAAATTTCAAGTTTCAGAGCCTTATAACCTGAGCCATTGATCCCATTTTCACTTCTATCTTTTTCTCTTTTTCACGGATTAATTTTGCGTGGAGCTACAGTTCACACAAAAAAGCCCCCACTAAGTGATACCTTGGACAAATTTTCCTTTTTGGCTGAAAAGAGTTTTGGTGATATCTTCTACCCTACATACTACTAGACTTTGCTCCATTTGCTACAACAGAAATAATTGAACACGCATTGATATCTTCATATCTTTAATTGTATCTAATTAAAGTGCTTGTAGTTTTTCCCATTCACTCCTAAACACATCACAATAAATTTTGGCCATTTTTCTAGTTATAAACCTTTTTCAATTGATATTTTTTATATTTAAATTCTAGAGTGTAGCTTTAAAGTGACAAGAATTGATAAAGTTCTTTGGTCTACACCTTAAAGCAAATATGTAAAGTGATACCTGTAGTGATGAGAACCCAAGACTTGAATTAAAGAAAGATTAAAGAAAAGAACAAGATTTTATTTAATGTAGAGGACAAAACAAGACTAACACGAATGAAAGGATAATCCAGAGACCAAGTCTCCTAGAGTCCTAAGACTCCCCACAGAACAAAGCTCCTAAACACAACAATTATATTTTTTCTCCTCCCCTTCTCACACAACTAAACCCCTATTTATAACCAACACACTCCCCTAATTACCCTTTAACAGAATAACAAACTATAACCACTCTAGTATCTCATCACATAGCATCTTGATACTTGTTTGCCCTATTTTTAGGAGCTAGAATTTTCAAATCTAAGAAAATGTCAAATCCACCCTAATTTTTATTAGGTATATTAATATATATATATATAAACATATTTTAGCATATTAAAGAATAATGAGTTTCTCTAATGTAAGAAATTGGATTTCAATATCTTGTTTACTACAAGTTTCCATTGCCTGTTCTCTTACTTTTCCCCACTGAGTCTCCTTAAAAACAAAAAAATTCCACCAATGCTTAATTAATCCAAGGCATACATATCATATTACCATTTCTCTTTGGCATTTCTATTGCATTAAAGTGAATTCCATATAACAACAACAACAAAGCCTTATCCCACTAAGTGGGGTCGGCTACATGGATCGCACGACGCCATTGAGCTCTATCAATGACCAACTCTTTAGATATCTCATTTACTAAAAGATCTCGTTCAATAATTTCTCTAAGTGTCCTTTTTGGTCTTCCTCGACCTTTTTTCATAGGGCTCCAAACTATCTGCTCAACTCTCCTAACTGGCGCTTCCAACGGTCTCCTTTGCACATGCCCAAACCATCTTAAACGAGAATTCCATATAAATATTATAAAATTATTCTACCTACACCCACTATTTATATACTTCAAAGAATATAAATATATCTATTGTATTGACCCTTTTCTTTCATGTAAATATATTCATATTATAATATCCCTACCTACCCCCACTCACTAGCTGCTAACATCCCTCAATTATGACATCCAAATGCATCATCTTCTCTCATTTTTCCCATGCCTTGCTAAGAGCAGAGAGAGAAGGGTGAGAAATTGAGAGAAACCCCATTGTTGAATAAAAGGAGGAGGAAAGTGAGGTGGCAAGTCCTACCTCCTTGCCTTGGAAGCCTAGGTAAGTGAAGAAAAACTTGCTCTAAATCTTTTAAGCAACCTAGTAATCTAGTTTTGAAATTGATTCATAAAAATTAATTTGTAGAGAGAGAAAGACTGCAGTATGGCTTTAGGAAGCAGCTAAGGATCGGAAGTCTTCTAGAAAGGAAGTTGATACTAGCTGAGTTAATAAGGTAGATAGCTAGTAAAATATGAGTTTCATGTTGATTTTATATAATCTGAGTTTTATGATGCATGATTTAGTATCATTATGTATAATAATAAGCTAGTGTAATCAGTTATACTAGTTTGAATATGATATATGACATCTGTGGACAGGTTCTTGATATATGTTCTGTGTGGATGAGTTCCTGAGTGGAACATGGCACTGCATGTGAAGGGAGATTTTTAATGGAGCAAACACTCTGTAAACATGATTTTAGGCACACTTCTGCAAGACACGCTTCTTGAGAGTATGAGTTGCACTTTGTATGTGCTAGAAATACTTATTTATGCATGGGACAATATTTAGGCGTTAAATACACTCAGAAGAAGTAAGAGTGTAAGATTGCACTTTATGTACTAGATGAAATTGCACCTTATATGCTAGAAACACTTATTGTAGGTTGGATACACTCACACAGAAGTGTACGACTGCCACTACTTTTGTGAATGGTACAGTTCCTGAATCAAGTTCCTATTAGTACAAAGTACACCTTTTTATTGTATGAGTTTATAAGATGTACCAATGCAAGACATGGTTTGAATGAATTCTATTTTGAAAACCTTAGAAGTACTCACTTACGCAGGTTGTGTTTCTATGAGCTTTGCTATTTATTAAGAGTGATAATCTCATAAGTGTTTTATTAACTTCCAGATGCTAACAAACAAGAAGCAGGGAGGACAAAACATATGTAGTTGCTTTTTTATATGGATAATTACGGTTGTAGATATCTGGTGGTGTAAATATGTATTTATATAATTATAAGTAGGTTGTGCTAGTCAAATGAACATAGAGCCTAAGGACACACTTAAGTCCTGTTTTGGTAATTCGAGAATCTACTGTTTATGTCATAAGTATGTTTGTAGTAGGTAGATGAATGTATGCTCTGCATGTTGAAGTTTGATGTAATGTGATGTGATATATCGAATAATGGATGTACATTTTATGGTAGAAAAGTTAATGCAACTTAGGTGAAAAAAATTCGTTAAATGACTAGAAGGAACCTAGAATGTTAAGTGGTCAGGAAACAAATAGTTAAAATCCTCCAGAATGTACCGGAAGTCCCATGAGAATTACAGATTTATAGATGGTTTAACTCTCTCTCGTTAAGTGTAGGAAGCAAAACAGACTAGTTAGATATCAAAGTTAATTGGTGAACCCAATAAACTAATTTCAAGGTATAATTTGGACACAAGATGCCTAAATGCTTAAAACCAGAATTTTTGATTATTTTGGATAAAGCGAAGTAGAACCTCTAGAGTGAACACATGTATACCACTATATATAAGGAACCTTTTTCCTTTATAATAAAGATCTTCTTAGTTACTTTCTTTCTCTTTTTAAATAGCAGAGACTTAGTAAATCATAATTCTAACAAAACTTTGACTAATAAGGCAATTTAGCTTCTTTACCAAGAACAACTTAGGAACCTAGTGAGTGCCAAATTAAGTTAGGAAGTCAATTGAAATTGCTTATTACTTTGCCTTTAATACATTTCGAATTGAAATTGCTTCATACTCAATAGTCACATTCATATATTCTCAGACAAAGATCTAGACAAGCAAATAAACAATGAGCACCCTTCCTAGCTAGAGACATGCAATGTGTAATCATACTGGAAATAAGTGTAAATTCTATCCTAAAAGGAAATAAAGCATTATCATAGAAGTCTGAAGTGAAAAAATTTGCTTACATTAGGTGGGATGGGCTCCTGTGATGTGTTCTGATACCCTTGGGATGGTGGGATAATAACTCTTCGAATACCACCTACTTTCATTGATCGCACAGCTGACTCAATTCCTGGTATGACCTGCATATGGCATATGATGCCAACATGACAAATCTATTTCTTCGAAAGACAAATAATTGGTTGTGACCGGCATCTAGACTAGGAGCAAAGCATACCCTCAAACAGTTCACAAAGGTTTGGGTAATAAGAAATCCTTTGCCAGCCAAATTATGTGACATTTTTGTTTTGCTATTTTCAACCCCACTTATGCAATCAGTTGATAGTGCCATTTTTATTGAAGCAACACTTTGATCAAAGATTATCCTTTTAGATAAAATAAGAAATTTTATCAAGAGAGAAGATAGATACAAATGAGGAGGATTAGATATCCTCCAAGAAAACAAAATTACATAACTCACAACAAAAAATAAAAGCAAAAAGACAATTAAACATGTAATAAAGCTACTCATTCCCTCTGCATATCTGAAATAGTCTCTCAAAAGAAAGTCCTTGAGCCAAATGCCACAAAGAAGCTGAAAATAAAATCCTTGCCCATAGGTTATCTAAAAAGAATAAAACACTCCTAAGAATATCAGCACTTCACTCAAGCCATACATTCCAATTTACTGCATAAACCACTCATTTTGTTTTGCCTTATATGTCAGTAGGATATGAATTTGGAACTGATGTCATATTTTTGCTGTTGCACTCCCAATAGATAATGCTTGTTTATTACAGCTGTTAACGGTCTAAAATATGACTGTCAAGTTGAGCATGTACGTAGCATGTTTTAATAACTTTTGAAAGGAAACTCTAATACTTGAATAATAGAAGATAAAGGAAAAGAACTAGAAGTAGATGTCGACTGTGTATGATGTCCAAGAGGATGAGAATAATGAAGGTTCCAGGAATAACACTGATAGAGAAATGATTTGCCAATATCGTAGCAAATGACAGATGAGTTCAACAACTTGAATGATCCTAGCATGTTGTATTATAATCGACAAATAGTCTGAATTTCCGTGTGATTCAAATGAAACTTGTACATGGGTATTTATACGCAAGCAAAGAGACTATCCTAGGAAAGAAAATATAAATCTCTAAAGTTTAGGGATTGATCAATCCCTTAATCTAAGACTTAATCCTATGAATATAAACATATTACTATAATTATACAAATACCATAAATACAAAAGAATATTTCCTAATGTATCATAAGGGAGTTCTCAATGACAAAACTTAGCTGACGACAAGTTATGAAGTATTATCTCATGACTAAACGCATGAATCCAAGGGCCTGAATCAGCAATTACCAGCACAGATTCAGGGCTACACCTACTGGACTAACCACTTAATTCAACTCTTATTTGCATAGTACCACATGTGCACCATACACCACTCTTGTTTAATGGTATAGAATATATACATTTACTATATATATACACATATAAGTGAGTACATAAATAATAATTCACTGAAACTTGGTCATCAACTTTGCCGAAGTCGGGAGAATTATATATTAGAAGACTTTCAACTTAAAACAAGCATATTCCGTAAAAGCACAATATATATACAATTTTAAGAAAAGAACTTGTTAAAATGCTTCATTTCAGGAAACTAGCCTCTTAACTTTACTGCCTTAATACAGATACCATAGACATTTGCACAAATTCAAGAAAATATAAATAAATTTATTAAATATTGAAAATTAATTTGGATTCTACTTATGGTTAGGGGTTTGCAATGGTTCACCTGGATTTGGGTGCATTGAAGTGTTAAGATCAAGATCAATATGCTATTTACTAACTCCGTTTCATCATACAAAATGTGGTCTCTTTACCTTCTTGGTAATTGAGAGTATTACATTGTTAGAGTTCCATTAATACTAATAAAAACAGCCTCCTTCCTCGGCCACAGAAGGATAACTTAAACCTGTCAAATCCTACTCATGCCACTTCTCAAAATCAAAGTCATTGTCTATATTTCCATTCAGTGAAAACCTATCTATTTCTGAAATGCAATTCCAAGAGTATGCAATATACTCACCTTGCAAGCCACCCTCCACATACTTGCTCCCTTCATATCTTTCAGCGTAACCTGTAAACTCTTTGTTACGGTCCCTTTTTAAGGATCTGGTTATGGGTTTGTTTTGATGGTTCAAATTATAGAGAGAACCAAAATCTCTATAATTTTGGCCCTAGATCAGAGAGAGAGAACCAACCTATCTCTCTGTGTAAACTCACCAAGTTAATTTGATAACACTCAACAACATCCATTCATTAGTTCTTTGGCAATATATAATATTACAAGACATAACTGATATAAGAAACTGTTCTAAACTGCCCACACACATAATCATGAAACTGTTTTAAACTACCTACACACATAAACATGAAACTATCCTAGACTACCTACATACATTAAATACACATACATCAGCAAATATAAATTAATATAAATTATAAAATTATAAATTATAACTTCCCCTAACACTCTTGGTCTATGAGACAAGTGCAACATGCTTCCAATGGCCTTCAATCCACCTTAGGGATTTGATTTCATTGCTCACTACTTTTCCCTTGCATCTTCCATGGCAGCTACAGACTTTTTTACGAGTTTAATGGAAATTTTATTGATAGAAAGAGGGAGGAGATTTTAGTTATGAGAGGGAAGAACAATACAATAACAGAGGAATAGAGAAAAGAAAGAACCCTAGAAGTTGAGCAAAGAAGATGCGAAGGAAGAAATTTCTTATTTGCATTCCCTTCTAACCAAAGACATTACAATCTTGCCAATTTGCTCCTTTATCCTCCTGAAACCTCTGAACTTTATGGCTAAAAACCTGTAGATCTACTGGTAAGACCCAGCTCTCATTACAAATACCAAACAGCCTATTTAAAACCTGCCAAGCCACTTCACAATGTAGAAAAAGATGATTTTTTGTCTGTGAAGTTTGAACTTCTAAAACACATCCGTCAAGTACTGTGGCCCAAACAAAAGCATTTACCTTAGAAGGAGCCTTGATTTTCCAAGAATAAATTTAACAAAGGAGGACAAGGTGCATTTGGACTTCCAGTTAAAACAATTACAGAATGAAGAACAAATACACAAGCCCAAAGAATCCAAACTTGAAATCCAGCAATCAGGCATATAAGAAATTGGGCATCTAAAGTCCCAAAACCCCAAGAATTGGAAAATTTCAGAATATACCTTCTAGAATTGACTATCTACAGTCCCACCCAAAACCCAGAAATATTGACCATTTTCTCTAGATGCAATTATAAATTACCTGGAATATAGTACTTTCCCAGAAGTGTACAGCCTTAAGATCTTATGGCATAGATTGGGAGAAAAGAGAGAAACAGAGCTGAGAAATAAAATCCTACAAGGCTTTTTGGAGTTTCTCATCCTTTATAGTGAATTTGACCCTGTCAACCACATAGGATGGTGCAATCAATTAGGTAGTTTCTGAGAATTTTCAAAACACTTTCAGGCAGTCAATAGGATAAGTGATCCATTGACCCAGATAACTTGTTTTCCCCTTTTGCTGTCCAAAAACATCATGAATCTCTCATTTCCCCAAGGATCCCTTCCCACCACTCAAAAGTAAGGAATGAGAATCACAAATCGTATCATGTGATGCGATCTAACAGGTAGTCAATGGTACATATTTTTGGGTGAATTGGAATAGGTATATAATTGTAGTTTGATATGCTTTGATTAATCATTTATAGCTGGAACAGATTGTGAGGTGGCTTGGAATGTTTGGAACAAATTGTTTAGTCTCGTTGAGAAGAGTTGAATTTGCCCCGTAGATCTTAGTGCCTTCTCTGACATTAACTTTTTGGGTTTTGGAGTGAGAAAAGAGAATAAGATTTTGTGGTAGACGGCTGTGTATGTGACTGTGTGGTGTCTTTGGATAGAGAGGAATACTAGTGCTTAGACAAAGCTTTCTTCCTCCTCGTCTGTTGTGGGATAGAGTTTGTTTTGTTGCTTCTCTTTGGGTTTCAGCTAATAAGAATTTTAAGGGGTTGCCCTTTGTAAATGTTTATAGATTGGAGGGCTTTATTATACTAGCCTTGTTTTTCAGGCTTTTCAGTTTGGTTTTGTTTTTTGTTTTGTTTTTCTAAGAAGATATCTTATCCTCCTTTTTCCCTTTGTTTCCTCTTTTTCTCCTTTTTGTAACCCTCTCTCTTTCTTAATAATATTTCTTTTTGGATTAAATAAAAAATCATTTATAGCTGAATTAAGAAACTCAATGACTCAGAAAAGGCCTAGATAAGTGATAGAGACCAGACACCTATTGAACAGTACAGGAAGAGACTAAAGTCTGGAACTGAAAGGGAAATAAGAATCTATTCTAGGAGAAGGTAGTTATTTGGGAGTGGGTTAGTTATAACTAATTCCTAGGATGCTCTGGTTTATAAGCAGAATCCGGTAGGTGAGTAAAGATAGGGAAATATTCATTGGGAATTGGTGCAAGGGACAGGACTAGCCTCTTGAAAGCTAGTGTCTGTCCTGGGTGTGTTCTGTAATTTGATGTATTGTGGGAAGTATTCTTCTGTTGGTTCTCATTTTGTACTGGTATAATCTCCTATCTAGTGTCAATAAAACTCCATTTATTCCTATTTTTTATATTGGGCTGTATCAATATGCTGTTTTTCTCATTCAGATCCCAACAGACCCAGGTTCAGCCATCACAGCACAGATAAGAAATAAAGGTATTTAATTATGCTTTTTCTTTTTGTTCATTTTTTTCCACTTATTGATAAAATAATCCCCTAAAGCAGCAGAAAAACATTTTTAATTGTATTTTATGCTGCAGCCCAGTACATTTTTGAAGAGTGTTTTTCTTCCCTTCATTCTCATCTTCAACTTCACTTTTTTCTTGGTTAGATGTATCATGGTATATGCATAACTTCTCCAACAAGTTAAGAAAATATAAAAGAAAACAACGTTTTCCCGTCAGATAACTTCTCTCAGCATGTCCACTAATTGCTTTCAATTTCTTTCTTAAATGTGCCACATTCCTATGTTTTGAAAGCAATAATGCATATTTACAAATATACATATCTATATGTGTTTTGCCAGAGACCTTTAATGGTCAAAGAGATGGAGAACCACTATCCAGTATCCAGTATATACAACGAAGGATTTCTTTTTTTTAACTCTTTTAATGAAGATGGCTTGGTTATGTAAAGCTGTAAAAGATCCTAAGGCGCTCTTACCATTAAGGAGTGACAAGCATATTTCACACAAACTGAAATGGCTATATGAAAAATCAGTCTAAGAATTTCTCAACTGACAAAGGGTACGAAAATAATATTTTACATACACTAAAATAGCTTCATAAGTGGCTTTTTTGATATTTATACAATGACATCTGAGATAATATAAAGGAAAGAGAGCAAGAGACAACAAGCATTGACAGAAAAAGGGAGACAAGAAAAGGGATGTCGATCTTGGCCTCTAAAGCTCTTATTTACATTAATATAAAAGGGGTAGGATGTGAGAAAAATCTGTGTGTAATATCCTTTAAGTCTCTCCAAAATGAGATCAAATCTCCCTAATTCAATAGCTTTGAATTTATTTCCTTTCTTTCCTAAACAGCACTCTTTGTCATCGAAGACCATTAATGATAAACTTGTGTTAAAATTACAGTTATGGGTATATTCTACATGTTATATGATCATATACATTTTTCACATTATATTTTTCAATCCGTTACTGAATCTTATGATTTGATAAAATTTATAATTCAGAATATAAGTTTTTTCCAATTGACAATTCATATCTTGATTTGACAACCAGGATGAGGAGGCCATCACAAAATGACATTCAAGCTTACCTTTCTAGACCCAAGGATGAAGACAAAAGGATTTGGTTCACCATTCTCATCTTTGTGGTCATATGTTGAGTCAAACCGCCATCCTTGTTTAGCTGCCAACCGTCCATAGTAATGAATTGCAACCTTCAATGAAGCGAGTTTATTTTTCACCAAAACATGAGTTTATTTTTCACCAAAACATGAGAAGTTTAAACCAAAGGTACATATATATGTATTAAGTGAAAGGTGGGTCGCTCCCCAAGTGGGGCCCATGACTTATAATAATAATAAAAAAAAGGGGCCAAGTTGCAATTTAATAAAAGTTGCAACTAAATTTTGTAATTTACACCAAAGAGAAAAAGGACAAAAAGGAAGGGGACCATGGGAGAAATTTGCAAAGAAGTTAGGTATGGATTTTCTGACTTCATGCAGAAGAAGAAAAGGTGGTTGCACTTCAAGCAGAAGAAAACAACATATAGGCACCAACTTGGAGGTTGCGTGAACTGGCAAACGCGTAAAGCCGGAGAAGGCAAATTGAATTTTGCCTTTGTTGAGGGGGAAGTCTCTCTATAAATAGAGAGCTTCCTTCCTTCAGAACACTTGTTGGAAAAAAGCGCGGTATGCGTGGTGGTCATATAATCAACACAATTCCCACAACCCAGGATAATTCCCAAACCAAAAATAGACAAAAATAACACCAAAAGATTTTAGCGTAGAAAACCCAAATTAGGTAAAAATCACGAGACCCGTAGACCGCTTAAATCTTCCACTATAACAATAATGGGAATACAATCTTCACCCTTAGGTGGACACCTCTCACAAAAATACAATAACAGTATTTCTTCAATTTGTGACTCACAAATTGGACTCACTATTTTTCCTCTCAAAAACTTTCTGAGACACTCACTATTTTTCTTCTCACACTTTCTCTCTCAAAGTGAGGCTTCTCTGTGAGATGGTTCGTTCTGAAGGAAGGAAGCTCTCTATTTATAGAGAGACTTCCCCCTCAACAAAGGCAAAATTCAATTTGCCTTATCTGGCTTTACGCGTTTGCCAATTCACGCAGCCTCCAAGTTGATGCCCATACCTTGTTTTCATCTGCTTGAAGTGCAACCACCTTTTCTTCTTTTGCATGAAGTCAGAAAATCTATGCCTAACTTCTTTGCAAATTTCTCCCATGGGTCCCCTTCCTTTTTGTCTTTTTTTCTTTGGTGTAAATTATAAAATTTGGTTGCAACTTTTATTAAATTGCAACTTGGCCCTTTTTTTTAATATTACAAGTCATGGGCCCCACTTGTGGAGGGACCCACCTTTCAATTCTCCCCCTCCCGACCCAAGTGGGGGGTTTCCACCAATTCTGCAACTGATCGATAGTATTCAAACTTGCTCTTTGGAAGAGTCTTAGTCAACATATCAGATCCATTTTCATCCGTATGGATCTTTTCAAGCTGTAATAGCTTCTTCTCCAATGCAACTCTGATCCAGTGATATCTCATATCAATGTGCTTTGATTTTGAGTGAAAGGAGGCATTTTTTCCAAGGTGAATTGCACTTTGATTGTCACAAAATAGCTCATACTTTTCTTGGTAGAAAGTAAGTTTATTTAAGAACCTTTTCATCCACAGCAACTCCTTACTGGCTTCATTTGCTGTGATGAACTCTGCTTCAGTAGTGGACAGTGCAATACACTTCTGTAACTTTGACTGCCATGCCACAGCTCCCCCTGAAAAAGTAATAAGGTAACATGAGGTAGATTTTCTCGAATCTATGTCGCCGGCCATATTTGCATCTGTGTATCCAACTAACACAGGTTTGGTATCTCCAAAACATAAGCATATTTTGGAAGTATCCCGAAGATACTTGAATATCCATTTTACTGCAGCCTAATGTTCCTTTCCAGGTTTTGAAAGGAATCTACTCACTATTCCAACTGCATGAGCGATATCAGGTCGTGTGCTCACCATGGCATACATCAAACTTCCAATTGCAGAAGCATATGGAACCTTGTCCATCTCTTCTTTTTCTTCATCTGTGGAAGGGCACTGCTTAGAACTTAGCTTAAAGTGATTAGCAAGAAGACAACTAACCCCTTTAGCTTTGTCCATATTGAACCTTTGAAGTACTTTCTCAATATACTTCTCTTGTGACAACCATAATTTCTTGGCGCTTCTGTCTATGCCAAGAATGTGTTTTACTGCCCCTAAGTCTTTCATAGCAAAAGACTTGCTCAATTGCTTCTTTAGGCTATTGATTCTAGATATATTTTGGCTAGTGATCAATATATCATCCACATAGAGCAATAAAATGATGAAATCATCATCAAAGAATTTCTGCACAAAAACACAATGATCTGAAATAGTTTTCTTGTAACCTTGCTCCCCCATAACAGACTCAAGCTTCTTGTACCATTGTCTTGGTACCTGTTTCAAGCCGTAGAGACTTTTCTTTAATTTGCAAACATAAGCCTCTTTTTCCTTTTGCTTGAAACCCTCTGGCTGTTCTATGTATATCTCTTCTTCCAAATCACCATGAAGCAATGCAGTTTTGACATCCATTTGCTCAACCTCAAGGTCAAGATTTGCTGCTAACCCTAGCACTGTTCGAATGGATGTCTATTGGTGCAAAAATCTCATCAAAGTCAATCCTTTTCCATTGGTTGAATCCCTTGACAACCAATCTGGCTTTAAATCTTGGATGGGAACTGTTCTCTTCATGCTTGATTCTGAACACCCATTTGTTCTTCAAAGCCTTCTTGCTTTCTGGCAGCTTCACCAGTTCAAAAGTCTTATTCTCATGCAATGATTTCATCTCATCTTGCATGGCCTCAATCTACTTCTTCTTGTGTTCATCATCCATTGCTTTTTCGAAGCTTTCTGGTTCTCCCCCATTAGTTAATAACACATACTGATTTGCAGGATATCTAGTGGAGGGTTGTCGAACTCTAGTAGATCTCCTCTATTCTAAAAGACCTATTGGAGTTGGTGTTTGATTATGAACACCATCATCATCATCAAAATCTTCTGATGGAATATCAATGGGAGCATCTGGATCACCTATCTCAGGTTGATCATTTTGTATTTCATCTCTAGCTTGTCTTGGCCCTGATGTTGGAGGAATAACTTCTGAATCAGTTGAATCACCATTGGCTTTAGAAATATCTTCAATGGTCTGATTCTCAATGAACACAGCATCACGACTCCTGACTGGTTTCTTCTCCACTGGATCATAAAATCTGTAGCCAAACTGATCTTGACCATATCCAATGAACACGCATTGTCGTGTCTTAGTCTCAAGTTTGGACCTTTCATCTTTTGGAAAATGTACAAAAGCTTTGCACCCAAACACTCACAGATGGTTGTAGGAAACATCTTTTCCCGACCATACTTTTTTTGGTACATCTAGCTTTAAAAGGACACAAGGTGAGTGATTCAGCATGTGTACTGCTGTTAGTAAAGCCTCACCCGAAAATTTCTTTAGTAACTTTGCATGAGAGAGTAAACATCTAACTCTCTCCATCAAAGTTCTATTCAGCCTCTCAGCCAAGCCATTCAACTGCGGTGTTTTTGGAGGCGTTGTCTGATGCCGAATACCATGCTCTTTACAGTAGGCATCAAAAGGTCCAATGTATTCTCCACCGTTGTCTGGCCGGATACATTTTAGCTTTTCCCAGTCTCTCTTTCAACTGAGGCATGAAACTCTTTAAAGACACTCAGTACTTGATCTTTTGTCTTTAAAGTGTATGTCCATGTCTTCCTTGAATGGTCATCAATGAAGGTCACAAAGTACTGAGCACCACCAAGTGACTTTAACATTGGTCACATAAATCTAAGTGTACCAAATCCAGTACATTCTCCATTCTAGAAGGAGGGTAACTTTTGAATGTAGCTCTATTCTGCTTTTCTGCTAGACAAGCATCACACTTCTTTAAATAAACTTGATCCAAACCAGGTAGAGCATTCTTTTTAGTTAGATGGATCATGCTCTTCTCGCTCATGTGACCGAGACGTTTATGCCATAACTCAACTTTACTATTATTCTCCATTGTGTTCACAACATCCTTGGAGAGCTTTGCTTGCATAATGTACAGATTGGAGTCTTTGTTCCCTCTGGCCAGCACCAACGATCCTTTGGTGAGCTTTCATTGGCTATTAAAGAAGGTATTGTAGAAACCTTCATCATCCAGTTTGCCTGTTGAAATCAGATTCAGGCGCATATCTGGAATATGCCTCACATCCTTCAAGACTAATCATGTACCATTCTCTGTCTCTAAACAAACATCTCCCTTACCTGCAACTATTGAAAGATTATTATTTCCCATTCTTACAACACCAAAATTGCCTGATATGTAAGATGAAAAAAATTACTTCCAAGATGTAACATGAATGGTAGCACCACTGTCAATTACCCAACTTGTCTCATGGGTTGCAAGATTGACAGCATCATCATTATCACAGATAATGTTGAACTCCTCAGCAACATCTGCTTGCTCATCATCACTGTTGTCGCCTTTCTTCTGTTCTCTGCCTTTGTTCTTTTCCTGTTTTTTCTTGAACTTGCGGTAGTGTATTTTGATATGTCTCTTCTTTTTGCAATAATGACATTCAACATTGGAAAAATAGTGAGTTCAATTTGTGAGTCACAAATTGAAGAGATACTATTATTGTATTTTTGTGAGAGGTGTCCACCTAAAGGTGAAAATTATATTCCCATTATTGTTATAGTGGAAGATTTAAGCTGCTTACGGGTTCTGTGGTATGTACCTAATTTGAGTTTTCCACGCTAAAATCTTTGCTGTTATTTTTGTCCATTTTTGGTTTGAAAATTATCCTGGATTTGTGGGGATTGTTTTGATTATACAACCACCACACATACCGTGCTTTTTCCTAACAAGTGGTATCAGAGCTTTTGGTTGGAGTACCATTGAAGAATACCGTACGAATATTATTTACAAATACTGTACGAATACGTACGAGCACTATTCACGTATACAGGTACTGTTCATACATATTAGTATTTTCATACGTATTAGTACTATTCATACATGCTAGTATTATTCATACATGCTAGTACTGTTCATACGCACGAAGGTATTGTTCATATATACAGAGGTACTATCCATACATACGAGATACTATTTATACATATAGAGGTACTGTTCATACATATGGAGGTACTGTTCATATGTACAAAGTACTATTCACTGCCAGAAAAAGTTTTGGGATAAGCTAAACTTGTTTACTGATCTCAATGGAGACAAGAAACGACAAAATGATCAGCCTAAATGACACAAATTATCACATGTGGAGAAGCAAGATGAAGGATCTCTTATTTGTGATGAAAATGCATTTACCAGTATTTATATCAGATAAACTTGAAGGCAAGACAGATGAGGAATGGGGGTTTGAGCATAAGCAGGTATGCGGTTTCATCCGACAATATGTTGAAGACAATGTGTACAACCATATCTGCAATGAGACTCATGCTCGGACGCTATGGAATAAGCTTGAATAGCTTTATGCGTCAAAGACTGGTAACAATAAATTATTTTATTTGACCAAATTAACGCAGTTGAAATACAAGGAAGGAACTTCCATAGTAGATCATCTAAATGAGATGCAAGGGGTAGTGGATCAATTGTCCAGAATGGGCATAAATCTGGACGACAAAATATTTGCTTTGTTGGTATTGGGCTCTCTACCAGATTCGTGGGAGACTTTGAAAATTTCCATAACCAACACTGCACCTGATGGTGTAATTAATATGGAGTCTGTTAAAAGCAGTATTTTAAATGAAGAAATGAGAAGAAGATCACAAAGCTCATCTACTTCATCACAATCAGATGTTCTAGTTTCAGACTCCAGGGGAAGGAACTAGTCTAGGGATCAAAAAGCTAGAGGAAAGAGTAGAGGCAAATCCAACAGATATGCCAATGTTGAACGCAATTATTGCAAAAAGAAGGGTCATATCAAAATACACTGCCGCAAGTTCAAGAAAAATCAGGAAAAGAACAAAGGCAGAGGACAGAAGAAAGACGACAGCAGTGATGATAAACAAGCAGATGTTACTGAGGAGTTCAACATTATCTATGATAATGATGATGCTGTCAATCTTGCAACCCATGAGACAAACTGGGTGATTGACAGTGGTGCTACCATTCATGCTACATCTCAGAAGGAACTTTTCTCATCTTACACACCAGGCAATTTTAGTGTTGTAAGAATGAGAAATAATAATCTTTCAATAATTGCAGGCAAAGGAGATGTTTGTTTAGAGACGAAGAATAGTACGCGATTAGTCTTGAAAGATGTGAGGCATATTCCAGATGTGCGCCTGAATCTGATTTTAACAGGCAAGCTAGATGATGAAGGTTTCCGCAATACCTTCTTTAATGGCCAATGGAAGCTTACCAAAGGATCGTTGGTGCTGGCTAAAGGGAACAAAGACTCCAAACTGTACATTATGCAAGCAAAGCTCTCCAAGGATGTTGTGAACACAACAAAGAATGATAGTACAGTTGAGCTATGACATAAATGTCTCGGTCACATGAGCAAGAAGAACATGATCCATTTAACTAAGAAGAATGCTCTACCTGGTTTGGATCAAGTTTATTTGAAGAAGTGTGATAATTGTCTGGCAGAAAAGCAGAATAGAGCTACATTCAAAAGTTATCCTCCTTCTAGAATGGAGAATGTAATGGATTTGGTATACTCAGATTTATGTGCACCAATGTTAAAGTCACTTGGTGGTGCTCAGTACTTTGTGACCTTCATTGATGACCATTCAAGGAAGACATGGGCATACACTTTAAAGACAAAAGATCAAGTGCTTAGTGTTTTTAGAGAGTTTCATGCCTCAGTTGAAAGAGAGACTGAGAAGAAGCTAAAATGTATCCGGACAGAGAATGGTGGAAAATACATTGGACCTTTTGATGCATACTGTAAAGAGTATGGTATTCGGCATTGGACAACGCCTCCAAAAACACCGCTGTTGAATGGCCTGGCTGAGAGGATAAATAGAACTTTGATGGAGAGAGTTAGATGTTTACTCTCTCATGCAAAGTTACTAAAGAAATTTTGGGGTGAGGTTTTACTAACAACAGTACACGTGCTGAATCGCTCACCTTGTGTCCCTTTAAAGCTAGATGTTCCAAAAAAAGTATGATCGAGAAAAGATGTTTCCTACAACCATCTGCGAAGGTTTGGGTGCAAAGCCTTTGTACATATTCCAAAGGATGAAAGGTCCAAACTTGAGACTAAGACACGACAATGCGTGTTCATTGGATATGGTCAAGATCAATTTGGCTATAGATTTTATGATCAAGTAGAGAAGAAACCAGTCAGGAGTCGTGATGCTGTGTTCATTGAGAATCAGACCATTGAAGATATTTCTAAAGCCAATGGTGATTCAACTGATTCAGAAGTTATTCTTCCAACACCGATGCCAAAACAAGTTGGAGATGAAATACAAAATAATCAACCTGAGATAGGTGATCCAGATGCTCCAGATTCTAATGATGATGATGGTGTTCATGATCAAACACCAGCTCCAATAGGCCTTCCAGAATAGAGGAGATCTACTAGAGTTCGACAACCCTCCACTAGATATCCTGGAAATCAGTATGTGTTATTAGCTGATGGGGGATAACCAGAAAGCTTTGAAGAAGCAATGGATGATGAACACAAGAAAAAGTGGATTGATGCCATGCAAGATGAGATGAAATCATTACGTGAGAATAAGATTTTTGAACTGGTGAAGCTACCAAAAGGCAAGAAGGCTTTGAAGAACAAATGGATGTTCAGAATCAAGCATAAAGAGAACAATTCCCATCCAAGATTCAAAGCCAAATTGGTTGTCAAGGGATTCAGCCAAAGGAAAGGAATTGACTTTGATGAGATTTTTGCATCAGTAGTAAAAATGACATCCATTCGAACAGTGCTAGGGTTAGCAGCAGGTCTTGACCTTGAGGTTGAGCAAATGGATGTCAAAACTGCATTCCTTCATGGTGATTTGGAGGAAGAGATATACATGGAACAGTCAGAGAGTTTCAAGCAAAAGGGAAAAGAGGCTTATGTTTGCAAATTAAAGAAAAGTCTTTGCGGCTTGAAACAGGTACCAAGACAATGGTACAAGAAGTTTAAGTTTGTTATGGGGAAGCAAGGTTACAAGAAGACTACTTCAGACCATTGTGTTTTTGTGCAGAAATCCTCTGATGATAATTTTATCATTTTATTGCTCTATGTGGATGATATATTAATCACTGGCCAAAATATATCTAGAATCAATAGCCTGAAAAAGCAATTAAGCAAGTCTTTTGCTATGAAAGACTTAGGGCCAGTAAAACACATTCTTGGCATGAAGATAACTAGAGACAGAAGCGCCAAGAAATTATTGTTGTCATAAGAGAAGTATATTGAGAAAGTACTTCAAAGGTTCAATATGGACAAAACTAAAGTAATTAGTTGTCATCTTGCTAATCACTTTAAGCTAAGTTCTAAGCAGTGCCCTTCCACAGATGAAGAAAAGGAAGAGATGGACAAGGTTTCATATCCTTCTGCAGTTGAAAGTTTGATGTATGCCATTGTGAGCACACGACCTAATATCGCTTATGCAGTTGGAATAGTGAGTAGATTCCTTTCAAAACCTGGAAAGGAACATTGAATTGCAGTAAAATGGATATTCAAGTATCTTCGAGATACTTCCAAAATATACTTATGTTTTGGAGATACCAAACCTGTGTTAGTTGGATACACAGATGCAGATATGGCCGGCGATATAGATTCGAGAAAATCTACCTCAGGTTATCTGATTACTTTTTCAGGGGGAGCTGTGGCATGGCAGTCAAAGTTATAGAAGTGTGTTGCACTGTCCACTATTGAAGCAGAGTTTATCGCAGTAACTGAAGCCAGTAAGGAGTTGCTGTGGATGAAAAGGTTCTTAAATGAACTTACTTTCCACCAAGAAAAGTATGAGCTATTTTGTGACAATCAAAGTGCAATTCACCTTGGAAAGAATGCCTCCTTTCACTCAAGATCAAAGCACATTAATATGAGATATCACTGGATCAGAGTTTCATTGGAGAAAAAGCTACTACAGCTTGAAAAGATCCATACGAATGAAAATGGATCTGATATGTTGACTAAGACTCTTCCAAGAAGCAAGTTTGACTTCTGTCATTCAGCTACAGGATTGGTAAAACCCCGCACTTAGGTCGGAGGGGGAGAATTGAAAGGTGGGTCCCTCTACAAGTGGGGCCCATGACTTATAATATTAAAAAAATGGTCAAGTTGTAATTTAATAAAAGTTGAAACCAAATTTTGTAATTTATACCAAAAAGAACAAGAACAAAAAGGAAGGGGACCCATGGGAGAAATTTGCAAAGAAGTTAGGCATAGATTTTCTGACTTCGTGTAGAAGAAGAAAAGGTGGTTGCACTTCAAGCGGAAGAAAACAACGTATAGGCACTAACTTGGAGGCTACGTGAACTAGCAAACACGTAAAGCCAGAGAAGGCAAATTGAATTTTTCCTTTGTTGAAGGGGAAGTCTTTCTATAAATAGAGAGCTTCCTTCCTTAAGAACGAATCATCTCACAGCAAAGCCTCACTTTGAGAGAGAAAGAGTGAGAAGAAAAATAGAGAGAATGCCTCAGAAAGTTTTTGAGAGGAAAAATAGTGAGTCCAATTTGTGAGTCACAAATTGAAGAGAAACTGTCATTGTATTTTTGTGAGAGGTGTCCACCTAAGGGTGAAGATTGTATTCCCATTATTGTTATAGTGGAAGATTTAAGCGATCTACGGGTCTCGTAGTTTTTACCTAATTTGGGTTTTTCACACTAAAATCTTTGGTGTTATTTTTGTCTATTTTTTGTTTGGGAATTATCCTGAGTTTGTAGGAACTGTTTTGATTATACAACCACCACGTATTCAGCGCTTTTTCCCAACATTAAGCACTGCTTTAATCCTACAAGTTTGCCTTTTACTCTCCTATCAAATGCATCTAGGGGAGGCCACAAGGTGAATGAAGTTTTCTGAGATGGATTGGCTCCTCTAAAGTGCAGGGTGCACTTTAGATAGTGGAATGCAAGTAATGAGAAAAATAAGGAGTTGGTTTTCACAAATTCATATATTGCTGTTAGGCAATTCCTACTTCAAAAAAAATCTAAGCCGTTTATTCTGCCACAATAGCGATCCACTCTGCACTTCCTGTCTTTAAAGTGTCCCATGCACTTTAAAGGATAATTTTCCTTCAGACATGAATAAATATTAGCAAACGTGCATTAACTTATTGGAATCATAATTACATGGATGATGGGTGACAGCTGAAAGAGGAGAGTGGTACCAAAATTAATGAAAGTTTAGGCTTTCTCTTACTTCACAAGTATATTTCACGCGGAACTAAGAGTTCCAGCACACAAAAAATACAAAGAAAAGGAAAAAGCATATAGCATTAGGTGGCGTCAGTAAATACTAAAATAAGCAGAAAATAGAAATCGAGAACGAGAAAGAAATACCCGGTCTCCATCCGTGGGAACTTCTCCTGAACCATCAAGGAGGTCTAAAGCCTTAACGCCCGCAGAATTGGGGAGCTCAAAGAAGTCAGATATGGCGAATTTTGAAGAAGGAGAAGAAAAAGAGGATGGCGACGACGCCGCCGATGAGGGAGAAGGAACTGAGAAGATTAAGGCATAGAAAGCGGTGGAGATAAGAGAGAGAGATAGAGCTCTTCTTGTGGTTGAAGAAGATGGGAAATAACAAATTGCAGAGTTGTTAGATGGAGATACTGATTCAGATGGCAAAAGAAAGCGAGAAGGATTAGAATAAGGAACACGGGAGCACCGAATAAATGCGAAGCATTGTATCATCATCTCTTACTCAGTTCTAAATCCGACTTGCCTAACGTTCGGTTGAGGGGGAAAGGAAATGGTGACGTTATTTGGGTGGAAGAAGCGGAAGTGGCTGTCTTCTGGCTTTCCCGTTACAAGCCATGTAATCCAGGGAAGGCAACAACGTGGCTGGAAGCCTGGAACACGCCACGCCAACGACCAGAAGATACTAGTTTTACAATTTACACCCTGTTCTTTCTTTTTTTTTTTTTTTGAGAATTTGCTGTACTTCCTATCCCTTTACACTAATTTAAATAATTGCACAACCAAGATATTAGTTGTCCTCTATAAATTTTAATTGAAGTGTTCATTTCTAAAACTTTTTTTTTATCAATTTTGTCTCGTAATTTTATAGTTCACAACGATTGAAAAAAATGTGGCTTATTCATGTCAACATTAATTTATTCAACTAATTGCACATATATTAAGATGGACTTAAAAAATGACAAAATAGAACTTTATGTTTTTAAGATTTATACTAAATTTTATTTATACCTTATAAGTTTTTTTTTAGCCCGTTTATGACGTACATATTTCAATTTTTGACATATATATCATTTTTTATAACTATGTCAATTAAGTTAACAGAAATGCTGATTAAGATGTTACGTGGCAAAAAATCTGCTATATGACAGCCACGTATACTTCCTAAAAAAACATTTCAGTTTATTCACTTAGGTCATTGGTCAAGATTTTTATTTTGTCCTTTGATTGATATAAATTCGTCTTCTATTTCGTCTAAATCCTTAGTTTAAAAATATATTTTGTACTTTGTTTGTTTACTTTAGTTTCTGTTCTTCATTTTTATCTATTTTCTTATGGTTTGGTCCTCTAAATCAATCAATAATTTCATTTTTAGTTATAATATGATTCAATCTATTATTTCTACCCAAGAACAGTACAAGAAATGATTAAAATTTAAGTTTCAAAGGTTGCATGCTTACCTTTTGTTAGAGGAAGAAATATGTAACCTTTTGAAATTTTGAATTTTAATTCATTTTTTGTTTTATTCTTGGAATGATAGATTAAATCATATTATGACTAAAAATAAAATTATAGATTTATTTGGTTGACCAAATGTGAGAAAAAAATATGAAAGTGAAGAATAGGGACTAGAACAAATTAAAAATTTTGTAAGAGATATTTTGATAAATAATAAAATATATTCTTAAACTAGGAATGTAGACAAAATAAAAGACGAGTTTATATAAAATAAAAAATAAAAAAAATTTGACCAATAAACTAAGTAAATAAACCAAAAATTTTTTTACGCCTAATCAATATTTTTGTTAGCTTAACTGACAGAGTTTAAAAAAAATATTTATATCGAATATTAAAACATATAAAATATAAACGTAAACAAAACATAGCTCTTGCCAAAAAAATTTTAGCGGCGCTAGTGATCTTGCGTTCCTCCCTTTTGAATGGAATTAGTGACCGAAAGCGTACGTGAACTTCGTGCATTGTCATGAAATGGGGGGCGATGTTCGTGTACAAATTGATTACTCAGCCAAAGCCTTGTCATTGTGAGTAGCTTGACTTGAGTTGGCCATCTATATTTCTTCTAATTCTACTAGTTGAATTTTGCCCCTTAAATATTTGAATTTAATTGGCAAATTTTTTTTTATTTCTAACGTATTACTTTAAATTTTAATTTTTTTCCATAATATTTTTTATTAATTACATCCCACATATTTTTATGTTTTAATTTTGCCTCTAAAACTAATATTCAAAATAAAATTGACAGAAAATATTGATGTAAATTTCTCTAAGTAACATATAGGCTATTCCAAATGATACATAAATTACTCAACGTGACATATAGAACATTGAAATATTAATTTGGAGCAAAAAAATAAAAAAAGTTTAATTTGGGACAAAGTTGAAACTTTATGAAATATTTAGAACAAAATTAAAACTAAATTCAAATAATATGATACGTTGATAGTAGATGTGTTACATAAAAATTTCATGTAAATATTTTTCATCAACTGTATTAATAATGTTAGGTTTAGGGACAAAATTAAAATAAGAAAATATGTGAGACGAAATCAACATAAAAAAAAGTAGAGACAAAGTTGAAATTCAAAATAAACATTAATGACAAAAATGTATTTTGACCGAATTTAATTTTATTTCATGTGTTCCTTTTTTTTGAAAATGGATTGTTCCAATGTTTTGCCAGAAAATAAGAATTTATTTCATAATTTGAATTATCTATTTTATTTTATTTTTATTTTTTTGGATTTTATATTTATTTCTAAGTTGATTTACTTAATGAACAAAACATTTTTTTTATTGACTAAAATATAAAAAGTATATTAACAACCAATTAACAACTAAGGCTTTATAAAATATATCTGCTACTTATTTAGTTTTGGAAAATTTAATTCTATTTTTTATTTTTTAAGAAAAGACTTATACCAATTACCAAGTCATGCATTGCATTAATGTAAATAATTCAAGGTCCATTCTAGCTAAGCGTATAATATTATATAATTTAATCTTTAAATGTAATAAATTTGTCAAATATTGTTATTCAGTCAATTCTTTAAAATAAATAAATATATAATTTAATTTATATCAGATTTGTAACTTAAAAAGACAAATTTGTTCAACTAAAATTTTAATGGCTAAACATAAAAATTATATCGTATAAAAATTAATTTTTATATTTATTCAAATAAAGCATTATATTTTAATTAAAATCAACTAAAAAAAGATGTTTCCTTATTTAAATAATTTTTGCCAAGTGGTATAAAATTGAGATGAAAATCAAATATAAAAGGTTACATAAAATTATTATTAATTTTAAATGAGATTTTATATTTTATTTTAATCTAAATTTCAAAAAGATAATTTTATCATATTCTAAAATTTATGTACTAATTTAATAAGTATAATTTTCTTATATCTATCTATAAATGCGATGTCCTACTTATCAGATAAGCGAAGGCAAATCCTTTTCGTTGATTCAGCAGAAATGGAGGAGAGCAAAGGCACCATAACCAGTCGACTTCAGGCTGTGAAGCGCAAGTGTGGCAAGTCCTACAATCAGCTAGCAGAGGAGACTGGACTCACCAATGTCTACGTTGCCCAGCTCCTCCGGCGACAAGCTCAGCTCAAGCCTGAGACTGCCTCTAAATTGCGGGCAGCGCTGCCCGACCTTTCCGATGAACATGTGCGTGAGATGATGAAACCCCCGATGAGGTCTTTTGACCCAAATCTTATCCAAGAACCCACTATCTACAGGTACATCCTCTTTGATAGATGAGACAGGCCTTCTGAAATTTTCCCTTTCACGAAGGCCCCACTTATATGAAGCTATTTGCTGTGTAGTCATAAGATATTTCAAAGTGAAACTTTATATGGAAGCCTTCAAATGTCAGTATTAATGATCAAGTTGGTTTGCACTGTGAAATGAACATTCTCATGTTTTTATGGAAGAAATGGGTACGGCAGATTGAATTGGTGAATTCTTTATGCAATTAACATGACATCATGATGGAAGTTTAGGAGATAGTTGTTGTGAGGATTTTTAGGTGTATTGCATTTAAGCCACTTTTATGATTAAAACTTAGAAATGTTTACGTAAATATAAGCAATGTATGGCTTTCTCTTAAAAAAAATTGACATAAATAGAGCCATTTTAAAATGTGAAATCTTACTTGGAAGCTTTCAAATGTCAGTCTTGATCAAGTCGGTATGAAGTGAGCATAATCATGTTTTCATGAAAGAATTGGGTATGGCAAATTGTGTTGCTAAATTCTTTGTGTAATTAACATGACATTATAATGGAAATATAGGGGATAATTATTGTGAGGATATTTTATATATTGAATTAAAGCCACTTTGGGTTGGTTAAAAATGTGTAAGCAAACATAATTAATGTAAGGATTAAGATAAATTTGAAGTTGGGGTTCTATGATGAATAAGCTGCAGTTATCTTAATACTCAATTCTATTGGATTTTGATGGTCTCCTATATTACAGGTTGAATGAAGCTGTTATGCATTTTGGGGAGAGCATCAAGGAAATCATCAATGAAGAGTTTGGTGATGGGATGTAAGTTTAGCTTTATGTCGTGATAAATTTTCTATTAACTTCTTTCTCTGTATTAGCTAATGGAGAAGGACATCAAGGAAGATTCAGGATATTATGATCAATGCCAGTTTGTCTGATTCTTGTTATATTATTGCTATTAAGATTTTATGAGCTCTTCGTATGAAAGTTAGCAGTCATGACATTTTATAGCATAAGGACTATTTGGGAAGCAAGTACTGTCTTTGGATTGTGATGTACTTATGGTGGGCTTAAAACATATTCAAGGGGCTAGTCTCTCCATTCACCATTCTGCTAAACTTTTTCCATGCCTCCTCTTTCCTGAACCCCCCCCCCCCCACACGCACACCAAATACTGCTCTTCCTCCCACTCCTCTCTCCTAGTGTTTGGAGGAGGGCGTTCAGGAAAGAGGAGGCATGGAAAAAGCTTAGCAGAATGGTGAATGGAGAGACTAGCCTCTCAAATATGTTTTAAGCCCACCATCAGTATTAGTCCAATACATCATATTGAGAATCTCATCATCAAAAAGTAAAATTGTTGATACAAGACTCCCGTGGAATTCTCACTAGAAATTTCATTAGGCACATGTCAGATTGATTTGACTCAAGTTTTGAAATAAGCCAGGCATTATACCAAAAAGTTGGAGACTGAAATTTTCAGTTCTATTTAGACCTGCACTTCCAATGCAAATTTAAATATAAGTTTTTCCCAAGAACAAACAAATTTATTATTATGTATTGATTCTTTAAAATAATTTTTGGAATAAATGCACAAACATGGTGTGTATATCTTGGCCTATTTCAATTTCTTGCACCTGGCATTATGTATTTTGAGTGGATTAGGCATTACTGGTCTTGTTTGTGTTAAACTCCAATAAGAATAGTGTTGCTGTTGCTAATGCTATCCTCAAGCTCTATCTACATAAATTAATTCAAAACATCTGAAGCATATCTGGATGTTAGATATAGCAAACATTTTGAAGGCCGAACTACTTTATGGAATAGCTAAGTTACTCTTTATGACTAAGAAAAGGACAGAGGAAAAAAAAAAAAGAAGAAAATGTATTAAATGGGAAGATAATTTATAGCAGTAGTGAGTTGGTTTCCTAAAGTGAAGCGACAATCTTATGTAAGATAGTGTCAATGTGGCTAAAAGCCCCATGAGTTGGATTGTCTCTCCTGCTGTCCTTGTATTTCATCCCGTATAAACAAAATTTACTATTTTCATGATCTTAGAGTGTATCAGCAAACAAATAGATCTCTATGCTTTTAATTAAACTGATTTTTAAAAATGCTCCTAGTTTGATGTTAGAGTTGGTAAGAAGCATCAAATATTCTTGTCTGTAGATAGTAGCTTGAGATATTTTCTTTCCTATCATGCATTTATTCTTTTCTGTAGTATGTCAGCCATAGACTTCTACTGCTCGGTTGACAAAGCAAAAGGAGTAGATGGGAAGGATCGTGTGGTAGTAACATTTGATGGGAAATATTTGCCACATACAGAGCAGGTCAGTTTCTTCTTATTCCTTTTCTCTAGATGGATTTGTTGCAGAGAACAAAGATCTATTAAAAAGATGAAAAGGAAAAAAAAGAAGAAGAAGAGTTTAAAACGTGCTGTATTTGACAACAATCAGTAGCTTATGCAGAAAGGTGCAATAGATAGGTTGCCATACTGTTTGAAAACATCTCATTGTCAATTAGCTAATATGGAAATATTTATTTTCAACCTCATGTTGCTTTTGATCAGAATTCTTCAGCATCTTTGTAATGTTTATTTTCTTCCTACTGTACTCGAATTCTGGCTATACCAGTATATGAGTACTACAAAGTAAAGAGCAGGGTACTTAACTGCCCTAAAGTAAGGAATTATGGTATTCGTTCAGTATGGGGGCCCTTGGAGATGAAAATTGGGTAATTCTTGGCTTAGCATTGGGGGTCACCTATACTTGTCTTACAGTTATAGGTAGGAAAGGGAAGACCATGTTGATATAAATTATCTATAGTTTGAGGGTGTTATATTAGCTTATCTGAGCTAATGAAGGTAGTGATCTGGCAAGAGCTTGATACCTTGAAATAGAGGGAATGCTACAATGGAATTGGAGAGGCAAGTGTAGCTGTAGGGTTTTCCGTCTTACCGGTGCCAGTGTTGGGTCCAAGGGCATCACTCTGGCATTGTCTTACATCTCATCCCTCTTGCCTCTCATGAGGATATTGGGCCATGTCCACTAGTGAGGTCAGGTTGAGACTGAGGGGTGAAACAAGTGGTGGTGTCTAAGTGGTCCAACTAAGTTTGAATTGAAATATGAAACTTTTTTTTTTTGGGGGGGGGGGATAGAAGAATAATATATTTTGAATATGAAGATATAAGCACCTAAGAGAGACGGAACCTGGTTTGCTGAGTTCCATTTTTCCAATAACACACGTGTTGCAAAAATTCAACGATACAATAAAATATGTAGGACAAATTATAGATAGAAGGAGAGGAAAAGCACCAGAGAAGACCTAAACAATTCAATACCATGTAAACTTTCAAAGGTGAAATCTTATATCAGAGAAGGCTGGGGGTCTGCAACTTCACTTATTTAGTTGTTTATAGCATCAAAATTGGAGCTTTTCCTCCTAAATTGAATCCAAATTTGTCATCTGGGTTCATAAAGAGAATATGGAAAACCCGAAAAAGAAGAATTAATATATAAAATTTGCCTTGTTGCTTCCTACGAAGCACAACTCCTAGCGTGCACACACACCATTGTCAGAGTGAAGCTTGTTGAAGTAAAAGATTGAGCAAGAATATTCCGTGCCTTTTGCTGGTGGTGGGTGTGGTGGCGCAAGAGGTAACTGATACTTATGGAAACTGTAGATCAGAATTGCATGAACAGCCTGTGAAGTTGACAGAGATCAAGCACCACGAGGTGGTGAGACCATGAGAGGGTACACTGGTTTTGGTTTGGGGTAAGTGGAGTTGTGGAAATTGTGTTTTCTTTTTTGTAATTTGTGAGACTAGGATTGGAATGTGTTTATTGTTGAAGAGTTTTTTGTTGTTTCTGAATAACTATTAAAACACAAAAAATGAAAAAATTGAGACAACAAAATCACATCTATGACAAATGGATTAATGGAACATTAGTAGTACTAGTGGGTGCTGCTGGGCGAGGTCTATGATTTCCACCCCCACCCCAAACAGGGGATAAAATAAAACCATCAAACCTGATCCTAATGGAACCTTATACTGATGAAAGGATTTTTTTATTCAAGAGAGAAAGGGTAAAAACCAGTTGAATAACCTGCCCAGAGCCACAGGCTCCTACAGAGAATTCTAAGGAATAATCTGCCCCAAAACACAATACATACTAATAACCTGACATTCTCTCTTCCTCCCCTTCCTATATAACAGACTCTGACCTTTGAAAATTACCACTCTACCCCTTTAACAAAATAACAAAATAACAGAATCACTCATTACCTCTACTCCTATTACCAGATAATCAGATACCTATCAGATCCCCTATGTGGCAATCCCCTTAGGAATCTGAGGAAGGAGGGATTTTTATTAGTACTATCAAATAAATTGGCTTGCCCCGCTCCGGCCCACCACTGGCCAGCCATTAAAGGGGCTAAGGCATGCCGTAACAAGGGGCCATTTTTACAATGCCCATAGCCTTCAGTTGTGGCCTGCAGGTTGCTTTTTTTAAAAATGTATTTAAATAATTAAATTTTAAAACCTTTTTTGGTAAAAAAAAAACCTTTAATGATTTTTATCAAAAAGACAATTTATAGTTGTAAAATATTGCCCCTTTAGTGCTTTTTAAATTAGTAGCTTTCTAAATCAACTGCATTATATGTATATTTGAAATTTCTCTATTCATTTCAAAAAAAAAATTACAAAACTTTTTATATTTAAATTTTTTGAACAAGGTAATCAAGATCTAGATCTTACTTGTAAGATCGTACAAGATTGAGATTCTAACAAGATCGAGCAAGATCGTACAAGATCGAGATCCTAACAACAAGATTGTCCACACCTGATTTTTTTTTTTTTATGTGGCTCCAAAACAATGTCGTTTTGTGTTTTTATATATATATATATATATATTTTAAATGAAAATATGAGATGTTTTATGGAAATATTTTCATATTTTGATTTTTGATAAATTTATGCTTATTTAATAATTTTAGCAAATTATATAAATATTTTTTATATTTATTTTTAAAATTGTATAGGATCTTACGATTCTTGATTCGATCTTTTCTATGCCTCTCTAATCTTGTACAAGTTCTCAATCTTGATTATCTTGTTTCTAAATTTATTGAATATAATATTATGGAATATGAAATATGATAAAGCGAGATATTATTTATAAAATAAATTAAATTTTGTGATAGGTATCAGAGAGGGGTATTCTGTTGGAGGGATAAATTAGGAATTTTAAGGGGTAGAGTTAGTTATATAAAGAAAGTGGGAGTGAGAAAGGGAGGTGTGGAGAATCTTATTGTTGTGTACGTGTAGGAGCTTTTTTGCTCTAGAGGAGCAATACTGCTTTGGTAGGAGGACTAGGTCTCTAGAGGTTCCTTTTGTTGATTATCTCTCTTTATCTATTCTGTATTTTTGCTTCTTAGTAATAAAAACTTTAGTTCTTCTTTGGTGAAATATTGGTTTCTATCAATTGGTTCGACCTGCCGGATACTAAGAGGAGCTATCGCGACGCGTTCATGCCACCGAAGATGTCCGACAGAGTGGATGCGCTAGGAGCTTGTATTGAGAGATTGGAGAGCGGAATGGAGAACTTGAAACAATCGATTTTATCGAAGATTAGCAAGTTGATGGGAAAGAAACCTGTAGGTGAATTAGTTATTCAAGATGGAAAGGGAAGCAACTTGACGTAGCCTCAGACTCAAACTCAAGATGGATGAGATGAGTTTTGATTGTCTGCTAAGAAGGTTGAATTACCAGCTTTTGACGGCAATGACCTAGTCGCTTGGATAACCAGAGCTAGAACTTATTTTGAGATGTAGAGGACGTCGGAGGAAGTCTGATTACAACTAAGTATGGAGGCAGCAACCATCCATTGGTATAATTTGTGGCAAGAATCAACTGACTAGGCCACTTTGAAAAATTTGAAAGAGGCTCTAATATTGAGGTATGGGGTTGGGCGATTGGACAATCCTTTTGAGGAGTTGAAGGAGCTAGATCAGATTGGAAGTATGGAAGAGTATATATCAGCGTTCGAGCTGTTTTCTTCAGAGTGCGGACGAGGAAAATCAATTTCTAGGATATTTCATTGGAGGTCTCTGGCCAGAGGTGGGGAACCGTGTGCAAACGCATAAGCCCTAGGCCCGGTACGAGGCGGCGCAACTAGCAAGGGATGTCGAGGCTAAGTTCAGGGTGTTCTCTAGAGAAGACGCTGGTAGCAAAGGAAAGGGAGTGGGTTGGAGATTAAGTAACCCGACCTGGGTACTTAAGTCCAACTCAACTATAGGTCCAAATCTAATATGTGAAGCCCCAAATCTAATATGTGAAGCCCAACCTCGCGCATCTGTAAACGGGTCTTCTGTTGGATCTATTGAGCTTGGCCACCCGCACGAAGGCTCAAACGTTCCAGCTTCTCAGGGGAGCATCATCGGAGGGTCGTCGAAGGCAGTGGTGGCGCAGAACTCGTCGGCGAAAGTCTCTTAGGTCGATTAGAAAGGAAGTTTCGAGAAGAGCAGAGGCACAAGACATCTCACCTACATGGAGTTGATGGATCGCAAGGCTAGGGGTTTATGTTTCCGATGCGATGATAAATTCCACCCTTTGCATCAATGTTCTGATAGACAACTGAGGATGATTGTTTTGGGAGATCAAGTAATCATGATTGAGCAAGGGAAAATAGTTGCTCTGGAGCTGGAAGATGATGGTATAGGCTAATTGATTTTCTTATCTCAGCCTTGAGGATCCGGGGGGGAGTAATGATAGGTATCAGATGGGGGTATTCTGTTAGAGGGGTAAATTAGGAATTTTAGGGGGCAAAGTTAGTTACATAGAGAGAGTGGGAGTGAGAGAGGGAGGTGTGGAGAATCTTATTGTTGTGTACATGTAGGAGCTTTTCTGCTTTTGTGGAGCCATACTGCTTTGCTAGGAGGCCTAGATCTCTGAAGGTTCTTTTTGTTGATTATCTCTCTTTATCTGTTCTGAATTTCTGCTTCTTAGTAATAAAAATTTTAGTTCTTCTTTGGTGAAGTACTGGTTCCTATCATTTTGTTTTTTTAAAAAAAAAATGGCTCACCAGCTAAATGAGTTAGACTATTTAGGCCCATTTAAATTTGTGCCCAAGCTTGCCCAATTGGCAGGCTTAACAAGTTGGCCCACAGGCCACGACCCATTCAATTATTTCTCATCTATATTAATTTGGGTCCAAAGATATTTCCCTGTCAATTCTCAATGCTTATGCTGGGAGAGACCATGCAATGTTGGTGGGCAAACCTTCACCGTATGTGTTTCTGTGTGTTTGCTATCATGATTGGAATTGCATGCTCTCTTTTCCTTAAGACTTCAAAAATCAGTGGAAATTATGGAGTAAGGGAGTACTCTTTTTTCTTGTTGTTATTCATCCTTTTCTCTCAGACCAAAAGAAGAACCTTCAAACTAATTTAAGGAGAAAAAACCTGAGTCCCAAATAGTCTTAACTCAGCAGAATTTTTGGGTTAATTTTTTGGCTTTGTCGTCCTCTGCCCACCCCAATCCTCTCACCCAGCTCAGGCACGCTGGACATGATCATAAGCTAAAAAGAATATATACTAACACAATAAGGGATAGACATCTTGACGATAATGTTGATGTAATTTGAACTTGAAGTGTCATTGTATTCAATATGAGAGTTGAATACATATTGGACACGATACAACTCCGTCTTAGAAGTATCAGTGTTTCATAGATTGTAAGTGTCATTGCTTGAACCAGAGCTGCTCAAATTTATTTCTGCAAGTCTCATGCTTGAGTAACCCGAGGCTGCATATGAATGTCAAAATGTGCTATTTATTTCCATTTGACCTATAGGAATTAAGCTATTGGGCTTGCATCACTTAACGAATTAAGAATACTTAAATCTAATTTATGCAATATATTTTATTGTCCTTTACCTATGTTTTATGTACATGTGGACTTTCCTAATGTGGACAGAAATCAGAGCACATGGTTTCAAGAACAAGGTTACATGGAAGTCAATGAGTATCTTCATGCAAATTCCCTTGTTGTGTTGCCAATAAATAGACGATGGAAAAGTAATAATTTCAATAATGAAATTATTACTATGTAAAAATTATGATTAGCCAACGATGGCTATATATTTAGAGACTATGAATTTCCCATCTTTTGTTTACATATCAGAAACTCAAGTTGATGAGGTTTGTATCTTAAGGGAAAATGCGAAATCCTTGAGATATGAAAGAGTGTGGCTTGGGTGAAATTTGCTTGACCAACTTACGGTTTGTAAGTTTTACTTTCTTCATTTATGTTTCATCTATAAATTGCTATTATATTGTTCGCGTTATACAAAATTTTAATAATTGATTATATTACCAAGCCAATTAGAAAGATTTTGTTTTTTAAATCATCATAGAAGGAGAAAAAGAAATATCAAAATTATAGGAGCTACATAAAGAAAAATATAGGCTTTCAGAAAAAATGGGATACCACAAAGGTGGGAAACTTCATAGAGTGGGATGCAACGAATGACAACAAATGGGGACGCTTCATCAGATTTCTATCAAGAATTGACATTGATAAACTGATTAAGAGAGGTTCCTTAATAACAGGACCTGACGGTAATCGCTCAAAAAGTTGCTTTAAACACACAAGATTAATAGACTTCTGTTATCATTTTGGCAAACTAGTGCATGGTGGCTTGCAGTGAAAGGGAAGATGATGATGACTTGGGAGATGAGACTAACTTGTCTTTCTGATTTTCGCTTAGAGCTACTCATTTCAAAAGAATGCCTAACAAAACAGATGCAAAGGAGCAGAAAAGTAGAGGCACCCAAAATATGTCACTCAAACCCGAAAGCTCCAAAACCAAATCAAGTGATCGGAGTTTGTTGATTAGCATGCGTGCACAGATTCTCTGCCGTAACAATAAGGTGTTGTTAATGTATTTTAGCACATGCTGGAATAAGGGATTGGATTAGATGATGTGAACTTTAGTAAAAGGAGAATACTTTCTGATTGACATTTTGAATGGAGAGTACAATAATTTGAAATGGGATCCTCATGTTGGAGGACTTACAGAAGGAGCTTAGGACCACAATTGCCATCCATCTAAGGACTAGTTCTTAACCTATATACTCAATATTTAGTATATAAAGAGACTCTATTATTATCTACAAAACAAAACAATTTACACATTATTATTATAGACTAAAATTTTATTTTGGTCCTTCACTGATGCCTTTTTTATTTAATTTGGTCTTTCATAGATTTTTATTTTTAATTTGGTCTCTTACATATTGATATGTTATCAATTTAGTCCCTCAAAAATTTTTATTCTCAATTTGATCTCTTATAAATTGATATGTTATCAATTTAGTTCCTCATTTATTTGCATTTTGAATTTGGTCCCTCTTAGATTTATATATCATCAATTTAATCTTGTTTTGCTGGCCATAACTTTTGATGGTCACAACTATTGATGAAGGGACTAAATTGACAATATATAAATCTTTGAGGGACCAAATTGAAAATGAAAATACGTGAGGGAATCTATGAGGGACCAAATTGAGAATACCATTTTTTGAGGGACTAAATTGGTAATATATCAATATATAAGAGATCAAATTGAAAATAAAAATCCATGAAGGACTAAATTAAATAAAAGGGCATCAGTGATAGTGAAAGACCAAAATAGAATTTTAGTCTATAACAATAATGTGTATATTGTTTTGTTTTGTATATAATAACACAGAGTCTCTTTATATATTAAATATTGAGTATGTAGGATAAGAACTAGTCCTTAGATAGATGGGAATTGTGGTCCTGAGCTCCCTTTCATGGTTTCAAATCCTCTTTCATGAAATTTGGATGTTTCTTTTCCAAAGTGTATGTCACATGCCGCGACTCTATTTTGTCAAAAATTTACGTTAGGTGATGTGAAGTCCTCCAATGTCAGAGGATCCCATTCCCAATAATTTATAGAGAAACCTGGCAATATATCTGCCAATGATTCACAAACACCTATAATTAAGGAACTAAGGGGTTGTTTGGTAGCTCCGTTGTCGCTGGAAAAGAACACTCCATTATAGTACAGTATACTTTTCATGTGTTTGGTATGTTGAACTGTAGATGATGGCGAAGGAGGCGGGAATTCTTTCTTCAGTCGAATTCACCTTTATTTTTCCCTCGTCTCATCGATGGAAAACCGATCATATGATGGAATGGATATGCGTCTTTACCCATTTGCCCTTATTTGTTCATTGTAATGCTCAGATTGCCCTTTGCTTGTGCCCTAGTTAAGTCGCTGGTCCGTGTGGTATCCAGGAAATAGTAGGAATGGAAAGGAAATAGGAAAATAGAAAGGAAAGAAGAATGGAAAAAGGAAAAAACTTATTTGGTATGTACTGGGAAAGAAAGGATGAAAATAGGATTATTATATTTTTTTTAAAAAAATAGAAAATAAATATAAAAGTAATTTATTGATTTGCCCTTAACTAAAAATTCTTTACTTAACCCAAAAAAATAACAAATCCATCTCATTTTTGTCTTTCTCCATCTTGACGACGCCAGTGGCTATGCAACGACAAACCCACATTCGACAGTGAACCTCAGTGGCTTAGACGTTATCGCCTCCTTCAACATTTTCCCAACTTAGGTTTGTCTAGTTTGATACTTTTTATTTTGCTCCTTTTCTTCTGTTTTGTAGTGTACAGGGTGTAGGTCATGGCTTGTTCTGCCATTAGGAATTTACAGTGCTTAAAATTTACAGTGCGTAGGTCCAGACCATATTAATTCATGAATTTCTGTGCTATTGGGAATCACTTGAGTCCATATTACAGGCTTGCTTCTGAATACCCCAAATCCAGATGAAATAATGTTGATACAACTATTTTTGAGATAGTGAAATTTGATAAAGTTATTTTTCGGTATGTATCTTAAGCAGTATTAAGGAGTCAGTATTTAGGAATCAAGTGATATTGCATGTGCTACTATGATTGTAGGTTTGGAATGGTGAGTTCAAGCGTTGGGGATAGCACTGCCAAGCGTAATCTTCAATTAAGCTCTAAAAATTGCAAATGTTGGAAAGTTGCAATTCTCCGAATATCCCACTCTAACGACAACCCAGATCGAGTGTACTTCAAGTGTGCAAGAGAACATTGTCGATTCTTCAAATGGGTGGAGGTTGATGAGATAAGTAACTGTGATGAAGTTATCTTAAGATGCACTGATGACCAGATCACAAGTCGTGAAAATGATGTGTTCGGACTAAAAAGTGATATGGCCGGAATGAAAAATGATATATTTGTGTTGAAAAGTGACATGGCCCAACAGAAAAGTGATGTTGCCATGATGAAAAGAGATATGGTCGGGACGAAGATGCAAGCGAATAGGAATAGGATAGTAATGATTGTCATGATAGTTATGCTATTCTTGTCAGTGTTGTATGTTAAAGCCTAACAATGTAATGTATAGTGTGGTTACTAGTTAAGCTAAAAACTCATATGTTAATAGAAATTTTGGATTAGTATGTAAGCTAATGACATACTTTTTTGTTCCATTTTCTTCTTCCTAATCTACTGTTTAGGCGCTATGCTTGTTTCCATGTTCTGAATACTTCCGTTAGAATAGCATTGGTCATTAACAATTCACACGTTAGCCATAACATACTATTCTCAACATAATAACAAAAATATATGAAAGCAGTCAGAAAAATATATGAAAGTAATTTATAGCAGCAAAAATATAGATAATCAGTCATAGCCATATATCCAGCCAATTATAAGCCAATGTTACAGAATATAAAGCCTATAAAGATCTAATTTTAGTCAATTACAAAATAACAGTATCATAAAGCCCTCTTTGTCATCAACAAAAAGAAGGGTCTTCAATGCTCGGCTACTCAGTCAATCATGGTGATTAAGGCCACTTATCATATATTTGAGTTGTTGAATTTTTGAGGCTGTGTTGATTTCGAAGGTTAGTTTAGTGTTTATGGACTCCATCTCTAAGGCTGTGTTGATTTCAAAGGAGATTAGTCTAGTGTTCATGGATTCCATCAAAATCAACATGTAGTTTGAATTATCTAACACATCACTGAGCATACGAGATTGTGGATCAACTGATGTAGAAATACCTATTGCTGCTTCAGCTTCTTCTTCTTGTGTCCCTTCAACATTGTCTACCCCAATATCTTGTTATCGTCTTTCCCGAGCCCTTTTCATAGTTGAGTTTTCTGGTGCACGATTCCATTCGTTATCAACCAACTCAAAGTTCATTCATGTTAGGGAATTGCAATCAATAATGGTGGCGGATTTCATGACACTGAAGCGATAATTGATTTTAAAGTGCTTAACAACTTTAGAGACGATTGCAGCATAGGGCAAGGTTGACTTTTGATTTGTAGAACAGGTGGCCATGCATTGCATAATAAAATATAGAATGTTGAATTGTCTACCGTTTAAAATACAAGCCATAATGAAGAACTTAGGCTCATTGCCACCAGCCCAATTCCCTAGTTTATTAACTAAAATATGTGTGACAATACTTAGTAGCAATCTATCACTGGCATTCATACTACCAACTTTGATGTCTTGACCAGAAAACTCATCTTCCCTATTGATGATCTTATAAGTTTCTTTTGATGTAAAGAGTAAAATTCATGGAGTGATAATTGTTAATGAAACACAGCATCCTCATTAAGTAGAGGAATACCAATAATCTCAGCAAATTTATCTTCGTCAATAAGAATTTTTGTTCCCTTGACAGTAGCAGTAAAAAGTTTATCTCTAGGTATATACTCAAAAGTGGTATAAAATGCTTTCACAACGTCATCAGACTAATTTCCTGTATACTTCACAAATTTTTCCAGCCCCAAAATTTTCAAACAACTAACAAAAGGCATATCTCTCTTGGCAAAGTAATTCCAATCCAAATATTTACTAGGAATGACTTTTCTGTACTAAAAATGTTGAGTGTGTGTTCTTCATCTTGTAGAAGATCTCCCATTGGTAAGGTATCAGGGTTTTTGGTCTATGCTCGCTTTGAAGATGAAGCCATCGAAGAGATTAAGGGCCTCTGAGGAACTCGGAGCCTCTAGGATTCTTGAAGAAGAGGAGTGGAGACAAGAGCTTGAAGAACTAGGAAGGAACCCTAACAAGTCGATCGAAGATGGAGGATGTCATTTTGCAACCCTATTGTAAAACACCTTATATAGGCGACCATTATGCGATGCGACGATCGATCGACTGCTATATTATTAAGCAGCCAGTCGACTGGTTGCTTGTAGTTTATCCAACTTAGCAGCCGATCGACTTGTTGCTGTAGTCTACTCAACTAACCAGTCGGTCGACTGGTTGCAAGCAGTTGGTTAATTGGTTGCTTACAACAGGTCGACCAACTACAGTCAACGGTCGACCTATTGACAGCAACCGATCGATCGGTTAATGCAAGTTGACTGACAACTTTTAACAGGTTGATCGCGTACATGCAAGCAGTCAACCAATTACTATCTATTGGTCGACCGATTGCAGCAAGTCCATTGCTTACATGTAACTGGTCGACCTGCTGCTAGCAAGCCTAATTCCAATAAATAAAATACATTCTTTACGACTATACAAAAGTTGTTCAGGCAACACTAGCATCTTCAGCAAATATGCATATAAATTCATATTAAGAATATCTTACATATGTCCTACTAACACTGTTATCTAATACAAAAATATCCAAAAAGTATCATTCATTAGTTACATCATACGTGTTCCACAAAAAAAAAATAGATCTTATATAACACATGTTCCTTGTTAACACAACTAGATGACATTTTTGATCCATGAAGCCTTCAGTTCATCCGGTATGGATAGTAGCTGAACCAACAAATAAGGATCCCTTCCTATCAACTATATTGGCTTGAAGTATTTCTGCTTCAATGAGCCCATTGACATTCACCAAATCCCCAAACAGGCTTGCTCTTCTTTTCAGTATATTCCTTTCTATCAGATTTAGTTTGCCAGTCAACTTATCAAGTGATATGGCTATGTTAGTGGTCGCCTGTTGGATGAAATTACGAAGTTCAGTTGAGCCAAAAACTTGATCCTCGTCATTGCTTTTCCTCCTTTTTTCTGGAACCATATGAGGCCTTAAACATTAAGTGATATTGAGTCTCATCAGGTATGGACTCC
Organism: Biancaea sappan; assembly: GCA_037074585.1. Taxonomy (NCBI): domain Eukaryota; kingdom Viridiplantae; phylum Streptophyta; class Magnoliopsida; order Fabales; family Fabaceae; genus Biancaea; species Biancaea sappan. The sequence goes on along the minus strand of CM073496.1, from coordinate 4,741,047 downwards.
AGTAGCTGTTGTTCTTCGATTGAAATGGTGTGCTCATCCACTACACATTGGCTTTCCACTTCTTGTATGATATCGACATAAGTCTGTGAATCTTGTCCAGTTGCACAGTCCTTCCCAAAGACAGTGCACAATCGCTCGTATAATGGAAATGGTTTGTTCTTCAAAGGTGCCTTGCTCTTATTTGACTGCATAAGAAACAAATGCAAATAATTATAAAGCATACACGTTGCAATTTCACACAATAATCAGGTACAAAAGCATAAACATAAGAAAACACACTTGTAGATAGGCATCCCATACAGATGGCTCAGTTACGACGCACTTTGTCATAGGGTCCCATTCGAACCCACTTGTGTTTGGTGCATGAAGTAAATCATAGATAGCTTGCCAACTGACTTTCAGTGTATTCATTCAGGATAGTATATGGGGGTTACTCTGAAGGCCGTGGTTGGGGGCCTTCTCATCAAGTTTTTTCTCCAATTTCTGCAAGTACCCTGTTTGAAAAGTTTTTTCATAACGATACAACTCTCCAACCAGCTTGAGCTCCACAAGTGAGTCAACTAGCATTTTTTTCTCCAATTTCTGCAAGTACCTTGTTTGAAAAGTTTTCTCACAACGATACAACTCTCCAGCCAGCTTGAGCTCCACAAGTGAGTCAACTAGCATTTCATGAAGGCCCCCGACCACGACCTTCAGGGTAAACCCCATAAACTATCTCGAATGAGGACACTAACAGTCAGTTAGCAAGCTATCTATGATCTGCTTCATGCACCAAACACAAGTGAGTTCGAATGGGACCCTGTGACAGAGTGCGTTGTAACTGGGTCATCTGTATGAGATGCCTATCTACAAGTGCGTTTCCTTATACCTATGCTTTTGTACCCAATTGTTGTGTGAAGTTGCAACGTGTATGCTTTATAACTATTTGCATTTGTTTCTTATGCAGTTAAATAAGAGTAAGACACCTTGGAGGAACAAATCATTTCCGTTATACGAGCAATTGTGCACCGTCTTTGGGAAGGATCGTGCAACTAGACAAGATTCACAGACTTATGTCGATATCACACAAGAGGTAGAAAGCCAATGTGCAGTGGATGAGCACACCATTTCAATCGAAGAACAACATCTTCCAGAGTACATACCTGATGAGACTCAATATCACTCTGAGACTGTTGGAATGTTTAAGGCCTCACATGGTTCCAGAAAGAGGAGGAGAAGCAATGGCAAGGATCAAGTTTTTGGCTCAACTGAACTTCGTGATTTCATCCAGCAGGCGACCACTAACATAGCCACATCACTTGATAAGTTGACTATAAACTAAATCTGATAGAAAGGAATATATTGGAAAGAAGAGCAAGCCTGTTTGGGGATTTGGTGAATGTCAATGGGCTCATTAAAGCAGAAATACTTCAAGCCAATATAGCGATAGGAAGGAATCCCTGTTTGTTGGTTCAGTTACCATCCATACCGGATGAACTGAAGGCTTCATGGATCAGAAATGTCATCTAATTGTGTTAACAAGGAACATGTGTTATATAAGATCTGATTTTTTTTTTTGGGTGGAACACATGTGATGTAATTGATGAATGATACTTTTTGGGTATTTTTGTATTAGATGATAGTATTGTTAGGATATATGTAAGATATTATTAATATGAATTTATATGCATATTTGCTAAAGATGCTAGTGTTGCCTAAACAACTTTTGTATAGTTGTAAAGAATGTATTTTATTTGTTGAAATTAGGCTTGTTTGCAGCAGGTCGACCAGTTACATGTAAGCGTTCGACTTGCTACAATCGGTCGACCAGTAGATATTAACCGGTTGATTGTTTGCACGTACGCGATCGACTTGTTAAAAGTTATTGGTCGACCTGCATTAACCGGTTGCTATCAACAAGTCGATCGTTGAATGCAGTCGATCGACCTATTGCAAGCAACTGGTCGACTGGCTGCTTAGTTGAGTAGACTACAGCATTCGGTCGACCGGCTGCTAAGCTGAGTAGACTATAACCGGTCGACCGGATGCTTAATAACACATGGCCACCTGTTTCTCGCTGGTGGTAGTGTCCTTTGCATTTCTCTTTTTTTTTTTTCCCTCTTCTCCGTTGGCTTTGATGCTCTGGATCTCTCTCATCGGCGGCTATTCTTCACTTTTTTTAAGGAAGATGGGTCACTCAGATTAACACTGGGTCATTTGCATTCCAGTCTAAAAGAGAAACCTAGACCGATTCCGACTTTGGGTTGTTGGATCTCGGATCGACCCGCCAGGCTAGTCCAGATCCAACAACTGTGATTCTATTAGCATTATTTGGTATGTGTATGTCATATTTGCCTTGTGTGAATGTTTGTAAAGGTCACGCTTATGGGGTGAGGTTTATCTCACCTTCATGCCAGTCACGTGCCCAGTTTAGGGCGTGACTTGTAATTAACAAAATTGGTTAATTTTTAGTAATTGCTCATAAAATATTATTACAACTTGATAAAATATAATAATTTAATATAAGAAAGAAACAGGATAAATAAACACATTAGGGACATACAAAATAAATAAATTAAAAATATTCATAAAAAAATATCAAAGATTACAGAGTATGGTTCTCATTCAAATATACAAAGTTACATCAAGGGTTAACAATAACATTCTAAGGGAGACATCAGACACTTTGAGCGATTGTGACCATGCTTCCTATATAAGCCACATCGAGATGGCTGGGCTCACTACCTCCAATCCATGTCCATTTGTATCTGCATTGATTTCAGTCGCCCTTTCTTTCTAATCTTAGATGGATTTGGTATTAAGCGTAGACCTTGAACAAGCGATCAATACTCTTGCCTACTGATGGGTCATAACGGTGAGTTGTAAGTCATCACGATCATGTCAAGGTGATATACATAGTCAACTAACTCTTCATGGTCAAGGCGTGCATGTGAGCAAGCTGTTAACATGCGTGGGCACGGGAATTTCCAAACTTGAAACTTGCCAATGTCACACTAGAATTCAACAAGGCTAAGCTTATAAATACGACCATGCCAACGTCCCAACTGATTGTATGCCTCCTCGACTTCAAAATTTCTAGTGATTCGATCAAATATGGGCACAATGCAGGAAGATGATTTGACCTATGTTTTGCAATCTTGTTACGCACTACCTCAAAAAATTCCTCACTGGCTCTTTTTTTGTGCCGCTGTGGTCGTCAAATGTTTCTCAAAGCATGAACTTAATTTGTGCAAGGCAGTCTTCACCAATCCTAGTATCAGTATAGGCAGGTATCTAACACCCTTGAAGACATTGTTCATACACTTAGCTAAGTTCATCGTCATTTGACCCCATCGACGACTATCGGTATCATACGCTCACGTCAATAATAGCCACACCTGTGATGTTGCCAACCAAGATTAGCCGCACTTGTTACAAGACCATGGTGCATATCAAAAATTAAAGTTATGTAACAGTCCTTCATAACGTGTTGATGGAGAAATCGAAGAAACCATAACCATGAAGAATCATTTTCCTTCTTGACAATTGCAAATGCAATAGGCAACAGTTTGTCATTACCATCTTGTGAGGATGCTATCATCAAAGCTCCTTGGTACTTGTGACACAAGAATGTACAATCCACAAAGATAATTAGTTTCAAATAAGGCAGTGCATCGATGCATGGTTGCAAATAATTAAATTTGTCCCGAATCCAAGTAATCAATTGAGTGATCAGGACATCTGACTTATCGATCACCATGGACATAATATGATTAGCTATCACGTCTAAATCCAAATTTGAGTGATCCTGACTGTTAGTCATTCGTTAATTGACTAACATTTTTTTAAAAAAAAATATTTTGATGAAGTTTGACCTTTAACAGGCCGAGTTTCATCATAATTAAAAAAAAATAGAATTCACTTGATGTGAAGCTGTCACGCCCCAAAATTCAAGCATGTGATTAGCACGGAAGATGAATTCTACCTCACCTCTGTAAGCCTGACTCGACTGTCGATTCCCACAAGCATATTCGTCTATATATAAATAATTTCTGCGCATAAAATACAACGCTTCTTGAAAGAAAAGAAAAATTATATTTCATTCATCTTAAATAAGTATTTAAGAATATTCATCATTGATGTTTGCACAAACATTCTTAAGGTACCTCACAAACATATCTAAATACATCATCCTAATATCACTTACCCGATTACAGAGCATTTCTAGATTTATATAACTTATTATGAGACATAAATATTATACCTTTACCCTAAACAAATGGGAAGGTAATCTTGGCGTGAACGTCATCGAATTATAAAGTGCTCCATACCTGAAACTGAAGATAACTTCTATTTAAGAGAATCTTACCACATTCACACATAATATAGGTATACATATATATATATATATATATATATATATATATATATGCAGATATACATATTTGATCTAATAGTACAGTCATCTATGTTTTGGTGTACAAGATATTTATCAAGACACACACATTGAAATCACCTTACAATCATTAACAGACACATTCAAGATCAAGCCAAATCACATTTCAAACAATTCACACAATTCCAAATTAAGTTCCTAAACATTTTTCGAGTCCCATTCACATAAAGTGACCGTTGTCCCGCCGCCCCTGCTGCATCTTCCCTTATTTTACCCCCGTCCTTAAAGGGACAAATCTGTTATCCAATCTTATTTCACTCTGCTCTTAAAGGGACGAATATCGTATTCAATATCACGTGGTTAACAATGGTTTTATTTTACCTTTATTAACTCCTGCTCCTCCCTTTTTATTCCCACAGGGGGATCTATTCCCGTAACGTACGTCATCAATCGCATCACACAAACATAAGCAACCACACACATCTAATTTCATGACAATTTCATGATATTTATCATCATACATCCTGACTATATAAATGTATTATTATGCTCACAAATTTATAAATGAAGTCACAATAGTCTTACTTCACATTTCAATGCATAACATGAATGCATCAACTTCATGTCACACACACACAAACACACATATATATAGTGCACCTTTAATATATACATAAAATAAGTAAACAAGGTAAAATAGGATCTTTCACCTCAATTCTAAGCTAAAATTCTGCCCTTCAAATCAAAGAATAAATGCCAAGGAATTCATTAAAGGCCTAAAGAACAAGTCATGCAAAGAGATAATACCAATTCAGAACAAAGGCTATCAATCATCTAGCTTTGTTCTGTTTTGAGGCTAAAATCAGAACCAAACTTTAGAAAAATTCTGGTATTAATCCATAACTCTAAAAATTATGAAATTTCATACAAAGCCTTATTAGTATGTTGACATATTAGAATAAAATTTTCATAATTTAATTCTATCATTTGATCCCTCTAAAGACCTTATTATTGATCAAAGGTCAGAACTGTCCAAATCTGTATAGGTTATGACTTTCTATTTAATAAGCCTATCAAATCTGAGCCAAATGCTATAAAATTTGGTAGACAATTAGTATGAGGTCTTATTTAGGTGTTGTAAAATTTTCAAGTCAAAATAAGGTTGTTTAGTTATTGCGTAAAATCTAAAATTCACACCTATTTAAAATTCCTTTACATTGAATAAAGTCTTGTTCCCATGTTTATTTGACCAAACAAACTAATTTTAATGAGATTGAAACTTTCTAGATCAGATTATCACAATGAAAAGAATCTCTCCACAAAATTTCATGAATTTAGGAGTTGATTTAGTCATCCAAAAACACATAAAACTATATGCATTTAAAACTGTCATATTTTCCCTTCTCAGCTCCTTAGTAAATTTTCCTTATTTCTTTTACTTGATTTAAACTCATATTTCACTTCAACTAGGTTCATAGATTAAGAATATATTTTCCTCTAAAATTAAATCAACCATAGTAAACTTTTCAGTATTTTTAGTTTAGTTTCTACAGTTTACTATCATGCTTTTTCACCTCAGATTTTTCTGTCATCAATTTAGTTTCACATGCACTAATAATATTTCTAGCAGTTTACAAAATTTTACCCAAAATTTTCGATCAAAAAAACAACCTTTGGAAATAGAAATAATAAACGCAAACCATCATAAAAATTCTCAACTAGAGGACCTAAATGCAAAACATTTACAATTAGATTTAAGAGGAATTTAAGCTTAAAATTCAGTTTGGGAGATCAATAAGGCATGGGTACCAGATCAAAGATTTATTCAATTGAAGAATCATTAGAGAAAGGAAGGAAATCTCTCATCGTTGAACAAAATGGAGTGATCTGTTAGCCCTAATGTATTATGCTATAAGTTTTGATGATGACAAATATGTGGGAATTATAGTATGACTTAATCTTCTTGGCCCAAATAGTATGATTTAATCTTCTTGACCCAAATGAATGATTCAATCTTATTGGCCCAAATGCATGATTCAATCTTTCTTGGCCCAAATATATTTAATGCTTTATATATTTAAATCTAGTAGTATAAATTGATTTTTGATAAAGTTTATTGGTTGTTGTAATATAATTTGAAAAAGAATACTTTTACTGTAGCACTTTTGAAAAAAGAATTTGATTGTTGAAAAAGTATGATAAAGTTTATTGGTTGTTGTAATCAACTTTGAAAAAAAATATCTTTTACTGTAGCACTTTTGAAAAATGAATTTGATTGTTGAAAAAGTATGATAAAGTTTATTGGTTGTTGTAATAAACTTTGAAAAAGAATACCTTTTACTGTAGCACTTTTGAAAAATGAATTTGATTGTTGAAAAAGTATGATAAAGTTTATTGGTTGTTGTAATAAACTTTGAAAAAGAATATTTTTTACTGTAGCAAATTTGAAAAAGAATATTGATTGTTGAAAAAGGTTGATAAAGTTTTTTGGTTGTTGTAGAAAGGTTGAAAAATGATGATGAAGCTTACTGTAGCAATTCTGACTAAAGCAGTCACTGTAGCAGCAAGGTTTCACTATATAAAGGGGACTTCACAACACCATTTGCATCAAGCTTCAATTGTTCATTTCTCATATTATCTTGAGTTCCATTCTCTCTAAATTGTTAGAGAAAAATTCTGAGCTTAATTTCTGCGTTATCTACACTTTGAGAGTGTCCACCATTATTTTCCTTAAGCCTTTAAATTTAGTTGCTCAAGGATTGGTTCCTTGAGTTAGTGTTTGAGAGAAAACACGTTGTAAGGGGGATAGACACCCTTGAGGAAAAAAAAAGATCTATGTTGTAGTGGTTTGCAAGTACCTGAATTAAACTTGCAATTATAGTGGAAATACTCAAGTGGTCTCTTGAGGACTGGATGTAGGCTTGAGATTAGCCGAACCAGTATAAATCTCTGAGTTTGCTTTCTCTATCCCTACTCTATTTACATTTGAAGTTAATTAATTAATGCTTTGCGTTTATATTTGATTTCTACTTCAAGTATTAATTAACGTGTGTAGATTTATATTTTCTCCTTAATTCCTTGCACTATAAAATTATTCATCTTGATAACACTTTGATTTTCTGAATTAAATTATTATCTTTAACATTGTCCAATTTCAGAAAATCATTTTAACTTCCAATTAAGTTTTGTGAAAATTTTTATAAAACCCAATTCACCCCCCCTCTTGGGATCCAACCATTTCTTTCAATTGGTATCAAAGCTTGGGCTCTTGATTTGAGACTTAACCGTCTAAGAGTAAACATGGTTGGATTTAGTGATTGGTTTATGTCTGAAAATTATTCTTTCACAGAACCTCCAGTTTTTTATGCTAATCATTTTCAATATTGGAAGTATGAAATGAAAATGTTTTTAATTTCAGTAGACCATAAACTCTGGGAAGTTATAGAAAATGGTTTTTATATGCCTGTCAAGGAAGAACAAGGAAAATGCATTCTAAAACCCAAGAGTGAATGGAATGATACTGAAAGAAGTTTAATGCAACTCAATGCTAAGGCAAAATTGATTATTTCTTGTGCATTGAGTCAAGATGAATTTTTCAAAATCTCCAACTGTGCAACTGCAAAAGAAATGTGGGAAATTCTTGAAGTTGCACATGAGGAAGATCTTATTGCTGAGGAATTAAGGTATAAAAGTTTCATTAATGAACTTGAAATTGCTCAAATGAACAATTGTAAAACCATTAATGAGATACAACTTGTGCTTAATCAATTGCAAGCTCTTGGTGTTGAACTTACAGAAAAATCTCAAATCACCAAGGAGATAGAAGAAAAAGAAAAAGGAGAAAAAGAGAAACCACAACCAAAAGTTGAATCATCAAAGAAAGCTTACCTATCTTCCATTTGGGGAAATAGCAATTCTGATGAGGAGAACACAAATGAAGAAGCCAACACTTGTCTTGTGGCCAGAAATAAAGATGAGGTAAATTCATTTGACTACTATTTTGAAGAATTACAAGATGCCTTTGATGATTTACATAAAGAATATCTATTACTTGCAAAGAAACTAAATGTTTCAAAACAGAAAAACTCTTCTCTTGAAAATGAGTTGGAAACATTGAAAAACGAATTTTCTATTTCCAAGGAAGAGAATTTTGTTTTTGAAAATCAAAACAAAACTTTGCAAGAAGAGAATTTGATTTTAAAAGCAAATATCTCTACCAACAAAAATTGCTTTTGTACCAAGTGTGATTCTTTGAAAAAGGAAAATAATAATCTTAAAAACACACTTGCAAAATTTTCTCAAGGTAGAGAAATTTTAAATACCTCAGTTTTGAAACAAAGAAGAATGTTTAACAAAGTTGGTCTTGTTTCTAAAAAGAAATCAAACCAAAAGCATTCTAAAAACTTCTTTGTTTCTGTAAAGATGTCAAATAGTCCAACTTGCACTTGTTTTTATTGTGGACTAAAAGGACACAAATCTTACTCATGCTTTTATAAGAAAAATCTTGTTCATGGAGTTAAAATGAAATGGGTTCAAAAAGGAACTCATGACCCAGGCGGATCCAAAGAAATTTGGGTACCAAAGACAAAGGATTAATTTGCAGATTTGCCTCGAAGCAAGGAGCGGAAATGACTTTTCAATGGCTACATCATTCAAACTCCACTCTCTTGCATCAAAAGGAGGCAATGGACAAGTAAACATATAAGCTGGAATGTATTGTAAGAAATTTGATTGATATGTTTACTGTATCAAATGCTTATGTTTGTTTTCTAGCATGCCTTTCATCTATCTTTGATATTCATGCATGCTATTTCTAAAAATGATTCTTAGGTGTGCGGCCTAAGGATATGATTTTTGCTTTGAGCTAAAATCTTTCTTCTAAATTTAGCTTGAACTTTCTTATTTATCGCATCACGACAACTTGCTTTCATTACATGCATATTTCCCTTGGTTTCACATCAATAAGATTACTCTTACTTGTAATGTTTATCTTTATTGTAATCTTATTTAAATATTTTCAATAAAATCAAAAATCCTCACACAAATACATTTTATGGAAGCATAGCATACTTTGAACATAATGTATTGTTTCCCCTGATGGTTGAAGATTTATTTGAACATCACTAATTTGAGAATCAAAGTACTCCATTAAAAGTGTTTTGCAGGTGGTTGGTCGACCAGCTAGCTCATCAGTGGTTGACCAGCAAGACTTATATATGTCAATTTGTGAACCAACGCCTAACGCCAGATGCCAACACTATACGCTAAGTAAAGAGGATCTTGCAAATAATCAATCAATGAAAACCATTAAAATTGCAAAAGGAGAGGATCAAAAGAAGGGCAATGAAGAAAATAAAGATATCAACATTTTAAGGAGGGACTTCAAGAAGTAACAAGAGTTTGCCAAAATTGATGAGTATCTCTATCCGCTACTATTTTATTATTTAATTAAATGATACTCTTTGATCTTAATTAGCTATACTAGCAAATTGTTATCATTGACATATTTTCATAGCAATGATATACTATTTTACGAAATCTTACATATTTGATAATATCATTGCATATAAAAATATGTTAAATACTTAAATTATTTTTTAAATATTCAATACATCATGGTTTGAGCATTATGCATGTCATATCCTTTGTATAAGCTATAGCTTATGAACAATTGTTTATGAATTATAGTTTATATCTGATTATATCTTATTAATCTATATTACCTCAATTATTGTACTACATACTCAGGTTATAATATGTTTTATCTTGATAAGTATGTAACTTGCTTTTGCTTTGAAATGATATATATGTCCATGCCAGAAAATTCTTTCCATCTTTAAAATGGATATATATTTTTCAATATATATATACTGTGCTAAATTTGTGTAGCTGATTTCTTTTATCTTTCTTTATTATTATTTTTTTTGTATCGTCCAATAAAAGAAACCACTTGCATTAAAAAAAATAAACTGAAGGATTACATTGCAAAAAAAAAAAAGGAAAAGTTTGCTCATGCATGAGCAATCTACAGGCGAGGTGGTCTCGGATTAGGAGGGTTGTATTGTATCATCACCCCTCGGCTATTCCTTGGAGCAAGAGACTGAGCAATGTCACGGAGGGTAGTGTAAATCTCATTCATACAATCAACACTTCTTTGTTGTTGATTGCAGAAGCATTGGGTAGACCAATAGAAGAACCTATCTATTCTTGAAGTCAGTGCCGCATTGTTGCGTTTAGCTAACTTCTCCTGGTCCTCTATCATCTTCTTGAGCTTCTTCACCTCCTGCTCCAGACAAGCAATTTTGTCTTCTGACGTATGGCATGTACTAATCTCCTCAGCTTCTTCGATCTTCATCTTCTTCTTTTGGTTCTCTTGAGATTCCTCCAAAGGTCTTTTGCCTTTATCTTTGCCTAGACTCAAGTTTAAGTCGAGCTCTTCCTCCCTTGCCTCTACTGTGAGATCAATGAACTTTCTTGCTGCCATGGTTTGGAAAATTCAGAAATTTTTGTAGGAGTATGAAGAGAGAGGAATGTCAGAAAGTTATAGGCTCAGAGATGAATACTCTTTGTGGTGTGGTAATTGAGAACTCTGGGGTAGTCTTTATAGAGAGAAAATTATGACTTAGAGCCAACGAAGATATCTCTTCGCCGCACCCCTACACGCTCATCCTATGGATTTTGCAAGCTGGAAGCCAGAAGTCTAGGGTACGCATGCACACCGATAACGCGTCACATTAATGGCAAAACCACGAAAGTCAATTTTCGGTGGATTTGCAGCTGATTTAATTTGTTTTGATTAAAAATTTAAGGATTAATAAAATGGTGATAAACAGAACCGTATTTCTCTGCTTTGTTGTGTTGTTCTTGAGAGCTTTCAGTATAATATACATGATTGATTGCATCATGCTATGATTACATGTATCTAAGAACATATGTTGTGTATGCTATTCATGCATCATGAGCGAAGGCTATGGCTAAGAATAATATGTCATGATTCCACATGCACTCATAGAAAATGAGAAGTCAAAAAAAAAATTTTAAATAAAATGAAATGTGTGGAGGATAATACATCTTCATAGTTACACATACTTACATATAATACTTTTGTGGACAAATGGAAGGCAATGATTTCCTTGCATTATGATAATGCTTGATGCATGCGACCGTAAGCAGTTAATTTTGCTTTTAATCTTTGATTTACATTACTAACTTAAGCATCAGAGTGGTTGTCAAAATTTTTACAGGTGCTCATCCTCAAGATGCATATATGAATACTTCTTGAAAATTACATTTGTTTAATATGCATTGGTTGAGGGGGAGCCTAATCTATACTTAAATCCTCTATATCTTTAAGCTCACTTTATCTGATATGCAATGTTTTCCTTAACTATATATTTTTGGCATATCAATGATAAGTTTTGATGAAATTTTACCCCATGACGTCATATGATATTCTTGCTTAAAGAAGGAATACGCTTTAGCCTTTATATATTGCCTTCCTTATACCTTTTTATTGATGTCAAATAGGGGGAGAAGAATATGGAAAGAAAAATATGTGTATATTGTATAATGATTATTACATTGTAACATATTTTTCTTTGGTGTTTTGTCATCATCAAAAAGGGAGAGATTGTTAGCCCTAATGTATTATGCTATAAGTTTTGATGATGACAAATATGTGGAAATTATAGTATGACTTAATCTTCTTGGCCCAAATAGTATGATTTAATCTTCTTGACCCAAATGAATGATTTAATCTTATTGGCCCAAATGCATGATTCAATCTTTCTTGGCCCAAATATATTTAATGCTTTATATATTTAAATCTAGTAGTATAAATTGATTTTTGATAAAGTTTATTGGTTGTTGTAATATAATTTGAAAAAGAATACTTTTACTGTAGCACTTTTGAAAAAAGAATTTGATTGTTGAAAAAGTATGATAAAGTTTATTGGTTGTTGTAATCAACTTTGAAAAAAAATATCTTTTACTGTAGCACTTTTGAAAAATGAATTTGATTGTTAAAAAAGTATGATAAAGTTTATTGGTTGTTGTAATAAACTTTGAAAAAGAATACCTTTTACTGTAGCACTTTTGAAAAATGAATTTGATTGTTGAAAAAGTATGATAAAGTTTATTGGTTGTTGTAATAAACTTTGAAAAAGAATATTTTTTACTGTAGCAAATTTGAAAAAGAATATTGATTGTTGAAAAAGGTTGATAAAGTTTTTTGGTTGTTGTAGAAAGGTTGAAAAATGATGATGAAGCTTACTGTAGCAATTCTGACTAAAGCAGTCACTGTAGCAGCAAGGTTTCACTATATAAAGGGGACTTCACAACACCATTTGCATCAAGCTTCAATTGTTCATGTCTCATATTATCTTGAGTTCCATTCTCTCTAAATTGTTAGAGAAAAATTCTGAGCTTAATTTCTGCGTTATCTACACTTTGAGAGTGTCCACCATTATTTTCCTTAAGCCTTTAAATTTAGTTGCTCAAGGATTGGTTCCTTGAGTTAGTGTTTGAGAGAAAACACGTTGTAAGGGGGATAGACACCCTTGAGGAAAAAAAAAGATCTATGTTGTAGTGGTTTGCAAGTACCTGAATTAAACTTGCAATTATAGTGGAAATACTCAAGTGGTCTCTTGAGGACTGGATGTAGGCTTGAGATTAGCCGAATCAGTATAAATCTCTGAGTTTGCTTTCTCTATCCCTACTCTATTTACATTTGAAGTTAATTAATTAATGCTTTGCGTTTATATTTGATTTCTACTTCAAGTATTAATTAACGTGTGTAGATTTATATTTTCTCCTTAATTCCTTGCACTATAAAATTATTCATCTTGATAACACTTTGATTTTCTGAATTAAATTATTATCTTTAACATTGTCCAATTTCAGAAAATCATTTTAACTTCCAATTAAGTTTTGTGAAAATTTTTATAAAACCCAATTCACCCCCCCTCTTGGGATCCAACCATTTCTTTCATGATCGACGGTGGAACTAATTGCTGGCAAGACAACCATGGATGATGGATGATAAAGACGAACCCCCCACTCTTGCTGAAAATGCTGTCTCTCTCTCTCTCTCTCTCTCTCTCTCTCTCTCTCTCTCTCTCTCTCTCTCTCTCTCTCTCTCTCTCTCTCTCTCTCTCTCTCTCTCTCTCTCTCTCTCTCTCTCTCTCTCTCTCTCTCTCTCTCTCTCTCTCTCTCTCTCTCTCTCTCTCTCTCTCTCTCTCTCCTGATTTGTCCTCCTCGGGAAAGGCTTCTTCAAGAAGCCAAATCTTTTTTTTTTTATTCTATGGTGGATGATGACTCACAATCCACCACATGTTTTCCCTTTTTTTTATTTACTTATTATATGTTATTTTGTTATGGCTTCTTAATATTTAGGGAAAAATGGCTCATGTGTCTCCCATTAACTCTTCCTTTGCTTAAATCTCATTCAATTCCCTTCCTTCAGTTTCCTATATCACTTGTGTCCTTCTAACATTCCTTATATTTTATATTTTCACACTACTTGATTAATTTTTCAAATAAAATCCTTAATAAAAATAAATAAATAAATATATCCTCATAATTAATTTGCCAACAAGCTTCTAAAAGAACATTAAATATTCATATAAATTCTTGGAGTATTACAAACGCAAAAGATAATATATAGACAGTTTTTGTAAAAGGTAGTATCTGGCCAAATTTTTTGTCAAATAATAGTATATGGACAAAATCATTAGAGAAATGATACTCACAAGAGAGTAATTCTTCGGGAACTTTCTCACTCTTTTGTATTTTCTTTTCTACCATTTTTGTACAAAATGTCCTCTCCTTTTATAGGGCTCTAGACATGTAAAAGAAGTGTAATCGATGACATATAAAGGACACCATTAAAAGGGTGTAATACAACTTTAAGCACGCTAAATAGAGGGTTACACAATACATTAAATATGTCTATAGATGCATGTTTTAAATACAAGGAATCCAAGGAGAAATCTAAAGATTATGATATGGCATGGATTGGCTCTTTTGCATGTATGTGCGTATATTTATAACAGTGTTAAAGATAATAGAGATAAGACTAAACTCACTAGGCCCTTAAAAGATACACTTACTGACAATTCAATACTTGAAATATCTCCACTATACTCTTCAATCCCTAAAAGTTCAAGCAATTATACACGTTAGTCCCTTCTTCCAGGTTGACTGTTTTCTCTTAACAACGATGCTAACGTGGCCAGTTATTGTCCCATGTGGCTCGTCAACCAATGATGTGGCATTTTCCCTTCTAATTTATTTGCTGATGTGTCACATTAAGTAGTGACGTAGCATTTAAAGACTATTTTATTTACAACAGAGAAACTTTTAAGAACAAAATTGTTTGTGAAAATTTTTTTCAAGGACTGAGTTGTTTGTGAATAGTACCACCACAAGAAAATTCAACAATTGTTCTATTTCAAGCTAACAATTTCTCATCTTCTCTCTTTCTCTTTGTAATATTTTCCTGCACTTTTTGGTGTTGATATGAAGCTCTCACTTTGTTTCCCATAAAAAAAAAATTGGTAGGTTCCTCTCATAGGAAAAGTTTTTTTTTCAGACTTCAAAAATCTTCATTGTTTCCTTCTATAAAAACCCATAAAAAACCCACTCTTCTTTCACCAGGTGCTTTTGACCTCATCTTTTAACATTATCTTTGACTATGGTTCAAATTTTGCCACCAATGGCAGATCAAAAGGTATCTAAGTATGATATTGTTCTGTATGTTTTTAATTTTCTCATCTATTTGATACATATACTATGTCACTTGCATGTGCGTGTCATTTTATGTTGCCAAATTCTAAATATGTCATTAATAAAATGTTATTTAACATACAAACGATGAAATTGAGGTATAATTTTTTGAGGACCAATTAAAGTAATTTATCTTTCAAAGATTAAATTAATAATTTACTTTAAATATTACTTTTTGGTTAAAAAAGAAATTTAGAGGAGGGAAGTATAATTTTTTAAATGAAAAAAATTGATCAAGTAACTCAGATGGAGCTCAATTGGATTCTAAAATATATTTTTCCTGATAAAGAACTGTAATAATTGATGCGTCATTTAATCAATCATTCATTCATATATATATATGAAATATTGTTATGATATGAATTACTATTTTTGTTATAGCGTGATGCAATATTTGACCATCTAGTGCATCCATGTGATATTTGATATATATTAAACTTTGATTAATGGGTTTGATGAGAAAGTATTCAAATAAAAAAAATTAATGATGAATATAACGTTTAGAAAAGAAAATGGAATCCATATTAATGTTATCAATTGCCATAGTATATTTTCTTGAAGCTTAAACAATATTTAATGTGATTTGGGATAGGATATACGATTCTCTGCTTTTGTTATTGTCTAATTTGTAGAAACTTAGATTTTTCGACACAAGCCGTAACTTCATTTATGACAAGCTTCAGTCAATTGGGTAATCTCATAATTCTAAACGTCAGCTTCAATTAGTTAACCGACTTCATTCATTTGCAAATGAGAACAAAAATTGTCTGTAGTATAAACATTTTTTCACAAACAATTTAGTCTTTTAAATTTTTTTATCAATAATATGATCCTTAAAAATTCCTCTTATATTAAAACAATAAATTTCTATATGTTATATTAGGAAACAAATATGAGAAGTGACACATAATATATGAGATAAGAATATTTATAGTGCTAAATTTCAATTGAATTTTTATTATGAGTTTTACGATGTTATATCATTTTAAACAATTTTTTATCACTTTAAGTAATTTTTTATTTCAGTGATAAATTTTTTAAAAATTTATAAATAAGTTACATAATTAATTTTTTATTATTTTAATATTTATTGTGAATTAATTATTTTATTATTATTTTTATATAAACATTAATTTTACGTATGAAAAATAATTATTATAATAAATTAAAATAAAAATTAATTTTTAAATTTAAAAACCCTTAAAAAAATTCTTGCTCTAGGAACTAAAAGCGAATTTAGTATATAGATAAAATGCACCGCTAAATTTACGAGGTTTTGTGAATTTTAGCCTAAATGTTCAACGTCATAATTCCTAGTGTCAAAATCCAAAATTAAATAGTCTCTGTGGCTCGGGCTGCGCGCTCCTCCTTTAGTCCTTTTCCCTTGTCATTTTGCTGTGCTGCTGCTAGTGCTACTACTTCAGCTGGACCGGAAAGCGAGTTAAACGTAAAGCTTTGATTCTTGATCAGAAGATCTGAGGAGAGGAAAATCACAGCAATGGAGAGTAGCGAAGAAGAAGATGACTTCCCTTCCATAGAAAGCATAATCCCGCAATCCAAGGTTGACTCCCTCTACCAGTCCCCTACTGAAAAGGTTCGTTCTTCTTCTAACTTCTCCATCAATCGCTCAACTGCTTATTTTGCAAGCGCAGTAGCCAAATATTACTTCCGAGAACAATGACGTCGCTCTTCTTCTTAGAAAGCTTAGAATTTTGTTTCATTTGTTTCCATTCACTTCGTTAGAGAGCTAACGGAGATTTTGCTGTCTCTCAACCTCACTTTCCTGCTCTGCTTTCAGTTAGAGCAAAAGAATTGATTCCGGTACAATTGTCGAGATGGATTACTGATCATATTACTAATCTGAATGAAGCCCTGGATTTTTATGTGGTTTGGACTAAACGGTTGGGTTGTCTTTGTCCTCGTTTGGAAATGTCCAACATTTGTGTTTAGGCATCTTGGCTGGGACAATACCTGAACCTAATCTCTTTTTTCACAGATTGTTACTAAAATTTCTATTTCCTCTAGGTAAGAGAGGATGAGTTAAAGAAACAATAATTGTGGTTGGCTATACTAATTTTGGTCAAAACTCTTCCTTAACCTTCAGAGAATTTCTCTTTTGCAATGATGCTTTATCTATGACTATGTTCTCCACATTCCCACGATAACACATTACTTCCCTTTTGCTTCTTTGTTATCTATGTTATTCTTATGTCTTTATACAATAATATGAAACTTCTTGCTTTTTGCAGTTGAGGGTATTTGTTTTCCTATATTTTACATATCCCAACATCCTTTGGATATTATTTTTTAATCAGTGGAGGCTAAAGCGTTAGTCATATATATGAATTTGCCTGCATATGAATTTTTCTCTGCATTGCTCTAAACATTGTTGTCTATGCTGGTCTCAGATTTCAATGTGTTTCTTCCTAATAACCCCTCTTATCTTATGTATATTACATAACTGTTCTATTACACACAACTCCATTTACACTTGACCTTGTCAAGCTTGCATTGACTCTCATGCCATTCTTTTCAGTTGAATTATTTATCTAATAGCTGAAAGTCAGCACATGGAGGTGTTTGTTTCGGCTAAACCTTAGTTTGACCCTTGTTTCTCCTACTTCTATCAAGGTTACTGCTTCCCGTGTTTGGTCTTTTGTCCTACCTTGCATGAATACTTCTTGTAATTGTATCCATCTTTCAAGTTTGGCATGACCTCCATTGACCATATTTAAGTAAAATTCAGTTGCCAAAGGCATGTGCCAAGAGCCACTTCTTGCATATGTTCAGGAGTTCATCCATCTCCAAAGTGAAAAACAGAAGGGCAGAAGCATGGTTTTGTAAGCCTTTATGAATTTTTTGCGGCTCTTTTGCTCTTCTTATATTATTTAATATCACCATCATATATCATTTTGGCTTTGGATATTATTTTCCCTTTTGGAATTCAAAAAAAAATTCTTCTGAAGAACTTAGTCAATGTTTCTCTAAATCAATAAAGCCCTACTGGAGATCCTTCTGTTTCTTTCTAAGTATTTTCATAGATATATAACTAGCATGGTAAATCAGCTTGGCATGAAACAAAAATTGATGATATTAATAATTACATTTAGTCTTAATTTGTTCTTGATCACTCTTTTCCAAATTTTTCATTCTGCATTTTGTAAGCTTATCTTCATATTGATTGATGCAATAAAACTCAAAAGTTCTGCTTCTCTGACCTTTTTTTCCCCAATAAAATCATGTCTGCATCTTTTGTCCTTTAAGTCCTTAAATTCTTAAAAATTAATTGTAAACCACATTATGCCCATTTCACCTGAACATTTCCAAATGTTAAACATTTACTGGCTTATTTATCTTCATTCTGATCAACGACTTTGTACAAACTTAATTACTTTTCCTACCTTTGTCAAATACTAATAATTTTTTTGATTCCTCCTTCGCTTCCTTTGTATGATTGGTCAAAGTAGTTCTTCTATAAATCTCTAAATTCATTATCTTTGTTAGTATTTGATTCTATTATAAAAAAAATATTTTATTGTTCTCTTCTTAATTCACTTTACATGTTTGTCATTCTGCTTTTTTCCTTTTATTACGACTTTGTAGGTCGTATAATTTAAACAAGAAGAAAAATTTGTTTGTCCTTGAACTTGTCCTGTTATATTTTAAGTTACTCTATATTTTGTTGGGTTTATATATTATAGATCTTTTTCTCTCACTTTCCATTGTGTTTCTTAAAGTGATATCTTCAGTTTGTTCTTTCAATAGAAAACCTACACACCCAATGTTCTCCAAAACCCCAAACAATTTACTCCCCAAAATCTTTGCTTCAATTCACCTTCAAAATTTTAGGGACATTGTCACACCTCTAACTAGAGATGTGACTGGCATGGAAAGTGAGCTGAATTTGCTTCTGAAAGCCTTACAAACTTAACTACTTTAAAATTTTCCAACACTCAAACCAAAGCAAGAACTCTTTCAAAGATTTGAATTTCATTTCTCTAAGCCGAAATCTCAATTTTACATATCAGTTCCCTTTTAAACAAAATTTTCCAGAAATTTCATCAAAGTGTCCCCTAAATATAGGACATTCTGAAATTTTTATAACAGTCCAAAACCAATACATTCATCACAAGAGATATTCACTCTCCAATCCAAACAACTTAGTAATAACAACCCCCCGGGGGGGGGGGGGGGGAATCTCGCCTATGGACTTATTCTAGAGTACAACATCTAGGATGCATGGGCTAATCAAGTCTAAGACCACGCACGAACTAGGCCAAGGAAGGTGGATTGAATTCAACTCTGCTATATGAAACATAGGAAAATAAATGTGAGCTATAAAACTTACTGAGTAGGTAACAAACCATAATAACAGGAAATGGGACAAGTGGCATTAACGTTTTATTAAAACAAGTTCAACAATCAAGTTAAGGATCAAGAAATAAAATATCTGGTTAGTTGGGAGGTCTGTTTTAGGTCAAAGGATGTGGGTAGACTAAGTCTAGGTAATTTGGGGTCTAATAACATCTCTCTAGTGGCTAAGTTGTTGTGGAGGTTCCCGTTGGAACCTAACTCTTTGTGGCATAGGGTGATTAGGAGTAAATATGGTGTTTGACAAAACAGATGGGATCCAAACCCTGGATTGGCTTCTACTCATGCAAGCCCTTGGAAGTTCATCTCTTAGGTATATCCTTCCTTTTCTCCTTTGCTCTTTCTTTGTGTTGGGGATGGTATTTCAATGTTGGGATGATCTTTGGATTGGTGACACTTCATTTGTTGATTGTTTCCTACGCCTTTATCATTTGTCCTCTTTGTATAATGCTCCAATTTTACACTTTCTAGTTGGGCAAGGGGACCAGAATTTGTACTTCTCAAGAAATCTCAATTCTAGACTTGTTGATGATCTTGTGTCATCAGGTTCTTATACTTGCTCATCCTTCCTTAAATTCTTGACTCAAAATTCTAATACCTCTTCTTTTCCTTTACCCAAGTTTCTTTGGAAAGTCAAAGCCCCTTCTAAGGTAAAGGCCTTTGTTTGGACAGTGATACTAAACAGGATAAACACAAATGATTTGCCTCAAGTTCACAGACCTAACAAGGCATCCCCTTGTTTGCCTTTACTTATTCACGACGTCTGGAACGAGAACCTATGTCAACTGCCTTCCTCTTGTCCGCTGCACGTCTACTAGTCTAGTGGATTGAAGCATTAGTAGTTTTTCCCTTCAATTATGCCACTTTTGCTCTAAGAATCAATGGCCTCCAATAGAGGAGAAATAGCAGATAATTGCTGGGTGATTGGGTTATTGGTGGGGTTATTGGAGATGGAGGATTTTGGTTCTGTGCTTCGGTGTTTGAAGCGGTTGAATGGGGTGGTTACCATCTTTGGAACCTGGCTCTGATGCAAAAAATGATAGATACTGACATATAAAAAGGCTAGGAAAGTTAAAGAGCATAATAGAGAAGAAGAAAGGATGGAACAATATAGGGAAAAGATCTGAAATTAAGTATTGCTCCAGTAAGATGCTTGTATGGAGTGGGCAAACTCCAAATACAGCAATGGTGATTCAAAAGTCAAGTCAGATCCCCCCTTTACAGTTACTAGTCCACTTATATATGTCTATAACTTACACAATAACCAACTCAAACATAATTCATACAAACATACAAACTATTACATCCAAATAGAACTGCCAACACATAACTGACATCATTAATTGACACAAATAACTGCAGACTTCCCCTACTGACACATAATTGATAAACAAACAACAAACATATCTTCTTAACCCCCATGTAGCTTCCTCCTAGCATAAGTGCAAAGAGGAGCTCTCGTCTGTTTGATCAGCACCATGAATATTGATAGGACACATTTTTTAAATCTATGATACAGTCCATGTGAAGGAGATTATTTTGACAATTAGAATACAACAAAGTTGTTTGAGATCAAAGGCAGTCTACATGATCTCAAGCAAGGGGAGTTGTCAATTGCACAATATTATAATTCTCTAAACTGTCTTTGGAGACAATTGGATTGTTTTATAATCCAGATTGGGGAGTGACACGATATAAGGAGCTTGGGGAGAATATCAGTTTTTGGTTGAGCCTTTACCTACACTTGAGTTTGTGGAAAATATCATTTGGAAGGGGATAATAGAGAACTAAGGGGGCACTTAAGGCGTTCTAAGCATGTGTAACAACAAAATATAACTCTTAAATATTGCCAATTTGACTCAAATTCAACTCCTATTGAAGGCCCTCAAGGTTATCCTGATGCTGAATCCTCTATTGAAAATGTGAATTCTCACACTAGACTCCTCCTTTTGATTGCTTGGAAAAAGAGGGTCAGATCATGTACTTAGTATCTCTTTGCTCACCATATTTCATATGAGAAGTTGTCCTTGAAATTATAGGTCCTTCACAACAAATTTGGACAACACTGAGTTTCCAAATGGCATAGAGGAATCTCTTCAACACCAGAAGTGGAGGAATGTTGTAGAGGAGGAGTTGAATGCTCTAAGGAAAAATGGTACTTAATTTTTTACCAAAGACCTTTGGGAAAGCAACTTGTGGGATGTAAATGGGTGTTCATTGTTAAATACAAAATTGATGGGAACATCAAGAGATCCAAGGCAAATTTAGTGGCAAAATGGTTCGCTTAGACATATTGGATAGATAGTCATGAGCTTTTTGCTTTGGTTGCAAAACTTAATACAATTTGAGTTCTTTGCTTCATTGCTGCAAATCTTGGCTGGAAGCTTCATCAACTTGATGTCAAGAGTGTTTTCTTGAATGGGGATCACAAAGACTTTTATATGGAGATACCTTCTAGCTTGAGAAGTCCCAACAATTCTCATCTCATGTATAAACTTTAGAAATTCCTTCATGAGCTTAAACAGTATCTAAGAGCTTGATTTGACAGGTTTACAAAGGCTATAAGGGAGTTCAGATGCACACAATGCTACACATACCACACGTTCATCAAGAACTCTCAAGGTGGCAAAATCTCTATTCTTGTTGTTTATATGGATGGCATAATTGTCACAATGAACGACGAGGAGGGAGTAACCTGTTTGAAGGGAATTTTGAGCAAAAATATTGGGATTAAGGAGCTTGGTCCTTTGAAATACTTCCTTGGAATGGAAGTAGCCTGGTCTAATCAGGAAATCTTTGTTTCTCAAAGGAAATACATCTTGGATCTTTTAAAGGAGATCGAATTGTTAAGATGCAAGCTTGTAGACACTCTAATGGACCCATTCAACAAAGTAGGTTCAAAGGAGAATTCCACTCTAGTTGGTAAAGAAAGGTATCAAAGGCTCGTTGGAAAACTTATATACCTCTCTCATACAAGGCCAAAACTTTGCTGTAAGCATGGTTTGTCAACTTATGAGCAATCCTACCGAATAGCACTTTGAAGTTGTTAATAGGATTCTAAGGTATCTTAAAATGATATCATAAGAAGGCCTATTTTTCAAGAAGGGACAAGCAAAAGTCTTGAGTTTTTCTCAAATGCAAATTGGACTGGTTCTCTAACTGATAGAAGATTAACCTTAGGATATTGTACCTATGTCTTTGGAAATCTAGTTACCTAGATAAACAAGAGGTTGCATGGATCAGTGCTAAATCCGAATTTAGAGCTATGGCAAATGGTATGTGAAGGAATATGGCTTAAAAGAGTTCTTGAAGAATTACAGCTTCCTATTGTCACATCCATGAAACTTTTTTCTGACAACCAAGATATTTTTTGAAATAGAACCAAACATGTGAAGATTGACTAGCACTTAAGAGAAAATAGAGCAAGGGGTTGTTGAAGTAAAGTACACTCCTATGCATCAACAAACCACATACATATTAACCAAGTAGTTCCAAAGAATGCAATTTGATAGTTTTTTATCCAAGTTGGGCATGGATGTCTACTACCCAGTTTGAGTGGGAGTGTGGATATCTGAAAATTATTGCTTTAAATCTGACTTGTTGCCTTTTATAGCTTTGTGAACTTTGTATATAATTGCTTATTTATGTGTAAATATTCCTAGAACTATCTTGTAGTTATAGTTGAGATTCATGGAAGAAATTCTTCCGTTGATCTTTCAGCTTTGTGTATCAAACGAGTGGAATAATACATTAGGTTTCCCTAAATCCTCACCTTCACCTTGTTGGCAAGGGTTTGGCCAAGGTGCACCAAGGGTTAACATAAATTCTTGTAGTACTAGTGTTCTTAATCAAGGCCTTCCCAAAAGAAAATAGTGCTATCCTATCAAGAGAATTGTAAATGTACCATTCTAATAGTACAGGCCCATTCTAATAGTACAGGCCCATAGCATCTAAGTTTGGATTTCTAATTGGTGGACTATCTGAGCTTATTACAATTTTCATAAGAAATTTAATCTGGTTCTATTATTGTTAATGGTCAACCTAAAGAGTGGTTTAAGGGACAGCATGGGGTAAGGCAAGATGATCCATTGTCTCCTTTTTCTCTTTACTCTTGTGGTTGATGTCTTAAGTCGTATGTTGAGAAGGGGCTCTGATAGAGGGGTTGTTCAAGTCTTGTTGGCTGGGGTCAATAGGTGTGAAGCGTCTCATTTGCAGTTTGCAGATGATACTATTCTTTTCTTGCCTGATGATAGGGAGAATTTTCTTCATGTGCTTTCACTCTTACAAGTTTTTGAATTGGCGTCGAGGCTTTGCGTTAACCTAGGCAAGAGTAGTTTAGCTGGTATTAACATTCAAGAGGGTTATCTGTGTGAGCTAGCTGAGTTAGTAGGCTGTGTGGTGTTGAGTGTTGAGTTGGCCTCTTACTTTCCTAGGTGTTCCTTTAGGTGGTAATCCTCGCATGGAGTCTTTTTGGAATCCAGTGGTTCAGAGAATATCTAAGAAGCTTAATACTTGAAAAGGGGCTTATTTTTTGTTTAGGTGGTAATCCTCGCATGGAGTCTTTACCTAGTATGCATTTGTATTGTTTTTGTCCTTGTTCAAGATTCCAGTCAGGGTAGCTCACAGGATTGAGAAGATTATGGGGGATTTTTTGTGGTCAGACAAAGGGGAGAGTAAAAGGGATCATTTGGTCAGTTGGGAGGTGTGTTGTAGGTCTAAGGAAAAAGGGGGATTGGGTCTTGGTAATTTGGTGTCCAAAAACATTTCTCTTTTGGCTAAGTGGCTATGGGGCTTTCCTATGGAGCCTAATTCCCTTTGGCATAAAGTGATTAAATCCAAATTTGGTTTACATTGGAATAGATGGTGCAAATTCCCCCCGGGTTTTTTTTTTTTTTTGGGGGGGGGGGAAGGGGGTGCCGTTATACATGCAAGTCCCTGGAAGGCAATATCTCGGGTATATCATTTTTTTCCCCAATGCTGTCTTTACATGTTGGAGATGAGTCTAGTTTTCGTTTCTGAGAGGATTGTTGGATTGGTCATATTCCTTTCAAAGACAGGTTCCCTCATCTTTTTTCCTTGTCTTCTTTGCATGATGCTCCTATTGCTAATTTTTTATGTTTTCAATAGGACCAATTTTATTGAAATTTTCATTTTTTCAGAAATATAAATGATCGACTTGTGGGTGATCTAACTTTGATGTTGGACATTTTGGCTTTGTGTCACATCTTTTCTATCCCTGATATGAGGCTATGGAATTTGGATTCCTTGGGCTCTTACACTTGTGTTTCCTTTTATATTTTTTTGATTTTGCAGTCCACAAGAGTTGTTGTCTTTTAAAAAATCGTTTTGGAAAGTGAAGGTGCCTTCAAAGGTTAAGGCTTTTGTTTGGACAACTGTTCTCAATAGAATTAATAAAAATGATCTGCTTCAGATTAAAAGGCCTTCTAAGGCTTTATCTCTTGATGTTTATGTTATGTGTTGGAGGAATGTGGAGACAAATGGCCATTTGTTCTTACATTGTGAAATAGCTTGGGATATTTGGAACAGGTTATTTGGCCTCTTTGAGGAGAGATGGATCTGCCCGAGTGACCTTGGTGTTTTCTTTGCAACTAGTTTCATTGGTTTTGGAACGGGAAAGAGAATAAGGTTTTGTCGAAGGAGGCCATGTTTGCAATAGTGTGGTGTTTATGGATGGAAATGCATGCAAGAGTTTTTGAGCAATGATTCCTGCCTCCTCATTTGTTGTGGATAGAATTCGCTACGTTGCTTCCCTTTGGGTCTTGGCTAATAGTTTATTTAAGGAGGTGCCTTCGGTAGATGTTCATAGAGATTGGAGGGCTTTGTTGTATTAGTCCTGTTTTCATTCTTTTTTGGTTATTGTTTTCTCAAGGAGGATATCTAGTCCTCTTTTCTTTTGTTCTTTTTCTTTCCTTTGTATCTTTCTTTCTCATTAATAATATTTCTTTTTCGATAAAAAAAATTTATGTATAGCACATAAGGACCCATAATGATATCAAGGCCATAAGCATTTCATGAATATCCAATAACATAGAATATTTTAGACCAATTTGATTTTGGAAATTCACACTTTCCAAATTCCTAAAAGATATCCAACCATGTAAAATTCACATCCCATATCTTTTCATAAACACACAGGTGCAACACAATTCTCATAATCCATAATTCGCAATATTTGTTAAAATGATTTTTTTGATTTTTTGCATCGGTTTCTATCACTGCTAAAAATATTTATTTGTTTATTTATTTTTCTTGGCAGCTAGTTATGTTTATGTGTCATTAATGAACCTGCATAATTACAGTAATGCCACCACATTTTTGACCCTATTTTCAAAATAATTGTTTTTGAAACACATAAAACTTTTTTTCATTTTTTTGTTTAAAAAATAATAATTTCAAAAACTAATTTGAAATTTATCTTTCAAAAACATCATTCCAAACAAGTTTTATTTTTAAAAATAAAAATTGTTTTTAAGAACAACAACCAAACAGGCCTGTAATGTTTGTATATGTGTTTCATGTTATATCAAAATGGATCACATTATAGCTCCATTGCAAAGCATATAAATGTCCAAAATCTGCTTTTTTATTATGGCATCTTTGTTGAGTTCCTGTCTAAGGATTGCAGAAAAGCATAATCATTGTAGACAGTGCTGTGAATTTATATTTAGGTTGTGATGCAAATTGTCTGTTTTTTCAGGGGATTAGAAAGCTTTGCTGTGAGCTCTTGGATTTGAAGGATGCTGTGGAGAACTTATGTGGCAATATGCATACAAAGGTCCTGGCTTTCTTGAGGTAGCATATATCATCTTCCTTATTTGGTTCCTAATCCTTTCGATCTATTCTTTCCCCAGTAATCAGGTATTATTGTACAAACACAATTATGTGATTTTACCCATTAAGGCATGCCAAGAGACGCTGTCTAATTTTTTTGTTAAGTAAAATCATTTTCCTGACTGCTCGATAGTTTCAGAGCTATTCAAAATCTTAAGCTGCTATTAGAAGGCTCAAAGTTTTTAACTTTTTATATTATTATCTCTAACAGGTTCATTATAAGGACTACAAAGCTAGACTTTTTGAATTATTTCAAACTACTTTTCTCAACACTGTATATTATTGAAGCTTGTTCTGTTGTTGACATTGTAGGATATCTGAAGAGGCTGTTGAAGTAAAGCATGAGTTGATTGAGCTGCGAAAGCATATTTCTGCTCAAGGTATTCTTGTGCAGGATTTGATGACTGGTGTCTGCCATGAATTGGAAGAGTGGAACCAGTCCGGCATTGATGTTGATCAAATTCAACATGAACCTGAAATATGTGAACTCTCAGAACCCTTAACAAATGAATTAAATGACCGCAAAACAATATTTTTGGAGAAAATTGATGTGCTTCTGGCTGAACATAAGTTGGAAGAAGCATTGGAGGCATTGGAGGCTGAAGAGAGAAATTCTGCAGAGTTAAAAGGCTTGGGGAACTCATCAGATGAAGTGTCTTCATACAAGTCGGCTTTCTTGAAAAGAAAGGCAATGCTTGAGGACCGGCTGGTTGCAATTACCGAACAACCTTCCATTAGTTTTAATGAGTTGAAGAAGGCCTTGTCTGCTTTAATTACACTTGGAAAAGGTCCTCTGGCACATCAACTACTGCTTAAATTTTATGGGTCTCACCTCCAAAGGAGAATAGAGGCATTGCTTCCCTCATGTTCTCTTTGTCCTGAAGTGTTTTCTTCTAGATTATCTAAGCTTGTGTTTTCTATAATCTCATTGACAACAAAGAAATCTGCTTCACTTTTTGGTGATAATCCTGTTTATACCAATAGAGTTGTTCAGTGGGCAGAATGGAAAATTGAATATTTTGTAAGATTGGTAAAAGAGAATTCTCCCTCATCTGAGACTGTTTCTGCCTTACGTGCTGCAAGCATTTGCATTCAGGCTAGTCTGAATTATTGCTCAATGTTAGAGTCACAAGGATTAAAAATGTCTAAATTACTGTTGGTGCTATTTCGTCCTTCCATTGAAGAAGTTTTAGAATCAAATTTTAGACGTGCTCGAAGAGTAGTTCTTGGCTTGACAGAATCTGATGAATGCTTCCCATTTTCACCGCAATTTGCATCTTCACTGTCTACAATAGTAACATCATCTAGTAGCATGCTTTTTGATAGCGGAATGCGATTTATGCATATAATCGAAGTAAGTTTATTTCTTAATATGATATGGCTAATCAAATAGACAATTATTTATTTCTTATGATGCCTAGATTTACTCTTCAACATGATAGAATCATGTTGACATTGTAGGACGATCAAGAAAAGCCTTTATCTTCATTTCTTCTCCCTTTGTTTTGCATTTCCCTCTTGCTATTTCTGTTATATAGAATAATTTTACAAGGGATATCTCAAGAACAGAGCATGCAGCTGAGCCTTATCTCAATGACTCAAAACATATCTTCTTTCTCATTTTGTGAAAGAAGTATTTGATAAAGTAAAGTCTCTGATGTATCTGGATTTAGTAGATCTTCCTTGGTAGATATTCTCTTTAGTGCTTGTTTTGGTTTGAGGAATGGTTATTGCATTGCCATCTATTGATACTTAGTGCTTATGATAGTGCAATTTACATTATCACAATTATGTTTATTTTATTTACATTATCACAATTATGTTTATTTTTTGTCTTTTATGTGCCTGCTGCATATATGCATGTGTACGTATTCATTTTCCCTTCTCTCTCAAATGGCTTTCACTAAAAAGGAAAATAAAAGTAAAGATACAATGAATTATTTGAAAGATTGTGGTGTTGTTACTACCGCTTTCTTAACAAATTCAACAAGGTTAGCATGGATAGTTGTATGTAGTTAAAGCAATAATTGGATTTGGCAATCATATATGTTGAGAAACCAATATGAGTGGAACTCCTAATGAATTATGAGTTTATCTTTATCTAGAGTCATAGAGTTATCTTTATCATTATCTTTAGAAGTTTATCTTGTGGTTAATCTCTATTTTCAGATTATTATTAAAAAAAGTGGAGAGGGGCTGCCACCATGTGTGAGAGTTCCACATGTGTGCAAGTCTCATTCACCATATTTATGTTCTTATCCTGAACTTTACTATATCAATTTGGCTCCCCCTTTCTCTGTGTCAGCATTTCTAGTTGCTGTGTTTTAGTGTGTCTGTCTGGGTGCAGGCACAGGAGTTAGCATTTGAATGAGTGAATATGATTGAAATTGCTTGGTAGTTAACTTCACCTGAATCAATTGAAACATAACTGCTCTACCTGTGGCACACTTTGCAGGAGATATTGGGACAGTTAATGCCCTTGGTCATATTGCATTTTGGAGGAAGTGTGCTAACTAGAATTTCAAAGCTATTTGATAAGTACATGGATGCTTTCATCAAAGCCTTGCCAGGTCCTTCTGATGATGACAACCTTCCAGAGCTGAAAGAGGCTGTGCCTTTCAGAGCTGAGACAGATTCAGAACAACTTGCGGTATTAGGAGTAGCATTTACCATTTTGGATGAACTGTTACCAAATGCTGTAATATCAACATGGACGCAACAAAATGAAAGCGAGGAACCAAAGAGTGCAAACACTGAGAATGTTGTGCCTAATGCGAACACTAGTGTAGAATTGAAGGATTGGAGAAAACAGCTTCAGCATTCTTTTGACAAACTTAGGGATCACTTTTGTAGGCAGTATGTTTTGAGTTTCATCTATTCAAGAGAAGGAAAAACTCGACTCAATGCACAAATTTACTTAAGTAATGATGGAGAGGATCATGATTGGGACCCTGAGCCTCTGCCTTCGCTTCCATTTCAGGTCATTCCTCTTATTCTTTTGCTTCTGCTGCTGAACATATTTTGGTTCTCTAATTTTTTATTTTGTTTCTGTTGGTGTTCCTTTGTGTTTCCATGCTTATTTTATGGTTATATTTATTCTTCCCCCCCCCCCCCCCCCTCTTCTCGACTTAAATTTTATGAGTCAATGAAGTTGTCTTTGGTTAAGTTGCACAATGGTCACAATTTTTTCCCTTTTTAAATTATAATATCTTATAATGTCTTCACTACATTTAGTTAAGTAGTTGCCAATAGATGGTTTTGAGTAGTCACTGAAAAACAGGAGTTTTTTTTTAAAAAAAAACATGGGGGCTCAAACTCTAACCCTTAACCCACAATACCCCAATATGTATCACTCGAGCTACAAGCTTGGTGGTGAAAAACAGGAGTTCTGACAGGACATCTTTTATTTGCTGAGAACTCCGTCTTTCATGAAGCCTGTATGAAGAAAATGGCTACCTGAAGTTAAATTGCTGTTTTAGAGTGGTTGCAATTGAAGATTCACTAGACAGCGAATGATCTATTGGATTTGGATAGAGCATTAGATTTTGTGGTCGTTATACTCTCAATCAAAGTGTATAGTTCTTGTGGGTTTGATGCTGATTTGTGTAGCAATATATGCAGGCATTATTTACAAAACTGCTGCAATTAGCCACTGTGGCTGGAGATGTGTTACATGGGAAAGAGAAAATACAGAAAATTTTACTTGCTAGGTTAACAGAGACTGTTGTTATGTGGTTGTCTGATGAGCAAGAGTTCTGGGGCGTGCTAGAGGATAATTCAGCACCTCTGCAGTCACTTGGCTTGCAGCAGGTATTTCTTTACATGCATGCTGCCTTTTCAATTTCAGTATCTTCTACTGGAAACAATTTTATATCATTTTATAATTCAGATTGTTTATGAATAATTATCTTGTTCCTTTACTATGTAAAAGTGAATAATTATATTGTTATTTTATTACACTGGCAAATGATTTTCAAAATTTAGATTTATTTTCTCTTGCTTATCATAGTGGTGTCTGACTCAGAATCATATCTCTGATTGGGTCGTTAGCTACTATATAAGAATCCATTAGTTCGACAAATAAGGGCTCTATGAATATGAGAAGCTTTTATACCTTAAATAATTATATTTTTCATCTATCTTTATTATTTTCTTGGGAGTACTAAATAGCCCTACCGGTTCATGTGTTTTATTAATATTGATCTACCACTGTGTTCATGTATGCTGGCACTTTAACGTGGGCATGCAAGATTTGTTTTATTGCTTCTTGCATTCCTACATTTGATATGTTGGTGTTTAAATTGGATATTTGAAAATTAAATGCATGCGTGGTGTTAAATCTTCTCATTCTTAGGATTCACACTTGTCCAAATCTGGGGAATCCAAGAAATTTACATTTTGATATTTGAGACTGTTAGTTTCTATCCCCCCCCCCCCCCAAAAAAAAAAAGGGAGAAAAAGAGAGAGAGAGAGAGAGATTGTTAGTAAACATGGGCACCACATATCTTAGATTTTGGATAATTTCAACTAATCATATCGGACATGAGAATCTTACTCGAAGTCTCAGTGCATCCCAGACTATGTATCTCTATTGTTACTTCAAATTACATGAAAACTTAAATAGAATCGCTTTTATTTCCAAATGCATTCATCCAAAATGCAAACTGAGAATTGTGAGGATGCTAAAACGCATTTGTGCACAGCCAAGACGAGTCACTGGAATGGTTTATATCTGAAGTGTAGATCAGATTGGTTATAATACACTCGAACAAAATTGATGTTCTGTATTGTTCATATTAAGTTTAAATTCACATTTCCTAATTAATGACATTCTTGCATTCTCAGCTTCTCCCATAAATTTAATTGCTCTGGTTGTTGATAGGAATCTATAATTGCATTTCAAAAGCATTTAATGAGACATGTTTCTATAATTGTTGTTTTTTTCATTCTCTCTACTTATTTTTCTGTCTTTAGAAAATCATTAGAGGGACTTAAGTTTTTAGCAATTCACATTGTCAATACTGTCGATGCATGTTTTACCTGTCCTCATTAAAGTCATAATTGACCCTTTGTGGCAGTTAATTCTTGATATGCACTTCACTGTGGAAATTGCACGCCATGCTGTATATCCATCTCGGCATGTCCATCAGATAGCATCTGCTATAATTGCTCGTGCTATCAGGACCTTCTCTGCTAGGGGCATAGATTTACAAAGGTATTTTTCATTTCTCCAGCCTTCATTCTTCACTATGCTCACTGGGTTTCCGCTAGATGAGGTTCTCTTACATGAAGATATAATAGGATAGTGTCATTTCAGTCACATCCCCCTATTTCTTTTTGATTAAAAGTTAGTCAATGGATAGAAGGATGTCAGCTTGTCAACTAAAATCTCTAATATTGACGGTTAAAATTTACAATTTGAGTTAGTAGAACAATGAGTATTACAAATTTTGGTTATCATCTTATATGTTAACTTTTTTTATCTGTTGATTTTCTTCTAATTGAAAATAAATGGTGAGATGCAACTAAAATGACCGTGTCTTGTAATATTCTTACATAAGAGGATCTTGATCATTTCTGACTTTTCTCGATTGTCATTTCCGATTAGTGCACTTCCTGAGGATGAATGGTTTGTGGAAACTGCTAAGTCAGCGATAATCAAGCTATTGCGTGGGGAATCTGGATCAGAGTCATCTGACATCGATGAAGGTCACATCATTGTACACGACGAAGTCGACTCAGCTTCAGACACAGCCTCATCCCTTTCTTCAATGGAATCTACGGAGTCTTTTGCTTCCGCTAGTGCTAGCATGGCAGAACTGGAAAGCCCATCTAACTTGTCTGATGCAGAAAACTGAAAATTTTTACCTAGCCAAGGAGACAAAGTCAGATTTATAGAAGTTATCAAAATAGAATGTAAAAAACTAAAAAGGTTGGTTTTGTAGAAAAAAAAAAGGATCAATTTTAAACTGACTGTTTTGAAGTTCCAGAGTTTATCTTTTGAATCTATTTACTGGATTTCGTGCCATTTTCCAATAATTTCATCATTTGACCGCTTGTTGGTTGAGGCCTCTATACATGAGTGCCTGAAAGTTGTATAACAGAAAATGCCAACATATATTTGCATAAATTTTGAATTGGAGCCTTTGGTAACCAGAATAGGACTTGGAATCAATGATGTCCCAAATAACCCAATTTGTGTCAGTTGGGGAATGTGTCGTTTGATCACTTGGTTAGAAAAAATAAGTCTTACATCCACTTTAAGTTGAAATGTTATGGGTTTTATTATTAACTATAGTGTGACACGGGGAGTGACGTGTGCTTACTCTTAATAGAAATGTAATTGATAAGGTTAGCAAGTGTAAATATATTATTTGTAACATTGTATTTCAGAAAATTATAAATTTTTAAAAACTTCTTTATATACAACAATAGAAATTGCATTTGAATATTTCCCTTCTTTGTAAAGTGACAAAATCTTCAAATATTTTCGGCAACACATTTTGAATATTGCGACATATAACTGCCTATGCGAGAATATTGGAGTAGGCAGGTAAACTCACATTAGATAGAAATTAAATTACCTTTGACTTTTGTTGATTGTGAATGCCAAACAAATTGTCAACGGAAATTGCCTTTGACTTTGAAAGGCAACCTTGTGGTTGATGGAATTAATACTAATCAAGGTAAAAAAAAAAAACCTTTTGTCCAATACTGTCATCATATATAATACTTGCTTCTATGACACGTTCATTTAGTCTAGTAACTAATAATTTTGTACCATTGCACAATCGCAATGACTTATCAATATTTCTCAATGGCATGATTGAGACACCAACTTTTAATTTGAGTTCATGATTTGACATTTCAAACAACATTATGCTATTAAGAAATTATGTAATATAAAAGTCATCCATGTTATTTATATTTACATCAGCTTTGCAAACACTATTAGAGATCATAAATCTTTTCCTCACCTAAAACTAGGGATGTTATGTATTCATTGACATCAACTTTTCTAATTTAGCAGTTAATATAGCCCTTTCTTGAAAGTAGCTTAGTTGTCCCACCACATTCTCTAGGGACTGGGGATTAGTGCTCTGTACAATGAGATCAATTGGCTGTGTGTGACAATTAATGATGATATCATCTAGAATTTGAACTTCTCCTTCACCATTATTGTCATGGGCAGTGACTCCTCCAAAAATTAATATCTACTCAGAAAATTGACGCAAATATGCAATATTAACACTTGGTTCATTCTTTGTAGTCTCACGGTCTTTGTCAGTCTCATCACTTTGCAGTAGTCTCACAAATACAATGCATTAATCAATGAGAGAAATAATGTCCTGCCTTGTCCCTTTAGGAATAATAGGCAAAATTTGCCATGCCGCCCCAAATACTATAACTTTACCATCAATAGACTGATGGGCATTATTTGGGTTAGAAAAGCACATGATATTTCGAAAAGACATGTCAACAGCTTGAAAGCACAATTTGTTCATCATAGGGGCCTTGTCTCAAAATAATGAGCGTAGTGTTTACAATTAACTCTGCTAAGTCACTGCCTATGCTGCTTGAAGCTACATTTAAAACAATGCTTCCTTCAGATCTTAAAGAAGCAGACAATGTTCTCCACAAAAAAGTTTTGCTTGTTCCTCCAAATCCATAAACAAAGAAAACACCCCCATTGTCATAGTTGACAACCTCTATCATTTGTTGATAAATTTGTGTTTGTTCATCTATCAAAGAGTTGAACAGCTTAGATAGTTCCTGACAACAATATGGAATCATAATTAAGTTCATCCACTATTTGGCTATTCAACCATTATACGTGACTCGTGCAGATTAGGCTTTGGCATTGTGTCAAAATAAGCTAGACTCCTACTAGTTCTTTGGAGTATCTTGTAACAACCCAAATAATACTAACAAACTTAAAATAAGTAATTCAAAGGAAATGTGGAAAGACATGTAATGGATGGATTGAAATAAAAGATAGGATTAAGATAGAGCTAAGCCAGTTGGCTGCTAGAGGGCAGTAGCCAACTGCCAAACTCTAAGAATAAAGAGAAATACTAAACAAAGGGAAGGCATTTGATTGCCAACCCATGAAAGTCAACTGCCATAAACCCAGAAACCTACCTAGCCAAAACAGTAAGCAAGTAGTCGACCGCTTAAGGTCGACAGTAGTTTGCTTGTCTGCAAAACAGCATAAGATGGCAAGAAGCTCAATTAAAACAAAATAAAATACCAATTTTACCCTTATAGGGACTGAGATAGGCTAGCAATTCCTTTAGGGGTGATGGAGATAATAATACTTAGTCGTCTATTCCTTAGTCATATCATCTACTGTACTTTAATTATATTAATGTTACCACTGTAACCACAGTGTAACCACTTTAATTATATCAGTTATTAAAACACATGGACAGTTAGGAGATAGTTAGCATGTCCCTGAACCTTGTTGTATATATATCACTGTACATCAGTAACAATATCATAATACCTTTACCAATTTCCTTCCTTCTGTAAAAGCTTATATATAATCAAAGCCTTCTGCTTTACAGCAAGGTTTCTCGATGGAAAATAGCTCTTCAACTCCAAACTCAACTAATGCGAATCAGCTAGCTACGATTTAGAAAGCTAGTGTGATCTCCTTCAACCACACCTTCTCAGTCAAGCTTGACGAGAAGAATTATCTACTATGGAAGCAACAAGCCTTAGCCACAATTCAAGGTCATAGCCTTGAAAAATTCATCACCGGTGCAAATCTCTGGCCTAAACAATTTCTCTCCGCTGATGCAGCACTCAGGGGAGAAGAAAATCCTAAATATTTGAGTTGGAGAAGACAGGATCAGTTGCTAGTTTCTTGGCTACTGTCATCGATGTCTGAAGTGATGCGCAATCGCATCGTTGGATGCGACAAATCCTATCTAATATGCAGTAGGATTCAAGATTTTTTTGTCTCACAAACAAGAACGAAAGTTCGCCAGTACAAAGTTGAGTTGCGAAGTACAAAGAAAGAGGGATGAAGCATGAATATCTTCTAAGGATCAAGGCAATGTTGATGGTCTTATTGCAGTTGGATCATCTATTTCTTCTGAAGAACACATTGAGGCTATATTCGAAGGTTTATTGATAGATTATGATCCATTCATTGCCTCTGTAAATACATGTCTGGAGCCATACACAGTGGGAGAGATCGAAGCTCTCCTAATCACACAAGAAATCTGGTTCGATAAGCATTCCAAAGAAATAGACACTGGTCAAAAATTGTCAGCCAATGTTACGACAGGTGAAGTAAAGGAAAAACCAAATAATGAGAAGTCAGCATAGACCTCTGTCCAGCATGGTCAAGGAGGTAATGCGAATCAAAACAATTATCGAGGTCGAGGCTTCAACAGGTCTAGTGGAAAAGGTAACAGAGGAGGTGGTCGATTTGTTGTTTGTCAGTTGTGCAATCGCACAGGCCATACTATTGTCAATTGCTATCATCGGTTTGATAAGAGTTTTCAAGGATGTTATACTGGAAGTTTTTACTCGTCTAATATGCAACCTAGACCTACTGTCAATTATGTTGCCATGTATGCTGGTCCAAAGACACTCATTGATCAAGCTTAGTACCCGGATTCTGGTGCATCCAGTCACATCACAACAGATAGCAACAATCTAATGAGGAAAACAACATACACAATGGTGAGCAGGTATTTGTGGGTAATGGTAAGGGTCTTCCAATCAAAATATTGGTTATTCATGTGTTCAACCCACTTTACATCCCAACTTTTCTTTACATCTCAAAAATTTTCTTCATGTTCCTCAAATTACCAAAAATCTTGTGAGTATATCCAAACTTGCCCAAAGACAATAGAATTTTCTTTGAGTTTCATTCTAATCATTGCTATGTTAAGTCTCAGGACACCAAAGTAGTGCTTCTGGAAGGGACCATCAATGCTAAAGGACTCTATGTAGTTGACAATTTCATCCTTTAGCATAAAGAAATTAGTGCTTCACAATCCCCTCAGTCACAGCTCTCTGTGAAGAACTCCATTCAAACGTTTACTTCTGCCAGTTCCACTTCCTCTGCATCCTTATAGCATCTCAGGCTTGGTCATCCAAGCTCCACTATAGTAAATAAAGTTCTAACCTCTTGTAATCTCAAAACTTTGAATAATAGAATTTCTCTTCCTTTGTAATGCCTGTATGTAGGGGAAGGCCCATAGGTTTCCTTACTATACTCCAAATACTGTTTACACTCAGCCTTTAGAACTTATTTTTTCTGACCTATGGGGCCCTGCCCCCCTTACATCTTCTAATGGAAATAGATACTATATGAGTTATGTTGATGCATATTCCAAATTCACGTGGATTTTTCCCATCAAGTATAAATCTGATGCACTTGCTACTTATGTGCACTTCAAAAAGTTAGTTGAAAATCAACTTTGTACATCTATTAAATCTATTCAAACGGATTGGGGTGGTGAGTATCGGTCATTTACAAAAATTTTGGCTGATAATAACATTATTCATAGAATTATTTGTCCTCATATGCATTCTCAAAATGGGACTATTGAAAGAAAACACCATCATATTGTTGAAGTTGGTCTCACTATACTTGCCCAAGCTTCAATGCCATTACAATATTGGGAAGATGCTTTTGTCACATCTGTTCATTTGATAAATAGGCTACCTTCTATTGCTTCTCAAGACGATTTAACTCCCTTGTAAAAGTTGTTCCATACTAAACCAGATTATCTCTTTCTTAAAGCTTTTTGTTGTTCTTGTTATCTGCTTCTTTGCCCTTTTAATAGACATAAGTTTGGTTTTCTGTCAGCCGAATGCATTTTTCTTGGTTATAGTCCTTTTCATAAAAGTGTTTACATCCAAATTGGCGAATTTATATATCTCATGATGTTCAATTTGATGAGACCAAATTTCCTTATAAATTGCTTTTTCAACATACTAATACTTCCTCATCCTCTCCTGTTGGCTTTTCTTTTGCTATTCCTCCCTTACTGAACACTAATAACCATTGTTCCTTGCAAGCCAGCACCCCTATTATTCCCACTACTACTTATTCGTCACCTGATATTAATTCTCATACTGTTATTATTAATGCTTCTTCTCGTGATAATAATGTTACTATAAGTGTTGTAGGTGACAATACTTCTACCAACTCAGTAGACATTCTAGCCGAGGCCTCACATTCTATTCAGCCTTGTCATCCTATGGTTACATGTTCTAAAGTTGGAATTTTTAAAAAGAAAGTGCCTAAGCAGTAAAGGAGCCTCTTAATACTAAAGAGGCCTTGACAACTCCAGAATGAAAGTTTGCAATGGTTGACAAATATAAAGCCTTGCAATGTAACCACACCTAGACCTTAGTTAAGCTTCCTCCTCACCGATTACCTATTGGTTGTAAGTGGGTTTTTAAAGTTAAAGAAAATGTCAATGGGTCAATTAATCATTACAAGGCTCGATTGGTGGCCAAAGGGTTCCACCAAACTCATGGGTTTGATTTTACAGATATTTTTTCTTTGGTTGTTAAACTGGTTACTATCCTAACTGTCTTAGCTCTTGTAATTTCCAAAGGCTGGTATGTTTTTCAGTTGGATGTGAACAATACGTTCTTGAATGGCCGTCTTTCTGAAGAAGTTTACATGACTCAACCTCCAGGGTTTGAAGTTGGTGATGGCACCTTGTTTTGTAAATTTGAAAAAGCACTCTATGGCCTGAAGCAAGCTCCCTGTGCTTGGTTTGAATGGTTGGCTTCTACTTTGATTCAATTTGGTTTTACTGCTAGCAAGTGTGATCCATCACTGTTTATTCATGTTACTTTTTCTGATATAACATATTTATTGGTGTATATTGATGATATTTTAATTACGGGATCTTCTATCTCTTATGTTACTTCGTTGAAACAGCAATTACATAATCAATTTGCCTTAAAAGACCTTGGTTTACTTCATTATTTTCTAGGAGTGGAAGTGACTAAATTGACTGATGATGCTTATCATTTTTCTCAATATAAATATGTGCATGATTTGTTGAAGAAAGCTGGCATGTTAGTAGCCAAAGGCATGCTAACCCCTATGGTTACTACTCCTAAGCTCACTAAAATTGGTTCTCATCAGTGCTCAGATCCTCAGTTGTATTGGTCTATGGTGGATTCCTGCAGTATACTACTCTTACTCGACTGGATATTTCATATGCTGTTAATCGTGTGTGTCAATTTATGAGTAACCCACTTGAGTAACATTGGATTACTGTTAAGTGTATTTTACGATATCTTGTTGCCACTTCTCACTTTGGTTTAGTGTTTTGTCAGTCCATGGATTTTTCTCTAAGAAGCTTTACTTATGCAAATTGGGGTGGTGACCCTGATGATCGTCGGTCTATGCCAGGCTATTGCACTTTTCTTGGCCTAAATTTGCTCAGTTAGTTTAGTAAGAAACAAATAGTAGTAGCACGTTCTAGTATTGAAGTAGAGTTCCGTAGCCTTGCTGCCACTGTTGCTGATTTGATTTGGTTACCATCACTTCTTAAGGAGCTTCGTGTTAATGTTCCAGCTACCCCTATTGTATTTTGTGACAATCAAAGTACTGTAAGTCTTGCACATAACCCAGTTCAGCATGGATGTTCTAAACATATGGATATTGATATCTTCTTTGTTCGAGAGAAAGTAGTTAGTGGACAAATAAGGGTTACTCATCTTGCATTAGAAAATCAGATTGTTGATGTTCTTACCGAACCTCTTCCTTGCACTCGGTTTCTCTAGTTTAGGGACAAACTCAATGTGTCATCTGTCAAGCCCACCTGGAGTTTGAGGGGGATAATGGAGATAATAATACTTAGTCATCTATTCCTTAGTTATATCATCTACTGTACTTCAATTATATTAATGTTACCACTGTAACCACTTTAGTTATATCAGTTATTAGAACACGTGGATAGTTAGGAGATAGTTAGCGTGTCCCTGAACCTTGTTGTATATATATCACTGTACATCAGTAATAATTCAGAATACCTTTACCAATTTCCTTCCTTCTGTAAAAGCTTATAAGGGGCATGGTAAAGGATTTGTTGGGACCACTAGAATGAGAGAGAGAAAAAGAGAAAGGCGAAACAAAGCAAGGAACAAGGGAGAGAAGACCACATACTGTAGAGCAAACCTTGGATTAAATTGAATGTGTAAAAATTGAAGGGGAATCACTATAGAAGCTCAGAGGTAAGTAGGAAAACTAGATTTTTATGTTTTAAGATAAGTAATTCCCAAAACTAAATCTATCAACATGCACAGCAGTAGAAGAGTTATCAGAGAAAGGATAGCAGAAATTAAGAACCAGCAATTCAAGAGCTAAACCAGATTAAAAAGTTTGTCTTGTAGTAAAAGTAGCTAGTTTCTTTCATAAAAGCATGCTTGAAATGGCTTTGTGATTTCTATGATTTCCTGCAATGATTTTCTATATGAAGCTCCCATGAATGTGATATGAATAAGAATAGTAAGGTAGGCTTCATTTCACAGAGAGAATGAAAGCTTTAC
This sequence comes from Biancaea sappan, assembly GCA_037074585.1. Lineage (NCBI taxonomy): Eukaryota > Viridiplantae > Streptophyta > Magnoliopsida > Fabales > Fabaceae > Biancaea > Biancaea sappan. The sequence goes on along the minus strand of CM073496.1, from coordinate 4,701,125 downwards.
CAGCTTCCATAGAGAGAACAGACTGAATAAAAACTAGTTCCACAGAGAGAACACGAGCTATGAAAGTGCTCTTCAATCCCACAAAGAGGACCCTTGCCTCTAATTACACACAAAGAATTAGGAGGTGGTCTGTGCATTGTGAGTTTATTCGCCCCTAATATATTTAAGATTACACAGCATATTCTTGGATGACTAAGTGAACGATGAAAATGCTGAATGAAATCGTTTATATATATTTCAATAAAATATAATAGCTATTGCAATAACTATATCTCATCTTTTAGGTAAAATTAACCATTTTAGGTACTGATTGTAAAGGAAGTGCAATAAAGGATGGCTGAGCCCTATTGTCCCAAGCTTAAGTTTAAATTACAACATCTTGTAGAATATATAGCGTATATTATGCAAATAAATGGTAATCCGTGTAACATGAATTTATTTTTTACCTAAGGGAACATGAGCCATGGTTTTGTAATATGGTCAGGTCAGCTTGGACAAGGGGATAACTATGTAATTGTATTCATATGATAGCATATACTGTGGTATGTATAATCAAGTGTTAAAACTTACGAAAAGCCTTCTTACCTAAGTAAGACATCTACGTTTAGAGTACAGTACAGCACAAAGCACAGTGAATGTTTTCAAGTCTAAAATACATCAGGGTCTTCAGCAGCAAAAACCTACTAATCAACCGATGCCCCACATCAAGATAGAGCCTCTGGATAATAAATTGCAACCAAGATAGAGAGTAACCAGTTGATCAGTAAGTCTTGGTGGTCAATTGATTGTTCCTAACCTAGCGTAGCAACCTTTCTTAATCTGCTATGGTCCAAAACTTGCTAATTTTCACTTGGGAAGTTAACACTCGTGATCCATTAAATATGTTTGAACAAGGTTTAGGCTAAAGGAATAATAATAATAATAACAATAAGTTATAAGGGAAGGCATAAGTAGAAAATATGAAATGAGACTCTTAAGAAATAAGATAGTTGACTTAATACAACTTAAGGGATTAATCTTAATGAAGGAAATTAGGAAAGGATGTCTTTAATATGAGACAGTTTTGTCAGAGAGACACGAAAATCTGTGAAATAATAGCTTAGATTACATGGTGTAAAAATATGAGATGTGACATATTGTTTTAATGCCATATGGCTTGGTCTAAAGCCATGTAAAATGAGTGGTTGAAAAGCTCTCAAGGTGGACTCATTTTGTATCATATAAAATGAGTGGTAGAAAAGCTTTCAATGGCTTCATTTGGAACCATACAAATGTGTGGCTGAAAATTGAAGAAGAATCAAAGTTGGCTTGCCATCCATCAAGAAGAAGAAACAAAGTTGAATTTGGACATTAAAGGAAGAAGTAAAAGTTTTGACTTTTATGAAGAGGAACAAAAATTGGTTTTGACTTCTTTCAAAAAAATAAAGAAAAGGAAGAAGTAAAATTGGTTTTATCTTTCTTCACAAACTTTATAAATAGGGCTTTCCCTTTAAACATAAGGAAGTGTGATAGAAAACAAGAGTGGATGTAAGCTAAGTGTGATCTTTGTGAGGTTTGGTTTATTAAAGCCAATCTTAGGCTTTTAGAGAGAGGTACAGCTTGGGTTAATCTGTGAGGCTTTTGTGTGAGTAAGAAAAGTCATTGTACTTATTTTATCATAGTGAAAATTTCTTGCTACTGTTTGGTCGTAAACGTAAGCATATTGCTGAACCACGTTAAATTACTGTGTCCTACTCCTATTTTTTTTTTGTACATTTAATTTCTTCATATTGATGGCCATATCCAACAAAATCCTTGAAAAAATTAAGTATAATATAGTATAATGACTAAAGAAGACGTTACATATCTTGTCAATATCAACCAAAGCAAAATTTTTAACATCATTATCAAATAGTTGTAAACCACCACAGAACTTGGCATGAAACATTGAACTGCAACCATCCACCAAGGTAATAAAGCAAATGACTATTCCCATTCTCTAAATCTCATGGCCATGGTCTTCCATTTTTCAATCCATGCTTTATCATAAGAAATATTGTAATTATATTTGTCTCGAATCCAAGCAATCACTTAAATGAGTACATCTGACTTGTTGATCACCATGGATGTAATATGATTAGCTATAACATCTAGATCCAATTTTGGGTGACCCAAGGCTAATGATGCATGGATAAAAGTGTGGGGGACCTGGATTCTTGATCAACCAGTAATTGTTGGGCTTCTATAGGAATTAGAATGGCTCTGATTCTCCACCCACAACCTTGTTTAGATCTAGGACATATGTATATTTCAACCTCCTTGCTTTGGTGGGCTACTTCAAATGTTTGGTAATTTTAGACAGAATATAATTTCACTGCCAGTCGTAAAGTATATTTGTCCCTAAACTGTATCCCAATATAAAGTTCAATATCAGTTATTGTTGGGCTCTCGGGGACTTCATTATCCATTGCCTCCTCATTTGAAAGCCTTGTTAAAATAGCGGATGTAGGGTCCTAGTAAATACTAGTAGGAAGAATCAAAATTTCCTCACCTTGCACATCGTCGCCATCATCCTCGGTGGATCGTTCCTATTATCATTTCCATAAGTGTCATTGCCTGTAGGAAATGCATTACCAAAGCACTCCTCTTCAACAATAAAATCATCCATGCATGACTGAGGAGATGACAGAGTATCATCTAGTTGCAGCATCGGTTGGCCAAATAGTTGTTGTTCATCATCAGTTGGTTACAACATCTGATTGTACATGTCTAGGTTGGGGGGGTTTGGGATGACATATCATATGGAATGATATCTATGTCCCAACTTCGATATTAAGATCTAGTTGGAGGCTTGAGGTCTTTACTAACGGTTCAAGCATCTCAACATGACTTCTTATGTGTTTGGTAATTATAATTTGGACTGACTTATCATTTTTCAAAATTATCTTTTGGTATTTCAACTAGTTAATTACGTACCAATAAGCTATGCTCGACACTAATTGAATTGAGAATAACTCTAAAAATGCATGAATAACCTTTTTTAACCCATCTAGGGTGATATTTCCATCATCTAATTGTAATACCCGTTAATTTCGGAATATAATTCGCTTAAGAGAATTTTAGAATTTTACAACGTTACTTTAGTTATTTATTTTGGTCATATTTAATTTTAATATTTAATTGTTCTCTTTGAATATTATTTATGAAAATTGAGTTAAATGACCGGACTAAATATTTGCACAATGTGGGATATATTCTAAAAATGGTGAAATTCATGGAAAAGTTGTTTCAGAATGGTCAATTAGTCCATTTATTGTAAATTGACTGGATGGGTTTGGATGTTGGGTTATGGATACCCATGGGTTATTGAATAACCCATTAGAAATATTTAATATAAAGTTTCAATAGTACCCCCCTTATTTTTTTCTCACGATCGAAGCAGCTGAAGTGAATAGTAAATTCACTTTCTCTCGTTTCTTCACCCTCTTCTCAAATCCTTTCCTTGATCTTCAGAATTTCGATTATCTGTTCGGTTCAAAAGCTTTGTAAGGATTAAAGGTAAGCTTTAATCTCATTATTTTCCTTAAATTTCAGTTTATATGGAAGATTAGAGGAGGTTTTGTTCTTGAAGATTTTGATGATAATTCATGAATCTCAGTAGTTTTAGAAGTTATATTTGAGTTATAATCGGTTAAAAGAGTTGAAATTCTGGTTTTGAAACAAGAAAGGAAAGGATGAATTTTTGAAAGATTTTTCTGCAAAAATTCGAGTTACTGTAGCGACCAGAGATTTCGGAAAAATTCTGGAAAATTTTCTTCGAGTTACTGTAGCAGTACTGTAGTGTCGGCAGTCAACGTAATGTAGTAGTCAACGTTACTGTAGCGAACCGGCACTGTAGCAAAACCGTTACTGTAGCAATCAGAAAATTTTGCGTATTTTCGTGATTTTGTTTCCTTTCTTATGTTTCCTTGTAATATATTTTACTAGGAAATTTTCCTACACAAATTCTAGTGTGGAACAAGGTAAACTTGGACAAACATCAAGGTGAGTGAATAACCTTGCTCAGCTAATTTGATATTACTAGTCAAAGTACAATATAAGTCCCATTTACAATAATATTTGGATAATAAGCAATCAATTTTCATATGGGAGTATATGATGATCGGTAGAAATAAGAGTATGTAGAAATTATTTTATTTCATGATAATTGTACTATGTGATAAATTCTCACTATCTTATTAATGAGTAAAGATCTACGGGATCTAATACACGAGTTTGAAAGAGTTAAAGTCCCATACTACTCGATGTATATCTAAGAAACCTATACACGAGTTGAAAGGGTTAAAGTCTCATACTACTCGGTGTATATCTAAGAAATCTAATACACGAGTTTGAAAGGGTTAAAGTCCCATACTACTCGATGTATATCTAAGAAACCTATACACGAGTTGAAAGGGTTAAAGTCCCATACTACTCGTGTATATCTAAGAAATCTTATACACGAGTTTGAAAGGGTTAAAGTCCCATACTACTCAGTGCTTATCTATGAAACCTATACACGAGTTGAAAGGGTTAGAGTCTCATACTGCTCGGTGTATACCTATGAGGTCTTATTCATGAGTTTGAAAGGGTTCTCACGAGTTTGAAAGGGTTAGAGTCCCATACTGCTCGGTGTATACCTATGAGGTCTTATTCACGAGTTTGAAAGGGTTCTCACGAGTTTGAAAGGGTTAGAGTCCCATACTACTCGGTGTATATCTATGAAATCTTATTCATGAGTTTGAAAGGGTTAGAGTCCCATACTACTCGATGTATAAGACAATTAATTATATAAGTAAATGTGGTATTTGTACTTTTGATATTTTATATAGTACAGTTATTTACTTACTGAGTTTTTAAATAAACTCACACTCCCTATGATTATCTTTTCAGATACAGAAAACAAGGAAGAAGAGTATCCGTTTGAAGATTAGAAGCCCCTTGGAGTTATTATCTGTTTCTGTCTGGTGGGATACCAATACAGTACTTATTAATGTGAATACTAGGAACGCTCTGTACTTACTATAGGTCTCCTAGGCTTGCGATGAGATAGAAATATCAGACTATGTATGTCTATAATTACTTATCAGACGAATATAATTCTGTAGTGTGGAATGAATGATTAAGGTTGAATGTAAAACCTTACAGAATATATGTAAATAACGTATGTTTGAGAATTTTATCAAATGAGTAGTATCTTTTCACATGCTCAATTTTTGGGATGTGACAATTTTGGTATCAGAGGATAGGTTTTATAGGTCCCCTATAGAGTACAGAGCAAAGTGATCTTTGTGGGCCCTTCCCTATTGTCATGAGCCGCGGCATGACCATAGGATTAGGTTACATAAAAGACCTTGTAGAGTATAACGTCATTTTATAGATAACTTCTCAGTGGGGCTAGTAAGTGATATTTTGTTTATGTCTGAAAATTGTTTGTTATGTGTGTAGATCTGTGACAGATCAATGTCAGAAGGATCTTCTAATAATAATGAGCATATGGGTCCAAGGAGGGCCATAAATCCACCAGTACATGTGCAAGATGATCCTAACCGTGGTGATAGTTTACATGCTCAAAGTACTGAGTGCGCAACTAGTGAGCAAGCAAGGAGAGTCGAACCTGATGCTCACATTGGTAATGCAACTATTGCACATGTGATTAATTTGATGAATGAACGATTTGACCGATTTGAGGCTGAAATGAGAGGTCGAGCTGTACAAGCTAACATGCCAGTGGATCCTCCTATTGTCGAAGCTGAAATTGTACCACCAGCTCAGTTAGCTGGAGGAGATAATGTAAGGGAGGTAAGAATGTCTGAGTTCCAGAAAATGAGGCCTCCTACTTTTTCAGGGGAAGATCTCAAAGAGGACCCACAATGTTTCCTTGAAGATTGTGAAGCAATCTGTGATGCTATAGGGTGTTCTCCTACTCAAAAGGTAGAATTCACTTCCTTTCAGTTAAAGGGTAGGGCTGGTAAATGGTGGAGGAACTGGAAGAAAGCTAGAATTCAAGGCGCACCGCCAGTTATGTGGACAGAGTTTTACAGATTGGTTATGGAAAGGAAGTCAAAGAATAAAGAAGAATATCGACAAAAGAAGAAAGCTAAATATAGGAGATCTTTTGATCAAGGGGAAGACTCAGGGACTTTGAAACCCTTTACTGCATCACAACATGCTCCAGCCACTCCTACTAAGTCATCTTATTCTACAGCCAGTGTGGCTAAGCCTCGTTCAGAGAGCAGGGGTGGTTTTAGTTCTTCTAGTAGATGAGGTACTCAAGCTAGAAGGAAGAAACCTCAGTGTCCTGAATGTGGAAAGTTTCACTTCGGAGAATGCAGGTTAAACACTGTTGGTACAGGTTATTTTAACTGTGGACAAAAAGGACATTTTATAAGGGAGTGCCCTCAGCTCATGACAGGACCAGGTCAAGGGTCTACTTTGCCACCTCGACCACAGTCTATTTCTGCTTCTATTACTCGAATACCAACCCCTTCAATAGGGGGTAGTATGGGAAGAGGTTCTGGAAAAGGCCAAGGTGACTGTGGAAAACAAGCTGCAGGTAGAGGAAATGCAAGAGTATATGCTCTAACCCGACAGGATGCTCAAACATCCAATGCTGTAGTTACAGGTATATTATCTGTTAATACTTTTGCTGCACATATTTTGTTTGACCCCGGTTCTACTCACTCATATGTGTCACCCCTATTTGCCAAGAGATTTGCATTTGATTCGATTACTCTTAAAGAACCATTCTTGGTTTCCACACCGATGAGAGAGACTTTGATGGTTAAAACATGTTATCGTTCTTGTAAAATAATTGTTGGGGGCATGGAAACTGAGATAGATCTTATGATTCTCAATATGTTAGATTTTGATGTGATTTTAGGAATGGACTGGCTATCTTCTTGTCATGCTACTATAAATTGTCGTGATAAAGTTATTTCCTTTAATATGCCGGGGAGGAGTAATTTTGTGTTTCAAGGAGATCGAAGTGAAGTACCTTGCAACATGATATCTATGTTAAGTGCCCAGCGTATGTTGCGAAAGGGATGTTAGGGATTTCTAGCTTTTATCAAAGATTTAGAAAAGAAAGAACAGAAGTTAGAAGACATACATGTGGTTAATGAATTCCCAGATGTGTTCCCAGAAGATTTACCTAGATTACCGCCAGAAAGAGATATTGAGTTCAGTATTGATTTGGTCCCAAACACAAGACCAATTTCTATTCCACCTTATCGTATGGCTCCTGTTGAGCTAAAAGAACTCAAAGAACAATTGGAAGATTTGTTGAACAAAGGGTTCATTCGCCCAAGTTTTTCACCTTGGGGTGCTCCTGTTCTTTTTGTGAAAAAGAAAGATGGTTCTATGAGATTATGTATAGATTATCGTCAGCTGAATAAAGTCATAGTGAAAAATAAGTATCCTTTACCAAGGATAGATGATTTGTTTGATCAGCTTCAAGGAGCAAAATACTTTTCAAAGATTGATCTAAGGTCTGGATATCATTAGTTACGAATTAAGAGTGATGATATACCTAAGACTGCTTTTCGTACACGGTATGGACATTATGAGTTTCTTGTGATGTCTTTTGGGTTGACAAATGCACCAGCAGCATTTATGGATTTAATGAACAGAGTGTTCAAATCATTCGTTGATAAGTTTGTAATTGTATTTATTGATGATATTTTGGTATATTCAAAGAGTCATGAAGAACATACTGAGCATTTGAGAATAGTGCTTCAGACCTTGAGAGAGCATCAGTTGTACGCAAAGCTCTCAAAATGTGAATTCTGGATGAGTTATGTAACGTTTTTGGGACATGTTATTTCCCAAGAAGGTATTCATGTAGATCCAAGTAAAATTGAAGCAGTAAAACAATGGCCTAGACCAACAACTGTGTCTGAAGTACGTAGTTTTCTTGGCTTACCAGGGTATTACCGTCGCTTTGTCAAAGATTTCTCTAAGACAGCTCTCCCATTAAATAAGTTAACCCGAAAGAATGTTAAATACATTTGGGATGATTCATGTGAGCAAAGTTTCACCCAATTGAAAGAGTGTTTAACTTCTGCACCAGTCTTAATCATACCATCAGGACCAGGGGGTTACTCTGTATTCTGTGATGCCTCAAAGATAGGCTTAGGGTGTGTGTTGATGCAACATGGTAAAGTCATAGCTTATGGTTCACGTTAGCTTAAAAAGCATGAATTGAATTACCCCACTCATGATTTGGAAATGGCAGCTGTAGTGTTTGCCCTAAAGATATGGAGACATTACTTGTATGGGGAGACTTATAAAATTTTTACATATCACAAAAGCCTTAAGTACATTTTTGAGCAGAGAGATCTCAATCTAAGGCAACGAAGGTGGATGGAACTTTTGAAAGATTATGATTATACCATCCTTTACCATGCAGGTAAAGTAAATGTAGTGGCTGATGCTCTAAGTCGAAAGTCTATGCGAAGTTTAGCTCACATTGCCACTATAAGGAGATCTCTAATACATGAACTACAAGAATTGGAAGCTGATGGAGTATTCTTTGAGATCACTGAGTCAGGTACATTTCTGGCTCATTTAACAGTTAGATCATCCCTTGTTGAAAAAGTAAAAGCAACTTTAGAAAATGACATTGATATGGTCAAAATCAGAGATAAGGCAAGGCAAGGTCTAGCACCAAGTTTTTTGGTAGATGAAGAAGGAGTCTTATGGTTTAATGGGAGACTTTGTGTCCCCAACATTGAATCTTTGAAACATGAAATCTTAATGGAAGCTCATGGTTCGCCCTACGTTGTACATCCTGGTGCTGTGAAAATGTATCAGAACTTGAAACAAGTTTACTGGTGGGAGGGCATGAAGCGAGATGTGACTGACTTTGTAGCTCGATGTTTGACTTGTCAGCAAGTTAAAGCTAAACATCGACGACCACATGGTTTGATGCAAAAATTAGATATTCCCGAGTGGAAGTGGGAAAGGATCACTATGGATTTTGTAGTAGGTTTACCTCGGTCAACAAAAGGCAATGACTCAATATGGGTCATAGTGGATCGACTTACTAAGTCAGCACATTTTCTTCCTGTTCATACCACTTTCAGTGTAGCAAAACTTGCTCGACTTTATGTTAAAGAAATAGTGAAACTTCATGGTGTACCAATATCCATTATATCAGACCGAGGACCTCAGTTTACTTCTCGATTCTGGAAAGTCTTTCAAGAGGCTTTGGGTACCAAAGTGAATCTTAGTACAACATTTCATCCTCAGACTGATGGACAGTCCGAAAGGACAATTCAGACTTTAGAGGATATGCTAAGAGCTTGTGTGATGGATTTCAGTGGAAGTTGGGAAGATCATTTGTCTCTTATTGAATTTGCTTATAATAACAGTTACCAAGCCAGTATCCAGATGGCACCTTTTGAGGCTTTATATGGGAGACGGTGTCGATCTCCTATAGGTTGATTTAAACTTGGTGAAACCGAAATATTTGGACCTGAGATGATTCAGGAAGATATAAATAAAGTTAAACTTATTAGAGAGAGGTTGTTAACTGCTCAGAGTAGACAGAAATCTTATGCGGACAACCGACGACGTGATCTTGAATTTGCAATAGGTGACATGGTTTTCTTACGAATCTCACCTATGAAGGGAGTAATGAGATTCGGAAAGAAAGGCAAGCTTAGCCCGAGGTATGTTGGCTCATATGAGGTTGTTGACAGAGTGGGTAATGTGGCATATCGCCTAGACCTACCTTCCAACCTAGAGGGAGTTCATCCAATATTTCATGTGTCCATGCTACGGAAGTATCTTCCTGATCCTTCTCATGTCATTCAACCCCAAGAAGTTCATTTTGATGAAACTCTCACCTACGAAGAGGTACCAGTAGCTATTCTTGATAGAAAAGTCAAGAAATTGCGTACTAAAGAAATTCCTACTGTCAAGGTTCTTTGGAGAAATCATTCTCGCGAGGAAGCTACGTGGGAGGCAGAAAATGAAATGTGGAAAAATATCCACATTTGTTTGAAACTTGAGGTAAGATTTTAATTCAGAGGACCGAATTCTTTTAAGGGGAGTAGAATGTAATACCCGTTAATTTCGGAATATAATTCGCTTAAGAGAATTTTAGAATTTTACAACGTTACTTTAGTTATTTATTTTGGTCATATTTAATTTTCATATTTAATTGTTTTCTTTGAATATTATTTATCAAAATTGAGTTAAATGACTGGACTAAATATTTGCACAATGTGGGATATATTCTAAGAATGGTGAAATTCATGGAAAAGTTGTTTCAGAATGGTCAATTAGTCCATTTATTGTAAATTGACTGGATGGGTTTGGATGTTGGGTTATGGATACCCATGGGTTATTGAATAACCCATTAGAAATATTTAATATAAAGTTTCAATAGTACCCCCCTTATTTTTTTCTCACGATCGAAGCAGCTGAAGTGAATAGTAAATTCACTTTCTCTCGTTTCTTCACCCTCTTCTCAAATCCTTTCCTTGATCTTCAGAATTTCGATTATCTGTTCGGTTCAAAAGCTTTGTAAGGATTAAAGGTAAGCTTTAATCTCATTATTTTCCTTAAATTTCAGTTTATATGGAAGATTAGAGTAGGTTTTGTTCTTGAAGATTTTGATGATAATTCATGAATCTCAGTAGTTTTAGAAGTTATATTTGAGTTATAATCCGTTAAAAGAGTTGAAATTATGGTTTTGAAATAAGAAAGGAAAGGATGAATTTTTGAAAGATTTTTCTGCAAAAATTCGAGTTACTGTAGCGACCAGAGATTTCGGAAAAATTCTGGAAAATTTTCTTCGAGTTACTGTAGCAGTACTGTAGTGTCGGCAGTCAACGGTACTGTAGTAGTCAACGTTACTGTAGCGAACCGACACTGTAGCGAACCGGCACTGTAGCGAACCGTACTGTAGCAATCAAAAAATTTTGCGTATTTTCGTGATTTTGTTTCCTTTCTTATGTTTCCTTGTAATATATTTTACTAGGAAATTTTCCTACACAAATTCTAGTGTGGAACAAGGTAAACTTGGACAAACATCAAGGTGAGTGAATAACCTTGCTCAGCTAATTTGATATTACTAGTCAAAGTACAATATAAGTCCCATTTATAATAATATTTGGATAATAAGCAATCAATTTTTATATGGGAGTATATGATAATCGGTAGAAATAAGAGTATGTAGAAATTATTTTATTTCATGACAATTGTACTATGTGATAAATTCTCACTATCTTATTAATGAGTAAAGATTTACGGGATCTAATACACGAGTTTGAAAGGGTTAAAGTCCCATACTACTCGATGTATATCTAAGAAACCTATACACGAGTTGAAAGGGTTAAAGTCTCATATTACTCGGTGTATATCTAAGAAATCTAATACACGAGTTTGAAAGGGTTAAAGTCCCATACTACTCGATGTATATCTAAGAAACCTATACACGAGTTGAAAGGGTTAAAGTCTCATACTACTCGGTGTATATCTAAGAAATCTTATACACGAGTTTGAAAGAGTTAAAGTTCCATACTACTCAGTGCTTATCTATGAAACCTATACATGAGTTGAAAGGGTTAGAGTCCCATACTGCTCGATGTATACCTATGAGGTCTTATTCATGAGTTTGAAAGGGTTCTCACGAGTTTGAAAGGGTTAGAGTCTCATACTGCTCGGTGTATACCTATGAGGTCTTATTCACGAGTTTGAAAGGGTTCTCACGAGTTTGAAAGGGTTAGAGTCCCATACTACTCGGTGTATATCTATGAAATCTTATTCATGAGTTTGAAAGGGTTAGAGTCCCATACTACTCGATTTATAAGACAATTAATTATATAAGTAAATGTAGTATTTGTACTTTTGATATTTTATATAGTACAGTTATTTACTTACTGAGTTTTTAAATAAACTCACACTCCCTATGATTATCTTTTCAGATACAGAAAACAAGGAAGAAGAGTATCCGTTTGAGGATTAGAAGCCCCTTGGAGTTATTATCTGTTTCTGTCTGGTGGGATACCAGTACAGTACTTATTAATGTGAATAATAGGAACGCTCTGTACTTACTATAGGTCTCCTAGGCTTGCGATGAGATAGAAATATCAGACTATGTATGTCTATAATTGCTTATCAGACGAATATAATTCTGTAGTGTGGAATGAATGATTAAGGTTGAATGTAAAACCTTACAGAATATATGTAAATAACGTATGTTTGAGAATTTTATCAAATGAGTAGTATCTTTTCACATGCTCAATTTTTAGGATGTGACACTAATATTATCATCTCACAGATATCATATTCAAAGATCACTCCTATCTCACTTACATAACTCCTTCTATTGACATAAATATATACATCAATTCCAGAATTCATTTTAACTGCTTGTAGAATAAGTAAGAAGCAACATAGATTAGTTCTTGATTATTTTTTAGAATTCCAAACTCATTTTATATTCTATAGTTTTTTTTAAGAATCAAATTATTCCATAAAAAATTATTTTCAAATATTCAAAATAAATTTATTTATTAATTAGTTCCTCTCTTCTATTAAATATAAAAATACATTTCACTATTAAATATCAAACTAAAGTATTTTTTTTCAATTTTAAGATTTTATAATTTTTAAATTTCATATTATTTTATTATAAGAACAACAAAAACTCATCATTAGAATATTTTTGGAAAAATTCTAATAAATATTGGAATCTTTTTGCCATCTACCATACAAAATATGTTTTACATTTCACTGATCTTATTTTCATTATTGTAAAATATATATTAAAATTATTTTCTGTTTTACTAATCTTCTAAACAATATATATATATATATATATATATATATATATATATATATATATATATATATATATATATATAAATAAAAAGTATCTTTTTCCAAATTAAAATCAAAATAATTTTTCCAATAGATATCTTTTTCTGTTTTACTAATTTTCTGTAATATTTTTCCAACTTCACTTTATTGTAATATTTACATAATCTAGTGAGATAAAAAAATTTTAAAAGTTTTTAAAATATGATCTTTTATTTTAGAAAATTATTTCTTCCATCTTAAAATAACAAAATCTAATTTATAATAATTATTTTTTTCAAATATAATTTGTTTAGAAAATTAATTTTTGTCATTTTTCACTGGTTCACTAATCTTATTTTCATAAATATAAAATAACACAATCCAATTTAAATTTTTCATAAATATCATTACCAAGAAAATTTTAAAGAAAAAAAATTATATTTTTCAATTTTGTAGACAAACCATGTTTCTTCTATCTTGTCCTAACCTAAAATAAAATACAACAGTACACACTAATATATCCAAAGTCCACCTAATATATTTAAGATTACTGGAAAAAATAAATAAATTCTAACTAATGTAAAAAACTATATATAAAAAGATAAATGCATTTAACAAAAACAATTATATATAAAAGAATATTTAAGCATACTTTTATACTGCAATATATTTAGATAATTACAATATCATAAAATTTCTAATCATAAAAAATTAAGCTAAATAATTTAGATTTTAAACTAAACATATTAATCTAACCTTAAAATTTCAACTTATCTTCTTTAACTAGTATGCACCTCTTCTCTCCTTCTAATGTTTTAGAAATCGGATCAGCCTGACGGATTGAACTAGAACTCAAAGGCCCAAGGCCAAGTTTGATTCGAGTCACCCCTTCAGACTGCTATGCAAGTAGCCCAGCTGACCCCTGCCGGATCTCAGCTGACGCACTGACCTAGTGATCCGGTTGACCTAGTTCATATTTTTTAAAAAAAATTGTCATCTTCGTCGCCGGAACCTAAGCTTCAGCCATCATTCATCACTGCCATCTCCATTACTCGTCTATGCTCTGTAGGCTTTGGGCAGAAGAAGTAGAAAAAAATATCATCATTTCAAGTGTGCAAAGAACATAAAGATCCAGAAGAAGAAGAAGAAGAAGAAGAAGAAGAAGAAGAAGAAGAAGAAGAAGAAGAAGAAGAAGAAGAACAGAAAGATCCAGAAGAAGAACAGATTGAACTTGAACTCTAAAGGGTCTTCCATGGAAACTAGCGTTGGTGAAGCGAGTAGAGGAAGAGGAAGAAAAGAGACTCACTCTGAAGGGAGATTGGATTGTTGGAGAAGCTGAAATGACTGAATGCTCAAGACTGACTGGTATGGTGTAGTGATATTGGTGTGTAATGGTGGTACTAAGTCTACTAACTACTGCTAGGCTTTATTTGTTGCTCTTACTTGTTGATGTAAATTTCTCTTATTTTCATTGATTTTCCTCGTCAACCCAAAAAATAAAGCGTATGTATATATGTGAATTTATTGTATTGAGTACATTCATTTGAATTTATGAATTAAAAAATATATTTTAGTTTTTATATTTAATATAAATATATAATAATAATAATATTTTTAAAGTATAAAATTTACATATAAATTATTTCTTTTTATTTATTTTTTAAATTTATTTATAAATATATATAACCATATATATAATTTTTAATTTTTTTAATTTATTTATCTAATTCAGTAATTAACCTGTAACTCGAATGTCAATCCATGTTAATGATTTGTTCCAAAAACATTGCTCCTTCTCCTTGCCGAATCTTTTCTCTCAAATATCTCTTGGCACTCTCTGCAATTTCTCTCCCTTAATTTCCTTCCCTTCCCATGTGTGCGTGTGAACAATGCCTCTTCTCCTCTTCATTTTACAGCCGTTGCTCCATAACCCCTCTGTCTCTTTTAGTGATTTTAATTTATCATTAATAAAATAAATGAGCCGAAGAGATAAAATGATAAGTAATTATCTCGTTAAGCTAAGTTTGGAAAAAATATGCTTAAAATTTAAAATATGTCATAAAAAATTTACACCCATCATTGATTTCAGATATTAAAATTTATTTAATGTGTTTAGTGGAATGGTTTAAAGGTTAAATAATTTAGCCAAAAAAAGGCCAGATAATAAATTCTGTTTATCTTTATTTATCATCATTTGTAGAAAATATTGCAGCTTTAACATTTATAAATAAACAGCTAAAGAACTATACTCTAATTCAAATTAAGTAGGGTAAACTTTAGATTCGGAATTTGATCTATAAAAGTTCTCAATTATTTTTTCTTTTGTAAGTAGTTATATTTATTTTATTTCTATTATTACTTGAACTACATGTATAATATTTAACCATGCATAATACATGTATTATGTTATATTATTGCTCTCTTACAATCTGTATATCATTCAGGTGCTATTCTAGTTTTCAAAGAAGATAAAAGCATTTAAAAAAATTTAAAATTAATCTAGTTACTAATAATAAATTTCAAGTAGAACGTATAAATACCTAAAAAGGCAAGAATTATTACTTTACGAAATAATTTTAAAAATAAAAAATTCTATTTTTTATTAATTTATATTTTATGTAGCATATTTGTAGATACCATAAATTTTTTTAGTAACTTTACGAAATAATTTTTAAAATAAAAAAAGTTATAAAACACTTATAAAATAAGTAAACTAGGGTACATGATAAAAATAACTCTCAGGAAAAAAAAAACAGCCAAATGAAGATATAAGAGATAAAATCCAGGCATTAATTTTTTCTTAATAAATTATTAATTTTGTTAGTCCAAATATCTTCCCAAAGATATAATTTTATCTTTACAAAATATTTGTTAGTCCTGTGACTAGTACATTTCAATATATGTCATAACACAATTTTTCATTAAAGTTTTATTTATCACTAATACTTTTGGAATAATTTGTTGTATTTTCAAAAATTTCTAACGATTATTTAAAAAAGTTCTTATCTTATATATATATATATATATATATATATATATATTAATTTAAATAATCATAATATTTTTATTATTTCTGCTAAAATGAAAATTGCGGAGTTTATACTGTAGCCCTCAAAATATTTCAACAAATATGATCGGCAGTGACAAGTACAAAAAGAGTGCTGCGTTCTCACTTCTGAAGACTTCTCATTCCTGCCTTTGAATCATAGCACTCACACAACGCACTATCGAAGGTGAAGATGCGGTTGTCTTCTGCTGCTAAGAGGTATGCCCTTTCCAAATTTTCCTCGCCTTTCCTTCTCCGTTTGTCTTATGCCCTTCATCTGAGATTCTATTCTCACTTTCAAAGTCCCAATGGGAATAAAATTTCTGGGTTCCATAACATTGATGATGCCGTCGCTTCATTCAATCGGATCATTCATGAACGCCCCTTCCCACCGGCGTCCATTCTGAAAATTGGCAAAATTTTAGGGGCAATAGTGAAGATGAAGCATTTTTCTACCGCTATTTCACTCTATGCACAAGCCGAGTCCAAAGGTATAATGCAGTCCAATTTAGTTACTCTGAACATCTTGATCAATTGTTACTGCCATGTGGGTCGGATGAATTTTGCTTTCTCTGTACTGGGGAAGATTCTCAAGAAGGCTTATCAACCAAATGCGATAACTTTGACAACCCTAGTGAAAGGACTCTGTTTGAATAATGAGGTTGGGAAAGCACTAGAATTTCATGACGATTTAATGGCCAAGGGACTTCCGTCAAATGTTGTCACTTATGGTACATTAATCAATGGGCTTTGTAAAACAAGCAAGACAAAATCTGCCATTAGGTTGTTGCAAAAGATAGAAAGACAAGGGATTAAGACTGATGTAATTGTTTATAACACAATCATTGCTGGTCTATGTAAAGAAGGACTTGTAATTGATGCATGTGAGATTTTTTCTACAATGATTGTTCGTGGAATTTCTACTAATATTATCACTTACACATCTCTAATTCATGGTTTCTGTAGCATGGGTCAATGGCAAGAAACTATTCATTTGCTACATGTTATATTCCGCAAAGACATCAGTTTAGACGATTATACCTTCAATATACTAGTGGATGCATTATTTAAAGAAGGAAGGATTGCAGAAGCTCAAGGTATATTTGCTATGATGATAAAGTTTGGACAGAAACCTAATATTGTTTGTTGCAATACTTTAATGAATGACTACTGTTTAAGCAATAGTGTTAATGAGGCAAAAGAAGTATTTGATAGCATGGTAAAAAGTGGTTTGACACCTGATGTTTTTTGTTATAGCATCTTGATTAATGCATACTGCAAGGTTAAAAGGGTGGATGAAGCAATCAATCTTTTTAAAGAAATGTATTACAAAAATTTGGTTCCAAATACTGTGACTTACAACTGTCTCATCAATGGCCTATGCAAATCAAGGAGAATTTCTTTTGCGCATGATTTTGTTTATGAGATGCATCATGGTGGTCATCCTCCTGATATAATTACTTATACTATCCTGCTAAATGCATTTTGCAAAAGTGGAGATCTTGACAAGGCCATTGCATTATTGAAGCAAATTGAAGACCAAGAAATTCAGCCTGATGTGGTAACATACACTATACTTCTTGATGGATTGTGTAAAGGTGGTAGGCTGGATGCTGCAAAAGAACTTTTTGAGGTCAAAGGTCATCGTTTAGATGTCCCAATATATACTGTTATGATGAATAGATTTTGTAGAGAAGGCTTGTTTGACAAAGCAATGACTTTACTATATAAAATGAAAGAGAATGGCTGCCTTCCTAATTTTGTTAATTTTAAAAAAATCATTCGTCCACTTCTGAGAAAAAGTGAGAATGAAAAAGCAAGGAAGCTTCTTCGTGAAATATTTGATATGGTCTGTTGGAAAAATAAAACAAGGTGAGATGCTGTATATCCAATTCATGTTACTTTATATTTTTATGTTGAATTTGCATGAATAAATAGCGAATGCTTCTATCTATTTTCATTGGATTTGGACTATTCAATGGGTGAATTATATTTTGTTAAAAAGTTTTAAACAAGTCATAAAGAAGGTTTGTTTGATGTAGCAATGTTCTTGCTCTATGAAATGGATGACAATGGGGCTGTCTCAGTGCCATATCTTTCAAGAGAATTTTCAAAACTCTTTTAAAAGAAAAAAATTGAGAATGGAAAAGAAACTTAATGAGGAAGTGATCACTAGAGGCTTTTTAAACAACAAAACAAGGCCAGATACTTTAGTCTTGATTTTAGACACATTTGTGAGTATTGAATATTTATGGTGAATACAGGTATTGACAGTGATTTGGCTGGAATGTGAAGATGAAGATCAGGGCAATGAGGAGGCAGAGGATGGAAAGTTCTGTTAGGAGCAGATTTCAAAATCATAGATCTTTGTGCCATTTCAAAGCATGCTACTAAATGCTGAAGGTTGGAAGAAATTTCTTATTTACAATGTATTATCCATGGGTTAGGTGATGTGCATCAATTTTCAGTATTCCCTGGCTAAATGTTATCCTGCTAAACTACATAGTTGAGAATAGGACAAAAATATCATAATTCACTAAGCATCAGTTTATCACAATAAAGAAAAAAGCTCTAAGTTTTCTAATCACGAATTCAAAGAAATCAGTAATTAGTAATCTCATCTATTTCAATATGATTCATTAAAACTATAAATGATTCTATTATAATTGATTGCAAAAATATTAGAACTTGCACTGATTATTTTTATTATAATTATACTTTAAGACCATAGAATCACTGCTCAACTATAGCGTATAGGGAAATTTTGAATATATATATACTATTTAGTGAGTCATTGATAGAGTTCAATAGCGTCGTGCGATCCATGTAGCCGACCCCACTAGTAGGATAAGATTTGTTGTTGTTGTATATACTATTTAGTGAGAAAATGGGAATTATGCATGTTAGAGATTATGATAGAATTATGCATGGGATTGCATGTAAGATCATCGTCTTTTGAGTTAAAAATACTTTGAAATGGTTTACTTCTGTACAATGCTAAACTTAGAATTGGTTCTAATTCCAATGAGGCATTTGTTAACTGAGTTACAGTCATGCTGGCTTGATCAAGACTATCTTAAATTTGATGAACTATTTGTTTCTGCCTATTATGCTATTTGATGTTAAATCCAATTCATTACTTTTTGTCCGATTTGCTGATTATGGTATTTAAACTGTTTTGTTGACAAACTGTGCAGGGCTGCTACAACCTCTTTTGATTCCCGAGATTACAGGAAAAATGAAAAGCAAAGTATCGGCGTGTTTAGTAGATAGGGAGGGAATAGGAGGGAGAAAATTATTCATTTATCTAATTGTCTAAATTGTCCTCCTACAAAGTATTCATAGTAGAAGTTTTCTCTTTCCTGTGTCTTTTTAGGTTGAGAAATTTAGTAAAGTTACATTAAAGCATCTCATTTCCATTCCCATTTTCTTTCCCTTTCTCATTCTCTTTCTAGTTACCGAACATACCCTGAATATCAAGGCAACATAATTTGAAGAGGATGGAAAACTGAGCTGTGTTTCAAAGTCCGAGACCTGTTTGTTGTACCGTTCCAAAACATGCAATGTGCTGCAAGAAATTTTCAAGTTTGATGAGAGGATGGCTACCAGTAAAGAATGAAGCAAATTGATACAACATGCCAGCTAAATGAAGGTTGAGCATTAATGGTAGCTAGCTCAAAAATCTGGCTAATCACTATCTATATAGTAAGCAATTTGGACGCGCACAATTGGTTGCTAGCTTAAATATAGCAAGACACATACTTTTGAGATAATCTATGCCATTATATATATTTTTGTGGCTTTTTGGTTAGTGGTCTCTAAAGTCATATGCTGGCATATATATATATATATATATATATATATATATATATATATATATATATATATATATATATAAAATAACAAAAAAATATTGAGTAATATTTAACTTTAATATAAAAAGGAAAACTAAAATACATGATAGTAGAAAAATGAGAAGTTAAAAAATTACTCAATACTTTTTTGTTATTTTAATAATATAATAAAAGTTACAAATATTTAAATTAAAAAATACACGAGTGGAATAAAAGAAGTGTTATAAAGTTATATAACTTTCCGTTATTTTTGTTATTTTAAAAATATTATAAAAAAGCTATAACTTAACTATATAATAAAACAATTATTTAAAAATTGTTAGGAAATATTGAATGCATGCCACATCATTAGTTAATGTATATGCCACTTGGAGAAGTTGAAATGCTGTTTTTTAAGATGAATTATTTGTTGGTTCTCAGACAAATACAGTTTAAGATATTCAAATCAAAATTTAGGCTGAGCTTTTAGTGCTAGAAAACAAACACTTTATGCCTTAACACTATTTTCATAGAAGTTTTATTTATCACAAATACTTTTGGAATAATTTTTTATATTTTCAAAAATATCTAGTGATTATATAAAAAAGTTCTTATCTTTATATTAATTTAAATAATCATAGTATTTTCATTAGTTCTGCGAAAATGAAAATTGTGGAGTTTATACGGTAGCCCTCAAAATATTTCAACAAACGTGATTGGCAATGACAAGAACGAAGTGCTGCGTTCAAGACTCCTCGTTACTGCGGCCTGCCTCTGAATCAAATCCCTAACCCGACATACTATCTAAAGGTGAAGCTGCGGTTGTTTTCTGCGGCTACGAGGTATGCCCTTTCTAAATTTCCCTCTCCTTTCCTTCTCCCTTTGCCTTATGCCCTTCATATGAGATCCTATTCTCACTTTCAAAGTCCCAGTGGGAGTGAAATTTCTGGGTTCGATAACATTGATGATGCCGTCGCTTCATTCAATCGGGTCATTCATGAACGTCCCTTCCCACCGGCGTCCATTCTGAAAATTGGAAAATTTTTAGGAGCAGTAGTGAAGATGAAGCATTTTTCTCCCGCTGTTTCACTCTAGCACAATCCAAGTCCAAGGGTATAATGCAGTCCAATTTAATTGCTCTGAGCATCGTGATCAATTGTCACTGCCATGTAGGTCGGATGGATTTTGCTTTCTCTGTACCGGGTAAGATTCTCAAGAAGGCTTATCAACCAAATGCGATAACTTTGACAATCCTAGTGAAAGGACTCTGTTTGAATAATGAGGTTGGGAAAGCACTAGAATTTCATGACGATTTAATGGCCAAGGGACTTCAGTCATATGTAGTTACTTATGGTACATTAATCAATGGTCTCTGTAAAATAGGAAAGACAAGATCTGCCATTAAACTGCTGCAAAAGATAGAAAGACGGGGGATTAAACCTAATGTTATAATTTATAACACAATCATTGATGGTCTTTGTAAAGAAGGATTTGTAAATGAGGCATGTGAATTTTGTTTCACAATGATTGCTTTAGGATTTTCTCCTGATATTATCACTTACAACTCTCTAATTCATGGATTCTGTAGCATGGGTCAATGGCAAGAAACTATTCATTTACTAAATGCGCTGTTCCATAATGACATCAATTTAGACAATTATACCTTCAATATACTAGTGGATGAATTATTTAAAGAAGGAAGGGTTGCAGAAGCTCAAGGTATATTTGCTCTGATGATAAAGTGTGGACAGAAACCTGATATTGTTTGATGGAATACTTTAATGAATGGCTATTGTTTAAGCAATAGTGTTAATGAGGCAACAAAAGTATTCAATAGCATGGTAAAAAGTGGTTTGACACCTGATGTTTTCTGCTATAGCATCTTGATTAATGCATGCTGCAAGGTTAAAATGGTGGATGAAGCAATTGATCTTTCAAAGAAATGTGTTACAAAAATTTGGTTCCAGATATTGTTAGTAGTTGTCTCATCGATGGCCTAGGCAAATCAAGAGGATTTCTTTTGCAAAAGTGCAGATCTTGACAAGGCTATTGCATTATTTAAGCAAATTGATGACCACGGAATTCAGCCTACTGTGGTAACATACACTGTACTTTTTTGATGGATTGTGCAAAGGTGGGTAGGCTGGATGCTGCAAAAGAACTTTTTGAGGTTGAAGGTCATCTATACTGTTATGATGAGTAGACTTTGTAGTGAAGGCTTGTTTGATGAAGTAATGACCTTGTTGTATAAAATGAAAGAGAATGGCTGCCTTCTTGATTTTGTAAATTTCAAAACAATCATTCGATCACTTCTAAAAAAAAAGTGAGAATGATAAAGCAAGGAAGCTTCTTTATGAAATGTTTGATATGGTCTGTTGGAAAAATAAAACAAGGTGAGATGTTGTATATCCAATTCATGTTGCTTATATATTTATTTCGAACTTGCATGAATAAATAGCGAATACTTCTATCTATTTTAATTGGATTCGGACTATTCAATGGGTGAATTATATATTGTTAAAAAGTTTTAATCAAGTCATAGAGAAGGTTTGTTTGATGAAGCAATGTGCTTGCTCTATGAAATTGATGATAATTGTTGTTTCCTTTTTTTTTTATAGAAAAAGAAATATTATTAATGAGAAGAGGGATAAACAAAAGGAAAAGAAAAAAAGCATAGTAGATGGAGGACAAGAGATCCTCCTAATATAGGACTAAAAAGAGTAAAGTGAGTTGTTGCCATTCTATATTGGGAAGGAATGAAATATTACAACTACAACAACAACAGCCTTATCCCACTAGGTGGGGTCGGCTACATGGATCGCCCGATGCCATTGAACTCTATCAAGACGTCCCACAAGGCTCCTGAAAAAAGATTAGTACAACAAAGCCTCTAATCCTTATAAACATCAAAAAGAGGCACCCTCTTGAATAACCCATTGGCTGAAACCTACAAAGAAGCCACATAACGAATACGATTCCATGAAGTGAGGAGGTAGCCGCCGGTCGTAAAAGACTCTGGTGTTTCTGGCACAGGGATCAACAAGGGTCAGAAGAAAAGAGAAAACAAAGGAAAGAAGCTAAATTGAAAAAACTTAGATATATTTCTAAACTCTGGGTGATTGCTTACACTGATATTGGCACCTTATTTATACTAGCTCTTAGGGGACAAAGAAGCATGGACAGATAGGAAAATGATGGTATGATCACATGGGCATGAGCATACAAGGGTTGAAAATGAAAGAAAAACAAAACAAAGTCTAGTAGCACATGGGTGGTAGCTGGAAGGTTGACAATGTGCTGCAGCCATTGTGGACTAACTTAAATTTCAGCAGCTGTGGCATTCTCCCCGGGTTGAACAGGACTCGTCCTCGAGTCTAGTTCGATGTCATCATCAATGTATGGAGATAAATCAGCAACATTAAAAGTAGCTGAAATTCCATAGGTTTCTGGTAGTTCGACCTTGTATGCATTGCTATTAATCCGTTGTACAATCCTGAACGGACCATCAGCTCTCGGTGATAACTTGGCGTTGGGTTGATTCAGAAAACATCCTTTGCGCAAATGAATCCAAACCAAATCACCTACTTTGAAAGTTTGTGTTTTCCTATGCTTGTCACGTTGAGTCTTATACCTCATGTTTTGCCTTTGGATCTTGTCTCGAACTTGCTAATGCAGCTTCTTAATTTCTTTAGCATGCTGGTCTGCATTGGCACTATATTGCTGTTTATCAGTAGATGGGGTCAAATCCAAGGGGCTAAGCGGTCGAGTACCATAAACCACTTCAAACGGGCATCTTCCAGTTGCTTGATTAGAGGAGTTATTATAGGCAAATTCAATTTGGGCAAGGATAAGATCTCATTGTTTTAAATTCTTTCCTACAAAACTCCGGAGTAAGTTTCCTAAAACCCTATTGACGGCTTTCGTTTGACCATCCGTTTGAGGATGACTAGCACTGCTGAATTGGAGCCTGGTACCCAACTTCTTCCACAGGGTTCTCCAAAAGTGGCTTAGGAACTTAACGTCTCGGTCAGAGGTGATAGATTTTGGAATACCATGAAGACGAACAATTTCTTTAAAATAAAGGTCTGCAACTTGAACAACATCATTGGTCTTCTGGCATGGAATAAAGTGTGCCATTTTTGAAAATTTATCCACTACCACCATTATGGAATCCTTTTGTCGTTGAGTTCTTGGCAATCCAAGGACGAAATCCATACTGACATCTTCCCAAGGTGCTTCTGGAATTGGAAGCGGCATATATAACCCTGTATTTTGACTTTTGGTTTTGGCCAAGTGACAAACTCTGCATCTTTGAATGTGTTTATTAGCATCTCTCTCCAGTTTTGGCCAATAGAAATTTTCCTTGATTAGGGCTACAGTTTTGTCTCGTCCAAAGTGACCTGCTAGTCCTCCATCATGGGTCTCCTGGATAATTGCTTCTCGTAATGAGCATTGAGGGATGCATAATGTCTTTCTTTTGAATAAGAATCCTTCATGCCTGTAGTAGTCTTGGAAGGACTGTATTTTAGTATTACCCCAAATTTTACCAAAATCTGGGTCATCTTGGTATAACTCATTGATAACCTCAAAGCCGATAATCTTTGTTTGAAGGGTAGAAAGTAAAGCATAACGCCTGCTGAGAGCATCTGCTACAATATTTTGGACTCCTGCCTTGTGCTTGAGTAAGAATGGGTATGGTTGCAAAAACTCACTCCAAGCAGCATGTCGTCGATTGATCTTTTGTTGAGAGTTCAAGTGCTTGAGGGCTTCATGATCAGAATAAAGAATAAATTATTTATTCAACAAGTAGTGGCTCCACTATTGCAGGGCACGAACAATGGCATAGAATTCCTTATCATAAGTCGAGTACTTGAGTTTACCGTTGTTGAGTTTTTCACTAAAAAAGGCTATAGGGTGCCATTCTTGACTCAAAACAGCTCCAATTCCGGTATTTGAAGCATCACAACTAACTTCAAATACTTGGTCAAAGTTTGGAAGTACTAGTACTGGTGCTTCAGTCAAACATTTCTTTAGTTCTTCGAAACTTTTCTGGGCTTGTTCTGTCCATTGAAATTTTTCTCCTTTGGTACAGTCTGTGAGTGGAGCAGCAATAGAGCTAAAATTTTTGATGAACCTTCTATAAAATGAAGTTAATCCATAGAAACTTCTCACATCATGAATAGAGCTTGGAATAGGCCAGCTATTGATGACGTCGACTTTACTCGGATCTACTCGAATACCCTCAGCGGTGATAATATATCCCAGGAAATTTACTTCCTTGGTTAGAAAAGAACATTTTTTGAGATTGGCATAGAGTTTCTGCTCTCGTAGAGTCTGTAGTACTTGTCGTATATGCTCTAGATGTTCTTCTTTTCCTTTGCTATAGATCAAAATATCGTCAAAGTACACAACTACAAACTTGCCAATGAAGGGGCGAAGTACTTGATTCATCAGACGCATGAATGTACTGGGAGCATTGGATAATCTAAAAGGCATCACAGTATATTCATACAGGCTGTCTCTGGTTTTGAAAGCAGTTTTCCATTCATCTCCTGGACGGATTCTGATTTGGTGGTAGCCACTGCGAAGATCAATTTTGGAGAAGATGGTAGCTCCATGTAGTTGATCAAACAGGTCATCGAGCCTTGGTATCGGGAATCGATACTTGATAGTGATTTTGTTGACAGTTCGACTATCAACGCACATTCTCCAACTTCCATCTTTCTTCGGCACTAGAAGGACAGGTACAGCACAAGGGCTAACACTTTCTTGAATCAACCCTTTCTTAAGCAATTCTTCAACTTGGCGTTGAATTTTATCATGTTCCTTAGGACTCATTCTATATGCTGGCTTATTTGGAATGACAGCTCCAGGAATAAAGTCAATAGCATGCTGGATATCACGCATTGATGGTAATCCTTGAGGGATTTCTTCTGGTACAACATCCAGAAATTCAGCAAGCATTTCTTCTATCTCCAAAGGAAGAATTGTTTCTTTATTTGCTTCAAACAAAAAGACAAAGTTTGTGGTCTGAGCTTCTTCTGCTGTCACCTTGAACTGTGTTTTTGTAACTAAAGACACAAGGGGCTTTGGTTCCTTCTCGTCTTTGTTTAGTTCACTTGGTGGCAAATGTGTCAACTTGACTTTTACTCCATCTTTGACGAAAGAGTAGGTGTTAGCATAGCCGTTGTATATTGCACGACGATCATATTGCCATGGTCTTCCCAGTAGAAGGTGGCATGCATCCATAGGAATCACATCGCACTATGTGTTGTCGTGGTATTTCTGACCAATGAAAAAATTTACAAGACAACGTTTAGAGACCCTTACCTCGTTGCCTTTATTGAGCCATTGTAACTTGTACGGATGCGGATGATCTTGTATTGGCAATTTCAACATTTCTACCATATAATTTGACACGACGTTCTCACAATTCCCACTGTTAATAATAACATCACAAACCTTGCCTTGCGCAGTGCAACGGGTGTGAAAAATGTGTCTCAGCCATGGTTCTTCTTTGGCTGTTGCAGTATGCAAGCTTCGTCTAATTACCAGTAATTCTCCTTGATCAGCAGTGATTCTCCTTGGTTGTTGCAGTATGCAAGCTTCGTCTAATTACCAGTGATTCTCCTTGATCAGCAGGGGTGACCTCTTCAATGTGCACTGGTTCTTCATCAAACACTGGGCCATCATCAAATACTAGTCCTTCATCTTCTTTAGAAGCTTCATGGATTTCTCCTTCAATGATGGTGATAATCTTGCAGTTTGGACAATTAGAAGCAATGTGTCTAGATCCTTGGCACCTGAAACACTTGACGACTTTTGAATTGCCCTCTCTGTTGGGCTTTGGTGGGTTGCTGTTTGAAGTACTTGCTTGTTGGATCTGAGGTTTGCGGGTATTTGCAGAATTCCTATAAGGAAAAGAGGAAGAAGATTGATATGAAGGCTTCTTGGGAAGCTGTTTCTCAATTCAAAGAGATAAACGAATAACATCGTTCAAAGTCCAATATTGTTGAAATTGGACCAGGTGGGCGATGTCTACGTTTAATCCTCCAAGGTAGCGAGCGATTGATTGCTCATCCCTCTCTTGAATGTCACACTTCATCATTAGCTGTTCAAATTCTCTGGTGTATTCTTCCACAGACAAGTTCTTTTGACGAAGATTCTGTAGTTGAATAAAATTATCTTGAAAAAATTGCGGAGGTAAGAACTTATGAGTTAGTTCTTTACGCATCTTTTCCCATGTCCGTATTTTGCTTTTTCCTTCTCTCTCGCGCTTCTTCTTTAAATTTTCCCACCATATGGAAGCGTGTTTCTTTAACTTGATAGCAATGCTTTTTACCTTCTTCTCTTCGGGTACCTCTTTATACTCGAATATTTGCTTTACAGTTTGTAGCCAATCGACAAATTCATCTGATTGGAGTTTCCCTTCAAATTCTGGAATTTCCACTTTGATATCGTCGGTACGGGTGACTTGTCTGCGTTGTCGACGGTTACTGGTGGACGTCGAGGTACTATTGTCTGAATCATCACTTTGATGCTCCTTCTGGTCCTCCAATTGAATCCGTTGGGCATTCACAATTTCCTGCAACTGTTAAATTTGTTGCCTCAATTCTTCTAACTCAAGTTCTTGAACGGATATGCGTCTGGGAGGCATTTTCTCTCTCCATTTTAAAGAAGATAAAGTGAAATTTGGATGACGTAGGGATTTGGGGGGAAATTTGAGGAGAAATTGGGTTGGATCACAATTTTGAAAGTTTTGGGATTGATCGGTAATTTAATGAGAATTTTTTTAGGGTCAAAATGTAATTTTAGGAAATTTTTGGGTCAAAGTGTATTTTCGAAAATAATTGCGACCAAAAGTGAAATTTAAGAAAGTTGTGGGGGTAAAAGTGTAATATCAGAAAGTTCTGGGGTAAAAGTAAAATTTCAAAAAGATTGGGGCAAAAGTAAAATTTCAGAAAGCTGTGGGGGAAAAGTGTAATATCAGAAAGTTTTGGGTAACAGCGAAATTTCAGAAAGTTGTGGGGGTAAAAGTACAATATCAGAAAGTTATGTGGTAAAAGTAAAATTTTAGAAAGATTTGGGGCAAAATTAAAATTTCAGAAAGTTTTGGGGGTAAAATAAGATTTCACAAGACTTATGGGGCAAATATGAGAATCTGAAAATTGATGGTGACGTGGCTACAACTTGACACGTGGCGTTCGGTAATTGGATAATGCTCTGATGATGTGGCAGCAGAATCAGCAGGACACATGGCAGTACGGACACGTGGCAAACTTTGATTGACTGGACTGATGACGTGGTTGATGACGTGGCGTGAGGACGTGTCACCGAATTAGCTGGACCATCCACGCGCCCTCAAAGTTTGATTGACTGGACTGATGACGTGGCAGCCATTGTCAACCTTCCAGCTACCACCCTTGTGCTACTAGACTTTGTTTTGTTTTTCTTTCATTTTCAACCCTTGTATGCCTATGCCCATGTGATGATACCATCATTTTCCTATCTGTCCATGCTTCTTTGTCCCCTGAGAGCTAGTATAAATAAGGTGCCAACATCAGTGTAAGCAATCATCCAGAGTTTAGAAATATATCTAAGTTTTTTCAACTTAGCTTCTTTCCTTTGTTTTCTCTTTTCTTCTGACCCTTGTTGATCCCTGTGCCATATTTTGGTATCAGAGCAAGGTTCTAGAGAAAGGGAACGACTGAAAAATTGCCTGAGATTCACTGTTCGAAGTTTTTCGGCGACCTCGAAATCGGCCAGCTTCGAAAGTCCCATCTCCGGTGCTCTTTCAGGAAAAAGGACGTTGGAATCGTGATCGGAAGGGTCCAAAACCTTGGATTGGAGAAGATCAACACCGCCTGACCATCCACGTGCGCTCACGAACCGTCGTCGGAAGATCACGCGCCGGCCATCTATCCCACGCGCCACACGCGCCTGCCAGAGGTTGAAGACGACCACATCATCACGCCACGTCATCATCCACGTCATCCACTCAATCAATCAGAGGTTGCCATGTGTCACAACTGCCACGTGTCCAGCTGATTCGGTGACACGTCCTCACGCCACGTCATCAACCATGTCATCAATCCAGTCAATCAAAGTTTGCCACGTATCCGTACTGCCACGTGTCCTGTTGATTCTGCTGCCAAATCATCAGAGCGTTATCTAATTACCGAACGCCACGTGTCAAGTTGTAGCCACGTCACCATCAATTTCCAGATTCTCATATTTGCCCCATAAGTCTTGTGAAATCTTATTTTACCCCCAAAACTTTCTGAAATTTTAATTTTGCCCCAAATCTTTTTAAAATTTTACTTTTACCCCATAACTTTTTGATATTGTACATTTACCCCCACAACTTTCTGAAATTTCGCTGTTACCCAAAACTTTCTGATATTACACTTTTCTCCCACAGCTTTCTGAAATTTTACTTTTACCCCAAATCTTTCTGAAATTTTACTTTTACCCCAGAACTTTCTGATATTACATTTTTACCCCCACAACTTTCTTAAATTTCACTTTTGGCCGCAATTATTTTCGAAAATACACTTTGACCCAAAAATTTCCTAAAATTACATTTTGACCCTAAAAAAATTCTCATTAAATTACCGATCAATCCCAAAACTTTCAAAATTGTGATCCAACCCAATTTCTCCTCAAATTTCCCCCCAAATCCCTACGTCATCCAAATTTCACTTTATCTTCTTTAAAATGGAGAGAGAAAATGCCTCCCAGACGCATATCCGTTCAAGAACTTGAATTAGAAGAATTGAGGCAACAAATTTAACAGTTGTAGGAAATTGTGAATGCCCAACGGATTCAATTGGAGGACCAGAAGGAGCATCAAAGTGATGATTCAGACAATAGTACCTCGACGTCCACCAGTAACCGTCGACAACGCAGACAAGTCACCCGTACCGACGATATCAAAGTGGAAATTCCAGAATTTGAAGGGAAACTCCAACCAGATGAATTTGTCGATTGGCTACAAACTGTAGAGTAAATATTCGAGTATAAAGAGGTACCCGAAGAGAAGAAGGTAAAAAGCATTGCTATCAAGTTAAAGAAACACGCTTCCATATGGTGGGAAAATTTAAAGAAGAAGCACGAGAGAGAAGAAAAAAGCAAAATACGGACATGGGAAAAAATGCGTAAAGAACTAACTCGTAAGTTCTTACCTCCGCAATTTTTTCAAGATAATTTTATTCAACTACAGAATCTTCGTCAAAAGAACTTGTCTGTGGAAGAATACACCAGAGAATTTGAACAGCTAATGATGAAGTGTGACATTCAAGAGAGGGATGAGCAATCAATCGCTCGCTACCTTGGAGGATTAAACGTAGATATCGCCCATCTGGTCCAACTTCAACAATATTGGATTTTGGACGATGTTATTCGTTTATCTCTTCGAATTGAGAAACAGCTTCCCAAGAAGCCTTCATATCAATCTTCTTCCTCTTTTCCTTATAGGAATTCTGCAAATACCCGCAAACCTCAGATCCAACAAGCAAGTACTTCAAACAGCAACCCACCAAAGCCCAACAGAGAGGGCAATTCAAAAGTCGTCAAGTGTTTCAGGTGCCAAGGATTTGGACACATTGCTTCTAATTGTCCAAACCGCAAGATTATCACCATCATTGAAGGAGAAATCCATGAAGCTTATGAAGAAGATGAAGGACCAGTATTTGATGATGGCCCAGTGTTTGATGAAGAACCAGTGCACATTGAAGAGGTCACCCTGTTGATCAAGGAGAATCACTGGTAATTAGACGAAGCTTGCATACTGCAACAGCCAAAGAAGAACCATGGCTGAGACACAACATTTTTCACACCCGTTGCACTGCGCAAGGCAAGGTTTGTGATGTTATTATTGACAGTAGGAGTTGTGAGAACGTCGTGTCAAATTATATGGTAGAAAAGTTGAAATTGCCAATACAAGATCATCCGCATCCGTACAAGTTACAATGGCTCAATAAAGGCAACGAGGTAAGGGTCTCTAAACGTTGTCTTGTAAATTTTTCCATTGGTCAGAAATACCACGACAACACATGGTGCGATGTGATTTCTATGGATGCATGCCACCTTCTACTGGGAAGACCATGGCAATATGATCGTCGTGCAATATACAACGGCTATGCTAACACCTATTCTTTCTTCAAAGATGGAGTAAAAGTCAAGTTGACACCTTTGTCACCAAGTGAACAAAACAAAGTCTAGTAGCACATGGGTGGTAGCTGGAAGGTTGACAATGTGCTGTAGCCATTGTGGACTAACTTAAATTTCAGCAGCTGTGGCAGTTTCTTTTCATCTAAATGCATCACGCAGTTGCAAACATAGCTGTTTTCCAAAGAATTTTATTCTCCTCCCTATAACCAAAACTGGTAGAATTGGTCACAAAGAGTGTGCCAAGGTTTAATTCTCATTAAAGAGACCAAATAGCCTGTTCCAGATGCTCTAAGCCACGTCACAGTGCAGGAACAGATGATTGTCTCTGAATGTCTCAAGCACATCAAGCAAAAATTAAGGGATAAAGCCTTGAGAGACTGTTTGACTTAACACAGATCGTTTGTATTAATTCTATTGAGTATTGCAATTCACAAAAATACCTTAACCTTTAAAAGCGCATTAACTTTCCAATAAGGCCTTTTAAAATGCAAAGAAACAATAGGATTACAGATGAGAAAATTGAGAAAGGAAGCACAAGTGTATGAGCCTCAAGAATGAAATGGTTGTTTCCTTAATGCCATATCTTTGAAGACAATTTTCAAAGCTCCTTTAAAAGGAAAAAATGAGAATGGCAAAGAAATTGATGAATGATTGCGCTGCACACTTCATTCAATGTGACTTTCTCATTATTTCCCATATTCTTCTTTTTCAACAACATATCCTTCATGAATTTTGCACACACAGGCATTTGTTCCAAGGCTTCAGCAAAAGGTATGCTTATTTGCAATTTACTCAATACCTCTAAAAATCTATTGAAATGCTTCTCATTGTACTTTTTGGACCTCTGAGCCTGAGGATACGGTATTGGTGGAACAAAACTTTCAGCCCTTACATCTTTTACTACCCTTCCAGATTTACCTTTTTCCTCTGAAACATCAGCTTCTTCAGTTACAATTTCTTGAGGTTTAGCAACCTCATCTCTTCCCTCTTCAACAATCATTTCTTTAGGAGGATCATGTGATTTAAAAGTATTTGGAAACTCCTTGCCACTTCTTAAGGAAATGGTATTACAAATGTCTTTCCAGTCTCTTCTTGGATTATTCTCAGTATCACTAGGGAGATTACCTTGTAGCCTATTATTTAGTGCAATGGCCATCTGTCCCATTTGAGTTTCAAGATTCTTGATAGCCACATTTTGAGTCTGAAACATCAACTCGCTTCTCTCCATGAATTTCATAAATATCTCCTCCATCGAAGGTTTCTTCTCCACTTGAGGTGGTAGAGCTCTATTTTGAGGAGAGTAATTATTCTGACTACCAAAATCAAGAGGATGAAAAGACCTACCAGAAGATGATGGAGCTGTAGGATTTAGACAATGATTGTTATTCCAAGAGAAATTTGGGTGATTCCTATTCCTCAGATGATATGAGTTGGAATGGGAATTTTGCTGATTCATTTGAGCATCACTCATGTAGTTCAATTACTCAATTATAATTGACTCATCACAACACCCATTAGTATGGACACCACCACAAAGATCACAAATAGGTCCCGGAGTGATTATAGCATTCACTCTTGCAGGTTCTTGTTGCCTCGAGCAGAACATATCAACCTTCTTGGTCAGTGCTTCATTCTGAGCCAGAAGAGCATTAAGGGTATCCAGTTCCATAACTCCTCCCCTTGAAACATTTCTAGTCCAGCTTGAAGCATTTTGGCTTGTTCCCATAGTCTTTATAATTTCTTTCACTTTAGCAATCGATATTGCCATCAAAGCACCGCCAGCTGCGGTATCCAATTTATCTCGAGTCTCATATATGAGACCACTGTGAAAGATAGTCAATTGCTGCCACTCTGGAAGACCATGATTAAGACACTTCATCAGAAGATCCTTAAACCATTCCTAAGCCTTATAAAGACTCTCACCTTCATGCTAATAGAAGATCAAGATCTTATTTCTCAATTTAACTGACCTTGATGGAGGGAAGAATTTATCTAAAAACCTCTTCTGGAGTTCATCCCAAGTTTTGATGCTCTTTCTCGGTTAAGCGTTCAACCAACTCTTAGCCGTATCCCTCAAGGAAAAAGGAAACAAACAGAGACGGATGGCATCGTTGCTTACTCTATTAAGTTTAACCATGTCACAAATATCTAGAAAATTTGTGATATGATTGTTCTAGTCTTCTATGGGACTCCCCTCAAACTGATTCTGTTGGACCAAGTTCATTAAGACAGCTTTAATTTCAACATTGTTTGCACCAAGTGAAGGCTTCACTATACTGGACACATCCCCAGCTTTGGTGGATGATGCATAATCCCACACAGCTCTATTGTTATTCTCCTGAGGCTTATTACCAGCCTGATTACCAGTATTAACTCCAACACCACGATGGTTTTGGTTATCCTCAGCTATTTCTTCTTGTATAACTTGGCTCACTTGAGTTTTCCTAGCTCTTGTTTCCCTTCTAGTTCTCCTTGCTAGTCTTTCGATCTCAGGCTCAAAGAGAATATCAGAAGTATGATAAAAACTTGTTGGACGAATGGCAAGCGCACCAGTCGTATAAGTAATATAGTGTAATAATGAGTAAAGAGTTATCGTCTCCACAGGGACTAGCGTGCTAAGTACTCTAGGAATTTAAACGTATTATTTTGGCAAACTAAGTTGGATTAAATGCAACTTTAATTAAAAACTAAGAAATAAATTCGAATGAAAATTAATTCAATAAAAAGACCTAGGGTTACTAATCCCCCTTTTCTCATCTTAAAAATTGCTAACTCTCCCTAACACTTGTGATTCTAAACAATTATACACTTTAATCTTAGATTTTCTAATGGCTTAAAGCGATTCTCCTGAATCTAAATTAAGCTACTCAACTATAACATAATCCCTTATGTGAGTTTAAGCCGAGTAAATGCCAACCTAATTTAATTAAATGAGGTTAATTAATATCCCTATTAATTAACAAGTAAAACCCCTAAGTTCTATCACCCGCCCTAATCACTCAGTGTTCTACCAACATTGCCCTCTCTCGAATTTGATGAAAGCAATAGACAAACCATAAAATGGCCAGTTTTATAGCAAGTATATAAAATATATAAATGATAGAAATGCATTAATTTTATAGAAATCACAATGTTAGAGAGAAAACAATTCATAATCATAGATTAGGTTCATAGCAACCATCGTACAAAAAATCAGCCACTCATAGCTCTAAAATTACAGAAAACAATAAAATATAAAACAAACTCCATGAATCCAAGGTTGGGTTGGCGAAAATTGGGCTTGATAGGCTTCGGGAATGGATTCCTCCTTTTCCTCTAGTAGAAATCGGCGCCTCCCCTCTATCTCCAACTCAGAATATCCTTAAAAATCTGTTCTGACGCATTTTAAATTAGTGCAGAATCGTGAACCACCGCTATAGCGATAAATTTCCACCGCTATAGAGGTGAAAGGTAGAGAAGAAAGCTTAAAAACATGTTTTCCAGGTTCCACCACTATAGTGGTGGCTGGCAGAGAAGATGACTCTAAAATATTTTATTTTAGCATTCCACCACTATAGCTGTAGATTCTACCGCTATAGTGGTGGGAATTCAGCAATCACTCCAACATCTTTAGAATTTCAGCTCTAAAATTCCATCTTCTGACACGAACTTCTCACCAACTCAACCTTTAACAAAAACAACAAATAACATCATTAAACAACATATCTAAAACATGAAATCACTTCATTTATTAAAAGATTAAAGAAAACTAAAACTAATCTAAACTATTTAAAACATGGGTTAAAAATCACAAGCCAACAAGAAAAAGACCAAGAAGAGATATGATTTAGTACCAAAATGGTATTAAATTGAGAACTCAACACTCCCTCAAATTTGAACCTTTGCTTGTCCTCAAGCAAAAACTTTTAATGAGAAAAATTTTGAGAAAAATAAGTGTAACCAGGAATATGTGTAACTAGGAGGAGCAAAGATCTGAAAATGTGAATTAAAGCAAGTCAAGCCTCATCAAACCATTACTCAAAAGATTTAACTCAATAGTTTGCAATCTTAAGGATTCAATAACAAGTGTTAACCAAATCACAAGAAAACTTGAAATCAAAGCTTCACCTCTTGGAACAGTTTATAAAACCAAATTTACAAAACTTCCAAGACTAAATTATTGTTCTCAAGAGCATCGTTTTATTTCGATTTTGAAAGGCTTCGCTGCTTTGTTCTCAAGGATATACAAAACATGACATAGCCTTTGCAGTGAGTGTGGCGAGCCAATACATGAGTTTTCTAATGAAGAAACACTTAGAAGCTATGTACAAGATATTGAGATACCTAAAAGGTACTCTTAGAAGAGGTCTATTGTTTAAGAAGTAGGACCAAAGGTCCATAGAAATTTACACTGATGAAATTAGGGAGGAACCTACAAGGACAAACGGTCAACCTCAGGTTATTGTTCTTTTGTGTGGGGCAACTTGGTTACTTGGAAGAGTCAAAAGCAAATGGTGGTATCCAAAAGTAGTGTTGAATCATAATTACAAGCTGTGGCTCAAGGGATTATGGAGGAATTATGGTTGAAACGAGTCATGAATGAACATATGTCCGAGTGGATCCACTGTTGAAGTTGTATTGTGATAACAAGGCTGCTATAAGTATGGCTTTAAATCCTATACAACATGAGAGATCAAAGCATGTAGAGGTGGATAGACATTTCATTAGAGAAAAGTAAAAGTGGAAGAAGGCATCATATACCTAAAATACATTCCCACGAAACTCCAAGCTGCTGATGTGCTGACTAAAGGGCTACATGGACCTACATTCAAGAGTTACGTAAGCAAGTTGGACAGAATCAGTATCTATGATCTAACTTGAGGAAGCGGTGTATCTCTCTTGTAAAAATATTGGAGTTATTATATTTGATTTAGTTGCTATTATTAAAGAGGTTATATTGGGAAGGTTAACTATGTATATTTTTTCTTATTTCTTTCCCTCATTTCTTGGGATTTCTGATCCCTCTATTGCTGTATATATTGCTCTGATTACATTCTTTTGATAATAAGATATTTTCGGTTGCTCAACTACTACAGGACTGCATCAACTAGATATTATTAAATGTCTTTTTGCATGGGTATTTAGATGAGGAAGTATACATGGTTCCTCTTGAAGGTTATGAAAAATGAAAAAAAAGGTCAAGTGTGTAAGCTAAAGAGGTCCCTCTATTGTCTCAAACGAGCATCCAAGCAATGGAGCAATCAGCTTACCAAACAGTTACATAATTATTGTTTTAAACAATCACAAAATGATCAATGCTTGTTTATTTTATCCAGCTCTAATTGTTTCTTGGCTCGTTTAGTTTATGTGGATGTTCTCATTCCTGGAAATTTAGATTTGGAAATTTGCAAGGTTAAGCAATATTTAGATCAGTTATTTAGTATTAAAGATATTGTTTTTGCTAAATATTTCTTAGGATTAGTAATTTACAGATCTATAAATAACAAATGGGATTTTCGTGAACCAAAGGAAGTATGCTCTTTATTTGATTCAGTTTGCAGGTTTAATGGGAAGCAAAGCTATTTCTACACCTTTGCCTAAAGGACTCAAATTGAGTAGTGAGAATGGTGAGCTCTCGTCAGATCCTCAACTGCATAGAAGGCTTATTGGTACATTGTTGTGCTTAGGATTCACTCGCCCTGATCTTGCCTATGCCACACAACAACTTAGCCAGTAAGTTTAGAGTCCTAGGACCACTCATTGGAATTATGCCCTTCATGTGCTAAGATATATTAAAGGTTCCCATTCTGTGGCTATTTTCTTTTCTTCAACTACTAGCATGAAGATAAAGGTTTATTGCGACACATATTGGGGTAATTGCATGAAAGTCATAGGTCATTGACTGGTTATTGCATTTTCCTTTGAAGTGCTCTTATTTCTAGGAAAACCAAGAAACAAACAACTATCTCTAAATCTTCTGCAGGAGTAGAATACAAAGCAACGGCTACAACAGTTTGTGAATTGCTTTGGATTTCTTATATTCTTCATGATTTTGGAATCCTCCTACCAGATCCTATTCCCTTGAATTGTGATAGTCCAGCAACTATGCATATAATTGCTAATCTTGTTTTTCATGAGGACAAAGCATTTGGACATTGATTGTCACATTGTCATAGAAAGATTTAAGCAAGGTTTCGTCTCTCTTCACATGTATCTTCTTTAGACCAGTTGGCAGACTCATTTACCAATAGTATTAGTGCTCCAATTTTTTGTATGAATTAATTGCCAAGTTAGGTCTGCTAGATTGTTACCATACCAGGGGGTGGGGGTTAAGAGATTTTGAGATTCTACCCTTAAGTTATCTTATTGATGAGTTATTAAGTTATTAGTTGATAGTTATTTTCAATTATTTTGGATTGTAAGAGTTATGTTCAGTTAGTTTTCACCTTTCTATATATATATATATATATATATATATAGCAGATGTAATAAGAGTTGATTTATATGCTTTTGAGATACAATAAAATTTTGTATTCATTTCTAAGGGTACACTGCTTTGATAAACATGGGCTCTTGAGGGTTTTGTTGGTTATAAATTTGATCCCTCCCATGACCCTTTTCCCTTCCTCTTTTCCCAGGCCTTGTGTCTCATTTGTAACAAAAAGAAAGAAAGAAAATCCCTACCACCCTTTAGAGAAGAACATGATCACTGTATAGTGCTTAAAAGAGTTACTAATCCCATTAATAATACCTTCCCTTTTTGAGTTGAGCAAATTCAAAAGCAATATTTGAAATGTTTTAAACAATACAAGATTAGTAAACAAGATTACATCTAACTTGTTCTTTTTTTTTTTTTTTCCTGCAAAGGAGACAACATTTATGTCTAAGGGAATGTCATTTGAATCAAGACTTCCAATTTGGACAAAAAGGTTTTATATGTAGTTTATTTGAAATTTATGTTTATAGCTACATAAACCACAAATATGCATTATAAATTTATAATTATGATAAAAGTGGATGGAGGAGACAAAACATGAAATATTTAATTCCAATTGTACATAGGAGAAAGTTCTAATACGACAGATTAATAAGAAAGGGATTTTAAATAAGACAGAAAAAACAGACATAATCAATAGTAAGCCACGCAAAAATTCGACCATGTATTTATTTTTAAAATTATAGCTACTAAAATAAGAATGATTTTTTTTTGTTATCCATTTTTCGAGTTTTTCTAGTCATTTGCTTTGATCAAACTGTATTAAAACAGAAAAATTTAGTGGTGCTTTTGTGCACTTCAATTGGTCAATTTAGTGGCCAAAGCATATCGCACTAAATAAAGAGTAACATTCTTTTTCGTTTTTTCTTTTCTTTTGTTCATATTTTTATTGAAAACTATTTTTGTTATTTTCCGGTCGTATATGAACGCATCAAATACTGGAATCAGTCATATAAAAAGGGAAAAAAAAAATGAAGCAGAAAAAGAAGGCCGATAAAAAATACAAATGAAAGAAAATAATATAAACAAAAGGCATATGCGAAGAACAGATTAAGGGAAAGTGCACATAATTATCTTTAAAACATGACGTTTTACTTTTTAAAATAAAACAAAAATGAAATTATCACATCATAGTTAAATTAGCATTTTGAAAGATAATTTGTCATGAGATATTTTATTTTTCACCATTTTCTTCAATTTTCTTGGCTTCGTGAAGTCTTATGTGCATTTTTTTTTTCTAAAATTACATATTTTTATATGTTAATTTAGCTACAATGTAACTCTTTTTATTTTTTGTGATAGTTTAAAAAAAGTAACGTTTTAAAGTTTAGGAAGTAAAAGTTTGTAGTTTGGTTATAAAGCTAAGAATTTATTTGTAGTTTCTCCACTGTTGATATTGGGTGTATTTGACAAAAATAACTGATAAGTTAACTAAAAAATTGTTAAACTAATTTATTGAATTATAAATGTTTGGTTAGAGTAGTTATTAAAGTAATTGATAAATATAAAATGACATAAAAGGACATATATTTTATAATATTAAAATAATACAAAATAAAAATTTTTTTTTAATTAAATTAATTTAAATTATTATATATATATATATATATAAATAAATTATATAAATATTATTATATATATATATATATATATCGATGAGAAGATTTGGGAGATCACAGGTGAGAGAACAAATGACACTGAGGAAACAACGGCGCGAGGAGATGATGGACGATGCAGTGGAGACAAGTAGTATAGGATAAGAATATAATGAATATTTTAATAAAATGATAAGGGTAAAATAAGAAAAAAAATACAGAAGTTATGAGCTATAAACTATAAGCTAATCAAAGTAACATTTCAAAATAAGGTATAAGCTATTGAAATAAATTTGTTTACTAAATACTTCTAACAAACTTATAAACTAGTCAAATAAATTATAAGTTAGTTTATTTTGTTAGCTAAACATAATTAATTTCTCTTCTTTCTACAAAGTGCAATAAAATGCTAATTATTGACGAGAGTCTAACCATTTTAAGTATAGTTATTTTATATATTTATCATTGAAATTTTTAATTAAAACAAGACACATATAGTTTTTTAATTAAAATATGATAATTATATAGCTTTTAATAAGTAATTATATATTTTTTACATCTTATCATTGCATATATATATTTTTTTTTTTTAATTTAGAGCGGAATACTCTATTTTTAGAGGATACCATCAGTCATTAACTAACTATAGGTTCCTTGACTTCTGATTTAAAGGTTGACCATTTTCGAATGTTAAAAAGCTTTTGGAAGTTGAAGGTTCCTTTTGGCTACATTCTGTTAGGGCAAAATTTTATTTTGATCCATTACAAACAGAATAATTATTTTATTTAATTTCTTATAAATTTATTTTTTCAATTTCATCCTTCACATATCATAAATTTTTCAATTTAATCCTTAATAAAATTGTCTTTTCAATTATGTCCCTTACATAATGAAATTTCTCAACACTCGGTTGCTCACAAATAAAATATTATCAATAACTTTATTCTATCAATAATGTGGGTTGTTTGCATTACCTTTTTCTGCCTGGACTTTTAGCAACAACTTCTTTGTTGCTAAAAGTTTTAGTAATAGAATTTTCTGTTGCTGAAACATTTAGCAACAGAAAAAACTGTTGCTAAAAGTAGTATTGCACTCTACCATACTTTTAGTATGACAGATAACCTTGGTCCATATTGCAAAGCCATCATTTCATTTCAAATATTTCCTTTGTGTCCTATCAAATGGAGAATGAGTCCCTTGAGCATATCTTTCTAAGATTCTAGATCAACTACTCGTCCATAAGAGACGAACAGTGTGTTTAACTGTGGCAAAATTTTTAAGTTTCAGCAATGATAAAGATCGTTATTGAAAGTGATATTAAAAAAAAATTTTACACCACTTTCAGTAATGGTAAAAATTGTTATTAAAAGATTTTGTCACGGTTAAAACAATGACAAAATCGAAAAGCACCTTGCTATCCAAACTCTCTTTCTAGATAGTGAATTTTCCAAATGTCTATAATTTGGTTATGATTCTTTTTTCTTTTTTTTTCTTTTACAAGTATTTTTTTATTTGAGATAGTCCAGTTTAAAATATTATTAGACACTAATTATAAACATTTTTTTAACAAAAATTTAAATATGAGTTCATACGATACGATGTGAAAAATTAATCATTTTCAATAAATTTAACCCTAGTCGCTGATTTGATTCTGATTTAACATTGTATAGGTTCCCCAAATCTATCTTTGTATTGGATGGATTGTTGGTTCACCCAGTGGGAATCTCATAAAGATACTTTGTTTAATTATATTGGTATACTTATGCCTAGCTAGTGTTTGGATGGCTAGAAACAAAGCTCTAATGCAGGGAAAAAGACTTTCTCTATTGGAGATCCTATTCCAATTAAAAAAAATATAAATGAAAGAAAAGAATATGAACGAAAGGCATATGCGAAGAATAGATTAAGGGAAAGTGCACATAATTATCTCTAAAACATAACGTTTTCCTTTTTAAACTAAAACAAAAAAATGAAATTGTCACATCATAGTTAAATTAGCATTTTTAAAAGATAATTTGTCATGAGATATTTTATTTTTCCACCATTTTCTTCAATTTTCTTGGCTTTATGATGCCATACGTGCATTTTTTTTTCTAAAATTACATAATTTTAGATGTCAATCTTAGCTACAATGTAACTCTTTTTAATTTTTGTGATAGTTTAAAAAAAGTAAAATATTGCGTTTTAAAGTTTAGGAAGTAAAAGTTTGTAGTTTGGTTATAAAACTATGAATTTATTTGTAGTTTCTCCACCATTGATATTGGGTATATTTGACAAAAATAATTGATAAATTAATTGAAAATTATTAAGTTAGCTTATTTAATCATAAGTGTTTAATAAAAATAGTTGTTGAAGTAACTGATAAATGTAAAATGATATAAAATGACATATATTTTATAATATTAAAATAATACAAAATAAATATATTATTGTTTTGTTTTTTAATTAAATTAATTTAAATTATTATATATATATATATAAATTAATTATATATT
Source organism: Biancaea sappan (assembly GCA_037074585.1). Lineage (NCBI taxonomy): Eukaryota > Viridiplantae > Streptophyta > Magnoliopsida > Fabales > Fabaceae > Biancaea > Biancaea sappan. The sequence continues at coordinate 4,659,678 of CM073496.1, read as the reverse complement.
TTTATTTTTAATTTAGGAGATTGTAGGCGAGAGAGCAAATGATGTCGAGGAGACAACGACACAAGGAGACGATAGATGATGCAGTGGAGACGAGTACTATAGGATAAGGGTCTAATGAGTATTTTCATAAAATGATAAGGGTAATATATGAAGAAAAATACAAAAATTAGGAGCTATAAAGTATAAGCTACTCAAAGTAGCGTTTCAAAATAAGCTAAAAACTATTGAAATAAGCTCATTTATCAAATACTTTCAACAAACTTAATAAGTTATAAAGTAGTCAAATAATTATAAATTAGTTTATTTTACTAGTTAAACACAATTAGTTTCTCTTCTTTGTGTAAAGTACAATAGAATGCTAATATTGACGGGAGTCTAACTATTTTAGGTATAGTTATTTATATATTTATCATTTGAATTTTTAATTAAAACAAGAGGTATATAGTTCTCAAATTAAAATTCAATAATTGTATAACTTTTAAAAAATAATTATACAATTTTTACAATTCGCATAATTTTTTTTTTAATTTAGAGCGGAATACTCTATTTCAAGAGGATACCATCAGTTATTAACTAACAAAAGGAGTCCTGGTCTTCTGATTTAAAGGTTGACCATTTTCGAAGGGTAAAAAGCTTTTGAAAGTTGATGGTTCCTCTTAGGTTACATGCTTTTAGACTAAAATTTTATTTTGACCCATTACAAACAGGATAATTATTTTATTTAATTTGTTATAAACTTATATTTTCAATTTCTTCCTTCACATATGATAATTAATTTTATTGACAACAAATTAATAAAATGGCATTAATAATAATAATAATAATAATAATATTTTTATTTGCAAGGAATCAAATTAAAAAAATAACCTATATATAACAGCAAATAATCAAAATGAGAAAGTAACTCTAGAGGACTAAAGTGAAAAATATCTTATTTATGAGAGATTTTAGTCATTATTTTTATTTGCAAATTGAGAAAAAGAGCTATTCCTTATCTGGAGGTATTGCAAAGCCATCATTTCATTTCAAATATTCCCTTTTTTTTTTTCTTTTGCAAGTATTTTTTGTTTGAGGCAGTCTTGTTTAAAATACTATTAGACACTAATTATAAACATTTTTTTAAACAAAGATTCAAATATGAGCTTATTACAATGTGAAAAATTAATCATTTTCAATAAATTTAATCCTGGTCGCTAATTTGATTCTGATTTAACTTTGTATATGATCCGCAAAATCCATCTTTGTATTGGATGGATTGTTGGTTCACCCAGTGGGAATCTCATAAAGATACTTTGTTTAATTATATTGGTGTAATTATGCCTAGCTAGTGTTTGGATGGCTAGAAACAAAGCTCAAATGCAGGGAAAAAGAATTGGAGATCCTATTCCAATTAAAAAAAATACAAATGAAAGAAAAGAGTATAAACGAAGGGCATATGCGAAGAATAGATTAAGGGAAAGTGCACATAATTATCTTTAAAACATAACGTTTTACTTTTTAAACTAAAACAAAAAATGAAATTGTCACATCATAGTTAAATTAGCATTTTAAAAGACAATTTGTCATGAGATATTTTATTTTTCCACCATTTTCTTCAATTTTCTTGGCTTTATGATGTCTTATGTGCATTTTTTTTTTCTAAAATTACATAATTTTAGATGTTAATCTTAACTATTAGGTAACTCTTTTTAATTTTTGTGATAGTTTTAAAAAAAAGTAAAATGTTGCGTTTTAAAGTTTGGGAAGTAAAAGTTTGTAATTTGGTTATAAAACAAAGAATTTATCTGTAGTTTCTGCATCGTTGATATTGTTGGACAGTGTTCTTTGTGAAAAAATGTACCATCGTTATGTTTGGCATGACTTTTAAACTAATTTATAATTTATTTGACTAATTTATAAACTTATTTGATTAAAATATATGTGTTTGTTAAATAAGTTTATTTGAGTAGCTTATAACTTATTTTAAAATATTTTGTTTTTGTTTTTGGTTTCTGGTGCCAGCATTGAACCTTATGTCACAATGATTTGAGACAAAGCATTAAACCATAATAAACCAATTTATTATGAGTCTTATAATGTTATATCATCACTTTTTATTTTAAACAATATTTTACTACTTTAATTAACTCTCAACTCCAATAATACAGTTCTAAAGAACTCACAAATGAGTCTCCAAGTCACCCCACATCTTTATACTGCCACAATGAGTCTCACAACTCTCCACTATTTTTACTGTAAGAATCAATTCTTATATAAAAATGGTTATTACATGTAGCAACCACGCTAGCGCACTCTAATAATAAAACTAACTAAAAATGAATTCTTATTTTTAGGAATCTTTTAAAAACTGTTATTAGAAATGTTATTATAGATTTTATATTTTTCTTCTTCTTTTATCTTTGTTATTTTATTAAAATTTATATACTAATTCGCTTCTTTTTAATAACTATCCTTATCCTCTTATACATGTAAAATATAATATAATATTATATATATATATATATATATATATAATAAAATATCATATAAATATGTCATTTATATCATTTTATATCTATCAGCTAATTTAATAGTCATTTTTACCAAATACTTCTAATTCAATAAATTAACTTAATACCTTTCAACTTTCATCTAAAAATTAACTTATAAATTTTTAAATAATTTATCAATTATTTTTACTAAACAAAATCTCTAGTAAAGTACAATAGAATTCTAATTATTGATGGGAGTCTAATCATTTTAGGTATAGTTCAATTAAAACAAGACGTTTATTAAAAAGTACTTATATATTCTTTACAATTCATCATGACTATTTTTTTTTAAATTTAGAGAGTATTCTATTTCAAGAGGATACCATCAGTCATTAACTAACTATAGGAGTCCTTGACTTCTGATTTAAAGGTTGACCATTTTCCAAGGGTACAAAGCTTTTGGAAGTTGAAGGTTCCTCTTAGGCTATATGCTTTTATAGTAAAATTTTATTTGGATCCCTTAAAAACAGATAATTGTTTTATTTAATTCATATAAAATTATTTTTTTAATTTCATCCTTTCACATACAATAAATTTTTTGATTTGATCCTTGATAAAATTGTCTTTCCAATTTGGTCTTTAACATAATGATATTTCTCAACATTTGATTATTGACAACTAAATATTATCAATAACTTTATTCTATCAATGTTATTGATAACGAATTAATAAAATGGCATTAATAATAATAATTTTATTTACAAGGAATCAAATTAAAAAATATCCTATATATAATTGCAAATAATCAAAATAAGAAAATAACTCTATAGAGGACTAAAGTGAAAAAACCTCTGATTTATAAAAGATCAAAATGAGAATTTATTCCTTCTTTTTGTTTGGAAATTGAGAAAAAGAGCTATTCCTTATCTAGAGGTACCATATCTAGAGGTATTGCAAAATGCAAAGCCATCATTTCATTTCAAATATTCCCTTTGTGTCCTGTCAAATGGAAAATGAATCCCTTGAGCATATCTTTCTAGATCGTGAATTTGCTAAATGTCTGTGATTTGATTTTGATTCTTTCTTTTTTTTTTCTTTTATAAATATTTTTTGTTAGAGAGATTCCTGTTCAAAACACTATTAAATATTAATTGTGAATATCTTTTTTAATAAAAATTTAAACCTAAGTTCATTATCTTATGAGAAATTAATCATTTTCAATAAACTCAATCCTCGTTGCTGAATTGATTCTGATTCAACCTTGGACATTGAAGTGATTTCTTTGTATTGAATGGAGTGTTGGTTCACCCAGTAGGAATCTCATAAAGATACTTTATTTAATTATATTGGTGTAATTATGCCTGGCTAGTGTTTGGATGGCTAGAAACAAAATTCTAATGCAGGGAAAAAGAATTTCTGTCTGGGAGATCCTATTGCAATTTAAGAACCATTGAAGAGAGATAGTGAACTCTAACGATAAGACCTTTGTCTAATTAATGTAACCACTTATCAAATTAGGTGTTTTTTAATTATTGAATTAACTTGAAATTTGTATATATAATAATAAAGAAATGTTGTATACAAATATCAAAATAATTTAACAATAAAGTTCAATCTTATGAGAAATCGAATTTTCTATAAATTTATCCATGTTTCTCTCCCATGTGCAGAAGTTCGAGCTGTTTTTCCAAATCCTTCCTTGTCAGATTTGGCGTATCAAACATGGTTCCTCGTGTGGGGCTTTAAGTTTAGAGGGTAAAATTTTTGGCTGGGTGTATTAATAAGAGTAAATTAGTGATTTAGTCCTAAAAGATTATAATTATTCCAATTTAATCCTTAAAAGAGAAGTGTCTCACTATAGTTTTTGAAAGATTATATTTGTCTCAATTTCGTTTATTTATTTGTTTAATTGACTTCTGATAATGAAAAATTTAAAATTTAATAATGGTTGATTTGATGATCTAGCAACAAAAAGATCAAATTGAGACAAATACAATTTTCAAAGGACTAAACTAAGATACTTAATTTTTTAAAAACTAAATTGAGATAATTTTAACCTTTAAAGAATCAAATAAATAACTTACCCATCCTAATTATAACTAATAACTCTGTTTATATAGTGTAATATACGAGAATAGATTTATTACTTGTTTCCAAAAACAAACAACATGCTTGTCTCTCTGTAGATCGTTGAATCTGTGATTAAACGACTCATATTTCAAGTGGTTTTTTTTTCTTTTTAAAAAAGATATTAAAATTTAGACTGTTGAAAACTAACGGTTTACAAAGAGATAAGTAGCAAATCTCATTTGGCATTATACTATACTCCAACTCTCGAGAATATTCCTTTAGACAGCAAGCAGCTTAGATCAATCAGTTCTATAGATATTTCAAATATCCAACAATATCCATCCAAAAAACAGTCCCATAACTAAATAGTAGTAATGCTATGGCATTAAAATCATAAAAGGAATAAAAATATATAAACAGAGATGGGAAAACAGAAAGTAATTAACGATTAGATAAAACAAAGTAATTAATGCCTTAAGATCCCAATATATCTTTAATTTTTGTTAGTTGGAGAAGTAATTAATGTCTTAAGAAATAAATAAAAACTATTTAATTTAACTTGTGTATTTATAAAAAATAATTTTAAAATTTATAGAGACAAAGATAAACTATTAATGAGATCTTAATTTATTAAAATAACTTAATTCTTATAGAGATTAGGAAGAACAAGCTTTTTTCTGTCCTAATTGAAAGCATTCAACTCTGAATTCAATTATAGAACAATTAAACTGCAAGCATCCTCCAATAAAATTGAAATTTGTATGACATTATAATGTTATAAGTTTTTATGTTTGTAACAATATCATAAAATAATTTTTTAAGGGATTTGAAATGTCATCGTATATCATAATTAAATTGTATTATGTTATTAAAAATTAAATTTGAATAACATATTATATATATTATATTATATTATTTATTTTTATATTAAAATTACTTTCTATAAATGGACAAATTGAATTAAATAGTTTTCAGTTTTTCTAAAAACATAAATCATTTCTCTAACCAGTATAAATTATCCACATTTTGGGAACATATAAATTTACTCATTTTTAAGAACTTGTGATCATCACTCAAACAAAAAAGCCAAAACCACTCCAAGGAAAAGTTTGTAGGAATCCATTTCAATTATGTAGTTCCATGCACTGCATAAAATGACTTCTTAAAGGAGCTGAACCCAAAGAAGGTATCTTTTGGTATTTAAAATTGAGGATTATGGAAAAGGAATGAGAATCACAATTTATGTACGTTTGTTTGGTTGAATTTCATTTTTTGGGGAATCTTCATTTCCTCAAATGAAGAAATGAGAATTCCCTAACTCGTGTGACGAAATGGCATCTCATTCTTGAGAATGAGAAGTCATTTTATCATTATACCCTTATAAAACTAAAAAAGTTGTATTACTACTCTATTTATAATTCAATAACATTAGTTTTCATGTACTTTAAAAATTACCTAATATTTTTTAAAAATTATTTTATACCTGTGGACTACTTTCTCTTTTAAAAAGAATATGAAAGTAATTGTTATTATTTTTTAAAGAAGGGTTCAAATTTTTTAAGTGAAAAGTAAAAATAAATAGGGACCTACTTGGACACAATTTTTTTATTTATTAATATTTGATGTTTGAGCGTCTTGTTAATTAATTTGCATCAGTGAAAATAAAATGAAATTTTTAAATGATTTATAGTATTAGAAAAACTCCTTGTTTTCTTTAAAAATTGTAGTTTCATAATATTATTGACTACAAAAACAAAATTATGACATTCGTATGTAGGAACTAAGATACCTCGGTTTAGAAATTTTTTTTGTAATCAAATATCTGTAAAAAAAATTGGTATCTGTAAATAGTATTTAATATTTATAAATAATATAGTTGATTATTTCTTTTAAATAATATAGTCTTTTAAATCATGGTTTATCGGAATTTTAAACGAAAAAGGGGGAAAAAAATATTTAAAAGACAATGAGGGAAAGTCCGAAATAATTTCACCTTTCATAACCCAGGATATATCTTTGAATACTTGTTGAATAAAAGTGCTTGACAATGAATCTTAGGCTGAGAATCAGAGACTTTTCACTCCATGCCATGACAGCTTGAGAAAGCAAAAACTACTTCATGGCTCTCATGGCATGGACTCAAAAATTTGTGATTGATTTCTTCTAAAATACTATTGCAGTCTAAGATTCAAGGAAACAAATAGACGCCCAAGAATATAAAATTTGTCACAAACTCACAAAGGGCATAAAAACAAACTATCCATCACTTGGTGATAGGCTCATCATAAAGAAATGTTCCTCCACCATAAAAGCTTACTGCCATTTTACTATCAGTAGCCAAGAGTTGGAGGGTCAAAAGGACAAGAGGAAATGAGATGACATAAAAGAATATACTGCAATAACAAAGGAAAGGCCCGAAATTAAGAGCTAACATCAAATCAGTAATTAAATAGAATTAGCATCGAATTGAACAAAATATATAGAAACATATTTTTAAAAATTAAAGATCCCAAGTATCAATTGAATTACACGCTATACAAATTAGAGTTAAAACAAAACACGGGCAATCCAAAAGCTTGAGATTTTTTTAAATTGATTAATTTTATGATGTTTGTTTAAATTATTATAGATATTTATGATTTTTGTGATTTTAATGTAATAGTACATGTATTTTAAAGTTTGCATTTAATTATTTATGACTAATGACCATAATTTTAAGCCTTTAAAGTGTGAAATTTGTATATAAATTTTTTATTTTTTATTTTTATATTTATTTATAAACAATGTGTGTGTGTGTATTATTTTTTAAATGCATGCTTTTTACAGAAGATGTTGTCCTCATAGCAGAGTCAAGGGAAGAAATTAATTTTAAACTCGAGTTATGGAGAATTGCTTTGGAATCAAAAGGTTTTCGTCTGAGCAGGAGTAAAACAGAATATATGCATTGTAAATTTAACAAGTGACAAGTTAGAAACGAATTGGAGGTTAAAATTGAAGATTAGGTTATATTACAAGTGTCAAAGTTTAGGTATCTGTGATCAGTTATACAAGATGACGGTGAAATTATTGGAGATGTGGCACATAGAATACAAGCTGGGTTGTTGAAGTGGAGAATGTCATCAGAAGTTGTTTGTGATTGGAAAATACCTGATAAGCTCAAAGAAAAATTTTATCGTATTGTTTTAAGACCAGCAATTTTATATAGGAGTGAATGTTGGACAATAAAAGGACAACAAAAACAAAAAATTGGGGTAGCGAAGATGAGGATGTTGCGATGGATGTGTGGTCATACAAGAAGATATATGATCCGCAATGATCGTATACGAAGTAGAGTTGGTGTGGCACCTATTAAGGAAAAAATAGTTGAATGACTTCTTCAAGTAGCCTTCTTGGTCTTCCTTAGTCTTTATTCACATGATTCCATATCATCTGCTTAACCCTCCTTACTGGCTCCTCCAACTGTCTTCTTTGAACATGTCCAAACCACTTTAAACAATTTTCTATCATTTTCTCCTCAATAAGTGTAACTCCAACTCTTCCTCATATACAATCATTATAGATCATATCTTTTCTTGTATGACCATATATCCATCTTAACATGCTCATATCTGTTACCCTAATTTTTTGTTCATGTTGTCCTTTCAATGCCTAATATTCACTCCTATATAATATTGCCGATCTTACAACAGTGCGATAAAACTTCCATTTAAACTTGTTAGATACTTTTTGATCACAAACAACTCCTGATGTCATTCTCCATTTCAACCACCCGGCTTGTATCCTATGTGTAACATCTTTATTTATTTTCTCATCATCTTGTATTACCGATTTTAGATACCTGAACTTTGATAATTGTGGTATAACCTGATCTCCAATTTTGACCTCTAACTCATTTCGAACTTGTTGCTTGTTAAACTTGCAGTGTATATATTTTGTCTTACTCCTACTCAAATGGAAACCCTTCAATTCCAAAGTACATTTTTTCATAACTCGAGTTTAGAGTTAATCTCTTCTCTTGACTTCTCTATGAGGACAACATCATTTGCAAAAAATATGCATTTAGAGATTTCTTCTTGATATGCTTCGTCAGAGCATCTAAAACCAAGTCAAACAAATAAAGGATCAAAGTTAATCCTTGATACAAACCAATCTTTATGAGAAAGTCTTTTGTCTCTCCTCCAGATGTTCTCACACTAGTTGTTACCCCCTCATACATATCTTTCATGTGAATGATGCCCAGTATTCAAAGGACTTCTAATGACGAAGCTGTCGCTGAGGATGGACCGGAAATGACAATTCGACGCCGTCAAACCAAACTACGGTCAGAAAATCCGCCGCACACACTATCACGCGACGGCGCTTGAGAGACAACCGAGCTGTAGTGACTGCGAATAAGCCTCACCAGCTTGGAGTTAGGCCACCAGACTTTGGGGACATGCCGGACTTGCCCCAACGCACCTCCCTAGACCAGCGGTGTCAACCAACAATCACTTCTAAGTGACCAACAAAGACCCATAGTGTCCTACACTAAAAAACCCATAAAGCCAAAAGCCAAGAAAGGCTTTGATACCATGTAATTGAGAACAATTTGATAATACAATGTTCTATCTTATTACTCTAAGCAAACAAATATTTATAGGCTAAATTACACAAGTATTACTCCCTTAATCTCTCTTGAAATCACTCCACTATATGCCTAAGTCAATCCTCAAGGCAACCAAGTCAAATGACTCAGGCTATACACATGCTAAGTTCAGGCTATGCACATGTTATACTTTGACATATATACAGGCTATACTTTGACACTGCTCAATGCTTAATATGCCTAAGTCAATTCTCAAGGCAACCAAGTCAAATTGCTCAGGCTATACACATGCTATACTTTGACACTGCTCAATGCTTAATACAAATCAAAGACTTTTGTCAAATGTCCAGAAAAACTAAATTGATTTAAAAGTTGAGAAAATGCTACTAGTAACATAGTATAGAGAATCTTCCAAGTAAAGATATAACATATAGTTCTATATGCCAATCAAGTAGTGAAAGGGAGGGGGCGAGGAAGAAAGTACCCATCTTGTTCCTTAAAGTGAGCAATGCAAGAGCAGATAGCAGGCGATATATTTCAGGTGCTTCCACCTTCACATTGTTCTCACGAGTCTTGCTTTCCAATGACTCCTGCCATTTTTTGCTGTCTCCACTGTGCAAAAAGACTATGTAATAGTTATTGCAGTGTACAAGACTATGGAACGCCACTTTCTGCCCCGTTAGTATTAGATAATTTTATAAAATTACCAAATCTTTTTTTTAAAAAAAAAATAAAGATGCTATGCATCAACAGTAATGCCACCCAAAGGTCAGAGAACAAAGAATGAAAGAAATCAAAAGGGAAAATGTCAAACCAATTGGGAAAAAAAAAACCAGTTATAAGGGAAGATACAAACTAAAAAATTACTCAGAAGAAATCAAAAGCTGTGATGGAGTATTTGAAGTCAGATCATTCACAATTCGTCCTGATAACAAGTTAACTTTGGCTCGTAAATCAGTATAAAATACTTCATTAGATTACCTGACTTTTCTATCATTTTTTATATGCCAATATTTGTTTCTTAAGTATGCAATTGATAAAATCATTAGCCGAACAAACTAGGTTATGTACTACCTGGTATGAAATATTAAATGACACAAACAGCTAATTATAGAAGACTGTTTTTCAATCCCCTCATTAATTAGTTCTGATACTTCCTCTAACAGAGCCTTAGTCCAGCTAGTCAAAACATCATATATTAAATAGGACAGAGTGAGAAGCGAGCATCCATCATTTTCAAAAGCAGATAATAGTTTTAAAACAATACCAGTATCTAAAGAATACATACCTTGAGAAAGCCATTGCTCTTGTTGAGCATTGATCTTACATTACTTCAATTAATCTGATCTGCTGGTCTGAAATTTTCCAAAGCATTAGAATGGGGGTAAAAAAAAAAAAAAGAACAAAATGCAGAAAGTAAACAACTACAATAATGCCAAAATATATAGGAGAATCAATATCTTACCCTCTTCTCACCCAAATTTTTTGTTCACGGCTGAAAGGAATCACACATGGTGAGGATTAATCATTAACCATGTCTTAAATGCTAGATTATGATTCAAAGAATAGAGATTCACAAAAGCCCTAATTTGTGAAGGAGAATAAAGAAAATCTAGAGAGAAATCTTTGCTTTCCAATATATATTGCTTGGGAAGGAGAGCAAAGAGCCTAGTGGTTTCTCAAGATATTCAAATTCAAAATTAGTGTGTATTTTTCGACACTTGAGAAGGAAGACAGAAGAGGTTATTGTTCTTACTTGGCAGCACCATTAATGATCAGTTGAGCTTATTGCATGCATAGAAGATTTGGTTGCTCAACGCTGGAGATGAGGACAGTAGTTACAAGTTGATAGCATACATTGGCCCATGTGCAGCTGATTTGCATTATTGAGGTGGAAACCTGTATACTACATGGCCATATGCGCTTTAATCCAAGGGAAATTTATGGTAGAAATGTAGCCTGTCCCTTCTCTTCGCATGTATTTCTGTGAACCTTAAAACCTTTGTAGATTCCACTGGGGTGAGAATCTGTATTAGTTTAGCATGAAAGAATGATGATCCGGTTTTCTTTTAATCCATCAACTTCCAGCAAAACGGGAGATTGTCCTGCTCACTGCAGTTATGTGCTCAAGTCATCCAGTGTAAGTGCATTTAGCAAAGCTGTCAATTTACATTCTGAGTTAGTGTTGCATATACTTGCAGTCTCATGCAGTCTAAAGTTGCACTTCATTGCTCCAAAAGAGATCAAGATCCCATCTATTATACATGCAGCACACTGAAACAGAATTAATATTTAAATTCATTAATTTGTTCCACAATCCATTCTCCCAATCTGGAGTACCCATGTTTCTTGCAAGCATCAAGGGCTACTGTCAACATTGAAATAGTGGGCTCAATTGGCATTGTCTTCATAAAATGTTCAAGTTCATCCATGTATCCATGCCGGCTGTAGAGTTCAACCATGCAGTCATAATGCTCCAGCCGAGGCAAGACACAGCACTCATTGCTCATTGACTTAAAGCATTGAGCACCATACTCAACAAGGCCTTCTTCTACACAAGCAAGTAGAACACCCTGAAAGGTCACATGATCTGGTTTGATGCCTTCCTCTACCATTATCCCAAACAACTCAAGGGCATCTTCACCTCTACGATTGTGACAACATCCAAGTATTATGGTGTTCCAAAGGATCACATCTCTGGAAGCTTCCTCCTTAAGAACCTCAAAAGCATACCCAAGACACCGACATCTAGAATACATGTAAATCAGAGCAGTTCTTATTACAATATCTATTTCAATTTCATGTCTAATCAAGTATCCATGAATTTGTTTGCCATGGTAAAGTGAAAGGGTATTTGCACAAGCTGCCAAAAGGGTTGCAAATGTATACTTAGTTGGTTTTGTCTCCAACTGCATCTCAGAAAATATTGTCAGCACTTGTTCACTTAACTGATGGTGAGCATAACTAGACAACAAAGCATTCCAAGAAACCTTGTCACGCCAGTTACTCATTACACTAAACCACACTCTGGCACTATTCAAGTTCCCGCATTTACCATACATGTCAAGAAGCGCATTGCCAACCATAAGGTTGAAGTGGAAGCCATGTCGATAGATATAACCATGAATCTGTTTCCCCATTTCATGATCTGAAAGTCCAGCAGACAAGTTTAACATCAAACTAAGGGTGACATGATCCACTGTGTTAATTTCATCAAGCATCAGATGCACAAAGTCTAATGCCTCTAACCATTCAGAGGAATAAGTATATCCTGCTAACATTGCATTCCATGAAATCAAATTACGTTCAGGCATCTCATCAAAAAGTTTCCTCCCCTCTCGAGTTTTCCCACTCATTGCATACCCTGACACAATTGAAGTCCAAGTGACCAAATCTTTTGAACCAAGTTGATAAAAAATTCTAGAACCATCATCCACTTCACCACATCTCACATACATGTTGATAAGAGAGCATGAAACAACATTGTCATCTTCAAAACCTAGTTTAGTAACAACTCCATGTATTTGCGTCCCCTCCTTTAGTGCAGCTATACTTGAACAAGCAACAAGAGCATTAGAGAATGTAAACTTTAATGGCCTAATTGCAGTAGAGAGCATCCGCGAAAACATCAAAACTGCTTCCCTACAATCACCATTATCAAAATACCGCCTCACGATCACATTCCAAGTGATGGCATTTGGATACCGTATTTCATGAAACATTTTGCGGGCATCACTCATCACCTGACATTTACCATAGACATCCACAAGGGAACTCCCCAGAATTACATTGTCATAAAAACCATATTTTGTTAGAAGCCCATGAATTTGCCTTGAAAGACGAAGCTCAGATGCTGCAGCACAAGAGCCAAGAACACTGGCGAATGTGATCTTATTGGCATAAACTCCTGACTTATTCATACAGAGGAATAATGACAACGCCTCATCTGGGAAACCCCCCTGTGCATAGGCTGTGATCATTGCATTCCAAGACCCTCCATCTCGTTGAGGCATTTCCTCAAACAGCTCCCTAGCATCATTCAAAAAGCCGCATTTACCGTATGCCTCAATTGCTCGGTTAAGAAGAAAGACTGGTGGGGTAGGAGAGAAGGTAACCAAATGAGATTCAACCTTCCGAGCCTCGACAATGGCACTATGTGTCGAACAAATCTGGAAGAGGTGAGCATACAGAGAATATGGGAAGATTGAAGGGAAAGCGAAGAGTGTGGACACAGCTTTCCGGAGGCGGCCTGCTTTGAGGTAAGTGAGGATTGTGTTGATTGCTTTTCGGGTGCCGGTGGCTTCTGCTTGGGCCTTGTGATTTTGGTTGAGAAGGAATTGGTTGAGTATAGAGGCAGGAGACTCACCCATGTAACAGAAGAAAATGATGGCTGGGTAAACAGATTTTCAAAACCTGAAAATTTATATCGAGGATTCCAAATTCCCTTGGCATGCTAATCTGGTGCTTGAAAAGCAGCCATCTATAATCACTGCTTTCTATCTTACTGCTTCTTCAACAATTTATCTTAATGATACTGAACAAGCTTGCTCCGAAAATTTCTTTGGTTAATTTACTTAAGTATCACTCAGCGTTTAGGGTTTATTAGTCTTATAAAAGGGTTCAGGGCCTCCTGAATTATTTAAAAAAAATTATTTGACTAAATTAAATATTTCTTTACCTTTTCTGAATTAAATTGTGCAAAATTAAATATTTAAGAATGAAACAATGATACCTATTTTTTTTCAAGAACTAAATTATTAATAAGGTATTTTTTTTATTGGTCAATAATTTCCAATGCTAAATTAATAATATTGTAGTGTTTGAAATTTCTTAAACATGAGAAATTGGTTTTATACCGTTTGAATAGAGTGAGAATTTTGCTACTTTTCTTTTGAAGTAAAAAACATAAATAACAATATTTTTAACACAAAAGTATTTTTATGTAAAATTGTTAATTATCATAATACTTTTTATGATTTCTTGCTCACTTTATTTTTTTTCTTATTCTTATTTTAATAGTGGTGATTTGATATGTTTGCATGTTAATTTTGTTTATTTAATTAAGTTTTTAACTCTATTTTTTAAAAAAAAATTATATAACTTTTGTTTCCACACCTTTAGTGGTAAAAATGATTCATATGTATTTAGATCCGCTCCAGTTAATTAGAGAGTCCAACTCTTTTTAGCCACAATTTTATTATTGGTTATAATTATGGTTAAAAAATAACCACAATTATAACCGTGGCTAAAAGTCACAAAATTATGATTAAAAAAAACTAAACTCTCTAGCTAGATGAAACAAATCCAGATCCACGTTGCTATAATTTTTCATTCTATATTATTAATAACGTCACCTTTCCTATTTTTAATATTAGTTTTGTTATTTAGTAATTTATTATATTGTTATTTAGTAATTTATTTTATAATTGTATTCAATATTGTCAAAGTCATAATTCAACTCGTAGAGTTACATGATTTCATGTTCTTATCTTTAAAATCCTAGTCTGAATTCATGTGGAATCAAAATACGTATAGATTTAGTTAGACTCACATAGAATCAATAGAATCGCGAGTCATGACCGAATTAGTTGATTCTAGCTTTTTTTCCATCTAATTTCAGTTCAGTTTCATTCCTTTGATTGTTCATCTACTGTGGTGCTCTGCTCTTTGCCGTTGTGTGTTATGCCAAAAAAAAAAGAATTTTGGGGGGGGGGGGGGGGGGAGGGAGGGATCAATATGAAAACTGAAAAGAAATGGCTGATCAAACTGAAAACTGAAAAAAAAAAAAAGGAAAAAGATAGAAAGAAAGGGATCAAACTGAAAACTGAAAAGGTTGCTTGATCTTTGAAAGAAAAAACAAGGGATCAAACTAAAAATTGAATAGAAATGGCTTATAATTGCATAGATTTTATGGAATATTTAGGTACTAAGTTGAATTTTAAATTATGAACATATATAATATTTTTTATTTTATTATTTATTTTATCAATTGTAAAATCTGACGATTCTATGTTATGAGTCCAACCTCCCCCTCTACGAGTCCGTCTAGAATTACGAGCTTGACATCTTTACTTGGATATGTCATTTGAGATAAAGACGCTAAAATGTTCCAAATCGGTATGAGTATAGTGTATATAACGTTCATATATATATATATATATATATATTAAGAAGTTAAGAAACTGTCTATACTAAATTTTGTTTATTTGGATTGATACTATAAAGTAAAAAATGGCTGAGTTCACAGCAATTTTAAAATAATGGTGCTCTGTATGAAAATATCAGTAAAAAGAAGGTAGCAAAAATATCTATTTAAATCACTTTATATTTAGAGATATTGATCCAAAAATAATTAATTTAGTACATTGGCTTTATAATTTGATAAATCTTTGCAGTAAATATTTTTAGAAAAAACAAATTTGTTTAATAAAACCTTATTAGCAAAGTAGAATTGGAGATTATTTGATTATCGTGATCCTCTTGTTGTAGGGAGTATAGGCCCTAAATACTAAAGGTGATAATGGTAAGGTGCATAAAACCATTTTTCTCAAAAATGCTTCAAGAGTATCATTCTATTTAATTGGATAGACCATTGCTACTTGGATGTGAAAGGAATCTACAACCAATTTTGGTTGCACAAAACCATTTGAATGCTACTTGGATGGAAAGGAATCTACAAAACTGAGGGGTTTCATATGTGATAGTTTTTTTTATTTTTTTTATATTGGAGTTATGTGATATATTTTAATGGCAAGTTGGGAATGAGTAATATTAGGGTATCTAAGCATCTCAGGTAGTAGGTGCAAAGAAATCATTTTCAACAGGTTATGACCATTATTAGTGGTCCTTTTTTTTGTTTTTTGAAAAGGCCAAATATGGCCATCAATTCATAGCAATAAATAACTAATGGTCCAAGTTGAAACCAAATCTCCTCAAGGTCTTGGAGGGTAATCAAATTCCCTTAAGGTCCTAAGGGAACAGTACCCTTTATGACTAAATTTGGACCATTGAATAAGACCATCTAACGGTCTAAATTAATTTTATATTTTTTTGTGTTTTTTAAACTACATGATTAATTTTTAATAAGTCCAATCTTGTATTTTTGTCATTTTTTAAAAATTAATCATACATTTTTAAAAAAACACAAAAAATGTAAAATTAATATGGACTATTGAATAATCTCATTCAATGGTTCAAATTTGATCCTGGAGGATACTGTTCCTTTTAAGACCTTGACGGGATCCGGTTTCTTCTAGGTTAGCCAATACAAGACTTGAGGGGAAAAAGACACAGTATTGAAAGATAAAACAAAGCCACTCTCATTTTTAGCTATGGGGTGAGCTATACCCAATTACTCTCCCTCCCAATATGACACAAGAACCCATTTTGATATCCTACACCAAAGCTTCTAGCAGAGTCATTTCCTTATAACTCGTAAAAGCATTCAAAATAGCCATACAATATGTTTCCATTTCCACATGAATGAACCCATTTTGTACCACAAGTGTTAATTCCCATTGAACGGCCATGGTCTTGGCAATCTCAGTCTAGAATATAATTCAGGATTGGGTTAGCTTATCATTTTCTTTGAAATTTTCTTCCTTTCACATCTTTTCCCAAAAAGTTCCTTCTACTGGTCGACTGCCAAGACTCTGGCAGTCGACTAGTTGCTTGCAAGTGGACTTTCAAATGTGGCAAGATGATACTAGTTGATCGACAAGGGGTTAGTGGTCAATTAGTTCCTTTCAGGTTGGGAAGCTTCTAGGTAGCAAAGAGCTATCGATCGACCGAGAAGAGTGAACCAATTGACCATCGAATTTCAGGACTTTCAAGTGATTGATTTTAGGAAGCTTTCCATTTTACCTTGGATATTTTTTGTAATACCCGAGGCTTTCGAGTATTAATATTGTTGACTTGCAGCTTATGCATGTTGTTACAGGTAAATTTTTTCGTCTTAGTGGAAAGAAGACTACGTGGTCAGATGTGGGTTCGTATGTTAATCTATAAGTGGCAAGGCTTGAGGGAGTACATGTCACCCCTAAGGCATTATGCTATAAGTTTTGATAATGATAAATATGTGAGAAATGTAACATTAATGTTTAAGGATTAATTATCATATATGTTACAAGTGGTTAAGCATGATTATGTTATTTAATGTATAATGTCTTATACATGAATCATACTATTTATTATGAATTGAACTAATCATTTGGTTTCCAAGTAAGATATTTTTCATAGGTTGGTTCGAAATAAGAACAATGATCATTGGATTGAAAAAAAAGGAAAAACAACATTATGCTTCACTCAAGGAAACAATATGCAAGAAAAAAGCTCCAAGAAATGAAGAATTAGAAGATTTGAAGACTTAGAAGCTTAGATGCATCAATATAGCCTATGTGCTTATATTAGGTATATTTTCAATAGGCTAATAAACTTGTGCAACTCAATAATTTAGATTTGCATCTATTGGCTCAAGCTTTTTGAACAAACATCATTTGTTTTAAATCAAAAAGATAGTGAGATATGAAGTTTTATAAAAGTTAGTTTTTGACCTTTAGTCGCTATTTTTATCATATCTCCTAAATGAAAAATCAATTTTTCAAGAATCTTAATCTCATTTGAAATTAGACTCAAAGATCTTTCCAACGATATATTATTTATTCAAAACGAAGTCCAAATAAAAAAGATACGACCATTTAAAATAAAATCTAAAAAGTGGAAGTTGACTTGGCTGCACTCAAAAATTAATTTATTCTGACATTTGGTCAGTGTTTTGATCATATATCTTAAAGGAAAAATAATGTTTGAGTGAAACTTATTTTATTTAAAACTAGACTCCAAGAGCTTTTCAACGATATATTATTTGTTTAAAAGGAAGTTCAAATGAGAGATGACTTTTTAAAGTGAGTTTAAAAGTTCTAAGTCAACCAGATGTTTTATAGAGAGCTAGAAGTCGACCGCTTGACCCTGACCAGTCAACTAGTAGCTTGGAAAACATTGCATAACAATCATATTTTGAACCTAATGGTCATATTTGAGCAACTAGTTGACCAGTGGCCATTGGAATGCACTTTAAAGTGGGTAACAACTCTATAACGGCTATATTTGTAAAACTCTTTATATATGACTATAGATACATGATTATGAGCAAAAACTAAATACTACAATGTCATATTAACATGTCTATCATCTTTGAAAGAAAGAAAATCTTTTTTGAGCCAAATCTTACATATTCTCAATTATTTGAGTTATTAAAGTTTCATTTGTACATTTGCTCTACAAGAAAGATTGTTTATCAACAACAACTTCTTATTCTAAGTTATATTCTTGAAGGAGAGTGTTCTTTGAAAGAGAGTTTGAGTGAAACACTGTGTTAGGGTAGAGAGAAGCCTAGATTGGAAAGTTCTCTGATTGTAGTAGCTCACAAGTTCCTGGATCGAACTTGTGGAGATAATGAAAAATCTCAATCTTAAGGACTAGATGTAGGCTTGAGTTGAAGCCAAACCAGGATAAATCTCTGAGTTTGCTTTCTCTTCCCTTACTCTTTTATTTACTATCATATCTTTAATTCCTTACACTCCATAAATATTCATCTTGATGGCACGATTAATTTTCTGCATTAATTTTATTGTTTTGAGTTTTGCATAATCTCAAAAAATTAATTTAACTTCTAATAAAATTATGTGAAATTTTTATAAAACTCAATTCATCCCCTCTTGGATCTAACCATATCTATCAGCACATGTGGCACAAGAAAATGTTAGATGCATATTAAGTCCATGGAGGGACTAAATCAAAATAAAATGAATATGCGGAACCCTTTAGTGAAAAAGGGGGACGATTGGAATTTGGGAAATTTCATGTACTAAAGATGAAAAATGAATGGTGAGGATGTATGGTGCTCCGAGTGTGACGAGTAGGGAAATCACAATTTTTCCTTCACTTAAAATTTGACCGTAAGTTCACCTAGGGGCAATTTGATAATTTTCTCCTTGTTTATATATATATATATATATATATATATATATATATATATATATATAATATGTATGTGGCTCACACGCACCAACCAGACTTATTTTCCCTCTCTTTTATGCTCTCTAATCTCACATGCCCTAACTCATGTCTCTCATCTCCTTTGGTGTCAACCAATGTTATAGGAACTAACCTGGGTTGTCCTCTAGGTCATCGAATCATTAGTTCAACCGTCGGGCCATTGGGTCAATTGTTAAATCAGATAAATAAATTTAAAAACTAAAAATTATATATATACTTATATATATGTTTACAAATAAATTTTAAAACAAGTAAAATAAATAATTTAATGTTAATTTTATACTTTAGTATCTTAATAAAACTATGATCATTAGGCATAAAATAATTAAAATATAAATACTTATAAAGTTCAAAATATTCATAATAATTCAAACATAAAGTCAAATATTAATTAAATAATAAAAAAGAAAGAAAGAAAAACAAAAAGGATTAAAATGAAAGAATTTGAGGGACCAAAGTGTTATATAACTTAATTTTTTTGGCTCAAATTAATCATGAATTACCAATCATCTCCATATACTATTACTATTTTATAGTCTATAATCTACACTCTACACTCTTTCCTATAGGCTTTTCATATTTCTATTTTCCAATTTTTTTTTTACTTTTTTCAATGTTGGGTCAAGACTTTTGAGTGCCTTAAAACAGATTGCAGAGTCCCTATGCAGCACAGTATCGTATGTAGAGCAAAATGGCTGAAAAGAAAGAATGAAAAGATGAAATTTGAATCAGATTTCTCTTTCTTCTTATTCTTCTTCTTTCCTTCTCGAACTCGGTCTTCTCCAAGAAAGAAATGAAAAGGTGAAGTTGAAACTCATTTCTTCTTTCTTCTTCTTTCTTCTTTCTTTTTTCATTCTCAGATTCTTTGTCTTTTTCTTCTTCTTCTTCTTCTTCTTCTTCTTCTTCTTCTTCTTTCTTATTATGTTGGCCTCTCTCTCTCTCTCTCGCCGACTCTATAATTTTTTTTTAAGGGAGCATCGGGTCAACCAGGTGGCGAGTCATCGATTCGGCCAAGATCTGATTTAGGTCAGCTGGGTCTTAGCCAGGCCGACTATTGGTCAGTCTAAAAAAGTCACCTAGCTTTGGGTCACCGATTTTCGATTCGACCAGTTGGTTCGGTCGGCTCCTATAACACTGGTGTCAACTTTCTCTTCCTCAAGCTTCTAGTCACTATTCTCCAGCGTGGATATGATTATCCAATGACCAAACCTCACTAGAATGGTGTGGAGTTGAGGTAAGCTCCATATTTCTCCAATCTTCTGCACATTTTTGGATATTGGGAAAAATAGAGTGAAAATGGTCTCTAATGTAATGGTTGGGCTTGGGTATTGTTCTCTAACATTCCTCCATAAATATTGTTGCTTTTGGAACCAAGGATTTGTGAAAAATCATTGCAAAAGATGGATTTTTGGTGGATTAAAGTCTATGTCAGATTTTTGGAAAAAGAGTCAGCTTTTGGTATGGAAAAGAAATGATTTGGGGGATGAATCTAAAAAATAACTTGATTGGGATGTTTGGGGATTTTTCTTAGTGATTAAATTTGAGTTTTTAAAACAAGAATCATGAACAATGGTTAAGGATTGAGTTAGGATTGATCAAAACCCAAGTGATTCTATTTGTATCTTGTGCTCAATTGGCGATATGATGTTGAATTAAATTTCCCAGTCATGAGAATAGTCCCCCTTACATAATAGAGTACTTGGCATGAAAATAATATAATAGTGTTCGAACCCAACGAAGCAACTGTCATGATTAATTAGTAAACCATACAATGATTAAAAGATTTGAAATTTGTGTTGTATAAATTGTTGGTGTATATATGTAGATGTATACCTTGAGTAGGGATGGTGGAATGTTATTAGATTAAACTAACTAATGATACATTCATATTTACTCCTTAGTCCTTAATGTTGTTTGATTATCGCTTTTAGTTATTGGTACCTTATATACATATATGTGTGTGTGTGTGTGTGTGTATTTGTATGCTTTTATACGCACATACCCATATGTGGAGCACCATGATTGATTATGAATGTAATGGTGGATGTGTTGAATCAACTTGGTCCTGTGATTTGCCTTTATGCATGACACTTTATTTTATTATTATAAAAGTATGCACATGAATGGTACCTTTGTCTTTGCTTGATATTACACACACATATTACTTGTTGTTATCTTTATGAATCTCTAAAATTACTTCTCTTGGATGGTAGCATAGAGTACCCATGAAAGGGGAACCGTAACTGCTTGAGTAAGTGCCTATGAAGAAGTTTTAGGTTTGTATATACTTATATTGTGATTCCTTTTGCATGTTTGTTCTAGCCTTGTATTTCGATACCATGTTTATTGGATGATATTAATATAGTGGATTCATCTGCTCACTAAGTGTTTCACTCATTCATTTCCTTTAGCATTTTCAAATAAGCATAAAAGAAGAGTCCCCGTAGTAAGAGTAGCAGTATAAGAGAAAGTCAAGGACCCCTTCTTGATTAAGGGGAGTCTCCTCTGTGTATGACATTTAGATGGTTTACATAATCTAAAAGTCACTCAGTAATCTAGTAGATGGGTCTTGCGACATCATTTGTTGTGCATGTAGTGAACATTGAAGGCTGAACTCTCTGCCTATATATACAAATATTGTTTTTATGTATGAGCATACTACATTGTGTAAAGTTTGAATTTTGTATCAATAATATGATTGTTCATTGAAATCCTATGTAATGATGTATATGTGTTATTCTATATTCCTATGCTGAATTGAATTAACAAAATTATGAAACGTAAGTGGTTAATTTAATGTGCATTGCATGAGAGGTCTGTAATGTTTGTGGTTTTTAAGCATTGTTATTACTGTTACTCTTGTGTGTGTGTGTGTGTGTGTGTGTGTGTGTGTGTGTGTGTGTGTGTGTGTTGGCGTAAATTCTAGAAGGAACTAAAACTTTTAGTACCTGACTTTGAACTGATAGGAATTGAATATAATTGTTTGTTTGTGATGATTGGGTGTGCATCTTGTGTGGAGACCTATTTTACGCTTGCAAAATTATGAAAGAGAAATGGGAGAACTATCTTTAACCAAGGACCCTTGTATAGGGACTTAAGTGAAAAAGGGATATAAATTATGGTGAAAATTGAAAAAGAAACAAATGTGTATGTATTATCCTGTTTAGTGTGTTATAAAAATTTGGGTAAATTAATTAATCTTAAAGAGCCACATTCTCTCTGCTCTTGAGACTAAGTGTTGGGGAGTCATTAGTTGAGGGACAAGAAGAGAAGGGGATTTAGCAATTTGTTTACTTTCCCTTTTACTTACCCACTTCCAGCCTTAACTATTCACTCCACATACACTTCCTTCCTATATTTTGTCTATGTGCCCTCTCATTCCTCTCGTTCCTTCCACCATTTCGAACCCTACTCTTTTGGCTTGGATTTTACTAAAGGAAATCGATAAGGTGCTCCATTGCTACTCAAGATCGTGGATTAAAGGTAAGTGGTTGAGAAGAACCCTCCTTTTTCTCCATTTTCGTGTTCTTAGAAACCTTAGGTGAAAAATGTGAGAAAATTAATGTACTAAGCTGAATCTTGACTTCAAATCTCTTTTTTAATGGTATTTATATGTTGGGCATCTTTAATGTGTGAGTTGGAGTGGTTAGGTTGCATTTATTGACTGAGGTTATTAAAAGGAGATGTGTTGTCTTTTTACAAAGAGGAATTTTGCTATCAAAAGGTTTTTTATTTTGTAAATTGGTGGAGTTTAAACTTGTTTTAGACTTGGGATAAGTTTGGAAATTGTTTACTATAAGCATAAGATGCCCAAGACCTTTCCAATGCAAGTCAATGAGGTTTGTAGTCATGGAGAAGCTGTAAAGAGTGGGAAAAATGCTGGCCCTTTGCATCATAATCCTATTCTGGTGTGACAATGCTGAGCGTTGCAAACTAGATGCTCAATGCTGACACACTAGAATAGGTATTCTGGTGCAGATGCCAGCATTAAGCACTATGAACTAGGCGTTCAATGCTAACCATCCAGAACACCATTCTGGACGCAGGGCGCAGTGCTCAATGCCATAGTCCGGGTGCTCAGCAGTAACTGTGCTATCCTAACTTCCCAATGCTTAATTTTTAACTTTATTTCTTCCTTTTTTCATGATGGTACCTATAGGAGAGCTCCTCTAATTACTTTACACCATCCCAGCCCAATCAAGACAAGGAGGAATCATTAGCTTAGGTCCAAAACCCCCTCCCTCCCCCAAGGTGAAGAATCACTACACCATTCTCTATCTATACATGTTAAATGGTTATAATCTCTTGTTAGAATTCTAAACTTTATATGGTAAGCTTATGTGAATTTGTCGATGTGGTGGCATGCTCCTAAGTGGTTCTAAGATTCTTTTGTTCTTGAATATTACTCTTTCTATAGTGTTGAACTTACATATCAATTGATGCCTTACTGTGTGGAAAGAGTATTAATGATGGTACGAAAGGCTATAGGTTCTCTCGCACCATGACCAATGCAAATAAAAGGAAGCCTATGTGGCCCTCTTTTCCCTCTTAATGAGGATAAGTTAGTGATAGTACAAAGGACCAAGTAATTCTCTCACACTATGTCTAAGGGAAAGAATTGCATCATGAGAATAAGCAAGAAGCCTGTGTGGCCCTCTCAAAGGATAACAGATGTGAACTCGATGGAGAGTCATGGGCTCTTCTGAATTTAAAAATGAGGAAAAGTGTATACTGAGTAGCCTATGTGGCTCTCTCAGCAATGGAGAAATGATATAAAGGGAAGCCTATGTGACCCTCCCAACTACAAAAAGTGGAAATGTTTTTTGAAATATCGGCAAGGCAAGAGCTTTATAGTAGAACTAGATTATATCTTCTTGTTGAAGTATTTTATCTGTATGTGATGAAGTCATATGTGTGTGTGTGTGTGTATGTGTGTGTGTGTGTGTGTGTGTGTGTGTGTGTGTGTGTGTGTGTGTGTGTGTGTGTGTCTATACGAGCCAATGTGGCCGAGAGAACTCTATTATTGCTTGAGGTTCATTGTAAGTGTTTACTTGTTGAATGTTTTCCTCATTGAGTAATATAACTCACTCCCTTCTTGTGTGTACCTCTTGCAGATCCCAAGTTAGCTGGTGAGTCTCTGTGTAAGGAGTAGCAAGGTCTCTCGTCTCCAATCCCATTTTCTTAGGGGTTGGTACTATAGTCTTTTAGGATATTTTAGGGTGGTGTTAGACTCTGTAGCTGAATAGAACATCTAAAAGTTGTTTGTATTTTAGGTCCTTGTGTGAGGATGCATAGATCATTCCTTGTGTTTAAAATTTTTGGTTGAGCCATGTTTTGGAATGTTCCTTTTTCATTGGTTTACTTATGCATTGTGAAGAGGAAGGCTTGGAAACATGACAGGGTAGTTGTGTATGTGTTGAATGATCAATTATATATCTATGATATTTTTGTTAGATTCTTGCTTGTGTAAACTTTTTTTATGTTTGAGTTACACAAAATTGTCTCCTTTGATTAAGGCTTACGACAATGGGCAGATTCTACAACCATGCTAGTTTTGTTCCCAAATTTAGATTGTGACAAGGTGTTAGACTTATGGAAATAAGGGGATTCTTATCTTTTGTGCTAGTCACATGCTCGATTTTAGGGCTTCACATTAGGGCAGAATTTAAAATAATATAATACCTTAACGTAGGGAAATGATTTCTAATTAAGAAAAAAGAAGACTTGACTTTGGAGGAGTAAAAATAATAATGTGGTTGCAAGATCTAACGCGAAGCCAAGTTTAGAGTAATGACACTTGGAATATGTGAATTATGGCTTAAGATGACCCTTGAAGACTTAAATATCACATGAGAAGGACTGATGAAGCTTTATTATGAAAACAAGTCTCTGATCAATATTGCTCATAATCCTATTCTACACGACCATATAAAATACATTGAAGTAGATCGACACTTTACTAAAGAGAAGTTAGACAATGTTCTAATATGTTCTCTCTCCATCTCTACAATGATCTAATGGCACTTTACAAAAGAGAAGTTAGACATTTGGTATATATTAATAGTTTTGAGGGAAGGGAAAGGGCATGGAAATGAGAATGAGAATAAAAATCTTAAAATTATTTTTGGTATGATATGAGAAGAAACTTAATGAATTGAATTTATTTTGTTTTGTATGGGGTTTAAAATGAAGTAAAGGAAAGAATTTAATATGAATTTACTAAATTTCTCCTTACTAAAAAAAATTAAATATAAGATAAGAAAAAAAATAAAAACAAATCATCTTTCTCCTGCCCGCCTCCATCCTTTGTAATCTTCCATCATCTCTTCTTCTTTTTCTTTTTTCTCTCTGCAATCATCTTCTTCCATCTTCCTCCTCCTCCTTCTTCTTTTTCTTCTTCTCCTCCTCTCTCCCCTCTGTAGTCTTCTTCCATCTTCTGTCACACCTGAATAGTTCATTGTTTGCCACTTCCTCATTCCACTCCAAACACCAGCAGCCAAAGATCTAGAAATGGAATGAATTTGGGCGTTATCTTCCATATACTGACGGCCAACGAACACTAGCAATAGTGACACAGCAGACCCAGTCACTAGTAGCAAATACATAGAGGGGCCAAATGGAAATTTTAGGTAGTCACAAAAGGGTAAATATGACATTTCACATCCAACCAATGGAATTGAATCTCATTCCTTCCATATTATGATGGAATCTAGTTGTACAAAATAAAAAGGAAAAGGATTCTCATTCCAACAGCAAAATAGATACTAAACGTGCATAAATAGTGAGCAAGAAATGAAATTCCTCTCCTTTAATGTCTACCAAACAGGGCAATAGGGTCCATCATTTGAAACTCTCAAGGAAATTATTTTTTGGCTTAGAAACACTTTCCCATTATAATTCTTGTAACAGTTAGTTTATCCACCAGTTAACATTCCTTCAAATTCATCATTGCTTTATTGTTATCTTTGGTCTTTTTTTTTTTTGATATCCATGACACTCCATAACAATGTTGAATTTGTTATCAAATCAATAAATTTTATCTTTATGTGCATATTTATTTAAATTGTGACAAACTTGGTATAAAAAATCGTGACAAACCAATTGATGTTTCCAAATGGAACCTTCCAAAATATACTCTCCCTTGTTCAATTATATATAATTTTTAGGCTGGTAATTTAGAAACTCTATACTCAACTACTTTATAGAATAACATAAGTTAGCTGGTAATTAGTGGACAATATTAATAATATTGTTGTAGTAGTGATCAAAACTAAAATACAAATGATTATGTTAATTTTAACTTTATAGAATTTATCTTTTTCAATCTTGTAGAAAGATAATGTGAATCAAGGCCTGAAACAATATAATTCAAGTATTTCAAAAGATTAATTGCATTTTTCAAGTGGACGAGAGCTAAAAAAATGAATAGGCATCATGGGTTTGTTTCTCAATCAAACAATGATCAAAATTTACTTAACATCATTTGGATTGAAAATGGAGCTGTTAAAGGGATTTTGAGCCAAAATCCTACAAATTAAGGACCTTGGACCAAGAGCTAAACATGGATAAACTCAATTTGGACTTAATTATATGTCATTTTGGGTTCAAAATTATGTTTTGTAATTTTCTGATATATTTAGACGAATTTTAGTTTGTTGGTTAAGATAGCTAGACATTTTTCTAGATACATTAAATGCTTTATGTTTCTAAGTTGTTAGTGTTCACCTAGGCTAATTAAGTCTAGTTATAACTATTTTTTGGTTCCTAGGTTCTCCTTTCTTAAGCTAAGTAGTACATCTATAAAAATAACATATCTAAGCATGTTGCGCTCAAATTTAAAAATTAATAAATGTGTTTTTTGGAACTTCCAAACTCGAGAGAATTTTCTCTTTGGTTCTTCATTGAACATTTTCTAACTTATCAAGGTTTGAGTAACCTTGTGGGATCTTCAACACTTTGAGTCCTTGTTTCTTTGTAAAAGATTTGAATAGATCAATCCAATCTGATTCTTGGTTTTCTTGGGATGAGTATATTCAGAGTGGTTGTAGGTTTATAAGCTTAACCTTCATGGATTCACACCAAAAGATTACAATTTAAAAATAACCTGATAATTTTATAATTTTTTTAAAAAACAAAACGCAAGTTCGCCTTCATACCCAAAAAAAAAAAAAGAAACCTAATTTATGGACGGTGGCACTGTTTGTGCTCTCAAATACTATTGGGTAGGTCCTGAGTTGGTGAAGTCGATTCCATATTGATAGACATTATCTTGATGGAATATTTTGATGTCGCAACCCATTGGCAGTTGGCATTTTCTTTTTCTCCACCTGAAATCAAAAAGCCAAAAAGGTAACTATGAATCAGGTGAGAATAGTTGAATTTGTCACTTTTTCTCCACTTATTCACGCGCTCTGCTTTTTTGGAATCTATACAGCTATACGTCATACTTGTCACTTTGGGAACATTCATCGTTTTTTAAAATCTGTGGCTGTGGCTGAGAAGGCTGAGATGGATTTTGGCTACTCTGAGTCACTCTCTCTCTTTTTCAAAAGAAATTATATTCTCTACTTTTACAGATTTTTATAATTATACTTGCTTTTTCTCTATTTTTAAAATGTATATTTTTTTACTATAAATTTTTATATTTTTATCTAATTTTATGTTTTCAATTCAGAGAGATTCGTTGTAGTTAATTTTTTGATGTTTCGCGACTCAATTTAGGTATATATTAGATTTTTTATATGAAAATCAAATACTTTTGCTATCCTATTCTAAATTTAATAGCTATTACAATATGTAAAAAATTGATGTTTTTAGATTAATAAAAGTATTTTAGTCAGACAGATATTTGACGTTAGGTTATCGAATGTAAAAAAATAATTATATTGTAACAAATTTCTCTAAATAACTTATAAAATTAGACTAAAATATAGTATATTTTATAATTGTATATTTTGAAAGTAAAGTTAAAAAAAGGATAATTTTTAAACCTTTCGTAAAAGAAAAATGTAATTTGTGGCTAATGTTAAAGTCACAAATTTCAAAGTGATTAAATAATAAAAAAAAAGACTTTCTAATAAATCAAGGTCATTCCCATAAATGGGATAGAATCAGTCCCCTGCTAAATGTGAACTGTGAAATCAGCGAATCATAGTCAGGGATTTCAAAATTCAAATTCAATTTCTGAAACAAGAACCATCAAGAATCTTAAATTGTTTTATCTTTTTTTTTAATGACATTTTCTTCTCCACTAGACCAACTACCTACGAAAACCAGCTTAGGAGCAAAAAGACATGTAAGAATAAGATTTATTCCATTATACTACAGCTGTGGATTTGTTATAAACATATATCATATTGCTCTCCCAAAGTTTTATAAAATTTTTATTTAATTTATAGTTTAAGGTTTTATAATTTTGAAAACCTAAATGGCATTTTTTTACTATTAAGCTTTTCAATCAAATTATGATAAGTGTGTAATTAAACATTTTTCACATGTTATGTATTTATTGAAAAACTTAATAACAAATATATAAAAAACTTTATATAAATTTTCTTCTTAAAATAAGCCTCATGTGCTCTATCATTTAATTTTATCTCGTACATTGACATGAATAACGCTTATTTAGATTGAAAAAATAACACGTGGAAAAAATTTAGCAATACATAACTAGAAATTAAATTTTAAAAAATTTATTATAGATACCAAATTACAAAATTTTAAACTTTTAGAATCAAATTAAAATTTAAGTGAAACTCTAGAAATTCAATTACAAATTTTAAGGTAAAAACTTAAATGAAATTTTAGGGACCAACAAATTAATTTAATGATCTGCTTACGAAGTCTTAAATTGTTACATTGGTGATTGTAGTTGACAATGAAAAATGAATAATTATAAAAGAAAGAATAAGTACGAGTTGTTTAATACAATATTTGTTTTCTCCTTTTTTTCCTCAGCCGTTGGTCTAAGAATTGAAATAATTAAGAGCATGGAGTATTGAAGTGTCCTTTCCAGGAAATAAGTGATTCTATATATGTCCTTCTCAAATCAATAGGGCAGGCAATTCCGACATACATTATCAGCTACTTCCTTATACAGAAAGTTTATTTGAAATCATGGAATCCAGGATGGCAAAGTTCTAGTGGGGTCAAGATGATATCAATACAAAAATACATTAGATTGCATGGAACAGATTTGCTTTTAAAATATATTAATTGAAAATTTTAAAAAAATACATATAATGCTATATTTGTCTTCAAAAGAACTTGTTGGACTTTAGGGATAGTTTATTAAGTAATCACATTTAGATAAATGCCATTAATAAATTTCTATAATTACAATAATGCCATTGCATTATTCTCTATTTTTCAAAAAAAATTGTTCATGAAAACATATAAAACATGTTTTCTTTTTTATTTTAAAAACAAATTTTCAAAAGCAATTTTTAAAAACATCTTTTCAAAATATCATAACGAATAACTTTTATTATTAATAAAAACCAAATAATCTATCTATCTCCAGTCTCCAACCCGGGCAAGTAACACTGTTTATGATTTGGGAGACAGTCGCCACAAAAAAAAATTGTTTATGACAACTTTTGGTCATGTAATGCTCTACATTTATACGTATTTTTGTAATATACATAATATTCTAACCCTGTATCAAGAAAGGAACTTTTTCTTCTTTTTTTTTTTTTTCTGAAACGTTTGTTTCTGATGTCTCGTTTTCCAAGTTGTTCTTATATTCTTTCTTTTTTACACGGAAGACAACTTTAATATATTCTATTCTTCGCGTTTTGATCAAACATATTATTCCTTCTACAACTATATAAATTCCTTCGCTTCATAAACATCCTTCATCAACGAAAGAGCCACAGAAAGAGAGAGAGAGAGAGAGAGAGAGAGGAAAAGAAAATAGAAGAATAGAGAGCACAAAGCTCAAAGAAAGCAGAGATCACAAACAAGAAAAACCTGTCGAAGCATCTGTTTCGAAATGAAGAAGCCTCATCACATCTCAGAACCCAATGGCGTGAAGAAGCTAGAGGCAAGTATTCTCGTTACATACATATATATATATAATAAAATATGTCTCAATTTAGTTTTGTTATGGTTAAATTGAAATAACAGTAATTTTTTGTGAACCAAATCAGTAATTTACTCTATATATATATATATATATATATAAGGTTTGTTTTTCATAATCATGATATTGTGTTATGACTGCTGAACCAAACCATCAATTGAGACAGAACAATTACTTGAAAAACCAAGAGAAAATAATATATTAGAGTCATTTTAGAAGAATGAGGAAAATTATTAGAGCTGTCAAAACGGATTCGACCTGTCGGGTCGAGCCCGTTTAACCCACTAAAAGAAGGTGTTGGGTTTATAAATTTTTGGCCCATTTAAATTCGGGCCTATGTGGCCCGGCCCGCCAACCCGCAGGTTATGCGGGTTCAACCCGGATAACCCGCGGGTTACCCGTTTAACCCACTTAAAAAAATTTTTTAAAATAAATATCTTTAATACATATTACATATTCACTTATTTAGAATTTTAAATATTCTATAATTTATATTCTATACTATTATTACATTATTTATTGTCTTACTTTATATATTTATTATTTTTCTATTATAACGATGAAAATGTGTTATCATTTTTTATAATATAGGAATATTAGAGCCTTAAAAACTTGTCAAATGTCAAAATAAATTGGTGCTTTAATATCATTTCCATTCCTATCTTCCAAAGGTTATTTTGTAACATAATAGTTTAAGATAGGGAAATTGTAGGTGTTTTATATTTTTTATTTGATAATTGCTATTCTTCATAAAATGATATATAATTATACATTGATTATCAAAATTTTTAGTGATTGGTATTTTGGTTACAAAAAATGAGCAAATGAATATTGAAATTTAAATAAAAAAAATAAAAAAAAGGAATTTCTAGCTAATTTAAAAAAAAAAATTTAGTGCGGGCTGGTGGGCTAGCCCGTTTAGCCCACCAGCCCTCACTTAGGTGGGCCGGGTTTCCAATTTGTCAGTCTGTTTATAAACGGGCTGGCCCAACCCGGCCCGCATAACATTGAGCCCGTCTTGGATCAGCCTGAACCTGGCCCACCAGCCCGTTTTGACAACTATAAAAATTATTAGTAAACATTAGTTCATTAATATAAATAGGGATATTAGGTTCATACATACACACAGCATATATATATATATATATATATATATATATATATATATATTCTCCAAACAAAGTCTTCTTTTCAGTTGCATTAAAATATGGAAACTACATAATCAATGGATTCAATCTAGCAGAATGGACTGGTTTCTCACCAAGTGATGATTCTAAATTTGAATCTCTAATAGGAGATGTGCTCATGTTTACTGTCCAATAGTACTTTGAACAGATTTGCTTTTAGTGAAGAATAATTGTGGGAAACCAAAAAAATACATGGAAATTATATTAAAATTAGTCTTCCTTGTTTGAAGAAAAAATTAGTTTTTTTTTTTTCCAAGCAAATGATTGTTAGTTTTTCAACGGTATTCAGTTTCGTGAGGGGTAGATTGACGAAGAAGGAAATTAAACTTTAACTTTGAGATAATTTTATCCATTTTTATTTTTAAAAATGTAAATAAAAAGCTCAAAATTAAAATTTTTATTTTCCTGCTTTTCCGTTCATTGTTGTTAATCAATATTGTAAAAATTATGCAGCGTGGTTATGAGATATCTCCAAGAGGACTCAATATTGTATGGGGCGAAGATCAACGATACTGGGACCTACCTCAGTGAGTATCTCAATAACAAATTAATGATCCTGTTTTTTAGGTAGAGTTGTTAAAGTGGCTTCAACATAATGAGATTGAGATTGGACCTGTTGTTTATCTTTAATGTAGTATGATTGGATTTGCTCGTATCTTTATTTCTTTGTAAATTATTGGATCTTAGTTTTAATTATTCAAATTTTAATTTTTTTTAAAAAAAAATCACCCTTGAAATTTAAACTATTAAATTTCAGATTTAAAGATGCATAAAGAGATAAGAATATTTATTTTTGGAGATAAACAGTAAATCTAGAGTCTAATGTAATAGGTTAGTTCCATGTAACTTTCTAAAATGATAAATTGGATCAATAAAATATCAACCCACTTATTATCAACCTTAATCTACCTCACTCGTTTAACTTGTGTATCAAACAAATTTGGCATGCATAATTTGCAAGTTATTTTTTCTTTTATTTTACAAAAATTCATTTTTCAATGTTATCTCAACTATTCAAAAATATCAAAATATCATTATTTATATTTACTTTTTTTTCAAAACAATTTTATTATTCAATTTTTTTTACTTCTTTTACAATTTTTCTTTTGTATACCCATTTTTAATCTAGTTTTAAAATGGGCCAACTTGACCCAAGTTATTTTTCTTAACCCGGTGTGGGTCAATTTATATGAGCAACATTAGTTTGTTTTATTAGATCTAGTTTTAGCAAAGAAAAAAAGTGAATACATACTTCTTTTAGTAACTACTTAAATTAATTAATCCTACACTTTGTTGTTGATTATCTTCTCAATCATAGATTTGTTTGCTGCATTAGAAACCTTTGTCTCTCACCTACTGAAATATAGCTATGTACTTTTGGATTACAATAGGTATTACCCTATTAATAAATATTTAATTTGACAGTTTATGTCTAGGTTAGTTTATTAAAGTATATATGATTATTGTAGCTTAGATAATCCGTAGTAATATATGAATAATAAAATAATTTGCAAGCATGGTAATTGAATTGAATGTTTATGTTTCCTGCAATATATGATATACACATTAAATACTATTTATTTATTTGTATATCCTGTGCAATATTGGACAATATTCATATCTTCCTGTCTCTTTTTTGTCTGAATCCTCTAAAGTTTGTCTCGCCAACTATAGTTATATGATCTAAGCTGTCTAAGAAAGCAACACGTGTTTCACTTAACTAAAACAATAAAATGTGTTATGTTCCCTTTCTTCTTGCATGCCCAGACTTGAGGAAATCCAAGGGAGATATCTCCAATATCTTCAATGGCAACAGCAATCACACGATGGTAGACGACGTCGGTGGTAGCAAGTCTCGCCAGTCCAAAATTTTCCAAACTTTCTCTTCTTCGTCTCAAAAACTTTATGAACTCCAAGCATCCCATCATTATTAATTCTTATTTCTTCAACACAACTTCACATGCTAATAGTGTCTCTCTCAACCCAAACCCTTACTCAGACTTGGCCACAGCCTCCTCTCCAAAGGCCTCTGCTTCACCCTTGCCACTACTGACATCGTCTACCACCATATGCTTGCTGCTGTCATTGAAGATATTGGAGATATCTCCCATGAATTTCCTTAAGTCTGGGCATGCAAGAAGAAAGGCAGTAAAACATATTTTATTGTTTTAGTTAGGCGAGACACGTGTTGCTCTCCCTCGCATTAGATTGCGTGAACAACTCAAATCATACAACTACAGAGTGGAGTTGGCAAAACAAACTTTAGAGGATCCAGATTCCTTCTTTTTTATATACAATAAGGAATTATATTGAAGAATTGAATTGGATTTATGATATAACTTAAACCACCCAAACTGTTTTTGATAAATAAGCTATTAGGTGTGATTTTTATTTTAGCATATATTATGATTGAGAAAACTAATATTTAAATGCAAATATTTTCTTTGATTTAGACTTAATAGTTTTTTTCTTTAACTTCTATTCTTCTCATGTTCAAATGTATTTGAAGAAAAAAAAAATATTACAAACTAATAAATTTAAAAAATGACAAAATTAAAATTTCACTTTCCCTTGACATAAATAGGTGTGAAAGGCACACATATAAACAAACTCAACCATGTGCAGATACATAGCATATGGTGTTGAGAAGAAATTCTGCATGACGAACTTCCCTAAAAGTGTGTGGTACATATGATTTCAGGGGCATTGAGGCACCAGCAACATTGATACAAGTGTCTTGGCTAGATGTCTCCTGTTCAATAAACGTGGACCCAGGCAAATACAGGATTAGCTTCGACGTCGGCCTTAAGCCGGACGCCTTCGGGTGGAGCGGCAGCCCGGTGCTGGTGATGGCTAAAGTAGGGAAGAAGGGAGCGTATAAATACAGGGATGTGAATTTGAACAGCCCCTTCACTGGGAGAATTCCTGCTGAAGGAGTTGAGATCGAAGTGCCTGGAAACATCCCAGATAGAAAGCTTTACTTTGGTCTCTATGAAGTGTGGAGTGGGAAATGGAAGGGAGGACTTATAGTCAAAAAAGCCTATTTGGAACGTGTTGTAAATTAATCTCTTTTACCTTTGTTTACTTGGAAAAGAGGTATGTAAGTGTGTGTACTTTGGCTTTGATAAATTAGGCCGTGGGTGTGAGATTGCTAGCTACATCTTGCTAACACTATATCAATAATAGCAGGAGTAGCATATGTTGATCGAGCTCATTGATTTGTAACGAATAATATTGCAGTTGCAATTGTACTCTATAAATTTGTGGACTTTTAATCGCATGTTTTCTTTCTATTTTTGGATTTGTATTTGTATTCACTTATGGGGAAATAACATGACAATGTTATACGAGGTGTAGTGATATAGTCCAAAATGTGTAGACCAATTAAGAACATCCTAAAAAACTTAGCTCAGACCCACTTTCTCTCAGATTCAGCTCGATCGCCTCTTGCTTCTCCGTGTTATAATCTTCTGCATGTCGACGTTCTCCTTCGAGATGGTGGCCAAGAGGTGGGCCACGGTGGTTTCCGTCGACGGTGGAAAGCAGAAACACCTGGTAAGCGAAATTTAAGTGAAACAGCTTTGTTTTACGAAACTCTCCCTTCTTTCTCGTGCATGTGTGTGTTCGACCGAGAGACTGAAATTTCTTCTTTCAATTAGAACATCTGAGCTAGAAAGAATAAAAATTGGAGCTGAGGAATGGAGTTTGCTGATGAAATGAGTTGGACCGAGAGTTGAAAGATAGGAAAACAAAGCATTTCGGCCAAGAGGTGAGAATCCTTAGCTCGCGTTTTTCTTATGCGAGATAAAAGCTGATGTGCTTCCTCTGTGTTAAGTGCTTCATTGTTTGCTGGGTTTAGACTGAGGAAATGGCTAGAAAGAGACGAGAGGATTTACAGTTTTTTAAAAAAAAGGGAGGGGCGGGTTGACCAGGCCATCGGTTCTTAGTCGGACCGCTTGCAGACCAATCTAAAGCCTTGGCCTGAACCGGTCCAATTCCTATGTTATCTGGTTTTGAATTGACCCATCACGCAATTCCGATTCCAAATTCATTGTGTTCAACTTGTAATGACCCAGATTTATTTTGAAATTCTAGTATTTTATTTGAGAAAGAAATAATGGTATATGAGTTTTGAAAATGAATACAGTGGAAATATTGAAAATGAGGCTAAATATTTAATCTAGACTTTATATGGAGACTGTGGTCTTAATAAGGGAATTTTTTGAAATTAAAATTTCACGTAAATTTAATTTCATATACAGAGTAAGAATAGAAAAAAAAATGAGATGAAAAAATGAATAAAAAAGAGAAAATAAATATTTTAATATATATTTTTTTATAGTGTAATTTGAGTATAATATCCTCATTTTTTTACTTTATTAAAAAGTTATAAAATTTTAAAAAATAAAAAAAATCCTTAACAAATCTCGATTTCTTTTCCTGATTTTCAATCTTTTCCTTTTCTTCATTCTCAATGTCCATCCATCACGTTCTATGGCATCTTGGCTTATTCTATTTCATTTGCTCCTATCTTAAAGCTTCCACCCAGAGTTTATTCTTCTTCAGTTGCAAAGGGAAGAGGAGATTCTAGCACAACAGATTGTGGGCATGTCCCACTATTGACTTTTAAGAAAGTGAAGCGCTGTTATCTCACTGATTGGTAATCTGCATCTAAGGATCTACTCTGTTGTTCAACCAAACATTGAAAAAGACGTTGTATATAACAATTTCAGTCTCCACTCCTTTTTATTAGATGAACCAAACGCAATGAAAATATTTCAATTTCTTTTCTTTTCTTTTCATTTTTCTTTCTTTTCTTTTTTCCTTTTTTTTTTTTACTTCTCTTTATTTTTCTCTCCCATTTCATGACAATCTCCATAGGCTTCTCCTTCCATCTACATCCTTTCTCTTTTCTTTATTCTCCCCTCAAGCTCACTCAAATCACTGTGATGGTGAGTAAATAAACCAACTACAATTAGAATTATCAAAATGGATTGAGTTGATTCGTAATTAACCCCACCTTAAATGGGCATTTTTTTAGTGCCCAAGATTGCCTGTGATACAAGCTAAAAAGATTTTTTTAAAAAAATTTATTTGAGTTTAGTTTAAATTCTAACCACCAACTTATAAAATTTGTCTACTTCTATTTAGGTCTCATTGTCTGAGAGATTTATTTGTTTGCATCAACTTACATTGGTACCTATCTTAGGTGTCTCTCATTCCTTCCTTTCTTGCCCTGTCCTCCTTATTTGGATGCGATTATAAGCATTTTGAGTATATATCAAAGTTCCAAATGACATTCACAAGTTCCAGAGCCCTGCATTGACATCTTGAGATGAAGTACAAATGACATTCACAAGTTCCATATTCACATTCACAAGCTCAAATTATAGAACCATAATGAAGAGTCAAGATTAAATTTTTTTTTTTTGTAAAAAAAAGAGACATAGTGAAGAGTTTTGACAAAACCAAACAACATAACAAATTAACAATAACCGAGGCTTTTATAGATGTGATCACACTTAAATGATTTCATAGTCAATTTTAAGTGATACATATGGTATCATATATATGTGTTAACATGCCTTTAAAGATAAAAAGGCAGAATTTGCACACAATTTGCCTTGAAAGTTCTAAGAGAAGATGAATAAGAAGTTAAAAATCTACATCCCCTGGGCGTATTCACAAACTAATCCTACTATTAACTTTTATAACCATTCTAATTAAAAATGGATGGAAGATACAGAGAAACAAATTTCATGTGGATATATATATATATATATTCAACCAGGTTAATATATAGCTGATATAAGACATTACTTTGTTTTTTAATGGTTTTAATAGCTCAGACAATCCATTAAATAATGTGGAAGACATCAAAAGCAATGAAGAGGACATCAAGCTTAAGTGTAAGAAAGGGACAAATCATAAAGGCAACAGGAAAATAAAATAAAAATATAAAAGAGTGGGGGACCAAGAAGCTATTAAATTTAGTTAATTAGTCCTTTTTAAATATGTCATCCAGAATATATACTAGATGTAGATGACTTGTCTTGTTTCTTTACGCTTTCCTATTTTCTTTGTCTTGAGAATTCATTTTTTGCTTCTTTGAACTGCCAATGTGGGAGCAATTAATTACAGAGAAAGAAAGAAAGAGGGAGAAAGAGGTGATGAGTCATGGAATGTAAATATTAGCATAGTGGGTTATGTCAAGTAACCTTTCTTGTGTAAGTTTTTTTTATAACTAATTAATAAGTACTGTATATATGTTTAATTGGCTTCAGGTAAAATATTACGTGTAAATTAGATATAACCGTCCATAACTCCATATAATTACTATATATGAGGATTTTGATACTTTTAATTAATTTTGTAACTGTATGTTTGAAATCTTTTTTTTTTCCCTTTCAATAACTCTTTTTTGGACTTATATTTTGCCTTTTCATTTTGATCATACTACCCACCTCCCACGTGCAGCAATCACAATGTGCAGACTTCAAAACTTGAACAAATCTAAAAGAGAAAAAAAAAAAAAAAACACACACACACACACACAATTTGACAAAAGGAAAGGAGAGAATTAGATAAAAGAGAGGAAGAGGGCTTCTTTAAAAGATTGTTATAAGAATATTCTACATACAATTCTGTATGGGTTTGGGGCTTGTAGGACTTAGGAGCATATAGAACAGATAAGAGGCCAATTCCACAATCCTTTGAGGTGGGAATATGAATAAGTATACTCTTTGAACATAAATGTTGGGGCTAAAATATATTTTTTAACCCATACATTTTTGTCTTTTACTTTATTTTATCCCTGGTTCTTTTAGGGTTTAGGCAGTAACACTTACAATTATAAATTGCAATTTCAAAGTACTCCTAATTCCTTGTACACCTAAAGCACATTTCACTTAAACACACAACTCATAATACTCATAGATGTAAGACTTGGAAACATCTACAATGATAATCAATATGTGATACAACAAATTTACCATTCGTTATTATTGCCATTACTCAAAAAAATCTCTACCATTTCTCTTCGCAGCATTGATATTTAATTGGCTTTTTCTTTTTAATTGCAATGTGTCAAAACATAGCCAGCATCCAATCAACTATCAAAGTGACATGTTAGTAATTTCCCATGTCAGTTTCTAATTACACACCACTTCAAACAAACTAGTAAAAAAAAATAAAGTGGTGACTTAGCATTTTAGATTTTCTATAAATTAAATAATTTACTCGTGTCTCTCTCAAAATCTAAAAGGTGATACCCACTTGCCTTGCATCATTTGCTAATTTATCCATAAGGTATGGCTTCGGTGCCACACTTTTAAAGTGAGGTGCCATATAAGAATCCTTAAAATATTCTCCGTAACCACGTAGTTGTGTTTGCTTAATTATTCAACCATCCTTTTCTCATTTCGAAAATAATTTTAGAAATTTTTTAAGTCGCAGGGCCCCTGGCGTTAAGTGCGATAGTACTACCATTTAATATAAACTCACCGACCATTGATGTATTTGGAATATCAAAGGCACCATCACATGCCAAATCATATAATTGCTTCTTGCAGTACTTTGTACATATGCTTCATCACTCTCAAATCATAACGATTACCAGAAAGTGTTTCGTCAGAACGATGGCATTTTTTTTCCTGAATGATACATACAATACATATAACATATACACCAGTAAATGGGACTATATGCCAGCATCATTAAAAGAATTTCCTTCTATATACATGTCATCAACCCATACCCACTATACATTTAGTTATTCCCAACCCCATCCACTGCACACTTTGAGCGGAAGAACATTGCTATTAGGCATCAACTGAAACAGTTAAAGAAGCATTCAGTTGAACATGCTGCTCCCCATCATTACCGGGATGAACCACAACACTAGAATGAGTTTCAGAACAAGATTGATTGACTCCTTCAGGCGAAACTGATATGGAGGTCAATGACATTTCATCAACAGTATGGCTACGCTCATCTTGGTCATGGGAGATTATTTCCCATTCCTCTTTAAGGGATGCTATTTCTAGACCCTCCTCCTTTCGCCTCTCCATTTCAAAAGCAGTGGGCAGAATCACATAATCGTTAAGTGGGTTATAGTATGGATCCAGATCTCCTGCTTTCAGCCAGTGCTTGAGAATCCGGAATACATGATGGTCGCAAAGAATACCCCGATGTTCACCTGGGACTCCAACCCTTGCCTCTGCATTAAGCCCATCAGCCTGCAAATGAGATACAGGATGAAGCAACTTATACACAAGGCAGTATTACACAATGTAATGGTTTTAATCATGCTAAGGGACACACATCGATGGCAGAAGTAGAATCATAAAATAGTGAAGATCATGGTCAGATGGCAGGTTTCTCTAGGATAGAGTGCAATAAGATCAGGACGGTCCCATGGCATTGGTAATGGTGAGATGATGATCGCAGAAGCATGGCAATGGCTAGTAATACACTGACGGTGATAGTTACAACAAGGGCATAGAAGTATACGTAGTAAAGACACTCAACAGTAACAATCTAACACTATTTTTTGGTACA
The DNA here is from genome assembly GCA_037074585.1 of Biancaea sappan. Classification (NCBI taxonomy): domain Eukaryota; kingdom Viridiplantae; phylum Streptophyta; class Magnoliopsida; order Fabales; family Fabaceae; genus Biancaea; species Biancaea sappan. The sequence goes on along the minus strand of CM073496.1, from coordinate 4,619,667 downwards.
AAATCATAGTGAATAGAAAAGTTAAAGTCACAAGTCGAAGTAAACAAACAAGAAATGACAGGTTTAGTCAACCTATATTTCAGAACAACTAATCCCTCAAAATCCATAAATCACTGCTAATACCAGTTCTCCAGAACCATGCACAGAAATTTTGAATAACATCCGGAGATGTTAAGGGTATTTAATGACATATTTACATTCACTAAGCCATCAATGGGCACATAAAAGTTAGCAACATTCACTAAGCCATCAATGGGCACATAAAGTTAGCAAACCTTAGATGACTCTGTTGGTACTGTTCCGTCACCATCAACACATACGTATTTGGCCTGAAAAAATTAAGAAAAAGTGTAACTTAGCATTTGCAACTGGAAAAACAAAACAAAAAACAGGCCCTAAGGGGAAAATACAGTTTGAGAGAGAACATTTCATTTTAATTATTTAATTACCAGATATAACTCCATGTATTTAATAAAAAAATTCAAATAACAACGTTTCAGAACTATACAGGACCAAATAATGCAGATGGAAAACTGCTGAGAGTTCTTTTAATTAGTAGCATAGAAAAAACATGTATTCCAATAGAGCCCTCTGATCTTCCTCAGCTTAATCAAGCACTATATTCAACAATTCTACCAGTACATGAACATAGGGGAATTAACCAGTACATCAACTTGAGAAACACCAAGAAAACAGCACCAAACACACAGCAAAGGAATAGAAAGGATAAAAAAACAAGGAAACTAGAAACAAAGGATGCTAGCTTTCAAGAGACAAGTTCTCTCCCAAAATTGATCTAGAATTCTTTCAATGCCTATTCGACTCTCAAGCCCTCCCATTTATGCCCAAAAGCTTCTAACCAAATTCTACTAGCCTCGGATGCCTAGCTACCCTTGTTAGTTAGACTGTGTGAACCATCCTCATAGCATATTATTCCCTTAGTCCCATGCCTATATCATCTAGAATATAACAGGGGTCCATCATAAATAGGCCAATCAATATTGCATGCACCATTGCAAATGTATGAATCTGCACCGTCGATATGTAATTTCATCCACAAACAAATATGAGGTACAAAGCAATGACCTGGAAATGACGTAGCTGCTGCAGATCTGAGACAGGATTATCCTCACTTCCATAGCTGCAGAATAGTTATTTAAACTTTAGAATGAGTATCATACATTTGCAAAGACATAGATGAGCCCCCATGCACTAGAACATCTGAATACTTTTGATAAGATCCAACTTTGGGGAAAACTTACTATCATGCAAAGAATTGATGGAAATATTACCAAACAGTATGAGGTGTCTCAAGATTGATCCCATATATATTGTAGAATTTGACTTGCGAGGGAAGTTTGGCACAAGATAAAATCTTGCGTGTTTCATTTGCCCATTTCAAGATCTCCATGTTAAAAGGCAGCGGAAAATCCTCACCATTGTGGTTGACCTGGATCATGGTTAAATAATATTATACCAACGTAAGATGTACCAGTAATCATCCTAGACCTTTAATGGAGAGCAATACTTGGTAATTCTCAAATGAATAACAAGCACACATCCTCCATACACACACATATATCTTTTACATGATAAGCTTTAAGAGCTATTTCCGTAGGATCTGAAAATTGTGGTGTTTTTAATAGAAGCACAGGATCTGAAGGAGTGGTAGGAGGGAAAGACGAGTGGAGTATGAAGTGGATTCCTATAAGCTCGAAAGGAGCAGTCAAGGGAATCTGTATTCCTTGTCTGAGGTTCCCATCTTTCACTCTCTTGCTCCATGGATTCTGTCCCATTTTATTTTATTCTTTATTGGTTGGTTGTGCCAGATTAGCAAAACAGAAAACAAAGAATGAATTACTAAATCCCCCTCCCCCCCTCCCCCCTCCCCCAAAAATAAAAAAGGAAAAGTATCATTTTACTTTAAAAGCCAAGTGATAGCATTGAAGCAAGTCCCCAGTCCCCAAGTAAAAATTTAAATTTGAGAGAGAAAGCACCTCATGTTAAAGATACGAACTTTAAAATTGAAAACTCATAAAGTGCTCCAGACACTAAATGTTATATAAACGATAAATTTAGATTCATGAAAGCTTTAAACATAATTAAATTTTGCTCCAATGATCTGTCATGCAGTGCGAGGCAAAGCTTGTAACTCACTTTGTTATTTGCAAGAGATTCCTTCAAAATCCCAATACCACCTCCTGGAGGATAAGACTCCAAAATCATATGAGGCTTCCCATCAGAATCATGCTTCTCACGCCACAGTTCTAGAACTGGAATGTTTTGCCAATGAAAATCGGGACAACTCATAAGTTCGTACATTGATGGACATTCAATCAGCTGTAACATTGTAACAAGCTAATCAATAATTCTGAAATTTCACAGCATCAATGTAAAACCAAAAGAGAAAATGGATACTGGAAAAATGCAAGCAAACAAAACATACAGAAGAACACAACACCCAGCAACATATACGTCAGAGAACCCAAATCATAGTCAATAACTCTACGAAGTCATCATACATGAAATAGCAACAGACTATTTTATTCATTCATTTTTTTTTTTCATGGAAATAGCAACTGATTATTGGCTAACTCATTCATAACTATGCACTATATCTAGAAGCCAAAACCTTCCTTTCCATATTTTTATTGGTTTATACCATTGCACATTTTTTTATATCAAAATACATCTCAAGACCGACTGCTAACTGTTATGATACATTCAACAATGCAGAGCATTTGGGATTTCAATCCTCTCATGTGATGGGTTCCTTATGAAATGCCATGCAAGAAGAGATAGTGTGTGGGACCTACTTATATAGAGATCCCACAAAATGCATCGGTCCCACAAACTCACAATCCATCTTTCCTCAAATGACAGTGTCATGTGAGCCCTGAGAGGATCTGAATCCAACATACTCGTTATCTACAGTCTTTTTTTATGAAAGATGTCACTTTTTCAAGGCCAAGTTATATCATTGATAGGCCACCCATATGATAGTGGGACACATTCCACTTCATTTATTACCACTTTATCATTTATGCACAGATTTCACTTTAATGTTCATACTTTATCTCACTTGCATAAATAATACAACTATGGAAGTGTTAAATATGTACACAACATAACTAGAAGTGCTCAGTTTCCTCAAGCTTTTGTATCCAAGACAAACAGAATGTGATAACTAACAATGATGTACCATAAGGGAAAGAGCGGGTGCTCTTCACAAGTCTTTGTAATTGAATATAAATACAAAAAGCAAACTCAAATCCAATATTAAAAGATATAAATAACTGATCTGTACCATCTGGTGCATGTTCCATTTTGATATAAAGAAGTTCTGCTCCCATCCATCAACAAACGACATTCCATTTAAAAAGGTAGAATTAATATATCCAGGTGCACCTGTAGAACAATGTAGCACAGCACACTATTATGAACTGGCAATAAGAAAGTTTAAAATGTACATGAAGACAACCAAAGCAAGCAATCAGATATAACTTTTCACGTAATTTAGTAACAAAATTACAAAGTTAGACAGAAAGGCATAATCAACAGAACATACAATGGAAAGAAGCAAAGCAAAGAAATAGAAGCATCCACTTTGACAAACTCCACAAAACCAACCCTCCCTTGTTACCCCCCCCCCCCCCCCCCAAAAAAAAAACACAGGGAAAATAAACTACACACACATACTCTCATTGAATGAAGACTCAAGCACAATGTTCCAGCCAAATGCTCCAAAGACTGTACAAAGTGTCCACTTCTAAAAAAATGTTCCTTTTCTTCTGCCAAAACAAACTCTGGTGCGTGAGCACACATGAAGCCTCCTCTATATTCCCTGTTCACACAAAGGTGGTCTCCAGTTACTAGAGTCTAGCCCAAGTTTTCAAACCTGCACTTGGACATTCTATGGTGAATTATTGCTGGCTGGACATCTTCCAGCCACTATGCAGTGCCTTCTCCATATCAACCAATTTTTTTGGTATTCTTGCATCCGTAGTTGGTCTTCTTTTGGGTTCAAGCCATTGTACATCAAATCAATTGTGTTTCTACCATGGGCAATGTGTCATCCCACCTATACATTTTTTTTTCCCCCAAATTTGATATTTTTACCCCTACCTTTTCTTCTCATCGCTACTACTAAAAAGTTGACAGATATTTAGATCTTGGATTCTGGTGCATCTGATCACATATCTGGTAACCCACATCTCTTCTCACATATTAATAATTCTTCATCTCTCCCTATTGTGGCTCTTGCTAATGGTTCCAAAATCATAGCAGAAGGTATCAAAAACACTCAACCCTTGCCCTCTATATTCGAATTCTATGCTCTATATTCTTGGTTGTCCCTTTAGTCTTATTTTCCTAAGCAAGTTGACTCAAATTTTCAATTGCTCCATCACTTTTTCTAACAAATCTGTTCTTGTACAAGATCATGGTACAAAAAAGACAATCAGCATAGGTCGCAAGTCACTGGGGTTGAACCATCTTACTACAACATCTTCAATCATTTGTGTTTCCACTACTTCACCTAAACTTCATCACAACCATTTTGGCCATCCTAGTATATCCATGCTTCAAAAGCTAGTCCCTACTCTTTCCTCTCTATCTTCTTTAGATTGTGACTCTAGTCATCTTGGCAAACATACTTATGCATCTTTTCCACCTCATACCCATTATAGAGCAACATCTCCTTTCTCTCTTGTTCATACTGACATTTGAGGTCCTAGTCGTATTTGTTCTACATCCTAGTATATCCATGCTTCAAAAGATAGTCCTTACTCTTTCCTCTCTATCTTCTTTAGATTGTGACTCTAGTCATCTTGGCAAACATAGGTATGCATCTTTTCCACCTCATACCCATAATAGAGCAACGTCTCCTTTCTCTCTTGTTCATACTGACATTTGAGGTCCTAGTCGAATTTGTTCTACTTTGGGTTTTCATTGCTTTGTTATATTTATTGATGATTATTCTAATTGCACTTGGCTGTTCCGTATGAAAAATAGTTTGAGTCGTTCTCGTTTGGCATTTCTATTCACACCTTATGCAATGACAATGCCCGCGAATAATTCTCTACTGCTTTTCAACCATATATGATATATGAATGAATGGGGAATTCTTCATCAATCTATTTTCCCTCATACTAACAACAAAATGGTATTGCTAAATGAAAAAATCATCACTTGATAGACATTGCTCACATTATGTTACTTCATTATAATGTTCCTATATGGTTTTGAGGTGAAACTATTCTCACAATCTCTTATCTCATCAATAATATGCCTTCATTTTTCTTTCAAAATGAGGCACCCACTTAATTTGTTCCTGATCAACCAATGTTTCGTCCCCCTCCTTCTGTATTTGGTTGTGCCCAATGTAATTAAGACGGCAATCTTGATCGTAAGATCAATCAAAGATCGTGATCTTATAGGTTGTTTCCTTGCAAGATCGTACATATGATCAAAATAGGATAAAGATTGCATGGGATCACAATCTTGATCATAGGATCATGGGATCAAGCGATCCCACGCTATCTTGGCTGAACCTTTTTTTTTTTCCTAAACCAAGCAAAATTATAGCATTCAGTGTTTAATCCATCAGCCCCCTCTGATTTTCACTCAATGCTTGCATTTGAAGACCATCTCAGACCTTAGTCCGCCACACCTCTACATTTTCTCTTCAATTTCTTCTTTTTTCTTCAATTTGAATAGCATCTTCTTTGCACTGACATCTCATTGTGTCTTCGTCTAAGCTAGTCTAGAGTGATCGTTGCTGCAACTGCACTTTGGGTTCCATCTGTAATCGTGACTTGCTTTAAACTTTGATTCAATGACTTGTGTTTCCTCTATTTGTGGCCGTGCTTTGCTTCCTGAGCTTGTGTGCTTCACTAGGTTTTGGATGTGTGTTATCAGGTAGGCAGTACTGCAGTAGCCAAAGATTCATACTGGGATGTTGATACAATAAATGTGTTTTAACTTTCAATGTATTTGGTGCTATTTGTTTGCTTCTCTTTTAAATCTTAAAGTCTTAGTTGTTATAGTAGATGAGAAAACTGATCGATGAAGTGATTACACCAAAAGAAATATGGTGATTTGGAGGTTAAAATTGGTGATCAAGTCATATCACAAGTGTCAAAGTTTAGGTATCTGAGATCAGTTATACAAGATAACAGCAAAATTATTGGAGATGTAGAACATAGGATACAAGCTGGGTGGTTGAAGTGGATAATGACATCAGGGGTTGTTTGTGATAGGAAAGTACCTGATAAGCTCAAAAGAAAGTTTTATCGTACTGCTATAAGACCAGCGATTTTATATGGGAGTGAATGCTGGGCGATAAAAGGATAACAAGAATATAAAATTGGAGTGGCGAATACGAGGATGTTGCGTTGGATGTGTGATCATACAAGAAGATATATGATCCGTAATGATCATATACGAGGTAAAGTCGGAGTGGCACTTATTGAGGAAAAAATAGTTGAAAACCGTTTAAGGTGATTTGGACATGTTCAAAGAAGACCGTTGGAAGCGCCAATTAAGAGAGTTGAGCAGATGGTTTGAAGCCATGTAAAAAAAGGTCGAGCAAGACCAAAAAGGACACTTAGAGAAATTATTGAACATGATCTTCTAGTAAATAAGATACCTAAAGAGTTGGTCATTGATAGAGCTCAATGGCGTAGTACGATCCATGTAGCCAACCCCACCTAGTGGGATAAAGCTTTGTTGTTGTTGGACCTACACAATAAAGGTGCTTTTGTTTAAATTTAGCATTTTTTTGGCCATCTTTTAAGTTTTTATCTTGTGTATTGTGACTTTTATGAGCTGATTAATGTATGTGTTATTAGATTGTAAAACTGTGGTGACTATTAAATGCATTTTACGGGTGAAATCTTGTTACTTTTGTATTATAGATATGCTTGATGGAAGTATAATGAGATTCAGATAAGTATATCCTTGTTTAAGAACTTCAATTAACTATATAAATTTTTTAATATTTATTTTATAAAAATTTAAAAGATTTTACAATCCTCGATCCGATCTTGCAATTTCATCTATCTTTTATACCTCCTCAAATTTTATATAAGATCTCGATCTTGATCTTAATTACCTTGGTTGTGACTTTTTTTTTCATGATTTAACACCTAACAAGGACAAACTCTTTGCTAAATCTGTTAAATACTTAAATGCACTTTCTTGGGTTATTCTCACCTTTCAAAGGAACCAAACACTAATCAATGTTTCATTCTTAGCTATTACTCCCTTTCTTCTCCCATTCTCCTATTGATCCAATTATTGTCTAATGTTCTTTTGGTGCCTTACTTTTGATAGACACCCCCATGCAGGTACACACGTGCATGCACGCACACACAAACATACATACGTACATACATACACACACACACACAGACACAAGCGCACATACACACCCACGCACACATGTATGCACACCCACACACACACACACAAAAACACACGATGCAAACACACAAACACGGACACACACACATATATATATTTATATTCACAAGTTTAGAATTTTTTTAAAAAATACAAGTATAGAATTATTTAAATTTTTTGTACTCATTTTGGCACCTATTTTGTTAAAGAAAATCAGACCAGACCAGCCAGTTTGACCGGAAAACCAGTGAACCGATCAGTCATCCGATCTGGAACATGTCTAAAATCCAGAGAGCGGTTAAACCAGTCAGACCGGTCTAAAATCGGCTAGGTGCAATGGCTAGCCGGTTCAGAAGAAGAAGAAGCCAAATGGTTTTTGGGTGACGAGAGACCCATAGTTCATGGAAGAAGAGAAAAGGGCGGAAAAAAGTAGTCAGAGAAAACCACATCGAACCTTCAATAATCTCCATAGTTTCGCCAGCGTCGAGCTCAAATCTCGGACTCTCGGAGATGTAAAAAAGAGGAAGAGTCCCAATTACTTTAGAAAGATGAGAAAAAAAAAGCTGTCCTGTCAGCCTATAACACTCTGCAATCCAATAAATTCATTCTGCAAAAGCTGTGCTTGAGGGAGAAACATTGGGAAGAGGGTTCACATGAGTGGGAAGCTACTCATTCATAATTGATATTTTTTTATATAAAAAATATTTTTTTCAAATATTTAGTTATTATTTTAAAATTATATATTATAATATTTTGTAACATATATATTAGTTAATATATTTTAGTATTTTAATATATTTTAAATACCACCAGTTCAACCGCGATCCAACCATTGACCCTTAAACCAGTGCTCGATCAGTTTAATTACCGGTCCGATTTTCTAAACCTTTGTTAAAACTAAATATAAAAAATTACCTGAGCTTGTGAGCATATTTTTCGAATTTAATGATCCAGTGACCCGACAATTGGACCAATGACATATTGACCCAACCTCATCATCAGGTGACCAGTCCAAGTCTTATATATGTGTGTGTGTGTGTGTGTACATATATATATGTGTGTGTATATATTTTATATATATAAATATGAACATATTTATTTATATATCCACCTTGTTTGACCCAAAGAAAGTACTAACTAAAATATTAAAATTTTTTACGTAGGGATGAAATGGATTAAATTGTTCTTGAGCATTTTAATTAAAATGAATTAAACAACTTTTTTTAGAAAAATGATGTGTTAATGGTTGGGTTGACCCTAAAAAAATTTTAAATGGGTCATAAATGGTTTTTGAACCATCCATATTTTTACCCAGCCCACCCATTTGACACCCCTACGTTGAAGCAATTACTTGGTGATTTAAGATTTGTAGTAGTCAAGATGGAACTAATGTAACAATCAAGCAACTTTACATATTGCCTCCAATCCAGTAGTCAATGGGAGGACCAAGCATATGAAAGTTAAATGTTACTTTAAAAAAATAAAAATAAAAATAAATAAAGGATACTTTCTAAATGTATCGCAACCAATTTGTCAACTCCAATGATCAATTAGTACATATTCTCAATAAGTCTTTGAGAAGCCCTGACAAGCATGCTCCAACAAGAGCGAGTGTTAAAATTAATTTATAAATTGTAGCACATGTAACATGTAGCTAGAATCAAGGAGATGATCAGGAATTGAATTAAGTACTATTTAATGTCTTGTCTTGTCATATTCTAGAAATACAATGCCCCATGCAGTTCAGATTTTGACTACATTTCCCCACAGGATTTTCTCTTCTCTCCATATGTTACATTAATCATTTAAATAGCCTCAGCATGAACATATTGTTCACTACCAGTAACTAATTTGGCCTATCGAGATTAAAATATATCAGTTGAAAACTAACAACAATCCCCATCTTTATAAATTGCATTGAAAAATAAGGGGAAATTTCATCCAGTATCCTTACTAGTACTTCCGAACTTCTGAGTAATTATAATTAGTTACTTACCCTGGAATGGAGCAGCAATCGCTATCCAATTCTTAACATATTTCTCAAAAATCTGCAAAACAAAAGGTACAAAATTGTAAACTTTACCTAATAAACAAATTGCATGATGTAAGTATGCAGACCAAAACAAATTGTATGCAAGAAACAAATTGTATGATATAAGTACGCAGACCAAAACTCGATAAACAGAAAAGAAAAAAAATACAGGAAACTGTAGAGACAAATAAAGGCAAACTTAAACAGACTGAAGATGCGTGATGGATTCTTTACATCACTATGCAGGCCCATGAAACATTTCACCAAGAGGCCACCCATAGAATGACTTATGATGTTTATCTTTTTCCCTCCTGCAGCATTATACACTGATTCTAATTTGGCAGCCAACCGATCCATTGTTTCCTGCAACCTAAATGACAATAAGAGGTACAATAGTTAGAGCACTTCCTTTAATTTTCATAAAAAGTAAATACACATTAGAGAAGTTATCCTCGGGTAATTGGGCAATCATCCCTCCAGGAAACCACCACCCAACAGATACAATATTAAGATTAAGCAATAACATTAAAATTAATTTTACAGATATAGTCTACTTTAAGCTATGCTTACTAGAAAGGAATAGCTTCCTAGAAGACATTAGCTCATTTGTTATCATAAGTGGTAAATGAAAATATTCTATGGCAGAGTAGCTCTAACAGAAACCATGTACAAAAACCAGCAATGAACCCATGGAGCTTAAATTTTTTTTCCACATCCATGAGTCCCACCTGTCAAGGAGTGCTCCATCTTAAAAGAATAGGCAATTAAGTAAAAGCCCATGAATATTTTTGTTATAATTTTTAACATAGCCTCTCATACAAAACTCTTTTAGACCTACAAATGTGGACAAAGCAAAAGGCCAACCATATCTTGTGAAGAAATTTCATTAAATTATAAAAAAAGGGGACAGCAAGAACCAAACTCCTAAACACTTGGTCAAAAAGGCTCTTATACCACGCAAATAATAAATCAGAGAGAGAGAGAGAGAGAGAGAGAGAGAGAGAGAGAGAGAGAGAGAGAGAGAGAGAGAGAGAGAGAGAGAGAGAGAGAGAGTACTTTGGAAAGCCTTGATAAAGAGAAGGAGTGAAGGTTGTTTAACTCTACAATACAATTGATGATGGACTCTTATAATGTAACTAAACAAAGAAAAAGTATAAACTAAACATATTCTAGCCAAAGTTGTCAAAATCAAGATCTTACATAGGATTGAGAATCATAAGATGGCCACTCCCACTCATGACAAAGTAAATTTAGAAAAAAAACTTATATTAATTTCATAAATAAGCATAATACTACCAAAATTTCATCAAACATTAACATCACAACTCATAAGTTTGCATTAGTCCCAAAATTCCTTCCATTAACACAGCTTATAAGTCTCTAAAGTGTCTATATCCATGCATTGAACCAGCCACTCTTCAATTCTTACTACTTCATGCTTGACCCACATAGATATGTCCATATATGAGATTGTGCCTAGGCCAAACTAATTCTTGAAATTATTGTTTAGGCTCAAGTCAGTATCCTAAAAAAAAAAAAAAGTTTCTTAGCCTGATCATGAGCCGAAACCTAACTCACTTTCAAAATTCCCAGTTGGTTCCATACAAAAGTGTCTAGAACCTAGCCCAAGCCTAGGTCATTTTCAGTTTTCCTATTTTGACCTGAAGAGAAATGTGTAGGTCTAAGGTGAGGCCACGCTCGTCTTGAATTCAGAATTTCTAGTTCAGCACAATTTTGAGTACAACGATGATGTTGGCAGTAGCCCCCTGGTGGATGATGAGAAGGGGTAAATTGGTAGCAATGAGTTAAATTAAAAATTGGCAAGTTTTTATTCGACTTTTTAGAAAATTGCTGCTTGAAAATTTTAAGTAAAATTAAGATTACCAAAAATGACGGCGAAATTATTAGATATGTGGAACATAGGATACAAGCTGGGTGGTTGAAGTGGAGAATGGCATCAGGGGTTGTTTGTGATCGGAAAGTACCTGATAAACTCAAAGGAAAGTTTTATCGTACTGCTATAAGACCAGCGATTTTATATGGGAGTGAATGTTGGGCAATGAAAGGACAACAAGAACATAAAATTGGAGTGGCGGAGATGAGGATGTTGCGTTGGATGTGTGGTCATAAAAGAAGCGATAGGATCCGTAATGATCATATACGAGGTAGAGTTGGGGTGGCACCTATTGAGGAAAAAATGGTTGAAAACCGTTTAAGATGGTTTGGGTATGTGCAAAAAAGACCGTTGGAAGCGCCAGTTAGGAGAGTTGAGCAGATGGTTTGGAGCCCTGTGAAAAAAGGTCGAGGAAGACCAAAAAGGACACTTACAAAAATTATTGAACGGGACCTTTTAGTAAATGAGATATCTAAAAAGTTGGTCATTGATAGAGCTCAATGGCGTCGTGCGATCCATGTAGCCGACCCCACTTAGTGGGATAAGGCTATGTTGTTGTTGTTGTTGTTGTTGTTGTTGTAAGATTACCAAAAATGTTTTCTTTTCTAGCAAAACAAACACAAATTATTATTTAAGAAAATTTTTTCAAAAAAAAATATTTTCCAGTAAAATAAATGGAGCCTAGAAGGAATACATGCATCTATCTAGCATGTTATCTTCAGTTATACAAAGAGAGATACAAATATCAGATTGTAAAAAGAATGTTTCTAATTGTGCCTTACATGTACAAGGATCCTCATTATCCAAAAGCACACTGGAAAAAGCACAAAGTACATACCCAGTTTAACATGGTTTCTACATTTTTGGTAAGCCATGTTAGAGATTACAATTAAAAATATTCATGGGCCTTCACTTAACAACTTAAGCGTTTGAGTCGAACTGGTCTTTGACAAAGTATCTAAGTCTCAATGACCAAGTCATTAGAAGCTCAATCCTTGGCTTAATTTAAAAAAAGAAAAAGAAAAAATAAGACAACAATTATAGTTTTAGCACAAGGTATGGTATGCCTATGCTTTGTCCACACTTAGAGCCCAAAGGGCTTTCAAATGACGAGGTGTGATAGAGATTACAATAAAAACCATTACAAGGGTCTTATTTGGGTCGACAACCTAGTTTTGTCGGCAAAAAAAAAAAAAACTATTCACAGGCCTTCACTCAACAGCTAAAGGTTTTGATTTGAATTGATCTTCAACAAGCCATAACACACATCCATTAGGCTTAAACTTTTAGAAACCATAATCTGTCTTTCATCCATAATCACAAAGGAAATTGAGCTTGAAGCCATTGGATTCAAAGGGAAGAGGTGGCCCAAGAGGGGGAGAGTTTCAAGTTCACTGTCAGATACACAAGGACCAGAAGTGTTATGAACTAATATGAACATGAACCCATAGAATGTTCACTGTAGAAAATTTAACAAAATAATCTGTTGGGCCCCCAATCAAGTTACAGTATTACTAGAAGAGGGGAACTAAGGAAGATATTGGGCTAAAGGAGTCTTCCCAAGTGGGCCTTATGGTTTACTCCAGGAAAGACAAAAAAGAGAGTGAGTTGGCAGTAGAGAGAGAACCCATTAACGACCAACAGCAGAGTATTGCGGGCGAGGAGGTTAAGAAGGACAGTAAGGGGTGAGAAATGGGCAGGAAAGGACTAAGGGACTTGGAGGGAGAGTGCTAGCCTCTCGAAAGCTAGCTGTTATGTGTTCTTGGCTGTTTAGGTGTATTTGCTGCATTGTGTTTAGTTGTTTTGTGAGTTTATGATGTTGAGAGAGTGTTTTACTGTTGGAGAGGTTTACAATTCTGTTGCTGTGAGTGTCATTGGTGAGTGTATTCATCTTTACCCCACTGGTAGAGATTCAAGGTTATTTAAATAGTATTTTCAACTATATTTCTGCTGTATTTGTTGTGTTCTTTATTATTGTATCCTTGGGTTCCCATCAAATTGGTATCAGAGCGGTTCCGACAGGGCATGGTAAGTACGAGAATGGAAGGAAGGGTAGATGGTATAGAACAAGAGGTGGGTTCATTAAGGGGATAAGTGGCAGCAGTGAAGACAGATATAAACCAAATAAAAATTATTATGATGGAGTTGCAAGAATCTATGTCCAAACTTGAGAATAGAAGGAAGGAGGTGGAAGGGGCACCTAATCGAGAACAATCAGAGTCTAACGCAGGGGACAATAGGGAGGCACTGGAGAGGGAGAGAGACGCAAGCAAATATAGGAAGCTAGTGATACCCGTCTTTGAGGGCGATGACCCAATCGACTGGCTATTCCGAGTCGAACGATATTTCCATATTAATGGCGTGGCAGATGCTGAAAGACTAGAGGCGGCGGCCTTGTGCATGGAGGGTCGAGCACTTGACTGATTACAGTGGCTGGAGGCTCAAAGCCCGGTGACCACTTGGGCTGAGTTTCGGAGAGAGCTTATCGACCGGTTCCACCATTCGCAGCAAGGGGATTCGTACGAAATGTTAATGGCCCTAAGGCAGGACGGCACGGTCACGGATTACAGGGAGCGTTTTGAAAGGCTGACTGCTACCATGAAGGAAGCATCTGAGGCGTGTCTGATAGGGGCTTTTAAAAACGGGTTGAAGCCAGTAATCAGGGCGGCGCTCAAGCAGTTAATGGGCCTAGCCCATAGAATAGAGGAGAGGAATTCGGTGCTGGAGAAAACAATGGAAAAAGCCCAAGAAGAGTTTCTAAACAAACACTTCAGGGTCATGACAAGCACTAGGTTCAGTGGACCAAAGACAGCGCTTCGAGTCACCCAGAACCGGTTCGCACCCACTCTTTGGAAACGAAGGGCAGCACGAACACGACACAGCAGAGTCACACGATGGAGTTGAAGACTGGTTCGAACAACAAGGGCTCGACAGCAATGACGTCGTCCACGGCCAGCAAAAGGAGCAATGTGCGACGGATTTCTGATGTAGAGGCAGTGAGACGGAGGGCCTTGAGGTTGTGTTTCAAGTGACAGTCCGACCCATCAGTGTAAGAACAGGCAATTAAATGTGATGTTATTACAACACATTAATGAGGCAGGGGAAGTCGTGGATGGAGAAATGGAAGAAGGGAATGACGAAGAGGAAGAACCCGAACCACCTGTGCTAACTGCGATGGCGCCTGAACTAGTGGAGCGGGTAGGGGCTCCTACTATAAATATTGGCACCTACGAAGTGTCACTAGGAGATGGGTATGCCATATGGGGAAATAAAATTTGCCCTGAACTGCAATTGGAGATACAAGGGATCAAGACCAAACAAACCTTTTATTTATTTGACATTGGAGGGGCTGATCTGGTTCTTGGAATTGAATGGCTGAAATCATTGGGGGAGGTGAAAGTCAATTGGGGGCAACTTACGATAAGGGTGAAGATTGGCAGAGAAGAAAAATACTTAAAAGGGGATCCTACACTCTCTAAGAGATTAGTTTCACTAAAATCCATGCTCAAGACCATGAAGAGAGAAGACAGTGGATACCTAGTGGAGTTTGGGGAAATGACAGTAAGAAAAGTGGAAGAAGAACCCCTTGATGAATCGGTGGACCAAATCCTTGAGAATTTTAAAACTGTTACCACGCCCACTATCGGTCTTCCACCTCACCGAACTCATGATCACGCTATTATTATCAAAAATGGGGAACAACCCCCCAACATTCGGCCCTACCGGTACCCTCACTCATAGAAGACGGAGATAGAGATGATGGTTAAGGAAATGTTGGCAGCAGGGGTTATTTGACCAAGTAAAGGTCCTTACTCAAGTCTCGTGCTCTTGGTGAAGAAGAAAGATGGTAGTTGGTAGTTTTGTGTGGACTACCGTGCACTCAACAAGATCACAATCCCTAACAAATTTCCCATACCAGCGATTGATGAATTGTTGGATGAATTAGGAGGCGCTTCGGTTTTCTCAAAATTGGACTTGAAGTCGAGGTACCACCAAATAAGGATCAAACCTGGCGATGAAGAAAAGACAGCCTTCTGAACTCACTTGGGCCACTATGAGTTCATGGTGATGCCTTTTGGGCTTACGAATGCACCGGTCACTTTTCAATCACTTATGAAAGACATTTTCCAGCAGCATCTCCGACACTTTATTTTGGTATTCTTTGATGATATACTCGTCTATAGCCTGGACAAAGAGACACATTTGAAGCACTTGGAAGAGACACTGAGGATATTGCAAGAGCATCAATTAGTTATCGATTTGAAGAAATGTGCCTTTATGAGGAACAAGCTAGAATATTTGGAACACCTAATTTCCACTGAAGGAGTGCAAGCGGATCAAGAAAAGGTGGCAGCGATGGTTGACTAGCCAGTACCCAAGAATCTCAAGGCTCTTCGGGGTTTCCTCGGCTTGACCGGATACTATCGGAGGTTTGTAAGAAATTATGGCAAAATGGCCGCACCCCTCACTTCCTTACTTAAGAAGGATGCCTTCAAATGGAGTGATGAAGCACAAGACGCTTTTGAGAACCTCAAACAAGCCATGATATCGGTACCGACCTTAGCAATGCCGGATTTCTCCTTGCCCTTTGAATTGGAAACAAATGCTTTTGGGACAGGAGTAAGGGCTGTCCTAATGCAAAAAAAGAGGCCAATCGCTTACTTTAGTCAAGCCTTGTCAAATCGGAAGAGGATGAGTTCAGTGTATGAAAGAGAGTTGATGGCAATAGTGTTGGCAGTGAAGAAATGGCACCATTACCTCCTTGGGCATTCCTTCGTCATCAAGACGGATCAAAAGGCACTTAAATTTCTGTTAGAACAGAGGGAATTGGGTGCAGACCAGCAAAAGTGGGTGTCCAAATTGATGGGTTACAAGTTTGAAATACTTTATAAGCCCGGCAAAGAAAACAGGGCTGCTCTTTCGAGAAAAGGACATGAGCCGGAACTTAAGGCAATGTCGGTGTGGCAATATGATGACCTTGATAATTGGGAGGAAGAAGTGAAGAAAGATGAGAAGTTATTACCAATTTGGCAGAAAATCATCACAGGCCAGCACCCTCCCGAGGGGTATGTGATAAAAAATGGGTGTTTACTCTTTCAAGGAAGGCTGGTGTTACCTGGAAATTCCCCTCAGGTCCCTATATTGATGGCGGAATGCCACAAAACACCCATGGGTGGACATTCCGAGTATTTGAGAACTTATAAGAGAATGGCAGCTTTTCTTTACTGGGAAGGCATGAAGAAAGACATACAGCAGTATGTATCCAAGTGTGAGGTTTGTCAGCAAAATAAATATGAAGCCTTGAGTCCCGCGGGCTTACTGCAACCCTTACCTATTCCACAGCAAGTATGGGAGGATGTGAGTATGGATTTCATCTCCGGGCTACCTAAATCCTCTAAGTTTGATACCATCTTAGTTGTGGTGGATAGGCTGTCCAAATATGGGCATTTCATCCCATTATCCCATCCATTTACAGCTAAGGAGGTGGCTGGAGTATTTGTTGAGAATGTGGTGAAGTTGCATGGGTTTCCCAAATCCATTGTATCCGATAGAGACCGGCTGTTCATGAGCTTATTTTGGCAGGAGATGTTCAAGCTATCAGGTACTACCCTTCACTATAGCTCCTCTTACCATCCGGAGACTGATGGCCAAACCAAGGTGGTAAATAGGACTTTGGAGACATACTTGCGCTGTTTTGTAGGTGATAAACCAAAGAGTTGGTCAAAATGGCTAGTGTGGGCTGAGTATTGGTTTAACACCACATACAACCAATCTTCTGGTATGACCCGATTCAAGGCCCTTTATGGGAGAGACCCACCAACCCTCTTCAAGCTTGAAGACACACCCTCGTTGGTTGAGGATGTTGATGAACAGATTAAATTGCGAAATGCAATCATTTTGGAGCTTAAAGAGAACTTAGAGAAGGCCCAACATCGCATGAAACAATATGCTGATAAGAACCGAAGGAAAGTGAAATTTGAAGTGGGTGATACGGTGTATTTGAAGCTCAAGCCATATCGGATGAGGTCACTAGCTCAGAAGTCCAATGAAAAACTGAGCCCTCGTTTTTATGGACCATTTAAGGTCACATAAAGGATTGGGCAGGTTGCCTACCATTTAGAGCTCCCTCCACATTCGAGGATTCATTCCGTGTTCCATGTGTCTCAACTCAGGAAGACATTGCAGCCCACTACTCATCCACAAGCCCTACCAGCATTTTTAACAGAAGAGATGGAGTTGCTAATTGAGCCTGAGCTTATCAAACAGATCAGAACTCTTACAGATGGCAGCACTGAAGTTCTGGTGAAATGGAGGCATTTACCTGACCATCACAGCACATGGGAACCATACAGCTCTATAGCTAATCAGTTCCCACAATTCCACCTTGAGGACAAGGTGAAACTTCTTGGGGGAAGTGATGTTGGGCCCCCAATCAAGTTACAGTATTACAAGAGGAGGGGAACTAAGGAAGATATTGGGCTAAAGGAGTCTTCCCAAGTGGGCTTATGGTTTACTCCAGGAAAGACAAAAAAGAGAGTGAGTTGGCAGTAGAGAGAGAACCCACTAACGACCAACAGCAGAGTATTGTGGGCAAGGAGGTTAAGAAGGACAATAAGGGGTGAGAAATGGGCAGGAAAGGACTAAGGGACTTGGAGGGAGAGTGCTAGCCTCTCAAAAGCTGGCTGTTATGTGTTCTTGGCTGTTTAGGTGTATTTGATGCATTGTGTTTAGTTGTTTTGTGAGTTTATGTTGTTGAGAGAGTGTTTTACTGTTGGAGAGGTTTACAATTCTGTTGCTGTGAGCGTCATTGGTGAGTGAATTCATCTTTACCCCACTGGTAGAGATTCATGGTTATTTAAATAGTATTTTCAACTATATTTCTGCTGTATTTGTTATGTTCTTTATTATTGTATCCTTGGGTTCCCATCATAATCTCAAAGTTATACAAATGCAAATAGGGGAGTGCTCAGTACCATTTTAATTTCACTATCATGCATCAGTAAACTGAAGGGAATTTCCTCCGGGTTTTTAAGATTTGACTAATATTAAGAGGTTTCAGTTTTTGAATGATCAGATACCTGTTACTTTGACGAAAATCATAACCAAAGCCAAAAAGTGTCTTCCCCTCTTGAAACCCCCATTTAAGCATTTCAACAATCATATCATGGAAATAATAAACACACTCACGTCCAATTACCTGCATCACAAATTTAAATAGGAACCAAGAATCAACTGTTGATCCATCTGGATTTAAGTAGCACAACTAAGTAATAGCATCGCATTTAATTCATAGAATCTTGCAGCACTTACTGCTCATAAATACTACAATGTATTTTCGACTGTAATCTCTACCAACAAAAAGTTCTTAACTTCATATAAAATAAACACTGAGTAAAAAAGTGGCAATTAAGCCACATGAATTACTATAGAAGAGCTGCCAAAGGGAAGATGCATCTGGGCACTATCATATAGATTATTTGGTCGACGAAAAAATAGAAGTATATGAACATGCTAATTTGTCATCATTTCTGAGAGAGACAGACAACATGAATCTAGAGAAGTACAACTTCTTTAAACCAGATGATCTCATCTTTGTAACATTAGCTGCTTGTCAAAACCATGCGTCTAGTGTCCCAAAAAAAATTCCACTAAATATTCACATGTAACAAGAGGGATAATGTGAATAAACAAAGAACAGAAGAAATGAATGTTTATTTACTACTTCACACGAAATAAAATACTGCCGTACCATATCAGGGTCCAAGATGTCAATTGCATATAGTCCATGTCTGTCTTCCGGAACTGTAATAGTTGTTTTTTCATCCATCGATACAGTTTTACCTGGTTCCCAAAAAAAAATTATTAGTGTTCAGCCTACTGAATTTAAAGTTTCTTGTTGCAACCACTTCACTTCTCCAGTATAAACAACTAAATGATTATAATCGCCACGTTTCAATTTGAAAAAATAAACATGAGGCATGAGCACTAAGACAAAGAGGACAAAGTAATAAGCCGAAAAGCATGCAAAGCTCTGCCTCATATGAGAAACAAGGACCTGATAAATATTCAATCACAAGATTTATTAGTGTCTCGCAGAAATCCATTAATTACTATAGAAATCAAGGTAAAGGAAGAAAGAATTATTTTCCATGAGCAATGAGCAATTTGTAACTCACTAATTTATCAGTAACATAAAATTTAAAAGACACAAGGTATTAATCAAATTCATAGAATTTTTTTAATCTGAGATTGACTTTAGCATTTAATAGCACTCAGACAATAGGAGGGGTCACAAATGAAGTTATATAAACAACTTCTAGGACTAAATAACATTATACCAAATGTAAACACGCAGACCCAAGCATGTCAGAGGAAATAGAGAAGGAGATTATCTGGACTTATCTAGAGACATGATATTAACCGCAGGATGTTTACAATAGTTTCCTTTACTCTTTTTTTTTTTTTTCAAATGACAATATAAAAAAATTTCTCAAAAGCAAAGAAGCGCAAAACCAAGTTACACTTTCACTCAGCAACTCAGATTTACGTACATAGTTAAAGCTTAATTGAATAAACAAAGTAAGTTTATAATGGATATGAAAAATTTTCAAACTCAGCTAATAAGAAACAATTACCAGTAGCAGGATCAAAACGAGACCATAGCTTGGTCCGGAAGGTGTAATCAGCCGAGAGGATCCGAACCCAAACCCGTACTTCGTCACCATTCTCATCATCCATAGCCTTAAGAATCGAACCACCAATCCCTGGCACCAAAAGAACAGGGTCGAGATTGGGATTCACGTAAGGCTGACGCTTCTTGGTGAGCTTCAACCATAGTTCCACCGATTGCAAAATATCTGCCAACAGTATAGCCATTACCAGATGGAAAATCTAGCAAGCAACCAACGTCGAGCTCGTGAAATTGTAATCGAATTTGAGGTTTCCGATAATGTATTAATAATTTTGAACCCGATTGGAGAATCGAAGGCAATAGGTGGAACACAATTGAAGCTAATCGATCTAGGGTTTGAATTGGGGAAAATGTTGCGTGGCAAGTTAGGCTGAATATGACTGCACTTGTTTGAACGCAGGCAACCGTAGACAAGGAGGACACGAAAATTTGTGACGAACAAATTACAAAATTACTTTCCGGGACATTTACTATTTGAAAAAAATAGATAAGAAAAGAAATTGTCCTTTATCACTTCAACCATGAAGTGGGCAAATTTTCAATTTTTGGAAAACAATTTTTAAAATCACAGTTATGAATTGTCTATCTATTCATCTAATACATGTTGATAGTGAGAATGAAGTTTTTATTAGAAAATTAAATTTCTATCTAGTCCAACAACTCTTAAATTTTTTTATTTATTTTTGAAAAAATTACATTTTATCATTATAAATTTTTTATATACAAAAAAAAACTAACAGTCATTTTTTTATATACAAAAAACTTTCTTCTATGAAAAAATTATTTTGCACAAAATAAAAGAGTTCATTAGAGTTTTTTTGTTGAATTTTAAAATTCATAAAAATTTTTTACACATTTAAAAAAAGTTCTTGAGGTAAAGTACAATTTTCTCTTTGTTTTTTCATATCTCAAAATCATGAGTATGAAATTAACCAAAACAATACATGTTAATGTGGGTTTAGACTACTAAATCTAAATTATGCTAATGCGGTGAGATCAATCTCTATCTATGTACAAATTACTTTTATCTTTATATTACAAAAAAATCTTCTACATCCTTTGTATTTACAATTTTTTTTCTTACACTAAGCAATCTGATGATTTGACTTTTTTTTTATTTTTTTAACATTCCAGAAAATTTCATGAGATGAGAAGTGGCACTTGAGTCATCTATACATAGGCCTGTTCCTCAGAGACTGATCTCACCCTTGAGCACTTGCCCAGTTGCAACTCCTTTCTGTTTGACACTCATCAGTGCTCGATTCTCCATTCCGTTGTCATGTTTTCCTTCTTTCCTATTTGATCTTTGTAATTCCATTTTGACTGTAATCATTATGTGATTGTTCACAATTGTCTTCTCTGCCAATCAAGTTTGGTCTTTTGGTCAAAAAATTTAAACTATTTTGAATTCTGTACCACTTGTTGCCTACTTTATATTATGTTCGAATTTTAAGAGGTGTTATTCTAATCTTCTTACCGTGAAGTTCTTTTGTTTCTTTAGTTTAGTGTTGTTTTTCTTAAGTCATTTTCCTAGGATCATGACTAACAGGGTAGATTTTATTAGAGAAATTTGCCGATTCAACTTTGGTTTATGATAGGTTTCAATCTTCCTGAGAAGATTAATGGCATTGAAATGGTTCTTCAAGATGCAATGATAAATCTTCTGATATGTTTTTTCCTACTTATATATTTGTTGTTTTAAGTTCCCATGTTCAATTTTATTTTTAATTTCAAGATTCTCACATCCATATCCCTGTGATGCGTGCTTTTGTTAATAAATTTAAGAGCATCTTGGTAGAAAGCGATGTTTTTCTAATAAGTTAATTTGAAGTTCGTCAAACCCTAAACTCTAAACCCTAAACTACTCATGCCTTCAAGATCAATTTTTAGTTTTTAACGTTTGTTTATTCAACTGCAGATGATCACGTCATTTCTATGTATGGCTTTTCGTTTTGTCCATTTAACGACATATCCTCTCACCATTTAAACGATAATTATCTTATCGATCTGTATTATAATTTCACTATATTCTTAGCCCATGTTCTAATTGCATCGATTCTTCTACAAAACTCATTCTTGTCATACTGCTTTAAGTAACAATTCTTTTATGTGTCTAATAGCTATATTTCAAGGAGTTCAATGTATGTGACCTAAACAACACAATTTTATGATAGCCTAAATGTTATAACGCAATCTTTTACTTGTTTTATTATCTTTGAGAGATTTAAGAAAAAAAATATTGAGTCAAAACTTGCATTATATCTTCCTAGAGTTGTTGTAAAGATGGCCCACTGAATATCTATGATCAACTCCTGGGATCAATTTTTCTAATGTAGGCAACAGTCCCTGTGGAATAGATGAAATGAAATTAGGACAAATATCTCATCAAAAAACATCTAGGACAAAATTAATCCCTTTGGAAAACATAAGGAGTAAAAATGAGACCACAGAAGAACATGAAGGACAAAAATGGGTTCATTGGAAACATAAAGGATGATAATGAGACTATAGGAAAACATAAGGGACAAAAATGAGGCCACAGGAAAACATAAGTGATGAAATTGACACTTTTTAGAAACAAACATAAAAAGTCATTAAGCACAACAAACAGCAAATAGACATAACAAATAAAAAAAAAAAGGGCAAACCTGGTGCTACAAAGCTCCCGCTATGCGCGGGGTCCAGGGAGGGGCCGGATCCACTTTGTGGATCTAACTTCTGTAAAGTAAGAGAACAACAGCTTTGAAGCATTAAACACATAAAAGAAAGTTATTGTATGATGAATTACGTAGGTAAATATGACTTGTTCCTTTTGTTGATTAGATATTGTTAGGTTACTCTAAGGCAATAAATCAAGGAGAAATATTGAAAAGAACACACAAAGAAGTTACGTGGTTCAGTCAATGCGACCTACGTCCACGGACAAAGAGAATATTTATATTATTTTTTATAGAGGCTATACAGAGAGAAATTACATCAACCACTTACTTCTAATGAATTCCATTACACACATATTTATAGAGGAAATAATGGATTATGGGTCGTGGGTCGTAGGTCGGGTTACAAACCGGGTCACCCATAAAATTCAAGTCAAACCCAACAGATATGAATGTACAAGACTTACTCGATTCTATCTTAGTATCCTCAATTAGAAATTGTAGAAACCAACTCCAAGAATCCTTTATATCAGCTTCAACAATTTCCATTGCAATTTAAAGGAGATCTTCTCTATCTATGCTATTTAAAGACTAACTATCATACTCATCATCGCTTAGACCCCTGTCCTCCTTACCATTGTTACTTGTTGATGCCCTATGTAATGGTTGTTTTTAATGCCTCTGCTGCCATGAATTTAGTACTAACAATTTCTTACTTTCGCAACAACATCAAACAAGCCACCGTTATCAGCATCTTCTTCTTCACTATCATTAAATCTCACTTTCAATGCACTGTCATCACTTTCATAATCATAGTTAGTACTTTCATCAGTACATGTGTCTTCATCGTCAAGACCCTGTTTACGAATCAATAAATTAGCATAAATAGTTTGAAGTTATTAAACAGTAAACTAACATAGTTCACCTTTTAATATAATGATAGAAGAAATGGTTTGTGCTGGCAGAAGAATCAAATCAAATCAGAAGTATTTGTTGCAAGTTTGGAGCTCCACGCATAAGCACAAGATCAAATCAGAAACAACCCTTTCTCTTTGATTTAGAATTTCGGAAAAACCAGAATATTTGTTACTAATTTAACACCAATTTCGACTATTGGCTTATGTTAACAGCTCTGCTACCTGAGTCTTAAAAAGAGTCAATACTAATGGAATGCTAAATTATAAAAATAATTTGAAATACATCTTAACTTTGACTCAAACAAAACATATTTCTATTCATTGATTGCAGATTACTATTGACTTGCATCCAGTTACAAGCAAGTCTTCCTTTCTTCAGTTTTGACTATACTATTGAGTATTGTATAAGCTGAGTATAGCATGGATTCAGACTAACTATTTTCAAAAGGTTTATGATTGGTTCTTGAGACAACAGTCAATTAAATTCAAATTTAGGTTGTTTTGTTGTTCTGTCAAAGAACTAAGTTTGATTCAAAATGTCAAGATATGCCTTGGCCTTTTCAAAAAATAATTCAGTTTTCAAGTTGCTTGTTCTTCCCTTCGATTATTGTTGCTGTTGTTTTTCATTTGCATTCTACGTTCTTGTGATTTACATATTCTCAACAGCATCATCTGAACTGCATATTTATTACAGAAATAGACATTCCTATATTTGTATTATTTGTTATAGAAATAGGCATTCCTCTCTTTGACATGCATATATGTTTGCACCACCTTTAGACTTACATATTGCTATATACTTCATCTTTGATAATTGCATTTAGAATATATTCATATTTTTGCATTTTTTAAAATAAGGAGAAAAGGTTATTGATCTTCTTCACTGTCATAACTCCACAAACTTTGAAAGTCACATTGGGGAGGGAGATTCAGTTATTATATTCGACCAAACTTGAACTTCTTCAGAAATGGATAGCAATCTTATTCAACCCACTTGGTAGGTTCTCTAGTTATTTTAATGTTCAAGTTTATTTATATATAAATTGCTTTTAATGAGAACTAGATAAGAACAAAAAACGAGAAGTACTTCAAAATGTTATTATAAAGGACAAAACCTAGGTAAGGTTCTTTGGGAGTTTCCTATTCGATTCTCGTATAAAAATACTATACTAGCCTTATTTATGACATCATTACTCTTTAAAGAAGGTCCTGTAATTTATTCCCAGTGGCCACACATGTAACTTCGCTTTTGTATTTTTGGTGTTCTATAAGGCAGCCAAGATCATTTGTCGGAGAAAGGAAAAAAAAAAAAAAGGTAAACGAGATTGCTAGAGCCAGCCAAGAATTGGGGGGAAAAAATGCATATTAAGTGCAATATCAACTGCTATCGGTGGCCACAGATAAATGAAAAAATAAAAGGTAATATGGTGAATCTCTTTGTCTCCCTTTTTCTTATATCTTTGGACAGCTTGGCTTTTTTCTGACAGTGGGGTTCGGGTGTGGGTCACAATGTAAGATAGGTTCTGGGTCTGCACATGGGTTGGGTTGTGGTATACCTTCTGGGAGGCCTTCTTCTGACAGGTCCATCGCTTTATGGACCACATAGAGCTCAACTAGGCCTTCTTTACATCCTATTTCTGCCATTGATGTTGCATTTTATTTCTAGATAAATGTCTCAAACCATTCACAGTAACGGGCTGGGCATAAGCTAGCTTGTTTACCAACTGGCTTGAGTTTTAATGCCCATGTCTGCCCGTGAGCCAAGCCAAATTTTTTTTAAAAATAAATTATTTTGGTTGGGTTTTAATTTTAATCACAAACAACAATTATTATGATATGAAAACTTTTTTTTTAATTTGTCATTATCTAATATTTGACAGTATTAATAGTTGTAACTCTCTCTACGTGTTTTATCTTGTTATGTACTGCCCACTCCAACTTCTACAAAAATAGCATATATATAATACACTAATATTTACACAATTCAATGTTGTCTTTTCTATACTAACTTTATCAACAATCTACAACTTTCTTTTAATAAATAGTTTTTAAAATAAAAATATATAACTATATAAAAAAAAAACCCATCCACAGGACTACGGACTTAGACTCATTTTGACAGTCCAGGTTTCTTTTTTTGGGACAAAATGAAAATCATTTTCATTAAAATAACACTAAGTTATGATTACATAAAATTAATCTAAGACTTAAAAATTATCAAATACATTAGCCTAAACTTATAAGAAAAGGTACATGATTTAGGACAAATAAACCTTAAGAATCAATACCAAAATATAAACAAAACGACTAAATAAATGCAACACACCTCTAAATTATAAATCAAACAAACTAATTAGAGGCAACATACCTCTAAACCTTATATCAACCCTAGATTTGATCTTTCAAAAAAGCCTCTTACAAATCTGGGAGTCACTATGTGAATAGTGCCTCCTATTCTTAGTCCCACATTGAGTGGATTAGTGAAGTGGGGAGCTTCCTTTGGCTATAAAAGGGAAGCTCTCCTATGTGTTTCCACACCCCAAAACTAAAGCCTAATATCTCTTCTAAGGCTTAGTTTTCTCTTCTCTCTCTCTTATAAATATATTTCGGTAGTGTCCGAGGACGTAGGCAAAATTAGCTGAACCTCGTTAATTTCTGGTGTTCTCATTATTTAATTTCTGCTCTTTATTTATCTGCTTTATATTTGCCTCCTATATGGTAGGCTATTTTGTCGGGTATTGTTAATTTTATTATTGGTGGAAAATAGCCCGAATTTCCACAACAATTGGTATCAGAGCCTGGTTGCGAAAACTCTTGAAATTTTAGTATGCTCTTGTGGTTGCAGTTTTAACTGATCTTCCACAATCAGAAAAAATTTTTTGAGAATTCATTTGAAATTTTTTTGGAGAAATTATTAGTAATATATTGTCTAATTGAAGTGCATGTCTAGGAAAGGTCTGGCTAAGGAAAGACTTGGTTTTTAAGTGTGTCCGTTGTGACCCTCCTCTCTTTCCTGGGAACTTTCCTGGTGCATTTTTTTTGGACTAGAGTATTACTAGTAATTTTCATATTTGGAAGTTAAAATGGCAGATAATAAGGAGCAGAGAACCATTGTTTCCACCACAACATCGGCAGCTTCTTCGTCGTCATTTTTGACGAGAATTGCTGCGCCAAATCCAAGATTAGCGGTGGAGATTTTTGACGGTACAGGTCATTTCGGCATGTGGCAAGGTGAAGTTCTAGACGCTCTTTTCCAGCAAGGTCTAGATATTGCTATTGAAGAGGAGAAACCAGATGAGATTGATGAAAAAGAATGGAAGACCATCAACCGGTTAGCATGTGGTACTATTCGATCATGTCTTTCCAGAGAGCAGAAGTATTCGTTCGCAAAGGAAACTTCTGCTAGTACATTGTGGAAGGCATTGGAGGACAAATTCCTGAAGAAGAGCGGCCACAACAAGCTCTATATGAAGAAGAAATTGTTCCGGTTTAGTTATAAACCCAGTACCACCATGAACGATCATATTACTGCTTTTAATAAGGTAGTAGCTGATTTGATGAATGTTGATGAGACTTTCAAAGATGAGGATCTGGCCCTGATGTTGCTATTTTCTCTTCCTGACGAGTATGCATTTATAGAAGCTATGTTACTTCATGGGAAAGAGAAAGTTTCCCTCAGTGAAGTGTGCAGTACTCTATACAGTCATGAATTGAGAAAGAAGGATCGAGAGGAAAGCAAGCAAGCAGAGGTGGTTGCAGAAGCGCTAGTGGCAAGAGGCAGACCACAAGGCCAGATGAAAGGAAGGAGAGGGAGATCGAAGTCAAAAGGCAGACCAAGCAAAGATGAATGTACCTTTTGTAGAGAGAAGGGGCATTGGAAGAAGGATTGTCCAAAATTGAAAAATAAGGGCAAAGATGATAAAAGAAAACCTCCATCAGAAGCAAATGTGGCTGAGTTTAGTGATGAAGATTCAGATCTTTCACTAGTTGCTACAACATCAACAAGGCGATCTGACAAATGGATGTTTGACTCAGCTTGTAACCAACATATTTGTCATATTCGGGAATGGTTCACTGAATTTGAAGAAGTAGCTGGTGGTGTTATTTACATGGGAAATGACACATATTGCGAATCAATTGGTATTGGTTCAATCTACTTAAAGAACCATGATGGATCGACTAAAGTTCTAACAGAAGTTAGATATGTACCAGACATGAAGA
Source organism: Biancaea sappan (assembly GCA_037074585.1). Taxonomy (NCBI): domain Eukaryota; kingdom Viridiplantae; phylum Streptophyta; class Magnoliopsida; order Fabales; family Fabaceae; genus Biancaea; species Biancaea sappan. The sequence goes on along the minus strand of CM073496.1, from coordinate 4,591,850 downwards.
GGAACCTCATCTCTTTGGGAGTCTTGGAATCCAAAGGATTAGCAGTGACGATACGAGATGGAGTTCTAAAAGTCATTTCTGGAGCTTTAGTGATGTTGAAAGGTACCCGAAAGAATAGTTTGTATTACTACGACGGTAATACAATTGTTGGGACAGCTGCAGTTGCTACTCTCGATGATGATGGGTCAGATGCAACTAGGTTGTGGCACATGCGGTTAGGGCATGCAGGTGAAAAATCCTTACAAATTTTGGCGAAACGAGGATTGTTGAAAGGTGCACAAACCTGTAAGATGGATTTCTGCGAACATTGCGTGATGGGGAAACAGAAGAGAGTGAAATTTGGCACCGCAATCCATGATACCAAGGGTATTTTGGATTATGTTCACTCTGATGTATGGGGACTTCCAAGACAGCTTCTTTGGGAGGTAAACATTATTATGTTACTTTTGTTGACGACTTCTCTCGACGAGTGTGGGTGTACACTATGAAGTCAAAGGATGAAGTGTTAGATTGTTTCCTTAAGTGGAAAAAGATGATAGAAACTCAAACTGGCAAAAAGATCAAACGACTCAGAACAGACAACGGTGGTGAATACCGGAGTGATCCGTTTGACAAGGTTTGTCAGGATGAAGGCATTGTTCGACACTTCACAGTTAGAAATACACCACAGCAGAACGGGGTGGCTGAACGCATGAACCGAACATTGCTGGAGAAAGTTCGGTGTATGCTGTCCAATGCTGGGTTGGACAGACAATATTGGGCTGAGGTAGTGAGATATGCAAGTCACCTTGTTAATCGTTTGCCATCAACTGCTATTGGTGGCAAAACACCTCTGGAGGCTTGGTCTGGAAAACCTGTTACTGACTATGATTCGTTACGTGTGTTTGGTTCCGCTGCATACTATCACGTTAAAGAATCAAAATTAGATCCGAGAGCAAAGAAGGCGCTCTTTATGGGGATCACTACTGGTGTGAAAGGATACCGTCTATGGTGTCTAGAAACACAGAAGATAATCTTTAGCAGGGATGTTACCTTTGATGAATCTGCCATGTTGAAAAAGGTAACAAAAGATAATAGTCAACAGATCAATGGTGCACCACAGCAGGTGGAGGAAACTCCAAAGCAGGTGGAGTTTGAAAGTAGAAGAATTAACTCAGCAATCAGTAATGAAGGTGATGAAACTCCTATGGCAGAAGAGGGGTTAGAAGAAGAGGAGGTTCCAACCCAAGCACCTCCACAGCAACAAGAATCAATTGCATTACAAAGGCCACAACGAGTAAGACACAAACCTGCTCGATTCGATGATATGGTGGCTTATGCATCTATAATTGTCAATGATGAAATTCCCACCACCTACCAAGAAGCAGTACAAAGTTCAGAAGATGAAAGGTGGAGGAATGCTATGATTGAGGAAATGCATTCTCTTCAGAAGAATCAGACATGGAAGCTAGCAAGTCTACCGAAGGAAAAGAAGGCAATTGGATGCAAATGGGTATATGCAAAGAAAGATGGATTTCCTGACAAGAAAAACATTCGTTACAAGGCGAGATTGGTGGCTAAAGGCTACGCTCAGATGGAGGGAATTGACTATAATGAAGTTTTTTCTCCAGTGGTGAAACATTCCTCCATTAGAATCATATTGGCCTTGGTAGCTCAGTTAGATTTGGAACTAGTTCAACTTGATGTAAAAACTGCGTTTTTGCATGGAGACTTGGAGGAGGAAATCTATATGACTCAGCCAGAAGGGTTTAAGGTTGCTGGTAAGGAAAATTTGGTTTGTAAACTTGAAAAATCCTTGTACGGATTGAAGCAATCACCAAGACAGTGGTACAAGCGATTTGACAAGTTTATGTTGAGGCAAAAGTACACAAGGAGCAAATACGACCATTGTGTGTATTTGCGCAAGCTACAAGATGGATCGTTTATCTATCTTCTCCTATATGTTGATGATATGCTTATAGCTTCAAGAAATCAAGGAGAGATTGAGAAGTTAAAGGCACAATTGAAGCAAGAGTTTGAAATGAAAGATCTAGGAGAAGCTAAGAAGATTCTCGGCATGGAGATAAGCAGAAACAGAAAATTGGGGCAACTTTGTCTGACTCAGAAACAATATCTGAGAAAGGTACTGAAACGTTTTGGCATGGATGATAAGACAAAACCTGTAAGTACCCCGCTTGCTCCTCATTTGAAGCTTAGTGCTAATTTATCTCCAAAGAATGATGCTGAACGAGAATATATGTCGAAAGTTCCGTATGCAAATGCGGTTGGTAGCTTGATGTATGCTATGGTATGTACAAGGCCTGACATTTCACAGGCAGTTGGGGTTGTGAGCAGGTACATGCATGATCCTGGAAAAGGACATTGGCAAGCTGTCAAATGGATTCTGCGGTATATTCTGAACACCGTGGATGTTGGTTTAATGTTTGAGCGGGATGTAAAAGCGGGTCATTGCGTAGTTGGATATTGTGATTCTGACTATGCTGGTGATTTGGACAAACGTCGATCAACTACCGGTTATGTGTTTACCCTTGCAAAGGCACCGGTCAGTTGGAAGTCTACTTTACAGTCAACAGTTGCTTTGTCTACCACAGAGGCAGAGTATATGGCAGTTACAGAGGCTGTTAAAGAGGCTATTTGGCTTCAAGGTTTGCTGAAAGATTTGGGTGTTGGTCAGAAGCACATCAAAGTGCATTGTGACAGTCAGAGTGCTATTTGTTTAGCAAAGAATCAAGTCTATCATGCACGAACGAAGCATATAGATGTCCGATATCATTTTGTAAGGGAAATTCTTGAAGAAGGAGAATTACTACTTCAGAAGATCCACACAGCTGAAAATCCTGCAGACATGATGACTAAAGTTGTGACATCAATCAAGTTTCAACATTGCTTGGACTTGATTAATATTGTGAAGATTTGAAGATGAATAGCGCCTTAGGCGCATTTGAAGACACTATTTTTTTGAAAATTTTTAAGCGAGAGTTTTTGTATTGGGACTTGAAATTCGGCAAGGTGGAGATTTGTGAATAGTGCCTCCTATTCTTAGTCCCACATTGAGTGGATTAGTGAAGTGGGGAGCTTCCTTTGGCTATAAAAGGGAAGCTCTCCTATGTGTTTCCACACCCCAAAACTAAAGCCTAATATCTCTTCTAAGGCTTAGTTTTCTCTTCTCTCTCTCTTATAAATATATTTCGGTAGTGTCCGAGGACGTAGGCAAAATTAGCTGAACCTCGTTAATTTCTGGTGTTCTCATTATTTAATTTCTGCTCTTTATTTATCTGCTTTATATTTGCCTCCTATATGGTAGGCTATTTTGTCGGGTATTGTTAATTTTATTATTGGTGGAAAATAGCCCGAATTTCCACAACACACTATGCATTGCATTTAGGCTTTTAGCCAATAAACCATCATTTAGCCGATGAAGGATCTTCATCTCCTTCGCTACTGGAGCATGAGTAGAGAAGAAAATGGGACTGGTAATGCGATGCAATGGTGCGGAGCAATGGCAAAGCGCGTGATGATGACGTCGAGACCAGTGTTGACGGCGACGCTGTCATATGCCAGTGAGGAGCACTAGAAGGAGGGAGAGGCAGCCGGAGATCTAGAAAAAATGAGGAAAAGCAAGATTTGAGTTTTTAAAAAAGCCTCTTACAAAGAAGAGGGGAGATCTTCTAAAAAAAAAAAAGATGGAGAAAAAACTCTTACTGGAGAGGGAAAAAAAAAGAACTAGAAAAGGAAAGAGAAAGAGAGAATGGGTGGGGGCTGCCGGTCCAAGGTTGAAGATGAAAGAGGCGTGGTTTCTTGTTTGCTAGGGTCTTCTTGTTCCTGTGGTCTTTTGACATCAGTCCAGGCTTCTTATACCACATCCCCTCAATTTCTTCAAGGTATCCAAGCTCTTTCACACAGCCCAATATCTCAAAATAACTCCATTTGTCATAATCACGTAACAACTCCTCATAGCTCCCTCCATAGTGGACTCCAACAGTGAAGTGGTCCATCTATTATATATCAAAAGAGAGAGCCCAACAACATCAACTCAGATATCATGAACAAGCTCAAACAGCATTAAAAAAATTCGTAAATTTATCTTAGGGCACACTTACCTTCAACTTAATGTACAATCCAGTGAGTGCAACCCTCCTAAGCTAAGGAGTGCGAACGGCCATAGAAGAAGCAAACTCGACTTCACTAAGTGAAACTTAGTGCAATACAAGGGACTAAAAGAGTACTTTTGCATAGTTATGGAATTCACTGCGATTAATACTCTTTTGTATTTAACAGTGTTTAATTAAACAATATTTTATACAACTTGTAGAAAATGATATTTTTGATACATTTTATTTTACTTAAACAATGCATGGCTTGTTTCTTTAATCATTATATTAAATATATTATTTGACATGTTACAATGATCGATAATTAAAACAAGCATTCCAAAAATATTTAAAAAGTGATTTTGGACACTGCCACTAATAAAAATATGAAAATTGTTAATTAGTAGCTGTTATAGTAACAGCCAGTAAACAGTGGCGTATCCAAGACCCCTCGGTCAGGAGGGCAAAATTGTTATTTGTTTTTTTGGATTTGACGACAATTCTTTTAAATTAATTTTAATTTGCTGTTCATTTGATGGTAATTTCCTCTTAAAAAATATTTTTATTACAAAAAAAATCGTTTTTCTTCTAAATCCTAATTGTATAATCAATTAACCAATTTGATAAAATTAGACATACGTACAAAAACTACAAATTTTAAACTTTTACAAAAAGGTCTCTAATACTTGAATGATAAATTAACCATCATCAAGAAAAAATTTCATGAAACTGACTTCACAAATATGTTACTCACGATCATAATTGTATAATCAATCAACCAATTTGATAGAATTAGACTTATGTACAAAAACTCCAAATTTTAAGCTTTTACAAAGAGGTCCCTAATAATAGAATGATAAATTAATCATCATCAAAAAAAATTTCATGAAATTAACTTCACAAATATGTTACTCATGATCCTCATTGTATAATCAATCAACCAATTTGATAAAATTAGACCTATATACAAAAACCTCAAATTTCAAGCTTTTAGAAAGAGATCCCTAACAATAAAATGAGAAATTAACTATCATAAAAAAAATTTCATGAAATTGACTTCACAAATATATTACTTATGATCCTAATTACATAATCAATTAATCAATTTAATAGAATTAAACCTATGTACAAAAACTCTAAATTTCAAACTTTTACAAAGAGGTCCCTAACAATGGAATGAGAAATTAACTATTATCAAGAAAAAATTTTGTGACTTTAGAAAATGGGGGTCTTGTGACTGTGAGCAGCAGATAGGAATTGAGTCATTGGGGTTTAAAAAAATATTAAGGGGGTTCAAAAAAAATAAGAAAGGGGGGAAAAATGCAAAAAAAAAAAATTTTTACATCAAAATTTATAAATTTCAGGGGGTGCAACTGCACCCCCTGAAATTCATGTGGCTCCGCCACTGCCAGTAAATAAAAATATTTTTTTAATGACGTCTGCAGTGACCAAAACTACTGCTAAAACAAAATAAATTCGTTTTGTGGCAATTTTTGGAATATTTCAAATAGAGGTGTTAAAAAAAACTGCCCCCATTAGAAAAACAAAAAGAAGAAAAAACTGCCTCTAAATGTTAGCAGAGGTTACATTGATGATCGGAGATAACGGTCGCTAAATGCCACTAAATACAACAAAAAAAAATATTAGGAAATGCAAATAAAAGATTTAGATGTAAACATCTTGTAGTGACCAATATTAGGTAGTTTAAATATCTCAATACTTGTTTTTCTTAAATAAATTCTCGAGTTTAAGTCTTATAAATTGAGAAGATCAAAGTTGAGAAGGCTTTACATTTTTGTAATTTGACTCGGTTTAATAGAATTCTGTAAGTTTTTAGATATTTGTCATTCAAAAAAGAAAAGTAACAATAGGGTATATATTTGCCCAATTTTATATGTCAAGATGGTATATAAATAGTAAAAAGAGCTATTTGCATATTTTGTTTTCCCTAATGTTAATATGCAAAGTATAAGGAAATATTTGAATTTTATTTTATTTTTCTTTTCTAACCTTACTTGGACTTGACTTTGGAGGAGTACCTTAAGATTAAACTCTTAATGTCTTAATTTGGTTGAAAAAGCTAGTCCACAGAAAGTTATAAGATTCATAGATCATAGTTTTACCACTTAATAAAGCATTTGTATTATAAGAAGTCGGTGCATGATGTCAATTTGAACAACAAAATTAGAACCCATGAGTTGATGGAATCTGAAGCACACTGTTAAAAAAAATATATAAGAATTCTATCAAAAATACTATCAACTTAAAAAAAAAAGAAAATTAAATGAAGTAGTATAAGATTTTCAACAAGTTAAGAATATGATTCCAACAATTTAATCATGTTTTCCTAAAGTATGAGACTAATATGTTAATGAGAAAAGCTTTATTTTGGTCCCATAATATATTAGTTGCATTTTCTTAATTTAATTCTCTATAAATATTGTCTTTGAATTTAGTTCCTTAATTATTAATATGCTTAAATGTTTTCATTTTATTATATTTCCATCTAAAACTTAATACTAAACTTAACATAACATTTATAATAAATCAAATGAAATTAATTAAAATATTATTCTATTCTTAATAATTCATATCACAATTAAAGTTTATAGAGGAGCCGAGTTTATAATATCACTATTCATATGATAAGTGTTACCCAAGCTTCATATGTTGGCATGCAGCTAGCGAATTAATGCTTTTATAAAATAAATGTTAAAATGCAAAGAACCCTTATTAACTCCAGGAGTTGTACAATTTGTCTCTCGATATTAAAAGTTAACAATAAATTTTCTTAAATTTTTAATTTCATGCAACATATATAATCCCACCATTGACTTTTTTATTCAAAATTCACAAAATATACCCTCTCAACTTTGCCAGAGGATGCAACACTAAATTTCATAAAATTTCACTACAAAAAATACTGCTATTAACAATGGAAAATTTCGTGACTGATTTAATAGAATTCTATTGTTGATAGGTCAACAAAGAATTTAACAATGAAACAAATTCGTTTGTGAAACTTTAGTCACAAATAATTTAAGATAAAATTTGTAACAGATAAACGATAAAATTTAAGACAAATCAATGATAAAATTTGAAATAAAAGAATTTTATTATTATTTTTTGTTTTTTTGTTAGTGTTTATCCAATATTATGAGGGATAATCTGTTGCAAATTTTTTAAAATTGTTTAACTTATGTGACATCTCAAATGACTGACAAGACATTACACAAAAATCAGTGATGGCTAGTTTGTCACAAAATTTTTTAAAAGAGAAAATTTATATAAAATTTCATGTATCTTTATTATTAGTTTTTTCATTAAAAAATAGAATGTGTAAAAAAATTTAAAAAAACCATTCATATAATGTTGAATTATAAAAAAGTATACAATTTTTTAAAAGACTATAAACTTATTGTGTTTTGATTAAAAAATAAATATTTATTATATTTTAATTAAAAAAAATTGATAATAAAAATATAAAAAAAAACTTTGTATAATTCTTTATTTTTTAAATTGTATCTAACTTAATTTTTTGATCGATCACTAGCAACACATCCATCACCAAACAAAATTAATAATTAATATTTCGTCACAAAGTTGTGCATATTTTATGACCAATTAATGATGGACATCAATTACCGAAAAAGGAAAAAGAAGTGATAGAAAGCTTGTGACTACTATTACTAGCCGTCATCACTAAATAATAGTGACAATTATCTGTTGCTATTTTTAGAACATATGTCTATATTTTGTGGCAGATTTTTAAATTACTGACCAACTCTTTCATCACAAATTTTTTTACCAATTATTTTGATAGACATATATGTTTGTCACAAATTTAACAAACACCCAAAATTGTGTCTACTTTAATCAGTGGCGTATTCAATACCCCTCGATTAGGGGATAAAATTTTCATTTGTTTTTTTGGATTTGATGACAATTCTTCTAAATTAATTTCAATTTGTTGTTCATTTGATGGTAATTTCCTGTTAAAAAATATTTTTATTACAAAAAAATCTTTCTTCTTCTAAATCATAATTATATAATCAATCAATCAATTTGATAGAATTAGACTTATGTAGAAAAACTACAAATTTCAAGCTTTTACAAAAAGTTTCTAATAATTGAATGATAAATTAACCATTATCAAGAAAAAAATTTCATGAAACTGACTTCACAAATATGTTACTCATGATCATAATTGTATAATCAATCAATCAATTTGATAGAATTAGACTTATGTACAAAAACTCCAAATTATAAGCTTTTACAAAGAGGTCCCTAATAATGGAATGATAAATTAACCATTATCAAGAAAAAATTTCATGAAATTAACTTCACAAATATATTACTCATGATCATCATTGTATAATCAATCAACCAATTTGATAGAATTAGACCTATATACAAAAACTTCAAATTTCAAACTTTTATAAAAGGTCTCTAACAATAAAATGAGAAATTAACTATCATAAAAAAAATTTCATGAAATTGGCTTCACAAATATGTTACTCATGATCCTAATTACATAAACAATTAATCAATTTAATAGAATTAGACTTATGTACAAAAACTCTAAATTCAAATTTTTACAAAGAGGTCCCTAACAATGGAATGAGAAACTAACATTATCAAGAAAAAATTTTGTGACTTTGGGGAGTGGGGGTTTTGTAATTGTAAGCAGCAGATATGAATTGAGTCATTGGGATTCAAAAAAATATTAAGGGGGTTAAAAAAATAAGAAAGGTGGGCAAAATGCAAAAAAAAAAATTTACATAAAAATTTATAAATTTCAGGGGGTGCAGATGCACCCCCTGAAATAAATGTGGCTCCGCTATTGACTTTAATGATAGATTGAATTGTCTTTAAATTAAGAATTAGTGACAAAATTCTTTGATCAGTTATAGATTTGTTTGTCACTTATCCCATTTTTCTAGTAGTAATAAAACTACTTGATTGTGGGATCCGGAGTGTTTTCAGCGCGCGCAAGATATCTTATGTGCTTTTAACTATGATTTTAACTATGACTAAAAAAATTATAATTATAATTGTTACTAATTATAACTATGACTAAATATACCTTTAGCTATGATCTGCACCTTGTAGACGCAGGAAACGCTACAAATCCCTTGATTGTGTAGGCTAAAAGAAAGTCAAACTGAAAACAAATACATTTAACACATATATCATTCTATGGGAGTTTTTTGTTGCAAGAATGTGAAAGTAAATGACCAAAAAAGTCATGATTTTATCACTTGATATAATAGATTAAATATACTTTTTTTTCCACTTATTTTAAGTTGTTCCAGTTGTTTCAGATTCATGTGTGGGCCTCTCAATAAAATCTTTCCAGAAAAGTAAAATAAAGGTACATACATTTGGTGATATCGCTTTCAAATTTATTTCCAGATACAAACATGTCAAGCGCACCATATATGATATTGCCTAATACAACATGTGCAAACAAGTCCCTTTGTGGTCACGGAATCTTCTTCATAAATATCTACCCTCAAACTTTATTTGTCTTATTTGCTCAAACTTCATCAATAATGAAATCCCAGACCTCACTCTTACAAATATTTAAAATTATATTGTCTTTTCCTCTACTTTTAAAATATATAATGCTCTCTTCTATAACTATATATAAAATATATTACATTTTAGTCCTTCAAAGAGATCTATTATAATATGTTTTTTAACATTTGATATCCAAAATAAGGTCGCACAATTATATTCTATTTTCTTATGAAAAAACACCTAATATATGTACTTGGTTAACGGATGGGATTAATTTTTGTAAACAACAAATTAAAAAGTGATCTTGTGTTATTGAACATAAAAACCAGACTGTGATAAACTTTTTTTGAATGTTACATATAAAATTGACTGATGGTGTTTGGTTCAAGTGGCCGGTTCAACACTTATTTCCTTTAAAAAGTCATGAATTTGAGTTCTGTAAATGTAAAAATTCAACACTAACTCGACTCAAATTAAAATAATTACATCGAACATAACGAGTTTTCAGATAATGGTTGTTCAAATGAAAAACTAAAATATAAAATTGAATAAAAGTAAAGTGTAGCAACTTCGTAGTTATAGAAGGTAGAGTGTATATATATATATATATATATTCTAAAAGTAGAGGGGAGGTTATTGTAATTTAAAATATTCATAAGGAAGAGGATTGTAATATACTCTAATGTTTTTAGTTTGCTTCTTCTCGATCCAGCAAATTTCTTCAGTAATGTTTATCTATGAACGTGAGAATAGATGACACACACTCAGAGGTGTTCACATGCTGGATTTTAACTAACTAATACAAACCACAATTAAATTAAATCAATTAAAATTCATATTTTAAAAACTAATTTAGATCTCATTTTTTCAATTTTAATTGATTTTTAATCAGTTTAGTTCAATTTAATTTAATTTTAAACACAAGTTAACACACACACACATAAAGTGTCAAAGTACACATACCTTGAAATTAAATTGTAGAATCGCAGAACTGATCAGTGAATTGATCTGTTGGTGATTGAGTGATTGAAGCTGCAAGATGACCTGATGGAACCACATCTTTTATATATATATACATATAGCCAGATTTTGCTATTAATGAGGGTTTTCTTCTAATTACTTCCTAATATTAATTGCTTAGCTCCACACTCATTTCACAATCCGGCAGCTTAGGGTATATTTGGATGGATGAGAATGAAAAAGCAAAATTAAAGGACAAGAAAAAAATTAACTTAAACCATTTTGTTTACTTTGATTTAAATAAGAATAGTACTGTATCTAAATTATTCTTTCCCCTCTCTAAAATTCTTCCCAATTCAAACATAACCAGAAACCCACGGAAGTTCTAAAGAAAGAGATATATTTGTATTCAAAAAATTCATGAAATATTTTCTAAAATGAATCCTTGAACAGAAACTCCAGGCCAGAGAGAGATTGTACGTACGTACCTTTAAGATTACTAAAAGAAAGATTCATTCACCTAAACGAAAGTTGAAGATATTTTGAACGTAATAATTTTTTCCAAATGAAAAAAAGAACTCTAGAATCCCGGAATCAATTAATATACCAATCTGCGGTTAATTAGAAGAGTATACAGATAAAGGATATGGAGTGGTAGGTTATTACCAGATCATGCTGGCAGCTTCAAGCTCTCAAACCAACAAAGTTGAGAGATGCGAGTGAGAATAAGGATTAAGGAGAGAGAGGGATGGGGATGCATATGAATATGATTTTATGGATAAAGAAGGCGAGGAACTCGTGACGCTGGGGGATGAGCTGATCCATATGAACTGATGAAGAAGAGAGGTTAATGATTCATGTGAGGTTTTCAATTTGTATGACTGTGCCATAGACACAGAGGGTTGGGGGTATTTAATGGTGCATTTTGCTCCTTCCTTCCTTACAGCTATTAATGACGCTGACTCATTCTTCTCTCTCTCTCTCTCTCTCTCTCTCTCTCTCTCTCTCTCTCTCTCTCTCTCTCTCTCTCTCTCTCTCTCTCTCTAGCTTTTACATTGTTTAACAATATATATATATATATATATATATATAGGGGACCAGTTATTGTGATTAATATTAGGCTAAAATATCATTTTGATATCTTAATTTTGTCTAGTAGTGTCAAAAGAGAACAAAGCTTGTACGCTGGCTCGTAATTATCCGTAAGTAAACAGTCTTGGATCATTTTAGGCTTGTTCAGCCTCTAGGTTGGCCAATTTAATTTTTTTATTATTTTTACAAAAACTGTATTATTATTTAGTATAAATAACCTCACTTTATCATATTTTTATATTTTATAATCTTATATTGAATAAATATAATAATTTTGGATATGAAAACTTTTGTAAATTTTTAAAAATAAATATAACATTTTTAAATTTAAACATAATATAGTTAATTTAAAAAGAAAATATGAAAAATTAGGTTATTGGATGGTTATTTAATAATATTAAAGAAGTAATGTTTTATATGTATAAATTGTATTTTAATAAAAAATTATTGAATTTTTTTACTAAAAATTTTAAAATTATATTATTTAAATATAAAAATTAAAAAAATACTAATAATAAGAGTGGCACGCGACCAGCCTATTTAAACTAGTTTATCTTTTAGCCCATTTGACAGTGTTAATTTTGTCTCAAGTTTTATTTTGGTCCCTTAACTTAATTTTGTTTAAATTTGATTCATTAGCTTTACTTTAGGTTTCACTTTGACTCCTTTTTTTTTGTCAATTCCAATTTGATCTCTTAATTTTACCTTAGGGCTCACTTTGGTGCCTTAGTTTTATGTTAAGTTTAATGTTGATCCCTTATTTTTATTTTGTTATATTTGGATCCCTTACTAAATATTAGATTTACCCTTTAATTAGTCCCTAATTTTATTTTGTTTCAATTTGGTTCTTTATCTTATAAAAATCACTTAAATTAATGATTTCTTCTATTCAACATTGCCAAGATGCCTAACAAAAAAGGTTGCATGAGGTTATCGGAGTTAAACAAAAATTTACATGAAAATTTTCTATTAACTATTTTGGTGGTATTCAAAATAAGAAAATATTTGAGTATTTTTTGTAAATTAAAGGACCAAATTAAAACAAAATAAAATTAGGAGACTAAAGAGAAATATAAGATAAATTTAAGGGATTAAAATAAAATTAAATTAAAATTAAAGGGCCAAAGTAAAACCGAAAATAAAGTTAAAGAACTGAATTGAGACAAAAATCCAAGATAAAGTCATGGGAATAATTAAATTAGAAAACATTAAGTCAAGGAACCAAAATGTTTGGCCTTCTTCGTCTTCTTATTATTATTAGTTTCTACAAGTCCTCATAATTAGTTTGCTTAGTTAGAACTCCAAAAGTTTTAAACCCATAATACGTTTTAGAGAAATTGAATTTATATTTTTTTTATTTCTCAAAATATTTTTCATTAGAAGTAATCTTGATTAATGTACTATTGGATACTAAATTAATGTAAATATCTCCTCACAATAGAGATTCAAATATGAATTTGCTACTTTACAGAAAATTAGTCCCTTCTATAAAACCTAACTCCAATTGGTAAATTGAATTTATATTGATAACAAAAGATTTCCAGTGGTTGTGTTTTGAGATTTGATTAAACAAGGTTGTTAATGGTGTTAATTAATGTAATAGAGAATTAAGAAAGTACCCATATTATATATATACTTCAAAATATATACAGATGAAAACAAGAAAATTAATTAATTAATAAGGAAGCGGGGGAACCAACATATCAAGTTACGTTATTAGAAAAATAAAACTATGGGTTCTGTTTCAATTATTTTCAAAGTAATATAACAAATTGTTTAATAAATATTTGTTTCTAATTTTTAGTTATATATTTAAAGTTTAATTGTTTAAATATATAGTTTATTAGTTGTATGAATCACAGGAAATCAAATAAATTTAGACAAATTTCATTTTTCATTTGATAACCATTTGAAATATAATATAAGATTATTATATATGTTGATTTTATATTCCAAATTATATATATATATATATATATACAACTAAAAGGTTATAATTTTTTATATGTCAGAATTTATTGTGCATGTTAATGATCTGATTATATATGATATACTACTTTCACTTGCATTAAAGTGCATCTTAATTTTTTTAATTTCTTTAATTTTTTCAATGATAATAAATTAAAATCATTTCTACTCTCTCATATAAATTTTAAATTTCTAATCTTTTATATAAATTTTATTTTGTTATATGCTAATAAATCACTTTAAAAACCAATATATGTAAGGTCTTAGCTTAGAGCCATATATAATAGTATATATATTGTACTTTATATTTATGATTATGATTACAGTGATGAATAACACATTTTATAAACATGTTGTCTTGAAAACATCATGCAACAAAGTTTAATTATATTTACAATCCTATAAAATTTTAATAAAAATGATTTTAGGATAACTAAATCAAACTTTTTTGATAAATTCATTGAACATTTGAGAACGAAATATTTTTCGAAAATGATTATAATTAAGAGTAAATTATTAATTTAGTATATGCCATATTATAATTGTTTTAATTTAGTTATTAAAATATTATTTATTTCAAGTTAGTTTAATTTTATTGTTAAAAGTTATTTTGACAAATAAAAAGATAAAATTGATACAAACACACAATCTTTTAAAGCTTAAATTAAAACACTCAAAAACTAAATTAAAACAAGTATAATCTTCTATAAATAAAATCAATAATTTAGTTTATATTTGATTATTAATCATGAACTATGGGTCCACAGAAATAAAAACAGAAAATTGATTGCTTTTCTTGCCCAACAACTTTCACATGCATCATGTCTCTCTTACAACAAAGCTTCACCACAAAGCTTCACACCCTTCTGGCCTCTTATCACTCAATTTTTTTGGCAGGTATTTTTAATTAAAAATAATTTTATTCGAGTTATTATTAAGTATTAAATATAAATACTTCTAACAATAAAAGTTTAAATTTGAATTTACTACCTTATAGAAAATTATTTTTTTCTACTAAACACAACCTTCGTTGAAACAACAATTTTGATTTGATTATTCTTTCTCCAAAGAGCTATTAAACATATTGTCCCCATGTGATTTGAGACCCTTGGTCCTACAACCACTTAACCATTAAATAACTAATATATGTTCAACCAAAAGTATTATTGCAGTCGGTACGATCAAATATTAAAACGTTAGTTAGTGTAATCCTAAAGTTATCCAAAAGTAGAATAAATTATTGATTTGTTCTCAAAAAAATTTACAGTTATAAAAATCAAATATTTTAATTTAATTTTTGAAAAATCATGTCGGTATAAATTTGATCTCTTTGTTTATCAAAGTAATTTTTTACAATGAAAAATTTGAGATTTAGTAATAGAATATTTTGTAATTTAGTAATAGAAATGACCAAGTTATGAAAAATGTGATCTTTTAACAATTAAATTGAGCCACTTGATCTTTCAATGATTAAATTGAAATTGATTAGTAATTTATTCATCCTACACATAATATAAAAATATTTTAATCATAATAAAAAATTAAGAGTGAATTACTAATTATATCCTTGAAAAATTATAGTTGTTTCAATTTAATTCTTCAAAGATTAAATGTCTCACTTTGGTTTTTAAAAGATTATGTTTGTCTCAATGTAATTTTTTTGTTACTAAATCACAAAATTTATTATTGATAAATCTCTAATCTTTATTGTCAAAAGTCACTTTGACAAACAAATGGATCTAATTGAGACAACCATAATCTTTTGAAAACTAAACTTGAGCTTTTGTCATTTTCGTTGATAAATCACAAAATTTACTATATATTGTTAAATCTCTAATATTTTGTTACCAAAAATCAATTTGACAAACAAATGAATCAAATTGAAATAAATACTATAAATAATTACTAAAATTTGATACTTGATATTTTAAGAAACAAATTGAGAAAATAATAATTTTTGAAAGACCAAAACATCATTTTGGTCCCTCATAGATACCTTTTTTTTCAAGTTAGTCCCTCACAAATTTTCATTCTCAATTTGATCTCTTATAGATTGATATGTTATCAATTCAGTCCCTCATAGATTTTCATTCTCAATATATTCCCTCACAAATTGATATGTTATTAATTTAGTCTCTCACATATTTATATTTTCAATTTAGTCCCTCACAGATTTATATGTTATTAATATAGTCTCACATATTTGTATTTTCAATTTACTCCTTCATAGATTTATATGTTATCAATGTAGTCCCTTTATCAAAAGTTGTAACCATCGAAAGTTATGGCCAACAAAAAAGGACTAAATTGATAATATATCAATTTGTGAGATATCAAATTGAGAATAAAAATAAGTGAGAGAGTAAATTGATAACATATCAATCTATGAGAAACCAAATTAAAAATAAAAATTTTTGAGAGACTAAATCGGTAACATATCAATCTGTAAATAATCAAATTAAGAATAAAAATTTATGAAGTACTAATTTTTTTTTTAAAAAAAAAAGTATCTATAAAGGACCAAAAACACTAAATGAATAACTTACTCTAAAAAGTTAATAATGTGGGGTTAGAGGTGGAGGAGGTTGGTGGAGTCAGTTGGGCGTGCCACTTTTTGTCTTAAGCTTTGGGCGGTTCCTCTGTGTTTGGTTGACAAACAGTGACAAATGGAGGGAGTGACCCAAGTGGAAGGCAAAAGGACCACACATCAACGTGAACTTGAGCATCAACATGTTGCATTATTCGCCTTTATTTCAAATAGCTAATAGGTGTGTGTTTGCGTCGTGATACACTCGTGAAGGGGTACATGTTAGTTCTATGAGTTAGATTTGATGTAGTGGTCCGCACTTAATAGTTTAAATTAAAAAAACCCTGCATCAGATGTGTAGTGTATATATTAAGAGTTGTTTTTTGACTAATAATTTAAGTTTTTAGCTTGATAATAATTGTTATTGGTTATATCACAAGTTTAGGCTTAAGATTAGTTATGTGGATAGAATCACATGGTTTTGCTTTTGTAATTTAGGTCAATCACTTGAATAATCTTCTATTCATTATGGTTGTTGTGTGGTGGTTATGAATAAAACACCTATTAACTAAAGCTGCTCCCTCGCCTTACCAAACCGTAGCTATAGTTTCCCTTCATTTTTGTTTTCCAAAACCAAAAAAAAAATGTAAATTTTACTCTTTTTTTTGCAATAAATTTTTAAAATCATACTCTTTTTTATTTTTTAAAAATTTATTTTTCTTCTTTATAATTATGAAATTCTTATATTTTAGACTAATTTTATATTTTTTATTTAGAAAGATATGTTATAGTCAATTTTTTTTTATGTTTGATAACCTAACATCGATCACTTATTTTTTTAGACTAAAATATCAGACATCGATCTGCAGTGACATCTTTTTTTTTTCCCTCTATTTATAGTAAAAAATTGTACCACAGTATGTAAAAATTGATGTTTTTAAGCTGATAAAAGGTATTTTAATCTAAAGATATATGACAATAGCTTATTAAATGTCAAAAAGCATACTTTAATGAATTTTTCTAGACAAAAAATATAAAATTGGGTTCAAATGTAATATATTTAATAGTTACAAGGGAGCGATTTAATATTTTGAAAGTAGAAAGAAGGGGAGCGGAATTTTAAAAACGTGCACGAAAGAAGTGTATGATTTATTCTCTTTTGATTATGGTTTGAGGAATTAAAATGGATCGATCAATCTCAATCCAATTGAAAATTGGCTATTGATTCAATTTTGTTGACCCGAAAAAAGTTAAAATTTATTATTATAAAATATTAAAACATATTGAGCATCCTTTATGTTTTCCAACCTTATAATTTTTAATGATATTTTATTATTGAAGTTTGTTACACTCAATTAATGAGAATCGAATCCTTTTATGGCCAACGATGAGGAGCAACGATGGCCAATGAAAAGGTATGGGAAACCAACACTATATTTTATATATATATATATATATATATATATATATATATGTATGTATGTATGTATGTATATATTTTGGATAGAGAAAAGGAGTGTGAGAAAAAATTTATGTATACAATCTTTCAGTAGAAATTGTAGATCAAATATACGAGTCATGAACTGTTGTATTATAAAGGTAACACGTATGTATACTCTTGTACATTATAATATGATAAAATTAACCTGTTAGAAACATAAAATTACTTTAAAAGAAGATGATTTATTCGAATTTCAGTCTAATATCATGTAATTTATTTTTTTTAACACTAACATTCAAATTCTTCTATTTTGCATTTTTTCTTATTTTTTAAGTTACTGCTCTAATAAAAAACTGGGCTATTAAAAAAAAATTCAATCATTGACAGGTTCAGCTAGTAAAAAAACTAATGAAATTTCTTCTTCAATTAATTGTATTTTGGTCTTCAATTTTGTTTTGTTTTGATTTGGTCCTATAACTTATAAATCGTTTAAATATCTTTTTTTTTTAACATCATCAAGATTAGGAGTATATAAAACCAAACCAGAGTAAATAGATTGAACCAAGTTAGTCTGAACTAATTAAAAATTAAACAAAATTAAAAGAAGTCATTTTTGTTTGGTTTTCAAATTGTTCAATTTAAATGGTTCAGCTCAGTTATCAGATGGAATGTATTTCTAGCCAAACCAAATCGAACCAACCGTCATATTATATATATTTGAAAATAAGAAATTATTTGACTTGACACTATTTCTTTATTATTTTAAAATATAAATATAAATTATTATAATTTAATTTTACATTTTAAAATTTTATTTAAAAATTAGTCAGAAAATGCCAAGCTAGTATTATATTCATCGCTCAAATAATTTTAGAATAACTAATGCTGTTCTACTTGTTGTTGTCTTTTTTACATTTAATTTTTTTCAATATATATATATATACACCCAAAACAAAAGATGCTTCATTTTTAAACATAAAATTTGATTGCAAAATATTACCAAAATACCGAAATATTTATACACACAAAACAAAAGATGCATTCTTTTATAAACATGAAATTTGATAGCAAAGTATTTTTTACAAGTATATTTTTAGTAATTTTAAAAACCAATTGAACGGAACGAACCAAATCCTTTTGTAATATATTTGGTTTGGTTTGGTTTGGTTTGTCATGCTTCAATTAGGCCGATTGAACCAATTTGTCCATCAATAATTTTTTTTTTGTTTGAATCAAAGTATCTCCAAACTACTTTGGACTTGGAACTAATCTCGGGTCGAAAATATTAAAGTTAAACTCCTAACAATGCGCTTTTAAAAATTTGAATTTGCGTTTTCCTTTTTATAGGGATTGAGATCGCTTACCATCTCACCCAACAATTTACTAGTTTGTCCATCAATAATTTAGTTTTATTTGATTTAAAATGTGCTTATAAATTGACTGAACCTCATTTATGTACACCAGTAATCAAGATTCTTAACAAAAACAAATTTAATGTAACTTCTTAGAGACATTATTCAAATATAATTTTCATTACAACAGACGTTGTGTTTGATGGTGTGAACATTCCTTTTTTTTAATTATTAGTATTTTATTGTTTTAGTCTAATTAATACTCTATAAATTTTATCAAAAAATTCTAATAATTTTTTTTTTCAATTTCTATGGATATATAACTACAGAGATTAGGGTTGCTACATAGTTATGTTAAATATTTTTATGGTTAGAAAGAAAGAAACATTTTGGAAATTAGAAACTGATTTGAAATAAAACAAAACTAAGGAATAAAAGTGAATCATAATCAAAATTAAGTGAATAAATTAAAATTAAAGATAAAAGTGATCAAAAGTATCGAATTAGAATAAAATGAAATAAAGAGATGACAATAAAATTTATAGTAAATTGAAGAATAAATTTTTTACCTAAAATAATTAACTAACTTTATTGATGCCCGTTGACTAGTCTCATTAATTCAGGGCATCAAGAAAACCAAAAGAAGGCATTGTCTTATGTGAATATGGTTTCTCTGCTCTTCCCCCTCTATTTTTCTCTTGCTTTGCGTATGCACGTGTTAGAGCAACGTAGACTCTACACAAACAGGTGAAACTTATATAGAACCTACATCAATCTAACAACGTGCATGCACCAAACAAAAAGAAAGAAATTATGTATGTCAGTATAATATATTAGACGTTTTTTTATTAAAATTGTAATTTCAATATTAATATGTTTTTATTTTTTATTTTGGTAGATATATGCTTTGTTACTTTGATCAGGCTATTTTTAACAAACTGTATAGAAATGTATGATTGAAATGTTTTTGATAAAAGTAATTTTTTTTCATCCTTTATATTTATTGTAAGTATTAATTTTGTTTCACATATTTGTTTTGTATTAATTTTATCTTATTTGTTTAAAAAATGGGTTAGTCTTGTCTTACTTTTTTCATAAAATGTGTTAATTTAATTCAAATTTTGAAATAAATGAATTCATTATTTTTATCATTATTTGTGTACTGTCTTTTTTTTTTTCTAATGTTACTATTATATATGGTAATTTTCTTTTTTGTTTTACTAAGGGTATACCCCACTCAATTAAATAAGATTAATCCATTCTAGATCTATTGAGCGCAAATAATAGAGTCTTCCATAAATTAACGTCTCAATGAATTAGACTTTTCTTGTCTTGTTGGATACGAACAATGAGTACCAACTTACCACTACGATCAATTAATATTGAATGTATAACAGTAATTTGATATAGTACTTTGAGCATTTTATCATATAACCATCATTTATTAAAAAATAAAATTTCATTGAAAAATGAGGAGGCAACCTAAATGAGACAAAATTAAAACTTAGTCCAAACATACAAAACCAAATTAAAACTTTGAAACTTCAAGTTACTAGTAACTTCTGATAAGCATTTGTCTACT
Source organism: Biancaea sappan (assembly GCA_037074585.1). Classification (NCBI taxonomy): domain Eukaryota; kingdom Viridiplantae; phylum Streptophyta; class Magnoliopsida; order Fabales; family Fabaceae; genus Biancaea; species Biancaea sappan. Next base: position 4,571,314 of record CM073496.1, on the reverse strand, counting down.
TATTTAAAATGTCGGCATTTTTATTAATGATTTAGACAATTTTAACAGTTGGGACAAAATTGACAAAACTGAGAAATCTGACAAGGACAAAAACCTATGAAATTAAAATAAAATATTTTTTTAATAAAATAAAAATTATTTTCACATTAAGTTAGGGTTATATAAAAATAACTAAGAGCAGTGTCATGTAAGGGACAAGGCAACTAAGACAGTTGCCTTAGGCCCCTCAAATCTACGTTAGGCACCTAATTATTAATTGACAATTAGTTTCTATTTTAATGTCTAACAGTTTGAAAAAAATACATATAGGTAATAGGAATTATCACATTAATTAGCTTTTACTTTAATGCACAACAGTTTGAAAAAAAAAACGCATAGGTATTAGGAATTTTAGAAGTCAATCTCATTAAGTTATAATACAAGCTCTACTATTTTTTACAATTCATAGAATTTTTTTTCCTCCTTATATGAAACCATTTTTGGTTTTTTATTTGAATTCAAAAAATTTAAAACTTTAGGTGAGGATGAATTACAAAAATATTGTATTAACCGTGAAATTTTTTTAAAATTTAGTGAACATTGTGATATTGATGATTTTGATTTATTTTTAAAATTAAAAGTTTTGAGAAAAGTGTTAACAAAGGAAATTAATACTTCAATAAAAATATTAAGTTATATCAAAAGATTTGATTCTTTTTCAAATATATGCATTGCTTATAGAATATTATTAATAATACTTGTAAATTTGCTACTGTTAAAAGAAGTTTTTCAAAATTAAAATTGCTTAAATCCTATCTTCGATCAATAATATTACAAAATAGATTGAATGAGTTAGCCATATTATCTATTGAGAGTGAAATGTTAGAATTACTTGATTATAAAACTTTGATAAATAATTTCACAGTTAAAAAGGCCTAAAAATAATATTAAGATTAATTATTTATATTTTATTAAGTTTTTCTAATAGTTTTGACTTAGGCTCCGAATTCTCTAAGCACGACCCTGACCAAGAGTTAAAGATAATCAAATACATTAAAGCATCCACAATGGCAAATCTCACTTGAATTTTTATTGTAGGTCCCACAATACTGAATAAGTTTAAGCAACTCTTCACTATTTTAAGTAACTCTCCGCTCCAGTGATGAATCTCATCAGAACCTACAAATGAGTCCCACAATCAACTCTCCATTATTTTAACATTTATTACTCTCTATTAACATTTATTATAAGTTGATTATTTTATTATTACCTTTTGTGTAAGAACTATTTTTACGGGTGGCAGTTAATGTAGTGAACTAAAATGATGAATTAAAATAAAAATCAGTTCTTAAATTTAAAATTTTTTTAAAAATTACTACTATAGATATTTTTAGAAGCCTGAATTTATAAAAAAAGAATATAATTTAAGACAATATATTTTAAAAATTAGTATCAAAATATATATCACAAAAATAGTGAACTTTTGCCAAAAATTTCCTGATTGATGTACCTAAGCTCGCCCAGCTCGTCAACGGTCAGTTACTAACCTGGTGAGCCCCAACTGACATCTATTAAGTGGGCCTCATTTTGAATCTCCATCCTTGCCTAATGTAGTAATGTTGCAGGCCTATTAGGAGTACTAATCTCCTAGGTTGGCTTGAACACAGCTAAATGTTTCCTTATGGGTCCCTACTCTCTAGGGTGGGTTCCAGATTTCAAGTTGAAGAAAAGTATTACCAAAAAGTAAGGGAAAAATTACATGTTAGTCCACCTCATGTAAAGTTGACCGCGTCTAATTTTATTTTTGAAAGGAGTATTGAGCATAAAAATAAAAAAATTAATGGACACAAAAAATAAGACAAAAATTTATAAAAAAAGCTCGACCTCTTTTAAAGATCAACTTCTTATAGTACAATTCAAAAAATAAAAGGCTACACTTTTCAATTCTCAACCATTGGTGAGATCTTGAAATTTGTGTTGAATTTTAATATAATAAGTTATTTTAATATTGAATAGAACTTTTTTTATTTTTTATAAGATAAAATGAGTTTAAGAATTAAATAAAATTTATTTACTTTTATTTAGATCAGTTTCATATTTTAATTAAAAATAAATAAATGTTATCGTTCAAAATCCCACTTCAGAGCCTAGATCTTAAGTGTCATATTCTAATTAAAAGTAAATTAATGCTAATTTTTTTAATCAATCTTCTAAACACACTCTCTAACCTACTCTCAATACCTTCAATCGCAATCTCCAGAGCCTCCAATCTCTCATACACACTCTTCATCTTCTCTACAGTAAAAATCTCACCTTCCCTCAAAATCCCACTCAATTCCGAACCCACACTCTGCAACTCGATGTCGTTCTCCTCACACGCAATCACCCTCTTATGCATCCTAGCCCTTGCCACTGTTGATAAGTGCGATACTAAAAATTTTAGTTTGTAGAGATAAGAAATAATTTATAAATATTTTTAATAAAAAAATTATAAATATGTATAAATAATAAAAAGTATAAAATATATAAAATATAAATCTATTAAATAGTACTGTAATGAGATACATTTAACTTTTAAATTTAATTTACAAAATATTATATAAATATTTTTAATAAAATAAATAATTATGACGTAACATTTAAGAATAATATTTAAATTTTTGTGAGAGTAAAAAAAATACAATATATATTAATTAAAAAAAAATTCCCTTCAATGTAGTTTTGTCTTTGACCATCGACCACTTCGTTGACTTCGGCTTCGACACTCACAAAGCAAAGATCGAAAGAATCAATTGCAACACAAAAATGATGAACCCAATAACCTCTCAGGCATACTAACCACAACACAAAAATGGGTATCAATGGGGATGGGGGAGATTCCATTCGAGCATGGATGTGTGATGTAGAATTTTCTTGTTTATGTATTTTCTTAACTAAAAAAATTTTAATCACCGTTAACTATTAGTTAAATTAATAATTAATTAAGTTGAAAAATTTTTTTAATATAAAAAAAATTATAAAATTTTTTTGTATTTTAAAAAAAATTTATAGAGACAAAATGTATTTTTTAAAAATATAAAAAAGACAATTTAATAAATAGGCCATCTAACAGCCAATCTGCCTAATAGTGTTAACTTCTAAAAACTAAAACATATAAAATTAAACTTTCAAATACAATTAAACCATATTATTATTTATTTTGACTTTGAGCAACTAAATTGTTAATATATTAAAAGAAAAACAAATTACTTTCAATAAATTAATTACCCCAAAAAAAAAAAGTTCTTCCCCGAAAACCAGTTTCGAAATGCCGTTAAGGATCATAAATAGAACTGGGGATTCATTTACCTCCAATCCCATTGAATCAACAAATCCATGAAATCCCCAATAACCACAGGACCCAAACCCCAAAGATGTCAACGGAGGCTACATGCGAGCGGCTGCAGCGAGCCCTATCGGAGTGCCACCGGCGAGTCCCGGCAGGTCCGGGTCGCGATTCGGCGTGCCGTCACCTGAACCACGCCCTGGCCACGTGCATCGTCTCCCTGGCTTGCCCTCACGAATCGGAGGCTGTTCGGAACCTCTGCTCCAGCGGCGGCACCGCCCTCAAGCGCTCTCAGTGCCAACAGGCTCAGCTTTCTCTCTCCCTCTGCCTCTCTTCTCATCAACACAATTCCTGACCTGCAATTCTCAAATCACGAAATCCCTAGTCCTTCTAGAATCTTGTTTTCTGGTAATTTCTAGTTTTTTATCAAATAAATATATCTGATTTTTTTTTTTTGCGTTTTTACTAAAACTGTATTTTAGTCCGAGATTGAGCATTTTGCAATTTAGTCCCTTAAACATTACTTTTTTGATTTAGTTCATTACATATGAAATATTTTTTAATTTGGTCCCTCATAAAATTGTCTTTTCAGGTTAGTCCTTTAAAAATGAATATTTGATTCCTACAAATAAATATATAGTGAATATGATCATCTATTAATATATTATTAATGAAATTAATGAATGTAATAATATGTATATATTTTTTGACACAAATGGCTACTTAGTTGTCATTATATAATTTGTAGATTAATTGTTAATTTTGTTAATAGTAAATTAATAGAAGGATATTGTTGATAGTAATTTTAATTATAAGGAACTAAAGTAACGAATATCTTATTTGCGAAGAACTAAATTGATAAAGGTAATTATATGAGGGAATAAATTGTAAAATATAAGATCTTACTCTTTTTTTTGTGTGTTGGTCCGATTGTTCAGGTCGTTGATTATGTTCTCAATAAGTGGGATTTGACAAATCAATTGGATGATCTTGTTTGTCCAAATAAGAGATTTGATTTTTTTTTCCTTTTGAATAAATTAATGTGCTGTTATTGTTGATGTTAGAAAGATACCCTTATTACTATATTTAGTTCTAATGTTTAAATAATGTATTATTTTATCTTTTTATGTTAATTCAGTAGGGACTAAATTAATAATAATAGATTTTATACGGCTAAATTTATGGAAGTAGTGTTTTCGAAGGATAAATATTGTCGTTTGCTTAAAAGATATATATATATATATATGTGAACTTCTGGAAAAAAATATTTTAATCTGAGATAGATGAACTATCATTTACTATATATTATTTTATTTCACTTGAATAACTGGTTATTAAAAGCTTGCAATGTTTCGTGTTTTTTATCTTATTTAATTGTTTTCATTCCAGATTTGACTTAGATTTTATTGAAGGCAAATTGCGTATAAATTATTATAATTTCAGATTTGACAGCTATATCTGAATAAAATTATGATAACAGAATAATATTATAATTATTTTAATGATTATGAGACTATATTAAAAGAAATAATTTTAAAAGACCAGATTAAACGTTGACTTACATGACAATTTTTGTTTTTGTTTTTTTTAAATTTTTTTAATTCATTGTCCTTTCTTTTGTAATTTTTTTTTTTTAGTTTGTGGCTTCTCTTGTGCTTTCATTTTTTTTTTTTTAGGTTCAATCTATTCTCCTATTCAATTGGAGTATTCTAAAGTAACAAAGGACTTTATTAAAATTTCATATTAGGCACATAAATTGGACATATGGATCATCCTGTGGATGATTAAGAGGAAATAAAGCAACTCTGACTTCTAATTTAAGTAATATCGTTGATAAATTATAATTCATTTTTGAGGTGACACTTTTGACAGGATTAAAATTGAATACAATTTTTTGTTTTTGAAGTAAAGACATTTAATAATCAAACAGAATTCTTTGATCCTGCCATTGATGTCAATGATTATTTTTGATTTAAACTAATTTCTATTACAAAAACTGCCCAAAACTGTTTAATTGTTGGTTTTAATCAATTTATATATTTCGATTATTCGGTTTTTAGTTTGAGGTTTGAAAAAATAGAACCAAACCACAATGTATCATATGTGTGTGTGTGTGTGTGTATATATATCAATTAAATATAGATTCAAAGGCCGAAAAAAAGACTTGGGAATTATTTTAAATACCGTTATGCTATATATGCATTTTTTTTGTCATATAAACACAAAATGAACAAAAGATTAACAAATCCTAAGGATCCCTTTATAAATTTTTAAAAATTATAAGAATTAATCTATATGGTAAAAAAAAAAAGTTAAATATGAAGTGAAACTAAAAATATATGTTATCCTCTTCTCAGGTTTAAATGGAGAATCTGTTTTCCAAGAGTCCGTCACTAAGAAATTTCCATCAGGCATAGGTATCAATGTATGTTTGATGGCTTGAGAAATATTTATTGCATTATTGAAAATTAAGTAATATGATGTCATTCATGATTTTTACATATATAGTGCAAATAAATGTTTTAAAATTTTTATTAATAAATTTTATATTAATTTGCAATGTAATAATGTTTGATTAATCTTTTCTAAATCAGCCGTCAGAGCAAATACGATATAAATAACCAACTTGAGTCTAAGATGGCTCTACTGAGTAAATTACACTAAAATCTCCCAAAATTAGGTTTATTGAATCAAACCAACAGGCCTAACATTCACCCTTGACTCAACCCAACATTAGTTATTAAACTGTATTGCATTAACCTTCTTTAAAGTTTAATTAAATTATATTTGATATTTTTATTTCAAAAATTATACTTAACTTTCCTAACAATATAATTAATATTTCAAAAACTTCTTCAATTTATTTTTTTAAAAAATAATATAACAATAACAATAATTAACGTTAATTTCTAACATAATAATGATATTTTATTCTTAATACAATGACAACAAAAATTGTTAAGTGATTTATTTTTTAAAAACATTTATGTTGTGTAAAAAATCAACCTCAAAGACAAGAAAATAAATTAGTGGACAAGTTTATATAATTTTTAAAGCAAGAATGCTAACATATAATTTAAGTAACCAAATGTGATAGGTCTTTATTATTCATTATACATGCATCGATTGACATACTAAAATCATTAGTATCTCATGTCAACCATCTAACCACCGATCGTATAACTAAGAGCATAGTTCGTGTGATCAAAATCTTATGTAAAATTGGAAGGGACACATAATAAATTGAATCTTAAGATTGAATCGAGAATCATAAGATTCTGTACGAAATATAAAATAATATATAAAAAATATATATAATGATATTAATTTTGTAAATGATACAAAACTATCAAAATTTCATTATATTTCAATAATACAAATTCAAATGTCATACAATTAATAAAGAAAAAAATAGAGAACAATCTCCACTTTTTTTATTGTATTTAAAAACCTTTTTTTTCACCAATAGATATTTTCTTATTCAAAACTTACAATACTGTATCTCATTATCTACTTTCACTAAATTAAGTTAAAAATTGAACAAATTATGAGTGATAAGATTATAATTGTATAACATTAGTAAAGACAAAAGTTATTTTAATGACTTTTTTCCTTCTCAATTGACTTAATAGATTATAAACATATCAACAAATAAAAAAAATTCAAAATATTATAGTATCGATAAAATCATAAAATCGTAAGATTTTAAGATTTAAATAAAAATCTTTACTGAGATCTTAGAAGATTTAGATCTTAATATGATTGGAATCATTCGAGTTGTTTGAAATTGTAAAATTGTAAAAAATCTTAAGATTTAGATCAAAATCTTAACAACCATGACTGAGAGTAAGTGACTTTAACACAAAAAAATACATCATCAATTATTCAATCACGATCAAATAGCTTGCATGAGATACCAATATCTTCAGTACTGGAGCCAACCCGAGCCCACCTACACACATTCCCCACTTTATTTGGATCAAGCATAGTCCCGCAAAGCTTAAGCGTGGTAATTTCAGCAAAACCGAGAGACAAAAATTTACAGCACAAATGAACAAGCTACGCAGAAAACCTGGCCCTGTCATGTGGAGCGGCATAATCGATTTTGGGGCCGATGGGAACGATCCCGAATGGATTGATTGTTGGATGGCTTCCATAGTAATGCAACTTTATATGTTCCATGTTCACTGTGCTACTCATGCCAGGAATTTGGAATATGTCTTTTGTATAATTGAAGAGGTTGGGGTATTCCCGTAATAGCTTCTTGTTGCACTTGAAGTGAACTGCGTAAACCTACAAATTACACCACACTTTCATCCCTGAATAAGGAAAAACCATTGGATTTGATGCACGCAACTTATATCTCAACATACAAAAAGGGTTAGAATTCTTGACATGAGAAGCCAAATAACAACCCCAACTGGCTTTTAATGAGACAATCAAATTTTGAGTAAATTACTAATTAATCTTAAAAATATTACAATTATCTCAATTTGGTCCTAAAAAGATTAACTATCTAAATTTAATATCAAAAAATTATATTTGTCTCAATTTACTCTATTTTATTGCTAAATCACAAAATATACTATAATTGAATCTCAAATTTTTCTCTACCAAAAGTTACTTTGACCAACAGAGAAACAAAATTAAAATAAACACAAAGATCTTTGAAAGACGAAATTTAAACACTTAATCATTTAGGGACTAAATTAATAATCTACTATTAACTTTTTAAGGAATCACGTATAAAAGAACATAAAGAAGGCAAAAAAATTATTGCAATCTCTGTCTTTTTCGTTATTCTTGATTATATAAGGTAATTATTATGCATTCATTGAGAAACAACGAAAGCACGCTTTGTAGGAATATAATGAAAGAACATAAAAAATAAAGAATATCCATTAGAATTTGACGGGACTGATGTAAATGGGTCATTTAGGATTATAATCAGGGAATTAGGAAGAAAGGGAGGGACACTTATAGGTTGGGTTGATAGTTGTAACTAACTATTACAGTTATAACTAACTATGGGACCTAGAGGCCTTTATAAGGTGGGTGATGGCTTGAGTGCTAATGCTAAGGGAGGAGAATTTTGGTCAGTCTCGGGGAGAGTCCTAGCCTCTTGAAAGCTAGGAGTATTGTGTATTGCCTTTGGGCATTTCCAATCAATAACATTGGTATCATTCAGCTTACATTTGTATTATCTTATTACTGTTACTGGGTAAGGGGGTTAATCAGAATTCCAGATACATTTCAAAGCTTTTCCCTTTCCTGTAATCTCGGTGACAGTTTAGACCTACAACAATTCAATTAACAGCAACAACTGTCAACTGCAACCAGCTTTCTGTTGGTCACTATTATTCACCGTGTTATGTTAAGTCAATCACTGAGCATGGATCTTTGATTTATTAAGCATTTTATTCAAGGAACTATAAGATCTGAAAGATCAGAAGACCAAGAGAAAAACAATGATGAGTTTTTAAAAGAAAACATGAAATTTGAAGAAACATATATTTATTTGCATTGTATTAAAACTATGGTCTGAAATACACAAACTAGGGTCGATTGGAGTTCTTCAAAAATCCTAACCGTTACTTCCAGACTTACCAACTTATGTCAGCCTAGGATTTCAGTTAGTTCCATGTTCCAAGAAGAGGCATTAAGTCAATTTGACGATGCATCTTCTTGAGTACATAAACTTGCATAACACATGGAAGACCAAAAGATCTGCCCAGACTTAACAGCAGTTGACCATTTTCTTTGTTGTATTCTTTCTCCCTTTTTCTTTTTTTACTAAATTACTGATTGGATTCCAAAAGATTATAGTTGTTTCCATGTAGTCCCTGAAAGATTTTGTTTGTTTCAATTGGTTGCTCCGTTTTAATGTGACTCTTAATAATGAAAATTTTGAAATTTAGCAATAGTGAATTTTATAGTGAAAAAGACTAAATTGAGACAAATACAATCTTTTAAAGACTAGATTGAGACACTTGATCTTTCTTAGACTAAATTAAAATAACTATAATCTTTTAGAGACCAAATCAATAATTTACTCTATTTTTTTATAGAAAGCAACTGACAATTGGCATTCATTCATACCTCATCAAATCTGATAAGAGTGACAAACAACCGAATATCTGCTTCAGTCAGCGTATTGCCACAAATATAGCGTTGCTTGCTCAGTATATCTTCACATTTGTCTAAAGCTTGATATAATAATTCTACAGCCTGCAGGAGCAATGAAACAGGTTCAATGACATGAAAACTAAATTGTCAACCATTACTACAAGCATCACCACAACAGAAACTACTTACCTCATCGTATGGCCCTTGCATCCTTGCAAACCCACATTTATAAACACCATTGTTTATACCATCGTATATCCACTCATTAGTCTCATCAATTTGGGCTTGCAAATGAGTTGGATACAAGTCCAAGTTGGGATTTTCTGCTATACTGTTGAATTCAGTATTAAACATGCGGATTATCTCTGAGCTCTCATTGTTAACAATTGTCTCGAGTTTCTTATCCCACAGAACCTATACAGATATGAATCCGTCAAGTGACCATATAAGTTTGTTCATTAAACTATATACAAGAAAAATCTAACCCATAATGAAGAGGAAACATACAGGAACCGTGAATTTTCCAGTGTAGTTTGTACTTGCAATTTCATAAAGTTCCCTAATGCTCTTTGCTCCATTCAAGGGATCAGGTTCGGCTTCAGGCAACTCAGTTTTTGAATCAGGGAAAATCCATCCCATATGCTCATCTGATTCTTTGGTTCTTCCCCAAATGGGTTTGACTGCCTGGTTATTCAAACAGATGGAGACAGCAAAGACTGGAATTAGTCCAAACATTGTGTTTCAATGATATACATAATGAAACTCACTAACCGAGAAGCTGATGCCTTTGTCAAGTCCTTTGATCTTCAAGTAAGCAAGGCACCTGGAAGCCCAAGGACATGCATATGATATATACAGATGATACCTTCCTGAGTCTGGTGGAAATTGGGAAGTTGGATCTCTTGAAATAATATTTCGAAACGTGGAAGCCGTTCTCATAAAAGCACCAGAGTCTGACATCTCATCGATTGCAGATCGAGCCATGCTAACTATAAGCTAAACAGTAGACATTTCAAGAATCAACCATACTGCCAAATCTTTCAAGTAATAGAATTCTATAACTTAGGTCAATATCTGGTATGCTTTAATTTATATAGCACGCCTACAGTTCTCACATAATCAGTGACTTCAGATAAAATTCAGAAAATAAGGATGTAAATAACCAACCAATTGTAGTTAAAATTGGGGCTTTTGTTTTACATAAAGATTCCATATTCAGTTCACTTCATAAGGAAATCTTCTCTAAAGGCTCTGCTAGGTTGGATTAAGAAGGAACAAATGGAAAATGACAACTTGGAAATGAGCAATGTAGTTGGACAAATGAAGTCTTGATACAATTCAGTTTCCACTCAAACTAAGCATAGCCCTGAGAAGCACCGATAACAATACTGATATGCAACACATTATGATATAAGAGTGTTTAAAGGTTTGGTTCAGTTCAGTTTTGAACCAAAATCAAACCGAACCAAACCAATTAGTTTTGAAAAAATATGGACTTATTCGATTTTTTTTTGATTTGGTTTGATTTTTGTTGAGTAGTTTGGTTCAGTTTTGAGCGACTTTGAAGAAAAAAATATCATAAAGTTTTTGTATAACATTTGAGGCATTTTATTATTATGCTTGAAAGAATTCTTTTGTGATATGTTATTTTATAAACACAAAAAAATACCTATTTTTGACTTTTTTTTATAATTTCATCTTTCTTCCTTTAGATCACCTATTAATTATTTAAATCATAACCTAATTATGTTATTTTATGAACACAATAAATACCTTTTTTTTTTTTTTAAAACCAAACCGTTCGGTAGTTGATTTAAAAATCAATTTGAACTTTCTTATTATAGTTTTTGTTGATATTTGATTGATTTAGTTTGGTTTGTGTTGGTTTAGTCGGTTTGGTTCGATTTAAACACCTATACAAACATCACAACATAACTAGTGTTTAAATTCAATTTGCAGCATCGTGTCGTACATGATTAAATTGTTAGATTTATATCAGACAAGACGCAGCTCCCTTCTTGAAACATCTGTACTTCACAAGCAAAGCATAAGAAAATATGATACTTTTCTTGTGTGGGTTAATTCAACTTAGGCAATAACCTACTTAACTAGAATTCTTAATTTGTTCTCCGTAGTACGACCATCGTCAAATATACAACTCCCCGGGAAAAGCTTTTGATTATAAGCAGTCAACGCGAAAGAATCAATAATCGGTAAACATTTTTCCAGGGTATGATCCTATGAAATTTAATTCTCCAAAATTTCCAACGAATTCAATGAATCGACACAGATTACATTTATAAAAGGGAAAATTTACCTTCACCACTGCCGATCACCGTTAGTGAATAAGTAACTTAAAAGCTGAAAGAGAAGCTCAGAGATGATCTATTTCAATTTCATTTTGATCAGCAGCGAAAACACGTCACAGGAATTAAGAGCAATGAAATTTTTTAGATCAGAGAGAAAGAGGAAGAAAGAGAGGTTTGTTCATGATACCTTGTGGGAAGACAACGAGAAAGTAAAGGAGCTCTTGGGGCTGAGATTCACGAAGGATCTCGCAGAGAACATGAATACAATTCAGTCTCTGCAGCCTGCAGGTCGTCTTTTATTGTTTATACTTTGTTTTCTTCTAGTTTTTGAAAGAGCATGGTCTTTTGTTGTACTCGCGGTCCTACCAAAATGGAGTTTTCTCATGAATTTTAAATTTTTTTTAGAGTAAATTATTGATGTAATTCTTTCAAATATTATACTCGTCTTCATTTAATTTTTGAATTATTATATTTATTTTAATTTAATTTTTAAAATATTACATATATTTTAATTTTATTCATTTGTCTATTAAAATAATAATGATAGATTTAAAATTAAATAATTTTAAATCTGACTATTTAATAATAAAAATGATTAAATTAAGATAAATTTAATTTTTTAATAACTAAATTGATATGCTTGGTCTTTTAAAAAATAAATTGAGATAATTATAATATTTTTAAATAACTTATATATATATATATATTAATTAATAAAGTTGTCAGTTTTTCTTGTATAAAAAAAATAGTCAGTTTTTTTTTTAAACTTACATGACAAAGAAAGTTTTTAAATTTATCGTTCAGTAAATCACACCTCTCGCCACAAGTTATATTGAAATGATAAGCAAAGTCTAGGTATAATTATTTATGTGTTTGATATGTGAATTTAGAATTGATAAAGTAAAGGGAAAAATATCTTTTTCATCACTTCGATTTTGAATCAATTTTAATTGTATTTGAAGTTGTCTCTATTTCATTTTATATTTTTTGGGTCAATTTTGACTTACATATTTATAAAAAAAGATTTCATTTTCCTCTTATAATTGCTGAGACAATTTAAATTGTTAATAAAATTAGTTTACAAATTGAACGTCTTCATTAAAAAGGTCAACATGGATATTACATTGTTAACGTGAATATTTAACCTAAATCTATCACCTAATAACTTCTAAAGAAGAAAAATAAATAAATTGGTTCAAGGTAATCAAAATTGAAATTTTGTATAAAATCAAAACAAACATAAGATAGACCAAATGACAAAATTGAATCAATGATCTATGAATTTTTATAAAATAAATATAAAAAAGTCTATATAGATAACTAAAATTCTTAATATACTTATTTAAATATCATTATATTTTCATAAAGCATATTATATATCACAAAAGTAATGCAAGTTAATCCATAAAATACATTTAAAAGTCACCAAAGTTTTAAAATATAACAATCCACATTAATCAACTCATAAAAGCCCCAGTAACGTCACTATCATTTCCTTACCATCACTATCAATGACATCATTTGAGCCACCTAATTCGTTTTAAATCTCCAAATCATCCATGTTATGAATTTAAATATTCCAACACATGGTGACTCTCAAATGTTACATTTGCTCCTTCTTCCTCTTCACCTCTTATTACATCATTCTTTGTAACTCACCCATCTTCAGAAGAAATATTGTCCAAGTCATACTAAACTCTAACTTTTCTACTATAGGGGGTTAGGTCTTGTAGAAGCAATTAGTTTTTTTTACAGTATAGTGAATTTGGATTCAAATTCTCCCTAGAAGAAATAATTATATTTAGTGTTTGACAATGCTTTAAACAAGATTGTCTTTAATAAAAAATACTTATAAAAAAAATCTAGCTTTTCTATCTTCAATTTTAAATAGTATATTACAAAAACAAAAATCATTCATATACTTTTGGTGCAAGTGGTTCCTTCTTTGTGTGCATTTATGAAAATTTTTTAGTACCATATGTAAGAAAGATACATAAAAATTAAGATACAAAAAAATAGTGGATTATAATCATTTATAATTTATAAATGATTAAAAACTTATAAAATCTTATCATCTCAAAAGAATTCCAATAATGTTCACATCCCAATTACAGGTCAATCTCAATATCCAAATGGCAAATCTTGCAACTCTAAACAATGATCACCATACAAATCCCACTATTGTGCTGGAAGCTTCTTGTATTGCATAAATTTTGCAGTTGGAATACCAAACAAACCCTTTGCCTCTTTAAATGTCTCAAGCTATAAGTTAGCCTTATCCCTTTCCTCATTTGTCAACATCCTATTCTAGCAATCATATAATCCATGTTTGACATGATAATCTGCTCTGAAGTTAGGACCAAAGTAAATTTGAGGTTTCAAATTATAGGCTGCACCATGCAAACGCTTATAAAATTGAGCCTTCCACCTATCATCAATGATTTTTTAAATAGGCTCGTAACTGAGAATAAAATAAACAAAAACAAATTAATACAATCAATAGTCAATAAGTTTGATTTGACGTCAAAATAAGAAACTTTGATAAGAAATGAAGAATAGGTAATTAATTAGGATATTTTGCCTCCTTTTGACATTCTTTTAAGTTGGCTTTTGTTTTTTCTTTAGCTTAGTCCATTTCCTCATATATAAAGTCCATAACTAGCTTATCATCAGCATATATTATTCAAAGCACTTTAACGAGAAGACATGCAACATTAAACACAATGACGCCTTCTTCCAAAACCTATTGTTCATAACCACTAGTTCAAACTTTCTACCATCTTGTATAGCTACAAACTAGCTAGATAATAGATACAAACGTAGTCATAAGTGACCCCTTGTCAAAACAACCTAGAGTAAGATATGCTGTAACAACTCGAGTCACAATCGGTCTAATCAAATCCTTTTGTAAAGTGCTTCAGCATAACAATCAACATTGTCTTTAAATATTTAAGAGTAGTAATTTTGCGTTGATTCCTAGTTGTCACTTGATGAATTTTCAATTTTTTCTCAAAATCCTCTAATATTAAATCAATTCAATGTGCTGCACAGAGAGTTTTATAAAGGTTCTTTCTTTTTTCTATTAACATTGTCCAACAACTTCATAATTTGTATCATTGTCAATGATAAACAACATTTTCATCTCCAACGTATTCTACTATCTCATCTAATATCTCAAACTTTCTCAACAATTTTTGAGACATCAGATACATATTTAGAAGATTAAAAAAAAAGATATTCCCTTAAAGACTGTTTACAAGAAACTTAACAATTGACCTTTTCTTTTTATTAATCCATCCATCAAAGAAGAAACCTTTTCTTTTCCATTCTAATTTGTGCTCCTGTATCAAAGACACAGTTTCCTCTACTTATTTCAAAAACTTCTCCCTGATTTCATGAAAAGTAGGTGGCTTAAATCTAAGGCCATGTTTTGTAATCATATGGCACATCTTTTCAAACTCACGGTTCTTCACACAGTTAAAAGGTATGGCACCTGTGTAAAAAAAGAGCAATTTGTCTAGTTTTTTTTTGTTTAAATAAAAATAAGATCTTAACAAACTTTGGTTCATAGCTTTTCCTTTCCCTCTACTATTTCCCTCAGTATCATCTTCCATATTCTCCACACTAACAAAATGTTCATCAGTACTTTCTTTTGACATCCCCCTTTAGTAACTTTCACAACAGCAGTTAATATTCATTTCCTCACATCATCAGGCACAGCAACACAAGGCTCAACATTATTTCTAGTACAACCTAGATGATGTTTGAAATGATAAACACCACTAGTATATGTCTTATTACAGAAGTTGCAAATAACCTTTCTACTATCTCCTTCAACTGGATAGCCATGTTTCCAATCCACATCAGTTTTACTACCCAAAGCATTCTTTCTTTTTTTTGTTTAGTCCAACCATAATTCCACTGTCACTCCCTAACCCAGCAAATTCAGGTGCAATATTACTAGATTCATTAAGTTAGACTAGGTTGAGGTTCCATACAAACTATGATTAAACTGGCCAATTTACAAGTCTCAACTCTCTAAAACTTAACAACTCCTTAGCAGCAAAGGAGCAAAGCAAAGGAGCAAAGCAAAGGAGCAAAGAAGAAGACATGAACAAAGTCTAGGAAGAATGGCAGTGGATTGAACGGACAAGCAGATGTGAACGAACAGCAGCAATAAGAGTAGAAGATTCACAGATGCAATGTCAAAGAAGAAGTCTGAATTTTGGTTTTCAAATGAGTTTTCAAGGTCGAGCTGTCGAGGGTGGTGTGAGCAGCCGATCCTGGATCGAATAGGATCGTGCTCGTGGGATCACATGGGATGATGCAACCACACAATCCTGTGGTCCAAATCACAGTAACATAGCAATCTTGATGCCGTCCGATCCAAGGTTGATCTTGCTAAATTTTGAGCCATTGGATCTGATCTTGATTACACTTGTTAGGTTAATAAATACAAAACCCTATCATTTTAAATTTATTATGTGACATATTAAGTTAATTATTCACATGCATCTTTTAATAGTCACATCTGAAATTGAGTCATTGTGAATCATTGGACACTTGCAATGATCCTGTGTAATATCTATTTTCGCTCTCGTTGTTTAAGCCATTAAATAAAATAGAACAGTTGTAGGTAGTAGCAACATAAATATGCACCAGCAGTCTGACAGCACCAGAATTCACACTGAACTATATAACCGAACTTCAAAATCCCACTTTTATTGACAGCCTTATAAATTTTACATGAATGGAGTGTTGGATACAAAAGCTACTGATACATACACAATAAAGCAGAACATGTTAAAGAATAAAAAATAAATAAATTACTTCATTCTCTTCCCTATACAATACAACTTGATAACGGTATAATTCAGCTTGTTTAACCTAACTTCAATGTGTAAAATTATATTGGGCGTATGTAATTTACAATAAAACAAATTTTAGTTGTACCATGGCATGTGAATCATCAAGAAGGAGCAGAAATACTCAGCCTTAAAAGAACAAAATTTTAAGTAAAGTTCTTAGGAATTTGCCATTAGCTTTCCCAACTAAATCATGACACATGGAAGAATATTTTTAAAAGCCCTAATCATATAAAATTAAGTTATAAAAACTTTCCATGTATCATGTTTTTATTATAAAAACTCTAATAGCAAACACCTAAAAATTATACTTAAATTTTGTCTGCCAGGAAATTTTATCAGCATTAATGGATGTTACCATCCCCTGTTTTGGATGAAAAAGAGCCACTGGCTTCTTCATAGATGTTTATGTCCCGCATGGTCTGAGAAATGAGCTAAGGTTGTAATAGCTGCCTTGTTTGTACAAATGCAAGAGCAGTCTGGTTCCTCTCTCAGAAGCCTTTTATCACGGTTAATCATCAGTTTAACCAAGGGAAGCTTTTTCAAAACTTGGCGCCAAATTTCATTTACTGTTCCATCTGGTTCTCCGTATTGAAAGTATCGCTTCACCTGAGACCACAAAATTTAATTTATGTCCTGTCATGTTCATAACAAAGGAAAAATTAAGTTGAAGTAAACAACAAGTCCTTTTCTGAGCCCCCTTTTGTTTTCACTTAGAACCCAATAACTAAGAAATAAAGATGTATAGAATGATTAACAGAATGTTAAATAAGTGTATCTTTTAGCAAATAAAAGTTTTTATTATTACAAACTGACAATCGAAGTAATAGGGTAAGATTTAAAGGCATTGAAAATTCAGATTGACATGGCAAATTAGCAGAGAACGGGTGCAAAAGGAATTGGAGCTAAAAGGACCTTCTATATTTGGTCAAGTAAAGTAAGCAGCCAGAAAATTGTCAAATTCATTTAAATATAAATTAAATCATGAAAATCTCAACATTCATTATTTCATGCACAGACTATAACAATGTACTAATTCATTTAAGGACCAGAAGCTCGGAGGAGAGGTTAAAAAAACAAAAAGAATTGTTGCTATTGTTCCATTAAACTTCAAAATATACGTGTATAACTAGCATAACTAGCATAGCAGAAAATGAGAAACCAGCAGGCACTCATACAAATATATATATATATATATATATATATATTAACTAATTCAGTTAGAAGAGTCAAAATAATGGAACTTCACTAAAAACGTATCACTAGCATAGCAGAATATTCATGAGAAATAGCATACACTTGATCATGCAAAACGATGACTAATTAGTAATTACTTTTCTTAGAAGACTCAAAGCAATAAAGCAATTATGTCGTCACAATATAATACTGTAAGTATATTAAGACAAAAGAACCAAGAGAAAGTAAGGAAAAAGAAAAAGGAATACTCATTTACAAGTCTTTTCTCATTCTGGGTATTGAATTAGTCATACAGTCAATGAGCAATCACACATTGACATTTCATATCTACCATTTTTAATTCTTCTAATCCTTTGTTGAATCTTACTAAATTTTATTCTAAGTACCAGAATAAGATGCAACAAATACACAGCAATAGTAGTAATTACACCTAGGGTATTCAATGTACAAAAATAGAATTATGC
Source organism: Biancaea sappan (assembly GCA_037074585.1). Classification (NCBI taxonomy): domain Eukaryota; kingdom Viridiplantae; phylum Streptophyta; class Magnoliopsida; order Fabales; family Fabaceae; genus Biancaea; species Biancaea sappan. The sequence goes on along the minus strand of CM073496.1, from coordinate 4,553,049 downwards.
CAGCACTACTAACCTCTTTTAGTTCTTTCTGATACTCAAGGATCCTATCTGGGGTTACTGCTCTCAACATTGACACCAAATATGTCTGTTTTATAGCAGAAGCAGAATCTACAAATATTGCAATCTTTCTGTAGTCTATAGTATCTTCAAAGGGCAACTCAATACTATCACTGATGACCACTGGAACACACAAACTAACTATGGCATCAAAGAGTCGACAGGCTGATGGAGTATCTCCAGCAGGATGTAAACAGAACTTTGATGTATGCATTCCTTTTGAAGCTGCCCTTCGATTCTCTGTAGACTGTGTACCATACTTTATTATGACATCCTTTTCGTTTTCAAGAACATGAAAGAGTTTATCACGAATTTTACCTCCCTATAAAGAAATGAGAACACAGAAATTTATCAGGAATGCTGATGTCCAGTTCAAATATCTACATCAAAATAGTCTCTCTCCTCACAATTTAGCATGTGCACAATAAAACAAAAATTACTGTCATGATGTGACTCTCAAAAGTTTTTGGCCTTTTCATGGTACTTCCATCCCTGTGTTGTTCATAGAGGTATTTTCTAGATTAAATTGCTGAGCCAAGAAGAGCAAATGAATATCCTTACAAAATAGTTGAAAGAATTAAGATTTATTTGATTGTCCTAGAAGAATGCTAGTGAGAAGTCATCAATTACCTCCTTGATTTCTTTGGTTTCAGACTTCCATTAGGACAACGCACCTAATATTTCGTTTTGAATCATAATTTTCTTTGAGTTGCTATTTTCTTTGTGTTGCATTGTTACTGGAATTTCTACATTTGCCTCACTCCTATCACTACATTAATTTACCTAGCCTCATCCTCTATCTTCAAATCCCCATGTCATTTTGCTGTAACTACACTATCATGTTTAGGTGATATAATACTATGCAGAACATGGACAAGATGGGGAAGGTGGTAGCCATTTACTTGGAATCCTGGAAATTTGAACAATAATTATATATATATATATGTGTGTGTGTGTGTGTGTGTGTGTGTGTGTCATTAATCAAAATCCAATTCTAAAATATCTCTTATAGTTTTTATATTTTTTCTGTACTGACATACAATTTATGAAAAAAGTGAAAAATAGATTCCATCTCACTTAACTAATATTTTAATACAATACTACTTTAACATAGATTTTATTCTTTTACTCAATGAACTAGCTTGATCTATCATCCCACTTTTACCAGTCTCTCATTGCTCCAGCCAGTCCCATCACATTACAACATGCCCATAGTCTTTGCAATTTGGTCTCGATAAGAATAGAAACTCAGGTAGAAAATTATTAAGAAAATGCCGGAGTCCAACTTATTTGTAAATTGTAATGAATTGTGCAGGACTTTTATTTACAATTTCAACAATAGAAAAAAATCTTCAAATCTAGGCCTTTAAAAAAAAAAAAATTGTCTAGTTGTTGTTAGTACTGGCTCTACCTAGTCTGACTCTTATGCTGATCACTGAGGAACGCTAGGGTTGGTCAATGATCAAAGTCTAACTCTAAACCATATACGGCCAACCATTATATGTTAGTTAATCATTTTTTGATTCATAAAAATTGGCCCAATGATGTTTTCGTCCTTTCATGTTGGAGATAAAAATTTGACACCGAATTGTAACAGCAGGAACAGCTCTGTTATTCAACTATTGAAGTCACATTCTAAGTCTCGTATCAGATACACAACATCAAGAATAATCAATTGCAAAACAAATTTCCAACCCTTACAATAAAAGCCAAGTATCTTAACACGAGTAAAACTGAAAAAAGAAGAAAAAAAAAAAAGCTAAATGCCAGTGAAATTCATATGCAAATATAGAAGGTACTAATTTTACCTCTTTACGATATCGAGCGCCCATAAAGAACAATAATGTATTGCGATTATCAAGGCCCACATCACCCTCATACGTTCTGATTCGGTGTGAGTATGGTATGACAACGTCCTTTACAATAGACCCTTGGTCCGATCGCAAACGCCCAAAATCCGCCACAAGCAGTACACTTTTCTTCACCTTATCGATAATCCTGTACAGCGCATTCGGATCTGAAGCTATAATCACATGGTCCCTTCCATTGTTCCTCTTCCAATACTCCTGCTCCTCCAACCACTCCATCAGCGCTTCCTGATTCTTTGCATCGCTATAAACCGGCTTCTCCGCGTCAGATCGACCACTGGGTTGGAAAGATGGGTTGACGATTAAGCTCAGAGAAGAGAAGAAAGGCACGTAGAAAAGCTCCGCCTCCTCCGGATCAGAGACCCTAACAATGGGCGAACCGACGCGCTCGGATTCGGGTCGGATGAGATCCGTGAAGAGGTACCATTCCGCCATGTGCTGATGACCTGGATACTTGAGAGTGGACATGTCTTCGACAGGACGGCCACCACGCACCATGGAATGGTGCTCGATGATTCCATAGGTGAACCGCTTGGGTAGATGGTAGAGATAGACTTTGACGGGGGATTTTCCGGTGGAATTCTCGCCAGAAACTTGGGTCAGGAGAACGGTGGAGGCGGCGGTGTCGTTTGCGTTGAAGGGAAAAGTAGCGTCGAGTTCGAAGGAATCATCAATGGGGGGGAAGAAAACGTTAAAAAGAACGTACATGACCAAGCCAAGGAAGATAGAACATACGGTTAGCCTCAGAACCGATTTTCGTAACAGTGCAAAGACAGTGGAAGAAAGGAAAGAAGAAGAAGAAGAAGAAAGGAAAGCAAACTTAAATTTTCTGCTCTTAGATCGGTCGTCCATGGCTTCTCGGGCACGTCGATAACGTGCGCGGGAAGGGGACGGAATCACCCCTTTTGGTATCTTTTCTTTTGAATCTCTCTCTCTTCAGCTAAAGAAAAGCTGGAATCTCATCAGTGTCAGCTGAATTTTTTTTTTTTGATAAGGTTCTGTTCACAATGCAGAGTAAAGAGAGACAATAGATTTTGTTGCCTAATGTATATAAATAAATAAGGCAAGGCTGCTTCTAAATTGAATAATTAATGCTGAATCTGTATGGACTAAGGACATGTAAACAAAGTTTTTAAACTAAATATAATCTTATTTCACTATATATTAAGTAAATTATAAATATGTTTACCATTTTTTCTTCAATTTATCTCCTCTCCCAAAATTATTACCTAAAAGGCTAAAACAATCCAACTCGATGGTACATGTAGAAAAATAAATTTGAGGTTGGATTATTTTGAATAATAATTTTGGGAAATGGGATGTATTGTGAAAAAAATAAACTCAAGTTTACAAACTTTTAATTTTAAATTTTTAAAATTTTAAATTAAATATTAGAATAATACTGTTTTAATCCTTGAAAAATAACAATTATCTCAATTTGATTCTTAAAAAATTAAATGTTTTAATTATTTTCATTGTCAAATCTCTAAGTTACCATTGTCACATTTCAAATTTTTCACTACCACATTTAATAATTAGAAGAATAAAACTAAAATAAATGCAATATATTAACGATTAAAGTGAACTATTTCATCAGATTAAATTAAAAAAAAAAAATATATATATATATATATAATATTTTGAAAACCCAATTTGTAATTTGCCCTAAATATTATTATCTCAATAACAAAAAATTAATATGTGGTTCACTATCATATATTTTCCGGGTTTATTAAAGTTGTATGAGTTTTGAAATGAGATTAAGAAAATAAAGTGGATTAAATATCAGTGAATTTTTTTTGTAAGGTTGTCATATATTGTAATATTTTTTTTATATATTTACTCCATATCACTGAGTGAATTTCTTTTCATATATCACTTTTTTTATTTTTAGCAATATTTTTTTCTATTCAATTTACCTAAATGGACCAATTTTGTCCAAATGATGAATATTTTTTGTTCATGTGCATCTAAATGGTAGTATATCTCAATAGTCATATGGCATCACCTCTTCAGTGGTTCACATCATTAAAAAAAAAAAAAAATAATAAGGCGATTAATTTCTCATAAATTTAAACTGAAATTGAATCAAGTGGCTTTCCCATATATAATTCTCAAAATTCTTCAATTTGTCAATCATTTAATATATGACAAGCTCGAACTGACTGTGGATGACAATGTCACAATGTGGGGTGATGGTTCACTATCACACACATTTGGGTGATTTTTTGCATGTGTATGCGAAAACAGAAACAATTGAAAGTAACTTAAATAAGCAAATTCCAAGGCCAACAGTCTCATTTGTCTATATTTGACAAGCATATTGTTTGTTTTATCTAAATCATTAAATTTTAGGTTTAAGGGTTCAAATTTTAAGTTGTAATTTTTTTTATAAAATAGATATTAAAATTTGACCTATTAAATCTAAAATCTAACAGTTAAAATAAGATAAACACTTTAGTTGTTCAATTTAAACAAATAAAGAATCTGTTCTCAATTCTAGGCCGGAAGATTATGGGCCATTAACATTTTTTTTTCCTTAACTGTGTACTTAAAAAACAGTTGAAGAAACCTAAATTGAATTCTCACTAACAGAGAAGGCTCATTCCACATAGTTATTATTTTTTATAGCAACTTTGACAAATACTGTTAATTTTCCCTAAAGTAACACGACGGCAGCATTTTATTTTGTTTTGTTTTTTTTTTTGATTTTCCTTAGCAGCTAAATTTATTTGCAGCGATTGGGCAAACTGAGACTAAAAGTGGTGATTTTGTTAAGCCACTTTTAGCAGCAGTTATAACCACTATAGATTCTTAGTACAATCGGCTCTTAAGAACACTTTAGTGGTGATTTGTTAACCACTGCTAAAACCACAAGTTTTAGAAAGCTAACTATTTGTTGCATTTAGCAACAGTTATGAACCGCCACTAATTCCATTGTCCCTTTATTTTTTTTCTTTATTTTTTTGTTTTTTATTGATTATATATGCAATCATAAATTTGATTTAACCTTAAACATGACAAAATAAATAGCCACTTGCATTCAAATAAAAGTACCATTAAACGTAAATATTAACATTCCTTTTTCCTTTTGATTTTTAGTTATGAAAATGGTAGTTAACAGATCCAAAGGGCTCCATAAAATAGATATTTTCATGTTTCAATACTTCATGTGGTGAAATGTTTTCAGTTATTCTCCTCTATTTCAAATAAAGTTTCAGCAATGTAGACTCAGAAAATTCCCAAATGTCTTGAATTTTCCGCCTATCATAAAAAATCAACAACAATAGCAGAAAAAGAGAGTTGCTTAAAAGAACCAAATCTTAAAGAAGATATAGAATATTACTTAATAGAAAATATAATTATCCTTGCGAGTGTCTGGGTAATAATTTGACCAACTATAAATTTGTTCAACAAATACCAAATATGAAAAATAAAAAGAACAACCTATCATTTTCTCAGATACATTTCATGTTCTTTCAAATGAAGGAAAAAATGACACATAGTAAATTGTAGACATCCTATATGGTCTTAAAAAAAAAAGGAAATAAAAACAAAAACTTTCTTGGTCATTGTCCTTGCAAAACTTCTAGATTGACTAGTTGGTGTTTCATAATCGGAAGAGGGTTCTCTCTTTGTTCTTGACTCTTCTTAGCCCTCTTGAGTCATTAGATGATTGTGTTGCTGAGCACCAAGAAGGTTATATATAAACAAATACATACACAGGAGACCTATAGGCTATAAATTACACACACACACTCAATCATATGAAGTGGTCAATGCTATAGCATTCAATTTTTGCCTAAGAACCCCAAACTTGCCTGGTTTAAAAATTCCACATTTATCTGCACATTGACCACACTTGCGCAGATTGAAAAGGGAAAATTATAATTTACACAAAAAAAAACCAGAAATATACTCTACTTCTGTAGGCCAAAATTCTGAACCAATAAACAAGACAAAAGCGTCTATTTTGTTTAGCAATACTGACAAAAATAATCTATCACAATGCTTAAACAACTTTGAAATTGCTCTGGAGTTTATAAAATGATGAATGAGTCATTAAGCAGAAGAACATTTTCATTCATTAATCAAGGCTATATTCTATCCCCACAAAGTGTATCAAGACAGTAGCATCAACTTTTAAAAATCCTCCATAGCATGGCATAGTGATGTATCCAGAACCCCTCGATTAGGAAACAAAATTTTCATTCATTTTCTTGGATTTGATGACAACTCTTCTAAATTAATTTCAATTTATTGCTCATTTAATGATAATTTCCTTTTTAAAAATCTTTTCATTACAAAAAATATTTCCTCTTTTAAATCATAATTGTATAATCAATCAACCAATTTGATAAAATTAGACTTATGTACAAAAACCATAAATTTTAAACTTTTACAAAGAGGTCCCTAATAATGCAATGAGAAATTAACCATCATTAAAAAAAGATTTCATGAAATTGACTTCACTAATATGTTATTTATGATCCTAATTGCATAATCAATTAACCAATTTGATAGAAGTAGACCTATGTATAAAACCTTTAAATTTCAATTTTTTACAAAGAGGTCCCTAACATGTGTAATTATTTAAAATAAAAAATGGAGGTTTAAAAATTTTAAGGGTTCAAAAATAAAAAAGAGGCCCACCAAAAGCAAAAATTCAAAAATTTTAAGGAGTTCAAAAATAAAAAAAAGAGGGGAGACAAAATAATAAAAAGGAGGGTTATATATAATTATTTAAAATTCCAGCATGTGGCTCCGCCATTGGCGTGGAACCACACCTCCTGCCGTTCTAATGTAGGACAATGCACATCAACTTTCCCGAAAGACCCTATTCTTTCAACAAAGTGGAAAGACAAATTACTATCAAGATAGAAGCCAATCAAGGCTAGGTTCCATATAGACTCACCTTTGTAGGATATTTCCTTCCGTAGGTACCTCAAATATATTATGACTAGAAATACCCACATCAATTGGCTTTAAACGAATTAAGCGTGGATTAATCTTTACCTGTGAGTAGAAAAGGTTCGACGATTTGCCTGTTGTTTCTCGACAATACCTCCAGAAGCACAACGAAATGAAGAAGCAGAGAAGTCGAGTGACGCACAGAAGCATAGAAGCGGAACACCTCCAACAAATATTGCCACTGAAGGAGACTGAATCCGGATTTGCTGCTGATCATTTGGCTGTTTTTCACTTTTAGCAACGATTTTTACTGTTGCTAAAAGTTATGGCAGTAGTTTTTTGTTGCCAAAACTTTCAGCAACGGTAAAAACCGTTGCTGAAAGTGAAAAGCAGCATCAGCAGCAGTTTTGTTAAGCAGGATCCAAGGAGACTTGTGGTGGCAACAACCCTACGTTACCTGTGAAAGTGGTTTTGATTAGTAATAAAAGTCTCACCAAAAATAAACTTTTAATGATAACTTTACATACTATTGAAACTAATTTTTGGTGGCATTAAAAGTTACCACTAAAAATTTTTAAAAAAATAAAATAAAAAATAAACATATTTTTACTATAAATGTTATTCAATAAAATCACATTACTTAAATCCTTAATTCAACAGTATAAATTTATTACTTAGATCTTATAATTGAAATGAAAGTTTAGAAGCATAAATAATATTTTTATCAAAAAAATAGTTGAGGACATACAAGTAAGAAAAATTAGAATATAAAAATTAAAAAAATGATATATGAGGAAAATGGTCCAATTATACGTTTGTGTAGATGTACATGGCAAAGACAGTTTTAAATTACTTTACGACTTTGTTTAATGAATAATTCTTTTTCCTACAAATTAGACCTTTTTTACGAATAATAAATAAGAAAGCAAATTTGGGTACACATCAACGCGTTTTCCTTCTTACTTCTTTTTTTTTTTCGTGTGATTTACTTTTCCTTTCATCTTTCAATTTGTGAATGAATCCTTTTCTTGATTTTGTCTTTTAAATGACCTACGGCTTTTGATGCATGTCAGAAATTCAATTTTGAATATGACAATGAAAATCATTTTTTTAATAAGTATAAGTAATTAAGTCTTTGGATGAGAAACATCGACCATTGATATGTTTTTTTTATTATTGAATTATTATTAATTTTTTTTATTATGTAAACAGCAAAAATTTCAAATTGTTAAAAGGCCGAGTTTTTTTTAATAGACTCCTTTATATAATCTGAATTTAAAAATTAAAAATTTGAAAAATCTTAGGAAAATTTAATTTGTAAATAAAAAATAAAATGAACTAATTTTAAGAAGAAAGGTAAATATACCAAACATATTATTAAAAAAGTTTTAGTTTTGATGTATTTGCATAACTAGCTTGTTTTGTAAGTTTTAATCTACTAAAAATTAGGATCGAATACGCTAAGGTGGTGTGTTCTAATGGTGAGGACTGGGCAGTCATTTTAAATGAAAAAGCTTTATTTAAATATAAAATATTTAGTAATGATAGATTAATGTAGATACCGTATTTTATTTGAGATATTTCAAAGTGTTTCTTAAATTTTGGAATGAAAGAAAATATGGGGCAATTTTACGAATTTAAAGAAATTATTATTAATATACAAAAAAAAGGCAGAAAAATTCATAATTTAAAAGGAACACCCAAGGGCTTGCGAATTTAACTGTTTTAGGTACACTTCGCCTTACGAAAGGCTTGGCACGCCGGCTTTTTCAGAAGAATATCTTTAAGTTGGACGTTTTGGATTGCTATTGGGCCCGAGTTTCATGGACTAGATCCTAAGAATATGTATTTAATGGCCTATAAACTTATTTTTCTTAGGAACGTTATTAGTAGAAAAATATAGGCTTCCAAAAACCTTTAAATTGCTATAATCAACTTCTTTATCAAACAACATTTTATGTGGAGTTTTTCAATTAATGACGATGCTAGGCCACTTGTTTAAAAGATACATGGCATGAAGGGTGATTTCACCCCAAAACTTTATAGTAAGAAAGTAAGATGTTCCCGTTAAACTTGGTTGCCTATGTGACCCCCGTATATCAACATGAATAAGCTTGAAAACATGTGAAAATATACTATTGCTCTTAGGAAAATGGAGCCTAGTTTGTTTGGCTAACTAACAAACCTCACAAAATCCATCATCATGAATAATTTTTTACAAGCAATCTACATGTTTAAACACCACATTTGAACGGTGATCTAATCTAGAGTGCCATAAGACAAATGTTTTAGAAAATTCCTCAACAACACAAGTGTTACGACCCGTTAATTGGGCATATAACTAGCACAATGATGAATTTTTCATCACTGTAAGCTTTTTTTATAAATTATACCCACGAGTTAAAATATTAATTATTTCATCTCCATGTTATCAAAATAATCATTCCTTATCAAATAAATATGGAGAAAATATATCAAATTTTTTTATTTGAAATACACAGAGATGACTTGCATTTAATAATAGGTTCTCAATATGAAGTACATAATTATACTAAAATACAAACCAAATATACAAAACTCCTGACCTAGATATCATAGACGATTATAGAGCAACATAATCTACAACAAATGAAGGGCCTACCCAACAGCGGAAAGATCCGAAATGATTTACTCTTCTAGCGGCTATTCTTCGCTGACAATCTGATTTGAACAAAAAGGTGTGAGCTTTAAAAACTCAGTGAACGAATCGGCCTCGCGTTAATAAAATTCAAATACATCACCAGTCATGCAAGTATACCCGAAGTTTCAAACTCAACCAATAAACATAATTAGAAATTACATACCAAAAAATAAAAGTCATCTAATTCATCCAACAATATTAGTACTCATCAATAGCAATATATTTCAGAGAGCACACATAGGCTGGTTCATCAAATTTGTTTATTTCCGTCATGACGCAAAACCTCATCCTCTCAGCTAGAACGCCTCACGGATCTGTTATCGACTTGGGCTATATCTTTACCGAGGGAATCGTTATCTCCACACTCGTTAGTCAAGACACCCTTTAAACTGAGTTTTTCGCCTTGTCGTAAGAGGGAGTACTATCCCGCTCAATCACAATCAATATTATAGTATTTCATATCATAATCAGAAATACAATGTAATATTCATTCATATGACATGTATCGTATATTACTATATCACAAGTTTATAAACCATAAATCAAGATAACAATTAAGTTATTTTTTAAAAGATTTAAACTTTATATCACCCTAAAATACTTGTTTTGTTATATTTTTGGAGTAATTTGAATTACCTTCCTAGATTCACCACTCCGAATCCAGTCTACCCCTATGAGTTTTGGGAGTGTCCTACGACATATTTTTTTTATCACCAATGATGTAAAAACCCTATTAAAACGGGGTCATTTCACTCACCTAGATTTCGTACGAGTATCACTTCTCTAAATCGTTGCAGACAAGAGCACACAAGTAAATTTTAGTATTCTATTTGGACCTAAGTTGAGAAGGAAAGTAGTGTTGACCCTAAGGCTATATGCCATAAGTTTTGATGATGACAAATGTATTTGAATTGTAGCATTGATATATATAAAGGTTAATTATCATATACATGCTACAAGTATTTAAGCATGACTATGTTATTTAATGTGTAATGTCTTATACATTAATCATGTTATTTATCATGAATTGAACTAACCATTGGGTTTGCAAGTAAGATATATTTTATAGTTTGGTTCAAAACAAAAAGAGTGAGCATTGTATTGAAGAACAAGGAAAAGCAATATCATGCTTCACTCAAGGAAAACAACATGCAAGGATGAAGCTCCAAGAAATGAAGAATTAGAAGATTTGAAGTCTTGGAAGCTTGGATGCATCAAGATAGCCTATGTGTTTACATTAGGTATATTTTATATAGGCTAGTATACTTGTGCAACTCAATGATTTAGATTTGCATACATTGGCTCAATTATTTTGAACAAAAAGATAGTGAGATATGAAATTTTACAAAAGTTAGTTTTTGACCTTTGGTCACTCTTTATATCATATCTCATAAACGAAAAATCATTTTTTCAAGTATCTTAATCTCATTTGATAGTAGACTCAAAGATCTTTCCAAAGGTATATTATTTATTGAAAACGGAGTCCAAATGAGAAATATATGACTATTTAAAATATAGTTTGAAAAACTGAAAGTTGATTATTCTGTTCTGACCTATAGTCAGTATTTTGATTATATCTTTTAAAAGAAAAATAATTTTTGAGTAAAACTTATCTCATTTGAAACTAGACTCCAAGAGTATATTATTTGTTTAAAACGGAGTTCAAATGAGGGAGTTATGAATTTTTAAAGAAAGCTCAAAATCTGGACTGCACTATAAGTGCTGTAACGGCTATATAACGGCTAGTTTTGTAAAATCTTATATATATGACCTTAGATACACGATTTTGAGTAAGAACAAAGTCCTACAATGTGATATTAACTTCTTCTATCATCTTTGAGAGAAAGGAAAGCATTCTTGAGCCAAATCTTGCATATTCTCTATCATTAGAGTTATTAGAGCTTCATTTGTTTTCATCTACTCTTTAGAGAGAGTTTCTTTGTATTGTTGATTTTGATCAACACATATATTATTCTGAGTTGAGGTTCACAAGTACCGGTGTTGGAAGAACTTGCTTTGGGTTGAGGAGGAGCCCGGATTCATAAATTCTCCATTGTGGTTTTGCAAATACCCGGATCGAATTTGCGTGGTTGTAGTGGTTTGCAAGTACCCAGATTAAACTTGCAATTATAGTGGAAATACTCAAGTGGTCTCTTGAGGACTGGATGTAGGCTTGGATTAGCCGAACCAGTATAAATCTCCGAGTTTGCTTTCTCTATCCCTTACTCTTTAATTTGTGCATATTGATATCTATTCTTTAATTCCTTGATCTTTATAATTATTTATCTTGACAGCACATTGATTTTCTGTATTGTATTTATTATCCTAAGCATTGTACTTTTACAGAAAATCATTTTAACTTCCAATTAATTCTTGTGAAAAATTTATAAAACCCAATTCACCCCCCTCTTGGGTTCCAACCATTACTTTCAAGTAGCACCAGAGTAACAGTAATTGCCTATTTCTTAGTTAGAGAAAAGACTAATCACTCAAATAACTTGTCTCTTATTTCTCTCTAGAAAATAAGAAGCTAAACAAGAGGAGAGAAGAATTGAAATGGAATGATAGAAACACCATTTAAGCCTCCCTTATATAGGTTTCAAGAATGAATTCTAGCAATTGAGGTGTGGTAGGTGTGAAACTAATCCTAGCCATTAAGGTGTGGTAGGTTGGAACTAATTCTAACCATTAATTTTCCAACAAATCCTAACCATTGATTTTTCCAACACTTTATGTAAGATATATTAATACCAAATAATTTTCAATGGCTAAGATTACTTTATATTCCATGGCTATGATTACTTCTTCTAAAGTCTTAAGTTTCATTTCGCTTTAGTCTTTTCATTTTAGTCCCTAAGGGGATTTTCTCACATAAAAATCATTTTCTCCTATAATTTCTTTCTAGATTCCTCTTATGATCAAACCACATCTAGTAATCGACATTTCAATTGTATATGTGAACAGTACCATATACATGAATAATATTATACATGTGAATAGTACCGCATATTGAAATAGTAATCGTAGTTCGCGAACACATATTTATATTTTATTTTTCATAGGTATTACAACAAGACATATCATAACGCACACTACAACCATCAGCATTATTTGCAGAATAACCAACAATATTTTTTTTAGTATTTTGAATAGTCAGACAATCAAAACAACCAACATTTAAGTTTCCAAAATCACAAAAATAACCAAAAATAGTACAACCAGTATGTAAAATTAGTAGGACCACAAACAGTATCAGCACGGCCAATATTTTCAACACAAGAAGTAGTATCCACAATTTTAAAATGTCCAGAACCAGAAAAAGATTTTGCAACATTAAAATACCAAAACTCCTAATTACAATGTTATTCTTTCTTTGGTTTAGAGTGCTGATGTCAAGATGGTAGAGGTTGTCTTCTAACCTGCCCATGGCTACTGTTTTATCAGTCCTTCGATCCTGAAAACAGCAACAATTAGAATAGAAAATGCATTTTAGGATATTTTTCTTTCAAGATTTTACTCACCGATATTAAATTATATTTAAAAAATGGCTCAAAAAGAACGTGTTTGAGAAAAAAAAATCTTTACTCAAAATTATATTTCTATATTCTCTAACACTATCATCAGGCATATGAATTTGTATTTTATTATTTAAAATTTTAAGGTTTTCAAAATTCTTTTCATAACCACACACATGACAAGTTGCACTAGTATCAATTATCCAAAAACCAAAATTAGTACATGAGTTAGAGTAGATATTACTTGCAAAGTTAGATGTATATGCAAAATTTACTTGTTTATTTTCACTGTGTTCATTCTTCAGAGGCTTATTCTCCTCTCTTTGGATTAAGTCGGACATAATAGGTGACAATTTGGTATTGTTAGCCCTAATGTATTATGCTATAAGTTTTGATGATGACAAATATGTGGAAATTATAGTATGATTTAATCTTCTTGGCCCAAATGAATGATTTAATCTTCTTGGCCCAATGTATATTTTAATCTTTCTTAGCCCAAATAGTATGATTTAATCTTCTTGACCCAAATGAATGATTTAATCTTATTGGCCCAAATGCATGATTCAATTTTTCTTGGCCCAAATATATTTAATGCTTTATATATTTATATATAGTAATATAAATTGATTTTTGATAAATTTTATTGGTTGTTTTAATATAATTTGAAAAAGAATGCTTTTTACTGTAGCACTTTTGCAAAAGAAATTTGATTGTTGAAAAAGTATAATAAAATTTATTAGTTGTTGAAAAAGTATAATAAAGTTTATTGGGTGTTGTAATATAATTTGAAAAAGAATATCTTTTACTGTAGCACTTTTGAAAAAGAAATTTGATTGTTGAAAAAGTATGATAAAGTTTATTGGTTGTTGAAAAAGTATGATAAAGTTTATTGGGTGTTGTAATATAATTTGAAAAATAATATCTTTTACTGTAGCACTTTTGAAAAAGAAATTTGATTGTTGAAAAAGTATAATAAAGTTTATTGGGTGTTGTAATATAATTTGAAAAAGAATATCTTTTACTGTAATACTTTTGAAAAAGAAATTTGGTTGTTGAAAAAGTATGATAAAATTTATTGGTTGTTGTAATAAACTTTGAAAAAGAATACTTTTTACTGTAGCAAATTTGAAAAAGAATATTGATTGTTGAAAAATGTTGATAAAGTTTTTTGGTTGTTGTAAAAAGGTTAAAAAATGATGATGAAGCTTACTGTAGCAATTCTGACTAAAGCAGTCACTGTAGCAGCAATGTTTCACTATATAAAGGGGACTTCACAACACCATTTGGATCAAGCTTCAATTGTTTATTTCTCATATTATCTTGAGTTCTATTCTCTCTAAATTGCTAGAGAAAAATTCTGAGATTAATTTCTGCGTTATCTACACTTTGAGAGTGTCTACCATTATTTTCCTTAAGCCTTTAAATTTAGTTGCTCAAGGATTGGTTCCTTGAGTTAGTGTTTGAGAGAAAACACGTTGTAAGGTGGAGAGACACCCTTGAGGGAGAAAAGATCTATGTTGTAGTGGTTTGCAAGTACCCAGATTAAACTTACAATTATAGTGAAAATACTCAAGTGGTCTCTTGAGGACTGGATGTAGGCTTGAGATTAGCCGAACCAGTATAAATCTCCGAGTTTGCTTTCTCTATCCCTACTCTATTTACATTTGAAGTTAATTAATTAATGCTTTGAGTTTATATTTGATTTCTACCTCAAGTATTAATTAATTTGTGTAGATTTATATTTGCTCCTTAATTCCTTGCACTATAAAATTATTCATCTTGATAAACACTTTGATTTTCTGAATTAAATTATTATCTTTAACATTGTCCAATTTCAGAAAATCATTTTAACTTCCAATTAAGTTTTGTAAAAATTTTTATAAAACCCAATTCACCCCCCTCTTGGGATCCAACCATTTCTTTCAATTGGTATCAGAGCTTGGGCTCTTGATTTGAGACTTAACCGTCTAAGAGTAAACATGGTTGGATTTAGTGATTGGTTTATGTCTGAAAATTGTTCTTTCACAAAACCTCCAGTCTTTGATGCTAATCATTTTCAATATTGGAAGTATGAAATGAAAATGTTTTTAATTTCAGTAGACCACAAACTCTGGGAAGTTATAGAAAATGGTTCTTGTATTCCTTCCAAGGAAGAACAAGAAAAAATCATTCCAAAACCCAAGAGTGAATGAGATGATGCTGAAAGATATTTAGTACAACTTAATGCTAAGGCAAAATTGATTATTTCTTGTGCATTGAGTCAAGATGAATTTTTCAGAATTTTCAATTGTGCAACTGCAAAAGAAATGTGGGAAACCTTAGAAGTTGTACATGAGGAAACTCTAAGAGATGAGGAATTAAGATATTGTGATCTCATTAATGATCTTGATATTGCTCAAATGAAAAATAGTGAAATCATTAATGAGATACATCTTGTACTTAATCAATTGCAAGTTCTTGGTGAGGTTTGTATAAAAAAATCTCAAATCACCAAGGGGACAAAGGCTGAAAATGGAGAAGAAGAAAAACTACAACCACAACTAGAGGTGAATGAAGAGAAAGATCAGTATTTGGAACAGAGCATGAAAGACTCAAATGAAAAAATCGAATTTTGTCTTGTGGCCAAAGGCAATGATGAGGTAAATTCATTTGATTATTCGTTTGATGGATTACAAGAAGCTTTTGATGATTTGAATGCTGAATCTTTGAAACTTGCAAAAAAAATTAGTTGTTTCGAAACAGAAAAACTCTTCTCTTGAAAATGAGTTGGAAAAATTGAAAAACGAATTTTCTATTTCCAAGGAAGAGAACTTTTTTTTTTTGAAAATCAAAACAGAACTTTGTAAGAAGAGAATTTGACTTTGAAGGCAAGTATCTCTACCAACAAAAACTGTTCTTGCATCAAGTGTGATTCTTTGAAAAAGGAAAATGATAATCTTAAAAATACACTTGCAAAATTTTCTTAAGGTAGAGAAATTTTAAATACCTCAGTTTGGAAACAAAGAAGAAAGTTTAACAAAACTGGTCCTACTTCTAAAAAGAAGTCAAACTAGAAGTATTTCAAAAACTTCTTTGTTCCTTCAAATATGTCCAATGGTCTATCTTGCACTTGTTTTTATTGTGGACTAAAAGGACATAATTCTTACTCCTGTTTTTATAAGAAAAATCTTGTCCATGGAGTAAAAATGAAATGGGTTCAAAAAGGAACTCATGACCCAGGCGAACCCAAAGAAATTTGGGTACCAAAAAGAAAAGATTAATTTGCAGATTCGCCTCGAAGCAAGGAGTGGAAATGACATTTTAATGGCTACATCATTCAAACTCCACTTTCTTGCATCATAATGAGGCAATGGACAAGTAAACATATAAGCTGGAATGTATTGTAAGAAATTTGATTGATATGTTTACTGTATTTAATGTTTATATCTACTCTCTAGTATGCCTTACATCTATTTTTGATATTCATGCATGCTATGTTTAAAAACAATTCTTAGGTGTGCGGCCTATTGATTCAAGTTTCGTTTTGAGCTCAAATCTTTCTATAAATACAACTCAAACTTCTTTATTCACCACATCACAAAAACTTGCTTCCATTACATACATATTTCTCTTGCTTTTCACAACAATAAGATTACTACTGCATGTAGTGTTTATCTTTATTGTAATCTTATTTAAATATTTTCAATAAAATCAAATTTCTTGTAAAATTGTATTTTATGGAAGCATGGCATATGTTGAACATAATATATTATTTTCCCCGTTACTCGAGATTTATTTGAACATTACTAATTCGAACATCAAAGTGCTCCACCAAAAGTGTTTTACAGAAGTTAATCCTCATATTTATCCTCTAAGGCACTCTCCTTCCTTTGCACTCTAAAATCAGTAAGATTTTTGATTTTGAAGTTGGTTGGTCGACCAGCCAGCTCATCAGTGGTTGACCAGCAAGGCTTATATATGTCAATCTGTAAACCAACGCCTCACGCCAGATGCCAACGCTAGACGCTAAGTAAAGAGGATGTTGCAAATAATCAATCAATGAAGACTATTAAAATTGCAAGAAGAGAGGATCAAAAGAAGGGCAATGAGGAAAACAAGGATATCAACATTTTAAGGAGGGACTTCAAGAAGTAATAAGTGTTTGCCAAAATTGATGAGTATCTCTATCCGCTACTACTTTATTATTTAATTGAATGATACTCTTTGATCTTAATTAGCTATACTAGCAAACTGTTATCATTGACATATTTTCATAGTAATGATATACTATTTTACGAAATCTTACATATTTGATAATATCTTTGCATATAAAAATATATTAAATACTTAAATTATTTTTTAAATATTTAAATACATCATGGTTGGAGCATTATACATGTCATATCTTTTCAAAGCTCTGGTTTATGGACCATTGGTTATGGATTATAGTTTATATCCAATTATATCTTATGAATCCATATCACCTCAATTTCACTACTACAGGTTATGATATGTTTTATCTTGAGTAAGTATGTAACTTTCTTTTGCTTTGAAATGATGATATATGTATATATATATATATATATATATATATATATATATATATATATATATATATATATATATATATATATATATATATATATATCCATGTCAGAAAAATTCTTTCTTTCTTTAAAATGGATATATATATTTCAAAATATATATATATATTCTTCTACTGTGTTGAATCTGTGTGGCTGATTTCCTTTATCTTTATTATTATACTTTTTTTGAGTACCATCCAATGAAAGAAACCACTTGCATTAAAATAAAAAAAAACAAACCGAAGGATTACATTGCAAAAAAAAAAAGGGAAGGTTTGCTCATGCATGAGCAATCTACAGGCGAGGTGGTCTCGGATTAGGAGGGTTGTATTGTATCATCACCCCTCGGCCATTCCTTGGAGCAAGAGACTGAGCAATGTCACGGAGGGTAGTGTAAATCCCATTCATACAATCAACACTTCTTTGTTGTTGATTGCAGAAGTATTGGGTAGACCAATAGAAGAACCTATATATTCTTGAAGTCATTGCCGCATTGTTGCATTTAGCTAACTTCTCCAGGTCCTCTATCATCTTTTTGAGTTTCTTCACCTCCTGCTCCAGACAAGCAATTTTGTCTTCTGACGTATGGCCTGTACTAATCTCCTCAACTTCTTCGATCTTCATCTTCTTCTTTCGATTCTCTTGAGATCCCTCCAAAGGTCTTTTGCCTTTGTCCTTACCTAGACTCAAGTTTAAGTCGAGCTCTTCCTCCCTGGCCTCTACTGTGAGATCAATGAACTTTCTTGTTGCCATGGTTTGAAATTTTTTTTTTGGAGTATGAAGAGAGAGGAATGTCAGAAAGTTGTAGGCTCATAGATGAATACTCTTTGTGGTGTGGTAATTGAGAATTCTGGGCAGTCTTTATAGAGAGAAAATTATGACTTAGAGCCAACGAAGATATCTCTTCGCCGCACCCCTACACGCTCATCCTATGGATTTCTGTAAGCTGGAAGCCAGAAGTCTAAGGTACGCATGCACACCAACAACGCGTTGCATTAATGGCAAAACCACGAAAGTCAATTTTTGGTGGATTTGCGGCTGATTTAATTTGTTTTGTTTAAAAATTTTAAGGATTAATAAAATGGTGATAAACAGAACCGTATTTCTCTGCTTTGTTGTGTTGTTCTTGAGAGCTTTCAGTATAATATATATGATTGATTGCATCATGCTATGATTACATGTATCTAAGAACATATGTTGTGTATGCTATTCATGCATCATGAGTGAAGGCTATGGCTAAGAATAATATGTCATGATTCCACATGCACTCATAGAAAATGAGAAGTCAAAAAAAATTTTTAAATAAAATGAAATGTGTAGAGGATGATACATCTTCATAGTTACACATACTTACATATAATACTTTTGTGGGCAAATGAAAGGCAATGATTTCCTTGCATTATGATAATGCTTGATGCATGCGACCGTAAGCAGTTAATTTTGCCTTTAATCTTTGATTTACATTACTAACTTAAGTATCGGAGTGGTTGTCAAAATTTTTGCAGGTGCTCATCCTCAAGATACATATATGAATACATCTTGAAAATTACATTTGTTTAATATGCATTAGTTGAGGGAGAGCCAAATCTATACTTAAATCCTCTATATTTTTAGGGTCACTTTATCTGAGATGCAATATTTTCCTGAACTATATATTTTTGGCATATCAATGATAAGTTTTGATGAAATTTTACCCCATGACGTCATATGATATTCTTGCTTAAAGAAGGAATACGCTTTAGCCTTTATATATTGTCTTCCTTATACCTTTTGTTGATGTCAAATAGGGGGAGAAGAATATGGAAAGAAAAATATGTGTATATTGTATAATGATTATTACATTGTAACATATTTTTCTTTGGTGATTTGTCATTATCAAAAAGGGGGAGATTGTTAGCCATAATGTATTATGCTATAAGTTTTGATGATGACAAATATGTGGGAATTATAGTATGATTTAATCTTCTTGGCCCAAATGAATGATTTAATCTTCTTGGCCCAATGTATGTTTTAATCTTTCTTAGCCTAAATAGTATGATTTAATCTTCTTGACCCAAATGAATGATTTAATCTTATTAGCCCAAATGCATGATTCAATTTTTCTTGGCCCAAATATATTTAATGCTTTATATATTTATATATTGTAATATAAATTGATTTTTGATAAAATTTATTGGTTGTTTTAATATAATTTGAAAAAGAATGCTTTTTTACTGTAGCACTTTTGAAAAAGAAATTTGATTGTTGAAAAAGTATAATAAAATTTATTGGTTGTTGAAAAAGTATAATAAAGTTTATTGGGTGTTGTAATATAATTTGAAAAAGAATATCTTTTACTGTAGCACTTTTGAAAAAGAAATTTGATTGTTGAAAAAGTATGATAAAGTTTATTGATTGTTGAAAAAGTATGATAAAGTTTATTGGGTGTTGTAATATAATTTGAAAAAGAATATCTTTTACTGTAGCACTTTTGAAAAAGAAATTTGATTGTTGAAAAAGTATGATAAAGTTTATTGGGTGTTGTAATATAATTTGAAAAAGAATATCTTTTACTGTAGCACTTTTGAAAAAGAAATTTGATTGTTGAAAAAGTATGATAAAGTTTATTGGTTGTTGTAATAAACTTTGAAAAAGAATACTTTTTACTGTAGCAAATTTGAAAAAGAATATTGATTGTTGAAAAAGGTTGATAAAGTTTTTTGGTTGTTGTAAAAAGGTTGAAAAATGATGATGAAGCTTACTGTAGCAATTCTGACTAAAGCAGTCACTGTAGCAGCAATGTTTCACTATATAAAGGGGACTTCACAACACCATTTGGATCAAGCTTCAATTATTTATTTCTCATATTATCTTGAGTTCTATTCTCTTTAAATTGCTAGAGAAAAATTCTGAGATTAATTTCTGCGTTATCTATACTTTGAGAGTGTCTACCATTATTTTCCTTAAGCCTTTAAATTTAGTTGCTCAAGGATTGGTTCCTTGAGTTAGTGTTTGAGAGAAAACACGTTGTAAGGGGGAGAGACACCCTTGAGGGAGAAAAGATCTATGTTGTAGTGGTTTGTAAGTACCCTAATTAAACTTGCAATTATAGTGGAAATACTCAAGTGGTCTCTTGAGGACTGGATGTAGGCTTGGGATTAGCCGAACCAGTATAAATCTCCGAGTTTGCTTTCTCTATCCCTACTCTATTTACATTTGAAGTTAATTAATTAATGCTTTGAGTTTATATTTGATTTCTACCTCAAGTATTAATTAATTTGTGTAGATTTATATTTGCTCCTTAATTCCTTGCACTATAAAATTATTCATCTTGATAAACACTTTGATTTTCTGAATTAAATTATTATCTTTAACATTGTCCAATTTCAGAAAATCATTTTAACTTCCAATTAAGTTTTGTAAAAATTTTTATAAAACCCAATTCACCCCCTCTTCAAACAGAATGATAACCATGTTCACCTGAGCTTTGGACGTATTTCCCTTCTCCTTTTTCAATTGTTTGAACCATTTGGGATATTCATGCAATTTAAAGCAAATATCCCTGGTGTGATCTACTCCTTTACAATGATCATAATTCTAATATTCTTTCTTATTTGGATTTTTCTTATAGCTATAGTTATTTCCCCTTGTCCCGTTCTAGTGAGCATTACGTTATTTTCCAAATTTTTAGAAAAAAATAGTTTGTACACTCCACCTTCAGTATCATAGAATAAGCCTTGTTTAGGGTTCAGACTTATTTACTAAGGGTAGAGGATCCATAACCAAATTTTGGTTTCTCACATTGTCATAAACATCACTTAGACCCATAAGAAATTGTATTAGTCTATTTTGAGTGATAATGTCAAGAGTGTTATTTGCAAGATTGCAAGTGCAATTCTTTGAAGTTCCATAAGAACATTGTGGGACAGGCTAAAGAACATTAAGTTCTTCCCACAGTTTCTTCAATCTCTTGTAGTAAAGAATGGCAGAGACCCCACCTTGGTCCATAGAGGCGATCTGCCATTGTATATGATATATCAAGGGTTCATTACTTATGCCAAACTGCTCCTCAAGATCCAGCCAGAGTCTTCTTGCCAAGGAAGAATATACTTAAGTTTCAGTAATCTCCGTCGAGATGGAGTTCAAGACCTACATGCAAACCATCTCATCGGTCCGTTTCCATGAGCTTCTTGTTGGTTCATTTGTTGGCTCTGGTATGCTGTTGTTGATAATGCCAAGTTTGTTCTTGGCTGCCAGAGCGTATTGTATAGATCAACTCCAAGTCAAGAAATTGGATTATGTCAAAAGAACTACAACAAAGACCATTCTAAGATTGTCTTACGTCTATAATATCAAAGGGTCATTGGGCTCTTGGCCACTTGTGCGACTCCAATCCATTCCTTGATTAGAGGGTTGGCCGGCGCTTCGTGAACGTTCTGCACTTTGCACCATCGCTTCGCCTTGACTGGCCATTTTAGTAGAAGAATGAACGGCTGAAGGAGAAGAGAAAATTAGCAATCGAGCAAGAATGCAAAAAAGGAAAATGAAGACTCAGTGTGGACGACGATCTTCGATGTGGTAGAAAAAAGAAAAGAAATACATAATTAGAAAGTATTCTATGTAATACACTAAGAACAGAACAACAAGTAGGGAAAAATTAGGCAAGAATGAGCCCTAATTTCGAATAGGCTCTAAGAGCATCTATAGTGGTGGTTCTTAAGGGGTTTTTAAATTTAAGAACCAGTTCTTATTTCAGTTCACCACTGTAGTTCGCCACATTAGTTGCCACGCGTAAGAACGGTTCTTATATAAGAACCGGTTCTTATACAAAAAGTAATAATAAAATAATTAACTTACAATAAATGTTAGTGGAGTTAGTGGAGAATAATAAATGCTGAAGTAGTGAAGAATTGATTGTGAAACCCATTTGTAAGTTCTTAAGAGGTTCACCACTGGAGTAGAAGGTTGCTTAAAGTGGTGAAAAGTTACTTAAACTGATGTGGCACTATGAAACCCATAATAAGAACTAAGTTAAAATTTACTAGTATAGATGCTCTAATACCATCTATAGCACTAGGAAATCGGGTAGATGGGTTACAAACCGAGTCAAACCTGTACTACTTTATTCAAACAAAGATCGTGTGTAATCTTGAGTACATGCTAATATTGTGTATATGCACAGATAAGCCCACAACATACACACACACACACATATATATATATATAACTAAAGAGCCTAACAGAACACTTAATCGGCCCAAGAAACACCGGCCCAAAGTAACAAATAAAATTACACACAAGTTACATATTTTATCAGTATGATGCCATAGTTCAAATTGTTTTTTATTTTCTTTTTGATGAGTAGTTCAGATCGGTTTTACTGTAGTGAGCGTATTGAACGTTGGGATGTCTCATCAACTGATGTAATAATTCCACCAAATGTAAAAACATTGAAGTGAAAGCTGCCCTAGCATTTATCTCTTATGGTAGCTTTTTCTCAACACACGTACTTAAGGAAAGAAAAAAAGGCCAAATGCCTAGGGTTCCACTAAGAAGTTGATATTTTAATATTTGCATTACAATTTATAATAAATAATTTTTTTTGGTGAAAGTAGGAATTAAATTAAGAAGAGAACATAGGAGGTATTTTTATTTTTGTTTTAAATAAATAATATTTTATAGTTATAAAATATATATGTATGCTTAATACCCGTATTTTTAAATGTAATTGGATGATTAAAAAGTTGAGATGTCAAATTATTTTTCCAAATGGTCTTTTGTTACTATTCAATCAATTTTCCATGTAATCATGTAATTTTTATTTTTAGTTAATTTGATGTATTTAAAATTATAATATTAGAGCATTTATTTGAATTATTAAGAAAATTTAATTTTTGTTTTAAAAAAAAAGATACTATTTATGTTTACTGCAGAAGTTAGATACCCAAACTACATAAACCTCTCTCAATTATAATTTAATTATAATTTTAGTCTCTAAATTTTTAAATATCATACTTTATTTCTTTAAATTATTTTTAAAATAAAAATATTATATATTAATTATAATTAATATTTAAAAGTTACTTTACTTTAAAAAAATGCAAATTACACATCGTAAAAGAAAAAATACATGAAAAATCATATTTTTTATATATTAATTTAAATTGATATATGAAGTTTTTTTTATTTTCTGTGATAGTTTAGGGAATAAAAGAATACTTTTCAAAGTTCCAGAACTAAAATTATTAATATTAATTTATTTTGTGTATGACTAATAATATGAGTATTAATATTAAGAAAAAGAAAAAAAAGGAGAAAGCATGTATAACAGTTTCCCAATTCCAAACAAAGTTGAAGGATATTTGCATTCGGATGTCAGTATAGATAATTAGAAACTCTAAAATCATATATATAATAGTATAGGTAATTAGATATGAGATGATTAGGTTTTTCAGAGAATTGAATAGTAAATATTTAAAGAATTTTATGTGAATGGAAAATGATTTTTAATTGGAAAAAATGAGAGGTAAGTAGCATGGGGAAGAATGATAAAAAGCATGTACTAAATTAATAATTTGTGATTGACTTGACTTAGAGGGGTGTTTCCGACCTCATATTTTAGTCGAGAGTTTAGTTTGACAAATCGGAGAATCTTTAGGGAACGCCGAGTCCAACAAGAAGCTCTTCAGTCTTCAGAGTTCAGACGCGGCATAAGCTCTTCAGTCTTCAGAGTTCAGACGCGGCGTAGGAATGGATTTCAATTTCCACAGGATTTCTAATTTCAGGTAATTGGATCTCTCTCTTCCCTCGTCTCTCTCTTCCTTCTTTATAACTATTTATCCCTTCTTCTTCTCCTCCTCTTTCTGCTTCTTCTCATTCTCCTCTTCCTCATTCTTCTCGTAGTCGTCCATAATCTGCCTCGGATCTAGATCCTCCGTTTATAATTTTACCTGCTCAGTTTTTAGCAACGGTTTTTACTGTTACTAAAAACTTTCAGCAACAGTTTTATTGTTACTAAATTGTTGCTACTCTGCTTAGTTTTTTTCCAAACAGAAGATCTGTACGCGTTTGTTGCTGATATTTATGGATTGAGATCTTCTTTAAAAGTATTAAATTCTTTAATACTTTCTTCTCTAATATCCCAAAAGGCTAAGAGGGACTGAATTGAATGAATTTAAAAATTTATAGGAGTCAATTTAAATTTAAAATAAAATATATTCTGAAAAAATAGATTTAGATAAAATTAAATATAATTTTAAATTAAGCAAAATACAAAAGGAAAAATTTTAGATAGGGATCTAGGTGAATAAACAATTTATTGGGCAGACGTGATCTGAACCGTTGAATTGCATAGATCCAATGATCTGGATGATTCAATCTTCTTGTGCGATCTGCATTATTCGTGGCTTCAATCGGACAACGATAAAAGTATTGGAGAGTCTAATTCTTTTAAATTATAGGAGAAGATTCCAATCCAATATTTATGGTCTGGTTAGTAGAATAAATTATTGTTTGGTGTTCCAAATATTACAGACGTTTTAATTCAGTATTTAAAAGATTATGTGTTTTAATTTAATGTATTTATTTATTAAAATAATTTTAATAAAGGAAAATTTTATAATTTAATCAAATTAAAATAAATATAATTTTTTAGAATTAAATTAAAATAATTAATTTAAAATTTAAATTAAAACAATTATGATTGCTTATGAGTTAAATTAACAATGTATTTTTTTTTTACCTAGGCCTTACTCGTTCCAGACCTATCTTGATTGGGTGTGACAGGGAGACTCACTGAGATTCAATATTTCACTATTTGATAGTTTAACTTATCTAATATTTGGCAATCTATACACAATCTAATAGACTAAAACTGTAAGAGTTAGAGTTTTTTAATGGTGAAATTATCTTAAGATCTATGATAATAAAAAATATTATATATATATATATATATATATATATATATATATATATCTATTTTAAAGTATTTTAATGATAAACTTTAATCTCTTAAAAGTGATTTCAAAGTAATCCAATGATTAAGGCTTGTTTGTTTGACTGAACGTACTTATGCATACTAGCCATTTCAATTTTAAGCACATCCAAAACTTGATCATAATTAAATTAATAATTTAGTTCATAAAAAATTAGAGTTATATTTATTTAATTTTTAAAAATAAAATTTATCATTTTAATATATAAAAAATATTTATTTCAAAATAATTTTTAACTAACAAAAATCGAGAGAACTTTAACGTTAAACAATAAAAATTAAATTAAAATAAATAATTATTTAAAAAAATTAAATTAAAATATATAATTTTTAAGAATCAAAATAAATCAACTATAAAGGAATGATTTAGTCAAAACATTTCATACATAAATTTACTTATCCGGTACACACTCTTGTTTAGACTTTTGTGCCAGAAAAGTGGACTTTTAATTA
The DNA here is from genome assembly GCA_037074585.1 of Biancaea sappan. Taxonomy (NCBI): domain Eukaryota; kingdom Viridiplantae; phylum Streptophyta; class Magnoliopsida; order Fabales; family Fabaceae; genus Biancaea; species Biancaea sappan. Next base: position 4,527,028 of record CM073496.1, on the reverse strand, counting down.
TCTTAAATTAAATACATCACTTCCACCACATGTGTGTCGTGTTATTTATTTAGATATTTTGATGAGTGATGATTTAATTACAAAATTGTTTCTCTACTAGATTTCTTTGAAACAAATATTTTTTGATATATTTTTTAAATTTTTTTATTGATTTCAAAATTTTACTAAATAAAAAATAATTATTTTATAAAACTATTTTAAGTCAAAACAATATAATTGTTGGTTATTTTTTATTTTCTGAAAAATATTATGCTAAAAATATTTTATAATTTAAATAATTTATTTGGACATCTGCTCGCTTATTCTCCAAATTGTAAGCAGTATAGCTGTTCTAAATCTTTTTCCGTTTAAGTAATTTGAATGAAATTATGAAATCAATCCTTTCTAGCAGATGAATAAATTATATTTTACTTTTTTTACGAGATCATAAAATAAAATATATAGTTCATACATTAGTGCAAAGTATAAAATTAAGCCAGATAATATTCGCAAATATATTTATAGATAATATATAGTTGGCACAAGGATTTGATAGATATGATTAGTTGCAAAATCTGACGTTTTGATTAATACATGCACATATAAATTTAAAGAATATTAGGATTAAATTAAGAGAGTTAAGGTTGAACAGGGCTATATTAGGTCAGATTGTTTTAACACCTGTATTTGTTTGCGTTTTCGTTTCTATATTTGGTTGGGGCTTAACTCTCTGGTTTCACCAAAACAAAAAAAAAATCAAAAGGTGTTTTCTAGAACTCATTTATAGAAACACCTAGCTCCTTGTTGAATAGGTATACTGTGTGTGCTTTACAGGGAAATGCAAGTAGCAGATATAAATTACACAACTTCAGCGGTTCAAAATATCCAGAAGGTTGCTTCGGCACAATTTAGGAGGCCTCTCCTTCATCTTTTAGATGATTCAAGTAATCTCTCTCTCTCTCTCTCTCTCTCTCTCTCTCTCTCTCTCTCTCTCTCTCTCTCTCTCTCTCTCTCTCTCTCTCTCTCTCTCTCTCTCTCAGAGTAAGAAAAAACAAAATTAGAGATGAAATAAATTTCATCTCAAATTTTGTCCTTAAAATGTTAGAAATCTGTCTTAAAATCTAATCTAAAAATCTGAGATGAAATATATTTTGTCTCTAAAATCTAGTCTGAAAATCTGAGACAGAAGAGATTCTGCCTCAGATTAGAGACGAAATAAATTTCGTTTCAAAATTTGTTAGTATCACATCGCCCAGATCAGAAAATGACCCTCCTACCTTTTCATATATATAGTGCTGCATCCCACCTTTTCCTATATAGAATGCTTCATTAGATACCTTTATTTAGAGAAGACAATGAATGAATGTGCTTTTCAATTTAATATTATTTAATGTGCTTAAATTTTTTTTTTGGGTGGCCAAATTTGACTGGTTCAACAATCCACCGATTTTTAGGCATGTTCAGAGAATTTGAGATGGAATTAAGGAGAAAAAAATCTGTCTCTACTTTGAGACAAAATCTCTTTTTCGTCTTAAGTTTATTTACGATGTTAGAATCTTCGTCTCTGAACAATCAGAGATAGATTTTTACTTAATCAGATACGGATTTTTTCGTCTATGATACTTGATTTTCTTGTAGTCTCTCTCTCTCTCTTTCTCTTTCTATATTATTGTGCATATTATAATAATTTGCCCTATAAATAAGGGTTTGGTCTAGCAGAAAGGATTATTTGTCTCTGATCTTGATTTTCTTATACTCTCTCTCTCTCTCTCTCTCTATTATTGTGCATATTAGAATAATTTGCCCTACGAATAAGGGTTGGGTCTAGCAGAAGGATTAATCTCTCACAAAATGAAAAATTACAATTTGAATTTCTATTAAAACATATATTCACATTTAATGTTTGATAGTGTTTCAAGCACAGTTATTTCTAGTATGTAAAAAACTTAAAAAAATATTAACCACACAGAACGTAAGAAACTAAAAAAATATTGATCGTACAATTTGTACACTATCATGAAGTCAATTATTGAAAAATAATTGTCAAATAATTTAAGAATGTGGTGCGCAACATATCTTTTTTGTTACAATTTTTTTTTTAAAAATTGAATAAAAAGCTATTGGGAAAAATATATTTACCCAGCCCATTTGTTATAGGGAAAATTCTGTCAATTCTTGATTGAATTTTAATGAAGTATTTTTTTTAAAAATGTGACTTGGCCTGTTGTTCGCCAAGTTCCATCAAGTTTTCTGATGGGTAGAACTGTCAAAGTGGGCTGGCCCGACTTGTATAGGCTGGCTAGGGACATGCCACCAAAAAGTGGGTCAGGTCGACTCGCTTTTTAAACGTGCCTCTATTTTGCTTACCTGGCTCAGCAGGCTAAACAAGTCAGCCTGCCTATTTTTTTTATTTTTTTACTTTTATACTGATTAATAAAAAAAGAAAAATGATCAAGAACACAATGACATGAGATTGAGAGGTGACGGAGAACACAGTGACGATTAAGAACTTAGTCACATGATGATTGAGAACTCAGCTGTGAGCTTATGCGATAGAGAGAGCTCAGAGATGAGACGATAGAGAGGTGACAAGACAATCAACGAAGAGAATAAGAGATGAGAACTCAGCCACGAGCTGTTACAAAGAACAGAACACAATGATGATTGATGGGACGATTGAGAGGCGACATCGACAAAGAGAGCTTATAAGACTACTGATAGTTGAGAACTAGCAGATCAGGCAAGAGGATATTCACCGATTTTTTGAAAAAATGGAGAATGAGAGATTGACAGTGAGTGAAGATTGAAGAGAGACGAGAATCGAGACTGAACTATTGTGAAGTTTGATATAAATTCCCTAAGCGCCTAACAACTAATATGAAAAAAATATAATAAAACAAAACATATTATGTGGGTTACCTGCGTAACCTGCAAGTTGTGCAGGCCGGGTTAATTAGGCTCGATTTTAAACAGATTAACTTTTAAGAGGGGGATATGATCATGATCTTGACCAATCTTACAATCAAGATCGTGATCTTGATTACCATGGCATCATCTGTAGAATTCAAAAAATGTAGATCTTAGGCTTGATCTTGTAATCTATAGATCATCTATGGTGAAGAGTAGTTGGAATGGAAGATTAGGATCCTTAAGGTGGATATTAAATTCAAGAGTTATGGTAAAAATGACATCACCAACTCTCAATGTGGCGAGGACAACACCAATCATAGCATTTTTCAAATTGTGTAATTGGTATCAAGAAGTGTAACTCTTACTATAGTTCAGATTTCCCTTTTGCCATGAAGAACGAACCAAAAACCAAAGGCTTCGATGTGGATGAGTATATCTTGCTCATGCTCATTTCTAATGAGTTATGAGGTCTAGAGAAATGTTTAGGGTAACATTTTGTTAAGGTATATTCTAGTCCACTTTGGTCTAATTAGGTGCTTTGAACATGCTCTAGAATTGGGGGCCTTAGCAGAAATGAGGCATTTTAGGCTTCTTACAATAACGGACCTATCACTATGACAAAGATCACAAGGATTGAGGAAAGGAGGACGACTTTCTATACAAGATAGTTTTCTTCTAGAATGTGAGTAATTTCAACAAGATTGTTTATCTTGTGGTAAAGAGTCTTAAGACATGAGTTAGGAATGGAAAGAGATGATGAAAGGCAAAAAGTTTCTAAAGGTTGGTGCACTTCTAAAGAGGATTTCATGAATGGAAGAACTTTTTCCTTACTTCTCGCCTGTGGTTACTTGACTTCCTTATTCTAGGCTTTGCTACCAAGTAGAGCAAGAACATGGCTTTAAGAGCCATTTAGTAGCAAGCGAGCTCGTCCTTGAGCATCTCAATAGTAAATAATCCTATGGTCTCTTACCCTAGGTAATTCTTTACAAATAAAATAAGATAATTGACTTAAGACTTAAGATATGTGAACTAATACTTTTTGATGTACAAGATCTTTTAAGGCAAGTGCAGAGCATTCTTGTACCTTCCATGCTAGACAATTAACGTAGATATTGACACTACAAGACAAAAAGAGATATAGTGGCGATTTAAATTCCCATATAGTGGCGGTTTAAACTGCCACTAAATTGAGCGCCATAAGCAATTTAGTGGTAATTTCTCATAAATGCAAGAATAACTGCCACTAAATATACAATGGTAATTTTTGTGATGGGTCAAACTGCTATTGAATGTTCAATATAAGTAAAGGGATTTATAGTGGTAGTTTCGACTACAAACCGCTATTATGTAGTGGTGGTCATTAGTCCAAAGTGCCACTATACAGTGGAAGTTGAACAAAATAGCTGTCACTATATAGCTGTCACTAAATCGCCACTATATAGTGGCGTTAATCTTTCAAACCGCCACTATATAGTGGCAATTAGTAAGTACAACTGTCATAATATATTGGCAGTTTAGACTACTGACCGTCATTATAAATACTATTTTAGTGGTGGTTTACTTTGTAATCACCACTAAAAGTGCATTAATCGCCACTATATGTGCAGAAAGAATCTTTTTTATTTTACTTCTTTATTTTTCCCTCTAATTATGTTACAAAACTTGTTCAAATTACTCAATATACAATAACCCAATATTCACAATAACTTATAATTAAAAGTGTAGATAAAATTAACAAAATGATTTCTTCATTAATATAAAATAAGTTCAACTTACATATCTTATGAAAACATAAGTCTAAAAACATTCTCAATACAACATAAGTATAGAACAGTCTCATTACAACATAAGTCTTAAAAAAGGCAACATAAATGTATGTCTCATAGATATCATGCATCTTTATTGTTGTCGTCATCTTTGTCATCGTCGTTCTCCCTATCTTTATTCTCTTGATTACAAGAGAATGGAGAGATAATAAAAAAAATATGTGAATAAATTGATTAGAAGTATAAAAATATGTAAATAAATTAATCAAGATACAAGTGAATGATGAACTTACTCTTCGTGCCACATCCTGAGGAAAAAGCTGACCCTGGAGGGTTTGGAGGAAGAAATGTATCATTTCATTAGTCTTTTATTCATGTCCTCCATTTAGACTTTAAACTTGTAATCTCCATCTACATTGCATGAACAGAATGACCCGAAAAGGAAGACTCGCCTGAAAAGCGAGAAGTGTGGCCAAACACTTGGGTAGGTTAAGGTCCAAATCCTAAGCCACACATTCATTTAGGATGTTCCTGGCTTCCTAACACCAATGCCAATGAGTCCTAAGATGAAATTCCATTGGCTGCAATTCTCTGCGACTTGATTTTAATGATATTTTCCTCCACACCACACATGAAATAAAAACAAATTATTAACAAACTACTAGTTGAATAAATGTACTTACATTTAGAAAGTTGAAGATGTAAAACAACTTACATTGATGTTATTCTACGCATACACTTGATGTGATACAATCTTATATATTAAAAAGATAATTTTGTAAATTTTTTACATCTTCGTATAGACTCTATTATCTATTTTCAAGTAACTCGTAAAACTCCTTAGTTTCATTATTCATTTGATTTGACGGAACAACTATCTCACCAAATTCCACACTCATTTTCAATGTGGACACCAAATGTGTCATGGACCATGTCACACATAGTGCTATCAAAGTTAATTGTATCTCCTACCATATATGGTCTTGAAAGAGATTCTATGGAGGGTTCTACCATAAGTTTCTCCTAATGTTGAGACCAAAATGTCTAACCTTGTGGGAATGAATTGACAATTAAGTGTTCATGTACAACTTCTCTAACGTGTTGCTTTCTGAATTTGCATTTAGGACATAGACATATGATTTTACCCTTAACACTATTATTTGCAAATGTAAAATCTAAGAAGCCACTGAGTCCCTCTCCATATTCAGGAGTATTTCGAGGTCTAGCAATCCAAGACTTATTCATTATGTTCTATGACCATTCAAAACAATATTATGACTAACTATACGTTTTATGTCTAGCAAAGTCATCTTATGTCAAGGACAACAACAACAACAAACAATAGCAATATTATTATCTCACTATTTTTTTTTCAGCAGAAAAGATCATATACTTGAGCAAATAGTGATCAGAAAAGAAAAACGAAAGAAGCAAGGAAAATATCATGTCAAAGACAACAATAAATTGATTGAGCCTAGAATTATAATCAATAACCATGGATTGATTCAAGAATTGCAATTAAAATGCATATTATTTTTTGAAATATGATATACAGTTGCACACTATGTATTTCACTCTGTATTTTCATTGAATAACAAAAAAATTATGATACACATTGAGCACATAAGCACAATAGACACAACATTAATTAAAACATATTAAGCATATAACTCAGAAAAATGAATAATAATAATAATAGTAATAATTATTCTAACCAGTATGAAGCCAAATCCTCAATCAGTGTAATAAGAAGTTCTAAAAAGAGTCACCGCAAACCTATATATAAATTTTAAGAGAATTTAATAAAAAGAAAAATATCATTATAATTTACAAATGACAATAACATAATAAAAGAAGGAAATCATGGAAGTAATTTCATTGCGTTACTCTCCTCAAACAAAGAAGATATATGACTACTAAATAGGTATAAGTTTGATCAACTTCAATATGTATTAGAGGACTAAATTCAACAGTTCTTAATCTTTGTGGATAAAAGCAATTTATTACTTAAGTTCAAGTAGTGTTTGTTTTGCACAACTAAGCATTTCCTAATATCCTCCCTGCACGCTACCTCTTCATATTATGTAGTCAAAGTCCAATCTAAAATTACCTTAGGCATTTCATTGATGTGTTCTAAGTTCAAACATTCATGTTTAAACCAAGTCTTCTCTTTAGAAAACAAAAATTCCAATCAATCAGGCCCAACAATATATTTCTAACAAACAATTCTAAGGTGAGGCTCAATCTAAGTGTTCAAATCCATGTTTGGTATGAAGTAAAACAATGAGGCATTTTGGTGGACAGCACTAAGATAAGGCTCAATCTAAGTGTTCAATCCCAACAATATAATGTTTTTGCATGTGAGAATCGAAAAAGAAAAGTAACTTATCGGCATGGACAATGGTATTACCACTACGGTCGACAGGGAGAACTAGTGTGGACAATGGCAACCTCTGGTGTGGACGATGGTGACCTCGTCATGGACGATGTTGAGAACCTCTAAAGAAATGGCAGAATGATATGATAGAGAGAGAGATGCGTAGTAGAGAAAAGAAAGAGAGAACCGACAAGGATGACGTGGAGAATTGGCATCGACGATGGTGAGATCTAGTGTGTTCAACGTCGAAATTGGGTTAGAACGATGGAGAGCACTCAAGAGAGAACAGTGAAAGAGAGACGCATGCTAGAAAAATTGTTTGGGAATTAGGGATTAGGACAACTTTAAATTAGATAGTGGCGGTTCCTAGTGACCGCCACTTATCATTTAAAAACCTTATTCCCTAATATTTTTCGCTATAATGGAATGAATTTCATCCTTATTTATTTTTTTAAATATCTTCAGCAAAAATGGACTCTATATATGTATATGATGTGCATTCAAGATTTTGAAGTGAATTATGGCAATGAATTATATTTCATTTTGTAATTGAGGAACAAATTTAATTACTCAAATAATAAAGGCCTATGGAAGGGAGTACATTTACCAAAACCCATATCTAAACCTTTACAGCTAGTGTTTAAAGATCATCTCTAATGGTGCAATTCTAATGAGTTGCTTATTGTAGATTCTACAATGCCACATACCTTATTTTTTACTTTAAGCAACTTTTAACTCCAATGGTACAACTCTAGGAGAACTTAGAAATTGGGCCCACAACTTACTTCACATATTTATACTCTCACAATAGATACAACAACTCTCCACTACTTTTGTTGTAATAATCGACATTTCTTATATAATAACAGTTCTTATACATGGTATCTATGTTGACGAATTCCAATAGTAAAACTCATTAAAAATGGGTTATTATTTTTAAGAACTGCCATTGGAGATGCTCTAATAGTTTTAATATAGCATAAAGAAGTATGGCAATAGAGAAAGTGTGAAACTATTTACTTGGCCTCTTGCGTATAAAGCTTCTAATTAAATATTCAATGAACTTGGAGTGTTGAGCAAGGAGAAAAGGAAATGTGAGTCCGTTGGGGATAGAATGGCACTTGTCGATGGAGGAAGTGAATAATGACAACGATAATCGAGAGATACAATTAAATATTTTGAAGAATTTAGTGGCAGTTTGAACCTATCCGCCACTATATAATGGCGGTTGCCCTTTAACTGCTATTATATTATGACAATTTTTTTAACCGTCACTATATAGTGATAGTTTAGGCCTACCCGCCACTATATAGTGACAGTTAGATGTAACTACCATTGAATAATGACGGTTTGATATTCAACCGCCACTATATAGTGGGGACTATGTCAATTGCCACTATATTCATATTTAGTGGCAGTTATTTTTAGATGCCACTAAATTATCGCCATTATATTACTATTTTTTTTGTAGTGTAATTTTTAAGAAGATAAAGGGTTTAGAAAGCTATTAGATGTTATAAGTACTTATTTGACCTGTTTAGGCCAGTTGAAACATCAATTGCTAATGTACTTTTCTGCCTTATATGTTGGTTAAATTGATACGAAAGTAGACAATCTAGAAGTATATTTATTTCCTTTGAATCTACTAAAGATATGGAAACATAAATAATTTGGGCTTTTGAAAGTCGTGTTACGGGGAGTGATATAGAATCTTAGGCTTATAGCCTTTAGAGAACTCAAAATCCATAATAATAAATGCTAATACTAATCAAGAAGTCGTATCTTAAATATATGGCCCATTCCTCACTTTAGATCGATTTAGTACCTTGTTTCGTGTATCTGTCTTAAAATATCACCTAGACTGAACCGCCAAACATATCAAATTGCAAGGGAAACATTTCCCTTCCATAACATCAAAATCCAAAAGATCTTAACTATTCACTTGAGGAGGATCCACTAAATATTTCCATCCAAAAACTTGTTTTCAGATGAAGCTAGAGAGAAGTACCTTAGCTTATGCATTCCCCTCCACAAAGCGGCACTGAAAGGGGATTGGAGAGCAGCAAGGCACATCTTAGAGAAAGACTGGACGCTCTTATGCGCTGCCATAACCAAAGGGTGGGCGACGATCCTGCACGTGGCGTGCGGAGCGAACCACGTGCACTTTGTGGAGGAGCTGGTGAAGAGGATGGAGCCACACGACTTGGAATTGCTAGACTTTAAAGGGAACACTGCATTCTGCTTTGCTGCAGCAATAGGGAATGTGCAGATTGTGGAGATAATGCAGAAAAAGAATGTGGGGTTGGCAACAATAAGGGGTGGGGAAGGAGTCACTCCTCTTCATATGGCTGCCTTACAAGGAAGAAGTGAAATGGCAAAGTATCTCTACCCTATAACTGTGGAGGTGTTCGAAGAAACTGACTGGATTGTGCTCTTCTTCTATTGCATTAACACAGGACTCTACGGTAAGTATATTTATGGCTATACTAAGTTAATTAGGAACAACTTTTAACTATATGTTATTAGATTCCTAAAAAAATAAAAACACATGATATAGATTTTTTTTGACCAAAACATCATTTTGGTCCCTCACAGATGCCTTTTTTTCTCAAGTTAGTCCCTCACAAATTTTCATTATCAATTTGGTCTCTTATATATTGATATATTATCAATTCAGTCCCTCATAGATTTTCATTCTCAATATGTTTCCTCACAAATTGATATGCTATTAATTTAGTCTCTCATTTATTTGTATTTTCAATTTGGTGCCTCATAAATTTATATGTTATTAATTTGGTCCTTTTATCAAAAGTTGTGACCGTCAAAAGTTATGGTCATCAAAAAATGACTAAATTAATAATTATCAATTTGTGAGGGATTAAATTGATAATATATCAATCTATGAGGGACTAAATTGAGAATAAAAATTTTTGAGGGACTGAATTGGTAATATATCAATATGTAAGGGACCAAATTGAGAAAGAAAATCTATGAAGGACCAAATTAAAAAAAAGGGCATCTGCGAAGGACCAAAATAGGATTTTAGTCTCTTTTTTTTAAATAGTTCAGTACTTCAGTGCCATGCTTGATTGGGTAATTAGATTTAGATTTTTTTTTTCACATATCATATTTTCATTAAAAAACTTGATCTGATAAAGAGAAATTTGATTTGGCAATTTACATGTGATTTAATGCATAAGTATGAAAAATTATGAAAAATAAAGAAAGACTAAACCCTCTTAATTCCCTTATAGATATACAGTGCATTTTTTTTTTGATCCCTCTCAAAGTTGTTTTTGGTCCCTCATGCAAATATAAAATATTTCTCAATTTGATCTCTTATAGAAGTACTTTCTCAATTTGGTCCCTCACAAATAAAAATTTTCTCAATTTGATCTCTTATAAATTAAATTGTTATTAATAATGTCATTCTATTAATTTGCTATTAAGAAAATTAATTATCAATTTACATATTATATAATGGTGTGACTAGGCAATAACTTGTAAAAAACATGCATGTTTCATTTCCTAACCTGTCAAAAACATGCATGTTTCATTTCCTAACCTGTCAAAAACATGCATGTTTTATTATTAATTTTTTCTGTCCCCTCCAATTTTGAGATTTATGGTTCGACAGTCATATTTGCTCATTTTGGGAAGGTGTCTTGGATTGATTTAGTTATATCCACGAACGTTTTTTAAGCAACTCTGGATTATTTATTAATTTCTTTGTTTGTTTTTTATTCATTTATGGTATTATTTATTTATTTATTTTAGATATAGCCTTGGAAATCCTAGAGAAGAGGCCCAATCTAGCAACAGCTCGGGATAATAACTCTGAGACAGGATTGCATATCTTAGCTCGAAAGCCTTTAACTTCTGTTTGCCAAAGTCAACGATATCGAAAGCGACTCATGAAGTCCTGTAAGTGCCTGTGATCATAAATTACCAAACTTAATACATTGGATTATTATTTATTATTTACTTTTACTTCCTGTCAATTGATGATAAAATTTTGCCACGTGTTTTTCTTAGAAGTCCCACATGGAATAATTGAGAAGAAAAATGTAGTATCTTATATAGTGTAAAAGAAGTCAAATTAGCTTGGGCATTTTAAATATAAGGTCCACCTTCATATTCTATCAAACTCAACAATCAAATACCTTCCAAACAAAGATTTGAACCAGACTTATCAAAATTCTAATAGTTTTTACTATTCATTTTGTTGTGAGATCAAACATATGAAATGCTTAAAATTGTGAATCTGATTAAATATCCATTCATTTCATCAGCCATAATCTTGTTTTGGTTTAATCTAATTAGTTTGTTTTGGTATCCTTGTTTTTTTTTTTCCTTTTCCAGGTTAATTTTCCCTTTAGTACATTACTGTCACGACCCAAATTTTGGGCATGTGACTGGTACACTGACACGAATTCTGTGTCAACGTAAGCCTATTTAAAATCTCTCATTCTATCCCCTTTTTAATTATTTATGAAAAAAATCCTTTATTTCCCAAATATTAAATAGCATGTTGCAAATTATTTAAAAATTCTCAGGAAAAAGACAAGTCAAACAAATCAAGCAAAACAAACTAGCAAACACAAGGCTGCCAGCGTCCCAGCGTTGAGCGTTGGCTTGGCAGAGGAGAATGCTCTTTTGCCTCGTTAACGCGGAGCGCCCATGACTAGCACTTGGTGCTGAATGCCGCTGGCCTTCCCGAGGTCAGTCTTGCGTTCTCCTGCAGGGTTGGCATTGAGGATCCAAGGCTGGCGCTCGATGTTGGCTTGTAGTTAGTACTAGATTTCCCTTTTTAAAAATTTTGCTGTTTACTTAAAAATAAAACAACAAAAACAAACACACTAAAGGAGATTTATAAGGAGACATAATTGGATTCCATGCTTCAAAAACCACATATTTATGTGCCCATAAGGGAGAAAGGACTTACCTGGATTCCTCACATTCTCCCACAATTCATATTTAATATTTAAATAAAACAATTTATTTAATCTCATGAATTCACACAATCAATCATCAAATTCATAAATCATGCAAATATCCTTGCAATTTCCATAAATTCAATACCATAAATTCTTCAAACAAGAATTATATAATCCATTAAATTAAATACAAAATTGATTAAAATAATTAAATAGCCCTTGATCCCTTAGATGTCTTAGTTGACTACAGAACTTCTTAAACTAACATAAATGATATAACGACATGAGATCTACCCAACAACGGAAAAGGCCCATGAGAACTATTCCTCTAGCAGAAAGTCCTCATTTGCTACTTGATCTAAAAAGTAAAAGAAAAAGAAAACCAACAAGAAATAATAATCTCAGTGAACTAGTTAATTCCCGCCTTAATAAAATCTGAAAATGTTAAGAATAATAAAATAATTCGAAGGCATTTATCATGAAATCACAAGGAAAGAAACATATCAGATAGAATACAATTCAAGTCGAGCAATCCAAACCAACATAATTGATACTAGTTAATGGCAAAAAAAAACCCAGGATCGCCCGTAGTTCGGCTCACCAATCTCATCAAAACTTGCCATGACAAAAATACCAGAGAGGTAGGATAGTTTGAATATTAGGATTATTAAAAGATAATTCTAATATATATATGTGTGATTTATTAATTAGGAGTATCCTAAATAAATATATAATTTATTTGATTATATTTAATCCTTATCATTACTATTATAATGTATTATTATTTATATTATGTTGCTCTATTATTTTTAACAATTTTCGAAACCCTATAGCTAGTTAGTTTAGTATTTAATTGTTAATCCCCTTAATTATCTTCTTCGAGTTTATATTATTTCTTTCTATTTCTTTTTTCTTTTAATTAAAATTCGAAAATTGCACTTAATTATCTACTCATAAATTAGTTTAAAGGAATCTAAGATTTGATCCCAATTTTGAATAGTATTTTCAGATTTAATTATCTAAGATAATTTATTAATTATCCTACTAGAAAGTGTGATCTTATTAATTTAATTGTTTAAATTGAAATAGATTTGTTATTCAAACCCAAGGTTAACTAACAATTAATAGATTTAGTTCAGATTTTTAGAGAATATCTTTCAGGTTTAACTGTTGGGATTATTTATCCTTAATTTAATATTAAATTAGATTTGGTTAGTTTGGATAATTGTTTATTTCTTTTATTTAGTCTTTGGCATTATCCTATAACTATTGCTACTACTAACTATATTATTTTAAATATATTTATTTAATTTCTATTAACCTGTGTGGCATCCTCTTTTAATTTTATATATATTATATTTTTCTTTTATTCCTTGCTTATATCTAATAGTTTAATTATACTATCTCGTCCAAAATTAATATCTTAAAATTTGGGAGTTATTTTTCATTTCTTATTTCACATCAAGGTTTTCTATAATTTCTCCTTCTATTCCGACACCCCAATCAAATCTTGAATCTTTCATTTTAGTCCCTATATGGCTTAGTATCACATATTACTAGCCTAGAACCTGCAATCACATATCTAAGCATTATCACATCACAATATAGTATCGCACACACATATTGTATACCAAATTTACAATTTCAATATTCGTGAAATAAAATTCAACAGTTAAACGAAAAATTAAACGGCGGATATTACAATTACTTCCACAAAAATGAGCTTGGATGAAGTTATTTTGTTTTCTCATGTGCTTTTAATTTTCTTAGCTTTCTGCTATAGTTTCCAAGATGCACATCTTAATCAGAAAAGTTTATTGAAACATGTATATAAATATTTTTGAACTGGACCCGGTCTCTTTCTTCCACTTGTAAAAAATTTTATTTCTTGTTTGACACGAGTTGCTTCTTTTTTACAGTTAAATTACAATAGATAATCTCAATGGACTAGTTTAGCATGGTTTAATGATTTTGCTCACAAGTGTTTTGACAGTCATTACTTAGTGACTTATTAACCAAATGGTCAAATTGCGTTTCAAAGGTCTGAAGCAAACTCAGCAACTTCAACTAGTTAAATGTGTTTGGCGTACATTTCTTGGTCAAGATGACAGTGAGATTTTGAAAAGCATAAGAGAACCTTCGCAGGTATTATTTAATGCCGTGGAAGTAGGCAATTTTGAGTTTCTGGCCGAGCTAATGAGTACTTATCCTGATTTGATATGGGAAGTGGATGCAAGAAATCGAAGTATAATTCACATTGCAGTCATGCATCGTCATGCTAATATCTTCAATCTCATACATGATATTGGTCCAGTTAAGGATTTCATAGTTACTTTCATTGACGGTGAAGATAATAGCAATTTACTACATTTGGCTGCAAAATTGGCACCACTAGATCGACTCAACATGGTTTCTGGAGCTGCTTTTCAAATGATGCTAGAGTTATTATGGTTTGAGGTATCTTGCTCTTAAAACTATATATATAGCCAACATAGGGTGTCCATTATTCTTTCTTTCTTTATATTATACATTTTATACATTTCAATAATTTATGTCGATGTCACACATAATTTAGAAATGGTATAATTACTCAGTAAGTCACTACAAATAAAAGAAGGGGGGGGGGGGGGGCTAGTGGTGGTTGAAAAGCCACTTAACCTCTTAGTGGCAGATAGTGGAACTGATGCTAAATCAAGAGTCACAGGCTATTTAGTGATAGTTTCGAATACCAGTGGGTACAACCGCCACTAAATCAACTTAATGGTGCTTATTGTGCTGGTTGGAAGTGTTGCTGAACCTTCAGTGAACATGAGAAATACTAGGTATTTAGTGGTGATTGAGGTATTAACTGCCTACAAACCGCTATTTCAAACTGCCACTAAGTATTCCAATTTAGTGTGATTCGAGTGTTCAACCACCATTAAATAGTGGTGGTTTATAGACAAATCGTCACTATTTAGTGCCAAATCGTCACTATTTAGTGGCGGTTGAGGGTCGCCACATAGCGTTTCCTAGAGCATGGTCAATGTCATTGAAAAACTGCAAGATAAGAAACACTCAACAAAAACCCAAAAGAAAAGGAAGCAAAAAGTCAAAGACACCATTGAAGAATCACTGTACTGGCATCCAAACTGATAACAACCACTCAACGGTGGCCAATGGAAGAGGACAACTTGAGACTCCTTCGAATAATCACTCTACCAACATCCAAAATAACGATGGTTGATATGACTGGCGAGGATGGGGTAGACGATGACGGTGACTTCCTCTGGGTGGACAGCGGCCAAGAAGAACAAGTCAATGGTGGCAAAAAGATGTGGATGGCAAATCACAATACACAGTGGTGAAACAATTCTGGAAGATGAGTGGGTGACTGGGTAGTGAGTATTAGGTTTTTTTTATAAAACATAGTAGCAGTTGGTTAAGAACCACCACAATATGGAATATATTATGGCAGTTGTCTAACAGCCGCCACTATGTCACAACTCAGTGGCAGTTGCATGTATAATTGCCACTAAAATTGTGGCGATTAGAGAAACCACCATTATATTGATTTTTTGTGGCGGGTTTTTGAACTGTTACTATACAACCGTCGCTAAATACAAATTTTTTTTTTTGTAGTGAGTTCTTATAGTTTTAATTGTTCAATTTTTCATTTTGTTCCTAAAATATTTTGGAAGTTTGAGATTGAATCTCTATATACAATTTAAAAATTAATTTTCCTTTGATACTTCTCATAGACTACTATCAATGCAATATCAAATTTTGCTAACAGGGCCAACTATATACTTTTTTAACCCTTTGAATATGCATGATCAATGTTGACTCATTTAGCTACTTAATCTAGGTGGTATCACATACACGAGTAGATTTCACTCTTTTTTCTACCTTACTCCATTTGTTTTCCGTGAATAAGTAAATATTTAGAATGTTAAGCTGGTATATAGTTGGTCATATCAAATAGAATATAAAGGCATATTAGATTGAGGTTTTTTGGTTAAAACTACTAGAATTTGAAACTTGCTATAAGTTTTAACTAATTTAGTTCTAACTAAATCAGACCACAAAAGTATAAAATTTTGTTTACAAGACATGAATTCAATACCTAAATTAAAAAAAAAAACAAATATCGAACTATTTGAATCAACTAGTGTTGTTATACTAAATAGAGATTTAACGGCAACGATCCTTTAGGGCTATGGAGAAACAACTGCAACTTTTAAACTACAGAAACAATTTTAAGAATTGAGTAACACTCGGGGGGACCCAAAAAGTAACAATCTTTAAGCATTTTTATTCTATGCAAATTTCACAATGGCAATATCATATATAATATATATACATGACATGGCATATATACCCTTGGACATCGCAGGAGGTGAAGAAGATAATGCTACCACCACTGATAGAGATGAAGAATTCTCAAGGCATGACACCTCGCCAAGTATTCACCAAGGAGCACGAAGAGTTACTGAAGAAAGCAGAGTCATGGATGAAGCGAACAGCCAACTCTTGCATGGTAGTGTCCACTCTTATTGCCACTGGAGTCTTTTCTGCAGCATTCACTGTCCCAGGTGGTGCCAACGATAACACAGGAAACCCTAATTACTTGAAAACATCACCATTTCTGATATTTGCTATATCTGATGCTACTGCACTGATCTCATCATCAGCTTCAATACTGATTTTCTTGTCTATCCTAATCTCACGCTATGCAGAGGACGATTTTTACAAGTCACTACCCTTGAGGCTGATATCAGGTTTGGTGGCACTATTCGTGTCCATAATAAGCATGATGGTAGCATTTAGTAGTGCCTTTTTTGTGACATATTACCATGGTTTGAAGTGGGTTCCTGACTTCATTTCTGTGCTTGCATTTGTACCCATTCCCTTATTTGCATTTTTGTTATTTCCACTTTGGTCGGACATAGTCTACTCAACCTACTTTTGTAGGTATCTTTTTCGACCTGGTAAGCATATGCTTTACTAGAAAATTAGATGGCATATTGTAAATGATGGTTACTAATTATTGTGATGTACGATCATGTAGTTAGTTACTTGGTTGTAGCATTTAAAGAATTGTTTGCTTTGCCTAAAAGCTTCCGAGTAAATTGAATTGTTTGTGATTTTTTTTTTTGGGTTTTGATCTAATAATTGGAGTATATTATCTGTGGAATGAAAATTTTACTCACAAATTATATCAGAATTTAATAGGGAAACTTGGTTTCACAACGTTTGAAAGATTATTTTGAAGACCTAATAGATAAAGACTAAAGTCTCATTTTGGTCCTCCACAGATATTTCTTTCCTCAACTTGATCTATCACAAATTTTTATTTTCAATTTGATTCCTCACAAGTCCAAATGTCCTCAATTGTGGGTGAGATTTTGCACAAACTTCCAATGTACTCTTTGTTTCAATTGAAGAAAATCTCTTTTTGTTTTGCAAGAAAATTGGACGTAGGCCTGGAGAACAAAATATGATAAATCGGTTGTGTGGTTTTCTAAACCCTATCTCTTTATTTTTGTATTTTATATTTGTTCTGTTATTAACTATTTCCTGTTTTAATTAATTGAATCTATTAATTATACTTAATTGTATTAATTTAATAAACACTTATTACAAGTGTTTCTACACGACTTAGCTAGTTGGTCAACTCTTTCTATATATATCATCAACTTAAAGGCAACTTGATTTCTATATGACCTACCAGTCTAGTGCGTTTCACAAGACTAACTGTTCCGAGGAATTTCCGTCCAGCATGATTAAAAGACTAAATACCCTTTTGGCTTTGCAAGTGTCGTGAGTCAAAAAGATTTTTCATCACTCAGGTAATGTCACTTTCATTCACTTGTATACTTTCTCTCTCATATTCTTTTCTCTAGAAACGCTTTTTTTTTAATTAATGTAACAAAACAAGACTTTAAACTTAGGCTCTTTTCAATAAAATTAATTTATAAATTAACTGATAACTTTTAACTTATAACTTATAACTAATAGTTGATAGTTTATAAGCTAACTTATTGAATTAGAAGTGCTCGATAAAAGTAACTGTTGAAATAGTTGAAAAGTGTAAAATAAGTTAAAAGGGCGTATATTTTTTAATTTTAAAAT
Source organism: Biancaea sappan (assembly GCA_037074585.1). Classification (NCBI taxonomy): domain Eukaryota; kingdom Viridiplantae; phylum Streptophyta; class Magnoliopsida; order Fabales; family Fabaceae; genus Biancaea; species Biancaea sappan. The sequence continues at coordinate 4,508,945 of CM073496.1, read as the reverse complement.
AATATAGATAAATATATTATTTTTGTTTTTAATTAAATTAATTTAAATTATTATAGATATAAAATTCATGAAAAATATATATTTATATATTTTATTATATTTTATATATGAATAATATATTTTCACATGTATAATATATTTATATATATTATTATATATAATAAAATATATTTACATATTTTATTATATTTATATATAATAAAATATATTTACATATTTTATTATATTTATATATATTATATATATTTATCATATATTTGTATATATTTTATCATATATTATTATATGTAATATTATATATGTATAATATATTATATATAAATATAATATAATAAAAGATGAGTAAATAGGATATAATAAAGTAAGAGGTATAATGAGTATTTTGAAAGAATAATAAATGTAAAATAGGAACAAAAAACTATAAGCTATAAGTTATAAACTACTCAAAGTAACTTATCAGAATAAGTTTTAAATTACTAAAATAAGTTCGTTTACTAAACACTTTTAACAAGTTTATAATCTAGTTAAATAAGTTATAAGCTGTCTCATGGACACAACCTCAGTATTGCTTCTTAAATTATCCACGTTTTTCACTTTTAAATCATCACCAAAAGCATTCTCTCTTTGAACCTGTAGACATGGCTTAATTTCAACTGGTATGTCTACGGTAAAACTACTGTTTTGGTATAATGTTGACCATTTTATATTATGTAATTATTTAAAAATTAGATCGGTCATTAAACCAAAAAGGTAAGTAGTTCATGGTTTTAAAGGACGAATTGTGATTAAACTGTGGTTGAATCGGTTGAATTAAAATATTATAAAAATAATTTTAATATGTGTAGTATATTTTTAATAATAACTAAATTTATATTATAAGATTTGTTATTAATTTTTAAATTTTTATATAATTTAAAATAAGTTATGTAAAAAAAATATTAAAATTATTTGAAATGATTGATGCTTGGAGCCTTTTAAAATTTGTGATTCACTTGTTTTGAATTAAAAAGAAGAGTCAATAATCTTAGTTGAAGCAATGCACTTTAAAGGAAAAAACTTTTAAGTGCTGAATGGTAAAGTGTCATGATCTTAACCGTAAATATGAAGCAAACTATACTTAATGATTCACATTTTATAAAATTTACTTTGTAAATTTTGGAAGAACTAAAACACTAATATTTAAAGTTAAAAAATAGATTAAAGAAAGTTTAACTTTCAGCCTTCAACCTACCACTACAATAGCTGAGAAGTAAAGGAAGATGTTGAAGTGGTTAAAGAAGTCCTTCGTCACCCAAGTAAGAGAAGCTTCCTCTCACTTTTGCCTAGAGGTGTCATCTTGGCCTTAAGCTCGCGAGCCAGTTTAGAATTATCCATAAATAAGTTGTTTTAAATTTAAAAAATCAGACATGTTTAGCTCGTGGGCTAATTTTTTTTTTATATTTGTCTTTACAAAAATTCCATTATTTAGTATAAATAATCTCATTTTATCATATTTTTATATTTTATAACATTATATTCAATAAATATAGTAATTTGCATATGAAAACTTTTGTAATTTTTAAAAATAAATATAAAATTTTTAAATTTAAAAATAATATAATTAATTTAGAAAGAAAATATGAAAAAATAATTTTATTTATTATTAAAATTATTAAAGAAGTAATGTTTTACCTGTATAAATTGTATTTTAATAAAAAAATTGATTTTTTTTACTAAAACAATTTTAAAATTATATTGTTTAAACATAAATATTTTTTTTTAAAAAATGACTCGCGTGCTATGGTAGGCGTTCTTGGTTTTCAATAAAGAAACTAATTTATTTTTGATCTGTGACGTGAATCAACCTGTTTGACAGTGCTACTTTTGCCTATATATGAGATCCTTGTAGGATGCGAGTGCAAGGTGGCTACCTGACAGTTAATCATGGTGGCCACCATGTTAGAGTCTAAAATTTTAGGATTTGGTTTCGCTGCGTGTAGGAGCCTCCTCCTCTTGTGATAATTGTTGGATCAAACTGATTTAATGGCTATCATTTTTCTTTCTTTTTGTCTTTATTTTTTTAAAATCACAATTGTTTTAATTTGACAGTTAATAAATTAAATTAAATTAAATATTATTGTACACCTTAAATCGTAAATCTTAAACCCAATAAATTAAATTAAATATTATGATAAACCCTAAACTCTAAACCCTAAATCTTAAATCTAATAAATTAAATTAAATATTATTGTATATCCGAAACCCGAAATCCTAAATCCTAAATCTAATAAATTAAATTAAATATTATTATATACCTTAAACCCTAAATCCTACCCTAAACTCTAAAAACCTTACCCAAAATTAAAACCTAAATCTTAATATTTATTTGATTTAAATATTATTATTAAATAATATTCCGTCATTAACTTAAAAAAAATAAGACGTAAAGATGGCGTCATTCAAAATTTTAAGTGTAATATTTTTATCAAGTTGATTGATCTTTTAGGTGAAATGGTCTACTCATGATAAATGGTTTAAAACAAAAGTTGATCGGTCAAACTTGATTTTTAATTAGATTGGACTAAAGTCTGGTTTTTGGTTCAACCAATTGGATCAATCGATCCAGATTTACAAACCATGCTCTTAAAAAACAGGCACCTTGTACCAATTTACTCACCATCCCACATTAATGGACTGTACATCAGTGCAAGGAATTTTTTTTATTTCAATAATTCAAATTAAAATATCTCAGACATAACCATGGGGCTGTTAGGAGTGCTGTCACTTTCTGAACCCTGTCATTTTATATTAAAGCATCATTTAAAGAGGAAAAGTCATAACAAGTTGGAACATAGAATGCCGAATATGAGTTCAATGCGCACTTTCAGTTTCAATATATGTTACTTTTCATAGTCGTGGACTATGGGGTGACCAGTTGAGCTGGATCCTTTTAACGTAATCCGCACGTTATCTCTCGGATTTGGTTGAGCAGTCCTAATGGAGAGATTCCATTCTTAGAACAGAAAAAATAGTGACGTGGCTTCCATTTTGTCCTTCGCGTTTTCCCCTCCTAGATGCTATGGAAAACAGCTTCTTCACTCCAGAAACGCTTGAAACTCCGTTTGTGCCCTCCTGTATGACGCTGTCTTCCTCCATTTGTGATGTGTTTGTGTTCCTTAGAAACCATCGACCATGGGTTTAATCTCTCCCTGTGATCTTATTCTCAAATTTTAACAAAAAATAAATTATATTCTCAAACTAAAAGTGTAGATAAAATAACAAAAGAATTTATATCAAATAAAATTTTTTTTAATTATACACCTAAGTAAATAAATAAAAAGTTTTAGATAAATGATAATGGATAATTTAGTACATATTCATTTTATTCTTCTTAAAAAATACATGAGAAATAAAAATTTTTCTCTCTCTCTTTTTTTCTTTTCTATTTCATACTAACTAAACATATTTTTTTTATTCTTTATTTCCTTTTTTCCATTTCATTCTCCTATTCCTTTTTATTTCTATGATTATTCTATATTTCCAGCTACTTCGTCACTTTTCAAGTCAAGTTAGAAGCACTAATGCAATTGCCAATCGCCATCGAGCTTCATGGACGTTCTGGTCTTGGTCTAATAGAATTAATCCGAAGATGATCAAAAGGCTTTGAATAGTCAATAATGGTCAGATATAATTAGTGATATCATAATTTCCCTTCTAATTACAGTTTATCATGAATAGTAAAAGATATTCCACCAAAAGATAGACTCCACTCTTGGGTCATTTCCTAAAAGTTCAAGAACCATTCTCTTATTTTTTGTTCGTACCAACTTAGGTTTGTTATTACATTAAGCATGGAAACGTCCCAACCCTTGAAATTGGGATTGGGATCCTCTCCAACGTTCAAAAGTATTGTAAAGTTTTATATTTTTATTTTGGCTATTATATTAAAGTCACAGATAGTTTAGATTGTACATAAAAGTTTTTGTATTGGAGAGCCCTAATAAATAATTTATTTATCCAAGTTCTTATCTAAGATTTTTTTCTTTTATCTTTGGCATCATATTTAACTTCATATAGGTCTCTGTTAACTTTCCTGCGTAATTTGGACCGTTTGTGACTTCAATCTAATGACTAAAATAAAAATATGAGACTCTACAATACTTTTGAGTATTATAGAGGATCCAAATTCCTAAAATATGCCTTTATACTTTAGGAAACAGGAGGGGACACTTATTTATTCAACATTTTTTCTTTTTTTAATTTATTTAAAAATATAATAATAATTGTAAGTACAAAAATAAATATAAAATAATAATTATAATTTATTAAAAAATGCTGAATGATTAAAAGTTGTTGAATCTCCCAACCCCTCATGTGAGCATGAACCCTCTGCGCGTAGGAGCGGAGCAGCTTCCTATACTTTAAAGAGTAAAGTGCACTTATCTCGCCACATATTTTATATTTCTAGCATGATCCTTTAGAATGCCTTCGTGAATGATAAAATAGGTTGAGATTAAATGATTAACTTTTTTAAAATAAAATTGCCATCAATTATGTTTGACCGTCATTAATTGTCATCATGACTCCAGCTCATCATATCATTTTGCTAATTCATTAACTATTTTATCTAACATTTAACTCTTAACAATTGAAGATCAACTATAAATTTAAACTAGTTTCTAGAATGATTCAACGTAACTATTTTCACTTGAACTTGATAATTTATAAATTTCATTATAAAAAATCTATTCTATTTCGTATATTTTAATAAAAATAACTTATTGGTGCCTGAAAATATCCATATGAATTTGACCTTAAAAACTAAAATTCAGTGTCTTTTTTGAGCCTGCGGGTGTGCATAAATAAAGTTCTCTTAGAGCAATTGGCCAACCAAAGTATAGTGTTTGAAGGTGAAATCAATATGGTTCAGTCAGTTTGTTTGATATACAAGGCAAATCGAAGCAAACAGCACTTACTGGGGACAAATTTAATCAGCTTTCAAGCTGTTAAAATTCAACAGTAAAAGATACTATTACATTGCCAAAATTAGAGAAAGAATTTTAGATCCTTTATAAAGATTAAACCATAAAATAATTATTTTCTTTTCGTGTATTTTGACTAAATGAATATAATATGCCTAATGGAAAGGTTGGAAATCTTTTGGTTCTAGACTCCTACTAAGTGCAACCAAAAATCCCCCCTCCTCCTTAAGTTGCTTGTTTGAAGAATTGAACTTCTTAAGTGAAGACGTCATAATGCAAATAATCATTTTCTCATATATCGATTATAATTAATGTTGTAAATGTTAGCATTAATTTATTATGTGTGTGTATATAAATATTTTGTGCATATATATTACGTGCTAACAATTATTTAAGTGGACCTACATATGAATTATTGCGTATGTACATATATTAGGACATATATATATATATATATATATATATATATATATATATATATGTGATTATCTATAATTAGGTTTAAAATAAGATTTTCATAAAATTTGTTTAAAGAACCTATTTGATTTATATTATATTTTAGTCTGTGGTGTTAGTGAAAATAATTTATGTGTGTAGATATCCAACTCTAATATTAATAACAATGATGAGGTGTTATCATAAGAGCCTACCTACTGTTTGATCTTCAAATTATAGTGGATCAATGTACACTTTAATTCATTGTTTATATTGTGTTTTTATTGCTCATCAAGATCAACAAACAATTGAATTGTAACTAAAACATTCATGTTCTTTATTGAAAAAATTTCCCCTTATAAGTTTTTATAATTTGGGATTGTTTGTGCTAAATTTTCTATTATTAAATGGTCAGATGCACAGGAATTTATCTTAAAACAATCAAAGACTTTAAACAACGAATATTTCTTATTTTAAACAGTGAATATTAGTGAAGCCGAATGCATTGATGGTGGTCGCTTTAAGACGTGTATTAGGTGTTTCTTTCATTTCATAACTTCAGTTTTCTTCGTATATCTCGTGTGAGTTGTCAAGTACATTCACTACTGTAGTGCCTCTCATGTGGCCCAAAGCCATAAGCAAAACATTAAACTTTATACTCCATACTCACTCCTAATTCAAAAAGGGAAGATGTGAGCAACGGTTTTGTGGTTGGCTTTCCCTTAACTCACATAGTTGGATACTACAAAAAAATGAAAAATAAAAAACGAAAACTAGCGAGGGAAGAATTCATTGGCCACACTTTGTTATTTCCTCGCTAAGACAATCCCCAAAGTTGCCAAAAAAAAAATTTATTCATGCTACTACGATGTCGAATCACCCAGAATTGAATTCGTGGCAATTTTGCGATATAGTGATCCCTAAGTCATATTCACTCAAGGAGCCTCACTTCTAATAACTAATTAGTTGTTCTAAACACCTAAACACTAATTAAAAGCACATAAACATGAGGGGTTTTGTTGGCAGTAACAGCAAAAACAGCAATAAAAACTTAAAACAGCAGCAAACTAGCAGCAAAACAAAAATGACAGAGTATTGATAGTAAGGAGACTATGTAACCAGCCACTAGGATTTAAGGGAGTACAACTATCATTACTTAACTCATTGATTCAGTTTTTGTTCTCATTTTACCATTTGTTTTTTTTTTTTATGAAAATGATTCTAGAATAACTTCCAGAATTTAATGCTTCCAACTATAGTCAAGAATAACTTCACTAACTATAACTAGATGCATTTCAAAAGAAAACCTCAACCAAAACAAGTTAAACATCATCTAACTAGTCATTTCGTTTCACTCACTTTTCTAATCAGTCAAGCAAGGTTATATCTGAAATATAAATCGATTTATGTTCCTTCAAATTCAATCAGAATCTGACAGCAACATAAACATAAACACGGAACAGAAACGAAATGAGATGAAATAGAGAATAAAAACACTTATCTTGCACTTTAAGTTCAAGCTACAGCATTCCAAGGTCCTAGTAACTGATTACAATGGAGATTTAGCCTTCCATGAGAGCAAAACAGCAAAACAGAAGATGGAAAACAGAGGCGAAGAAAGGTCTGTGAAATTCTAAGTTACAGAATATGAAAAAGAGTGTTTATGTGTTACAAAACTAATGCCCTAAATACCTTGAAATATTCTACCCTAGATGCTCAGTTGACTTTCAAAAGGAGAGCTGAGGTGTGGCTGTTTCCTTTTGGCAGAAGGGGTGGCCAACAGACAGCAATAGCAAGCATGAAAAAGGTGTAGCAGAAGGGCTCTTTTGTCATGCAGAAAGCTGATATACTATTTTTAGCAAAGTCTAGGAAGATGCAAGTAAAGGCTAAACCACATGCAAAAGGTAATCTGGATTGAGGGCCCCACATGTCTCCATATCAGCAAAAATGCAGAAACAAGTCCCAGTTAGTATCCTAATCATCAGAAGAGTACCATATCAGCGCCATGTCAGCAAGACTGTAAACCTCAATGTCACATCATCAAAAAATCTCCAAATTTAATTTATGCAAAGCACACAAATGGATTAAATTGAGTCTTTAATAATTTAAGTCCTAAAATATGAAAATAATTCATTTTCCATCCAAAATTAATTTAGACCTAATAAATCACAAAATGTAATAAAATTGGAGAATTCCCATAGATGAAAATGCAAATAGACCAAGATAGGGGTTAAAATGTATATAAAAATACTAGATACCAAATTCTCCATACTTAGTCTTTTACACTCCTAGGCAAAATCAGTTAAAAGCAACAAAGGCACCAAAGGACACAACAAGTAGTGTAGAAAGTATGCAATAATGAATTAATTCAAGCTTGAAAAGATTTAACACTAGGAGAAAACAAGTCTTAAATTTCTAAAAAGTTCAAGAATCATGACAATTTCGTTGACAAGAATAAATCCAAGTAATAATCTACTCACAAAGAGTGTATATGCTCTATTCTCTCAAGTGTTTAAGATAATACGCTCACATTTCAACCTATCACAAATTCACTACCATAAGCTTGTCAGGAATCTAAATCTCCACTACTTGAATCATATACATGCTTGAATTATTAGGACTTTTCTATAGATGTAAGGTTGGGTAAAGGAATGATTGGAAGTTAGAAAGAAATACACAAAACAAAGTTTAACAAAAACTTAAAGAAATGAAGAGCATCAATCAATAAAGTCATAAGAGATTGAACTTTGAAATTTGAGCACAAAAATGCTACTTTTCTTTTCTTCTTTCTTGCTCTTTTTTTCTTTTTTTTTAAATTCTTTTTTTAATCTCCACATAGTATATTTTTCATGAAGAATTGTCAAATTTTTCTTTTCTTTTGAGTAGCAAAACTAAATTTTAAAACATTCCACAAATCTTTCTTTTTGCACATGCTCAATCTCTTTCCAAAAGGAATTTTTTTAAAGCTCTTCAAATCCTAAGTTTGGGGAAAAAAAGAGTTGGGTTAAAGGTGGAAAAGGTGGAAGTAAGGCGGAAAGTGACACATAATGGAAACAACACAAAAGATGGCTATTTGGCTAGAATGGTTATAAGAAACAAATGCCTAAATCATTTCCAAGCATGTACATGTAATATAGCCTCAACAAAGATTCAAGACAAATTCTAGAGTGAAAATCATGATAAGGAATACACACAACAAGAAAGAATATTATTTTGCACTAAAGCTGAAATCTCACGGTTTAAAGACTATTACTAAAAATTCATTAAAAACAACATCATTGCCATTTTACTTGAGTTCCTTAGAAAAAGAAGACTTAATTCTTTTCGTGTTAAGTCAATTCACAACTTAAGCTATTTCATCATGCATGATTTCACACAAAAACTTCATCAAATTTTCTATAAGAGAGCATCAAATTTTCTATAAGAGAGCATCAAATTCGGGCAAAACTGAACAGCAAAATTCTGCACTGCAGAAATTCTGGCGACTCGGCTTTACTGACACAAAACTACACCAAAACAGATGCAAAAGACACCAATTAAAATTCTACAGCTAGAAGACATATAAAGCTTTAAAAAAATGTAAAGAAAGTAGCAAAATTCATAGCTAATAAGTACAGAAAATTAGTGCAAGACAGCTCAAAAATTCTGGACAGAAACAGAGAAAACAAAGGGGCAATAGAAAAATTTTTAAATTAGCTCCAATTAAATTCTCTCCCCCTACACTTAAACATTTCATTGTCCTTAATGCAAATCAGCACCAAACATCAAATAAAAATAGAGGACATAAATTAAAAGGAGGAAAAGAGTACAACCTTATCATGGAGCCGGAACATTGTAGAGTTGGATTTCCTTTACAGTTTCTCCTTTGAAGCCTTCGTAGAACTTCTTCAACCTTTTCCCATTTACCATGAATTGCTTGTTGGTGGCCTCATTTTGAATTTCTATTGCACTAAAAGGAAAGACATTGGTAACAACAAAAGGGCCAACCCATCTAGAGCGAGAATTGTAGAGAAGGACTTTGTCTCCCACTTGGAATTCCTTTTTCTCAATTTTCTTATCGTGGAGGGCTTTGTCTTTTCTTTGTAGATGCGTGCATTCTCATAAGCCGCTAGCTTTAGTTCTTCTAACTCTTGAAGTTGCAACTTCCTTTCTTTACCGGCTAGGGTCATGTCCATATTGCATTGTTTAATCGCCTGATATGCCTTGTGTGCAATCTCCACCGGTAAGTGACATGCTTTACCAAATACCAAATGGTATGGAGACATGCTGATAGGAGTCTTGAAGGTGGTTTATAGGCCCAAAGCGCATCATCAAGCCTCTTGCTCCAATCTTTTATATCGGGTTGCACATTTTTCTCTAATATTTGTTTTATCTCTTGGTTGGAGACTTCTGCTTGCCTATTGGTTTGGGGTGATAAGGTGTAGAGGTTTTATGCACCATCCCATATATCTTTAATAGCCCTTGCATGTTTTTATTGGAAAAGTGTGATCCTTGATCACTGATTATGGCCTTGGGGACACCGAATCTGCAGAAAATATATGAACAAAGAAAGTCTACAATAACAATAGAATCATCAGTTCAAGTGGCTTTTGCTTCCACCCACTTCGACAAATAATCCATAACAACCAAGATATACATAAAGCCAAAAGAAAGAGAAAAAGAACCCATAAAGTCTATACCCCAAATATAAAAAATATCACAAAAGAGAAGAGGTTGTTGAGGCATTTCATTTCTTCTAGACACATTTCCAGTTCTTTGACACCTAGAATAGTTCTTGCAAAAATCATAGGCATCCCTAAACAAAGTAGGCCAATATAAAACAAAATCTAACACTTTTTCTAGCTGTTCTTTAGGGACCAAAGTGTCCACCACATGCAAGAGTATGACAAAAATTCAGCACATATGCAAATTCATGATTTGTAACACATCTTCTAACAATTTAGTCACTACAAATCTTTCACAAATAAGGGTCATCCTACACATAGTACCTAGCCTCGCTTCTTAATTTATTCAACTGATGTTTATTTTAGTATGCAGACAATTCATATGCAACAAGATAATTCACTAAATTAGCATACCAAGGCTCACTAATTCCATACAAGAGGGAAAAGCACTCATATGGGAAGTTGTCTCTAATGGGGAAATGTTCCAATGGGAGCTCAGAAAGCCTACTCAAATGATCCACTACTATATTCTCCACTGCACTTTTATCCTTGATCTCTACATCAAATTCTTGGAGAAGTAGCATCCATCTAATCAATCTTGGCTTCGTATCCAGCTTCTTCAGCAAGTATTTTAGTGCTGCATGGTCAGAAAACATAAATTACTTTAGAGTCAAGCAAGTATGATCTAAATTTATCTAAAGAAAAGACAATTGTTAAAAACTCCTTCTCTGTGGTTGTGTAATTTGATTGAGCTGAATCAAGGTTACGAGAAGCTTAAGCTATGACATGCAACTTCCTCTCTACTCTTTGTGAAAGTACCGCTCCCATAGCATAATTCGAGGCATCATACAAGCTCAAAGGGGAGCTCCCATCGTGGAGGTTGGATGATAGGAGGGGAGATAAGTTGCTTCTTCAACTCATCAAAAGCTAACCTGTAAGAATTATTAAAAACAAAATCAGTTTCTTTTTGGAGGAGTTTAGATAGGAGTAGAGCGATCTTACTGAAGTCCTTGATGAATCTCCTATAAAATCCTGCATGGCGAAGAAAAGAGCGAACTTCCTACATAGAAGCAGAGTAAGGCAAAGAGGAAATAACATCAATTTTTGCTTTATGTACTTCTATGCCAAGTAATGATACTATATGGCCTAGGACTATCCCTTGCTCTACCATGAAATGACATTTCTTATAATTCAAGACCAAATTCTTCTTTATGCATCTCTCAAGTACTCTCTCCAAATTTTTCAAGTATGCATCAAATGAGTCTCTATAAATAGAAAAATCATCCATGAACACTTCCATGCAATCTTCTAACAAATCAGAAAATATACTTATCATGCATATTTGAAAAGTGCCTGGTGCATTGCAAAGACTAAAAGGTATGTGTCTATATGCAAAAGTGCCAAAGGGATAGGTGAAGGTAGTTTTTTTCCTGATCTTTAGGTGCAATGTGAATTTGAAAATATCCAGAAAAACCATCAAGAAAGCAGTAGTGAGACTTTCCAGCAAGTCTTTCAAGTATTTGATCAATAAAAGGAAGAGGAAAATGATCTTTTCTAGTTGCTTGGTTCAACTTCCTATAATCAATGCAAACATGTCAACTATTTTGGACTCTAGTGGGTACTAGCTCATTATTTTCATTTACTATAATAGTTAGCCCGGTTTTGTTTGGCACCACTTGTACCGGACTCACTCACTTACTATTAGAGATATGATAAATAATGCTAGCTCGGAGGAGCTTACTTACCTCATTCTTGACCACATCAAGAATCATAAGATTGAGTCATCTTGGGGTTGCCTCACTGGTTTAGTCTCTTCTTCAAGAAGAATTCGGCACATGCACACGATAGGACTAATCCCAAGAATGTCTGTTAGAGTCCACCCAATTGCCTTCTTGTTCTTTTTCAGCAAACTTATCAATTTTTCTTCTTGATCAGGCTTTAGATTATTGGCTGCAATGACTGGAAGCCGGTCACCTACTTCCAAGAAAGCATACTTGAGGTTTTTTGGTAAAGCTTTCAACTCCAATGTAGGTGGTTGATGGAGGGTGGAATCAGTTTTTGTGGAGTTACATCTAAAGAGGCACCTACATATTCAGATTGCTCAAAGACATAATCCTTGGCTAAAAAAGAGGAAGGGTTAGCAGCACAAGAAGAAATAGATGAAGAATGTACAACATTACAGTTTAAATTACTACACATACAATTACCTAAAACAGAAACATAATCAAAATCTAAGCTAGAGAAAATAAAAGAATCAGAATGTATAATAGAATCCAAACCAGAATGCAAATCAGAATGCAACTCAGAATTGTCAGCACTTAGATAATTTTCAATTTTAGTGCAAGCTTGACAAAATTCAAAACCAGCACAATTGCACTCAAAGGCATCAAATAAGTCAGAAAACTCAGGAAAATAAAAAATCAATTCAGCTTGGAAATCATCACATGCCTTATCAACTAAATAATTCAGAAAGTTAACCATATGCACATTAGAATGATTTTCTATAGGATGTTTCATGGCATCTAAGATATTAAAATCAATTTTGTTGCCAACAAACTCCATAGACAAAGTCCCTTTATGCATATTAATAATGGTTTTTGCAGTTTTCAGAAAAGGTCTACTAAGTATTAATGGTGCATGGTCAGGAGTGTTATCATTTTCTATATCTAGCACATAAAAATCAGCAGGAAAAATGAAATCTTTAACTCTTACCAAGACATCTTCCAGAACTCCCGCTGGATGTGCTGTACTCTGGTTGGCAAGTTGGACAATTACTCCAGTTGGCAAAAGAACACCAATCTTGAGGCTTGAGTACACTGATTTGGGCATGACATTGATTGAGGCTCTCAAATCCAGCATAGCATTGGAGAACTCCATGTTGCCTATTGTGCATGGTATTGTGAAAGTTTCAGGATCTTTACACTTAGGTGGTATGGGTGGTTGGATGAGTGCAGAAATATTCCTCCCTACATCCACTCTCTCATTGCCCCTTAAACGCCTCTTATGAGTGCACAACTCTTTGAGGAACTTGGTATATTTAGGAATTTGCTTAATTACTTTCAAAAATAGTATATTGACCTCTATCTTTCTGAAGGTCTCCATGATCTCTTTATCCATATCAGATTCAGAAGCTTTCCTTGATTGAATTTGCCTATTGGGGAAAGGAAGAGGTATTCTCTGAACCACTTCTTCATCCTTTTGATTTTGCTCACTAGTTGAGGATGAAGGAACACTTTGCTGCACATTTGATTTTTCTGGTTCAGATTCAAGAGGTGGACCATCTACTTGCTTGCTACTCCTTAAAATGATGACACTAACATTGCCTCTTGGATTGATTACTGGTTGAGATGGCAAACTCCCTAAACCTTGACTTTTCAGCTCATTGATTGTTGTGGCTAACTGACTAATCTTAGTTTCCAAATTTTATATATTTGTTTCTGTTCTTTACTGAAACTGGAGGGTGTTAGCAATCAGCTCTTTCATTAAATCTCCCAGACTAGTCTCAGGCTTCTTTGGTATTGGAGGAGGTGCATGGCTAGGTCCAAGTTAATTGTATCTTACATGGGGTAGCTGGTAAGGAGGGGCATTGGAGGTGTTTCCATACTTGAAGGCTAGATGGTCACACTACCCAGGATTGTAGGTGGAGGAATATGGGTCATATCTCTGTTGTTGTGGCTGCATGGATCTACTAGGGAATATGCCAGCATATGACTCAGTTGGTGTCTCTTGTAGCTAAGGGCACTGATCAGTATAGTGGGTATTCAAGAAATAAATACCATAAACTGAAAGAGGAAGGGTTGGTTGTTGTGTTCTATGATTTAATGCCAATTGCCTCACCATTTAAGCTAACTATTTCAATTTATTTTCTATCCTTTGTTGCTCCATGAGAGGTGTTCTCACTTCATTGACAGTAGCTGCTACTGGATCATTTAATCTGGTACCAAATTGCTATGTATTTTAGGCCATCTTGGCCAACAATTCATTTGCGGCAGTAGGGGTCTTATCCACCAATGCCCCACCAGCAGCTGCATCAACTATATATCTTTCCATAGGCAATAATCCCTCATAGAAATACTGGATGAGAAGTTGCTCTGAAATTTGATGGTTGGGACAACTTGAACACAACTTCTTGAATCTCTCCCAGTGCTCATGCAATGATTCACTACTTGCTTGTCTAATCCTACTGATGTCTTTTCTGATTGCTGCTGTTCTAGAGGCTGAGAAGAATTTTTCTAAGAACATCTTTTTCAAGTCATCCCATCTTGTTATCACAGCAGTTGGTAAGTAATAAAGCCAATCCTTGGCTACCCCATCCAAAGAGAAAGGGAATGCTATCAGCTTGATCTGTTCTTCTTCAACTCCATGTGGTCTCATAATGGAGCAAATATCATAAAATTCCTTTAAGTGTTTGTGAGAATCTTCTCTTGCAAGACTATGGAACTTGGGTATCAAGTGGATTAGACTAGATTTCAGTTCAAAATTAACATCCAACTCAGGATAATTTATTCACAATGGTTGATAATGCATATCAGGTGCAATCAACTCTTTAATTGATTGTTCTTGCCTATTTTGAGGCACTTGTGCATTCTAATTATCCATCCGAGTTATCCCAACTGACTCAAAATTAGTTGACTTCAACGCAATATCAGATTTAGAATCTGACTCTACTTCTACACTATTGACAGCAAGATCAATAAACTCAGACAAAAGTTTAGATACTATGCTACTCCTAATGCTATTGCTTCTCACTAGCCTATGGAAGGTCCTATCAATTTCAGGATTAAAAGGTGGCAAGTTCACATTAAGAGACCTTCTCATACACTAGGAAGGGCAAAATTCACAAGAAAACAACAAAAACAACAAAAACACTGAAATCAGCAAAAACAGCACACTATGATCCAACCGATGAAAATCACCGAAAAAAATGAAGTATCAGAAAAGTCTAATTTTTCTTGGAAAAATCCTTCTCAAGTTGGAGGAACTAATGCAAAAAACAGAACTTAAAAATTCGATCTACAAAAATCACATTAAAAATCACAATTAATTAAAAAATAAAAAACATTAAAAAATAGAAAAGAGGGTCTAAACGATAGAATTTGGAAAAATAGAGACCTCCTACTAGGCCAAAGGAAAAGTAGGGGTTGCAACATGCTTAAAATGTTGAAAACTAATGGTTTACCAAGTTTGAGGTCAATTGGAGATAGTTAGGTTTTTCATCGGTAGGAAAATGGCTAGTTTTGACTAGTTTCCAAAAAAGAGACTCTAAAACTTGTAAACCACTTTAGCAACGCTAAACAACTGAAAATTAAACAAAAACACAATGGAACAACTAAATTAGCAACTAAGAAGTGAATTGGCTGCGCCAAAATTTTGGTTCACGCCACTATGATGCCGAATCGCCCAAAATTGAATTCATGGTAATTTTGCGGTATAGTGGTCCCCATGTCATATTCACTTAAGGAACCTCACTTCTAATAACTAATTAGTTGTTTTAAACACCCAAACACTAATTATAAGCACATAAACCAAGGGGTTTTTGTTGGCAGTAACAACATAAACTTAAAACAGCGGAAAACCAACAACTAATTAGTAGTAGAATGAAAATGACAGAGTATTGATAGTAAGGAGACTATGTAACCAGCCACTAGGATTTAAGGGAGTACAACTATCATTACTTAACTCATTGATTCAGTTTTTGTTCTCATTTTACCATTTGTTTTTTTTTTATGAAAATGATTGTAGAATAACTTCCAGAATTTAATGCTTCCAACTATAGTCAAGAATAACTTCACTAACTATAACTAGATGCATTTCAAAAGAAAACCTCAACCAAATCAAGTTAAACATCATCTAACTAGTCATTTCGTTTCACTCACTTTTCTAATCAGTCAAGCAAGGTTATATCTCAAATATAAATCAGTTTATGTTCCTTCAAGTTCAATCAGAATCTGATAGCAATATAAACATAAACATAGAACATAAATGAAATGAGATGAAATAGAGAATAAAAACACTTAACTTGCACTTTCAGTTCAAGCTACAACATCCCAAGGTCCTAGTGACTGATTACAATGGAGATTTAGCCCTCCATGAGAGTAAAACAACAAAACAGAAGATGGAAAACATAGGAGAAGAGAGGTCTGCAAAATTCTAAGTTACAGAATATGAAAAAGAGTGTTTCTGTGTTACAAAACTGATGCCCTAAATGCCTTAGAATATTCTACCCTAGATACTTAGTTGACTTTTAAAAGGAGAGCTGAGGTGTGGCTGTTTCCTTTCTGTAGAAGGGGTGGCCAACAGACAACAGCAGCAAGCATGAAAAAGGTGTAACAGAAGGGCTCTTTTGCCATGCAGAAAGCTGATATGCTATTTTTAGCAAAGGCTGGACCGCATACAAAAGGTGATCTAGATTGAGGGCCCTACATGTCTCCATATTAGCAAAAATGCAGAAACAAGTCCCAGTCAGCATCCTAATCATCAAAAGAGTGCCACATCAGCACCATGTCAGCAAGAATGTCCACCTCAGCACCACATCATTAGAAAATCTCCAAATTTAGTTTATGTAAAGCACACAAATGGATTAAATTGAGTCTTTAATAATTTAAGTCCTAAAATATGAAAATAATTCATTTTCGATCCAAAATTAATTTAGACCCAATAAATCACAAAGTATAATAAAATTGGAGAATTTTCATAGATAAAAATGCAAATAGACCAAGATAAGGGTTAAAATGTATATAAAAATACTAGATATCAAATTGGTCACTAATTAACAAGGAATTTTTTTTTTCGTAAAATTGACACTAGTTTACACAATCACACTGATTAATGTGCCAATCATCCAATCCGAAACTTAGTCAAAACCAGAAAATAATTAAACTGATTAAAAATTGATCAAACTACTACAAAATCTAAGAAATCACAAAAACCAGTCGGTCAAAATGGTCAACCCATTCTTTAATTTATACCATAATTTAAAAAAAAAATTCCACCTCTACCCACAAACATTCATACAACAAGCTCGCGAGCTCCAGCACAAAAGTAAAAGCCACACAAAATTATAAAATAAGCATGCGAGCTCCACCATAGAGCTAGAAGCCACCATTTATTATACATTAATAATATTATTGGTGGAGGCAGCCCTAGACACGTAGCTTATTTAGCCCACCACATGATATTGACAAAGGTGAGTGAATGAAGCAAATTTATAGAGAAAGGCTGTGGTGTTGCCCATGTGGGTCTTCTTTAGTATAGCATTGCTTGGCTTCTTTGGTTCTTCCTCATTTGCTCTCATTTTTCTTCAACTTTCTTAGCTTATATAGTTGATTTCTCTTCTATTTTTTCTTCTCATTTAGCTTGGATTTTGTATTAGATTATAATTAAATTAATTGTATTTGGACCAAGATGAGAAATAAGCATCATGTCTGAACTTTGTAGCAACGTAATTAGCCATTTTGGGAAGAGAACAAATTCATCCTCTGTGGACTACATAGCTTCACCGCTCTTCAGCGACTTTCCTATCGCATGGTTGTTTCTCTTCGTCTGTTACATGCTTTGTCACTGGTGTTTATATAATTTTAAAATTTATATATTAGTATATTAATAAAATATAATATTAGAATAAAGAAAATACTATAAGATTTAGTGTTTTATACATGTCATGTAATATTTTAAAAATTGAGCAGGTAAATAAATAATTTTTATTAATGATATATAATTATGTATAATATTTTAATAATTTTAATTATATATTTTATTTTTTAATATTTTAAAATTATCATTAATTCGATCATGGTTCGATCCGATCCGACTGTTGACCTTGGCTCCTTCCATTTTTCCCCTTTTATCTATTGAATTCCAATAAACTAAGTTATAATTTAAAGGAGTTCACGAGAAATAATATTTAAAAATTTATTTTCATAATACAAGTTTAACTCCTAAGTTTCAACACAAATAATAAAAGACAAAATACTGCTCATTAAAAAAATTGATAACATATCCAGCCCACGTTACCAGGAGCTAGCCGCATGTAAATTGACAGTATATGTGTTAGTGTCTCACAAAACATGACTGGGGAGTTGGGCTTGTCCAGTATCGCTTTAATTACATTTACCAACTTCATTTAATTAATAATCTTCTTGTTTACCGTGATGAGTATGTGTATTTATATGCTACCAATAGCCTTTTTATATGTGAATCATTCATTTAAATCTTTCTTTTTCTCTTTTATTTGACGAGAAGGCCATGTGTTTTAGCCTCTTAATTTGATTCCTTTCTTCACGGTCAAACTTACTGTGAAAAATTGCAGCCTTCGAGATGAGTCTTTTATCTCTCACCACTCCCTCAACTAATTAATTTATTCTTAATCACCACTCTCTTCAATCCTACCCTTGGGTGCCTCTACTTTTTTTAATTCCTTTTTTGACTCTTTCTGAGAATTTTCCAATGAGGTGACTTCTATATATTTATAAGAATATAATTTAAATCCTTTTAAAGTAAATCCTTTTAAAGTCTATATAACTTTTCTTGGTAACTTACTAAACTCAAGCTTTGACATGACAGAACATAATACTCAAGTTAGACACGTAAGTACGAGATATATAAGCAGATTTTTCATTAGTATATGTCATGGTGATAAGTAAGATTCAAATGTTCTATTTGAGTACCTCATCATGAGATCAGATTTTTAAATATTAGACGGCCCACATCCAAGTTAATCAACTATACACTACTTACGAATGTAATATGAATTTGGGATTAAGAATGAAAATAAGGAAACGATATCAAATTTAACCTTTTTTAGATGCAAGACGATTCATTCAAAATAACAACAACAACAACAACAACATAGCCTTATCCCACTAAGTGGGGTCGGCTACATGGATCGCACGACGCCATTGAGCTCTATCAATGACCAACTCTTTAGATATCTCATTTACAACGTCCTAGCATTAGCAAAATATTGTCGTTGATCCATGTTCATGAGAGATTCGACACAGTTTTACGTTGGCTGTCGAAGGCCTAACACAACCCTCCTCCTTTCTCCGGGCTTGGGACCGGCTATAAAACATAGGCGGAGTTGATTCATTCAAAATAACACACCAAAATAATTCAAGACAAAGAAGCTACAGCCCACCAACATATGTAGCAACCAGATATCCCAAATCACTTAAATTTAGTCACCGGAATAAATGAAACTAACCAGAACAACAATCATGAGACAATTCCTAGAACAACCCAACACTCAATAGAACAAAGCCAAAACAACTTGTTTTTAACTCAAACACCACAAAATAATATATGCATGATCAAGCATCTCAAGACAGGTGCAAACATAATGAACAGGTAAACCTTGATCAAGTCAAAACAAAAACCAAATTTCATTTCCTAATCAACATAAAGTAATAATGATGAAGTCAAAACAAAAGCTAGATCTGATCAGAACAAAATAGAAAACATGAACGGGCCACAACCATAAGGGACTGACATTAATTTTCCAAACTTTGAAATCAAACCCAAAAGCAAACAAGGTTTTAAATTGTGGTAGCACTTGCATTACGGATTACTGTGAATGCAAATGTTGCGGATGCTGCAATGCAGTTGCGATTATTGTGGTCGTAAATATTTTTTTTTTTTTGAGTTGCACAAAATATACAAAATGTGTATATAATTATTGTTATAACCCTTAATTACATATATATATATATATATAACATATTATATCTAATATTTATATTAATTCCATAAATATATACTTTTGTTCTATGCAAACATGTTAATTTTACTTGCAAAATTTACGAAGAAAAATAGATAATTAATTTGTTAATAAGTGAAAAGTCATATACAAATTTATTTACATAATTATCAAAAAAGATTACAAGATATTAATCGTCATTCATCACCACATGGCTGAATGGTGTGGAGAATCATAACTTGCAGTTTTACTTTCAACATCTACATCACCATGGCTTGCTCCTTGTCTAAAAATATAATAAAAAACTCCTCCACCATGCTCTAATTGTTGATTAAAAGCTTGATAATAATTAGGCTTGGTTTATTAAATGATAATATTTTATTATCAAAAAAAGGTTGATAATATTTTGTATTACTTATTGATAAAATATAACAAACTATTATCAAAATCATACTATTATCAAAATAATAATAATAAAAGAGAGACTTAACTCTAGAAATTAAAAGGGTGTTACTTAACTATGAATGAATTATAAGGAAAAAGGAATATTAACAGGTGTTTGATATGAACATTGAATTATATTTAAAAGAAAATTTAACTATTGACTTTTCCCACATCATGGTAGTTTATTTTATTTATGTAAAAAATATTATTATATAATTTATTCTTGGACCAAAACGCCAAAATTATATTTAAAAGAAAAGTTTTATGTCTTACTGAAAATTTAATTCGGATAATTATTTGTAAATTGTGCTGGTCCAATCACTTCTTGTCTATTATTATGTCATTATTTAAATCTATCTAATAATGTTGCAAAACACTAAATTATTTTTTTAAAAAAATTTATATAATTTTATAAGTATTTTTTAGTCATGTTAAATATTTAATAAAAACATGATATGACTTTTTAAAACTAATTTAATTAATTTTGTGTGGATTATCATTAATTAATGTAATTACAATTTACAAATTTAATTAAGCACTTATTAGATCAGTAAATCACAGACCAATAATCAGATCACTTAATCATTGTATTCACAGTTTTATCATAGATCAAAATCAGAGCAATGAGATCACTAAATAACTAATTAATCTAATTACAGACCAATCATCAGATCACTAAATCACTATATGTTTGTATTCACAATTTTATCACAGATCAAGATTAGATCAATGACATCACTAAATCAAGTACCAAACAAATTAGAATCACTGAATCACACAATCAGAATTGCTAAATGCCTAAATTAGTATCACATTCACAGTTTCACACAATCACAACCATTTAGATTCAGTCATGCACTGATATACACAAAGCACACCACACGATCACAATTTCAATTTTCACACTAGACAAAATCATGAATCACAAGCCACATAGTCATTATTCATTATTTGATCATATTAGATCAAATTTCCAAGCCTCATGCCCTCACCTCACTTAGTTAGAGTCAGATCTTGATTTTGAAGGTTGAAGGCTGAAGGTTGAAGTAAAGTGAGTCTTCTTTTCACAGTCTCACTTATTTTCTTTGATTTTCTCACTTGGCACATAGACACACCAAAGGCACCAAAAATTCTAGACACATAGAGAGAACGATGAGGTGAGGGTCCCAGTGAGCCTCACACATAGAGCCAGCCACCACAGAGGGATGAGAGAGAGACCAATGTCGAGAAGAAAAGCACAAATCGAACTAGTGGAGTGGAGATCGAAAATGAAGGCAACACGAGATCAAAGATGAGGTCACAGGAGGAGGGATTCGAGGGGAGGTCGGGAGGAGAGGCCAAGAAGCACAAAACAGAATAGACCACAAACTCCAATCCATAGTCCAGATGGAGGAAAATAGATGTGCAAATGACAGTAGCCAGCAAGCAACCTTTGAGGCTTTGATGGACAACAGTGCGATAGTGACAAGTCAAGTAAGTGGTTTCTCTCTTCTCTGGACTAGATCTTGAAATCTTGAGGAAATGACTGTGATTGTGCTGATGTTCTCTGTTCATTTTTTTATACAAAAAACGCAATGGAACGCCATTGCGGCCGCAACTCCATTTTGTTGTAGTGCATCAATGTGATTTTTAATCACCCCGTAATTGTGGGGTGATGCGCCGCATCCATAATATTGCAGCCGCAATTTGAAAGCAAAGTAATAATAATCAAGGTCAATCAAAAATGGTTAAAAGTAACCTTCGATTTTGATAGTCATACAATGCATCATTTAAGAAATAACCAATCAAGGAGTGAATATTGTTACATCAGTTCTAGCCTTGTTTCATAGAATCACGTAATATCTGGGAAGACTCACGATTAGTTTTCTTTATACATTTACACTAATAATAGGTTTACGTGAGAATAGTTTTCTTTATACATTATGCATCCACTTCCATTCTTATGCTTTTGATTGTCTGGATACCTGGCATTAACTGAATTGCAAAAACACTAAACCAGCCTTCTTTATATATGCCCTAATACCTATCAAATCCTAAAGTTAATTTTTAGAGGCACTGATTTTCCTTCTGACAAAATTCCCCTCAAGATGAGGCTATTAACTTCTGCCTATTAATAATTTTGGTAATATGTTTTTTCATTTATTGTCTTAATTCCTCTGATTCATTTCTATTTTCTTTGGTTTATGATGTAGGGGGCACAAAATTTGTTGAGTTCTTTGTATGTAATGAAAGTGGACACTTGAGCAAAAACTCTCCTCAGAATGGTCATGGCATTTATCCAAAGGTATTATTATCTATAGACATTTATCATGTAGGTCAACCAAAAGCTAGATAATGATTATTATGGGTAAATACCACTTCATTGAATTTATTCATCATTTAAGAAAGATCAATAAAGCAAACAAAAAAATGTATCCTCTAAAGTGTACCTTTGTGGCCTTTTTCTTTCTTTGCTGTGCTCTATTCCTTCCTTCTGATGTTTCTGCCTCCGTCTGGGAAGGTGAAGCCAAGGGAAGAGATAAGGTGTGCAAGGGTGATTTTAGAGTCGAGGTTAAGGATTCTTGTGAGAATGAAAGGAAGCGTGCTTAAAAATGAAAGAAGAGAGAGAGAATCTAAGAGGGAAACAGACGTTGGTGTAAGTGAAACCACCTTTGCTCTCAAACTCGACATACCTGAATTGCAAAATTAGGGCGTCGACTTGCTGGAAGGTAGAAAAGGGGAATGGTCGATTTCAGAGCATTGGCAAGAGGCTGAGAAGTGAAATGATGGGTTTCACTTTTCAAAGCATTGGAGGGAGAGCACAAAAAAAATGGAAGGACATAAGTGAACTTTAGTAGCGCGAAATGGTAAAAGTAGGGTTTTGTAACTGTCTATAAATGAATAAAAACCACCAGTAATTTAAATCAATTACTAGCAGTTTTTATACCCACCAAAACATGTGTAATTTACTGGCAGTGTTTCCAAACCATCGTTAAATGCCCGTCGTCAATTGCCTCTTTTCTTGTAGTGAGAAAATTTGATAAATAGACAAAAGAAATTATTGAAAAAGAATTATAAAACCCAAGCTATAATAGCCTCATTTACTTAGGAGTTAGCAAGAACCTCCATCACACGAGGACTTATATCATATAACACAAGCGATTAACTAAGAATTTAGTCTTATTCAATAAACAAGGCTACTATGCATTAAGGTGATGCACTCTTAAGTGTTGGATATTATTATAAAATAAATAAATAAATTTTTTTAATCAAATTGTTGCATCATATGCTGATAAAAGTTAGCACTTAAAGATGTTTGAATTGCATTAAATACCTTTTATTTAGTCAAGCGTTTTGGACATTGGCAGCATATTATTACTATATCATTATATTGCTTCAATACCTCTTTATAGCACATAATGACTTTCATAGATGGCCAAGGGGTCTTTTTAGCTCTTTCTCTCTCTCTCTCTCTCTCTATATATATATATATATATATGGTCTCATATAAGGGGCATGGAGTAACTAATATATATATATATATATATATATATATATATATATGTGCTGCGTGGAATTCAGTATGCAATATAAAGTATGGGATATATATATATATATATATATATATATATATATATATATATATATACTTCTGTAATATTTTGGGTAGAGAATGTGTGAGAGAAATCAAGTCCGGTTTACTTCCTATGTGTAGAGGTAGTAAACAAATAGGCGAGTCCTAGGCTGTTGTATCCTAGAGGTAACACATCTGTGTACCCCTGCATCGTGTAATATAGCAAAATTAACCCGTGAGAGACGTGAAAATTACCTTAAAGAAAGACAAGTTACTCGGACCTCAGTCCAGTACCACACTAATTTATATTTTTACTCTGACTTTCAATTCTTCTATTTTTTGTGTTTATTCTTATTTTTCAAGTGTTGCTCCAACAATTTTAAGGTAATTTTTTCATGTTGAATCCCACAAAAGCAGCAAATTGAAAAATAAGAATGGTCAATGAAGGTTTTCAAAAAAAAAAATAATTTTTGATATGATTTTCTCAATTGTGAATTTTTTAAAACATAAATTTTGTGATTCACAATTTGGTTAATCAATGTAAATATTTTTGGTTTTTTCATTTGGAGTTGTGAATTTATTTCACAAGAAATTGCATAAGTATTTTTGGTGGAATATTCACCTTTTTACAATAACTCATATTTTCTTATGAGCTTTGTAATTCAAGTATATGAAATTTTTTGACACCTTGTTTAAGGTGACACATGTTTGATTTCCGATTATGTATGCTTTAATATTTTGTGGTCTTATAAAAATATTGTTATTTTTTATTTGGTTGTTGCTCACAAAAGAAGTTTTTATTTATGGGAAAGAATTTTTTCACTATATGAGGTACCTAAGATAAGGTATGTTAATACAAGACTTTAACTTTGGTTATATATTGTCTTGTATATCTATATTATTTTTACAAGTTCTTTTGACTTGGTTTGGAAAAATTCTTTTAAAGTAGATTTTTGTGTGTGTATATATATATATATATATATATATATATATATATATATAAAGGCCAAATCTATATGCAAAATAACATTTGTATTATGTAAAACAAATGCATATTAATTTGATCTATTAGCAAAATATTATTACATAGGTGAAAACTTGTCAGATGATTTAGTAAGTGTACCAGTCGCACTAGTAATACAGTGATAAAATGAGTAAGAGACATCGTCCCACGAGGACTAACATGCTAAATACTCCAAAAATTTAAATGCAATAGTTAGACAACTCAATTTAGATTAAAAGTAGTTCTAACATTTAAATAAAAAGGTAAAACTCACAAATAACATATTTTTGTATTTTTCGCAATTAAACAGAATGTAATCACAAATTCTGATGAAATTAGCTTGATTAAAAGACCTAGGGCCACTAATCCCCTTCTCCCGTTCTAAGAATTGCTAACCCTCCCTAACATATGTGATTCAATTCAATTCATACACTTTAATTTTAGGTTTTCTAAAGGCTTAAAGTGATTCTCTCGAACCTAAGTTAAGCTGCTCAACTCAAATATAATCCCTTATGTGAGTTTAAGTCAGATAAATGATAACCTAATTTGATTAAACGAGATTAGTTAATATTCCAATTAATTAACAAGAAAAACCCCCAAGGTTCATCCACTCGCCCTATTCACTCAGTGTTCTACCAACATCTCCCTCGCCAAAGTTTGATGAAAGCAACAAAAAAAATCATAAAGTAGCCAATTTTACAACAAGTACAATAAATATAAATGAAAGGAATATATTTATTGAATTGAAATCACAAATTCAGAGAGAAAACAATTCCTAATCAGAGATTAGATTCATAGCAACCTTAGAATGAGAAAATCAGCTACTTATAGCTCTAAAACTACAAAAAACAGTAAAAGATTGATCAAACTCCATGAATCCAAGATTAGGTTGACAGAAATCGGGCCTGGAGAGCTTTGAAATGGGATTCCTCCTCTTCCCTTTGCAAAATCGGCGTCTTTTACCCTTTCTCCAACTCATAATGACCTAAAGATTTTGTTCTGATGCTACTTAAAAATCTTCACTTCCAACAGCCACCGCTATAGCTGTGGAATCCACAGGTAGAGTTGTGGGAGACAGCAAGCCAATTTTTTTTTGATATGGTCTATTTTCTTGCACAAGTTTCGCCTTAACCCAACCTACAACAAGAACAACGAAACACCAGATATAAGTGGCAAAGAATCATGAAATTACTCAAACTAACCTAAAATCAAAGAAATCATAAACTAATCTAAAACATCAAAACATGAGTTAAGAATTGCAAGAATAGACAAGATAGATATAAAAAAAAGAAGGTAAATAGCACTCGAAATAGTGCTAAGTTGAGAACTCAACAGTGAAATTATTATCTACTGTTTTTTATGAGCACAACTAATTTAGTCAAGCGTTTCAGACATTGGCAGCATATTATTACCATGACATTATATTGTTTCAATACCTCTTTGTAGCACATAATGACTTTCATAGTTGGCCAACGGGTCTTTTCAGCTCTCTCTCTCTCTCTCTCTCTCTCATACACACACACACACACACACACACATATATATATATATATATATGCTACGTGGAATTCAGTGTGCAATATAAAGTATGAGATATATATATATATATATATATATATATATATATATATATATATATATATATATATATATATATACTTGTCTGATATTTTAGGTAGAGAAGGTGCGGGAGAAATCGAGTCCGATTTACTTCTTACGTGCAAAGGTAGTAAACAAACAGGCGACTCTTGAGCTATTGTATCATAGAGGTAACACATTTGTGTATCCTTATACTAGGTAGTATAGCAAAATTAATCCGTGGGAGACGTAAAAATTATCTTAAAGAAAGACGATTTACTCGGAACTCAGCCTAGTACCACGCTAATTTATATTTTTACTCTAACCTTCAATATTTTTTGTATTTATTCTTATTTTTCAGGTGCTAATCCAACACTAAGTGTTACTATCATACCAACTTTTTAAAAAAGGTATACCATATAATTACGTGTATTCTCATCGAGTGGTTAACACATCAACAACCACACTCTCATATCCTTTCCAAGCATAAGGAAACATCACATGTTTACATTTCGTAACATCCAACAACATTCACTAACATAGGTACCATCTCATAGTAATCCAGCATACAAGCTTAAAGGTACAAGGACATAATCAATTCATGTGTTGTAGTTCCATCAAGGAGGTCCACATACTAAATTCAGAAATTTACCTTATAAGTTCCATAGCATGCTTATCCATTGTTTGAGAGTGATTATCATTGAACTTTCAAGGAGTATATGTTAAGCAAATGGTAAGCGCACCAGTCGCACAAATAATAAAGTGAAGAGTGAGAATATCATCCTATGAGGACTAACGTGCTAAGTACTCTATAAATTTAAACACATTTGTCAAATAACTAATTTGGATCAAAGGTAGCTCTAATTAAAGAACTAAGAAATAAAATCGAATTACAATAAAATTGGATGAAAATAATTCAATTAAAAAGCCTAGAGTTACTAATCCCTCTCTTTCATCCTAGGATTTGCTAACTCTCCCTAACACTTGTGATTCAAATTAATTATGCACATTAATCTTAGATTTTTTAATGGCTTAAAGTGATTCTCTTGAACCTAAGTTAAGCTATTTAATTCTAACACAATCCCGTATGTGAGTGTAATACCCATGAAAAATAAAATATAAATATTTGTTTACAAACTACTGTTACTATTTCAATATACGGTACTATTCACCCGTATAATACTATTTACGTATACGATACTGTTCATTTATACAATCGAAATGTCAAGTACTAGATGTGGTTTGGTCATAAGAGAAAACTAGAAAGAAGTTTGTAGGAGAAAATGACGTTTTATGTATAAAAATACCCTCAAGGACTAAATTGAAAGGACTGATTTGAAAAGAAACTTAAAGGTTTAAGGTGAAAGGATAGTTTTTCCTTTAAGTTTCTAATAGTAATAACAGAAAAATTTTCCATCGTACGCGTGAGGTGTACAGTAACTGCATTATTAGAAATGTCATTTTCATGAATAGTAATTAAATATTTTATTAGCGTATAGTATCAAATAGTACCCTTGACTTTTGCTATAAATAGGCCCTTCCATTTCACTTCTAAACTCACACCTTCAACTTCTCTTCTACTCTCCTTAAGTTTCTCTTACTTCAATGCTAGGCCTCTGAGATTTTGGGCTTTTCCTTTTTAGCTTAGGTAAGGATACTATGCCCTTTCTATGTCTTTCAAATTTTAGAAGTTATTTTCTTAAGTATGCTCTGTGGTTGCGGCCTTGGCTGATCTTCCACATCAGAAAAACTATCCTTAGCTGTTTATATGTTATTTTGATTATCTGATTATCGAAATAGAATGTAAACTGTGAAGAATACATGTCTAGGAAAGTTCTGGCTAAGGAAAGACCTGGTTTTTAAGTGTGTCCAGTGTGACCCTCCACTCTTTCCTGGAAACTTACCTGGTGTACTCTTTTACAGATTGTATTCTCTATTTCTGGTATAAATAGTAACCGTACATATGAATAGTGACCGTACATATGAATAGTGATCATACGTATGAATAGTAATCATATATATGAACAGTACCGTACGTATGAACAGTATCTGTATGAAAACAATCCTAACTTGTTTTCTCTAATCTTTCATGAAAATCTCTGTAGCGGAATACTGAAATTCATCTGTGTACTCTTGTCTGTAACGACTTAGAGAAGCGATATTCGTACGGAATCCAGGTGAGTGAAACGACTCCGTTTTAATAGAGTTTTAGCATTATTGATGATAAAAAGTATGTCGTAGGACACTCCCAAGATTCATAGGGGGAAATTGGATTCAGAATGACGAATCTAATGAGATAATTAATCTATAAGTATGGATAAAATGAAATAAGTATCTTATGATGATGTGAAGTTTGAATGTTTTCAAAAACAAATTAATTGTTATCTTGATTTGTGGTTTATAAATCTATAATATAGTTATATACTATACCTGTTGTATGGATGAATATTATATTGAGCTTCTGATTATGATATGAAATGCTATTGATTGTGATTGAGCGGGACAGTACCCCCTCTCACGGCAAGGCGGAAAACCCGGTTGACAGGGTGTCTTGACCAATGAGTGTGGAGACAACAATTCCCTCAGTAGGGATATAGCCCGGATTGGTGATAAATCCGTGAGGCGCCCTAGCTAAGAGGATGAGGTTGTGCGTCATGGCGGAAATATACATAATTGGTGAGCCGGCCTGTGTGCGCTCTCCGGGATATATTGCCATTGACGAGTACTAGTAACGTTTGTTGAATTGGATGAATTTTTATCTTCTTGTATGTAAGAGGATGATGTTGTGCGTCATGGCGAAAATATACATAATTGGTGAGCCGGCCTGTGTGCGTTCTCCGGGATATATTGCCATTGACGAGTACTAGTAACGTTTGTTGAATTGGATGAATTTTTATCTTCTGTCTATTGGTTGAGTATGAGCCTTTGGATATGCTTGCATGACTGGTAATGTATTTGAATTTTATTAACGCGAGGCCGATTCGCTCATTGAGTTTAAAAGCTCACACTGTTTGTACAACCTTTTTGTTCAGATCAGGTTGCCAGCGAAGAATATCTGCTAGAGGAGTAGATCACTTTGGACCTTCCCGTTGTCGGGTGGACCCCTCTTTTGTTATAGATTATGTTGCTCTGTAATCGTCTAGGACATCTAGGTCAGGGGTTCGACATTTGGCTTGTATGTCAGTATAATAATGTATTTTAAATTGATAATCTATTATTACATGCAAATCATCTCTATGATTTTCAGATAAGAAAATTTGATATATTTATCGGAAGGCTTACAGTGATGAGAGATTCATCATTGTGCCGGTCATGTGCCCAGAAAACGGGTCGTGACAGTGAGTTTAAGCTGAATGAATATTAACCTAATTTGATTAAGCGAGGTTAACTAATATCCCTATTAATTAACAAGCCAAAAACCACTAAAGTTCAACCACTCGCCCTAATCACTCAGTATTCTATTAGCACCTCCCTCTCTCGAGTTCAATGAAAGTAATAAACAAATCATAAAATAGACAATTTTATAACAAGTACAGTAATATGAATGATAGGTATGTATTAAATTGAAAAGAATCACAAGTTCAAAGAGAAATACTAATCCTAATATGAAATTGGGTTTATAGTAACCCTAGAACAGGAAAATTAGCCACTCATTGCCTTAGAACTACAGAAAGTAGTAAAAAGTTGAGAAAACTTCATGAATCTGAAGTTGAGTTGATGGAAATTGGGCCCAGAAAGCTTTGGAATGGGATTCCTCCTCTTCCCTCTACAAAATCGGTGACTTTTGACCCCCTCCAACTCAGAATGACCTAAAAAACTTGTTCTGGTGTTATTTAAATCGTTGCAGAACGCGACCCACTGCTATAGCAGTGAATTAACCGCTATAGCAGTGGAAGACAGAGAGAATGACTTAAAAACACTTTTTTCTAGGTTCCACTGCTATAGCGATGAATATCCACCGCTATAGTGGTGGTTGGCAGAGAAGAGGGTTCAAAACACTTTTTTTTAAGCATCCACTGCTATAGCTGTGGAATCCACCGGTATAGCTGTAGGAGATAGCAAGCGAACTCTTTTTTTGATACGGTCTATTTTCTTGCACAAGCTTCGTACCAACCCAACCTACAATAAAAACAACCAAAAATCAAATATAAGTGGTAAAGAATCATGAAATTACTCAAACTAACCTAAAATTTAAGAAATCATAAACTAATCTAAAACACCAAAACATGAGTTAAGAATTGCAAGAATAGATAAGATAGATATCAAAAGAGAAGGTAAATAGCACTCGAAATAGTGCTAAGTTGAGAACTCAACAGTATAAGAATTTGAAATTTTGTAGAATAGGTTCATCAATTCGCCTTAACTCCAAGTTCTAAAGTCTATCTTGAAATCCACTTCCAAGCAATGGAAAAAGTCTTGAACACTCAAGTACTAAAGCCTTAATGATTGAACATGAAAAAGAGGAGAAAAAGAAGTTAAAATTGTACAAAAGAACCCCCACAGGTGCTGCAGTAATAGGGCTATACCTACTGTTGCAACGCAAAAGCATAGAGCAAGGTACCCTTCTCAAGTAGCCACTACTATAGCAACCAAATCCATTGTTGCAATAGCCATCCCACCACTATAGCAGTCATCCCCACTATTGCAGTGGTAGGTCGCTGCACTCAACACCCACTGCGAGCTGTAGTGGCAATTTTTACCACTGCAATAGCCTCGAACTTCAAATTTTCGAAATCCCTTTGATTTTCCTTCCCAAACTAATTCCAAATCATTCTCAACTCCTTTTTATCAATTTTAAAGAGTCAAAATGTTATTTAAAGGCCAATAAAACATACAATCATCATTAAAACAACCAACAATACATCAATTTACCATCCTCTTAAAATTCCCAATTTCTTTCAAAAGTTAGGGTTCTTCCAAGAACAACTTAATCCGACCAAAATCTAGCATGAAAAAGCTTTAAACACTCAAGAGAACTATGAAGAAGCTCAAGAAATACAACATTTACAGAAGGTTTAGCCAAAATCCTAGCCTAGGATTTATAATGTACGGAAATGAAAAGTAGAGAAGGAAAACTAAACCATATCTCAACTTAATCACGGAGGAGGTCATCGGAGCTTGGGTCTCACCTGAAAATCCTTAGGAAGGGCTAGAGATGGAGGAAAAAGGTTTTAGAAGTAGAGAAGAGTGGAGAGTCTGTGTGTTTGGATGTGTGTGGCGTGAAATGAAGGCAGAAGAAGAGAGGGCTAATGTATTTAAATAATGGAAGGCTTAAATTATGCAAATGCCCTTGATTATAAGGTGGAAAGTAATCTGTTAGGGACAATAACAACAATTCCTCAAAAATGCACAAATAGACTTCCAACACTTAATATAAAAAGTTTTATCATAATCAAATACAACTCAAGAACGCATTAAAGTTTTATTTCTCACAAACAACCAAAATTTTTCATATTTAACCATATATTTCTTGTTCATTTCATTTTGGTGCCTCCACACCATATGTAATGTCTACTAGACTTATACAATTTAAAAAAATTGTAATATATATTTAGTGAAAATACTGGTTTAAACCATAGGGGTTTTTCAAAAAATTCTTATAAAATATCTGATTGCATAAAAATAAGGAAAATTTGGAACAATTTGCAATATAAAATTTTAAGCTGGGTAGAGGACAATTAGTCGACTGATGGATATCTATCAGTTGTCTGATAGACCTCGAATTTGCATACTTCATAAATTTAAGAGGTATCAATCGATTGATATAGGATAATCAGTCGACTGATATGTTCTACACTTCAAAATCTCAAAAAATTGTAGCTTAAAACATAATACAACTCCTTTATTTTTTAGGCATACTTTAGTACAATAACCATTATTTCATGCAAACTCTCTTTTAGAATAACTACAACATAAGATATTTACATAAAACTCATATATTTCTATACACATATACAAAATATGCATAAGTCTCCAAATTTTTACATAGGAAGTTGATACAACATCTCTTTTTCTATATAACTACTTAATAACTCTACTAGCTTATCTTTTGCTTTCTCTTGCTTTTTTACTTCAACTTCTAAAATAGTTGGTCATAACATAAAAACATGAAATATATAATCTCAGTAGTTAGTTTACTTTAAGAAAAATATCATAAAAACCATTTCAGTCATAAAAGCAATATAAATAATTCTCATATCCATGAAATAAAACTATTATATGAATATGTGACTAAAATATTCTTATTCTTTATTATAGTGTACTATAACTTCTAACTCTTTCTCATGAAAAGTACTCTACATCCCATGGGAAAAATCTATCATTTCATGAGGAATTTCTATCATCCTATTAGGATTTTACACCCTGAGAAATTTCTGTCATCACATGAGGAAAGGTTCTGGGGTTCTGTCATCCCATAAGGAATTAAGCTATACTTTTCATGAGAAATCTCTTTCTAAAGTACTCATGTAATACTTGAATATAAAATGATATATCATACAAAAAACATGATAAATAACTGAAATAACTTGCTTTCTTGTTATTCCATGAAGAGAACACTACATCTCATGAGGAAAATTCTACGTCCCATGAGAAATCAAGTTCTACTTTCTTGAGAAATTATGTTCTCAAACATTCATGGAAGACTTTATCATAAAACTATATTATATCATATACAAGCATTATAATACATATAAACAACTTGCTTTTATAAAAAACTAGCTACCTTTGATTCTTCCTATAGCTGAAACTTGTGAGTTCTCTTCTAGTTTCTCTTTATCTCCTCTTGTTTCTCAAATTTTAGACCTTATCTTCTTCTATTCTCTTCCTTTTAGTCTGAAAATTACTATTTTATGACTTCTCAAGCTCCAAAATTCATATAAACTAGAGAATTCAAGTTAAGAAACTTACCTCTTGTGGTTTTCTTGCTAAATTTCCAACTATAAGTCCCTTCTATCTCTTCTTCTTCTCCTTCACGTTTTCCCTCTCTCTCTTCTCAAATTTTCTGAAAATGGTCTTTCTCTCTCTTTTTGCTT
Source organism: Biancaea sappan (assembly GCA_037074585.1). Taxonomy (NCBI): domain Eukaryota; kingdom Viridiplantae; phylum Streptophyta; class Magnoliopsida; order Fabales; family Fabaceae; genus Biancaea; species Biancaea sappan. The sequence goes on along the minus strand of CM073496.1, from coordinate 4,475,579 downwards.
CTAAAAAGGTCTAGGGAGCTTCTTTATCATGGAAATTCTTCTTAACCCTACTTTTTTGCTTCTAAGCTTTGTTGGCATCTTGGGGGTATTCTAGTCAATTTTCCACTGATTTTTCAATTAGAATCGACTTATTTTCGCACTATAGTAAGTGATTAGTTGACTGATTACTTTCAATTAGTCGACTAATTGCTACTGAGCCTAAAATTCAGCATTACAGAGTGTAATTAGTCCACTAATTGCTCTTCATTAGTTGACTAATTGCAGATATCAGTAATTTGATCTGATCTTAACTGTTATAGTTAGTAGACTATTTCACTCAGAACTTCATTTTCTCCTATATCTAGCTTATTTATTCCAGTTCTTTCATACCCTTCCTTGATTACTTGATTCTAGGCATCTAAAGGTATAAATAACTTAATTCCATCATTATTTGAAACTTAGATAAAGAAAATATGGGATGATACAATTCTCCCCTCCTTTTAAAAATTTTGTGCTCAAAATTTGAGCCAGCATATACATGAACATGGAAACACATAGTTACAAGATAAGTTTTCTCCTATTTTCTTGAAGGATTATTCTATCTCTCCTTTGGGAAAAGTTTTATTATGAGGCAAATCACTCTAAATCATTATAACTACTTCCATGAATATAGAAGATCAACATAAGAACATAGCAGTAGTTCACTATAAATCTGCCTATTTCATAAGGGTTTACAATACAACATAAGTCTACCCACTGTAAAGGTTTATATTGCACCATAATTTTACCTTACTTATAGGTTCATAATACACAAGGAGTCTACCCATTATAATGGTTCTTACTGCACTATGAGTCTACTCAAAATATGAATTTATAATGCACTACTATTACAAAATACTTTCTTTTTTGACTATGGAAGATTTGTCATAGCTTGTTAAGAAATTACTATAACTCTACCCATTTTAAGGGTTTGTGCTGCACTATAATAAGTCTACCCTCCTTTTTGTGTCTAATGCATCATGGGTCTACCTAACTCCTTAGGTTTATAATATGTTATATGTTCATGAACGAGTCCTTTTACAAATAATTTCTTACTAAAAGTCTTACTAATCATGTCTACCTTTAGCTAGCTTCTATCCTTCCATCATGAACCTTGCTAAAGGTATTGTCTTTTAATTTCTACCTTTAGGCAATCTCTATTCTTCTTCTATGGAACAAACATTAAATCCTCATGGAGGGAAAATTTTCTTCAAGCTAAAGGGATGCAAAATCATAGAAGAAAAACTTCCAAACTTTATGAGGATAAGTCCTTAAGCTTTGTGCCAGAGGTGTGTTCAAACATAACAAAATACAAGTCAAGCAAGTCATGAAATTCTTTTCATCACTTAACATGTAGAAACATCATACATGGTACTCTTATGCTGAAAATGGATATTTTTATAATATCTATAATCATTACAATATACACACTGTTTCTTATCTTATTTTGTTATAAGACTTATGGTTTATTACGTAGAAATTATACATACATGAGCCTTATTCTTTGTGAAGCTAGTGTGTATTTTACTTATCCACTTTATGGAATAAACATGCTCTTACCTTCTCTAAGGTTGTTATTCTATTTTATCTAGTTTATCATAACACACTCTTATGTTCCTAACTTAGTTATGATTATTTCCTTGTTCTTTTATATATCTAGAACAAGTCTTGACTCCTTGTTTCCTTTTATGGAACAAGTTTTTCTTCTCTTATTCTCTCTTTGGAATAAGAGTCTATTCTCTTGTTCTCTTTTATGGAACAATTTTTCTCCCTTCACTAGGCTAATGAAAACAAGCTATGTTTCACTTTAAATAAAAGCACTTATCTCATAAAATTAGTCCATGTAATATAAATTTTCAGTTCACTTCAATAAGCTAATGAAAATTAGCAAGTTGATTTATAAATAAACCATGGAATCAAAATAGTTGATGGCACACACAACGACATGGAAAAGAAAGTCTGTAGACCACTTTTTCCAAGCTGAACATGACAAATAGGCTATTGCAGTCCTTTAACCCAAGTTAGAAAGATTCCAAGTTGAAACAAGAAAATATAATTTCCAAACTGATGTAGAAATAAAATTCCCAAGCTAACATGGAAACATAGCTCTTAAGCTAAACATAGAAGTAAACTTCCAAGCTGATATCATGCTATTTTCATCAGGGATATGAAAATTTCATATAATTTACTAGTATCTATCTCTATTCTTTTATATACTTTCTTCGTTATTACTTCATCTAAACATTATTGAATGCACTCCCTCTAGCTCCAATGGCAAGGCTACACGATGTGACACATTACTAATTCTTTCTAGGATCTCATATGGTCCGATGTACCTAGGGCTCATATTTTCTTTCTTCCCAAACCTCATGGTCTCCTTCATTGAAGACACCTTCAACAATACCATATTGCTGATGGAGAACTCCAAATCACATCGCCTATGATCAACATATGTTTTGTGTCTACTTTGAGCTGCCATAACCTTTCCCTGATTGCCTTATCATTTCCAAAGCATTATGAATCAGGTTGGATCACAACAACTTGGCCTCACATACCTCAAACCAACTAATATAATATCTCAAAGAAAGTCATTTGAATAATAACTTGATAATTATTATCATAAGAAAACTCAATAAAAGGTATTTAGTTCTCCCACCTTCCACCAAAATCTAAATCACAAGATCTCAACATGTCCTCCAAAGTCTGAATAGTTCCCTCAAACTGACCATTTGTTTAGGAGTGGAACAATGTACTCAAATCAAATCTAGTACTCAAGCCTCTTGGAACAATGTATGCGTTGTAACAACCCTATGGGCATTGGTGTTCCACCTTAATTTGTTGACATGACAAAAATTAGGGAACCTAGTCTGCCACGTCCTTCTCCATACCATCCCACCACTATAATTAATTATGCTTTACTCAAATTAGAATTCTAAATCATCCCAACATAATATTTAAGGTTATTACAAAAGAAATATCAAATAAGAGCCTAACTCCTCACTAGCAAACTTGAACTCCTCACTAGAACGACATCAACCATTGATAATTATTAATGCTGAAGGTAACAATTCGTGTAAATTAAAGCTTCAAATGACTGGAGGGCACCTCAATGGAATTAGGGCTTCGGGGGGATGATTATATTGAGTTGGACAAATAGTGTCATGTAATTTTTTTTCTTAGTTTTGACACATAAAATAAAAAAAATTGAAAGGGAATATGGTACAAAATCAATTTTTGTCTCCAAATTTATTCCATTAGCAATGAAAATTTTAGTCCCAAAAATAAAATATACAAATTACATTTTTACACAAAAAATAAACTAGTTTGGCATGAAATTAGAAATCGAAACAATTTCCATACCAAAATTAAACTAGCGTTAGAGATGGGCATTTTTTACATAAATTTTTTTTGTCCTGAATCAATCCCATATATCAGTATTATTGAACTCGGACTAGCCCAACGGGTCGACCTAGGACCTAGCAACCTATGACTGAAACCAGTTTGGGTCAGTCATTTAGACCAGCTAGCAAACGACCCAGGAATGGCCGAGTGAGCCGGCCGGGTCTTGCAACCCAGATTGCTTAAAAAAATTAATGTTCACAGATTCAAATCTCAGCCTAGTTCCCTTCATGTTGCAACGTCTTCGACGGCCATATACGGAAAGAAAACCCATCACTACTTTAGATGTGAAGAAAGTGAAGAGACATAGAGTTAAACAAAGGAATGACAGCTATAGCACTACTTCGCTATCGTGACTCGTGAGCAACTTGTGAGGATGAAAACACAGCTTAGTCCTGCTTTTCGTGTGTCTTGTTGGTCTAAAGATGTTATCTTCTCCAACATGTGTTTGGTTTGAAACCAGCGCTCACGCAGAATACACTTATAAAAAATGATTTGAAGATGAAGAGATAGAGAAGAGGCTGATAAGGTTGTAGGAGTAAAGAACACGGAAAGACGGAAAAAAGAAGACACTGGTTTTTGATTTTCCCACAAAAGACGATTTGCAGATCAAGAGACTAGAGAGTAGAGAGTCAAGTGCCTCTATCTTATCTCATTGAATAAAGAATGAGTAAAGTGTCTTATTGAATAAAATTGGCATTGGAAAAAAGAAGGTAAAAGGGTACTATATGTCCCTAAGGTTTATACTAAGTTTCACCTATGCCCATGAACTTTTTTTTGGCCCATTTATGTCCTACATCTTGCAATTTTTGTCATTTATATGCATTTTTTGTAACACTATTAATTAACTTAACGGAAATGTTGACTGGGTTGTCATGTGACAAAAAAATTTGTCATGTGGCAACCACGTGGACTACTATTTTTTTTTTTTGCAGTCCACATGGACAGCCAAAAAATTTTTAAAATTTTTTAAAAAATTATTATTTTAAAAAAAAGTTTCAGTTTATTTACTTTGGTCCTTGATCAAAATTTTCCTCTTATCCAATCTTTGATATAAACTTATATTCTACTTCGTATAGGTCCCTACTTTAAAAATATATTTTTTCTTTGTCAAAATCATCCTTATAAACTTTTCATTTTGTTCACTTTAGTCTCTATTCTTCACTTTCATGTTTTTTTTCTCATGGCTTGGTCCTCCAAATCAATCCATAGTTTCATTTTTAGTCATAATATGATTAAATATATTATTTTTACCCAAGAACAATACAAGAAATGAATTAAAATTTAAGGTTTCAAAGATTGCATATCTCTCCCTCTCATAAAAGGTAAATTTTGAAACTTGAATTTTAATTCATTTCTTGTATTGTTCTTGGGTAGAAATTATAGATTTAATGATACTATGGCTTAAAATGAAATTATGGACTAATTTGAAGGATCAAATAGTGAGAAAAAAGCATAAACTGGTAGTCTACAGGGGATGATTTTGACAAAGAAAAAATAGATTCTTAAACTAGAGACTTAGGCGAAGTAGAATATGATTTATATCAAAAATTAGACAAGAGGAAAATTTTGACCAAAGACCAAAGTAAATAAATTGAAATTTTTTTTAAAAAGTAATTTTAAAAATTTTTTTACAAAAATAATTTTTAAAAATTTTTTTACAAAAATTTTGGATGTCCACTTGGGAGATACTTTTTGCCACATGGTAGTCTAATTAGCATATCCATTAAGTTGACTAATAGTATTACAAAAAAATGACATAAATGGCAAAAATTGTAAATTATAAGACATAAACAGGTCAAAAAAATTTAAAAGCATTGGAGAAACTTTGTGTAAACCTTAATAACATATAGTACCATTTTACCAAAAAAAAAAATAGAGAGTAAGGTTGTAGATCGAATGCTAGCCCTAGAGAAAAGAGACTAAAGTGTCTTATCTCATTGAATAAAGCTGAATACCAAGAGTGTTTTACATGTTGAGCTATGGAATTGTTTATTTTATATTGAGAGGGATCAGAAAATTCTTTTAAAGCCAAAAAAATTTTGAGTTATATAACACTGTGGTCCCTCAAATCTTTACAATTTAGTCCTTCTTATTCTTTTTGATTTTATTTAATTAATTTCAATTTAGACAAGTAGTTGACTCATGAGACATGTCATATACTAGAGAAATAGAAATTTCAGAAGTTTGAGATTTATAAGTTAATTACTTTTATGATCTTTGTTTGAATTATTATGAATATTTATGACTCTATAGTTTTAATGTAATGATATATGTACTTTAAAGTTTGACTTTATATTTGAATTATTATAGATGTTTATGACTTTATAAATATTTACATTTTTATTATTTATAACTAATGACTATAGTTTTAAGATTTTAAAATATGAAATTTGTATATAAATTATTTATTTTATTTTTTTTTACATTTATTTGTAGACATATATAATTTAAAATTTATTTACACAGTTCAACAATTGACTCAGCAATCCGATAATCTGAAGACATGCTTGGGTCAATGACTGGACTGAGTGCAATAACTACAAATATACCATTATTTCATTTTCTTTTCCCCTCTTTTCAGCAATAGATCTGAAACTGAAAAAAGTTTATTTCCGATTTCTATGTCATATTTCACATTTTTTAGTAGTGACATTTAATACAGGATTTGGGTTGCTTGCATTTCTTTTTTTCTGCCTGGACTTTTAGCAACAGTTTTTTCTGTTGCTAAAAGTTTCAGAAAAATAGTATAATTATTTATATAATCTTTGAATAACATATATAATATTAGACATTAGTTTATATATTATCAGGTTTTATTGCGTATAAAATGTGAATTAGTTAAAATTTTTTAATGATTATTATTTTTTTAAAAAATATAATATATAAACTGTTTTAAAATTTTTCATACATACTAATGTTTAATTGTAAAAACCTCAATTTATCATATGTTTACTTTATTATTATTATTATTATTATTATTATCAAGGGGGCAAAGTCCAACATTATATGTTTATTTTCAAAATGTAGCTAGTAAAAAACACTTAAAATTTTATCTATAGATTCTCTTTATCAACCGCGTGAAATGCTCTTAAGTATTGGAGTTGACTTCATATTCTAAGATGACTAAGAATAACGGTCCCTTTTATTATTCTCAATTCTCTGTATCTCATTCCAGAATGACTCCCTCGCTTGGCTACGAAGCAAGCCATCCCGATCCACAACTAGACACCATTAAGCAATTCTGCAATTCCATCAGGTAAAACCTTCTCTTATTTGTCTTCTTTCTCTTTCCTTCATTTACATGTACCTCTTCATCTTCTTCTACTGGTATATGTAAATCATGAATACATTATATATGTGTGTGTGTTTGTTTTCTTATAATATGATATCCATCAATTCTTCTGATTCTGCTCTTTCTTCTTCTCTGCTCCGTGATTTTATCAAAAAAGGCCAAACTCGCTTAAATATGAACCATTCATTCAAGTCTCAGTATGCAACTATACAGTTTAAAGTTAGTTATTTTTCTGTTCTTTTTTCCTCAGAATAACGCGATTCCTAGAAGCTTGATTTTATCTCTTCGAAAGGCAAGTACTATACGGGAAGCTCCAGTTTGCGCTCGAAATTCCAGGTTGGTCCGTAGGATTATTTTTTGCATTGTTGTCACTGGTAGGTTACGTGGATAAGATTTAATATATGATTAAGGAAAAAAATATTTTAATCCTTTACCTTTATCTTATATTTCATTTTAATCTTTTATATTTTCATATTAATTCTATATGTTGCAAGTTTATACTATTTTAATCTTTTCTATTAAAATTATTAGGTATTTTAATAAAATTGACAACATATATTACCATGTGAGTCTTTGACTGTTTGATCTTGCAAAATACGTAGTTGAAAAAAATTACTAATTGGAAAACGCATGATGTCGTACATTTTGCATGACCCGATGGTTGAAGATTTAATGATAGCAAAAGATCCAAAGTAGTAATGATGTACACTTGTTTGGTAGGAGACTCTAGTTGACTCTAACCTTTGTTTTTTATAAAAATAAATCCACAAGATAGGATTGAGTTTTAAGAATTTTATTTTGTAATATAATTGTTTATAAATTTCATTTAAATTAGAGAAAAAGACAAACTTTAAATTCCACATTACAAGTGGCATAATCAGTTGCGCGTGGATCCCACAAAGAGAAAATAATGTGAACCCCCGGCCACAACAACTATCGGTTGAGTGGGACCAAACACAGCGTTTCCAAGAAATTTCTCAATGTAAGGCTCAACCAACAACTCATAATTTGTCCTTTAACAATTTAGTAATTCATTACTAACCCCTTGGTTGCTTAGTTAATCGCACAAGCAAAGAATCTAAACGCAATAAAAATAAAAAATAGATTTAAAAATATGTTTGGTTGAGTTTAATAAAAATATTTTTTAAAATAGGTTTAAATTTAGAAATATCAAAAATATATTTTTAGTATTTTTAAAATATATTTCAAAAAATAAAAATTAAAAATGAAAACAGCAAAATATTTTCACAAATCAAACATTAAAAAAATAGGCAATATAAGAAATATTTTATATATTGGATTTCAGATTGGTTTTTGACTTTGCTTTTTTTTTTGGTATTCTCATATAACTACCAATATAAAAAATTTATATATTAATGTGTAGAAATGTAATATGCAATTAATATATGATGTTTAAAAGGATAAATATGCTTTATTAAGAGAAATATATAGTTAGATTACTAACATTAAAAAATATATTATAATAAATTTAATTGATTAAAAAATATAAAATCATAATATTTTTATAATTATAAAAAGGGAAGAATATATTTTAAAAATAGAAGAGAATGTCGTGTAATTTTAAATATTTCAAAAAGATTAATATAAGTATTAAGAAATCAGAAAATTCCCTAGTCTTAGGACAAAAAAGTATATACTCTGATTCTGAAAGGTTCCATATTATAGCCATAATTAAATAAACAGGAAATTGGTTCCTCATATACTAATATTAATTTGCTTAATATTCTTTTTTTTTGGGTCTCGGTACTAAAGTGAATTTATTTATTTAATTTTTTTTTTCAGCTTTTATAAAGTGCTTTATCCAATGAGTTCTTCACAAGCACAGAATCAAAACCCAGGGCCTTCCTCTCAATTTTTTCAAGATACAAGTAATCTCTCTCTCTCTAGATTATCATATCAATTTCTAAGTTAATTTTTGAATATTTCCAATAATCAGCAACTAGAATTGTCACTATCAGACTAACTTAAAATATTTTTAAAATTCATATCAATTATGAATTAAAATAGAACCCTAAACTTTATATCGATTTAAACTTTACATCGATTTACTTAGTCGACACCTATATCTTAAGTCTTATTAAACAACACCAAATTGAGCCACCATTTATTATAGAACTTTTGACCAAAACATTATTTTGGTCCCATGCTTTTTTTTTTTAAGGTAATCCTTCACAAATTTTCATTCTCAATTTAATCTTTTATAGATTGATATGTCATCAATTTAGTCTCTCAAAAATTTTTATTCTTAATATGTTCCCTCAAAAATTGATATTTTATTAATTTAGTCCCTCACATATTCATATTTTTAATTTAATCCCTCATAAATTTATATGTTATCAATTTAATCCTTTTATCAAAATTTATAACTAGTAAAAAAGGACTAAATTGATGATATATCAATTTGTGAGGGAGCAAATTGAGAATGAAAATAAGTGAGAGACTAAATTGATAATATATCAATCTATGAGGGACTAAATTAAAAATAAAATTTTTAAGAGACTGAATTAGTAACATATCAATATATAAGAGATAAATTGAGAATAAAAATCTATTAATGACCAAATTAAAAAAAAAGCATATGTGAAAAAATCAAATAAAATTTTAGTCTAGAACTTTCACGCCGCTATTTACTAGAATAGATGAATAGTCATTCCATTGAAAAAAAAAAATTCTTTGGATATTTCATTTCCTAACACAGTAACCATATAAATCCAATCACTATATCATATAATAATGATATCACCGAGTGAGTCTGTTAATTAAGGAAATTAAGCAATTCCTTCTGGTGAAAATATGTACGACCACATGTAATTAAATACTTCTCATGAAATATTTCAATTGACTATACTATAACATTATTAATAAAAGATGCATGGGTTGATTATATAATTCTTATTTAACTTAAGTAAAAATAAAATTTAGTCATGCAAAAGGAGTAATTTGTATTGAATCCAAAAATTATTAGAAGTAACTCTTTCACTACTTAGGTTTTAAAGACTAAATAGTAACAAATATATCTTTAGGAAAAAAATTGTGTAATTACTCTATTCAATCGTTTTAAAATGATGGCATGACTAACTGAATTTAGGGGGGCTTTTTAAAAGTAGTCGAAAGTATTTCATAATAGTCCATTCTTAATAGCTTATTGGAAATTAGTTAGGCCAAGATTTAGTAACTACTTTTAGATTTTTTTAAAATTAATTTTGAATGAAAATATGATAATTAATTTTTTTTAGTTTCTCAAAAAGTTTGTCTACATAATATATTTTCAACTAAAAAAATCTTAAAACAAACACCCAATTAAATATATCTATATTATACTCTAAAATTTATCATGAGAAATTCAAACAAATTATTATTTTTTTTTACAAAAAGTAAATTTATTCATTTCCGCTGAACTTAAATCTCACACGAAAGCCAAAAAATTACTACTCTGCTGTTAAGATAGATACTTACTATAAATTCTGTCAAAAAAAAAGGACAAGTATATTCTTTTACAATTTAACATAAAAAAATATTTTATATATTGGATTTCAGGTTAGTTTTGACTGGACTTTTTTTTTATTTTCCTATAACTACTTATATAAAAAAATTTAAATCTATATATTAATGTGTAGAAATGTAATATGCAATTTATATATGATATGTAAAAAGTTAGATTACTAATATTAAAAAATATACTATAATAAGTTTGTTTGATTAAAAATTATAAAATATGATAATTTCATAATTATAAAAAGGGAAGAATATATTTTAAAAATAGAAGAGAATGTCATGTAATTTTAAATATTTCAAAAAGATTAATATAAGTATTAAGAAATCAGAAAATTCCCTAGTCTTAGGACAAAAAATTATATACTCTGATTCTGAAAGGTTCCATATTACAGCCATAATTAAATAAACAGGAAATTGGTTCCTCATATACTAATTTGCTTAATATATATATTTTTTTGAACACTGTGCTGAAGTGAATTTATTTATTTAACTTTTTTGGGCTTTTGTAAAGTCCTTTATCGGAGTTCTCCAGAAGCACAGAATCAGATTCAGAACCCAGCGGTGTCTACAGCTGCATATAGGACGCCTTCCTCTGATTTCTTGGAAGATACAAGTAATCTCCCTCTCTCTCTCTCTAGATTATCATATAAATTTGTAAGTTAATTTCTGAATGTTGCCACTTTCCAATAATCAACATTACGAACTAGGCACTATCACATCAACTTAAAATATTTTTATCCATTTAAGTTATGAATTAAAATAGAACCAAAACTATACATCCATCTACTTAGTCCATAACACCAAATTGAGCCACCATTTATTATACAACTTTCTTGCCGCTTTTTACTAGATGATTAGAATAGATGAATAGTCATTCCATTGAAAAAAAAAAAATTCTTTCCATATTTCATTTCCTTACACAACAAACATGTAAGTAATAATGATAATATTGTGTTTGGATTTTTTGCTTGCCGTGGGAGAATAGGCAGCTTGCTTAGCTCATATGAATCATTTGATTTGTGGATCGGACGATTCAGATTCACGGATGCGAAGTGAATCGTAGTCATTGGATGAGATAGTAAATTTTTTTTTGGTTATAACTCCCAACCAATCCTATCCTGCCACGTGTCCGCCCATCCACACATTGCTTGATCCGATTTTAACCCGACCAGCCTAAAGGTCACCTTATTCCCTTCCCGTCTGTCTTCTTCTTCCCCAAATACCGGCGACAGCACAGACAAATCTCCTCTTCCCCTGTTCGTCACTTTCGTCTGTTTTCTTCAACACACACATAATCAAAATCTCTGTTATCTATCCTTTCTTTTGTTCAAGCCTATTAGAAGTAGGGATGACAATGGTGACTCGAATTCGGAAAAATTCGCGGGGATCCCCGTATTTGAGACCCCGTTGGCAGAAAATTTCCCCTCGCGAAGACGGGGACGGAGAGAAAAATTTCTCCGAAAGTTAAACAAGGATGGGAACGATAATCACACTCCCAGCCCCGCGGTGTCCCCGTCCCCGAATGGTATTGTAATAAATTTACAAAATATCCCTAATATATATATATATTAGAGATCTTTTAGTCATTTTATATTCAAAATAATTAAAATAAATTTAATAAAAAATAAAACCCTAATCTCATTCCCTTAAAATTGATTATTTTGTTAGTCTTGCATACATGAGTAATGAATTTTTCTAATTGTTCTCCAACCTAAAAGAGAAAAGAAAATTTTTTTTATTAAAATATGTATTATTAACTTTTTTTTAAATTTTTTTAAATAACTCTGTGAAGTCACCGCTGAGAATGGGGATAGAAAAAAATTTTTCTCCCTGACAGAGATATAAGACGGAGACGAGGATAGATTTTGGGGACGGGAATCCCCACCCCTCGCCCCCGCCCCGCCCCGCTCCATTGCCATCCCTAATTAGAAGTTCTCTTTCCTCCGTTTTCTTCGCCATGGCTGAGGAGCCCCAGAAACCAGCAGAGGAAGTTGTGGCAGTGGTTGAGACAGAGGCCAAAATGGAGTCTCAGAAACCCATCAATGAGATAGAGCCTGAGAAGCCCAGTGATTAGAAGAAACCCGATGAACCGGAGTCGGAGGTTGCAGAGAAGCCGGCCGCTGAAGAGGTGGAGAAGCCCAAGATTACCCAATCGATTTCTTTCAAGGAGGAGAGCAAGCCAGTCAACGAGTTCACTGCACCGCCACCGGTCAAGGAGGAAGTGAAGAAGGCCCCAGAGGAATTGAAGGCTGAGGAGGCTATGACGGCGGAAGTGAAGAAGGAGGAAGAGGCGGCTGAGGAGAAGAAGGAGGAGGAGAAACCCGCTCTAGTTGTTGACGAGGTCAACGTTGAAGAGAAAATCGAAGCAGAGTCTTCTAAGGAGGCTGATGCTATCGCCGGCATTTGGGGAAGAAGACGAACAGGGGAAGAGAACAAGGTGAGCTCCGAGTGAGTTGGGTTGAAATCGGGTCAGGCAACGGGTGGGTGGCTAGACACATGGCGGGATAGGATTGTCTGGGGGTTAAAGCGAAAAACAAGAAAAAAGGAAATTACTATTTCTAATCGTGGCTGTTGGATCACGATTCGCTTTACGTCTATAAATATGGACCGTCCGATTTGTGACAGGCTACCTGTCCTTCCACGTCAGGCAACAGATTCGGACGCGATAACACTGAGTGAGTCTGTGTTAATTAAGAAAATTAAGCAATTCCTTTTGGTGAAAATATATATATGACCACATATAATTAAATACTTCTCATGAAATATTTCAATTGACTATACTATAACATTTTATTTATTAAAAGATGCATGGTTGATTATATAATTTTTAAATATGTAACTTTACATGATTTAATTCTCGAGTATCATGAATTCTTTACATTTTGTATTGAATTGGTCTCTCAAAAATAAGTAAAAATAAAATTTAGTCATACAAAAAAATTAATTTGTATTGAATCTATAAATTATAGGAAGTAACCCTTTCACTACTTAAATTTTAAAGACTAAATAGTAACAAAAGTATGTTTAGGAAAACATTCGTATAATTACTCTATTCAATCGTTTTAAAATGATTGCATGGCAACTAACTGAATTTAGGGTGCTTTTCAAAAGTTGTCAAAGCATTTTATAATAGTCCATTCTTAATGGCTTATTGGAAATTCATTAGGCCAAGATTTAGTAATTACTTTTAGATTTTTTTATTAATTTTGAATAAAAATATGATAATTAATTTTTTAGTTTCTCAAAAAGTTTGTCTACATAATATATTTCTCAACTAAAAAAATCTTAATATAAACACCCAATTAAATATATCTATATTATACTCTAAAATTTATCATGAGAAATTCAATCAAATTAGTTTTTTTTAAAAAAGGTAATTTACTCATTTCTGCTAAGCTTAAAACTCAAACAAAAGCCAAAAAATTACTACTCTGCTTCTAAGTTAGATAATTACTATAAATTCGTTTAAAAAAAACGGACAAGAATATTCTTTTACGATTTAACATCACACAATTATGTCTTTCAAATATTATTTTTACATATTATATTTTTATTAAAATTTGATTAAAAATACAAAAAGAAAAAAACAATTTACATATAAACTTGTGCTAAAAATTACTATAAAAATTAAAATCAAATTACGTATTTAAAAAATAAAGAGTAAATATTATTGATTTAGTATCTGAAAATATTTAGTTGTGTTAATTTGGTCTTTAAAATATCAAATGTCTTAATTTAAACTTAGGAAAATTATATTTGCTTCAATTTGGTCCTTTATGCTGATAAATCACAAGACTTATCTTTAGCAAATTTTATTTTTTTTTAATTTTTAAAAGTCACTTTGACAAATAAGGAGATGAAATTGAGATAAACATAATTTTTAACAAATTAAATTAAAAAATTTATTATTTTAAATATTAAATTGATAAAACTACAATGTTTGAGAGACAAAATAAGTAATGTTATGTCTAACAAACAAATTGGGTTGATGCCCCCTTGTTTCAGGAGAGGCCAGAGACCAGTACCTGTCGTTGTGTGTGCCCCTTTACAGGTATGCACTGGAAGGCAATTGGGCGTTGGCTAAGCCCATGTTGGACTTTAACCCAACGCTGCTTAATGCTGCCATAGCAAAGGGACAGCCCACAGTACTGCATGTAGCAGCAGGAGCCAACCATGTGGAGTTTGTGAGGGAGCTTGTGGAACGGATGGATGAGAGTGACTTGGCATTACAGGACTACAAGGGCAACACTGCCTTCTGCTTTGCTGCTGCAGTGGGAAACCTGCACATTGCTCAGATAATGCTGCACAAGAATCCATCGTTGCCCACAATCAGAGGAGGGGACGGTCTCTGTCCTATTCATTTTGCTGCGTTACAAGGAAGGGCTGACATGGCATGGTTTCTATACCGCAGGACTGTTGGAAGTTTTGAAGAAGCAGAATGGAACAAGTTATTCCTCACTTGTATTGACATTGGTATCTATGGTAAGTATGTTGCTTATTTTGTTTGCATGTTGTGTTATGTTTCGAGCACCAACACCACCACAACACATGATAGCCTGGTACATGTGTTCGGATATGAGAGGATTGAAGAAAGAACTGAATGCATTTAATATTATTCACATTTCCAGTACAACTGAAAGACAATATTTGTAGAAATAAAGGAAACTAACGAGTATAACATAAAAACCAAAACAAATTTATCTTAATAGATTCTAAACAGAATATGGAAAGGTTGTTATTTAGCTAACAATCTATCTTATTATTCTAACACTTCCACTGATGAGTAGCTAATCTTTCTTCCATCACTTTCCTTGAACTGCGACTATATATTGTCCTTGTTAACTGTCTTTTCTGTTTCTTTGCAATTTCTTCCCTGTACTACAGCTTCTTGACGCCTCTTGTGAAATAGGAATTGAACTTCCTTTTAAGCTTTGAGTTTGACCTCTAACCCCAAATTCAGAACAAACTCTTTAAACCTGGAACTAGAAATGTGTTTTGTCATGTCATCTACTATTTACAAAATAGAAGGAATTTCAGTGACATGTAGTTATTTATTGATCACTTTCTCTCTTACAAAGTGAATATCTAATTCAACTAGTGCAAGCATGAAGAACAGGATTAGTATACATAAGTACAACACTTCAATTATCACTGAAGATCTGAGGAGTGTTAGGACTGTCACCTCCTTTGATATGTAATTCTCCAAGCAAAGAAGTTAACCAAGACATTTCTGCCAAAACATGTGCTAAACTCCTGTATTCAGCTTCATTGGAGGACCTTGAGACCACTTGTTATTTCTTTGTTGCACAAAGACACAATTAAAATTTGAACCCAAATACACACATTATCTAGTGGTATTTCTTCTGTCATCCGGATATGAGGCCCAACCTGCATCATAGTATCCTCTAAGCTTCAAGGAAGAAGAAACCTTGAGATGAAGTCCATGATCAAAGGTCCCTGCAAGATACCTCAAGGTTCTTTTGACTTTTCCAACGAGGCTCAAGGGGATTTTGTGGAAATTGACAAGCCTTGTTGACATCAAAGGTAATTTCTAGCCTAGTAAATGTAATATACTGAAGTGCACCAACCACAAACTCATACACCTGGGGGTCATTAGCAACAAGATCACCTATAAACTTTGACAGCTTCGTGCTGCCTGCCATTGGAGAGCTAATACTCTTTACTTGCACCATATTAGCTTTCTGCAATAGATCTCTAATATATTTAGTCTTAGTGAGTAACAAACTTCCATCAAAAGTTTCTTGGATTCAACTCCCGATAAATAGTTTAGAGGACCTAAATTTTAAGGAAGAACTCTTTCTAAAGTTGAGAAATAAGATGAGGGATTTTAGAGGATGAGGAACTAGTAATAAGAATATCATCTACATACACAAGGATATAAGTAGTACTATATTTGAAGCCCAATTTTAATAGAGCCCCACTCAATCTGTCAAACTAGGCTCTTAAGGCCTGTGTAAGGCTATCGAGACAAGAAAATTGACTTTTAGTGGTGACTTTTTAGAGTCACCACCAAAAGTAAACTTTTGGTGACAACTATTATATTCACTACCAATAGTTATTTTTTAAAAATAAATGTCACATCCTCAACAGTTAGTTCGATTCACGTTATCTCTAAGTTAAAAACATCGTCAAAGTCTTAACTTCCGTACAATGAAACCATACATAATATTCATATTTACATATAGTCCGTCTAAAAAAGAAAATCCTATGAGGCTTATGTAACCACAGAGCTACTTCTAGAGTTTACAAGATATAGAATACAAAGGAACCAATCGAAAATACAAGAGGATTGGTTTAAGATAAACTCGCTATTCCCATGGAAAATCCCCAGCGTCAGCCACAAATTCTGAAATATTGTAAAATAATAGGATGAGTAATGAAATACTCAGTGAATGGATAACATTATCAATCAAAAGTAAATTTAGCAATTAATATCATAAAGATATCATTGAATTAAACTCACATCAGTTACCAATGATATACATAGTATAAATTATTCAATGCCAACACAAATCCCGTACCAACCGGGTCGTCCACGATACCAATGGATCGTTGCCCACGGCCCCCTAGCTGCATTCACCCTTATCTCTCCATAAAAGATATATCTCCACCCTTATAACTCTTATAACTTCTCCCGTGGTGTACACCACCACGAAAATATTATAACAATGTCATACCATAACGCAAGTATTTACACAACATCAACATCAACATCATAACGGCAATATCAACATTAACTTTACATTTTTTTAAAAGAATTAACATTTAATCAAACAAGAGGTTTGAAATCTATAATACCTTTAAATACAAGGAATACAAGTACTTGATAATGAATACACAACATACTGTTTAAGTCTACATTTTCAATTTTCTTTATGATACTTGATGACAATACTTTTGAAGAAATATAGATGAGATAAGGTTATCACACTCACCTCGAATGTGGTCCTAACTACCTTTTCTTTTGCAGCTAAATTATGAGAGGCGTTAGGAAATAACTCTCAAATATTTCTTAAAATGCAAATAAGATGAAAAATAAAGAATACATTAGAATTTTCAAGTGAAACTTGTACTATTAAAAACTAGACTCAAAGAGCTTTCTAACAATATCTTAGTCCGGAACGCAGCTACAGTAACGTTGACCGAGTCAATGCTACAGTAACGTTGACCGAGTCAATGCTACAGTTAAGTTGACTAAGTCAATGCTACAGTAACCGAGAAAATCTGGAAAATTTTTCTCGGTGAATATTATTTTCTGGGAAAAATTTTCGGATGTTCTTCGTGTTTTTCATGCAAAAATCCTAAAATCATATCTAAAACAACATTTCTTTTGATTTCTTCCATGGATTTTGTTTCTCAATGTCTAATGAGTATTTTAACACCAAAACCCCTAATTTTTACCAACAATCCAAGATCAAACCTCAAATTTTCATCAATAACACTAACTTTTTCAAATATCCAAATTCTACGAAATTTCTTATTCTAATAACATCATAAACCACCTAAGAATGTTTTACATTAACATCCACACTTAAATTCATCCATTAAAACTCAAAATCTTAATTTTCTTCTATAGGTCCGAAAATGGAGAAAAGGAGAAATAGAGCAGATAAAACTTACCTCTTTGCCTCTAGAACTCTTAAGAATCGGAAGTATGGTTAGAAAATATCAGATCACCGGAAGAACTTAAAGAAAAGATTGGAGAAGAAGATGGAAATGAAACGAAGAAGAAATGGTGAATGAAGTCTCGGGAGGAAGAAGGAGAAGAGAAACTAATAATTGTACGTGTGGGCCCCACCAATTTCTTTTTCGATAAAATTGCGCATAGCCACCTTAGCTTTTAAGATTTGTTCACTTAGGTCCTTGAAAATTTATAAAAACTTTCCTAAATTAAAAATTGAAATTTCTATTCCCAAATTTTCTTTACTAATTCAAAGCAAGAAAACATATTTAACGCAATTAAATTTTTCACTAAACTTCATAATAGATTTTAAATATTCATACAAATTATTGGAGCATTACAATAAAATTAAAAAAAAAGTCGGACTTGATAGTCGCCACCAAAAGTCAAATCAATGGTTTCTAAAGGTCAATTTTTAAATAAAATAAAAAAGTCAAATTTTTGGTGGTGACTCACATAGTCTCCACCAAAAGTCAGACTTTTGATGACGACTTACATAGTTACCACCAAAAGTCAAATTTTATTTTTTTAAAATGAAATTAACCGAAGTCGAACTTTTGGTTGTGACTCCCATAGTCGCCACCAAAAGTCGGACTTTCGTTGTCACCAAAAGTCAATTTTAACAAATTATATATATATATATATATATATATATATATAATCTGTATATATATAGAACAAATAATATATATATATATATATATATATATATATATATATATATAATATTTTGCTCTTATATAGCACAAATAAAGTAGTGGCAGGATGGCAAAACACACATAGTTCAAAGTAGGGGATTCAGGTTTGAATCTCAGGTATATATATGTTTGGTTTAATTTCATATAAACTTGAATATTACACAAAAAAATTGAGTCACATTGAGGCAGCGAGTTATTGGACCGTCCAAGACCCACACGGGTCGAAAGGGGTCTTGGGTTGACCCGTTGGGCAAATTCAGGTTCAAGAAAATGATGAGTGACTTTTGATGGTGATTCAAAGGTTTTTTGGTGGCAATTTTCAAAGTTGCTACTAATGACCTAGTCACCACCAAAAATTATTTTTTGGCACAATTTTTTTTTTTTTGCAACAAAGATGACTTTGGTGGCTTTAGTCACCACAAAAAACCTTTCGATCACTGACTTTTAGCAACAACTTTAGTTGCCATTAAAGACTTTTGCTTACTACTTTTAGACTTTTGTCGCCATCAAAAGTTAATTTTTTTTTTGTAGTGGTGGCTTACAAATAGGGTTCTTGTTAGCATGTTTAAAGCCAAAAGGTTGTTGCATATACACCTCTTCTGTAAGAAAGCCATTTAAAAATGCATTTTCAACATCAATTTGATCTAAGCGCCATTTGTTTGCCAAGGCAAGGCGCAGAATCACTCTTGCTGAAGGTTTCATTATAGTCAAATCCTTCTTCTTGAGAGAAACCTTTAGCAACCAACCTTTCTTTATACTTGTTGATTGAACCATCCACATTTTCTTTTATTATAAACTCCACTACTTGCACCCCACTACTTTCCTTCCTTTTGGTGACTTAATTAAGAACCCGATGCCATTTTACTGCAAAGCATTATATTTGTGAATCATGGCTTCTTTACAACAAGATTGTTTGAGTACCTCATGAGGTGATACAAGTGTTGAGTGAGCTAAGTAAACCTTTGGTTTTAAAAACTCCTGCCTTAGCCTTTGTAATCATAGGATGAATGGAGTTACTAGTAGGCATGACACTGTTATTTTTAGAAACACTTGGTTCAACTATATTACCGACACTATTGGTGCACATAATAGCTATAGGTGAGGTTCTAAAATTATTTATAGCAGGAGCAAACTATGCAACAGTCACAAGAGAGCATCTATCATTCACTTGCACACTTGAATTGCTAAGAATACATGCACTTGTATAGTTGTTAGTAGGTAGAAATAAAGTGCTGCAATTATCAAACTATTGGTCATTCAAAGAAGAATAAATGGGAGGTTTGGCTAAAGGAAAAGACAGATTTGAGACAATAGAGGTTGACTTTTGAAAAAAAAAAGGTTTTATAAGGAAAAGTAAATTCATAAAATGTGACATTTCTAGAGATATATAACTTTCCAAAGGCGTCGAGGCATTTGAATCCTTTATGAACAAGGTTGTAACCAAGAAAGACACAATGGACATATTTGAAATCAATTTTTGTTTGTTATATAGCTGATTTAAATGAAAATAAGAACATCCAAAAGTTGAGAGTTTTGTAATCTAGTTTAATTAACTCTAAAAATAGCTTCAAGAGGTGATTTATTGTTAAGGTTTGAAGTAGGCAATTTGTTAATGATAAAAGTGGTAGTTCTAATCATCCCAAATTTTCAAAAGAAGAGAGGTTTGAGCAAGCAAAGTTTATGTCTATGTCTGTGTTTTGCCAATCCATTTTGTTTATGTGTGTGAGGGCAACTCCTTCTCTAAATGATGCCTTAAGAACTTAGATAGTTGGTGAATCACCTGAATTCCCCTCCTCAGTCACTTTGAATGGCCTTGGTTTTGGAATTTAATTGAAGCTCAACCATAACCTTAAACTAAAGAAAAACAAAAAGGCATCATATTTGTGCTTTAACAAATAAATCCAAGTGAATATAGAAAAAGCATCAATGAAATGGAAATAGTAGGTATAACCATTATGAGATTGGATGGGAGTAGGACTCCATACATCAGTGTGAATGAGCTCAAGGGGTTAAGTATAAACAGTTTGAGAGGCACTAAGAGGTAATTGATTAGCCTTTCCCATATAATAAGTAGAACAGAAAGTAGACAATTCTTTATTCTTCAAAACAACATTACATGATTGCAAAGCAATTCTAAGAATAACATGGACCACACCTATTATGCCACAAGGCATAATCATTTACAATAAAATTTAAATAACTATTAGTACTAAAACTGTGATTACAATATTGATTTGAAATAGTGAAAGCAGAGGCTAATGCTTGAGGAAAAAAATGAGAACTCAAGTCAGAGAGGTTGCTTTTGTCCATATGAAAGTTATCAAACAAGTACATATCTTTAATTCTATCTTGAAGAATTATTTTGTTGGTAGCATTTTCTTTCACAAAGCAAAGATTAGAGTGGAATTCAAAATAGATGAAATTTCCTTTGGCAAATTTAGAAGCACTCAAAAGAATTTTATTAATATCAAGTACATGCAAAAGGTTCTTTAGAGTAAAAAGTTTAGAAAAAAGGATCAAATAAGGGTTTCAAATTTGAATGACCAATATAGTGAATTTGCAAACATGTTCCATCACCAACATGAGCCTTCTCATCACCAAAATAAGGAGATTTGTACAGGAGATTTCTTCATCATAAATAATGTGATTTCTAGCTCCAAAATTGGGGTACCATTTTTTATCTATCACAAATCAAATGTTGCTAGGAGAGCTGATACTTGTGGCTTTGCTGAGATGGTCTGAGACTGAGACTGAATTTGAGAGACATTCTGATAATTGGCATTAATGCTAATTTGATGGTTTGAGTCATCCCTATAGTAGCATGAGAGGCTATGTAGCTAGTTTTGCCACATACTTGACAGAAAATCTTGGATTTGTCTTACCTTCTTTTCTTCTTCTTTCACCACAAAATATAGTTGAAAAACTTCTTCTAGTGTTATAACCTTGATTCTTTCCTCCTACATTGATCTTTGATTGAGTTTGTGTTAAGTGAGAAACTATAGGATCAGATAACTTGTGCTTTACAAATCTAGCTTCTTGTACTAGCAAAAGAGTCTCCATTTCTGTTATTGAATAAGGTTCTAATATATGGTTGAAATAGAAGTGATAAAGGTGACATAGTTATAAGATAAACTATAAAAAATTGCTTCCATATGGTCACTTTCTGATACTGGATATTCTATAGCTATTAATGCATCTACTGCAACTTTCACTTTAAGAAGCCATTCATTCATACTCATGGAACCTTTCTTGGTGTTAAGAAGTTGTGATTTTAATTGTTTGATTTTAGCCTTAGTTTGAGATTCAAAGAAGGCCATAACTTTTTCCCATACCTGAATCAAGGTACTGTAACCAATGACCCGAGTAAGCATTGAATCGGTCATGGATGATAGCTTATCCTATCATTGCCAAGCCAAACAATCAACACTTATCTGTCTTAACCTTTCATCTTCTTCATTAATGCTATACTTAAAAGGTTTTCTTGCAATTTTCTCAAGGAATTTCTCCAATTTGTAGCCAAGAATGGTTACATGTACTTGTTGCTTCCACAAAAAAAAAATAATGTTAGCTTTACAGAGATCAGATGAATGAACAAGTTGAACTCATTCTTCTGAGTGAAGGGTTGAAAGACTTGAGGAGCGTGAGAATGAACAGAAGAATCAATGAAAACGCTCTCCATTAGAGAAGTGATGCTCTGATACCATGAAACAATTCTAAGAGGATGGAAGAAAGAGCTGAATGTGTTCAATATTATTCTCACTTGCAATATAATTGAGAGTATTTATAGAAATAAAGGAAACTAATGAGTATAACAAAAAAAAAACCAAAAACAAATTAATCTTAACAAATTCTAATAGAATATAACAAGTATTTAGCTAATAATCTATCATATTATTCTAACATGATTTAACAATGAAAATAATCAAATTTAGACGAATGTGATTTCAGGAACTGCATTGAGATACTTGATATTTGAGGAATCAAAAATTAAAATAATTGTAATTTTTTAGGAACTAAATTAGTAATTTACTTTTTTTATATTTGACATGATATGTTTATGTTGTGTCTATATCAATATTTATGCATGAATATTGCCATGTGTCATAGCTATATAATAAAGCTAGGAATTATGACAAGATTTAGAGTGAGCATATATAATTAAGAGTGCCATATTATGTTTAATACAAGTATCTTGCACTAGTTAAACTAGGGCACTTTGTGTGTGTATGTATATGTGTGTGTGTGTGTGTCTATATATATATATATATATATATATATCTCAGCAAAACTAGATGATGAGATTTCTTCCAGCACCTGCAATTCTAACTATTTTAAAAAAAATTATAGATTTAGCATTGAAAATGTTGAAAGATAGGCCAACGCTAGCTTTAGCAAAGGATGAAGATGAGCAGACAGGTTTGCATGTTTTGGCTCAGAAACCTTTCGATTTTGGAAGTCGTAGTCTAGGACAACCAAGAAAACTCACGAAGACAGGTAATATTTATGCCTTATTGATTTAATTATAATATTTATTGGTTGGAATATATTTGAGTCGAAAAGAATGCCTAAGAGGATAAAGACAAATAAATCGCCTCATTAGTTTTTTTTTTTGCCAAAATCCCAAGAATCACCCTCAAATTAGGGGTATGCAATAAATCTCTTTAAACTTGAATTTTGTGGTTTTATCCAAAGTCTATGCTACTTGTCTATACAAATTTAAAAGACTGAATCAGTAAAGAAGTACATTTGATCATTTCAATTGAGAAAATAAGGAATTTTTTTCCTTACATTTTTATAACAAAAAATCCCTTTGGCTGATAAATTTCATGCATTTTTTTAAACTAAAATGTACATATAATGTAAGGATTTTGACCAAAAAAAAAAGAGAAGTTAATTATGGGGTTATGCTGAACAAAATTTTTGTTGCCCATTTTTAAATTTGACAAGTACACTGTACAAAACTCTAAATTGAGGAGGATTTTTTTTTTCATTTGACCTTTTCTTTTTAATGTGTTCTTCTCAATTCAAACATGTATACTAAATCTATATATATATATATATATATATATATATATATATATATATATATATATATATATATTACCGAACAAAGTTTTTGGCTAAATCATACAAATTCCCTAGAATTATCCATTTAAAGGAATAAATTTTGTGAGTTCATTTATGTTTTTGGTTTTTTCATCCAAGTTGTGAAATTTTGTGTTTTAGGTATGAAGCATAGTCTAACTCTTCAACTTGTTGATCGCCTTTGGAAAGGACTTCTCAAGTTAGTTAACTCTGAGTTGGAGATGAAAAGGATTATAAGTACACCATCACAGCTATTATTTGATGCTGCAGAGGTTGGCAACTTTGACTTTCTAGCTGTGCTTATGCGCTCTTACCCTGACTTGATGTGGGAGATAGACACAGGAAATCGAAGTATAATTCATATCGCTGTTTTGCATCGCCATGAAAGCATCTTCAATCTCATACGCGATATTAGTTCAAACAAAGATATCTTATTGAAATACAAGGACAGTGATAATGGAAACAACCTATTGCATATGGCTGCAAAGTTAGCACCACAGAATCAGCTTGAGTTAGTCTCTGGAGCAGCTTTTCAAATGAAACTAGAGCTATTATGGTTTGAGGTATTTCTCCTTTACCTTATAGTATTTTGAATAAATTATTTTTCCCTAAAGATTGCGCTTATCTTAATTTGGTTTCTAAAATGTCAAGTGTCTTAATTTAGTACTCAAAAGGTTGTGTTTGTCAAAATAACTTTTGGTAATGAAAATTTTAAGATAAGGCAATGATAGATTTTGAGATTTAGACACAAAATATCAAAATGAGAGAAATACAATCTTTGAGAAATCTAATTGAGGCACCTAATCTTTTAGCTTTCAAAATGAAATATCTAGTTTATTTGGTACATTATAAATTAAAATTGAAGAAAAGACTATTTTAGTCTTGGATAGATATGCAAATTTTTAATTTGGTCAGTTAGTAATTATTTCTTTTAATTTAGTCCATCAATTATTATTTTCTTGTAATATTGTCCTTTTATCTTATCTTCATCTAAATTTTAGGACCAAATTTAGCAGCCGGCTAACTTGAATGTCAAATTTGATTCACATAATGTTAATAAACAAATAATGTCTAAGTCGCAGACTCCTAGATTTGATGTTAAATTTTGGATGAAGATAACATAAAGAGTAGAAATACAAATCCGTCCCTAGCTAAAAGATACAATTCTTATCATTTGGTTCTTGAAATTTAAATGTTGAACAAGTCAATATAAATTAATTTTTCAATAAGACCAAATTGTACATATTCTTATATATCTTTGAGATACTGACTCAATATATAATAACATTTAATAAATTCATGACATTCAAAGATTAAATAGTATAGAGCAAAACTTTTAGACACTAAACAATCAATTCATCTATCTTTTAGAGAATAAACTATTAATATAGTTAATGGTGAGATTACAAGTATATATAAATTTGTTTAAAAAAAAAGAATGATTTGTGGATGATCCAATTAAAAGTGTCCACCTGTGTGTTTCTCTTAAAAAGCCTAGAAGACAAATAGTTTGTTCATATGTCTTGACATAGATTTGGTGATATACATGGCAATGAAAGTGTTGTAATAAGCCTTTCTACAAATGGACATCTGGAGTCATTACAATGACTAAACAATCTAACACTAACAAAAAAATGCGCCATATTATGAGAAATTATGACATGTGCCTTAATATTTTTTATGGGTTTGGTTCCTCGATTCCCAAAAGTGGGTCAATACATAATATGTCTCTCATACCCCCCACTAACTTGTAAAGAACTCTTTGACATGATAGGAGGTAAGGAAGATTCTACCACCATCATATATGAAGATGAAAAATGACGAAGGTATAACACCTCGTGAATTATTCACTAGGGAGCATGCAAAACTACGAGAAGAGGCAGAGTCTTGGATGTTGAGGACAGCTAACTCTTGTATGGTTGTTTCCACTCTTATTACCACTGGAGTGCTCACTGCAGCATTCAGTGTTCCAGGTGGTGACAATGACGATACCGGAACTCCAAATTACATGAGGAAACCGTCATTTCATATGTTCGCAATATCAGATGCTATTGCAATGATTGCGTCTTCAGCCTCCATATTGATCTTTCTGTCTATCCTCCTTTCACGTTACGCCGAGTATGACTTCTTCAAGTCCCTACCCTCGAAGCTGATATTTGGGTTGGTAACACTTTTCGTCTCCATAACAAGCATGATGATATCTTTTAGCAGTGCCTTCTTCATATCATATTACCATGGCTTGAAGTGGGTTCCTAGGTTCATCTCGGTCCTTTCATTCTTGCCAATATTTGTATTTTTGTTTCTACAATTTCAACTATTGTTTGATATCGTTTACTCACATTATTACCTAAGGTCTCTGTTCCGGCCAAGCAAACATATGCTTTATTAGACAAAGTAGAGAGTTGTATTTATAGTTTGTTTACTTCAGTTATAATATATTTATATATTATTCATCTTTTCATTTGGGAATGTGTTTGTTTAGTAGCATGCTTTATGCCCACGACCGGCTCATTCACTTTAACTAATTGAATAAAGTTGGGATGCTGGCTATAATTGGTAAAATATATGATTGCAGCTTGCAACGAGAATATGTGGCATGGCTGGTTGGGTTGTTCTTGAATGTACTGTTTGGAGTTAAAAAAAAAGAGAAAAGACCAAACTAATTTTTTAAAATTACACTCCTTGTAAAAGTTTCTAACACCTTAGAAACAACAAATAACACTCATTCATGGAAACAAGATGTGAAATCAAACTTTAATGTTTTGTTATATAACATAAAATCATGAATTTGTTGTTTATAGGATCTCAATAGGCTAATTAACAACATTTATAAGAAAGAATTAGAAGAAAAGACATACCTTGATCCATAGAATTTCTCTACAAAACAACGAGATTTTTCTAGGTTGTTATGAGAGTTTTCACTTTATGTTTTGTTATGATGGATGTTCACAAAATCAAATTGACCCCATATAACTTAGGAAATCATAGCCCATGCCTATGGATCTAATCCACGAATGGCAATGTCAGCAATTAAACAATATGGAAAGGGTAGAGAATTAACCTTCCTATATTAATTAGGAGCAATCTAGGCTTTTTCCTTGAGGGTAGTAAACATCAGAAGGGAAAATTTAGAGCACCAAATGATCAGTGGCTATGATGCAATCTGATGGGGTCACAATCGTAATTACTCTTTTTCTTCCTTTGAGGGATATATGATCAATGGTCACTGTTAGAACATGTGTTTACCTAAGAAGGGGGTTGAATTGAATACCTGTTAAATTTAGAAAACTTAAAACAATTTTTCTTTGAAAAGAAGTTTGATGAAGTTCCTGAAAAGTATTATTAGGTTCCTGAAATGATTTGCTTAACTTATCTTTTTAAAGATTTTTTTATCAAATAAGTAAAAGTAATAAGCAATAAGATAAATAGGGACACAAACGATATATAGTGATTCACAAATATCTTGAAAGTTATTCTTATGTCCATTCCTCGAAAACATAGTATGGAAATTTATTAAGGGAAACTATAACAATTACAATAAGTAACCTAGTTAAGACTCAGCATCTTGCTTTTATGCTACACACTTAGCAACCTCTAATTATGGCTCAGCAGGTTCCTGCTTTTACGCTTTATGCACAACTAAGTCTTACCACGTCCTTAACAAATGTACTACAAGGTAGGTCACCACAGACCTTTTACAACCTCTCCCTCTAAGAGGATCAACTAATCGCTTTTACACCTAACAATTAGAAACCACACCAGTTCCTAACCACAACAAGTCCACTCACTGGATTGATCAAAGAATACAAAGAAGAATAAGTTCACTCAAACTATTTATCGAGAGCATACTCACTAAGAGAATATGAAACAATATAACTCTTTCAAAATATGTGAAGTAGTATAAGTGCTCGGCTGAAGCTTTTTCAATCTATTTTTTTCTTCAACAAGGGTAACTTTAGAATGTTGAAAAGAACTCTTTATATAATCTTTGAGAAGCTACCTGTTGTGAGTAAATGCTCTTTTAAAATGATCTTTTAAATGCTTGAGTTAATTTGCTGATTGCCTTCAGATCAGGTACCTTGAATAAGAAACTTCGTTGCTTCGGATAAAGAAATAAAACTTCATTTAATTATATTTCATTCCATGTGGATCTTCTAGAAATTTTCATCTCTGACTTATTGTTTCTATTTTTCTTTAGCATCCATTCTTAATGATGTACGAGCAAATTTATTCCTTATTTTGAGACCTTAGCATTTAATTCGTAATTTTCTTTTTTTGTGGTAACTGGTAACATTCCTTTTTTGTGTTGCAATGGTTTCTTTTGCATTGATCCACAAGTAATTACCAGTTATAAGCCATCTTCAATGTTGACTAAAATTCTTTCCTTTTAAAGCATGATTCTATTTTCGATCTCGGTACATTAAATGCTTGGAGCTCCAGGGATCTAATAGTTGTATTAATAAAAAACTCTCGTTGGAACCTTGGCTCAACAATCTTTCCCCTTTTTGATTGATGGCAATCCATGACGCTCCTCCATAGTCATTGCACAAATAAGTTTTTATGCTCCCCCATAGGAGATGTTAGTTTCCAGTGGTAGGGACCTAAAACTCATGCCTTGTTTCTAGAGCAAGTGATTAGTAGTGCTTTAAATAAATTGCAAAAAAGATTCAGAAAAGTATGCACAAATAATTTCACATTGTTTGCTTGAATAAAATATGGTTTACATTGATAGAATAAAAAACATACATTGTCATATTCATCTCCCACATTGCCATAAAATTTAAAAAAAGGGAAAATTTAAATAAAGTTAACTAGGATCCAAAGCAATCAAAGACGAAACATAGTCAAACCAGCATCCAAAATTAGGATCCTAAAAATTCTAAAACCACAAAGGCTAATAAAAAATAGTAATAGGAAAATCATCAAACGCCGGAAGGCAAATTGATCTTGGCAGCATCAGAGGCAAGTGGGACAACGAATAATAGTGGAGCAGCTAGTGGACGTAGTGAAACCAAGGAGTTAAGCTTTGTAATGATGACTTATGCTCAATCAATCAGTCCATAAAGCTTGGCGAACTCACCATTGATATGTTCTTGAAGGCGCAATAACTCTTCGGATAGATGAGAATGAAGCTATCAATGGAAGTACTCACCCCAATTAGAAGGGTGACAACTCTATTTTGTTCTGGTTCTGCAGTGGTGGTAGTAGGAGTAGCATTAGTAGGAATTTCAGCAGCAGGAGCGATCTTAGCAAGAGCATCAGGGGCATCATTAACAGGAAGTAGTGAGTTAGCAGGGTCCTGGTAGGTAGGTGAAGGGACCAGTGAAGACAAGTGTTTAGGAGAATGGGCAGTTGGATGGAACTCTGCAAAATATTCCATTGAAACTTCTTTATCGATAAGAGTAGCGTCCTGCAAAATTTCTCCCATTCCTTCAAACATTTCCAAACTATCCTCCAATTCAATATGGACTATAGGCTTAATTTGACTTTCGGAGGAATCAGAGCTTTCTTCAACCATAGTCATTTTGGTCCTCCCACGAGCAAGCCGTGTTGACTTTCTTAGTATAGATGCACTCTTTTAGAGGTGAAGCCTTTTTTCACTTTCCCTTTCTTATATTTAACGTTAAATAGAAACTTCAACAATGAAAAAAAAATTTCCTATTTAATGTCAGTTCTCAAAAATTGAAGGCAAATATGTAAAAGTCAATTTTTTTTTAAAAAATTTAGTATCAATTGTTTATAATAAGTTACAAATGACATTAAATGTTTTTTTTAAAACTCTAATTCACCACTAATCAAACATGGAGAAACTTCCTCATATATTATTCACTTCAGTCCGTTTCATAATCCACGAGCAAAGGAGTCCCCTCAGATGGAAAGATCCATCCTCCCAACACATTCCACAAGACTATTACTATCCCACTACCTGAACCACTCTTCATGTCCATAATCATCAAATCATCTCATGAGCATCTATACTTTCCATAATTACATATAGGTCCCTCCTCAAGGAATTTTCCAAAGACATAATTAATACCGATGCCCATACTTGCTTCCATGCATGTTTCAAGTGTACACTCCAAATTTAGACGGCTTTCGCGGCTCACATACTTGCCCACTGATCAAAATTTTCGGGCATTCCCAAAGAAAACTCTTTGCATGAGCCTACACCGGTTTGAGTTATTATAGTCTTAGTCTAAGTTAATGAACTTGTCTTTCCTATAATTTATTTTTTCGTTTTAGATATGGGGAAATAATAAATTTTAATGTATATGAAGCAATGAAATTTCCTAATGACTGATCCTTTGTTTGCTGTTTAGATATAATTGATTCTCTAGTTAAAGACATCTTCGAAGCAAACAATAAGAATGTGTTGTAGGTAACTCAAGTGGCATAGAGGAGCTAGAAGATATGTTCACTAAAGAAGATGAGCTAACAGAAACTATGAAACCTTTAAATCTATTAAAAGATTTAATTAATCAAGCTTGTTATATTGAATTAGATGAAAGTTGTAAGAAATTACTTCATTCTATTGTACACGCCCCTAAATTGGAGTTCAAGATTTTGCTTAAACATTTGAAGTACGTTTATCTAAGGGAAAACCAAATTCTGTCTATAATCATCTCTGTTGGCTTAAAGAGGTTGGTGGAAACATTAAAAGAATTCAAGGAGGCAATTGGTTAGACAATAGTAGACATTAAAGGCCTTAGTCCTTCTATATGCATACACAAGAGTTTTTTTGGAAGAAGGAAGTGAACCAATTAGAGAAGCACAAAGAAGACTCAACCTTCTAACGATGAAGGTGGTAAAAAAAAGAAATCTTGAAATTGTTGGATGCTAGAATCATTTACCCAATTTTAAACACTAATTGGGTAAGCCATGTTCAAGTTGTACCCAAAAAGACTTGAATCATAGTAATTAAGAACCATGAAGGAGATGTAATCCATACAAGAGTTTCAAATGGTTGGAGAGTATACATTAACTATAGGAAGCTAAATGCAGCCATGAGAAAAGATCATTTTCCACTTCCTTTCATAGACCATATGTTAGAATGTTTAGCTGGTAAATGCTTGCATGGATACACTGAATTCCATCAAATACCTTAGCACTTGAAGCCCAAGAAAAAACAACATTTACATGCCCATTTGGAACATTTGCCTACAGATGAATGCCCTTTGGACTGTGTAATGCATCGATAGCCTTCCAAATGTATATTGTATGCATTTATTCAAATTATACACTACAAAAAAATTGACTTTTGGTGGCAACTTCAAAAGCCTAAAAGTCGTCACCAAAAGTTTTTGGTGGTGAGTAAAGTTGTTGCTGAAAGTCCATAGATGAAAGTTTTTGGTGGTGACCAAAGGAATTGCCACCAAAAGTCACACTTTAGTGGTGACTATAGTCATCTTTCTTGCCAAAAAAAAATTGTCCCAACAAGCGACTTTTGGTGGCCATTTTAATCGCTACCGAAGGTAAACTTTCGTGGTGACTTTGAAAGTCACCACCAAAAAGTAACTCGCTATGTTTTTGGAATCGGATTAGCCCGACAGGTTAACCTAAGACCCATTTGACTTATGCGAGTCTTGGCCGGTCTACTAAATCGCTGCTTTGGGGTGATTTGATTTTTTTTTTGGTGTAATATTCAAGTTTATTTGAAATTAAATCAAACATATACATACCTGAAATTCAAATCTGGGTCATTTACTTTCAACCATGTGTGTCTTGCCATCTTACCACTACTTCATTTATGCTATATAAGGGTAAAATATTATATATATATATATATATATATATATATATAATTTTCTAAAATTATTTTAAGCTGAAAAATCACAAAATTGAAATGAGATAACATTTAACTTGAAAAAAAAGGCAAATATGTTATTACTAATAGATTAAAATACAATTATATATATATACAAATTATTAAAATTGACTTTTGGTGGCGACAAAACTTGACTTTAGTTAATTTCTTTTAAAAAAAAAGACTTTGAGTCCAACTTCTTTATTAATTTTATTATAAAAAAATTGACTTTTTGGTGGCAACTATCTGAGTTTTTTTAATCTTATTTTTAAAAAATTATCTTTTTAGTGGCGACTATGTGAGTCGCTACTGAAAGTCTGACTTTTGTTAATTTTATT
Organism: Biancaea sappan; assembly: GCA_037074585.1. Taxonomy (NCBI): domain Eukaryota; kingdom Viridiplantae; phylum Streptophyta; class Magnoliopsida; order Fabales; family Fabaceae; genus Biancaea; species Biancaea sappan. Next base: position 4,443,724 of record CM073496.1, on the reverse strand, counting down.
AAAAAGTTACCACTAAAAGTTTGACTTTTGTTAATTTTATTTAAAAAAATTAACTTTTGGTGGCGATTACTAGAGTCGCCACTGAAAGTCAGACTTTTCATAGTGACTTTTAAGAGTCACCACTAAAAGTGAGACTTTTAGTGGTGACTCCCATAGTCACACCAAAAGTCCAACTTTTCGTCTTTTGGTGGCAACCGTGATAGTCAAGACTTAAAGTCTAACTTTTAGTGGTTACTATAAGAGTCGCCACCAAAAGTTTGACTTTTTGTTAATTTTATTGAAAAAAAAAAGACTTTTAGTAGTAGTTGCTAGAGTCACCACTAAAATTTGACTTTTGGTAGCAAATTTGAGTCACCATTGGTTCACGCCACTACGATGCCAAATCGCACAGAATTGAATTCGTGGCAATTTGCAATATAGTGATCCCCAGGTCGTATTCACTCAAGGAGCCTCACTTCTTAATACTAATTAATCCTTCTAAACACCCAAACACTAATGAAGAGTACATAAACGTGGGGGGGGTTTTGTGGCAGTACTAATAAAACAAACAAAACAGAACAGCAACCAAATAACTACAACAGCAGGAACAGCAGCAACAGCAGCAGCAGCAGCAACAGCAGAAGAATTTGCAAGGTATTGACAGTAAAGAGACTATGTAATCAGCCACTAGGATTCATGGGAGTGTAACTATCATTACTTAACTCATTGATTCAGTTTTGTTCTCATTCCATTGTTTGGTTCTTTATGAAAATGGTTCTAGAATAACATCTAGAATTTAATGCTACTAATTACAGTCAAGAACATCTCTCTACTATAACTAGATGCATTCAGTGGAAAATCTCAACCAAACCAAGTTAAATATATCATGTAACTAGTCATTTCGCCTCCCTCACTTTCCTAATCAGTCAAGCAAGGTTATATCTTATATAAATAAGTTAGTTTATGTTACATTCTCAAGCTCTAATCAGAATCTGACAGCAACATAAACATAACATCAAAACAGAAACGAAATGAGATGAAAATGGAGAATAAAACACTTAGCTTGCATTCTTAGTTCAAGCTACAACATCCCAGTGGTCTAGTGACTAATTACAATGAAAACTTAGCCCTCCATGAGAGCAAAACAACAAAAACAGAAGAGAAAAACAGAGAGGGAAAGAAAGCTGCGAATTTCCTGAGTTACTTCCAAATAAAAGTGTCTTCTCCTTTTTAAAAATGATGCCCTCAATGCCTTGGGATATTCTACGCTATATGCCTCCTTGGTGCTTCTTCCATGATTTGGGCAGCAAAACAGCAAACAGCAGCAGAAAAGACAGCAGACAGCAGCAGAAAAACAGCAAAATAGCAGCAGAAAAACAGTAAAACAGCAGCAGAGAAATATGGCAGAAAACATGGAAAAGGGAGGTGCATAATTAATATTTCAGCCATACTTTTCTACCCAAAGATTCTGACTACATGGCATTGAATAAGAGTTCAAACGGGCCCCATATCCAGCATAACCTAGTCAGCATCTACATCACCTAAAAAGTGCCACATTAGCATCTAAATCAGCATCTTTGTCCATGTCACTACTTTTCTCTCAAAAATTAAAATTTGTAGGAATTAAATTGAGCATTTTACAATTCAAGTTCTAAAAATATAAAATTAAGACACATTCAATCCATAAATAATTTATACCCAATAAATTCCAAAACATAATAAGATTAGAGAATTGACAAAATTAAAGAGGCAAAAAGGACTAAAATAGGGACTAAAATAAATGGAAAAAACATGTTATCAAATCCCCCACACTAGGCCTTTTGCACTCCTGAGCAAAATAATATTCGGAACACCAAAAGACATCAAATGAAAAGCGTGGAAAGCATGCTGGAATGGATTAGTTAAAATTTTGAAAAGATTTAGCACTTGAAGAAAATTATTCTTAAATTTCTAAGATTCCAAGCATCATGGCAATTTAATTTGATACGAATGAATTCAAGTAATTAGCCTCCTCACCAGGAATGTGTTTACTCTCTATTTTCTCAAGTGTCTTGGGTAAATCACTCGAAATTCAACTTATCACAGAATTCACTACCATAAGCTTGTCAAGAATCTAAATCTCCACTACTTGAATCATATACATGCTTGTATTATTAGGACTTTGGAAGGGTGTAAGGTTGGGTGAAGGAATGATTGGGAGGTAGAAAGAAATACACAAAACAAAGTTTAACAAGAACTTAAAGAATTGAAGAGCATCAATCAATAAGGTTACAAGAGATTGAACTTTGAAATTTGGGCTTAACAATGCTACTTTTCTTTTCTCCTTCTTGCTCTTTTGTTTTGTTTTGTTTTTTTTTTGATCTCTGTATGGTATATATATATATATATATATATTTTTTTTCATGAAGAGTTGCCAAAAAAATTTTTTTTTTTGAGTAGCAAAACTGAAATTCAAAACAGCCCACAAATCCTTCTTTTTGCACATGCTCAATTCAATCTATTTTCAAAAGAAAGAGGTCTCTAAAGCTCTTCAAATCTTAAGTTTGGGGAAAAGAAATGATTTGTTTTAAAGTCGAAGAGAGCTAGAAAACACAAGAAAGAAAGGTGGAAGTAAGGTACAAAGTGGCACACAATGGAAACAACCCATAGGATGGCTATTTGGCTAGAATGGTTACAAGAAACAAATGCCTAAATCATTTCCAAATATGTACATGTAATATAGCCTTAACAAAGATTCAAGACAAATTCTAGAGTAAAAATCATGATAGGGAATACACACAACAAGAAAGAATATTATTTTGCAGTGAAGGCTCAAATTCTCACGGTTTAAAGACTATTACTAAAACTTCATTAAAAACAACGTCATTACCATTTTACTTGAGTTCCTTAGAAAAAGAAGACTGAATTCTTTTCATGCTAAGTCAATTCACAACTTAATCTATTTCACCAAGCATGCTTTCACACAAAAACTTCATCAATTGCTCAAAAATAGAGTATCAAATTCGGACAGAACAGAGCAGCAAAATTCTGCACTGCAGAAATTCTGACGACTCAGCTTTACCGACATAGAACGACCCCAAAATGGATGCGAATAATTCCAAATAAAATTCTACAACTAGAAGACATATAAAGCTTTAAAAACATGTAAAGAAACTAGCAAAATTCGTAGCCAATCAGTACAAAAAATTCATGCAAGACAGCTCAAAAATTCTGGACAGAAACAGAGAAAACAGAGGAAACAGCAGGAATTTTTTTTTTTTTTAAAATCAGCTCCAATTAAATTCTTTCCCCCCATACTTAAACATTGCATTGTCCTCAATGCAAATTATTACTAAACATCAAATAAAATGAAGAGGACATAAATTAAAAAGGAGGGAAAGAGTACAGCCTTATTATGGAGCCGGAACATTGTAGAGTTGGATTTCCTCTACAGTTTCTTCTTTGAAGCCGTCGTAGAACTTCTTCAACCTTTGCCCATTTACCATGAACTGCTTGTTGGTGGCCTCATTTTGAATTTCTACTGCACCAAAAGGAAAGACATTAGTAATAACAAAAGGGCCAACCCATCTAGAGCAAAGCTTACCGGGCATTAGCTTGAGGCGAGAATTATAGAGAAGGACTTTGTCTCCTACTTGGAATTCTTTTTTCTCAATTTTCTGATCATGTACAGCTTTTGTCCTTTCTTTATAGATGCGCACATTCTCATAAGCCGCGAGCCTTAGTTCTTCTAATTCTTGAATGTGTAACTTCCTTTCCTTACCGGCTAGGGTCATGTCCATATTGCATTGCTTAACCGCCCAATATGCCTTGTGTGCAATCTCCACCGGTAAGTGACATGCTTTACCAAATACCAAACGGTATGGAGACATGCCGATGGGAGTCTTGAAAGCGGTTCTATAGGCCCAAAGCGCATCGTCAAGCCTCTTACTCCAATCTTTTCTGTTGGGTTGCACAGTTTTCTCTAATATTTGTTTTATCTCTCGGTTGGAGACTTCTGCTTGCCCATTGGTTTGGGGGTGGTAAGGTGTAGAGGTTTTGTGCACCACCCTATATTTCTTCAATAGCCCTTGCATGTTTCTATTGCAAAAGTGTGATCCTTGATCACTGATTATGGCCTTGGGGACACCGAATCTGCAGAAAATATGTGAACGAAGGAAATCTACAACAACAATAGAATCATCAGTTCGGGTGGCTTTAGCTTCCACCCACTTCGACACATAATCCACAGCAACTAAGATATACATGAAGCCAAAAGAAACAGGAAAAGGACCTATAAAGTCTATACCCCAAACATCAAAAACATCACAAAAAAGAAGAGGTTGTTGAGGCATTTCATTTCTTTTAGACACATTTCCAGTTCTTTAACATCTAGAACAGTTTTTGCAAAAATCATAGGCATCCCTAAACAAAGTAGGCCAATATAAACCAGAATCTAACACTTTTCTAACTGTTCTTTGGGGACCAAAATGTCCACCACATGCAAGAGTATGACAAAAATTTAGCATACATGCAAATTCATGATTTGGAACACATCTCCTAATAATTTGGTCACTACAAATTTTCCACAAATAAGGGTCATCCCACACATAGTACCTAGCCTTGCTTCTTAATTTATTCAATTGATGTTTATTTTGGTATGCAGGTAATTCAGATGCAACAAGATAATTCACTAAATCAGCATACCAAGGCTCACTAATACCATGCAAAAGGAGGAAACACTCATCTGGAAAATTGTCTCTTACAGGGAGATGTTCCAATGGAAGATCAGGAATCCTACTCAAATGATCGGCTACTACATTCTCTGCTCCACTCTTATCCTTGATTTCCACATTGAATTCTTGGAGGAGTAGCATCCATCTAAGCAATCTTGGATTTGCATCCGGTTTCTTCAACAAATATTTTAGTGCTGCATGGTTTGAAAATACAATTACTTTGGAGGCAAGCAAATATGATCTAAATTTTTCTAAAGCAAAAACAATTGCTAAAAACTACTTTTCCGTGGTTGTGTAATTTGATTGAGCTGAATCAAGGGTGCGAGACGCATAGGCTATGACATGCAACTTCCTCTCTACTATTTGTGAAAGTACTGCTCCCACAGCAAAATTTGAGGCATCACACATGAGCTCAAAGGGAAGCTCCCACCGTGGAGGTTGGATGATAGGAGGGGAGGTAAGTTACTTTTTCAACTCATCAAAAGCTGACCTGCAAGCATCATTAAAAATGAAATCAGTTTCTTTTTGGAGGAGTTTAGATAGGGGTAGAGCGATCTTACTAAAGTCCTTGATGAATCTTCTATAAAATCCTGCATGTCCAAGAAAAGAGCGAACTTCTCGCACAGAAGTGGGGTAAGGCAAAGAAGAGATAACATCAACTTTGGCTTTATCTACTTCTATGCCACGTGATGACACTATGTGGCCTAGGACTATTCCTTGCTCTACCATGAAATGACATTTTTCATAATTCAAGACCAAATTTTTCTCTATGCATCTCTCAAGTACTCTTTCCAAATTTGTCAAACATGCATCAAATGAGTCTCCATAAACAGAAAAATCATCCATGAATACTTCCATGCAATCCTCTAACAAATCAGAAAATATGCTTAACATGCATCTTTGAAAAGTGCCAGGTGCATTACAGAGACCAAAAGGCATGCGTCTATATGCAAAAGTACCAAAGGGACAGGTGAAGGTAGTCTTCTCCTAATCTTCGGGTGCAATGTGAATTTGAAAATATCCAGAAAAACCATCAAGAAAACAGTAGTGAGACTTTCCAGCAAGTCTCTCAAGCATTTGATCAATAAAAGGAAGAGGAAAATGATCTTTTCTAGTTGCTTGGTTCAACTTCCTATAATCAATGCAAACACGCCAACTGTTTTGAACTCTAGTGGGCACTAACTCATTATTTTCATTTGCTATAACAGTTACCCTGATTTTCTTTGGCACTACTTGTACCGGACTCACCCACTTACTATCAGAGATAGGATAAATAATACCAGCTTGGAGGAGCTTACTTACCTCCTTCTTGACCACATCAAGAATCATGGGGTTGAGTCTCCTTTAGGGCTGCCTGACTGGTTTAGTCTCTTCTTCAAGAAGGATGTGATGCATGCACACAGAAGGACTAATTCCAGGAATGTCTGCTAGAGTCCACCCAATTGCTTCCTTGTTCTTTTTTAGCAAACTTATCAATTTTTGTTCTTGATCAGGCTCTAGATTGTTGGCTACAATCACTGGAAGCTGGTCTCCTACTTCTAAGAAGGCATACTTAAGGTTTTCTGGTAAAGCCTTCAACTCCAATGCAGGTGGTTGGATGTAGTATGGAATCAGTTTTTGTGGAGTTATATCCAAGGATGCATCTATAAATTCAGGTTGCTCAAAGACAGAATCCTTGGCTAAAGAGGAGGAAGGGTTAGCAGCACAAGAGGAAAGAGATGAAGAATGTTCAACATTACAGTTTAAATCACTACACCTACAACTACCTAAAACAGAAACAGAATCTAAATCTAAGCTTGAGAAAATTACAGAATCAGAATGCACATCAGAATCCAAATCACTATGCAAATCAGAATGCAACTCAGAATTGTCAACATTTAGAGAGTTTTCAATTTCAGTGCAAGCATGACAGAATTCAGAACCAGCACAATTGCATTCAAAGGCATCTACCAAATCAGAAAATTCAGGAAAATCAAAAATTAATTTAGTTTGGAAATCATCACATGCTTCATCAACTAAGTAATCCAAAAAGTTAACCACATGCACATTGGAATGATTTTCCATAGGATGTTTCATGGCATCTAAAATGTTAAAATCAATTTTGTTGCCAGCAAACTCCATTGACAAAGTCCCTTCATGCACATTAATAATGGTTTTTGCAGTTTTCAAAAAAGCTCTACTAAGTATTAATGGTGCATGGCCAGGAGTATTATCATTTTCCATATCAAGCACATAAAAATCAGTAGGAAAAATGAGATCTTTGACTCTTACCAGGACATCTTCTAGAACTCCTGCTGGATGTGCTGTGATCCTATTGGCAAGTTGGACAATCACTCCAGTTGGTGAAAGAACACCAATCTTGAGGCTTGAGTATACTGATTTGGGCATAACATTGATTGAGGCTCCCAAATCTAGCATAGCATTGGAGAACTCCATGTTGCCTATTGTGCATGGTATTGTGAAAGTTCCAGGATCTTTACACTTGGGTGGCATGGGTGGTTGGATGAGTGCAGACACATTTCTCCCCAAATTGATTCTCTCATTACCCCTTAAACGTCTCTTATGAGTGCACAACTCTTTGAGGAACTTGGCATACTTGGGGATTTGCTTAATGGCTTCCAAAAGTGGGATATTAACCTCTATTTTTCTGAAGGTCTCCATGATCTCTTTATCCATGTCAGATTCAGAAGCTTTCCTTGATTGAGTCTGTCTATTGGGGAAAGGAAGAGGAATTTTCTGAACCACTTCTTCATCCTTTTCATTTTTTTCACTGGTTAAGGATGAAGGAACACTTTGCTGGACATTTGATTTTTCTGGTTCAGATTCAGAAGCTGGACTGTCTACTTGCTTGCCACTCCTCAAGATGATGGCACTGACATTGCCTCTTGGGTTGATCAGTGGTTGGGATGGCAAACTCCCTGAACCTTGACTTTTCAGCTCATTGACTGTTGTGGCTAACTGACCAATCTTAGTCTCCAAATTCTACATATTGGTTTCTATTCTTTGCTGGAACTGAAGAGTATTGGCAGTCAGTTGCTTCATTAGATCCTCAAGACTAGGCTCAGGTTTCTTGGGTGCTGGAGGAGGTGTATGGCTAGGTTCAGGTTGATTGTATCTTGCATGGGGTGGCTGGTAAGGGGGGTTGGATGTATTCCCATACTTGAAAGCTGGATGATCACGCCACCCAGGATTATAGGTAGAGGAATATGGGTCATATCTCTGTTGTTGTGGCTGCATAGGTCTACCAGGGAATATACCAGCACATGACTCAGTTGGGGTCTCTTGCAGCTAAGGGCACTGATCAGTATGGTGGGTATTCAGGGAACAAATACCACAGACTGAAGGAGAAAGGGCTTGTTGTTGTGTTCTCTGATTTAATGCCAATTGCCTCACCATTGAAGCTAACTCTTCCAATTTATTTTCTATCCTTTGTTGCTCCATGGGAGGTGTCCTCACCTCATTGATAGTAACTGTTGGATCACTCAGTCTGGTTCCAAATTGCTGAGCATTTTAGGCCATCTTGGCCAACAATTCATTTACTGCAGCAGGAGTCTTATCCACCAATGCCCCACCAGCAGCTGCATCAACTATGTATCTGTCCATAGGTAGTAATCCTTCATAGAAATATTGGATGAGAAGCTGCTCTGAAATCTGGTGGTTTGGATAGCATGAGCAAAGCTTCTTAAACCTCTCCCAATATTCATGCAGAGACTCACCATTCAACTGTCTAATCCCACTGATATCCTTCCTAATTACTGCTGTTCTAGAGGCTGGAAAGAATTTTTCTAAGAACAACTTCTTCAGCTCATCCCATCTTGTTATCAAGGCAGTGGGTAGATAGTAAAGCCAATCCTTGGCTACCCCATCCAGAGAGAAAGGAAATGCTATTAATTTGATTTGTTCTTTTCCAACTCCATGTGGTCTCATGGTAGAGCAGACAACATGGAACTCCTTTAAGTGCTTGTGCGGATCTTCTCCTGCAAGACCATGAAACTTAGGCAACAAATGGATTAGACCAGATTTTAGTTCAAAATTAGCATCCAACTCAGGATAATTTATGCACAATGGTTTATAATGCACATCAGGTACAATCAACTCTTTAATTGATTGTTCTTGCCTATTTTGAGGCACTTGTGCATTTTGGTTATCCATCCCAGTTATCCCAGCTGACTCAGAATCTGTAGACTCCAACACAATATCAGATTCGGAATCTGATTCAACTTCTACACTATTGATAGCAAACTCAACAATTTCAGCAAGAATTTCAGAAACTATACTAGTCCTAATGCTATTACTTCTCACTAGCCTATGGAAGGTCCTATCAATTTCTGGATCAAAAGGTGGTAAGTCCACGTGACCAGACCTTCTCATATACTAGAAAGGGCACAAATTCACAAGAAAACAACAAGAAAACAACAAAAACAACTAAATTACTACAAAAGACTCCAACCGATGAAAATCACCAAAAATTTAAGTATCTCAGAAAAATCTGATTTTTCATGCAAAAATTCTTGACAAATTGGAGAGACAAACACAAAATACAGAATTCAAAAATTCAAACTACAAAAATCACACTAAAAATCACAATTAATTAGAAAAATCAAAAAATATTAAAAAATAGAAAAGGAGGCCTAAACGATGGAATTTGGCAAAATGGCCACCCAAGATGATCCTTTAGATAATCGAGTGGTCAGAACTTGCTTAGAATGTCGAAAACTAGTGGTATACCAAGTTTGAGGTCAATTGGAGGTAGTTAGTTTTTTGCCTATGAATAGTAACCGATAAAAACTCAAAAACTTGTAAACCGTTTCAACAATACTAGATAACTTAAAATTAAACAAAGAAACACTTAAACAACTAATTAGATAACTTGGAAGTGAATTGGCTCCCCGGCAACGGCGCCAAAATTCTGGTTCACGCCACTATGATGCCAAATCGCCCAGAATTGAATTTGTGGCAATTTGCAGTATAGTGATCCCCAGGTCGTATTCACTCAAGGAGCCTCACTTCTTAATACTAATTAATCCTTCTAAACACCCAAACACTAATGAAGAGTACATAAACGTGGGGGGGTTTTGTGGCAGTACTAATAAAACAAACAAAACAGAACAGCAACCAAATAACTACAAGAGCAGTAACAGCAGCAGCAGCAGCAACAGCAGAAGAATTTGCAAGGTATTGACAGTAAAGAGACTATGTAATCAGCCACTAGGATTCATGGGAGTGTAACTATCATTACCTAACTCATTGATTTAGTTTTGTTCTCATTCCATTGTTTGGTTCTTTATGAAAATGGTTCTAGAATAACATCTAGAATTTAATGCTACTAATTACAGTCAAGAACATCTCTCTACTATAACTAGATGCATTCAGTGGAAAATCTCAACCAAACCAAGTTAAATATATCATCTAACTAGTCACTTCGTCTCCCTCACTTTCCTAATCAGTTAAGCAAGGTTATATCTTATATAAATAAGTTAGTTTATGTTACATTCTCAAGCTCTAATCAGAATCTGACAGCAACATAAACATAACATCAAAACAGAAATGAAATGAGATGAAAATGGAGAATAAAACACTTAACTTGCATTCTTAGTTCAAGCTACAACATCCCAGTAGTCTAGTGACTAATTACAATGAAAACTTAGCCCTCCATGAAAGCAAAACAGCAAAAACAGAAGAGAAAAACAGAGAGGGAAAGAAAGCTACGAATTTCCTGAGTTACTTCCAAATAAAAGTGTCTTCTCCTTTTTAAAAATGATGCCCTCAATGCCTTAGGATATTCTACCCTAGATGCCTCCTTGGATGCCTCCTTGGTGCTTCTTCCATGATTTGGGCAGCAAAACAGCAAACAGCAGCAGAAAAGACAGCAGACAGCAGCAGAAAAATAGCAAAACAGCAGCAGAGAAATATGGCAGAAAACATGGAAAAGGGAGGTGCATAATTAATATTTCAGCCATACTTTTCTGCCTAAAGATTCTGACTACATGGCATTGAATAAGAGTTCAAAAGGGCCCCATATTCAGCACAACCTTGTCAGCATCTACATCACCTAAAAAGTGCCACATTAGCATCCAAATCAGCATCTTTGTCCATGTCAGCACTTTTCTCTCAAAAATTAAAATTTGTAGGAATTAAATTGAGCATTTTATAATTCAAGTTCTAAAAATATAAAATTGAGACACATTCAATCTATAAATAATTTATACCCAATAAATTCCAAAACATAATAAGATTAGAGAATTGACAAAATTAAAGAGGCAAAAAGGACTAAAATAGGGACTAAAATAAATGGAAAAAGCATGTTATCAACCATCAAAAGTCAGACTTTTAGTGGTGACTCCTATAGTCGCGGCCAAAAGTCTGACTTTATTTAAAATTATCTTTTGGTGGCAACTATAGAAGTCACCACTGAAAGTCTGATTTTTGTGTTGACTCTCAAAAGTCGCCACTAAAGTGATACCTGCAGTGGTGACTCTAGTAGTCGCCACCAAAAGTTGACCTTCAATGGCAAATCCCTTAGTCACTACCAAAGTCCACTTTTGGTGATGACTCCTAAAGTCACCACAAAAAAGTTGCCACTAAAAGTCAATTTTCTTGTAGGGATATAGAAAATATAATTGAAGTCTTCATGGATGAGTTTACAATATATAGTAGTTCATTTGATGAATACTTAGGAAATATGGCTAAAGTTTTAAAAAAAGATGTTTGGAGTTTAATCTAGTGTTTAACTATGAAAAATGTCAATTTATGGTGGATAAAGGATTGATCCTAGGACAATTTTTTTTCCAAGGGAATTAAGGTAGATAAATGGAAGATAGATCTGATTAAATCTCTACCTTACCACTCTTCTATGAGGAAAGTTTGTTCTTTCCTTGTTCATGTAGGTTTTTATAGAAGATTCATCAAAGATTTATCCAAACTATCTCAACCATTATGCAAGCTTTTATAGAAAAAGGGTTGGTTTTTATTTTAATAAAGAGTACAAGGTGCATTTTGATATAGTAAAGGAGAAACTCTTTTATGCCCTTGTAGTACAACCTCCTAATTAGGATCTTTCCTTTTAGATAATGTTTGTGCAAGTGACTTTGCAATTGGTGTAGTGATTGGATAAAAAGTTGACAAAAATCCACATATGATATATTATGCTTCCCAGACCCTTGATAGTGCCCAAGTGCACTACGCAACCACTAAGAAATAATTGTTTGCTATTGTTTTTGCTTTAGAAAAATTCAGATCATATTTTCTAGGAACTATAGTCATTGTTTATTTTGATCATGCAGCTTTGATGCTTTTACTAAAAAATAAGGATGTAAAACTGAGGCTCATTAGATGGATTTTGCTCCTACAAGAATTTAACTTGGAGATAAGGGACAAAAAGGTGTCAAAATATAGTTATAGATAATTTCATCAAAATTCCTATTAAAAGGGATAAATTATCTTTAAATGATTCTTTCCCTAATGAAAATCTTTTCTCATTAACTCACACTTTACCTTGATATGCTAATATAGTAAATTTTCTTATAATAGGACTCTTACCGAAAGGCATGCCCAAGACTGTAAGGGAAAAACTAAGAAAATATTCCAAATATTAAGGGCATTTTTGGTAGGTTTTCTTAAGGAAAAGGAATTGGGAATTCCACCATCCTTGGCGTTTTCCTTTGTTTGGTATGTTTTCTTAAGTGAGGGTTGGAAAAAAAGCTTGGAAAACCAGTCAGTAACAATAACTGAATTTTCTTGAAACTTTTCCTTGCAACTTTTCCAGGAAAACCAATTTTCTAGATGGAAAACAATGTGAAAGTTCCAAACTACCCTTTTTTTTTGTTAATTCTAAAGATGTCCTTCGTAGGCTCAATCTTCCTTTCCGAGTTTGATAAATAATATTCTCAGGCCTCAGCACATTTCTACCTTTCATATTCTACACAATCTTTACATTTGTCATGGTAATGGACTCACCAAAACCCAAAAGTAGAAAGCATAAGAAATGAAAATCAAAACTTTTGCATCATTAGCCTTTTCTCATTTGCTATTTGTGGAGTTCCTTTACATTTCTTCCTTTTGCTTTTGAATTTGTGGCCTTTTCCTTTTCCAAATCATTCTCTACCTTGTTCAATTCTTAAAGATGAAAATAGGAATAGAAGGGAGTGATGAGATATGATTGATGAAGATGAGAGGGATGAAGATGAAGATATGTGTGTGTGTGTATGTGTGTACGTGTGTGTGTGTGTGTGTGTGTGTGTGTGTGTGTGTGTGTGTGTGTGTGTGTGTGTGTGTGTGTGTGTGTGTGTGTGTGTGTGTGTGTGTGTGTGTGTTTGTGTGTGTGTGTGTGAGAGTAAGGAGATAAGAGATGAGCCTCTGAGAATATTTTATTTTATTTTTATTATAAAAATAATTTTAAATTATTGATAATTAAAGAGACTATATTGAAATAAAAAAGTTAAGGGACAAAAATAATAGTTATGAATAATTAAAAAAAATCAATTTATCAGCATCAGGGGTATTTTAGTAATTGCCCAAAATATTCCTTACTTTTTTTCCTTGAAACATATCCATACCAAACACATTTTTCTGTTTCCTTTGTTTTTTTAATTCCATACCAAATACATTCTTTCCATATTCTTTTTTTTTTGTCCCTTTTCTTTTCCATCTTCTTTTTCCTTTTCTTTCTCTGACTACGTACCAAATGTGCGCTGCATCTAAGATGGCCCTTACTTATGGAAGCATGGTGCATACCAAGTTTTAAGATGTATAGCAAACATAAAATTATTACCAAGTCCAAAATTTTGCCACATAAAGGATTGTGGGGGACATTTTGGACCTAAGAAGACAACTAAAAAAGCACTTAAAAGTGGATTTTTTGGCCCAGTATATTTCAAGATGCATACATGTACTACAAATCCTTTCCTAACTACCAAAAAGCTAGCAATATCAATAAAAGAAACTAAATGCCTTCAAGTCCAATTCTGGCATGTGAAATTTTTTACATTTGAGACGTATATTTCATGGGTCTTTTCCCTATTTATTTGGTAATTATTGCATCTTACTGGCAGTGGATTATATGTCAAAATGGGTATAAGCAAGGGAAACTTAAACAAATGATGCTAGGATAGTGGTCAAATTTTTGAAAACTTATGTCATTAGTAGACATGGCTGTCATAACGCAATAATAAGTGACAGAGGGACTCACTTCTGTAATAAAATGGTGGGAACTCTTTTAAAGAAATATGGGATCATCCATAGCTGTTTAGAGAAATAAAAAGTATTTTGGAAAAAAACAGTAAATTACACAAGAAAAGGTAGGATTGAAAAGTTAGATGATGCTTTATGGGCATATAGAACTACATATAATAAAACACCGATTGACGTGTCTCCATATAAAATAGTGTATAGTAAACATTGTCATCACATAATAGGTAAAACTATCCGCACCTCTACTTTAGAAGTCTTAAATTTGTTAGCGAATAAATTCATAGAGAATATAGGATGGCAATGTTCCTTCAGTATAAATGTTCCTTCTTTCGATTCTATCATGAGAGAATTTTACTCCACCTTCAGTCTTGATCCACCAAAGAATTATGGTTTGAACACAAAATATGTTCTTTAGTAAACTAAAAACAAACACCATAGATTTTTTTTAAAATGACTTTATTAGGCTTTGGGTTCATAATTAGAAGAGTTTGAAGATCCAATTTATATTGACTCTATCTGTGATTACCTTGATGATTTTGATGCAAAGGAAGCTTGCAAGGAATAGACCAATAATCCTAACATAGGATTTGACCCTAGTAAGTCTAAAGCAAATCTAGTTACTAGCTCTGTTCTTCGCTACATTCATAGAATCTTGGCATATTCTTTCTCAGGGAGAAAGGATAATGCTACATTTCTATCAAAAGTTGAACTACTTTTTACTTTGGGCCATGGTGCATGAGAAAAGGGTCAATCTTAGATATAGGTTGATTGCATAATTTGATTCTATGCAAATAAAGAAACGGGGTATGATTTTAGGACATGTTATCACTAACTTAGCACTAAACTTGGGCCTAATTAATCTAGAAGAATCTGAACAAATTGTAGTAAGACAAATGACTCCATTGGACGTACAAACTGTAGATTCAATTGGACTAATTCACCACACAACAAATATTTAGATTCTATGGGGCTAATTCACCCTATTCACTTGCAGGACCAGTGGTGCCCATTTAAAATAGGGTTTTTAAAGCTCAGGCCAGGACAAAGGGAAGGATTGAACCACAAGCTAACATACCACAGATCACATTGGAAGCAAAAGTGGATAGATTGTAATAATCAGTGGACGAGTTGAAAGCCACCTTCATGGAATTCATGTAGCAATTCAGGGCTACATAGCCCTCAAGGAACTTGACACAAGGGCTTCCTACTCCTACAACATAGAGAAGCCTCTAAAATTTAACTCATTTACTCTTTCTTTACTCACATTGAGGACAATGTGCAAGATAAGTGCGGGAGGGAGGAATGGACTATATCCATGAAAAATTCTCATGAATACTTTTGGGTAATCTTAATGCTAGCTTCTTCTTCTTTTTTTTTTGCTATCATGAATTTTTTTTTGCTCCACATATTCTGTGGTAATGTAAAATTTTGTTGAATCTATTGTTTAAGGGGTGGTATCTTCTAAACATGTTTGTGTGAATGGATGATTAACAATGGGGTTTGGTGGATATTTCGGGCAATATGGACAGTATATAAGGATTTTTGAAAATTTTCTATTTCTACAAATTTCTTTTGTTTCTTTTTAAATGTTTGACAATCTTTTTTAAGATGTTCGGAAGTTTTCTTGAAATTTTCTTTAAGGATATGGAATTTTTGACTAAAAACAAGTAACTCTGATCTTTAACCCCCGATTAAAAAAAGTTTTTCACTCTCTTGTCCCAAAAATTTTCAAATTTGTTCATTTATTTGTAGAAGGATACTTTTGTCCCTAGAACAAAGTTATTTCTATTTTTCTTTGTTTCTTAAGAAATTAGAGAGGGCTTAGACTATTTATGCCTTGATTGTACAACTGGATAATCTTATTTTGGCTAAGTTTCTAGACGAGAGCATTTGACATTGAATGTAAATTAAAGGAAGTATCTTAGTCTTGCTTGTGTATAAGACTATGTTTTTCTCTCTGAAATATCTTGGCACCAAAAGAAATTTTGCATGATTATATGTATGAAGAAAAAGGGTTGAAGGAGAAAAATAAACAAGTGTACAAAGTACACAAGAGGAAAGTTAAAATTGATAATGCATATATATATATATTCTTCTCAAAAAAAAAAGAGAGAAAGAGAAAGAGAAAATAAAATCTCCCTTCTCTCCTTCAAAATGCATGACTAGAATATGTGTGCAGCTAAGTGCCTTGATAGCTAGGATTAAGGAATGAATGAGTATAAAGGCATGATTCATCCTAAATGTTCTTTCCTTAAAACTTAGCCAAAGTTAGGGTATCATTCATGAGACTTAAAAGGCACTTGCATCCCTGGTTTTCCTTGCTTTCTTGAGCTTTTAGAGGAAGTAGAAATAACTAAGGAAAAAGGGTCATTTGCAATCTGAAGTGCTTAATTTAGTCTAGAACATACTTGAAAAAAAGTATGGTTTAAGTGTAGGGAAGTTTGATGAGTTGCTGGTTCCCCTTTTTTATTTTACTTGGCCACCTTTAACTATGTTTATCTTGAAGAAATTGTGGTTTTTCACTCTTCTTTCTTGATTTGTGCAGATTTGACAAAGAAGTCACAAAAAGAAGCTTACTTGATGAAAACAAATACCCAAACACTTGATCATGGACAAGGATAAGAAGATTGAGTTAGCATAAGTCTGGAATATAAATAAAGAAGAATATTTGACAAAGGCCAATCTAGATATCCTACAACTGTCTCTAAAGCATCACTTTATTGTTAGTGACAATTAGAGGTGTTTAAGGAATGTGTAAACCTTAGGAATTAGGGTAGTGTTTAAGAGACTCCCTTTTTGTAAGAAGCAATAGCTTCTCTTCATCTCAATCATTTCATAATTATTTTTAGCCCTTTTTTCTATATTTTTCTGCATTTTGAACTTAGTTTTTCTGCAATTCTCGCTATTAAGGCCTTGAGTGGCTAAATCCTAATCTAGTTGGGATAAATCAAGGTTGAATCCTTGAGAATTGTATTTTCATTTCATTAATTGAATTATAACTTGCTCTTTTGATTTCAGTACATTTCTCCTTTTTATTTTCTCTATCATCGGGCCTATAGCTTGGAAATTAACTAGAGCATATACCTAAATTTTCTGAGCTGAATCTTCGGTAAATCCAATATTGTATAAGTAAAGGTGCAAATCTAGACGTAGGTAGAATCTTTAGTATACTCCAAGCTAGTATTGGGCTTTTCAGATTGTTAATGCATTCGAATTTTATGTTTAGATATGTTTTTGAGCATTTAATACAAGAAGAGTTTTGTGTATTTCATTTGAAATAACATAAATTGAGCTCAAATAATAGTTGGATTGATGATGCATCATTCAATGACTATAATCAATCTATAATGAGATCAATGAAATCATCTTCGAGTCTTTGATCAATTTTTACAAGTTTTGATACTGAGATTAATTCCTAACTAGAATTTTCTCTCTTGCTTCCATCCTCTGTTTATTGCATTGGTACACTGTTCTCTTTAACTGAATATGTTATTTACTATTACAGTGCTTTATTTTTTTTATTAGTCTGAGTACTAGCACATTCCTAAGTATAAGTATACTTAGATTTTTTTTTTGTCTATAGCCTTAGTTGTGCCCAAGTTTAATTGCATGAGTCCCCCTATTTTTTTCTTCATTTATTGTAGTACTCCTAAATAGAAAAGCTATATGGTCTTTGTGGATATGACCTTGCTTACCCTATCAACAAATTAACTGGAACAATGGAGTAGGTCTTTATTTTTACTAGTTTCAACACCCAAGCAATTTTTTCATCCCTAAATCTTCAATTCCTTGTAGTGTGCCCCAAAAATTGAATAAAGCCAACTTGAAATGATCAAAACGAAAGGATGCCAAGAATTAAAAAAAAGAATCCACCACCTTATAGATACTTAGCTGTAGGAGATCTTGCTCAAGGGATTAAACCCTATAAAGACAAAGAAGAAAACAACATGACACTTAGTTTTGTGAGGGAGAACTCAAAAGGACTTTGGTTACTTTCAGACAACAAAAATATCGCCAAATAGCAAAAGAATAACGACAATTCAACAAGGGAAAAAACCCTTGTTTACCAATGGTCGCTAATCTACAATCAATTAGTGAAGGAACAATCCCTTGTTATTTTACCTTGCTAAACAAAATTAATAAGGGATATTCTCTCGCTGAGTCCCAAATGTGTCATGAGCAAAGGTGTGGCACTTGTCCCTTGTTGTTTAGCCAAGATTAGTGAGGGATAATCCCTCACTAACTAAAGGTTGTTCTCTTACTAATCATAAACTAACACAACAATATATATGAAAAATAGCGAGGGAAGCACCCATCAGCTATCCCTCGCTAATGATGTTAGCAAGGAGAACAATGTCATTTTATCGAGTTACCCATCCCTCACTAATACTTGGTAAATAACTGTGGACAAATTTGCGAGGGAGAAAAAATTCCTTGCAAACATATTATCGAGAGATGTTCCCTTGATAAATGGATGTTGTTTCTTAACCTCACCAATCAGTGAAGGAAATTCCCTTGTTATTCCCTTGGTTTTTTTTTAAATTTTCTTTTTTTTCCCTACATTTAAAGGACTATATTATTTACAACAAAAAAGACTATTATTTAAAATAATCAAATATTTTATTTATAAATATGAAATAAAATTTATAAATACCAGTTCTTTTATAAATATTTTCAACTATATCTTAACTTTAGTATCCTAGTCTCTACGCAGGTCCTCGTTATCCTGCTGTTGGTCCTCCTAGCTCTTTCTACCCTTGGATGTGTGAAGAATCAGCTAAAAATTCCAAGCAAAAAAGCAATCTTCTTCTAATTTTGATCTAACAAACTCAAACTGAAGGGATTTTGTACATATACTCTGATACAAAAAAGGATTCGCTACAACACGCAGGGGAGTCTGCGCGTTGTTAGCTACAGTTATAATCATGACAATAATTATATTTAGCCATGGTTTTAGCACATACGGTTCTTGCGCGCTGTAGTGTCACATCCCAAGACTGGCATGTGACCGGCATGGAAGAAAACTCAACCCGTCTTCCATAAGCCTTACTTCTACCCAAAACCCTCAGCAAAGTTCAACAATATTAATAATTTAATTTCATAAATCAATCTATAAATTTTATTATTTTTATTTTGTTTTGTTTACATGAGAAAGAAGTCATTAGAACCATATATTTCCAAATATATTAGCCCGATCATGATTCATATGTAGAGTTAATCAATACGTAACTCCTAGCAATAATCAAGCATTATTTGACATACACGACCTAGTTAGCCTACCTGATTATAGAGCATGTCTAGAGCAAAACAGAAGTAAACTGAGAGAGAGACGAGACTATACCACATCCCCGAACAAAGGGGAGCTTGTCATAATACTCAACACCATCGCTAAGCTCCCTTTGCACATGAAAACATTGAGGAATGAGTCATACTAATCCAGTGAGAAAAACTTTATCATATTTCTACAAGCAAATATAATACAAAAATATGAAGAGTTATGCATTTGTTCATACCTGTAATTAGAGATATACTCACTTGTATATACCGTAGTATTCACAGAAAACTCAAAATGATAACACAAACCACCATAAAACATAAGGTTATAGTTGACCATGTGATTCCAGACTTCTTTATATAGATAGAGGATATCAGGGGACAAGTAATCAACCAATCCATAATATAAAAGAAAGGTTAATTCAGACTTAATTAGTGATGTGGAGCTTATATATATACATGCATACGGTTATTTCTCGACCTTACATTCTCGGTTCTACCAAGTACCATCACCAGGGCACAATATACTCGCAACAAACCAATGAATCATAAATGCAACCAAATCATCACAATATATCACAATTCAAATCAACTCTTAACAATAAATAATCAATCAATCACACAATTTCTCGTACCAACCGGGTTGTCCACGGGTACCTTTAGATCGTTGCCCATGGCCCCCGCCGCATCCACCCTTATCGCTCAATTTATGTATCTCCACCCTTATGGCTCCGCGTAGAATTCTCCATGGGGTGCACCACCATGCCTTTCTTTTCCAGTCAAACACAAACATAATCACACATCAAGATCTCACATCACAACAGAAGTATTATTCCATAAATTACATCAACCATCCATTGATGTATAAATTTCACAATCAAAGCAAATCATATAATGCTACATCTCAACTCATTCCACATAAATCAAAACTTATAATACGATCTCAACAATTATAGTACATCACATACGCACACACATATATATATATATATATATAACATCGTATATATTTCCACTTTTGCATCTCCAAATAATAGTCAAAGGTATATGTATACACACACTTCCAAAGTTCCTTTGTAACAATTAGAACTATACCTTCAAGTCTCCATTTATGAGAAAATGAGAAATATAAATATAATTAAATCTATATCACCACACAGGTTGCACAGTAGTTTATATTCCATCATTTTATTCAAGTTCAGTAGTAACAATAGTTTAACATACCATTAGATGTTTGAACCACCATTTTCTTCAAATTTAAATATATCACATGTTTTTCATTATGACACAAGGAATCACTAAAGAAGGATACTAGGCACAAGAAGTACTAACTCACTCATATACATTAAATTCTACATCTATACATATCTTTATATATATAGGAGTTCATTTCCCTCAAGCCACCACATACAATATATTTCTTGTAATTTGATGTTTAACTCATAGTTTGAAGCTATACAAATATGTGTTTACATGTATAAGTACAATAAGGAATAAGAGAGAAATCAAACAAGATAGCGTAGAAGCTCCTCACCTTAACTCCAAGCTAGTTAATTCTCCTCAAAAGATGTGGAATATGCCTCAAAGAATTCTTCCCTATAAGGTAATCATGTAATAACTTGTTTAGGTCACAAAATAGGGAACTCTTTGTCACTACTTCAGACCTTTAATCACTATTTTGGTCATAATTTCCAAATAGTAATAAATTTTTAATTGAATCTTATTTCATCAGAAACTAGACTCAAAGATCTTTCTAATAATATAAAATTTTCTAAAAACAGAGTCCGAACGAGAAGGTTACGACCATTTGAAGATTGGTCACAAATGCTGAACCATTCTGCCTCTTATGCGCCTAAGCAGGAAATTTTCGCGCTTAAGCGTGAATAAGGCTTCCCGTTTTCTCTGCCTCAATCGCACTTAAGCGTGTATATGCACACTTAAGCGATAGGAGAACAGTATTGTTACTCTGTTCTCGCGATTTTTGCTTTCTCTAAGGTTTCTCTTTCATCCTAGAACAATTCTCTACCATAACTCAAGATTCTTCCTATGGTTTTACTCTTGGAACGGTAACAAAACATCCACACCTTCAAATCATAAATTAAATCCATGAATCAAGACTCAAATTCATGAAATTCCTCCCAAGAACCCTAATTTCTCATAATTTTCTGTCATGCTTTCTAAACCAAGATTAGAATGTTTTAATCCAATGATTTCTACAAATTTCTTGCTCCAAATGTATCACCCAGCATAGAAGAGCACTTAAGAACAACATCCAAGCTTAAACAACCACATTAAATATCCATTTTAGCCCCAACATCCTTAAACTCGAAAATATGTAGAAAAAGGGCAAGAAGAGCAAACTCACCTCAATCCATGTTGCTCCGGTGACGTCTGGCCATTGGAAGGCCGAGTCTATGGCAAAGGAAGGTAGCTGAAGGTCTAAGCATGGTTTTTGTGTGGGATGAAGGTAGTAGACGAAGCGGAGAGGTAGGGCATGGGAGGCTAAAGATGAGAGGAAATTAAATCTGATGTATGTGTGCCATATACATATACACACTAAGAGGGTGGAATTACCAAAATGCCATGGGTTGGCCTTATAAGCAAACTATAATGAAGGCAAGAATTTATTTTCTTAATTCACACATATTACACACACATCCACAACACTACATAAAAATTTTCATCCCTCAATCTTCACTTTGATCCTAAGTTTCATTTGGTTCTAAAAAAAAAATTTCCCTAGTTCTCCAGTTACATTTAGAATCACCATAAATAACAGCCCAGGGTACCGGGATGTTGCATGTAGTGAATTCGCGTCCCTCTGATACTAGAAGGATTTTACACCCTCTTGTAGTATATGTGCACTTTTTTTTTTGAAGTTGATTTCTCTTAATTTCCATCTAAAAGGAAATTGGATCTATAAGTTCCTATACATGCTCCTCAATATATTGTTATAATTATATCTCAAAAGAAACCCCAAGACTAAGTATTAAAGAAACACTTACGCTGTCGCTTCAGATCCTGAACATAATGAATTGTCGTTAGTCTTTATTGTTGCAGCTAGTCTCAAATTACCCTAAAATTAACCAACTTAATGTAATCCATAAAATTAACCTAAATTAACATAAAAGCATGTATATAATAAAAAAGCCTATTTAGGGAGGGAAGAAGTTAGCGAGGGAACTTGTTGAATGTGATGAGTGCTTTTTTGTGAAACTCGTAACCTACCAATCTCACACAAAAGCACTCATGAAAATCAATTACTTTTTCTACAACAAACCTAAGCATTAGAATTTAGGAGGCCAGAGCTGATTCATTGCTCATCCAGTGGCAAAATGAGGAAGACCAACTAGCATCAGATGATTAGAAACTATGTATATAGGGACTAGGATACCCTGGTTTAGAAATTTTGTTCTTAAATATTTGTAAAATAATGGTATAAGTAAATATCATTCCATATTTATAAATAATTATTTGACTATTCTTTTTAAATAATGTAGTCTTTTAAAACCATAGTTTATTGGAATTCAGTAGATAAAAGGGGGAAAATGGAAGGGGGAAGAATATTAAAATATAGCAAGGGACCAACAAGGGACAATCAATGGAATAGCATGAAAATAGCGACAAAAATTCTCTTGCTAATTCAACACTAATTAGTGAGAGAATTGGATAAATGTAAACCTATGTCAATTGTACGAGAAAACATCCCTTGTTAATTAGCAACTCTAAGGAACTTGTCCCTCGCTAAAATGACGATACCTCTTTTAGGATTGCCTCAGCGAGGGAATAAAGAAGGCTGGCCAATGAATTCTTCCCTTACTAGTTTTTTAATTTTTAATTTTTTTTGGGTAGTATCCAACTATATGAGTTAAGGGAAAGCCAACCAAAAAATCGATGCTCACATCTTGCCTTTTTGAATTAGGAGTGAGTATGGAGTATAAATTTTAATGTTTTTCTCATGGAATATACTTGAAAATTGAATTTTGAAATGAAAGAAACACCTAATACAGGTCTCAAAGCAACGACCATCAAAGCATTCAGCTTCACTAATATTCACTATTTAAAATAAGAAATATTCATTGTTTAAAGTCTTTGATTGTTTTAAGATAAATCCCTGTGCATCTTACCATTTAAAACATTAATAATTTTCAATATAATCAATATATGAGAAAAAGGTCAAAAAGATTATTTGCATTATGAAGTCTTCACTTAAGAAATTCAATTCTTCAACTAAGCAACTTAAGAAGGGGGATTTTTGTTGCACTTAATTAGAGTCTAGAGCCAAGAGATTTCCATCCTTTTAATTAGGCATATTATATATATATATATATATATATATATATATATATATATATATATATATATATATATATATATATATTGGTGACAATGGGAAGGTGTATTAAAGTAAAAGAGTACAAAGTATCATAGCAACATTGCCATTCTAGGTTATTACAGACCAGAAGCAGGAAAACTTTTGTAATTACATAGATTTTCCAAATAAAGTTATTGCAAAAAAGAAGAAGGAGACAAAAAGGTTCTACAAGATCTTCCATGACCTCTTTCTTTTTTTGCTAGCTTGTCAGTACAATAGTTTTGTTCTCTCTTGATCTTTATTAGCCGAATATTATCAAAGATGGACATAAGATACTTACAGTTGAGCATGATTATGAACACCTAATTTTGTCATGTATAATAAAATAAAAAAAATAGAAAGAAAGGCAATTTTTTTTAGAGGGAATCTTAATTCTTGTTTTAAACCCTTTAAAAATAAATAATTAATTAATTAATCAAAAAAAAAGAAAAAGATTAGAAGATAATTAGGATGTATACAAGAGATAGCATGATATGCACATTGCGGAACTACTTCCGAACTTTACAAAGGCGGAACCTTGAAACTATCCTGGGGGTGCGCTAGAAGTTGAGGAAGGAATAGCTATCTCTAACCACTTAGCCACGTTATAGAGGTCATCATGGATGGTTATAAATGAGAGATCACTGCAGGGGGTATGAGGTTTTATTGTGAGGAAGAGAGGTTGAAAGGGAGAGCAAATGAGAATTGCGAAATAGATTCCAGATCGTATCTCCCTTAGTCTCACTGTCTACACAACATTTTCTTTTTTTCTCTTCCTACATTCATAGAACGCCATCAACTCTTCTTCCTTTTCCTACCGATAAAGAAAGAGAAGGGAAAGACAAAATAGAGAGAGGTCGAGAGAGAGTTTCTCTATTCTTGTTTGTTGCAATGGAGAAGGAGTGAACCCCTTGGCACATAAAAAACCCCTAAACCAAAAAAGTCAGCCGTCACCAACTCTTCCCATAAACCAGAACGCCCCCTATTTTGAGTCTTCAAAAATAGAGTACAGTGAGACACTGAAAGAGTGAACCGAGAGTGAGAGACCGAGAGAGCTCCACTGTGAGAACAAAAACAGAGCACCACAGAGAAAGTAAAGTGTGAGACTCAGAAAGCTTGCTAGAAAATTGAAAATAGACTACGGTGGAGAGAGTAGCAGGGACTCACAACAGGCAAAGCACGGTGATGGAGGTAAGTTTCAAAGGTTTGATGCGTTGCCTATTTTAATATCTGCCAATTTTATTTTTATAATAATTGATGGTATTACGGTAATTATTTGCTTTTGTGGAATTGGTGTTATTTTATTACATTGTTTAATAGCGTTGCCTTTATTTTTCTATTTCTATCCATTTAATTTCCATAAATTGGTGGGATGCTTTTGGTAATTTATTTATGGATTCAATATTATATGATTGGATTGGGTGATGTGTGGTGTTGTAGTAATTTTACGTTATATATGAGAAATTACGAACAAGGAATTTAGTGGAATTTATGTGGTTTAATTTGATTTTGTGGAAGTGAATTGGGTGTGGGGCCTATGGATCAACCCATGACCCACCACCTATATATATTGGTTTCCTTTACTTTTCCTCCCTTCATTTTCACACTTAGAACATTTTAAGCAAATTGAGACCTTCCCTTTCTCTCTTCTCTCTCTTTATCTAACTTGCTTTTTCACCAATTAATCTTCAATTTCTGGTTGTTTTCTTCATCTTGAGACTATTCTAGGACTACAGATAAGATCACAATTCGTTAATCTCTCTTAGATTCTTGAAATTTCCTTTGCCGTGGGTTAACATGAGTTTTGGAGGTCTTTTCATGAAAACTTTGCCTCTTTGTCTCCTTTCTTAAATCAGTTCAGTTGATTATGTTTTAATCTAGTTCATAAAGGTAAAACAAACAAGTTTCACAAATTAAAACTCAAGAACACGTTCTTGAGAAATTTCAAGAGAATTTGAGGTAATTCGTGAAATTCGTTTATTTTGCATTTTAAATGTTCTAAATTGTTCCATGAACCTTATTTGGACTTAGGAACACAAAGGAAGAAGAGAAAAGGGTGAAAATATGGGTTTTTGGGAGTTTTCTTCCCAAAATCTATGATGAACTGTGAAGAACTGAAGTTCTGGCTGGTGCTAGAGCTACTTCGAGGGTTTAGAGCTTGGCGTCCTAGGCACCAAGAGCAACTTTTTGGGCAGAGAGTTTAGGGCATGGTGCCCAGGTGCAAGCCCTTAGAGCTGAAAGAGGATTTTAAGTGTTTCGTTATGCGTTTTCAATGGGTTCTTGAGGCCTATTTTTGGTATTTCTTTTAGGTGCTTTGGTAGGAGTAATCAACTCTATTTCGAGACTTCGTGAATGGTAAAACTAGTGAGGCAAATGTGAGTGGTGGAATTTGCCAAATTCATTTTTATTATGAGTACAGTGTAAATTCCTCCTCCCTCATTTGTGAAAGATAAATTAGTCTCATTTTTATTTGGTCATATTAATTAGAACGGAACGGTAGGTGGCATGTTTACTTTATATTAAGTGGTATATTTATTAATATTGCATTGTACTATGCTGTGTTCTAGAATTATTGCATTCACTTATAACACAAAATGCATAGATGTGGGAAGCAAAGGATTAGTCTTCTGTAGGATGTGGATATTGAAAGGTGTGTGCCTTTGGAATACACTCATTGAAGGTTGGTCTTCAATGGGTAGCGAGGTAAAATATGGCAAGCATTCATATGGTTGATCACATGTTTGTAATTTGTCACTATTATTTAATATTTCTTTGTGTTGGATAGTTTTCATTGGTAGTGGTGAGTTACGGTAATTGTACTTGTGTATTATAACTGTTTTTCTACACACTCTATTACTCACTGAGTTTTGATGAACTCACACCCTCTGTGGTTACTCTTTTCAGAGGCGGAGGCTGGGAAAGAGGAGTACTTGCTGGAGTGTTAGTGGCTCTTTTGGAGATATACTTCTCTTGGTGTCGGTGGGTTCTTGGAACCAAAATTTTGCTAAGCTTAGGATGTCGCTCTGTAGTCGATTAGGCCACTTAGGCTTGGGACGGGAATTGTACATTATAAATTCTGCTATAATTTACTGTTGTACTATATTTGCTGCGTTTTGATGTTGTAGGATTTTCTATACATTTTTGTATGTATATTATTCTACTTATATAAAAATGACTGGCTTATGTACTGCTAGTTATGGATAACTAGGATTGTTTGATGTGGTTTGGAATATTCACGCTTATTGCATGGGCTTACTTTTTGGGGCATGACACCTATGTTGTATATGCATATCAATATATGTTTTATATAATATGCGATGCATCTGTGTGTATATTTGTGTGTTTATATATATATATATATATATATATATATATATATGTATGTATGTATGTGTGTTTTCATGAGTGGTATAATATTTTTAAGCATATCTTATATACATATCTACATATATACACACACACATATGTGCGTTTATGTAATCTCAAATATTTAAAAAATAATAATAAAAAATAAAAAATAATTAAAATCCTAACTTAAGTTGATTAAATCCTTTTCTAAAATAAAATTTCAAAAATCCAAAAAAGATATTTTCCTTTAAATTCATTTTCAAAATAATTTCAAAAAAATCCAAAGATATTTTCCTTTAATTTCATTGTCGATGATGAGTTGGGAAACAACTAATTCCTTTGGAATAGTATAATAGTACCTATCTCTAGGCAAAATTTTATTATCCTATTGCACAATTGTTAATCAATGAATAGGACAATAAATTAAAAAAATCAAATAATCTTTGATGGGGTAAGAGGTGAACTCTATTGGAGTGGATATTCCCTTCTTTTCTTAATCAAATACTCACTATGCGATTGTGTAACAATGCTAGTGGGGAGAATTTTCTCTTAAAATATAAATCCATTGAATCTAAACCATTCGAAAGTTAGACAAAATACTTATTACGTGATTGTATAACAATCTTTATGAGGAAAAATCTCCTAAATCTTTCTTTAAAAAAAATGTCTTCCAAATAACGAAATACGTGGACTTAGATCCCAACCACTAGGTACGTAGGCCCTAGGCAATGCCTAGCCAAGTCCAACCTTGTATATGTCTTTATTTTCCATTTCCTTATTTTTTCTTATTTTATGATTGATAAGGGTAATTATTTAAGGTGAATATAAAATAATTGTACATTTTTTAAATCAGACGTATAGGGTGTTTAATACCTTCCCTATGCGGTTCAACTTCTGAATTCAGTTTTCCTCTAAACTCATATCGTCAAATTTAAAGGTTTTTCCAAAGTTTTTCCTAATAAATAAAATTTTGGTGGCAACGCCAAAAAAAATTGGTTTTCAATTTCAAAAGCTGATTTTATACTATTTTCTTTTTTGAAAAATGTCGGCAGGTCACATTTCGGGTGTATCAATGATGACGCGAAGAGGATGAAACTTAGCATTTTTATCTATTTATATTTCTAAATTCATGATACCTATAGTAGAAGCAATTTCTATTCCTAGCACCCAAGCTTCAGCCAGAAGAGAAGTTCGTGCTCCTATGAATTTTGAAAAACCCAAAATTCATTAAGCTTTTTCAATCTTTAATATTCCTCTTGCAGCCATGACCTTGTCCTTAGTAGAGCCATCCAAAGTTTAGTTTGTATCAATCCTTTGGAGGTTTTACTCATGCCAAAATTAGAAGTGGGGATAGTGGATTAAGGATTCGGAGAGAAATTCCTGGAATTGGATGCCCAAAATTTGGCCCAATGAGCTATAATTTTGTTTTTAACATTGGACACAATAAAGGAGTATTTTGAAAGATTGTTTTGTTTCTAGCAATCCAAATGCCTTTAAGGAAATAGACAAAGAAGGTTTGCTAATGGATTCCCAAAACAGAGGCAAAAGGAGTTTTTTGCATTTGATTGTAACTAGTCATCATAGTTTTGTTGATAGAAAAGGGGTGGTAGAGAGATAGATAGCCAAAGTTGTTTGATGACATTATAATCTCTAAGAATATGAATATGAGTTTCAGTGTCTTTGTTGTAAAAAGAGGCAGGTAATATCCTGAATACAGTTAGATTTAGTAAGTATAGTTCTTATAGGGAGACTTTTCTAGGCTGCTTGCTAAAGAAGTAAGATTTCACGAGGATGAGCATTAAGATTCCATATCCATTTATAGTTATTTTCATTTTGGGTAGTGTTTGTGAAAGAAAGATTTTCTTGGGCAAGGAAGTATTTATAGGTTGATTTTGTACTAAAGATTCCATTGCTTGTTAAGCTCTAGATCATTTTACCACTATAGAGAGGGGTGAATTGAGCAGTAGGGAGGGAACTAATTTCCAAGATGACTTGGGGAGGTAGCAATGTGGAAAGATCAGTTAGGCTGCAAGTAGTTTATTAAAAAAGATGTCAAATGATGTTTTCTACTTTTTTTTTTCAAGTTCTGATTTTTGAAGAAGGCCTATAAAGCTAGATCTCAAATTGTTGCTTAACCAAGTATCTTCCCAAAGGTAAGTATCCTTGCCATAACCTATAATTTTCCTAGTACAGCCTGTATATATGGGGAGTATTCTTTTCATACTATGGAATGAGTGAGATTTTAACATTCTTTCTCTGAGATATGTTCTCACCATATTTACCATTTAAAATTCTTGCCCACAGAGAGTTAGAATCCAAGATAAAGTGCCAAAATCTTTTCAAGAATTGTATTTTATTTTGATGACAAGTTGTTCTCATGCCGAGACTACCAAGAAATTTTGATTTTGTAATTTTTTTCCAACTTATTGTATGAAGTTTTCTATTTGAGTGATCATGTTCCTAAAAGAAATTTCTAGAAGATGTGTCAATTATTTTTCCTTGTTGTTTTAGGAAGAAGGAAGGCACTCATGACATGATTAGAGATGTTTAAGATAGTTGAGTTGATTAGTTATGTTTTCCCTATTTTAGATAGAAGATTGCTTTTCTATCCTTGAAGTTTGTTGTTAATTTTGTCTAGAATGAAATTGAAGACACTTTACTTATAGTAAGCTTTTAGGGGGAAGCCTAAATAAAGACCTAAATTGTCACGACCCTCAAAAAGGTACGTGACCGGCACAACTTAGAGATACTTTCTAGTTGTAAGCCTATGCTTTTAGCTCCATATAATAATCATTCTAAAATGTAAGAGTAATAATATAACAAAGACTTATCTTAGTTAAATACTCCGATTTTACTTAATAAGCTACAATCTTACAAAACATACAGTAAACTTAAAGTACTGTAATAACATAATTATATACAATAACCACTTCCTCCTAGATGTCCTATTTGACTGCAGAGCTTTCTAGAATTTAAAACTGAAGAAACAGCTTTAATTCAAATAAACACCAACCCTTGAAGCAAAGAGGGTTAGGATATTGAACTTGCGCTACTCCTCAGACGGATGTTTTTCGTTAATCTCAGGATCTGAAAAAATATATCCACCACAATATGAGATAATAATCTCAATGAATAGATAACGTTACAAGGATAGAAACTTAATTACAGATAATCATCAAGTGATTAACAATACACAAGTATATGTATAAAATGCATAAGTAAAATCATATCATACTTATAATCGACAAACAGCCATAGAATATGACCATAATCATATTCGGCACACAACTATCTCCACATTTGGCATACAGCCATAGCATATGACCATAATCATATTTGGCACACAGCCATATTCATATTCAGCACACAGCCATCTTCACATTCGGAACACAGCCATAAATATGACCATAATCATATTCGGCACACAGCCATAGCATATGACCATAATCATATTCGGCACACAGCCATAGCATATGACCATAATCATATTCGGCACACAGCCATATTAATTGAAATATTCAGTCAAAGGTAATAGTAGATATACTCTGAATATGTAAATTACTTGGACTATTCATATAATTAAATAAGTATCCAAGTAGGTTAGCTACTCACCTGAAATCCAAGTTACTATATCTTCTTTAAATCTACACAATTACATTTAATGGATTCAATTAATATAATTCTTTAATACATATAATCACGTATACGTACGTGTACTTTTCAAAAATACATATAAAAATGTACACGTATATGTACTATTCAAAAATACATATAAATACTATTTATATATAGTTACTATTCATTTATACGTATAGTTACTATTTATATGTACGGTTACTATTCATACGTATGGTTACTATTCAAACCAGAAATAGAGAATATAATCTGTAAAAGAGTACACCAGGTAAGTTCCCAGGAAAGAGTGGAGAGTCCCAATGGACACACTTAACAACCATGTCTTTCCTTAGCCAGAACTTTCCTAGACATGTATTCTTCACAGTTTACATTCTATTTCGGTAATCAGAGAATCAAAACAACATATAGCTAGCTAAGGACAGTTTTTCTGATGTGGAAGATCGGCCAAAGCCGCAACCACAGAGCATACTTAAGAAAATAACTTTTAAAAATCTGAATGGCACAGAAAAGGGGCATAGTATTCTTACCTTGGATCTAGGCTAAGGAAGAAAGACCTAGAATCTCAGAGCCCTAACGCCGGAGCAAGAGAAGTTTTGAGGAAAGGAGAGAAGAGAAACTGAAGGTGTGAGTTTTGAATTGAAATGGAAGGGCCCATTTATAGGAGAAATTATGGTACTATTTGCTACTATTCCATCTACCATTCTCCTATACTATTTCATCTACCAGTTTTACTTACCAGTTTTCATCTACCATTCTCCTATACTATTTCATCTACCAGTTTCACTTACCAGTTTTCATCTACCATTCTCCTATATTATTTCATCTACCAGTCTCACTTACCAGTTTTCATTCTAGATTCCACTTTTGAACTGTATATTTACTTAATGGGATTAATTGCATATCATATCATCCATTATATCCCACAATTTATAGAATCTATAATTAAAAATTTATATTTTCAACAATATGCACAAACGAGTATACAAAAATTAAACTGATAGGGAATTTATTTTCTTCAAAATAAATTTATCGAAATTCTTAAATACTTATAACTTAAAAAAAAATAATGGGTATTACATAAATTTTGTGTTCTTTTGACATTAGAGGTTCTATGGAATAGGTTAACGGTGTCATTGGTAACTATTTTAGAAATTCAAACTTTAAAATTTGTAGTATTAATTTTCATGCCACTGACAGTGTGAAAGATCATAATAACCTCAGAGATGGCCTCTATGTTCTTACTATTTGCCTTACAGAAGAAAAGAACATCATTTGTCAAAAGGAAATGGGATATGGCAATGTTTTTTATTTTCGAAAGTGAAAGGTTTCCAATTGTTTGCTTGGATTTGATCTTTGATTACTTTATATAGATTTTCCATTCCTAAAATGAAAATACAAGGTGATATAGGGTCACCTTGTTTAATGCATCTTTCAAGATTAAAAGGGGTACATTTTTTCCTATTAAGAATAAGTGTATAAGTTACATTTTTCAAACAAGAGAGCAAGAGAGAGCTAAACTTATCTAGGAAGTTTAGGAGTTCAAGAGTATGCCAAATAAAGGTCCATGAAATGACATCAAAAGCTTTTCCAATGTCAATTTTAAAAACAAGCCATCCATCTTTACTTTTGGAAGAGTTCACGGAATGAATAGTTTTTTGAGCAACTAGAAAAAGATTCGAGCAATATCTTTAAGGAGTGAAAGCTCCTTGAAAGGGAGAAATGATAGAAGGTAATATAGGCTTAAGCCTGTTAACCAAAATTTTTGTAAGAATTTTATAGTAAGTATTACATAGGAAAATAGGATGAAAGTGAGTTACAAGATATGCATTTTCAGTTTTAGGAATTATACATAACAATGTGTTTCCCTAGGATCCTTGCATGAAAATTTGTTGTATTTCAGGAATTAATTTCTGTTTGACAATATTCCAGTTTATTTGATAGAAAATGGCATGAAAACCATCTTCTCCAAGAGTTTTAAAAGGATTTATGTTATGGTTCATAGTTTTAATTTCATCTTAACTTGGAATTTTAATAAGTTTATAAGTATTCTCAAAATTAATGAAAGGGAAGTTTATGTTTGAAAGAGTGAGCTGATCATTTTGAGTGTTATCCAATTCTAAGGCAAAAGTCTTTTTAATATGACAAATTCAGGTCCTTTCAATTTAAAGAGGATTAGTGGTCCATATTTGGTCAAGGCCTAGAAATTGAGTTATTTTATTCCTCTTGGTCTGTTAAGAGCTGATAAATGAAAAAAGGAATTATTCCTATCTCGTAAAAAGATCCAGTTATTTCTTGACTTCATCATCCAAATGTTTTCTTCAGTCTCAAAAAGTTGTTGCAATTACATTTGAAGACTCTTCTCAAGAAGTAAAAATTATGAATCATTTTTGAAATCAAGAGTTTTAGGAACACCATAAAGTCTTACTTTGGTTCTTTTAATTTGAGAGAAAATATTTCTAAATGTGTTCTTATAACAAGAGACTAAGTTATTTTGATAAATGTTGATTGCATTTACAAGTCCTGTGAATAAGAAGTCCATATATCTTGAGTAAAAATTATAAAAGTTGGATGTTTCATCCAGAAAAGCTCAAATCTGAAAGGTTTTTGTCCAAAAACTTGTTTTGGATTGGTTCTAAGGAGAATAAGATAGTGATCTGAGGTGAAACGAGGGAAGTGGGTGACTTTCGCCTCAAGAAAAGCATTAGGCCACAAAGAATTTGCATGGGCCCTATCAATTCTAGTTCTAATTATAGATCCTAAATCTCTACAATTAGTCCATGTATACTTAAGTCTACAAAAACCTAAATCTACTAAATTTGCTTTGCGTAAAAATTCATTGAAAATTCTCATTCTTCTTGAATTAGCTGGTCTACCACCAAATTTTTCCCTAGGGTGTGAAATTTCATTAAAATCTCCTATGACTAACCAAGGTAGATTAATATGATCAGCAAGCTCAAAAAGATTGTGCCATAAGTGCGTCCTAACTTCAAATATGCATAGGACTGGCATAAAGGGTAGTTAAGATGAATATGATAGAGTTTACCATATCTGCTTTCTCACCGTCAATCTTGTTTCAGAAAGGATAACAAGGTCGAGGTTATGGGAGTCACAAAGGTTCTTAAATACTCTTTTGAAGTTGGTGCCTCCATCACCTCTCACATTTTAGCTTAGTATATTCATGGGCTTAAAGTAGAGATAATGATCTGCATCAAGGGGTGAAAGGGGCTGTAAGAAAACAACTAGCTTGAAAAGCTCATGGTAGTGTAAGTTGCCAGTGTTAAGACTTATGCTGCCTACTATTTCTACATCCATTATGGCAAGAAGTGGGTGCGGTGTTAGAAAGGCTACAAGTATGTGGTCTCCTCTCTTTTTTACTATGGCTCCTTGTGTTTTGATTATTATTTGTGTAAGGTTCAAGGGGTGATGAAAAGAAAATAATTATTTTATGGTTTAATCTTTAAAAAGGATCTAAAATTCTTTTTCTAATTTTGACAATGTTTTATTGTTGAATTTTAACCATGGTTCAGAAAACTAGACTGGTCATTGAACCGGTGGAGGCACCAATTCAAGGGTTAATGGTTGGATTGTAATGAAACGTAATTGAACCGATGATAATTAAAAAATATTAAAATATATAATTATAAATGATTATATATTTCATAAATATAAATCTACAAATTAAATTAAAAGACTTAATAATTAATATTTTGTATTATTAATTACTAAATTAGTATTGAAAAAAGTGAGATTCAAAATTCAAAAGTCAAAACCTGACATTTTCAGTCTCATCATATGCTTTTTTTTAAAATTTAATTCCCACAATCATTTACTCATTGCATAGTAAGGGTTGAGGAAGTGACTAGGTGGCGCTGGCAGGTACTGGACTTGATAGAAAGCAAGCACTATATTTGAATTCTCATTTCACACACCTACTTTGTCTCTCCCGTGCCTCTCTTTTTCATTTTTTCTCAACACCCCAGTTTCACCTTTCTCCTTCTTTTTTTATTTCATCTAGAGCTATATCAGGGCATTTTTTTTCCGGTGAGGCTTGTTTTAGTTTCAGGTCATTCTCTCTCTCTCTCTCTCTCTCTTTTTCTCTCTCTCTCTCTTTCTCTTCCCCTCTAATTCTTTCTTCATCTTTTTTAGTTTTTTTTCCATTGAATCATGTTGGAAAAGAAACTGGCAAAAACTCATAACTCGGCTAGTTTTTCTGGTTTTCCAGTTTTTGACCCATTTTTTTACTCACCAGTTTTATGGCATATTTTGGACCGAACGACTGGCCGATTCACCGGTTTTCTGGTTTGATAGACCGATCCGGTTTTCTTAATTATGATTTTAATAGTTTGAAAGCTGATTAAATTTGTCCCCAATAAGTGCGGTTTCCTTTGACTTGCCTTGTATCGACCAAATTGACTGGACCATATGATTTCACCTTCAAACACTATAGTTTAGTTAGCCAATTGCTTTAAGAGAACTTTGTTTATGCACACCCGTAGGCTCAAAAAAGACACTATATGAATTTTAGTTTTTAATTAAGGTTAAATTCATATAGATATCTTCAGGCACCAATAACTTATTTTTATTAAAATATACAAAATATAATAGATATTTTATAATGAAATTTATAAATTATCGAGTTCATATGAAAATAGTTACGTTGAATCATTTTGGAAACAAGTTTAAATTTATAGTTGATCTTCACTTGTTAAGAGGTAAATATTAGATAAAATAGTGAATGAATTAGCAAAATGATATGATAAAAAAGAAAATTATAATTGAAGACAAAAAAAAAGGGAAATATGTTTTCCTTCAAATAATAAGTAGGTATTAGGAAGCTGCTTATATGACCATTAAAATTTTTTAATATCTTATTATTTCAAAACTAAATTAAATCAAGAGAAAGTTGAGTCTTGTAATACTTGTGAATTTTTTATTTTTCAATCAGTCATTGTATTCATTCTTTTATATATCTATCTGCAAATTTTTGGGGTTAATTTGAAATTGTTGAAGTTATAAAACTTTGGAATTTCCAAAATGTTGCAAGTGTGTATTCCTCTTGTGCGTATGTAATTATGCTTGTGGGTAGTGTAAAGTTATTGGAAATAATTAATTTCTGGTGAATTAATCTTTGGCATGCAAGCAATGGCGGAGCCACATGTGCTTCAGAAGGTGCACCTGCATACCTTAAATTTTAAATAATACCATTAAAACTTTTTAAAAAAATTTTGACCCCTTTTTTTAAACCCCTTGTTAAAATTTTTCAATCCCCTACATTATTTTCCTCTCTCACCAGATGCGAAACCCAGAGCCAGACCAGACCCCTTCGATAATTTGACTGCCAGACGCCTTCAACCGCCAAATGACGCTAGTCTGCCACTGCCTACCAGCCTTTGAGCTTCAATCACCAGTTTGCCTCTCTCTCTCTCTCTCTCTTTTGAGTCTCGATTGATCCCTAGGAGTCTTGGACTTATGGCTGTCCCTATCAACTCTTTGTTCTCCCTTTCAAGTTTGTTTGCCATTGCCCACCGCTAACGGCCATTGACTACCAGCACCAGTTCACCACCAGCCTTTGACCACTAGTCCACCATCGACCTTTGACCACTGTCTTCATCTAATCATCTCCTCTCTCAATCTCCTATCAACTCTTCCATTACCATCTTTATCTCTAATTCCATATTGAACATTCGTTGAAGAGTTTCAAACTCAGTACTCAACAAATGAAATTAGTTGATTGATATGAGGTAAGAAAAGCTTCATCCTAGTTAGTGAAAGTCATGAAAACTATGAATGACATTTGGGGTTTTCGTAAATAGGTGTGATTTTATTAAGTTGGTTGATTGATTATGCAATTAGGACCATGAGTAAAATATTTGTGAAGTCAACTTCATGAAATTTTTTCTTGATGATAGTTAATTTTTCATTTCATTCTTAGGGGCCTTCTTTATAAAATTTGGGGTTTTTGTATATAGGTCTAATTCTATCAAATTGGTTAACTGATTATGCAATTAGGATCATGAGAAACATATTTGCAAAGTCAATTTCACGAAATGTTTTCTTGATGATGGTTAATTTCTCATTCCATTGTTAGGGATCACTTTGTAAAATTTAGATTTTTTATACATAAGTCTAATTTTATCAAATTTGTTGATTGATAATGCTATTAGGATTTCAAAGAAGAAAGATTTTTGTAATGGAAAAAAATTTTAAGAGGAAATTACCATCAAATGAGCAACAAATTAAAATTAATTTAGAAGAGTTACTATCAGATCTAGGAAAGTGAATGAAAATTTCATCATATCATCCTAATGATCGAGATAAGATATGAAGAACATATTTACAAAGAGGACCATGCCAACCTATTCAATATAATTTTTCCAAAGAAAAATTGAAAATTCTTTAAGGAGATTTTTTTCCTCTTGGTTTAGTGAATTTGGCAACTGATTAAAGTATAGTATAGAAAAATATGCTGCATTTTGCTTATGTTGTTATCTTTTTAGGCCTAATTTTAGAAAGTAATCAGGTGGTGATACATGACAAAGGGATTCACAAAATGGAATCAGAAAGAAAAGTTCTCATCTCATGTTGGAGGTCCTAATAGTGCTCATAACATTGCTTGGAAGATGAGTCAAGATTTGATAAGTCAGAATCAACATATTGAAGTTGCAATATCTAAGCAATATGAACAAGTTTGTGACTTATATCGAAGGCATTTAACAATGTCAATTGATTACATTCTCTTTCTATTAAAGCAAGGATTAGCTTTTCATGTTCATGGTGAATCAAGCAATTATGCTAATCAAGGTAATTTCCTTGAACTTCTTAATAAATTTCTTTCTAGACACAATGAATCAGTAAATTCCATTGTCTTGGAAAATCCTCCTGAAAATCATCAATTAATCGCTCTAGAAATCCAAAAAATATTGTTAATGCTGCTACATTGAAAACCATTGTTGCTATTTTGTCTAATCTTAGAGACGAACTATTTTCTATTCTTGTTGATGAAGCCTGTGACATATCAAATAAAGAGCAAATGGCTGTTGCTTTGTGTTATGTTAACAAAAATGGTAGTATTGTTAAGCGTTTTCTTGGTATTGTTCATATTAAAGATACTACAGCTTTATTATTGAAAATGATAATTGATGCATTATTTTGCAAACACGGGCTTTGTATATCAAGAATTCGTGGGCAAGGTTGTGATGGTGCTAGCAATATGCAAGGGAAATTTTGTGGTCTTAAAAGTTTGATCTAAAGGGAAAATCCATCTGCATTTTATGTACATTATTTTACTCATCAATTACAAATTATGTTAGTTGCTATTGCCAAAAATCACATTGAAATTGCTTCTCTTTTTAATATATTGTCCACATTATTAAATGTTGTTGGGGGACCTTGCAAATGACATGACATGCTTTGTGAAAAACAAATAGTCAATTTTAGAGAGGCATTGGGAAAAGGAGAAATTCTAAGTGGGCAATTTTTGAATCAATAAACTAGTCTTAAACAAGCTGCTGATACTCATTGGAGTTCACATTAGGTAACTTTGATCAATTTGATATTGATGTATTTTGCTATAATTGATGTTCTTGAAATTATAAAAGAAGATGGATCAAATGCAAATCAAAGAGCCGAAGCCAATGGTCTTTTACGTTTGTTAGAGGATTTTGATTTTGCATTCACATTGTATTTGATGAAAATTGTCTTAGGTATTTCAAATGAATTGTCATAGGCATTGTAAGGGAAAGATCAAGACTTTGTCAATGCTATGAACTTGGTTAACATCACAAAGTAGCTGTTACAAACTATGAGGGATAATGGATAGGAGTCTTTATTGTAAGAAGTAACTTTATTTTGCAATATGCATGTTATTGACATTCCTAATATGGAAGATATATATTTTTTTTTCTAAGGGGAGATCATGACATGGAGGCAAAGCTCAAGCTATCATAATAGAGCATCATTATCATGTTGAATTATTTTATACTATTGTGGACATGCAGCTTCAGGAGCTTAAGTGTTCCAGTGAGACAAAGACTCAGTTGCTTCTTTGTATGGCTTATTTAAATCTAGCCAATTTGTTCTCTGCTTTTGATAAGGCAAGGCTGATTGAATTTGTGAAGTTTTATCCATGTGAATTTTCTTCAACTGATTTAATGATACTTGATAATCAACTTGAGACTTACATCATTGATATGCGTATGAATGTTGAATTTGCATCATTGAAAGGAATAAGTGATATTTCAGAGAAGTTGGTTGAAACTGGAAGATATATTGTTTATCCATTAGTTGATCTTCTTCTGAAGTTAGTAATGATTTTGCCTATAGCCAAAACAATTGCAAAAAGAGCCTTTTTTGCTATGAAGATTGTGAAAAATAGGTTACGTAATTGAATGAGAGATGTGTGGATGAATAATTGTCCAATGGCTTATATTGAAAGAGATGTCTTCAATAATGTTGATAGTGAGCTGATCATTCAATGATTTTAGAACATGAAATCACGTAGAGGACAATTATAAAGTATGAAATTTATTTGATTAGATATATTAAAATTTTATGATTTTAATATTTATGTCTTTATTTTCATATGTATGACTTTTAATTATTATTAATTTTTTTTAAACATATTGCTCCTTGAACCAAGGGTTCTGGATATGTCACTGCATACGTGGTTTGTCAATTTTATCAAAAGGGCCCTTGCACGGGCACTTAAGCGAAAAGAAATATTTAACTTGTGTGTATTTTGGAACTTATGGTACAAATTCCAATGTTGGTACGTTGGTAAGCTAGGGGAAATATTTTTGGATATGTGAGTTAAATAGTGTGCAATTAGTAAATGAGAATGAAGATGAGGGGCAGAATGGTCCAAGTAGGTAAATATGTTTAACTTAAACCCCCCCTTCGCTCTTCATATTGTCACGCCAAGCCTTGGATGCCAAGTCCCCCTCACTCACCAAGACTCTAGCTTTGTTTCCACTGTGGCAAAAGACCTTTTCTCCAGTGACTGCAGACTCACCAAAATATTCATTTTAAGAGGCAAGTGCAATACTTTCTTCAACCTCTTAATTTTTGGGTCTTTAGAAACCCTAACTTGGGATGAAAAGTGAGAGTGCGTTGCAATTTTATAATCTAAAACCTTGCCCTATTCTTTGAAATATTATATCTAGGAGAATCTTATTGGAGATTTAACATTGTTTTGATAGAGGATGTTAAGAGGATTTATGAGGAAGAGTAATGGTAAACTTAAGGAATATTAGCTCACAATCAAATCTAATTTGTTTAGGGGTTTTAGAGGAGTCTTAAGAGACTTTTTTTAGAGTCTTGATCATGTCCTTAAATGCCTTTGGAAGATATTGGAGCTTTGGTTTTGGAAAGGAACCAAAATGGATGGATTTAAGGCTTACCTGAGAGTGATTGTGTGTGTTTAGCCCGAGGTACCCAAGGCACCACGGGGCTACACAAGAGGATGCTTTTGGACAGCATGTGGCACCCAAGGTGCCAAGGTGAACACCTAAGGCGCTATAGGCTAATTGTGTGTGTGGGTTGAAGCTTTATAGCGCCTAAGTCACCACAAGATGAAACCTCTCTTTTTGAGGATTTATTGCTAAGAATTCATTTGGATTTGGCCTTAGGTGATGGACAAGTTGTTGGGTGGTTGCTCGAGGCCTTCTCGTGTTTAAACGTAGCTTGCAAACAAGTGAGGAATAGTTCCTATTCTCTTTTAGGTTGAGAAGACTTATATATTAAATTGGTTCTAACAACTCTTTGAAATCCTTCAATTTTTATGGATGGTATCCTTCTTGGATGGTCTTAAATTGGAAATGGAAGTTCTATGGTTTGATTTATTAATTGTGGATGAGTGTCACTTTAATCATGCTTGTGAAGGATTATTGTACCGGTTTTATGAACATGTTCATCAGGGATAAATACCATTCTTTTATTTTGAATTGTGTGAATCTTACCATCCCTAATGTATTGAACTTTTGTGATATGTGTTGGTAATATCCTAGAATTGTAGACAATCGAGAGATATGAACTTGTGATGGAATGCAAATGTGATGAATTAACATTACTTACCCCTTTATTATTTTTTATGCCATTTACTTTGTGTGTTGCTTTAAATCATGCTAAGCGTGATTCAATTGGTGTGAGTCTAATATGGCTTAGGAGAATGTTCACATGATCATACACATGTTTGTGAGATACAAGACGGACCTCTCA
The DNA here is from genome assembly GCA_037074585.1 of Biancaea sappan. Taxonomy (NCBI): domain Eukaryota; kingdom Viridiplantae; phylum Streptophyta; class Magnoliopsida; order Fabales; family Fabaceae; genus Biancaea; species Biancaea sappan. The sequence goes on along the minus strand of CM073496.1, from coordinate 4,403,017 downwards.
TTAACTATAATTTACATGTGCTTGTAAGAATTGGAAATAGTAAATGAGCTTAATAGGTTGGATGATTTAGGGTAGCTTTGTGGGCTCCCTTGTGTTGGTTGTATTTGCATGAATAAATTGTGGTGGATGTTTGGCAAAACATTTTGCATTAAAAGGTGAGCTATAATAATGATAATCGTTGCTTTCTTTCAGCCATGCATGTAGATGATTTTCCTACAAGAGTGAAAGACTATTATACATTGTGGAATAATGGTGGGATGACAATTTAAAAACAAAAATGGAACTCTTAGTAATGAATGTGGTGAGGGACCTAACACCACCTTCATCTAAATTGTGGTAGGATAATTATTCTCCTTGATTCACACTAATCCTACTGGTATTAATGTTGTGAGCGAAGAATTATATTAAATGGATCACTACATGTTCAAACTGGTCATGTGTGATGAGTTGTGTTATAGTTATATATGTCATGTAATATATCACTATAAAAAAAAAGACTGTTGGTGGCGACTAAAGTCGCCACCAAAAGTCTAAAAGTCGCCATTAAAAGTCTTTGGTGGCGAATTTTAGTGGCGACAAATGTTGTTGGCATAAGTCCGTGGCTGATTCTTTTGGTGGCGACTTTCGAAAGTTGCCACCAAAAGTCACATTTAGTGGTGACTATAGTCGCCACCAAAGTCATCTTTATTGCAAAAAAAAATTCGTGAGAAAAAGTGATTTTTGGTGGCACTAAAACTACCTTTGGTGGCGACTAAAAGTCGCCACCAAAGACAACTTTTGGTGGCGACTTTAAAAGTCGCCACCAAAAGTTACTCGCCATCTTTTTAGATCTGGATTGGCCCAGCGAGTCGACTCGATATTCATTCGACTCGTGTGGGTTTTGGCCGATCCAATAACTCGCTGTCCCAAGCTGACTCAATTTTTGTGTGTACAATATTCAAGTTTATTTGAAATTAAACCAAACATGTGCATACCTGAGATTCGAACCTGGGTCCCTTGCTTTCAGTCATTTGTGTCTTGCCATTCTGCCACTGCATCATTTGTGTTATATAAGTGCAAAATATTATATATATCTATATATATAATCTGTTAAAAATATTTTAGGTAAAAAATATTATAAAACATAAATAAAATAATATTAAACTTAACAAAAAGTAAATATATTATTACTATTGAAGTCACCACAAAAAGTCCGACTTTAGCTAATTTTATAAAAAATATGATCTCAGTTAAAAAATAGATTTCAGTAGTCACCGATAATCTAATTTTTTAAAAAATAAAAAAAAATTGAATTTATTTTAAATAAAATTAAGAAAAATAAAAAAAATTTGAATTTTTTAGTAAAAAATTACTTTTTTATTTTATTCTAAAAAATCTGACTTTTTTTTATTTTTTTAAAAAAAGACTTTTGGTGACGACTATAGTCTAATTTTTTATTTTATTCTAAAAAATCTAACTTTTTTTTAAAAAAGACTTTTGGTGGCGACTATAGTCGCCACCAAAAGTCTAATTTTTTATTTTATTCTAAAAAATTGGAATTTTTATTTTTTAAAAAAAAACTTTTGGTGGCGACTATAAAGTCTAATTTTTTATTTTATTCTAAAAAATCTGATTTTTTTTAATTTTTTTAAGAAAGAGTTTTGGTGGCGACTATAGTCGCCACCAAAAGTTTGATTTTTTATTTTTTATATTTTAAAAAATCAGACATTTTTAAAATAAAAAATTGACTTTTGAGTCGCAACCAAAAGTCTGATTGTTTTAAATTTTATTTTAAAAAAATTCAAATTTTTTTAATATTTTTTATTTTTTAATTAACTTTTGGTGGCGACTATAGTCGTCACCAAAAGTCTAATTTTTATTTTATTTTTTAAAAAAATTTGAATTTCTTTAATTTTTTTTAAATTAGACTTTTGGTGGCGACTATGAGAGTCGCCACCAAAAGTCTAATTTCTTTTAATTTTTTTTTTTAAAATTTTGACTTTTAGTGGCGACTCTTAAAAGTCGCCACCAAAAGTATGACTTTTAGTGGCGACTTATTTAGTCGCCACCAAAAGTCGACTTTTGGTGGCGACTTTAAAAGTCGGCACTAAAAAGTCACCACTGAAAGTCAATTTTCTTGTAGTATTATACATAAAGATGTTCATAAGTGGATGTGTGGGAATACTCCATCATGTGCAGCTATGTCCTTTTATTTTGAATAAAGGTTTGTGATGGATTTACTTTTGTGTGCCATGTGACTCCTTGTGCTAGAAAGTGATGGTCAATCATTGATGTGCTGGAGTTTATTTCTGAGTGCTGGTTTGTATAGAGTTGATGTGTATGTATGTGTGTGTGTATGTGTGTGTGTGTATGTGTGTGTGTGATATGAGCTAGATGTGCTAGAAAAGTATGTACGAGTGAATGTATAGGAATGTTTTATCTTGTTATGAATGTGCTTTTATATGTCTTGAAAGAAGGAATGTGATGGATTGGCGATATATGGGAAGCCTATATGGCTAATATGGCTTGATAGACCAACATGTTATGGATGGTGCAATGTTTGGAATGCCGATACTTTAGCACGGTAATTAGCATTCGAGTATGCCACACTGGAGGATATTGCCTATGTGATGGAGAGGCAAGAGAAATCTATGAAATATCGAACTTATGTGAATGGTGCGGCGGTGACCCTACAATGCCTGTACAGCAATGTAGAGGATGCCTACGTGGCAACATATATACTGAAACTTGCACTTAATATGATAAATTTCAAATTGTGCATTCACTGGATGTGTGTATTAAACTGTGTTAGCTGATTATATGATGGGTTGTACTGTGTAAACTTATCGTGAGGTGTGTTTTCTTGTTGTGGTTGTATTATGGGTGGATTTCATTATTTAACTGTGTAGCTTGTGCATTGACTCGATATTTGGGTTGGTTATGGTTGTGGATGAGATTCTTCCCTTGGTCCTATCTCTACAAGCTATACACAATGGTATTTTATTTACGGTTGATTTATCTCTCATTGAGTATTATTTACTCACCCTCTTTTATGTACCATTGCAAGTCTTTGTATGGTTGGTGAGACTCCGTATAAGAAGTAGCAGAGCCTCCAAGTCCACGACCCATTTTGACTTCATGTTGGTGGCTTTGATCTTGTGGTAATGGCGAGGTAGAATCGCTCTATAGTGAATAGAACACCTATTATTATTGTGATGGGACTATTGGAGAATTATTTCATATCTTACTTCTGTTAGTTGAGGATACTAGCTATATCTTGATTTAACTAACATTGTAACTGAAAGGAATTTTATTTTACTTCTTATCAAATTTATTTTAGTCCATTCATTTTGTGTGTTTGTTTGATATTAGGCTTACGACAGTGAAATGGAATTCATATCTGTGCCATTCATGTTCCCGAATAGGGGCGTGACAGGTCTTATTAGTATTATAAAATAGCTTATGTTCCCTTAGAGTACAATTTGAAGGATGATGAGCTAGATTCATGATAGCAATTAATGAGCGTCAAACATAATTGATGACAATTTTATTTTATAAAAGTTATTTTTTTAATCTAAACATATTAATTCATTCACGAAGGCATTCTAAAAGATTATGTTAGAAAGATAAAATGTATGGCGAGATAAGCGCACTTTGCTCTTTAAAGTATAAAGGCGCACTTTGCTCTTTAAAGTATAAAGGCGCACTTTTAGGGGTTGGGACGTTTCTATGCTTATTGTAATAAAAAACCTAAGTTGGTACGAACAAAAAATAAGAGAATGGTTCTTGAACCTTTAGGAGATGACCTAAGAGTGGTGCCTTTTGGTGGAATATCTTTTTACTTTTCATGATAAACTATATTAAGAAGGGAAATTATGCTATCACTAATTATCGCTGACAATCATTGACTATACAAAGTCTTTTGAACATCTTCGGATTAATTATTTTAGGCCAAGACCAGAACGTCCATGAAGCTCGATGGCGATTGGCAATTGCATTAGTGCTTCTAACTAGACTTGAAAAGTGAGGAGATAGCAGGAAATAGAATAGCCATACATATAACGTTAAAAGGATGCAGCTCAACTGGTCACCCACGAGTCCACGACTATGAAAAGTAACATATTTTGAAATTGAAACGTGCGCATTGAACTCATATTCCTCATTTTCTTATGACTTCTTCTCTTTAAATGAGCTTTCATATAAAATGAAAGGGTTAAGAAAGTGAAAGCACTAATAACAGCAACATGGTACGTCTGCGATATTTTGTCTTATTGAAATAAAAGACAAATTCCTTGCACTGATGTACAGTCCATTAATTTGGGATGGTGAGTAAATTGTTTAACTAAAAAATTTGATATTTTTTTATTAAGATAAAATTTATACATGTAAAATAGATTTTTTTAATAATTTTAAATAATCAATAACATTAATTTTTTATTTTTTTATATGAACTATATTATATTTAAGTTTAAAAAAATTTATTTATTTGTAAAAAATTATAAAAAGCTTTCATATCTAAATTTACTATATTTATTGAATATAATATTATAAAATATAAAAAGTGATAAAATAAAAATATTTATACTGAATAATACAATTTTTTTAAAAACAAATTAAAAAGAAGGGTCAGCCCATGTAGTCCCTGAGCTAAATGGGCTAGCATATTTAGGCTCATTTTTAAAATAAACCTAATTTTTTGAGCTCAAAGCTGTTTATTTATGACTGATCCCAAACTAACCCACGGACAACGGGCCAAAATAACATCTCTAGGCAAAACTGAGAGGAAGCTTCACTTATTAGAGTGTTGTGAGACTTCTTTAACCACTCCAAAATCTTCCTTTTCTCCTCAGTAGTGGGATGCTGGAGGCTGAAAGTTAAACTTTCTTTAATCTATTTTTGAACTTTAAATATCAATATTTCATTTTAGTTCTTCAAAAATTGACATTGTAAATTCGTATAAATGTGATAACCATTAAGTATAATTTGCTTCATATTTAATTATTTATGGTTAACATCATGACACTTAACCATTCGGTACTTAAAAAGTTTTTTATTTGAGTGCATAGCTTCAACGTTTTTACACTTAACTGCATAGCTTCAACTAAGATTAATGACTCTACTTTTTCATTCAAAACAAGTGAATCACAAATTCTAAAAGGCTCCAAGCACCAATTATTTCAAACAATTTTTATATTCTTTTACATAACTTATTTTAAATTATATAAAAGTTTAAAAATTTTAATAAAAAATTTTATAATATAAATTTAATTATTATTAAAATATATTATACATATTATAGTTATTTTTATAATATTTTAATTTAATTAATTCGATTAATATTTAACAATAATTTGACCGTTAGACCATAAATTACTCACTTTTTTAATTTAATGATGGATTTGATTTTTAAGTTATTGTGTAAGAAAAAAAAGGGGTCAACATTATACCAGAATAATAAGTTTACCGCAGACATAGCAGTGAAATTAAGCGATGTCTACAGGTTGAAAGAGAGAATGCTTCAGGTGGTGATTCAACGGCGAAAAGCGTGGATAATTTAAGGAGTGATACTCAGTTTGAAGTCTTATTTTGTTACATTAACAAAGAAAAAAAAAAGCATTTTTAGAGAAATGAGTGTGAGAGAGAGTATATAAATGAATGAAACTGACCTTACCTGAGTGGTGAAAAATCTTTTTGACTCACTCCATTTGCAAAGGATTTAGCAACGATTAAAAAATAAATTGAGCTGAAGTTTGGTCTGATTTGACTGTTCAAATAGCAAAAAGTAAAATTACTATAGAATTAGTTAATTACGACATTTAAGTTTTTAAAAATTTTAAAATTTTAATCTTTTAAAAATTATGTTGTAAGATTAAATATCTTAATTTTTTTAATTAAATCCTGTTTTCTTCCTAAAGTTTGGTCTGATTTGACTATCAACTAGCAAGAAGTAAAATTACTATGGAACCACTTAACTAAATTGAGGTATTTAATTTTTTAAAAATTAAAACATTTAATCTTTTAAATTTTATATTGTAAGTTTAAATATCTCAATTTTTTAATTAAATCTGGTTTCCTTCTTTTAAAAGATTAAATGTTTCAATTTTTGAAAAGAAAGCATTATGACCTATCTGAAATTTTTTTTCTTTAGGACTCTGAAAGCAAGTATAAAAAAAATATTGTGACATATCTAAAAAATTTTTCTTGAAATAAGTCTCTGAAAACAAGCACAAAAAAAAAATAACCATTAAGCATACACGTATTGTCGAACTATTGACTTTTGAAAAAAAATACATTTAATTAAAAAGAAAGTTGGTACAGCTACCTGATTACATGCTTTTCCTTAAAAAAGCATAGGAACTCGTTGCACACCGTGTGTGTTTCAGAGCCCAGTGAGTCAAATGTAATTAGAGAAAATTAGATTTGATTAAATATGGTTGGAGAAAACTAAGTTTGGATAAACATTATTTATGTTTAGGAGACATTTGAAAAAACGTGATTTGGAGCAGACAAACGTAGTTTGGTACAAGAATATAATGTTTGAATATTAGTATACAGATTTGGTTTGAGATGTGTAATTACCAAAAAAGATATGAATTTTTATTTAATTTTTTGATATACCATTATATTATTTATTGTTATTTATTTAAAGAAAACTTAATTTTTTTATCTAATATTACAAATTAATCACTAATGACTCATTTTTAATTAATAAATTAATTTTTTAATTACTAATTAAAATTTTAATTAATTACTAATTACTTAAGTGACACCTAGTACAAAAATAAAAAGTAAAAAATAACAAAATGACAAAAAAGATATAAAAATATAAAATGAAAAATAACAAAAAAATAATAGGATGTCTTTTCCTTCTGCGCATGGTAGCCGTGATTCTTGGTCTGGTAAAGAAAAAATAATATATTAGCCTAATACCAACAAAACCATGAAAGCTTCTTTCCGCCTTATACACTTAGCTTCAACACTTTCCGCCCTATACCACTTCCATTTACCTCCCCATTTCCAGCTCCAAATACACAGTCCATCTTCCCCCTTTGAAGCCATTCAGAACCGAGATAGAGAGGCAGAGAAAGAGAGAGATCGACAGCACAGAGAGGGATAGAAATCGAGAAACATGGAGAGCAAAAACAGAGAAACGTGGGGAGAAGAGTGCAGAAATTTGGCTCCTTTTCTTCCTCCATCTTCTGCTAAGTAAGCCAAGAGTGAAGTGCAGTAAAACCATAAAAACTTGAGCTTGAATCCGAGGTGAGTATTTTCTTCATTTACATGTACCTCTTCATCTTCTTCTACTGGTATATATAAATCATGAATACATATATATGTATATATGTGTGTGTGTGTGTGTTCTTATAATATCCCCATCAATTCTTCTGACTCTACTCTTTCTTCTTCTCTGCTTCGTGATTTTATCAAAGAAGGCCCAAAGTCGCTTAAATATAAACCATTTCATTCAAGTCTCAGTATGCAACTATGCAGATTAAAGTTAGTTATTTCTCTGTTCTCTTTTCCTCAGAATAACGTGATTCCTAGAAGCTGGATTTTATCTCTTCGAGAGGCAAGTACTACACTAGAAGCTCCAGTTTGCGCTCGAAATTCCAGGTATTGTCCGTAAGGATAATTTTAGCATTGTTATCACTGGTTGGTTAGGTGGATAAGATTTGATCAAAGATAAAGGAAAAAATAATATTGATGCTTTATCTTTGTTTTATGTTTTCTTTTGGTGTTTTATGCTTTATATGTTTCAAATCTGTACTGTATATTGCAAATTTACGTTGTTTTAATTCTTTCTGTCAAAATTATTAGTTAATATTCAAGTAGACATGTTAGATGATAATGGAAGTATAGTGTGGCATATAGTTATAGTATATCTTTGGAGTGCGGAGAAACTGGGGATGGAAAGGAAGTGCTAGAGGGAAAGAGAAAGATGGCATCCGGCCTCTTTCCATTTTCCATGAGAAACTGGAAGGAAAAGCAAAAGATTCCTTGGAAAGGTCATAGTAATGTGAGTGAGCAATTTGCCCCCACTCTGCACTCATCAGCACACACATGGCACAACCACGTGACTTCCTTCGTTCTCGTCGGTGAGGGGCCCTCTGCACCTCTCCTTTGTGGAGCTAAGGAGGACCGCCGATGGGGAGATTAAAAAATGGAAGAAGACAGAGATCTGTGAAACTTCTCTATCTGTCCATCGAGGGGGAATTTCGCCGTTCAATGTCGCGATTGTTCCCATTCCTGATACGTAGAGAATGACGATGATGAGTTGAGGGCCTTCATGGAGCAAGAGAGAATGAGAGAGAGGGAGGGAGTGGAGGAAGAAGATGATGATGATGCTGATGACTCATGAGTTATCCATTATTTTTTTTATTTTTTTATCATAAGGCTAATTTAATAGTAATGTCTTCTCTTTTTTTTTTTCATCATATCAAATATATTTTAAAGCTTTTTTCTTTTTTTTCTTTCATTTTTCTTTTTTTAAATCATTCCTGTGTACTAAATGGGTCAATAGGATCTGTTATGGTATATTTTAAAAACAGAAGGAAGAGTCATATTATTTTAGAGTTTGGATTTATTGACATCAACTCACCGTAATGTGAGTTTTTGATTATTTAATCGTACAATCAATCAAACGAGAATGTGAAGGATATTATCCATTTCATACGATTGAACAGTTAAAGATCTAACGACATGATGATAGAGAGTCCAAACTAATAATGTTATACACTTGCATGATAGGACATTGCAGTTGACTTAATTTTTTTTAATTATTTATAAATCCATAAGACATGATTAAGTTTCAAAATTTTTCTTTTGTTATAATTTAATTTAAATTAAAGAAAAAGACAAACTTTAAAAATTTTCCACAAGACGAGAGACATAATTGATTGCGAGTGGATCCCACAAAGAAAATAAATGGGAACCACGTCCAGAACCACTATTGGTCGAGAGAAAGGAGTTTTGAGTGGGACCAAACACGGCCTTTCCAAGAACTTGCTCAATGTAAAGCTCAACTAACAGCTCATAATTTGTCCATTAACAACTTTAGTAATTCATTACCAACCCCTAGGTTCATTAGTTAATCGCACAAGTATCTAAACGCTTAGAAGTATTATATTAGGACTATTTGGTTTGAATTTTTTATTTTTATTTTTATTAAAAATAAAAAATAAGTTTAAAAATGTGTTTTATTGAGTTTAATAATTTCTTAAAATAAGTTTAAATTTAAAAATACTAAAAAGATATTTTTAACATTTTAAGAAATAAAATAAAAAATATTTTTATAAACCGAACATTAAAAAATATATTATATAAAAAAATATTTTATATATTGGATTTCAGCTCAGGTTGGTTTTTTACTTGACTTTCTTTTTCTTTCTTTTTCTGTATTGTCCTATAACTACCTATATAAAAAAATTTAATTTATATATTAATGTGTGGAAATGTAATATGCAATTGATATATGATATGTAAAAAGGTAAATATGCTTTAATTAAAAATATATATAGGTAGATTACTAACATTAAAAAAATTCTATAACAAATTTGTTTGATTAAAAAATATAAAAATCAAATTATAATTATAAAATGGGAGTGAAGAAAAGAGTGAGTTTGGATTTTGGGAATTTCAGCCCTCGTCTCTTGAGTCTGAATGAATATCATTTATATAAGAGATCTACAGATCACATATCTCATAATCATGTACAGGTGGCTATTGATCCACGAATCAAGGAACTATCTCCTAGAGTCTGCAATGTACAATTACAAAAGAATGTGAAGGAATTAATAGAATATACACGTATGCACAGATTGAAAACCACGTGAATATGAAATCTATTTGTGCTGCTGATGCATTAGTGAGTGATTTATATTTACTGCTATTGCTTTATTCTCATCATTCCCCCTCAAACGTAGGGGTGAATGAAGATGAACCCCTAGTTTGTCCCTTAGGCAGTCAAAGCGAAAGTGAGACAGTGGTTAGGTCAGAATGTCTGCTAACTCATCATTGGATGGAATATATCTGACCTCTATCTCTTTGGCTTGAATTTTATCCTAGATAAAATATACGTCCAGCTCGATATGCTTGGTTCAAGCATGAAAAATAGCATTGGAAGCCAAAGATCCTGCACTTACATTATCACACCACAACACTGTAGGTCCAGTACAGGGAAATTTTAACTTTTGAGAGTAAAGACTTGACCTAAACAATTTCCGAAGCCAGATTTGAGAAGGATCTGTACTCTGATTCAGCACTTGATCTTGCCACAGCGGTTTGTTTTCGAGAAGACCACAAAATTGGGCTATTTCCTAAGTAAACACAGTAGCCACCAATAGATTTTTCTGTCATCCTTTGATGCAGCCCAATCTGCATCTGAGAAGCAAGTTATTGAGAAGGCAATATCAGAATAAATGGGAGAATGCACACCAGTATCGATTTTGATGATAATGCTTCCATTAAGGGTTCATTTCAAATAACAAAAAAGCCCTCTTGAGAGCTTTCTAGTGGAGGTCAGTAGGAAGTTACAGAAATTGACTCAGTTTGTTGACTAAAAAACTGAGGTTCGACCTAGATAAGTGAGATACTGCAATCCTCTTATAGAACTTCTGTAATTTGTGGCATTCTCGAGCTGTTCCCCTCTCTGTGGTTGATAAGGATGAATTTAGTGTCATTGGTGTAGGGCAAGGATTTACGTTGCTCATTGAAAATTTTCCAAGGAGATCCTGAGCATATTTAGATTTTGATAGAAAGAAGCCATCTGCATTTCTAGTTACCTCTATATCCCAAAAAAAATGCAATTGTCACGACTCGAAACTGAGTGTTAAGAGTTTTGCCACGACTAAAATTTAGAATGTGATCGGCGCAAACAATGGTCACTCACTCCGTTGCAAGCCTAGATCTTTTCCAATTATTTATAACTACTTGCACTATACCTTAGGTGGTCTATCCAATAACAAAGCATAATAGAGTAATTAACTTAAAAGTAAATAAAATTACCTTACACTAAGCAATAAGGAGGCATCCTCGATCCACGTGCCATCGGTCTAAATGTCCTTCTATACCTGCAATTGTGAAGTAGTGAATCTAATTAATGGATTCGCCTAAACTAGACATTCTTTACATAAACATATATACAATATAAAAATATATACACATGAGAAACCCAACCCACTCGACACTAAGTCGTCCTGAATGTTTATATATGGCATCGCACTCTCGACTCTCGTAAAGCACATTCCTGATGCCATTATGCCCAACCCTCAACTTTGACCTCCCCAGTCGCCCATATAACAGACATACATACCATTACATAATAATCTATACACACTTATCAAATATACACATTACTCCCCATGGGTTTACGTTCTCATAAGTCCACCTCTCAAGAGTTTCATTAACATGGGTCTGCATTCCCGTAGATTTATCACTCAAGAGTTTTGTCACATGATTCTGCGTTCCCACAGACTAATTATTCATATCTTATGAGTCGCTTTATCAAGAGTCTACGTTCCCCCGAACGTTCTGCTCAAAAATTTCACTATATGGGTATGTATCCCCATATTTCTGTTTTTTCAAGGCTTCATCAATGTGGGTCTATATTCCCACAAAATTCGTTGCTTAATAGTTGTCACATGGGTCTATGTTCCCACATACTTATCCTTTCCCCAATCACATCGATAATCACAATATTCACAGCACACAACATAGATAAAAGTAATTACAAGCCTTTTGTGCTAGTTCTTACTAAGTCATTTGCATGAATACATATTGTAATATGTATCGGCATTTTACATTTGACACTCAATGCAAAAATGTAGCACCTATACCATTTCCACTTGCACGCTAGGACTCCTACTCGTTTATAATATGTACGCTAAACATATTATTTTTCAATCATATAAATGTATTTAAATTACATTTAGCAAGACAATTATAACATAAAAATATTTGTAAACATATAGATAAAAACTAGATCTCTTACCTAGATTTGAAGCTCTTCGACCCCTCGTAATATACCTCAGCCAGGCCCCTAGCCACAGCCCAACTTATGGGACAAAAATCACACTGATAAGCACACAAAAACATGAAAAACAGCACTCCTCAAAGCCTCCCTTGTACACCAGGCTTAGGCACCCTCGGCACCTAAACCTGATGCTCTCAGCCTGGGTGGCTCTGGGTGCCACACCTAGTGCCAGCCCTTCTTCTTCCCATTTCCCTTTACCAGTGTGGCGCCCCAGGCGCCACGTTCTATACTTCGCGATTTGGCTTCGGCTTTGGCTTAAAATACCCAAATCCTCACCATTTCTCTAATTTCTTCCATAGTTTTTTTATCTTTGATATTTAAAGAGTGTTTTGACACTAAAACGCCTAATTAATTCTAACAATCCAAGCCCCAATCATCAAAATCCCTTCTCAAACCCTAACTCTCCCATTTTTTGTTTCAATCCCTCAATTCTTTAATTTTGTTTTCCCCATAAATTCTTGGTTCTAATTCCATTAACAAACATCTAGGAATGATTTAAAATCCAACTAAAGCTTCAAAACTCTCCAACAATTCCAATCTTTACCCAAATCCCCTTGTGTCTAAAAATAGAGAAGAATTTAGAAAAAATGGAATAACTACCTCAATTCCTTACTTTTCCAGTAGTTATTGGTTGTCAGAGACTCGCCTTGCTGCTTGATAATGGTTACCTAAGGCTGGGTCTGAGTTTGGGTGAAGAGGGTTGAGAGAAGTGGAGAGAAAAGAAGGGGAGAGTTTAAGGGAGGGAGAAGAAATGAGAAAATGGGTGAAATCACTATTTTGCCCTCTAATTAACACTCGGTCAATTTTTGTAATGGCAAATTCGTAATTTTTTCAACTCGGGTATTTCTCATATCCTAGGTACCACATAATTTTTTCCCCATATTCCAATTATTTAATAAAAATCTTATAATATTAACACTCGAAAATGGCAGGTGTTACAACAGTGGTCCAAGGTCATTGAGGGCAAAACTATTATGTAACTTTTGAGTGAATTTAGTGAGAAATTCAAACTTGTTAGTGTTGACGATAATGTCATCAACGTAAATTAAGATAAGAAGGATCTTTGTTGCAGTCATATGATAGAACAATGATGTGTCAGCTTTGTTGTGGCTAAAGCTTAAAACCAATAGTGTTACCTTTTACTTGTCAAATCAGGCCCTAGGTGCCTGTTTTAGGCCGTAGAGTGCTTTATGCAATTTACACACAAAGTCAAGTCTGTTCTTATCTTTGAAGCCTGAGGCTATCCCATGTACATAACTTTCTATAACTCCCCATCAAGGAAAGCATTGTTCACATCAACCTAATGCATATGCTAGTTCAAGATAACAACTATGGAGAGAACAACTCTAATAGTTGCCGGCTTGACAACGTGACTAAATGTGTCAAAGTAGTCAAAGACAGGGGTTTGTGAAAAACCTTGAGCTACTAATCTGACCTTGTGCCTGTCAACATAGCCATCAGGTTTGTGTTTTATCTTAAAAATCCCCTTGGACCCAATAATGTGCATATCAGAAGTATAAGGCACCAATGACCATGTGTGATTATTCCGAAGTGCTTGAAACTTAGCTTTCATAGCTTTGCACCAAATTGGATTAGCTAAAACATCAGGCACATTTACTAGAACTATGGTGACTGCTATTGAGCCTCCAAAAGGTTGTTTAGGCCTTGATTGTTCCTATCTTTGTTCTAGTTACCACAGGATGCTTATTAATAGGGACATTATTCTCCTATGCCAGATGACTTTCATTGTGGTGCTTCGTATTGGTAACTGACAGCATATATCATGTAGATGATGAATCCGATTTGTTCTTTGAGTTTGCAAACTGAGAGAAAGTATCAGCAAACATATACTTGGTTGATGTGTCATTTGAAGGAGCTATAGTGTCAATAGGAAATGATTCAGAGGCATTTGTTCTATTTCCATCAGTAGAGTAAAAATCTAACTTGTGAATTTAAGGCGTAGAGTAATCTGCTGCAACAAGAATCAAGTTTGGGCTGTAATCTGTAGATGTAGACTTTTTATGAAATTGAAAATAGGTGAATGGTTCTGAGTAGAGTACAAATGGGATTCATCTTGAGATATAGCAAAGAACATATTTTGAAAGGGAAAATCATTGTGATTAAGAACATGTCTAGATAGATATAATTTTCCATTTTGTGATAAACATTTAAAACCTTTATGATTGTCACTATACCCAATGAATATGCATTTTTTAGACTGATATTGAAGTTTATGTTTATTTAGTAGAGTCAGACAAGGGAAGGCAGAATAGTTAAAGGGATGAGACATGTTGTAATCAGGTTTTCTTTTGAACAAAATTTCAAATGGTGTTTTATTTCATAGAAGATGAAGGTAGTTTATTTATGTTGTTGGTGGCAGTATGGAAGGCATCCCACTAAAAATCTAAGGGAATTTTGGGTCGAGCAAGAAGAGTGAGGCACTCTCAACAATTTCGGGATGTTTTCTTTCGACTCTTCCATTATGTTCTAAGGTATAAGGACAGGTGAACATGTAGTTTACTCCATGTTCATTTAAGAAAGGTTTGAAAAATAAAAATTCTCCACTAGAATCTATATGAATAGATTTAATAGATGAGTCAAATTGTTTTTTGATTTGTAGTTTAAATTGTTTGAATATAGGAAGAGCCTCATTCTTTGTTTTAAGAGGAAAATTCCAACTAACGTACAGAAATCATCAAGGAAGTTTATGTAGTATCGAAAACCTTGTTTAGATGGAAGGGGTGCTGGTCCTCATAGATCAACATGCATGATTTCAAGAGGTTTAAAAGTTTTTTAGTTTGAACTTGTGAATGGTAACTTATGACCTTTACCAAACTGTCAGGAAGCGCAAAATGGAACGGGGTGACCAAGTCTATTGTGCCATTCAACTAATTTTTCTGAACTGGTGGTGAGGTTGACTTGTGGCTAAGAGTTTTGTTCAAAGTGATACAACCCATCCTTACTCTTCCCTTACAACAGCTCCTTCTTTATGGCTTTGTCCTTCACAACAAAAGAATTTGCATCAAATTCAACACAAACATTGTTGTGTGCAGTAAGTTGTGAGACACTTAACAAATTTCTTGAAATTTCAGGTGAATGAATAACATTCTTGAGTAAAATTGGTCTACAATTTTTAGCCAGAACACTAGCTGTACCTAAATGATGTATAGGTAAAGTTTTTCCATGTCCCATTGTTAGTTTTTCCTTACCATTATACTTGTTCATTTGCTGCAATTGGCTAGTGTCATTTGTTACATGATGACTAGCACCAGTGTCAATACACCGAGCTTGGTCTATCATGGTTTTTGGTGTAGTAACATAAGCTGCATAAGGGCTAGATTGATTTGTGGTGGTCTTGTTTGATTCAGGGACATTTCCCATATAATTAAAATTAGTTCTATAATAGCAAACCAAGGGTAGGTGACCAATCTTCCCACATACATGTGGGCCTTGGATTCTGTTGTCTGCCTCCTCTGCCTCTTCTTCCTCTTGTGTTGCCTTTCCAATCTCCTTTGGTCTTTTGAGTTTGAACAACGTTTGTAGTAGGAGTGCCATCAATTGATAGATTTTGCAAGGCATTGAGTTGCTCAATCCTGCTCTCAAAGGTTAGTAAAGCAGTTGAAAACTCAACCCAAGAGACATCAGGCATAAAAGTGAGATAAGTCACTATAGGCATGTATTTTGAATCTAAACTAGATAAAATTTGAGCAAATAAGTCTTTTAAGGGTAAAGAACTTCCTACTACTTGTAAATTTTCTGACAGTGACTTCATCTTCACCAAATATTCTTCCATCTTCAAGGATCCTTTACTGTTTCTTTGTAGTTCCCCCTTAAACCATAGTTCTTTTGCTTTGGTAGCTGCACTTGCCATCTATTCTGCACTAGACCAAAGATCTCTACTCGTGCTGCAATTGATTAATTGAGCAGCTATTTCAACATGATTGAACTATACAGCCAACCTAAGAACAATTGATCAGTGACCATGCACTCATCATATTTGGGATTTGGTTCAGCACTAGATGACCCAGCTACTGTTGTTGCTGGGCATGGATTGCTTCCATTAATGAAGCACTCAAGTCTATTTCCTCTGATTACTGGTAGCATAGTTGATTTCCAAAGAAGAAAGTTATTCCTGTCTAGCTTGACAGGAGCAACAGGGTCCTTGAGAAATCTTCAGATCTAAGCCAAAGGCAGCAGAATTAAGGGATATTTGTGGCAAGCTAGAGTCCATGGTAGCGTTGAGTAGTGGGGCTCTGCTACGAAGTGAAGAAAACAGAGACTTTGGATTTTGGGAATTTCAGCTCAAGTCTCATCGAGTCTGAATGAATATCATTTACATAAGAGATCTACATATCACGTTTCTCATAATCATGTACAAGTGGCTATTGATCCATGAATCGAGGAGCTATCTCCTAGAGTCTGTTATGTACAATTACAAAAGAATGTGAAGGAATTAACAGAATATACACGTATGCACAGATTGAAAACCACGTGAATATGAAAACTACCAGTGCTGCTGATGCACTAATGAGTGATTTGTACTTACAACTATTGCTTTTTTCTCATAAGGGAAGAATATATTTTAAAAATAGAAGAGAACGTCGTGTAATTTTAAATATTACAAAAAAGATTAATATAAGTAATAAGAAATCAGAAAACTCCCTAGTCTTAGGATAAAAAAGTATGTACTCTGATTCTGAAAAGTTCCATATTATAGCCATAATTAAATAAACAGGAAATTGGTTCCTCATATACTAATATTAATTTGCTTAATATTCTTTTTTTTTATCGGTCATGGTACTGAATGAATTTATTTATTTAACTTTTTTTGGGCTTTTATAAAGTGCTTTATCCAATGAGTTCTCCACAAGCACAGAATCAGCTCCCAGGGCCGTCCTCTCAATTTTTTCAAGATACAAGTAATCTCTCTCTCTCTCTCTCTCTCTCTAGATTATCATATAAATTTATGAGTTAATTTTGAATGTTTCTAATTAGAATTGTCACTATTACACAAACTCCAAATATTTTTAAAATCCATATTAGTTATGAATTAAAATAGAACCAAAGTCGATTTACTTAGTCCACACCTATATCTTATAACTTATTAAATAGCACCAAATTGAGGCACCATTTATCATAGAACTTTCGACCAAAACATCGTTTTGATCCCTCACATATGCTTTTTTTTTTTTCCTTCAAGGTAGCCTCTCACAAATTTTTATTCTCAATTTAGTCTCTTATAGATTGATATGTTATCAGTTTAGTCCCTCATAGATTTTTATTCTCAATATGTTTCCTTATAAATTGATATATTATTAATTTAGTCCCTCACGTATTTGCATTTTCATTTTTGTCCCTCATAAATCTAGATGTTATCAATTTAATCCCTTCATCAAAAGTTATGACCAGCAAAAAAAAACTAAATTTGATGATATATCAATTTGTGAGGGACAAACTGAGAATGAAAATAAGTGAAGAACTAAATTTATAACATATCAACTATGGGGGACTAAATTAAGAATAAAAATTTTTAAGGGACTGAATTAGTAACATATCAATCTGTTAGGGATAAATTGAAAATGAAAATCTATGAATAACTAAATTCAAAAA
Source organism: Biancaea sappan (assembly GCA_037074585.1). NCBI lineage: Eukaryota > Viridiplantae > Streptophyta > Magnoliopsida > Fabales > Fabaceae > Biancaea > Biancaea sappan. Next base: position 4,385,397 of record CM073496.1, on the reverse strand, counting down.
AAAAAGGCGGGGGGGCATATTTAAAGAACCCAAATAAGATTTTAATCTAGCTATTTACTTGAAATCTTGAATAGATGAACAGTCATTCCATTGAAAAAAAAGAAAAAGAAATCCTTTTGAAATTTCATGCAAGTCCAGTCACTATATATCAAGTAATAATGATAACACTGAGTGAGTCTTTATTAATTAAGGAAATCAAACAACTCCTTCTGGTGAAAATATATACGATCACATTTAATTAAATACTTCTCATGAAATATTTCAATTGGCTACTATAACATTTTATTTATTAAAGATGCATATGGGTTGATTATATAATTCTTAATATTTAACTCAAGTAAAAATAAAATTTAGTCATGCAAAAGGACTAATTTGTATTGAATTCATAAATTATAAGAAGTAACTCTTTCACTACTTAAATTTTAAAGACTAAATAGTAACAAATATATTTTAGGAAAAAATTTGTATTATTACTCTATTCAATCGTTTTAAAATGACAGCATGACAACTAACTGAATTTAGGTGGCTTTTTGAAAGTTGTCGAAAGCATTTCATATTAGTCCATTCTTAATAGCTTATTGGAAATTAGTTACGCCAAGATTTAGTAACTACTTTTAGATTTTTTTATTAATTTTGAATAAAAATATGATAATTAATTTTTTTTAGTTTCTCAAAAAGTTTGTCTACGTAATATATTTTTCAACTAAACAAATCTTAAAACAAACACACTATTAAATATATCTGTATTATACTCTAAAATTTATCATGAGAAATTCAACAAAATATATTTTTTTTTGAAAAAAGTAAATTTACTCATTTCTGCTAAACTTAAACCTTACACAAAAGCCAAAAAATTACTACTCTGCTGTTAAGTTAGATAATTACTATAAATTCTTTCAAAAAAAAAAAAGGACAAGTATATTCTTTTACGATTTAACATATAAAAAAGATTTTATATATTGGATTTCAGGTTAGTTTTTGACTTGACTTTCGTTTTTCTTTTTTATTGTCCTATAACTGCTTATATAAAAAAATTTAAATTTATATATTAATGTGTGGAAATGTAATGTGCAATTGACATATGATATGTAAAAAGATAAATATTCTTTAATTAAGAGAAATAAATAGTTAGATTACTAGTATTTAAAAATATACTATAATAAATTTGTTTGATTAAAAAATATAAAATCATAATAATTTTATAATTATAAAAAAGGAAGAATATATTTTAAAAATAAAAGAGAATGTCGTGTAATTTTAAATTTTCAAAATGACTAATATTAGTAACAAGAAATCAGAAAATTCCCTAGTCTTTCGAATATATATATATATATATATATATATATATATATATATATATATATATATATATATATATATATATATATATATATATATATATATATATATATACTCTGATTCTGAAAGGTTCCATATTATAGCCATAATTAATTAAACAGGAAATTGGTTTCTCATATATTAATTTGCTTAATATTCTTTTTTTTTGTCAATGTATTGAAGTGAATTTATTTATTTAATTTTTTTGGGCTTTTATAAAGTGCTTTATCCACAAGCACAGAATCAGAACCCACGGGTGTCTTCAGCTGCATATAGGACGCCTTCCTCTCATCTCTTGCAAGATACAAGTAATCTCTCTCTCTATTATCATATAAATTTATAAGTTAATTTCTGAATGTTTCCACTTTCCAATAATCAACGTTACTCTAACTCTAATTGTCACTATCACACAAACTTAAAATATTTTTATCCATATAAATTATGAATTAAAATAGAACCAAAACTATACGTCCATCTGCTTAGTCCACACCTATATCTTATTAAACAACACCAAATTGAGCCACCAAATAGGCCCCTATTTGAAACAAAGCATTGGTCTGTGAAATTTTTTTTCCTTCAAATAGGTCTCTAAAAGTAGACACAGAAAAAAAAAAGTATTGGGACCTATCTGAAATTTTTTCCTTCAAATAGGTCCCTAAAAAATACAAAGATAAAAAGAAAACATTGATGGTTGTTGGATCACAGAGAAAAACAAAGAGAAAAAGAAAAGTTGAGAAACCAGTACCACTATTTACTAGATGATTAGAATGTGGGATGGTAGATCACTGATAGAGGGACCATCACTATACTTGACTGACTAGAACTGATCACTGATCACATTCTTCATAACCAACATCTGTATAGAGCTGACCCTATGAGCCCCACTTTTCATAGGCTAAGAACTATCCCCTCCCTCAAGGAGTTTTAAATCCACCAAAGTAGATTTTGGCCTCACAAACCTCTCGAGTCAATGGCATGTAAGGTATGTAACCACTAAACCAATTGGCTTAGTGGTTATATATCTTGCATACATTGACTGATATCCCTTATGTCATGGATTCGAGAGATATGGGAGGCGAAAATCTACTTTGGTAGATTTAAAACTCTTTGAGGGAGGGAACAGTTCTTAGCCTGTGAAGAGTGGAGCGCGTAGAGTTAGCTCTAGACAGGTGTTAGCTGTGAAAAGTGTAACCAGTAGTCAGCTCTAAACAGTTAGGGATGGTGGTGGTCCTTTTATTAGTGATCCACCTTTCCACATAGAATAGATGAATAGTTAGGCTATGTTTGGTTCGGCGGTGGGATGTCGGCAACGCCCGTTTATTGCTAGAAAATCGATTCTTCAATAAATTTAGCTTGTTTGGTTCGGCGTTTTCTTTGATTTTGAAAATCAATTTTTGCTTTAGAATCGATTGAGGCAAAGTGAAAATTTTCAGCTTCTTTTCAAAATTGATTTTTCAAAAATTGATTTTCCAAAAAATTTTCCAGATTCACCCACAGGGACTCCAAAATAGAGAGAGAGATATAGAGAGAGAGAGAGAGAACCAAAGATATCCGTCTCCCTTCACAAACTTGCTCGTCGAGTGAGTGTTCATTTGCCTCTGTTTTCCTCCTTTTTACTGTGAATGTGGGCAGAGCGAGTGAAGAGGGTTGTGACATGTGAGTGTGTGGCTATAAGTGATTACTATAGTGGTGTTACTGATGGAGTAGACGCGTGGATGGAGTTGATGGAATTGATCATAAAAATATATTTTTAATATTAATAGTTGAATGAATTTTTACCAAAAAAATATAATTGATTTATTTATTAACTCAATTTTTTTAAAAATTATCTATATTTTTAATCAAATATTAGTAATAGTAATTAAAAAATTAAATAAAAATAAATGAAATATAATAATATAATATTCATACCCTTTCTGGTAATTACATATTCAAAAGTGCTTCTGCTAACTAATATCCAAACAAAATTTATTTTTCAAAATTATTTTTCTGATAACAGTTTCTAAACATAAATCATGTTCATGTAAAATCAATTCTGCTCAAAATCAATTCTTAAAATCAATTCTGCTCAAAATCAATTCTTAAAATCAATTCTGCTTAAACTTAAGTTTACCCAACGAGTTTTCAAACACATATTCTATTGAAAAAAAAATCCTTTCGATATTTCATTTCTTAATACAATTACACACGTAAATCCAATCACTATATAAGTAATAATAATAACACCGAGTGAATCTGTATCAATTAAGGAAATTAAGCAATTATTCCTTCTGGTGAAAAAATATATGATTACATATAATTAAATACTTCTCATGAAATATTTCAATTGACTATACAATAACATTTTATTTATTAAAAGATGCATGGGTTGATTATATAATTCTCAAATATTAAACTTTACATGATCTAATTCTTGAATATCATGAGCTGCGTACACTTTGTATTGAATTGGTCTTTCAAAGATAAGTAAAATTCAAATTTAGTCATACAAAAGGAGTAATTTGTATTGAATCCATAAATTATAGAAAGTAACTCTTTCACTACTTAAATTTTAAAGACAAAATGGTAACAAATATATCTTAGGAAAAAAAATTGTATAATTACTCTATTCAATCATTTTAAAATGATTGCATGGTAACTAACTGAATTTAGGGGGCTTTTCAAAAGTAGTCGAAAGCATTCTATATTATTCCATTCTTAATGCGTGCAGATCCCTCCCGTGAGCGGGATGGATTGGAAACCGATAGATGTTTGATCTATCGGTTCTTAATTACTTAATGTTTTATTTTTTTAAAAAAATTACAGTTATCATTTTATATTTATTTTTGTATTTGTAATTATCATTAAATCTATTGATACTTAAAAAATTTTTAAAAAAATTTAAATAAATAGAAACCGTTAGATCAAACAGATCAGTACCTAAATTTTTTTTATTAAATTTGAATAAAAATATCACAATTAATTTTTCTAGTTTCTCAAAAAGTTTGTCTACATAATATATTTTTCCACTAAAAAAATCTTAAAACAAACACCCAATTAAGTATATCTATATTATACTCTAAAATTTATCATGAGAAATTCAATCAAATTATTTTTTTTTAAAAGTAATTTTACTCATTTACGCTAAACTCAAAACTTATACAAAAGCCAAAAGATTTCTACTCTGCTGTTAAGATAGATACAACAACAACAACAACAAAGCTTTATCCCACTAAGTGAGGTCGGTTACATGGATCGCATTGAGCTCTATCAATGACCAACTCTTTAGATATCTCATTTACTAAAAGGTCCCGTTCAATAATTTCTCTAAGTGTCTTTTTTGGTTTTCCTCGACTTTTTTTCATAGGGCACCAAACCATCTGCTGTTAAGATAGATAATTACTATAAATTCTTTCAGAAAAAAAGGGACAAGTATATTCTTTTATGATCTAACATCACATAATTATGTCTTTCAAATATTTTTTTACATATTATATTTTATTAAAAAATTGATTAAAAACACAAAAAAAATAAAACAATTTACAAATAATCTTGTGCTAAAAATTACTATGAAGCATTAAAATCAAATTACATATTTGAAAAATAAAGAATAAATATTATTGATTTAGTCTTTGAAAATATTTAGTTGTCTCAATTTGGTCTTTAAAAAATCAAATGTCTTAATTTAACTCTAGAAAAATTATATTTGTTTCAATTTGATCATTTATGGTGCTAAATCACAAAATCTATACTTAGCAAATCTTTTTAAAAAAAATTTATTGCCAAAAGTTATTTTGACAAATAAAATGATGAAACTGAGACAAATATAATTTTTACTGGATTAAATTGAAAATTTTATTATTTTAAGAATTAAATTGCAATACCTAGGATGTTTAAGAGAGTAAATAAGTAATGTAGTGTTTAAAAAACAAATTGGTTGATGTCCCTTTGTTTTAGGAGAGGCATCAGACGATTACCTCAGGTTGTGTGTGCCCCTTTACAAGTCTGCACTGGAAGGCAATTGGGCCTTGGCTAAGCCCATGTTGAACGGTAACCCAACGCTGCTGAATGCTGCCATAGCGAAGGGACTGCCCACAGTACTGCATGTAGCAGCAGGAGCCAACCATGTGGAGTTTGTGAGGGAGCTTGTGAAAATGATGAATGAGAGTGACTTGGCATTACAGGACTACAAGGGCAACACTGCCTTCTGCTTTGCTGCTGCAGTGGGAAACCTGCACATTGCTGAGATAATGCTGGACAAGAATCCATCGTTGCCCACAATCAGAGGTGGGGACGGTCTCACTCCTCTTCATTTTGCTGCGTTACAAGGTAGGGCTGACATGGCATGGTTTCTATACGGCATAAGTAATATCGGAAGCTTTGAAGAAGCAGAATGGAACAAGCTATTCCTCACTTGTATAGAAACTGGTATCTATGGTAAGTATGTTGCTTATTTTGTTTGCATGTTGTGTTATGTTTCAAGCACCAACACTACCACAACACCTTGCTGATACATGCGTTCGAGATGTCAAATTTTTCTTCTTTTTTTTTTTCTTTATTAGAAAAAACTGTTTTAGGATCGAGCGTAGATCGAACAAGACACAGTTTTGTTAAATATGACTTGAATAAGATGATCTTTAAAAAAAAAAAAAAGTAACAAGAAAAGTAGAATCAGAGATATTAAATTTTATTGAAAAGATAATTAAAAAAATTTAACACAAGCACACAGATATATATATATATATATATATATATATATATAAAAGTAAATTATTAATTTGGATTTTGAAATATCATGATTATTTCAACTTAGTCCCTAAAAATTCAAATGTGTCAATTTAGTTTTTAAAAGATTGTATTTGACTCATCTTTGTCCTTGAATTTGTTAAATGATTTTCTAATGACAAAAAATTTAAAATTTAATAACTATAAATTTTATTATTTGAAATAGTTCTAAGAGGATTGAAGAAAGAAGTTAATGCATTCAATATTATTCACATTTGAAATACAACTGAAAGAGAGTATTTATAGAAATAAAAGAAACTAATGAGCATAATAGAAAAACCAAAACAAACTGATCTTAACATATTCTAATAGAATATGACGGGTTGTTATTTAACTAACAATCTATCTTATTATTCTAACACTTTCCTCGAAAAGCAACTATTATTTCTTCCATCACTTTCCATGAATTGTGAATACTGTCCTTGTTTCTTCCATGCATTGCAGCTTCCTGACGCCTCCTGTTAAATAGGAATTGAACTTTCTTTCAAGCTTTGAGTTTGACCTCTAACCCACAAATTAAGAACAAACTCTTTAAACTTGGAACTAGAGATGGGTTTTGCCATGTCATGTCATTTGTTATTCGCAAAATAGAAGGAATTTCAGTAACTTGTAGTTGTTTATTGATCACTTTCTCCCCTACAAAGTGAATATTCAATTCCACATGCTAGTGAAAACATGAAGAATAAGATTAGCAGACATAAGTACAATTATCAGTAAAGATCTGAGGAGTGTTAGGAGTGTCACCTCCTTTGACAAGTAATTCTCCAACCAAAGAAGTTAATGAAGACACTTCTGCCACAACATGTGCTAAACTCATGTATTCAGCTTCAGTGGAAGACCTTGAGACCACTTGTTATTTCTTAATTTGCTACCCAAGACACAAAATTCAAACCCAAATACACAAAGGTAATATTCTTTAGCCTAGTAATTGACAAGCCTTGTTGACCACAAAGGTAATTTTTAGCCTAGTAACATACTGAAGTGCACCAACCATAGACCTGTAAACCTGCGGGTCAGCATTACGATCACATATAAACTTTGATAGCCTGGTGCTGCTTGCCATAGGAGAGTTAATACTCTTTGCTTGCACCATATTAGCTTTCTACAACAGGTCACTAATATATTTAGTTTAGTGAGTAACAAGCTTTTTTTTTTTTGATAGAAAAAGAAATATTATTAAGTAGAAAGGAGAGATACAAAGGGAATGGTTACAAAAGGTGGAGGACAAGAGATCCTCCTAAGAAAAAACATGAACATAAAGTAAAGTAAGAGAAACTAACAGACAGCGCAAACACCCCACATAGCCCCTAACAACGTATTAATGCAATAACGCCCTCCAGTCCCTATAAACATCAGATATAGGCATCTCCTTGAACAGCCCATTGGCTGAAACCCACAGTGAAACCACGTAACGAATTCGATCCCATAACATCTGAGTAGGCATACACCGATCATTAAAAACTCTGGCATTTCTTTCCAGCCATATGCACCACACAGATGCGAACAGAGCCGTATTCCAAAGAGTTCTTGGCTTCTAGTTTAGAGGACCCAGATCTTTAAGGGAGAACTTTTTGAAGTTAAGAAATAAGACGAGGGACTCAGATGAGGAACTAGTAATAAGAATATCATCAACATACACAAGGATGTAAGTAGTAAGATGAGGAGTGTTTCTCATAAAAAAAAGAGTAATCACACCTACTTTAGTTGAACTCCAATTTGAATAAAGCCTCCTTAATCTATCAAACCAAGCTCTTGGGGCTTGTTTAAGGCCATAGAAAGACTTATGTACCTTACAAACAAGGTTCTTGTTAGCATGTTCAAAGCCAATATGTTGTTGCATATAAACCTCTTTTGTAAGAAAGCCATTTAAAAATGCATTGTCAACATCAATTTGATGTAAGTGTCATTTGTTTGCCAAGGCAAGACTCATGATCACTCTTATATATGAATGAGGGTTTAACAACAGGGTTGGAGGTTTTATTATAGTCTAACCTTTTTTCTTGAGAGAAATCTTTAGCAACCAACCTTGCGTTATACTTGTTGATTGAACCATCCATAATTTCTTTTATTCTAACTTGCACCCTACTACTTTCCTTCCTTTTGGTAACTCAACTAAGTACCAGGTGCTATTTTATTGCAAAGCATTATATTCTTGAATCATAACTTCTTTCCAACAAGATTGTTTAAGTGCCCCACTAGGTGATATAGGTGTTGAGTGAGCTAAGTAAACCTTTGTTTAAAAACTCCTGCCTTAGCCCTTGTAACCATAGGATGAGTGGAGTTACTAGGAGGTATGGCACTATTATTTTCAAAATCACTTGGTTCAACCATATAACAACAGGAACAATGTGTGTAACATTGATAGGTAAGGTTCCAGCATTATTTATAGTAGACTGTATAGTAGTCACAAGAGAGCATCTATCATTCACCTACACACCTGAATTGCTAAGAATACCTGCATTAGTGTAGTTGTTAGTAGGCACAGACATAGTATGGTAATTATCAACATATTGATCATTTAAAGAAGAATAAATGGGAGGTTTGGCTAAGGGAAAAGACATATTTGAGGTAGTAGAGGTTGACTTTTGAAAAATGGTTTTATAATGAAAAGTAAATTCATCAAATATGATCTTTCTAGAGATATACTACTTTCCAGAGGCATCAAAGCATTTGAATCCTTTATGAATGAGGTTGTAACCAAGAAAGACACAATGGAATGATTTGAAATCAAATTTATGTTTGTTATAAGGCCGAGTTAAAGGAAAACAAGAACATCCAAAAGTTTTGAGAGTTTTATAATCTGGTTTAACTCTAAAAAGAGTTTCAAGAGGTGATTTATTGTTAAGGTTTGGAGTAGGCAGTATGTTAATGATAAAAGTGGCAATTTTAAAGTTTTCATCCTAAAATTTCAAAGGAAGATAGGCTTGAGCAAGCAAAGTTAACCCCATTTCTGTGATATGTCTATGTCTGCGTTCTGCTAAGCCATTTTGATGTGTGTGAGGGCAACTTTTCTATGAATGATTCCTTGAGAACTTAGTTGGTGAATGACCTGAATTCCCTTCCCCAGTCACTTTGAATAGCCTTAATTTTGGAATTTAATAAAAGCTCAACCCGAAAGGCATCATATTTTTGCTTCAACAAATAGAGCCAAGTGAATCTAGAAAAAAAATTGATGAAATGGATATAATAGGTATAACTACTATGAGATTGGATGAGAGCAGGACCCCATACATTAGTGTGAATGAGCTCAAGGGGTTGAGTATAAACAATTTAAGAGGCATTAAAAGGTAATTGATCAACTTTTCCCATACAACAAGCATAATAGAAAGTAGAGAAATCTTTATTCTTCAAAACAATATTATATGATTGCAAAGCAATTCTAAGAACAACATTGGAGAGATGATCAAGCCTATTATACCAGAAGGCATAATCATTTACAATAGAATTCAATGAACTATCAATACTAGAATTGTGATTACAAGATTGATCTAAAATGTTCAAGTAGAGGCTAATGCTTGGGGGAAAACTATGAACTCAAGTCAAAAAGGTTGCTTTTGTCCAAGGAAAGTTATCACACATGCACAAACCTTCTTTAATTTTGCCTTGAAGAATTATTTTGCTGGTAGCATGTTCTTTAACAAAGCAAAGATTAGGGTCAGATTCAAAATAGACCAAATTAATTGTCTTTGGCAAATTTAGAAACACTCAAAAGATTTTTAGTAATATCAAGTACATGCAAAAGGTTTTTTTAGCATAAGAGATTTAGAAAAAAGGATCAGACAAAGGTTTCAAATTTGAATGACCAATATAGTAAATTTGCAAACTTGTTTCATCATCAACATGAACCTTCTCATCACTAAAATAAGGAGATTTCTGCAAGAGATTTCTTTTATCATAAGTAATGTGATCACTATCTCCAGAATCATAGTAACGTTCTTGATCTATCAAAGAATTAGATTTTGCTAGGAGAGTTGATGCTTATAGCTTTGTTGAGATGGTCTAAGACTGAGATTGAGTTTGAGAGACATTATGATAATTGGCTATGCTCATTTGATAATTTGAGTCACACATAAAATAGCATTGAGAGGCTATGTGGCCAGTATTTCAACATACTTGACAGAAAATCTTGGATCCATCTTGACTAGATCAACCTCCTCTGCCTCTTCTTCCACCACAAAAATTAGTTGAAGAACTTTCTCTAGTGTTATAAACTTGATTCTTTCCTCCTGTGTTGATCTTTGATTTTGTGTTAAGTGAGCAACTATAAGATTAGATAACTTGTGTTTTTCAAATCTAGATTCCTGTGCTAGCAAAAGAGTCTCCATATTTGTTATTGAATAAGGTTCCAATCTGGTTGAAATAGAAGTGATAAAGGTGTCGTAGTCATTAGATAAACCATAAAAAATTGCTTCTATATGATAACTTTCTAATATTGGATACCCTATAGCTATAAATGCATCTACTTTAGCTTTCACTTTAAGAAGGTATTCATTAATACTCTTTCTTGGTGGTACAAAGTTGTGATTCTAATTGTCTGATCTCAGCCTTAATCTTTGATTCAAGAAGGCCATAACTCTTTCCCTTACTTGAACTGAAGTACTGCAGCTAACAATGCGAGTAAGCATTGAATTAGTCATGGATGACAAGAGCCAAGACAACAATAACTTATCTCGTTGTTGCCAAGCCAGAATATCACCACTTATCTTTCCTAGCCTTTCATCTTCTTCATTGCTATACTTTAGAGGTTTTCTTGCATCTTTCTCAAGGAATTTCGCCAATTCATAGCCAAGAATTGTTGCATGCACTTGCTGCTTTCAAAAATAAAATTAGTGTTATCTAGCTTTATAGAGATCGGATGAATGAATGATTTGAACTCATTCTTCTAAGCAGAGGGCTGAGAGACTTATGGAGCTTGATGAGAACGAGCAGAAGGATTAGTGAAAACACTCTCCATTAGAGAAGAGATGCTTGATACCATGAAATAGTTCTGAGAGGATTGAAGAAAGAACTGAATGTATTCAATATTATTCACACTTGCAATACAATTGAAAGAGAGTATTTATACAAATAAAGGGAAGTAATGAGTATAACAAAAAAAAACTGATCTTAATAGATTCCAACAGAATATGATAGGTTGTTATTAAGCTAACAATCTACCTTATTATTCTAACATAATTTAGCAATAAAAATGATCAAATTTATATGAATGTGATTTTAGGAACTGCATTGAGACACTTGATATTTGAGGGTCCAAATTGAGATAATTGTAATCTTTTAGAAGCCAAATTAGTAATTTACTCTTTTTTAAATTTGACTTGTCAATATGTTTATGTTGTGTGTCATGTGTGTCTATATCAATATTTATGCATGAATATTGTCATGTGTCACAACTATAATAAAACTAGGAATTGTGACAAGATTTAGAGTGAGCATGTATAATTAAGAGTGTCATATTTTGTTTAATACAAGTATCTTGCCCTAGTTAAACTTGGGCACAACTTATTCTTCAAAATTTGTGTGCTTTATATGTGTATGTATATGTGTGTGTGTGTGTCTTACCAAAACTGGATGATGAGATTTCTTCCAGCACCTGCAATTCTAACTATTTTCAAGAATTTTATATATAGATTTAGCATTGAAAATGTTGGAAGATAGGCCAACGCTAGCTTTAGCAACGGATGAAAATGATGAGCAGACAGGTTTGCATGTCCTGGCTCAGAAGCCTTTAGATTTTGGAAGTCATAGTCCAGGACAACCAAGCAAACTCACGAAGACAGGTAATATTTATGCCTTATAGATTTAATTATATTAGTTATTCCTTGGAATATATTTGAGTCGAAAAGAATGCATAAGAGGCTAAAGACAAAAATAAATTGCCTCATTCAATTTTATTTTTGCCAAAATCCCAAGAATCACCCTCACCTTAGGGGATGTGTGCAATAAATCTCTTTAAACTTTCAATTTTATGCGTTGATCACTATTTTATCCAAAGTCAATGACACTTGTCTCTATAAGTTTAAAAGCCTAAATCACTAAAAAAAAAGTATATTTGATCTATCATTTCAAATGAGAAAATAAGGAAATTTTTTGTCTTTTTTTTCTTAAATTTTTACAATAAAAAATCCCTTTGGATAATAAATTTCATGCTTTTTTTTAACTAAATTGACTATTTTCAACTAAAATGTACATATAGTGTAAGGGTTTTGACAAAAAAGAAAAATAGAAGTTAATTGTGGGGTTATGTTGAACAAAATTGAAAGTTTAGGGGGAATCTGTTGCGAATTTTTAAATTTGAGAAGTACATTGCACGTACAAAGCCCTAAATTAAGGAGGACTTTTGACATTTTACCTTTTTTTTTCTAATATATTCTTCTCAGTTCAAACATACTAAATCTGTATGTATGTATATATATATATTACCAACAATTTTTTTGGCTAAAATCATACAAATTCCTTAGAATTATCCAATTAAAGGAGTAAATTTTGTGGGTTCATTTATGTTTTTGGTTTTGTTCATCCAAGTTGTGAAATTATGTGTTTTAGGTATGAAGCATAGTCTACCTCTTCAACTTGTTGATCGCCTTTGGAAAGGAATTCTCAGTTTAGTTGACTCAAAGTTGGAGGTGAGAAGAATCATAAGTACACCATCACAACTATTATTTGATGCTACAGAGGTTGGCAATTTTGACTTTCTAGCTGTGCTTATGCGCTCTTACCCTGACTTGATTTGGGAGATAGACAAAAGAAGAAGAAGCATAATTCATATTGCTGTTTTGCATCGCCATGAAAGCATCTTCAATCTCATACGCGATATTGGTTCAAACAAAGATATCATATTGAAATACGAGGACATTGATGATGGAAACAACATATTGCATATGGCTGCAAAGTTAGCACCACGAAATCGGCTTGAGTTAGTCTCTGGAGCAGCTTTTCAAATGAAACTTGAGCTATTATGGTTTGAGGTATTTCTATTTTGAATAAATTATTTTTTCTCCATAAAAGATTGCACTCATCGTAATTTAATTTTTAAAAAATTAAATGTCTTAATTTAGTACTCAAAATGTTGTGTTTGTCAAAATAATTTTTGGTAACGAAAATTTTAAGATCGGCCAATGATAGATTTTGAGATTTAGACACAAAAAAAATCAAAATGAAACAAATACAATCTTTATGAAATCAAATTGAGGCACCTAATCTTTTAACTTCCAAAATGAAATATCTAGTTTCTTTGCTACATTATAAATTAAAATTGAAGAAAACTCTGTTTTAGTCTTGGATAGATATGCAAATTTTTAATTTGGTCATTTAGTAATTATTTCTTTTAATTTAGTCCATCAATTATTATTTTCTTGTAATATAATCCTTTAATCCCATCTTCATCTAAAATTTAGCACCAAATTTAGTAGTCCGAGTAACTTGAATGTCAAATTTGATTCACATAATGCTAATAAACAAATAATGTCCAAGTCAACAGACTGTTAGCTTTGATGTAAAATTTTGGATGAAGATAACATAAAGAGTAAAAATACAAATTGGTGATACAATTCTTATTATTTGGTTTTTGAAATTTAAATATTGAACGAGTTATTACAGGCTAATTTTTCTAGAAGACCAAATTGTGCATAAACTTATTTTTAAGATGCTGACTCAATAACATTCAAAGATTAAATAGTATAGAGCAAAATATTTAGAGACTAAACAATGAATCAATGTGTCTTTTACGGAGTAAATTATTAATATAATGGTGATATTACCAGTATGTATAAAGTTTTTTTAAAAAAAGAATGATTTGTGGATGATCCAATTAAACGTGTCCACCTATGTTCTCTTAAAAAGCCTAAAAGACAAATAGTTTGCTCCTATGTCTTAACATAGATTTGGTAATACATAGTGAAAGTGGTCTAATAAGCCTTTCTACCAATAGACATATGAAGTCATTACAATGGCTAAGTAATCTAACACTAACTAAAAGAAGAAAAAAAAAGAATGCTATATTATGAGAAATTATGATAAGTGCCTTAATTTATGGGTTTGGTTCCTTGATTCCCAAAAGTGGGTCAATACACAATGTGTCTCTCATACCCCTCACTAACTTGTGAAGAACTCTTTGACATGTTAGGAGATAAGGAAGATTCTACCACCATCATATATGAAGATGAAAAACAATGAAGGTAAAACACCTCGTGAATTATTCACTAAGGAGCATGCAAAACTACGAGAAGAGGCAGAGTCATGGATGTTGAGGACAGCTGACTCTTGTATGGTTGTTTCCACTCTTATTGCCACTGGAGTGTTCACTGCAGCATTCAGTGTTCCAGGTGGTAACAATGATGATACAGGAACTCCAAATTACATGAGGAAACCATCATTTCATATGTTTGCAATATCAGATGCTATTGCAATGATCTCGTCTTCAGCCTCCATACTGATCTTTCTGTCTATCCACCTTTCACGTTACGCAGAGTATGATTTCTTCAAGTCTCTACCCTCAAAGCTGATATTTGGGTTGGTAACACTCTTTGTCTCCATAACAAGCATGATGATAGCTTTTAGCAGTGCCTTCTTCATATCATATTACCATGGCTTGAAGTGGGTCCCTATATTCATCTCAGTCCTTTCATTCTTGCCAATACTTGTATTTTTGTTTCTACAATTTCGACTATTGTTTGATATATTTTACTCAATTTATTACCTAAGGTCTTTGTTCCGACCAAGCAAGCATATGCTTTATTAGACAAAGTAGAAGGTCATATTTATACTCTGTTTACCTCAGTTTTAATATATATATATATATATATATTCAGCTTTTCATTTGGGAATGTGCTTATTTAGTAGCATGTTTATGCCCAGGACCGGATCATTCACTTTAACAAATTGAATAAAGTTGGGATGTTGGCTATAATTGGCATTTGGCAAAATATATGATTACTGCTAGCAACGAGAATATGTGGCATGGCTGGTTGGGAAGTTCTTGAATGTACTGTTTGTTGAAAAAAAAAAGAAGATAAAAGAACAACTTAAATTTTTCTAAATTACACTCTGGAAAAAGTTTCTAACACCTTAGAAATAACAAACAACACTCATTCATGGAAACAAGATGCGAAATCAAACTTTAATGTTTTGTTATATAACATAAAATCATGAATTTGTTGTTTATAATATTTCAATATGCTAATTAACAACATTCATAAGAAAGAATTGGAAGAAAAACCATACCTTGATCCATAGAATTTCTCTACAAAACAATCAAGCTTTTCTATATTGACATGAGAGCTTTTACTTTATGTTTTGTTATGATGGATGCTCAAAAAATCCAAAACCGTATAACTTAGGAAATTATAGCCCACTTATAATGCCTATGGATCTAATCCACAAATGGTAATGTTAGTAACTAAACAACACATAAAGGGTAGAGAAGTAACCTTCTTGTATTATTTAGGGGTAATCTAGTCTTTTTCCTTGAGGGCGGTAAACGTAAGAAGGGTAAATTTGGCACACCAAGTGATGAGTGGCGTTGATCCAATTGGAGGGAGCACAATCGTAATTACTCTTTTTCTTCCCCTGCGGGGTATATGATCAATGATTATTATTAGAATACATGTGTACCCAAGAAGGAAGTTGAATTAAACATTTTTTCTTTGGAAAGAAGTTTGATGAGGTTCCTGAAAAGTGTTATTAAGTTCCTAGAATGATTTTCTTAACTTATCTTTTTACAAATTATTTTTATCAAATAAGTAAAAGCAATAAGTAGTAAGACAAATAGAAACACAAAAGATATATAGTGGTTTAGAGATATCCTGAAAGATATTTCTATGTCTACTACTCAAAAACACAGTATGAGAATTTATTACGGGAAACTATAACATTTACAACAAGCAACTTAGTTAAGGCTCAGCTCTTCACTTTTATGCTACACACTTAGCAACCTCTAACTATGGCTCATCAGGTTCCTGCTTTTCACGTCCTTAGCAAATGAACCACCAGGTAGATCACTATAGACCTTTTATAACCTTTCCCTCTGAGAGGATCAACTAATCGCTTTTACACCTAACAATCAGGAACCACAATAGGTTCCTAACCATAACAAGTTTGCTTACTAGACTAATCAAAGAATACAAAGATGAATAAGTACACTCAGAACTTTTTACAGAGAGCACACTCACTAAGAGAATATGAAACAATACAGAACTCCCTCAAAATATATGAAGTAGTATAAGCACACAGCTTAAGCTCTTTCAGTCTATTTTTCTCTTCAGTAACCATAGAACGTTGAAATGAACTCTTTATATAGTCTTTGAGAAGCTAGCCGTTGTAAGTAATTGCTCTTTCAAAATGATCTTTTGAATGCTTGAGTTAATTTGCTGATTGCCTTCAAATCAAGTACCTCGAATAAGAAACTTCATTACTTGGGATAAGGAAATAAAACTACGTTTAACTATATGTCTTCATTCTATGTAGATCTTCCAGAAATATACATCTCTAACTTATTCTTTCTATTTTTCTGCATCATTCATTCTTAATGATGTATGAACGACTTTATTCCTTTTTTAGGGACCTTAGCATTTAATACGTAATATTTACTTTTTCGTGGTAACTAGTAACATTCCTTTTCTATACTGCAATTGTTTCTTTTGCATTAATCCATAAGTAATTATCAATTGTTAGCAATCTTCAATGATGACTAAGATTTTTTCCTTTTAAAGCATGATTCTGTTTCTAATCTTGGTGCATTAAATGCTTGGGGCTCCAAGATCTGATAGTTGCTAAAAAATTCTCGTTGGAACCTTGACTCAACAATCTCCCTCTTTTTGATTAATAGCAATCCATGATGCTCCCCCATGGTCATTGTAGAAATTAGTTTTTATGATTCCCCATAGAAGATGCAAGTTTCTAGTGGCAGGGACCTAAAACTTATACCTTTGTTTCTAAAGCAAGTGATTAGTAGTGCTTTAAATAAGTTACAGAAAAGATTAAGGAAAGTATCACATTGTTTGCTCAAATAAAATACGGTTTACATGGGTAGAAACAAAATCATATGTTATCATATTCATCCCCTTATTGCCATAAAATTGAAAAAGGGTGAAAATTTAAAAGAAGTTAACTAGGATCCAAAGCAATCAAAGATAAAGCATAGTCAAACTAGCACCCAAAATTAGGATTCTAATATTCTAAAGCCATACAGGCCAACCAAAAATAGTAATATGAAAATCATCAAATACTAGGAGGCAAGCTAGTCTTGGCAGCATCAGAGGTAAGTGGGACAGCAGATAATGGTAGGACAACTAATAGAGGTGGCAAAACCAAGGAGTTAAGCTTTGCAATGATGACTCTACTCAATCAATTAATCTGTGAAGCTTGACAAACTCTCCATTGATATGTTCTTGAAGGTGCAATAATTCTTCGGATAGATGAGAATGAAGGCTCTCCATAGAAGTACTCACCCCAATGAAAAGGGTGGCAGCTATGTTTCGTTCTGCTTCTTCAATGCTAGTAGTGGCAGTAGCAGGAATTTTGATAGCAAAAGCATCAAGGGCATCATTATTAGGAAGCAGTGAGACGGTAGGTCCTGGTAGGTAGGCTCAAGGACTAGTAGAGACAAGTGTTCAGAAGAAGGGACAGTTGGATGGAACTCTATAGAATATTCCATTGAATCTTCTTTATCGGTAGGAGCAATGCCCTGCAAAACTTTCTCGGTGTAGAAGCAGAGCTTTCTTCAACCATAGTCATTGTGGTCTTCCCACTAGCAAGTCGTGTTGACTTTCTTGGTGTAGAAGCTCTCCTTTTCAAGGTGGAGCCTGTTTTTTGCTTTCCCTTTCTTCTAGCGGGTCCTCGTCTAATTTAGGGTTTGCAACCACTACAAATAAATTTCTATTTAACATTAGTCATTTAATGTCAGTTCCCAAAAACTGACGGTGTAATAACCATAAAAATAAAATATAAATGTGTGTCTGTGAACTACGCTTACTATTTCAATATACGGTACTATTCACATGTATAATATTATTCATGTATATGATACTGTACACATATACAATCAAAATACTAGATGTGGTTTGGTCATAAGAGAAAACTAGAAAGAAGTTCGTCAGAGAAAATGATGTTTTATGTGAGAAAATACACTTAGGGACTAAAATGAAAGGACTGAATTGAAAAAACTTAAAAGTTTAAGGTGAAAGGATAATTTTTCATTAAGTTCTCAATAGTAAAGCCGCCTTCAACTTTTCCATGGTTGCACAATAAACTAAATGATTAATATACACAGTAAATTAAATTATTTTATTAGAAATGTCATTTTTAGAATAGTAAATTGAATATTTTATTAGTGCATAGTATTAAATAGTACCATTGACTTTTCTTATAAATAGGCCCTTCCATTTTACTTCTAAACTCACACTTTCAACTTCTCTTCTTCTCTCCTTAAGTTTTCTTGCTCTGATACTAGGTCTCCGAGATTTTGGGCCTTTCCTTTTCAACTTAGGTGAGGATACTATGCCCTTTTTTATGTCTTTCAAATTTTAGAAGTTATTTTCCTAAGTATGCTTTATGGTTGCGGCTTTAGCTGATCTTCCACATCAGAAAAAATGTCCTTAGCTGTCTATATGTTATTTTTATTTTTTTATTACCAAAATAGAATGTAAATTGTGAAGAATACATGTTTAGGAAAGTTCTGACTAAAGAAAGACCTGGTACTTAAGTGTGTCTATTGCGACCTTCTACTCTTTCTTGGGAACTTACATGGTGTACTCTTTTACAAATTGTATCCTCTATTTCTAGTATGAATAGTATCTGTAAGGATGAATAGTAATTGTATGTATGAATAGTGACTATACATATGAATAGTAACAGTATGTATAAACAGTATCTATACGAAAACAACCCTAACTTGTTTTCTCTAATCTTTCATGAAAATCTCTATAGTGAAACATTAAAATTCACTTGTGTACTCTTGTCTGTAATGACTTAGAGAAGTGATACTTGTACGGAATCCAAGCGAGTGGAACAACCCCGTTTTAATAAGGTTTTAGCATTACTGATGATAAAAAGTATGTCGTAGGACACTCCCAAAATTCGTAGTGGTAAACTGGATTCAAAGTGGCGAATCTAGGAAATTAATTAATCCAGAAGTATGGATAAGACGAAACAAGTATTTCATGATGATGTGAAGTTTGAATCTTTCCAAAAACAGCTTAATTGTTATCTTGATTTGTGGTTTATAAACCTATAATATAGTTATATATGATACCTGTTATATAAATGAATATTACATTGTACCTCTGGTTATGATATGAAATATTGTACTTTTGATTGTGATTGAGTGGGATAGTATACCCTCTCATAGCAAGGCGAAAAACCTAGTTTAAAGGGTGTCTTGACCAACGAGTGTGGAGACAATGATTCCCTCAGTAGGGATATAGTCCGGGTTGATAACAGATCTGTGAGGTGCCCTAGCTGAGAGGATGAGGTTGTGCGTCATGACAGAAATAAACAAATTTGGTGAGCTAGCCCATGTGTGCTCTCTGGGATATATGTTTATTGGTTAAGTTTGAGCCTTTAGGTATACTTGCATGACTGATAATGTATTTGAATTTTATTAACGCGAGGCCGATTAGCTCACTGAGTTTTAAAGCTCACACTCTGTGTGAAATCTTTTTGTTCAGATCAAGTTGTTGCAAAGAATACCTGCTAGAAGAGTAGATCACTTCAGACCTTTCCACTGTCAGGTAGGCCTCTTTTTGTTGTAGATTATGTTGCTCTGTAATCGTCTAGGACAAATAGGTCAGGGGTTTGGCATATCTAGCTTATAGTTCAGTATAATAATGTATTTCATAAAGAGTATTTATTATTATATGCAAGTTATCTCTATGTATTTCAAATAAGGAAATTCTATATGTTTTCTTCATATTTATTTAATAAGGAATGATTATTTTGATAATACGGAGATAATTTCTAATAATTTAACTCGTGGGTAGAATATATGGAAAGGCTTCCAGTGATAAAAAATTTATCATTGTGCTGGTCATGTGCCCAGGTAACGGGTCGTGACAGACGACAAATACGTAAAAGTCAATTTTTTTAAAAAATTTAGTATCAATTGTTTATAATCAATTACAAATGATATTAAATATTTTTTCAAGCTCTAATTCCGCACTAATCAAACATAGAGAAACTTCCTCATATATTTATTCACTTTAGTCCCCTTCACAACCTACAAGCATATGAAGTCTTCTAGGATGGAAGGATCCATCTTTCCAATGCATTCCACAAGACCACTACTCTCCAACCACCTTAGCCACTCTAGAGGTCCACAATTATCAAATCCTCCCACAAACATTTGTATTTTCCATGTAATTGCCACGATCGGCTACTTGAGCACGAGAGCGACACAGTGACAATTTCCTTCGTCACTATAAGCCTAACTATTATCCTATATTTACTTATTTGTTAGTTGAATTCATTATGCTCTTTTAGATTAAAACTCATTGGGTCTAGTTTGAAGAAGAAAACATGAATAAAAAAGGCCCCTTAGGAACCTTGATGATGAAATCTAATGCTCAGAGCTAAGGTCCCACGTCTAACCTACTTTCTGCCACTCCAGCACTAAATGCCATGCCTCTCTAGGTGGCTGGCACTCAGTGCTAGCCACAACAGGGGCCTTCTACCTTGCTGGCACTAAGCACTGCATTGTGGTGCTTAGCGCTGGTAAGCTAGAAACCACCTTTCTCTTAGTTTTCCACCTAGTTCCAGCCACAATTTTCAAGCTTTAAAAGGGGTTTAAAATAGAAGCATCTTATTATATGAAAGAGGGACCAAATTCGCATCCCTACACCTTATTAAAAATAAAATCACATGAATGCAATTCATAAACTCTTATGAAAATCAATTTATATAATCAATAAACATAACAAAACATAACATTTCCAAACAAGACCTCTTAGGTGACCTACGACACTATAGAGCATCTTAGGAAGATGAAACAAACTAAAGACATATAAATAAAAATAGAGCTCGACCCTACAACGGGCAATGGTGCTCTGCTACTTCTCGAATGAGAACTCCTTGATAACCGGGAAATCTGCACAAGAAAAATGTATATGGAGGGTATGAGTTTTAAACTCAGTGAGAGACATGGTAATACCATAGCCAAACCTGATTACTTTTCAATTTAAATAACATGTCTGAAGGCCACACTAATACATGAGACAAATAGCACAACAATCATCATAAAATCAACATTCCAATCCTAATCATTATCATAAACACAAATGGTACTCGTCTAGTTATGAGGATGCTTCTTGGGAGTCTAGCTCAACCTGACCCTCGGGAGCTATACTCAACCCGATCCCATCCATTCTACCATAAGATGTGTCAATCACTTGTATTTTGACAAGGCGACCCTTGGGAGTCTCTAATCAACCTTGTTTGATCCTTATGTTAGTACGAAAATAAACTCGGCAAGTATACCGATCAAACGAGCAATAAAGTGATGAATCGAGTGTCATTTCTACAGGGATTAACATGCTAAGTACCCAAGAAATTGAATTATATTAGTTAGATAAACCAGATTGGATTGAAGACATCTCTAAATTAAGAACTGAGAACTTGAATTAAAATAGACAGCCAAAATAACACACAGTAAATTATCAAAGAAAGATAATCAAAATGGAGCCTAGGGTAATCCCTCTCTTTCCTCCTAGGATATGCTAACTCTCTCTTTCCCGTGCTGTTATCATGAACTACAAGCTAATCTAAGGATCCTAATGTACTTAAACGAATTCTCCTGAATCTCAACTAAGCCTTCCTAACAAAACACAATACCTTATGCTTGTTAGTTTAATTACCAAACAAATCCTATTATAGATTAATTGAGATTAATTACTATATTCCCATATAATTAACAAACCCCTTTCCTAATTTTAGAATAAAAGGCTCACCTTTCTCATACACAGTTTACTCTCACTTCCCTCACCAAAGTTTAGTTCAATCACCACACAATACCATAAATTGATAAAAGATATGGAAAGCAAAATATAAACAAACAAAAAAACATGTAATTCATTGATAAAAAACAAAGTTACAGAGATAATTCATCTTCCTAATCAGAAAAAAGAGTTCATAGCAACCCTAGATAAGAAATTTAGCTACTTGTTGAAATAAAAAAGACAAAAAACAGTAAAGAATTGAGAAAAATCCATGAATATGAGGTTGGATTGATGGAAATCGGGCCCCAGATGTTCTTGAATTGGATTCCTTTTCATTTTTCAACAAAAATAGCATTCCTTAGTCTCTTCTCGTGCTCAGAATGACCTCAGAATGCTGCCTTTTTTCTATTTATACTAGGAACACATGGCAAGCATTGCGACCCACCATTGTAGTGGTATGATCCACCACTATAGTGGTGATATCACCAAATCCTGCGTAAGTGGAGCATTATGGTCAACAGCGGGGTAATTCTTCAAGCTTTAGTGTTTTCCATTGTAGAAGGTAATGAGAAATGCTTCATTTTCTAAGCTAGGGCACTGCAGTGTTCTGCTATGGCCTTTAGTGCTAACAAGCAATTTTGGGTCTAGAGCTTACTACTACAATGGTGAGTGATCAAGAGGAGAACTTAAGGAGGCCCTTCAATTTTGCAGTGCTGAGCATCCATTGCTATAGCGATGGATGATAGAAAGGGAATTACATCTTCATCATCATCAAAACAACTTCATTAAGGCCCATCTTCTTACACAAGCTCTTCACCCACTCATCCCTACTTAAGAAATCAATAAACTATCAATTACCAGAAGTATTTGATCATGAAATTATTCAATTAATAAAAACTCTAAGAAATTCTAAAGTTACCAAAACCAAGAGAAATAAAGGTTGAAAACATAATTTCAAGTAAGATGGAGGTTAAAAACACAAGGTAAAATAAACCTAATTAATGTTAAATTTAGGCTTTAACACCCTACTCCTTGCTATTTTAGAGGAAGGTACCAATAGTACAAACCAATATCATACATTTAGTAATTATAATGCAACCATGATGCATGTGAGTTGCCTTCTCAGAAAGTCATACATGGAATCATCACCAACCTAAACAGCCAATACATGAGGCAATGCAACATTATTCCGTGTTCATATATTGTCTCACATGATATTACATTCACCCAAACTATATAATCATCAATCAAAATCCGTCCCTATGTTGTCACTATGTTCACAATCAACTTAACCTAACCGCATGTTATCTAATTTATAAAGCTAAGATATGGCTAGGGAATCATCAAATCTACTCACCTAGATTCCTCGCTAAACCTTTATCATGCCTTATCAAGATTTTTCAATTAAAGATTATCGTGATCGATTTTCCTACCGTTTGTTTGAAAAGAAGAAGTTAAAACTAAAACAGAAAAGTTCACTACAAAAAACATAAGTTTAATGTCAATTATTTAGCATTATGCAGAAGGTAATTTTATTAAAGTATTTTCTAGAAATAGCATGAGACTGAACTATTGCAAGCTTGAAGACAGCGCATACAATTTACCTCACCAAGCTACTTAATTTATCGCTACCACTACCTCTCCCGACGCTGCTAAGAATGCCCGATCAGCAATCCAATTCCTCTGTAGGTAACAAATTATGTTAGGATTGGAGGAGATGAACCTGCATACACTGGGAAGAGTATAGAGAAGAGAAGGATTTGGGGATTTCAACTGAAATCAAAGAGAGGGAGGAAATCGAAGTGCATAAGAGAAGTTGAAGTATTTTGTAGGTAATCTTTTTCGATTTGAGCTTTCTCCTTAGTTTCTATGTTTTTTTATTCTATCAAACAATGTTAGGGATTATAGTTTCATTGGCATCACTGTATGATTTCTTATTCTCACTTTGAGTTGCTATATGGTTTAGGCTTCTCTTTATTTCTGAATACTATTGATTTATGTCTGTTCATTTCTTTTGTAATTGTTACACTTGAATCGTTATCATTATGTCTGTTCAAGATTACACTTGAATCTTGGCTGATAAATTTACTTGGTGCTTGCCAAGGTTCAGCTCATAAATTAGCTAACTGAGACTTCAAAAAATGATAAGATAGAGCAGTGCTCAAACAACAATAAACTTATATCTACAATTGTATTCTACTAAGTTAGTATTGTACTTTTCAAATTGCAAGACATGATTTCTCTATCTTCTTTTGATCTCAGTGTACTGTACCTTTACACAAACTCTCTCCCTTTCTCTGTATCAATTTATATATATATATATATATATATATATCCAAATAATGAATTTATATTTTGAGATTCTTTACTTTTTTATTGATTAATGGAATGATTTTAGGCATTTATATTTTAAGCTTCTCTAAGTTACCTTTTGATATGATAACGAAAGGTAAAGAAAGAAGAGAATTTGCTTTACTGTTTTTGGCCACTTTGATACCCAATACATGAATAAGGTTAGCAAACTTACTTTGTTTCAATCTTAAAATTTTATCAAGAATGTAGGAATCAATTTTAGGTTGTTCAAGTGTAGGTATGACAAAAAAAGATATGAAGGATTTTGGTCAAGTTATTATTAAAATGTAATAATTTGTCTAGGTTTTCCTAGAAGCAAAAACCTTACTTCTTTTTACCCAAAAATTACCAAATTCTCTAGAATGTGAGTTTGATATGTTAAATATCTAGTGTCAAAATTTCAAATCAAACTCAAACTCTTTTTTCAGACCCTTTAATTAATCTAATTTCTTTTTTCAGTTTTGTTTCAAGATGGAAACTGTCTACTTTCTCTCTAAGTATTATTTGAACCTTTAAGTGACCTTATAAGATCAAAAACTTTCTAGTTTGGCAAATTTATGTGTTAGAAACACGTTGTAGAATTTTAGCTACAGATTCGCCTAATTGACCCCTCATCTCTACCAATAATTAAACTTGTTCTATTTAAATCCCAACACAAGATGCCCTATGTTTTGTTGTTATTTGAATAACAAAAAAATTTTAGATTTTAACGAAACTCCATATTTAATCTTTAACATGTTATTTACCTTTTGTAGAAATTTCAAGCAAAATTTCTTTCATTTAATCCCTGAACTAAGCAAGTTATCCTAACTACACTGTTCTGTTATAAAATCTGGTTCTTTCAAAAAAAAAATTTAGTTAAATAGTTTTTTCTCCTTTTCTTAATCCATTTTTTTGCAATCTCATATACACTGAGACAGATCATAATTGCATTCCTACCATGATTCCTCTTTTGAGTCTATAGTGTATTGTATTCATATGTATATATAAATCCTGATCAAGATTGGTTGGAATACCTGCAGAGTGTAGAGCTGACAAATAAGGCAATTGATTTTTTGAAGGGAATCTTCGATGCATTTGATAGGGATGGTGTATGTTATTCCTGCACAAAATCTTGAATACTTCTTTTCTAACCCTTCCTATTTTGTTGTTTTTAACTTATAGTTTATCAGTGAATTTTTACTCTAACGTGGCACTTACAAGTTATGCCTAATTATGCTTGAAATTTGACCATATCTTTTTGTCCATCCAGGATGGGGTTCTTCAGCCTCCTGAAATTGAAGAATTGTTTTCTACTGCTCTAGAAAGGTTGTTTGGTTTACATTTACATGTACAATTAATTGTTTTCTTTTGTGGTGATAATTGACATCAATCCATTTAGTTGACCATCATTCTATTGTCTTGCTATTTCAATATACAAATTTTACACACTATTGATCATTGGAGAGTAGGATGATTTTAAATTGCAACAGGAAAATGCACAACATGCAGTCATTGTGGACAATAGTTGTGGCCTAATGCAGTTGCAAAGCCTACTGCAACTACAATATAGTAGCCACAGTTGTAGTTATGGACCATAATTTTAAATCTTGGTGGGTATTTATTTGAAGGTTCAAAAGTCCTATATACTCCCCCTTTCATTACATAAATGGATTGGCTCACATGTGACACTAGTGTGTTTTCAACCTCATACTTTTCATTGATAAATAAAAAAATGCAAATAAAATGAGGATATGATTAGAACTTTTCTTGTGAAAGATGCTGATAGAAAATTGGCTAGAGTTCTTGTAGTATCCATTTATTATCAGTGAGTGAAGTTACAGAAGCACATGTGGGGTTATTTCTAGAGGCATGTTTGCTTGTTTATTTTCTTTGTCTCTTCACTTTAAGCCTTCTCTATGTTCTCAGAATGGTTTGCTTTGAAATTTGGGACACACTTAGATAGGAGACATATCACACCTTGGCTCCCATGTACTACAGGGGCGCTGCTGCTGCTATCATTGTCTATGATATTACCAGCGCAGTATGATATCATTCCCTAAATATTTCTAAATTTGTATTGAAATAGATAATATATGATATTTATCAATTAATTGTTTTCTAAGATATGAATATGATTGAAGTGCGAATATGATAAGATGCTGATATTACTTTTTCGTTTCTACTTTATATATACACTAATAGTAAAACCTGTAAAATATGGATTATGGAACATGATTTGTACTTCTTATCACACTAGAACAATGGAATCCTCTCTGTAGAAGAAATAATGAAATAAAATTTTGTATAAGAAAGAAGTAAAAAGGAGAGGGAGAGGGTTTAAGAAAGAAAAATGGGAAAAGTGAAGTGCATGGTTATTAGTATCATATGTATCGTGCGATTCATATATCGATTCAACACAAAATCTCAGCAGAAAGATACAGATGGCATGGTGAATCTCTTTTGAACCAAAATTGCACTTGGACTCATGAATCTGGTCCCTGAATCATGTGAATCCTGATTGAAAATGAATTGCATGATACAGTCCCTCCAATGGCTTTTGGGTCACTTGACCTGTTCTAAAAATTGCTTAGAATGCAGCGTTTGTGCAATTTTTTTTCTTGAAGAAGACAGAGAGCTCCAAAAATGATCCCTCACAATAACCCAAGGTAGAAACACAAGAGACAACACCTAAGTTAGTGCTTTTTCAGTCCCCACTATGGTACTGCCTCTTCCATTGTCTATGCGTTTACCTCCCACACAGGCACACAGTGATACTTTTCTATTCTCTTTTATATTCTAGTCCCCTTTGATGGCCTCTCTTCTTTTTGTAGTATTTTATTATTTTATTGAGGTAATAGGTCAAACAAAGAAGAAAAGGGAGGTTGATATTACATGGAACCGTTATGAGTATGTTCCACCCAATAGGCTTTTAGTTAAGTGCAAGTATTGTTCACATAGTTATTGGGGTAGTGTTGCAAGGATGAAGCATCGTCTTACTGGGACTAAGACGAATGTTAACACCTGTCCATTTGTCCCCGATGAAGTTAATGAAATGTTTTTGAAGCTCTTAACAGATATAGATAAAGCCAAATAGGCAAATAGTCAAGAATTCTTTGAAGGAGTAGGCACCTATGATAATACAAAAAAAGGAACAAAATTATTAAAGCAGCAGACAATGAATGAAGTGCTTAAAGATAGAAAGTTGATGATTCAAGACATTTGTAATTGCATCTATGGCAATGCTTTGCTATTTAATTTGGCAAGAAATTCCTTGTTTGGCCAAATGCTGAAATATGTTGGAAAATATAGAAGGGGTTTAAAACCTCCTACTTTTCATGAGGTAAGAGCATCTTACTTGAAAAAGGCAGTTAAAAACATTCAAGCAAGTTTGGAGAAATACAAGATTAAATAGGAAAAATGTGCCTGCACTTTGATGTGTAATGGTTTTAAAGATGGAAAAGGCAAGTCACTTACCAATTTTTTGGTTAATAGTCCAAGTGAGACTTTTTTTTAAAATCTATTGACACCAGTGATGTGATCAAGGATGCTAGGCAAATGTTCAATTTATTGGATTCCATGGTAGAAGAAATTAAGGAGGATAATATAGTGCAAGTTGTGACAGATAGTGCTTCTAATCTTGTGGCTGCTGGAAAGATGTTAGAGGAGAAAAGAACAAAATTGTTTTGGTCTTCTTGTGCAGCTCACTACCTTGATTTGATTCTTGAAGACATTGGGCAGCTTTCGATATTATTAATACCATTACAAATGCAAAAAAAGTCACAACTTTCATTTATAGATACATATGGGTCCTAAACTTATATAGAAAGCATTCTAATGGAAGGGAATTAGCTAGACTAGTCACAAGGTTTGCAACTTCTTTTCTCACCCTACAAGGTATAATGCTGTAAAAGAATGCTTTTTGGTCTATGTTTGCTTCCGAGGAATGGGCTACTAGTAACTATGCGAGAAAAGATTAGGGTAAACAAGTGATAAATAATGTTTTATGTGATGTTAGATTTTGGAAATACATCCAATATTGCTTGAAGTGTATGACTCTAGTTGTGAAGGTTCTAAGGCTTGTAGATGGAGACTCAAAACCTGCCATGCTACTGCTTACTATCTTAATCCTAAGTAAGTAATTTCATTCTTTAATTTTGAGATCAAATCATGTTACTTTGGTAATTGAAAATTTACTAATTCTTTATTTTATATTTTTATTAGGCTCCACTATAACAAAAACTTCAATCCAGATAGTGAAGTTTTATTTGATTTATATGAGTCTATTGAGAGAATCGTCCCAGATAAAAGGATCAAATTTACTATTGATCAACAACTTGATAGATTCAAAACTGTCAAGGGGCTTTTTGGAAGAAGCATGGCAATAGATACTAGGGATAAGAAGCAACTAGGTAAATTTTACATTAATTTTCATGATTTTGAAAAGGCATGGGCAGCATAGATATAGTTTTGATTTTTATGTTGGCTTTTTGTTTTTACAACTCTTTTGTGGGAAAGTTATGGTAGAGAGGGCAAAGAGTTACAAAAACTAGCAATGAGAGTTTTGAGTCTCACTTGTAGTGCTACTGGATGTGAAAGAAATTGGAGTATATTTGATCAAGTTCATACCAAGAGAAGAAACTGTTTAGAGCAACAAAGATTAAATGCTCTTGTCTTTGTTAAGTATAATCTTTAACTTGAGATGAGACAAAAGTCTAGAAAGGAGAAAGGAGATACTTATGATCCTATATGCTTATCTAATATTGAATCAGATGATGAGTGGATTACAGAAAAAGAGAATCCTTACTTACTGGTTGATGCTTCATGGATGGATATACATGAGGCCTATACTCTTGAAAAAGGAGCTCCAAGCAAGAATAGGAAGAGAGGTATTGAAGTTACATTTAACTATAGTATTATGTTGTCACTAATTAAGTTTTTTTTCTTTTATAGGTCTCAGAAACTTAAATTCCAAGGTTGATAAGGGAAAATCCATCTTAATAGGGGATGAGAATGAAATTGAAGAGATAGTTAGAGATGTCGAGGAAGAGGAAGAACACTCGATGCCATAAGATGAGAATGAATTAAGTGACATTGACCTTGGGGATGATGAATGAGATGAGAACACTCATCATCGTTTTGCCATCTTTGTTTTGTCATCTTGTTGATATATATATTTTTTGATATATGACTTGAATTTTGGATTATTTTGAAGTTCATATATGATATATCAGCTTATTGTTTTTTTTGCTTTTGTTACTTATTTACTTAAAAATGTTATATTCTTATTGATCATATATCATATAGTTTATAATAAGATTCGATTCACGATTCAAAAAATAGTTCTTTCAATTTACGATTCGAATCTCGATTTGATAACCATGGTGAAGTGTATGAAAGTGAAGTTGGTGAAAAGAAATTAAAAAAAAAACTCAAAAGTAGAAGAAGCTTGTAGTTCAGAGAAGAGATATGGTAAAAGTGATAAGAAGTGGGTCATAGTATATATGAGTGACATGTATAGGTGTTAAATGTGTGATGAAAAATTTTAAAAATAAAAAGGTTGACAGATTTTTTTAACAAAAAAGTCAAAATATCACAAATAGTTATAAAATTATTTGGATTAATCTTAAATTAAATGGAAAGTTATTGGCATATTTTTATATCTACCCATTTAGAGGTTTATAATATTTAGAACCTTGCTAAATTAAGAATTTAAGATGCATTTGGTACATCTATATATTAAAATAATATTCCATTGTTGAATGCTACTCTTTACAAGGTTTTTTATTTAATGATTACAAGATTTTTCATTTGGCCTCTAGCATTGACTTGGGCTAAATAGGGCACATGATAGACTGCTATTACTATTGTAAAACACTCCTAATTTATATCTCAGCATGATCTGTGTAAAATATATCCTAATTTATATGCCATTCAATCAACTTTTCAGGTACCTCCATCTTGCTATTTATTGACCTTTTCCAATAATTTTTCCTTCCTTCTTCCATTACTAGGAGTGCCAAACTTTGTTTCATAAGAAAGTTTAAGTGCTTGTTTGGGAGTGCATTAAGTCTGTTGTTCCCACGTTTACTGTAGCTCCAACTGTGGTTGGCTGTAATCAAGGATGTTTGGAAGAATTTACACGCCAACCATGTTAAAGGTGAATCGAGTTTGGGAGCTGTGAAACCTCGGTTGATTTGCAGCGAGAATTTGTTGCTTTCCTGGTGAACGTAACGTGGGTAGAGTAGATTAATTTTCCGGTATGATATTCTGCCCCTCAATATATATTATGCTAACTCTGTGTGCGTGTCTCCCCTGTTTAAGAATGTAAAAACAGGGGAGGTGGAAGTGAGATGGCATGAGGCGAGAATCCGTGAGAGCTAGAACTGAAGAGAGAGAGATCGGGAAGATGGAAGATAGAAGGGCGTGAGGCGTGTCTTCTCTGAAGCTATGAAGGCTCTATTTTCTCCTCTTAAAAACCCACGAATTGCTCTATTTTTAGTGCAGAAAACAGAGCAACTTTTCTAGTTTGCATGGCAGGGATGAAAGTGAATAAAATCAAAAATTTGTAGGAGTAGCTATAATTTTAGAAAAAAAATATATTTGTGACTTATGGACCTAGATGAAACTAAATATGGCCTGAGAACATGAAAAAGATAAAGGAAAAATTATTATCAAGGACCTAAGTGAATAAATCAAAAGTTTATAGGAGTAGCTATAATTTTAGAACAAAATATATCTGTCACCTATGGACCTAGATGAAACTAAATGTGGTCTTAGAACATGAAAAAGATAAAGGAAAAATTATTACCAAGGACCTAAGTGAATAAAATTAAAAGTTTGTAGGAGTAACTATAATTTTAGAACAAAATATATTTCTGACCTATGGACTAGATGAAACTAAATGTGGTCTTAGAACATGAAAAAGATAAAGGAAAAATTATTACCAAGGACATAAATGAATAATATGAGAAGTTAGAGGGAGAGAGTAAAATTTCTGAAAATATCCAGATTTAATATAAATGGAATTTTAATTAGGATTTGATGGAATTTACCAAATTTTGAAGGTTATTAGTGATGACATAATTTCTTTTATTATGAGAATAAACCTAATTTATACCATTAAACCTAATTATATCATAAGTTATATAATTACTTTAAAAAACTAATTAAAGAATTAATTTAATTATATCATTATACAATTAAGAACACAATTCTTGAGAAGGAATCTTTAAATTTTAATTGACATAAAATGAATTTAATAGAGAAGAAAAAAATTGTATTGAAATTTAGTTAGAGGTAAAATTAATTTAATAGAGAAAAAAATGTTTTGGAATTTAATTTGAGATCTTTAATTTATTGTGAGAAATTAGTGATTAATTAAATTTTTAATTAGTAATTAAAAAATAAAAAAACAAATTTATTAATTAAAAATGAGTCATTAGTGATTAATTTATAATATTAGACAAATAAACAAAAAAAATTAAGTTTCCTTTAAATAAATGACAATAAATAATAATGATATATCAAAAATTAAATAAAAAATTCATGCCCTTTCTGGTACTATACATTCTGAAACCACGTTTGTAATTCAATATCCAAACATCATGTTCTACTCCAAACCAAGTTTCACTGCCTCAAATCACGTTCATCAAAAACTAGTTTTCTCTAACCATGTTCAATCGAACCTAATTTACCCTACCCATGTTTAATCTATCAAACTCCCAAATACACCCTAAGTTAGCATGGTAATTACTACTATGCAGATAAGGGGTATACATACCCTGATACGTGATTCTCAAACAATGAAGCATGATTTTGTATTTTATGTTGACAGTTTGATTTGTTTGGTATGTATATAGGGTTCATTTGTCATTTTTTTTAATTTAGTGGTGGCATGACATTTTCTTTATAGACAATTACTGGTCTCACTTTTTCTGCACTTGACCAGGTTGTAGAACATGGCCATCTTCCATTTACAAAGAAGTAATTAATCACTCCAACTGGTAAGCTGTCCTTTTCAATGCTTACATTGGTTGATGCGATTGAAGGGTTAGTTATGTAAATGTGTTGAATACCATTATGTGTGTCGTATGTGCCTTTACATATGCATCATTATGCTCCTTTTAATATAGGTTGTTTTGGATGATGTGCATGATGGTTTACTGGTTTCCAAGTACTGGCATATTGTCACTAAATTGGGGGTTACACAAACTGCATGTTGTAAAGGTGTCTAAGGTTATAGTTTATTTGTAAGAAATATCCTATTTAGTGTTAACTAATATCTTGGTGGTCATTATAGTTTCTTTTATTATCAAATGATCTGTGATTACATTGTTCTAATGGTCCCTATTATTTACAAGATTTTACATGGCGTCTAGGCCCTTCGAGGATAAATTAAAAGTTTTATTTTTAAATTTAAACAACTTTTGTTATTTAAAACTATTACAACAAAAATAACAACAAAGCCTTATCTCACTAGGTGAGGTCGACTACATGAATCATACGATACCATTGAGTTTTATCAATGACTAACTCTTTAAGTTTTTCATTCACTAGAAGATCCATTCAATAACTTTTCTAAGTGTCCTTCTTGGTCTTTGTTGACCTTCTTTCATAGGACTCCAAACTATCTGATTAACATTTCTTACTGACGCTTCCAACTATCTTCTTTGAATATGTTCAAATCACCTTAAACAATTTTCTATCATTTTCTCCTCAATAAGTGTCACTCTAATCATTACGAATCATATCTTGTCTTGTTTGTCCACACATCCATTTCAATATCCTCATCTCTGCTACCCTAATTTTTTGTTTTTATTGTTCTTTTACTACCCAACATTCACATCCATATAAAATCGTCGGTCTTATGGCAATACGATAAAGCTTTCCTTTGAGTTTATTAGGTACTTTTCGATGGCAAATAACTCTTGATGCCTTTCTCCATTTCAACCACCCAGCTTATATCCTATGTGCAACATCTCCATTAATTTCACTGTCATCTTGTATAACTGATCCTAGATACCTGAACTTTGACACTTATGATAAAACCTGATCTTCAATTTTAATTTTCAACTCGTTTCTAGCTTGCCGTTTGTCAAACTTACAATGTATATATTCTATCTTAATCCTACTCAGATGAAAATCCTTTGATTCCAAAGAACATCTCTACAACTCAAGTTTAAAGTTAATCTCTTCCCTTGACTCCGCCATGAGGACAATATCATCCGCAAAAAAAAAAAAATGCATTTGAGAATTTATTCTTGAATATGTTCTGTCAGAATGTCTAAAACTAGATTAAACAAATAAGGACTCAAAGATGATCCCTAATGCAAGTCAATCTTAATAGGAAAGTCTCTTGTCTCCTTTGCGGATGTCTCACACTAGTTGTTGCCCCCTCATACATATCTTTTATAGCTCTAATATATGCAATCTAGACACCTTTCTTGTCCTTAGCTTTCTGCAGCACTTCTCTTAGTAGTTGGTTATAAGTTTTTTATAAATCTATAAAGGTTATATGCAAGTCTTTTTGTTTACTCTGATACTTTTCTATCAACCCTCTTAGCAGATAAATAGCTTCCATAGTAGACTGCTCTGGCATAAATCCAAATTGATTTTCAGAAATACCCGTCTCAATTCTTAAACTACGTTTGATCACTCTTTCTTATAATTTCATAGTGTGACTCATCAATTTAATCCATCGATAGTTTGTGCGGTTCTAGATGTCCCCTTCGTTTTTGTATATAGAAACTAAAGTGCTTCTTCTCCTTTTTTCAGACATTTTCTTGCACCTTAAATGTCATTAAGGAGTTTAGTTAGCCATATAATACCTTCCACCCCTAAAGACTTCCAAACCTCGATAGAAATACTATCAAGAACAATGACTTTACCATTATTTATTATTCTAAGAGTTTTCTTGACCTCGTATTTTTTAGTATTATTTAATTTAAATTTTTTATGTTTACAAGTTGCAAATGAGGGAAATGTAGAGAAATTAAAGTACCACCAGCAAGTAGAAGATTTTTTAGAGCTAGTCATGACTTGTCTTAGGGAATATTAGACTTTATATTTTGATTACTTTATTTGTATTGACATATTAAATAATAAATCATATTTGTTGAGATTTAGTATATATTTCATGTTAGATATTGTGTAAGATAGTTTCATTATCAATTATATATTTGTTTGAGACTTATTCTTTGAGAATTTGCTAATTGTGTATGAGTATTGTAATTTAGACCATTTTGTAACAAAAAAATAGGACAATAAACAAGGATATAAAAACCTAATATCAGCATTAGTTGAGACTGAAGTTAAGATTAGTTGAGACTGACATTAAGTTTAACCTCAATTCTAACTAATGTAAAAAGAAATAGAAATAAATGCTTAGTAATAACATCAGTTATAATTGAAATTAAACATTGCGTCAGTCATAAATGACATTATATTTGGAGTCATTTAAAATTGACGTTAACTAATGTTAGTTGTAATTGACATTAAAAATAAAATTTTCTCATAATTTAATGTCAGTTGTAACTAACACTAAATATTCAATCTAATGTCAGTCATTTCGATAGTTACTACAACTGACGTTGTGTTTGTCGTGACACTCTCTTTAGCTTCAGTCATTAAACTAACTTAATAGTTAAAAACAATTGACATTAAACCATAATTTTTTTGTAGTGGTTGTTTATTTTGATTATGACCTTCATTCACTATTTTGGTCATATCTCCTAAATGATGTGGAAATTTAAGATGAAATTGGTGTAGTCTGAAACTAGACAGAGAGAGCTTTACGTTGATAGGTAGCTCGTTAAAATTGGAGATTCCATGAGTTATGATTGATACAATGAGCGTGAAATTTCTTAATATAAAATTTGAGTTATTTGCTATCTTACCTTGCCTTTAGCTTTCATCTTGGAGTATTTTCGTTGAATTGTTTATTTTGGAATTTGTGGTGTAGAATCAAAGGTGTTTGTGTGTGTTGATTTGTGGTGTAGGGCTAGGATTTTTGGTTGTTAGATAGAGATGACTACAAGAGGGAAAGAGAGTGTGTGGAGGCCCAGGGGTTTTAGGGTTTATAGTGGCAGGTCTAGGATTTTTAAAAGAGAAGTTTGCTTTAGTTTTATAAAGGTTTAGCCGTGGGTGATGTTACCTCTTTTGTAAGGGGAAGGACACCTACTTGGTTAGTATTAGGTAGAATAGATTTTATTTTTGAATTATTGTTAATTGATTGTTTATCTTTTAGTTTTAAATTTCATTTGAATTAAAAGGTTTCTTAGAATAGGATATTGATTAAGATGTATTATTTATGTATTATAGTAACATTTATTATTTTATTGTAGAGAGAAAGAGAGAGAGAGAGAGAGAGAGAGAGAGATGCCAGCCACTTAAGTGACTTTAGGATTCGATAAAAGTTGGTTTAATTAACTTAGATTTAGATAAATTAATTAATTAGTTGATTTGAATTAGATTTTAGAAAATCTTAATAGGTTATCCAAATCTAAATTGAATTTCTCCTAGGTTAGTCTAAATATTATTTTATCTAGTTTTATTTATTTATTGTTGATATCCATATCATAATTCATTATTTATTTATTATTTTTTGTTCGTTATCTTTAACTAGATTTGGTTTAGCCTTTTATTTGTTATTTAATTCTATTAATCCTAATTCAATTATGCTCCTATTTTTAAATTAATATTATTATCTAATAGGTTTTACTTATCTTATTGTTTATTTATTTTGACTTATCCCTTATCTTACTTTTACTAATAATTATTTATTACATTAATTTATTTTCTTTGTATTCATCTATTTTTGGTGCCTATTTATATATTATTTATTGAAATTTATAATTATTATTATTTATTTTATTTACTTTTCTCTTTCCTAAATTATTATTATTATCATATAATCTTTTGGACTTATTTCCTAATTGGGAATCCCTCACTATTATTTATTATTTACTAGTATTGTATTATTTTTTGTAACTATGGGTCTATTATGATTTCCTTTCCCCGTCTAGGCTTTACGCCTCATACACTAAGAACATACAATTACATAAGCACATTAAACAAAAATAATATAGAAATCAAAATTTGAAAATTTTTACACACGGGTATTACAATAATACCTCAGGTATTACAGTAATACCTCAAGTATTACAATATCATAAGAAATTATGAATTAGGACATAGGGAAATTTTTTTGCAAATAGACGGATACATGTAGGAATTTTACTGTGTTTGTCATTTAAATGATGAATTTATGCCTATGATAAATGTTTGTTAGTTATTTTGTTTGTAGCATTGTTATTTTTTTCATAAGTTGTGTGAGCGACTAAAGTGAAAATAAATCTTGGAATAGATAATTAAGCTAAGGATAATCATAAATCTAAAATATCCTATTTGAATTTAAACTAACTAAGTATAAACCCCTACATATAAATAGACCTAAAGGCCTCCACAATTCCTCACTCACTCTCCCCTTAGTAAGTCATTGCCCATCCCTCCTCTCTATCTCTCTCCCTTAGCTGCCACTCCAAGCCCTAGCCTTCAAGGAAGATATCTCCGGTAGTCTTTCCCGATGTCAGAAACTTTAAGAAACAAAGGTAAGAACCCGAATACCTGATTTATCGTACTTTTATTTTTTCAACAATTAAATCGATCATAACTCCCTCAATCAGACTTCGTTTTCAACAAATTAGATATCATTGGAAAGCCCTGTGAGTCAAAAAGTTCCAT
This sequence comes from Biancaea sappan, assembly GCA_037074585.1. NCBI lineage: Eukaryota > Viridiplantae > Streptophyta > Magnoliopsida > Fabales > Fabaceae > Biancaea > Biancaea sappan. The sequence goes on along the minus strand of CM073496.1, from coordinate 4,348,297 downwards.
CAAAAAAATTCTTTACCATTTGAGAGATATGACTGAAATAGTGACCGAAGGTCGAAAGCAAAAAAAAAAATAGTTTTCTAATTTCATGGTTTTAAATCCTTTTCACAACAATCTATGTTATAATTTCTAGGATTTTATCTCAGAACCTTGCACACATTTTTAACATGTGAAACTTAGTAAACATGGTGTTGGAATCCATGTGAGTGAAATGACACCTTTATAATATGGTCTTAGCATGATTAATCATATTAGTATATCGGGGTAGAATCTCGAGTGACATAGGTTCAGAACAACAGAATTGACAGGAATATTATTATTATCTAATTGAATAAATAAGACCTCCATAATGATAATTAAATCCAAAAAGTATGTTTGAATATTAAAGTGCATGCTATATATTTGTATATGTACATTTTGCTATTATGTCCTGTGAACATGCTTGTAGCTTTCAAGGCTTGATTGTGATAGTAGGTTGGTATCCATCCTTATGTAGCGAGCTATGACCGGTCAAAAGATAGTCTCTGTAAGTCATTGGGGTGACTCTTTTCTCACAGTGAGAAAAGAAAGCATGGGAGGTTGGGCTAGACCCGTGTGGTACCCCATTGTTAAAACAAATAGACAGTGCATTACATAAGCATTGAGTTGGGTTAGAGGTTGAGCAAGTGCACCCGGGGTAGCCCTATCTTGTGATGAATAACATACCATGTGTTGTGATTATTGTGTTGTGTAAGGATGTACTATTGAATCTGGTATATTCCCTTGCTATGTTTCCTTGGTTGAATTCATGACCTTCAGGTATATTAGTATAATTCATGACCTCCAAATGTATATTGTAAGTATTTATTAAGATTATATAGAAAATATAATTGAAGTCTTCATGGATGATTTTACAATATATGGTAGTTCATTTGATGAATGCTTAGGAAATCTGGCTAATGTTTTGAAAAAATTGTTTGGAGTTTAATCTAGTGCTTAACTATGAAAAATTTCAATTTATGGAAGATAAAAGATTGATCCTAGGACAAATTATTTTTTTTCCAATGGGAATAGAGGTAGATATCAAAGATAGATTTGATTAAATCTCTGCCTTACCCTCTTATATGAGGGAAGGTTGTTTTTTACTTGGTCATGCAGGTTTCTATAGACGATTCATCAAGGATTTCTCCAAAATATCTTAACCATGTGTGGGCTTTTACAGAAAGGGGTTGGTTTTGATTTTTAAAAAAAAAAAATTGCAAGATGTGTTTTGATACATTAAAGGAGAAACTCATTTATGCCCTGTAGTACAACCACCTAATTGGAATCTTCCCTTTGAGATAATGTGTGCAAGGGACTTTGTAGTTCATGCAGTGCTTGGACAAAAACTAGACAAAAAATCACATGTGATATATTATGCAACCCAGACCCTTGATAGTGCCAAGTGCACTACTCAGCCACTGAGAAAGAATTGTTTGCTATTGTTTTTACTTTATAAAAATCCAGATCTTATTTTCTAGGAACTAAAGTCATTGTTTATTTTGATCATGCAGCTTTGAAGTACTTACTAAAAAATAAGGATGCAAAACCAAGGATCATTAAATGGATTTTGCTCCTACAAGAATTCAACTTGGAGATAAGGGACAAACATGGGTCAGAAAATCTAGTTGTAGAATATCTCAGCAGAATTCATATTAGAAGGGATGAATTACCTTAAATGATTCTTTCCCTGATGAAAATCTTTTCTCATTAACTCACTTTACCCTAGTATGCTAATATAGTAAATTTTCTTATAACAAGACTTTTAACCAAAGGCATGCCCAAGACTACAAAGGAGAAACTAAGAAAATATTCAAAACACTATGTTTGAGATAACCCTTACTTATGGAAGCATGGTGCATACCAAATTTTAAGAAGATGTATTGCAAACATAGAATTCTTTCCAAGCCTAAAATTTTGCCACATAGAGGCCGTGGGGACAATTTGGACCTAAGAAGACAACTAAAAAAGCATTTGATAGTGGATTTTTTGGCCCAATAAATTTCAATATGCCTACATGTACTACAAATCCTGTTCTAACTATTAAAAAGTTAGCAATATCAATAAAAGAAACTAGATGCCTTTAACTCTAATTTTGGTATGTGAAATTTTTGACATTTGAGACATAGATTTCATGGGTCCTTTCCCCTATTTATTTGATAATTATTACATCTTACTAGCAGTGGATTATATGTCCAAATGGGTAGAAGCAATGGAAACTAAAACAAATGATGCTAGGATAGTGGTTAAATTTCTGAAAACTTATGTCATTAGTAGACATGGTTATCATAAGGCAATAATAAATGACAAAGCGACTCATTTCTGCAATAAAATGGTAGGAACTCTTTTAAAGAAATATGGGATTATTCATAGTGTGTCGACAGCCTACCACCTACAAAAAAATGGATTAATAGAAGTTTCAAATAGAGAAATAAGAAGTATTTTTGAAAAAATAGTAAATTACACAAGAAAAGATTGGAGTGCAAAGTTAGATGATGCTTTATGGGCATATAGAACTACATATAAAACACCGATTGACATGTCTCCATATAAAATAGTGTATGGTAAATCTTGTCATCACGCAGTAGGCAAGATTATCTACACCTCTACTTTAGAAGTCTTAAATTTGTTAGTTGATGTAAATAAATTCATACAAAATATAGGATGGCAAATGTGTTGGGCTCGTAGTCTTGAAATATTATAAAGATAGGAATGGGCCTAAGAACAAAAAGGCTAAGTCAGTAGGGGAAAATGAAAAGGGTGATGAGGAAGAGAGAGAAAAAAGTAACTAACTACTGCTAAGCTGGCAAAGGGGAGGAAAGTGTGAAATAGGCTGTGAAAGGTAAAGGCAGGCATGGAGAGTTTTAGGAAAGACCTTGGGAAAGAACTAGACCACTCGAATGCCTAGTGATTATCTTGTTGTGTGTGTGCTGGGTATTTTCTATAGGTAATGCTTTAATATTTTTCTGTTACAACTAGTTTGCTATTTTCCATCTTTGTAAGCTATTTTCCCATCTCTTTTTCCACTGGAAGAAATTAGTTTCCTTTATCAATAATATTTAGTCATTTCTAGATTTTATTTGAATTTTGGATACTGGGTTTTATCAAATTGGTATCGAAGCTAGGTTTCAATTAGGGAATGGTAACCACAAGAAGAGATGATATAGATGCAAGATTCAAGGAAGCTTTTTCTAAATGGAAAAGAGAGTAGTTTAGAAGGAATATGGAGGTGATGAAGGTGATGATGGACATATTGATGAGAGTAAATAGATTGGTAGCTGAATCTAGAGGAAGAGTGTAAAAAGGTGGAGAAAGAACCAGAAGCAATGGGAGAGAAATTAAAAAAGTGACCACTCTCTTGTCTAGCACTGGAAGAGCAAGAACAAATGAAGGGGAACGTTTCCTCTATGGAGAAGAGAAGACTAAGATAATTGCACGAGCACGCGATCATTTATGGCAGAAGATGTTGGCATGTTCTCTGTGAAACAAGCGAGAGCATGGGTACAACTACAATGTTGATATTTGCAGACGCAACAACACCACCATCTCGAGAAGAAAAAGAAGAACAAGAAGACTAGCTATTTTCCAATAAGGGTTTTGATGCCAAGGACGACGGGGCTTTATCCGATGCCGGTTTACTTGAAGAAAAAGGATGCCTATTGTTGCAACTCATGGGCAAAGATCATTTTTAGAATGGCTGTGAAAGACTTTGTTTAGGAAGATTGCTTAAAAGAGATAAGAGTAGGGTTAATTTGATCCAACTCGTGGATATAACCCAACCCATCATTTTAAAACCAATGCTCAAAGGCCCAAATAGTTTTAGGCCAGCCAACACTATAGATTTATTTAATTTTATCCCATTTTTTGAGCCAACACAATACTTTGGCCTAAACATAACCCATGGACTACAACATACTAATTGGGTCTTGGATCGAGCAAAAAGATCCGATAGGGAAGAAGCCAACAAGATTTTAGAATGGCAAATCTAATGGGCCTTGCGTAAGAAGAGATAATTGCAGCTTGTCTCAAACATGGTAAGAGAAGTTTTATGGGCTTTATTCAGGAATAAATAAGGATGGTAGGGTCTAATATTTCATTTGCTTTAATATACTTAAACCCAATTTCAACTCTAAGGTTATCCAAGACCCAAAACCCGTTAAAATTCGTGCTCACCGCACCAATGTCACTGTTCCTTCTAGATAATTGGAATAGTGGCAAGATTGGCTTTGATATCTATTTTTCCAGGGCACAAGGAAACGCCACTGTACTTGCTATGGAAATGACCAAGTGGTTTGTTACTAACTATCATTACATTTTCCATGAATTAGGTCCAGGTGTTAAGTTCTCCCACGCATCGCAGATGGCAGTTGAAGAATACAAAGAGGCTAAAGCTCTTGAAATTGATACCATACCAATGCTTGTTGGACCTGTGTCCTACTTATTGCTATCAAAACCAGTAAAAGGTGTTGAGAAATTATTTTCTCTTCTTTCCCTTATTAACAAGATCATCCCTATTTACAAGAAGGTGTGGTTGAACTGAAGGCAGTTGGTGCTTCTGGGATCCACTTTGATGAACCCATTATTCTAAAGGATCTTGATGCTTACTAGTTACAAGTATTTTTTCATACCTATGCAGAGCTAGAATTATCTTTGTTTGGTCTTAACATTACTATCAGGAGTGATCTCAAGACCCTTTGGGATTATGGCCAACCCGATGTAGGGAAGAAACCCCCAATGAGCCGTCACCTATTCCTTAGAAATCTTAAGAAACATGAAGGAATGTCATCTGACAAGTGTCTATCTCTTATTTCTAATTCAGCCTTGTATAAGTTGGGAACTGATTGCAAACTATAGGGATATATACGTGACAGTGCCTTTGAACCACATTTTTGGATTCCTTTAGGGTAGCACTGTATATATGTCATTCCTTGTAGATGTGAAATAGATACTTTTGAAATATTGTGGAATGAGGAGTTCTAAGCTAATGGCTTAACATGTAAGGTTGGAAAGTTCTGTGATAGATGCCATAGATGGATGTGTTCAAAGTCCATATCTGATCATGTTGAAGCCTTTCTTAGAGCTTATTATATTAGTGGTGGACTTACTACTGCACTTCATACAATGAAGTGGTTTGGTATTAACCTTGATATTGATCCCTCATTTGTATTACAAGCAATCAGTAGGGCTTCTTTAAGGCCCTATGTCCTAAATGCTAATGAAATTATAACCTTAGAATTAAAGCTTGGTTATGAATTTTCTGGCATGGTATTAAACAAGAAGCTATGACACATGTATCTCAGCAAGAATTGGGAGTTGGATATTGTTAGTAGATGCTTGAATTTCTTGGCAATTCAATGTTAGGTTTGCTAATTACACAGTATCTTTCTAAAAGTTACCCAGATATTGATCCATGCAGATTAACTGATTTAGGTTCAGTTGTTGTTAGTAATGAAAACTTTGCTCAAGTTTGCATAGGAAGGAACCTCAACCCACACCCTTTGCACTACTCTAAGTTTCTTCAAAGTCAAGTAACAGAGTTTGTAAGGTTACTAACTTAATCTCATAACAACTATAAATTACACGAGAATAATTATTGATGAGAAGGACAACTTGCTAGCTGCAGGAAGTTTAACTGAAGTGACACCATTACACTGCAGCTTTCTTGATTCAATCCTAAGGATAAGGTTGGTCATGGAAATGTATGTGCGGGTTAATCATGTATGCAAAAACAATCCTCTAGGAAAGCAACCACTGGTCTCAACATCAAATTCTCACCTTAAGGGTAAGGTGAAATTCGAGGGTAGGGTAATATTGGGCCCGTAGTCATGAAATATTATTAAAAGAAGAATAGGCCTAAGAACAAAAAGGGTAAGTCAGCAAGGGAGAATGAAAAGGGCGTTGAAGAAGATAGAGAGAAATAACTAACTACCGTTAAGCTAGCAAGGGGGAAGAAAGTGTGAAATAGGCTGTGAAAGGTAAAGGCAGACATAGAGAGTTTTGGGAAGGACCTTGGGAGAGAACTAGACCTCTCGAATGTCAAGTGATTATCTTATTGTGTGTGCTGCGTCTTTTCTGTAGGTAATGCTTTAATTGTTCTGTTACTGCTAGTTTGCTATTTTCCATCTCTGTAAGCTGTCTTCCCATCTCTTTTTCCACTGGAAGATTATAGTTTCCTTTATCAATAATATTTAGTTATCATTTCCAGAGTTTATTTGAATTCTGGATATTGGTTCCTATCACAATGTTCCTTCTTTTGATTCTTTCATGAGAGAATTTTACTCTACCTTCAGTCTTGATCCACCAAAGAACTATGGTTTGAACACAAAATGTTCTTCGATAAACTAAAAATAAACACCATAGATTTTTTGAAAATTATTGGGCTTTGGGGTCTATAATTAGGAGAGTTTGAAGATCCAACTTATAATGACTATATCTGTGATTACCCGAATGATTTTGATGCAAATGAAGCTTGCAAGGAATTGACCAATAATCCTAACATAAGATGTGACGCCAGTAAGTCTAAAGTGAATTTAGTTACTAGCTCTGTTCTTCGCTACATTCATAAAATCTTAGCATATCTGTTTCTTAGGGAGAAAGGATAATGCTACAATTCTATCAAAAGTTGAATTATTTTTTACTTTGGCCATGGTGCATGAGAAAAGGTTCAATTTCGGATATAGGTTGATTATATAATTTGATTATATGCAAATAAAGAAATGGGGTATGATTTCAGGACATGTTATCACTACCTTAGCACTAAACTTGGGCCCAATTAATCTAGAAGAACTTGAACCAATTGAAGAAAGACAAATGACTCCATTGGACATACAAACTCTAGATTCTATAGGACTAATTCAGCACACAGAAAGTGGTGCATTTAGATTCAATAAGACTAATCCACCATATAGAAAGTGGTGTATTTAGATTCTATAGGACTAATTTACCCTATTCATTTGTAGGACCATTGATGGCCATTTAAAACAGGGCTTTCAAAGCTAATGTTAAGACAAAGGCAAGGATTGAACCACAAGCTAACATACCACATATCACAATGGAAGCAAAAATGGATAGATTGCAATAATCAGTGGATGAGTTGAAATCCACCTTTATAGAATTCATGCAGCAGTTCAGGGCTACACAACCCTCAAAGAACTAGACATACGGGATTCCTACTCCAATAACATAGAGAAGCCTCTAAACTTCAACTCATTTACTCTTTCTTTATTCATATTTAGGACAATGTGCAAGATAAGTATGGGAAGGAGGAACGAACTGTATTCATGGAAAATTTCCATGAATACTTTTGGGTAGTCTTGATGCTAGCTTCTTTTCTGTACTTCACATATTCTGCGGTATATGTAAAATTTTGTTGAATCTGTTGTTTGAGGGGTTGTTTGTTCTAAACATGCTTGTGTGAATAGATGATTAACAACGGGGTTTGATGGATATTTTGGGCAATGTGGATAGTATGTAAGGATTTTTGAAAATTTTCTATTTCTGTAAATTTTGATTATTTTATTTAAATGTTTGACAGTTTCGTTTTTAAGATGTTTGGAAGTTTTCTTGAAATTTTCTTTTAGAATTTGGAATTTTTTACTAAAAATAAGTAACTTTGATCTCTTATCCCTAATAAAAGAAAAAAAGAAGTTTTTCACTCTCTTGCCCCAAAAATTTCAAATTTTTTTATTTATTTGTAGAGGGATACTTTTGTCCCTAGAACAAAGTTATTTTGATTTTTCTTTGTTTCTTAAGATTAGAGAAGGCTTAGACTATTTGTGCCTGCCTTGATTGTACAAATAGATAATATGATTTGGCTAAGTTTTTAGACAAAAACATTTGGCATTAAATGTAAATTAAAGGAAGTATATTAGTCTTGCTAGTGTATAAGAGTATGATTTTCTCTTTGAAATATCTTGGCATTAGAAGAAATTTTTGCATGATTGTATGTATAAAGAAAAAGGGTTGAAGGAGGAAAATAAACAAGTGTACAAAGTACACAAGATGAAAGTTAAAAGCGATAATGCACATATATATTCCTCTCAAAAAAAAAAGAAAAAGAAAGAGAAAATAAAATCTTCCCCCTTTCAAAATGCATGACTAGAATATGTGTGGAACTAGGTGCCTTGATAGCTAGGATTAAGGAAAGAATGAGTATAGAGGCATGATTCATCTGAAATGTTCTTTCCTTAAAACTTAGCCAAAGTTAGGGTATCCTTCATGAGACCTAAAAGGCACTTGCATCCCTGATTTTCCCTGCTTTCTTGAGCTTTCAGAGGAAGTAGAAATAACCGACGAAAAGGGTGATTTGTGATTTGCAATCCGAGGAGAAGTGCTTGATTTAGTTTAGAACATACTAGACAACACGTATGGTTTAAGTGTGGGGGAATTTTGATGAGTTGTTGGTTCCCCTTTTCTACTTTAATTGGCCACCTTTAACTGTGTTTATCTTGAAGAAATTGTGGCTTTTCACTTTTCTTTCTTGATTTGTGTAGATTTGTCAAAGAAGTCATAAAAAGAAGCTTACTTGATGAAAAAAAATACCCAAACACTTGATCATGGATAAGGATAAGAAGATTGAGTTAACATAAATCTGAAATACAATTAAAGAGGAGTATTTGACAAGGGCCAATCCAGATATCCTACAACTGTCTCTAAAGCATCACTAGATTGTTAGTGACAATTAGGGGAAAAAAGAAAAAGAAAGAGAAAATAAAATCTTCCCCCTTTCAAAATGCATGACTAGAATATGTGTGGAACTAGGTGCCTTGATAGCTAGGATTAAGGAAAGAATGAGTATAGAGGCATGATTCATCCGAAATGTTCTTTCCTTAAAACTTAGCCAAAGTTAGGGTATCCTTCATGAGACCTAAAAGGAACTTGCATCCCTGATTTTCCCTGCTTTCTTGAGCTTTCAGAGGAAGTAAAAATAACCGACGAAAAGGGTGATTTGTGATTTGCAATCCGAGGAGAAGTGCTTGATTTAGTTTAGAACATACTAGACAACACGTATGGTTTAAGTGTGGGGGAATTTTGATGAGTTGTTGGTTCCCCTTTTCTACTTTAATTGGCCACCTTTAACTGTGTTTATCTTGAAGAAATTGTGGCTTTTCACTTTTCTTTCTTGATTTGTGTAGATTTGTCAAAGAAGTCATAAAAAGAAGCTTACTTGATGAAAAAAAAATACCCAAACACTTGATCATGGATAAGGATAGGAAGATTGAGTTAACATAAATCTGAAATACAATTAAAGAGGAGTATTTGACAAGGGCCAATCCAGATATCCTACAACTGTCTCTAAAGCATCACTAGATTGTTAGTGACAATTAGGGGTGTTTTAGGAATGTTTGAACCTTAGGACCTAGGGCAGTATTTAAGAGACTCCCTTTTGTAAAAAGCAATAGCTTCTCTTCATCTCAATCATTCTGTAATCAATTTTAGTCCTTTTTCTATATTTTTCTACATTCTGAACTTAGTCTTTCTACAATTCTCATTATTAAAGCCCTGAGTGGCTAAATCCTAATCTAGTTGGGATAAATCAAGGTTGAATCCTTGAGAATTGTGAGACATAATTTGCTTTGTTTTTGTATTTCATTAATTAAATTGTGAGGCTTAATCTGCTTGGTTTTGCCACAAACTAGCATTAATGCTGATATTCCTCTGCAATGTTGCTTTATAAGTAAGAGTTGCAAACCTGGTTCCATATTTTGTGATGAAGTAGCACCTTTGAGGACAAGGGTGATTTTAAAGGGGGGCTATGTTAAGATATAATTTTGAGGAGAAGGGCACATTAGTTTTTTCCTCATATTAGTAGGGGTAATCTTGTATTATCCTTCTTTATCATCATCTGTACTTAAGCATGTTTGGAACATTAGTACAGGTGTCTGATATCGGGTATTTTTATATGCTATTTAGTCTCTATCTTAGTCTTATTGTTATTTTAATGTTGCCAACTCTCCTATTTTATTATATTTTAGATTTATTGGGTGGAAATTAATTATAGAATTAATATGCTTCAATTTTGTAATTTTATCCCAATTAATTCATGTGCTTAATCTTCTGATTTAATTATTGGAAAGAAAATTCTAACATGGACGTTTTGCTTACTTGGAGGTCACTTGGACATGCTGATTGGGCATAGACTGGTTGACTAGGGCTGACTAGATTACTGGGCCCCATTGTTCTGCACTTTTCAACAAAGGGAAAAGCAGCTTCTGCTTTAACAGCATGGCCTTCCTGTAGCAACCAGAAACAGCAAAGCAGTAGAGTAACTTTCTGAAGAAAAGCAATCAGCAGTCAGAAATGGCAAGGCAGCAGAAGAAGAAAATGACAGCATAGTACATGACTCCATAAGCAAAATTTCGTCCACCTCTCTCCTAGAAGCTTAAAGACAGACCAGAACCCCATTTCACAGCTGCTAAAGAGATATTTTCTTCTTCCATCCTTTGTATTTTTGTTTTTCTTCTTCCCCCTCTTTGTGTATTTTGGCCTCCATGGAAGGCTAGAATCCCTTGTAATTAGTCCATGGATGATTAGAGTTGTAACCTAAATTCTTGGAGCTAAATGAGATAAGTTCTTCTTGTTCTTCTATTTCATTTCTGTTCTGGTTTTATCATCTCTGATTTGAAAAGTTATACTGCTTTTACTGGTTGGTGTTATAGTAGAATGGAAATGGCTAGATTAGATGATTATCTAACTTGATTAGGTTGGGTGTAATCAGATTACACGTTGGTTAGGTTTAACTTATATGTAATCTAGTTCTAGGAGATCTCTTGGAAACCTTAGTTAGAAAACCTAATTATAGAGAATACTTGGATTAATTTGAAGATAAAAATAATGATAATTGCAATTCTAGGATCCCATGGCTGATTGCATTTTCTGTGTTTGTGTTGTTATTTCGTTTCTATATCTCTATTCCATTCCATTCTATTTCTGTCAACTTCAGTTTCGGTTTAGTTTCTGTTTTAAGCTTAAATCTGTAATCACCCCTTCCCCGTGGTAATTAGGCTATAGTCAGTAGATAATTAGGGTAGATTAGTGTAGATTAGAGTATATTAATGTCTAGAACAATTAATTGGGCAATTTAGAAGCAAGGCTTCAAGAGTGAAATGACCTGGGATGACTACTATACTGCAAGTTGCCACGAATCTAATTCTGGGCAACTCAGCGGTCGTAGTGGCGCGAACCAGTGTCGTATATTGATGATATTGTCTTCCCCCTCTTAAGTTTCTCTGTAATTCTTGAATTTTTTTCCTCTCTGTTATTAGTTCTTCTTTTTACTTCATTAATCTCTTACTCTCCTCTGTTATTTCGTTTTACCATTCTTGGTTTACTGTGATAATTGTATATTATTACTATTTTAGTATGTAAATTCCATCTGTAGAATTTGATCCGTATCATGTTCCTTTTTAATTTCTCTATTATCAGGGCACATAGCTTGGAAATTAACTAGAACATATACCCAAATTGTCTGAGCTGAATCTATAGGATGCTCTTAAAATCCTGTGGGAAGCTTATATAGTTTAATGGATTGAATCTTTAGTAAATCCAAAATTGTATAAGTGAAGGTGTAAATCTAGACGTGGGTGGAATCTTCAGTACACTTCCAAGCTAGTATTGGGCTTTTTAGATCGTTAATGCATTCGAATTTTATGTTTAGACGTGGGTGGAATCTTCAGTACACTTCCAAGAGGTTTGTGTATTTCATTTGAAATAATATAAATTGAGCTCAAATAAAAGTTCATTTGATGATGCGTCATTCAATGACTATAACCAATCTATAATGAAATCAAAGAAATCATCTGAGTCTTTGATCAATTTTTACAAGTTTTGATACCAAGATTAATTCCAAACTAGAATTTTCTTTCTTACTTCCATCCTTTATTTATTGTATTGGTACTCTATTCTCTTTAATTTAATATGTTATTTACTATTACAATGCTTTATTTTTTTTTTTGTTAGTCTAAGTACTAGCACATTCCCAAGTATAAGCATATTTAGATGTTTTTTTTTTCTATAGCCTTAGTCATGCCCAAGTTTAATTGCATGAGTCCCCCTATTTTTTTCTTCTTTTATTCTGGTTACTCATGAATAGAAAAGCTATATGGTCTTTGTGGATATGACCTTGCTTACCCTATCAACAAATTAATTGGAACAAGGGAGTAAAGTCTTTATTTTTGCTGGTTTCAACACCCAACCAATTTTTTGTCTCTAAATCTTAAATTCCTTGTAATGTGTCCCAAAAATTGAATAAAACCAACTTTAAACGATCAAAATGAAAGGACGCCAAGAATTAAAAAAAGAATCCACCACCTTATAGATACTTAGTTGTAGGAGATCTTGCTCAAGGGATTAAACCCTATACATACAAAGAAAAATACAACATGACATTTAGTTTTGTGAGGGAAAACTCAAAAGGACTTTGGTTACTTTCACACAACAAAAATATGGTCAGATAGCGAAAGAATAATGACAATTCAAGAAGGGAAAGTGTAATACCCATGAAAAATAAAATATAAATGTGTGTTTTCAAACTACTGTTACTATTTACGTATATGGTACTGTTCATTTATACAATCAAAATGTCAAATACTAGATGTGGTTTGGTTATAAGAGAAAACTAGAAAGAAGTTTGTAGGAGAAAATGACGTTTTATGTGTAAAAATATCCTCAGGGACTAAATTGAAAGGACTGAATTGAAAAGAAACTTAAAGGTTTAAGGTGAAAGGATAGTTTTCCCTTTAAAGTTTCTAATAGTAAATAAACGAATTTTTTCCATCGTACGCGTAAGGTGTACCATACGTATGAATAGTGACCGTATGAATAGTACCCGTACGTATGAACAGTATCTATACGAAAATGATCTTAACGTACTTTCTGTAATCTTTCATGAAAATCTCTGTAGCGGAACACTGAAATTCACCTGCGTACTCTTGTCCGTAACGATTTAGAGAAGTGATACTCGTACGGAATCCAGGTGAGTGAAACGACCCTGTTTTAATAGAGTTTTAGCATTACTGGTGATAAAAAGTATGTCGTAGGACACTCCCAAGATTCATAGGGAGAAATTGGATTCAGAATGACGAATATAATGAGATAATTAATCCAGAAGTATGGATAAGACAAAGCAAGTATCTCATGATGATATGAAATTTGAATCATATAGTTATATACTATACCTGTTATATGGATGAGTATTATATTGTGCTTCTGATTATGATATGAACTGTTGTACTATTGATTGTGATTGAGCGGTACAGTACCCCCTCTCACGGCAAGGCGGAAAACCCGGGTTAAAGGGTGTCTTGACCAATGAGTGTGGAGACAACGATTCCCTCAGTAGGGATATAGCCCGGATTGGTGATAAATCCGTGAGGCGCCCTAGCTAAGAGGATGAGGTTGTGCGTCATGGCGGAAAAATACAAAATTGGTGAGCCGGCCTGTGTGCGCTCTCCGGGATATATTGCCATTGACGAGTACTAGTATCGTTTGTTGAATTGGATGAATTTTTCTTGTATGTAATTTCTAACTATGTCTATTGGTTGAGCTTGAGCCTTCGGATATGCTTGCATGACTGGTGATGTATTTGAATTTTATTAACGCAAGGCCGATTTGCTCACTGAGTTTAAAAGCTCACACTGTTTGTACAAACTTTTTGTTCAGATCAGGTTGCCGCCGAAGTACATCCGCTAGAGGAGTAGATCACGTTGGACCTTCCCGCTGTCGGGTAGGCCCTTCTTTTGTTATACAGTATGTTGCTCTGTAACCGTCTAGGACATCTAGGTCAGGGGTTTGGTATTTGGCTTGTATTTCAGTATGATAATGTATTTCGTACTGAGGATCTATTATTTTTAATTAAGAAAATCTAATGTATTTTCTTTGTATTTATTAAGGAATGGTATTTTGAGAATATAGAGATAATGACTAACGATTTTACTTGTGGGAAGAATTTATCGAAAGGCTTACAGTGATGGGATATTCATCATTGTGCCGGTCATGTGCCTAGAAAATGGGTCGTGACAAAGTTGGTATCAGAGCATAGGTTGTTAGGTCTCCTAGTGATTACAGAGCAAGGTGTCTTTAGTGGGCCTTCCCCTATTGTCGTGACTGCAGCACGACCATAGGATGAAGATCCACCAAAAGCCCTGTAGAGATTAAAATCCATTTCTTTCGTGTCTTTACTTGAAGCATAATAGTGACGATATATATTATTCTTAATTGTAGAATAAGTTTAGATGGCACCAAGAAAATCAAACGCTTCTGGAATCCGCACAAGATCTGGCAGGGCCTTGGTCCCTCCAGCTGCTCAGTCAGCAAATGCAAGACTGGAGATGCCTAATCGTGCAGAAGATAACCATGCACAAAACAGAGAAATATCCACTGAAAACCCTGGAAGAAATGCTGGAGAACCATCACAAATTGACGCGACTGTAGTGATGGAAGCATTAGCTGCAATGCAGAACGAGGTGAATGGGCTAAAGGAACTTTTGATGGGACAATCATCTGAAGATGGCTCACAGGCATCAGTACATGCTGCAAAAGTACAAGAGACAGACCAGATGCCACCTCCACCCCCTCCTCAGGATTGGGTAGGTACAGAGGTCAAAATCTCGGAATTTATGAAGCTGAATCCGCCAACCTTTGCAGGAGATGTTAATGAAGACCCACAACGTTTTCTAGATGACTGTGAGAAAATCCTTGACACGTTAGAATGCCCTGAACCTCGAAAAGTAACCCTTGTTACCTTTCAGTTAAGAGGTAAGGCCGACCGCTGGTGGCGAACATGGAAGAAGGGCATGGCCAGAAATGCCCCACCCATTAAATGGAATGACTTTAAAAGAATTTTTCGAGAACAATTTATTCCGGAGAGTATACGAGAAGCAAAGATGAATGAGTTTGAGGCACTCCGGCAAGGATCACGAACCGTCGATGAATACGACAATCTGTTTATAGAGTTGTCTGAATATGCTACTCACATGGTCCTAACTGAGAAAGAAAAGATCTGACGATTTATTAAAGGCCTTCGAGAGTCTTTATTTGACAGGGTGGGATCGAAAATACGAGATTTTTCATTTTACACAGAAGCCGTCGACATCGCCCGTATGATGGAAGAAAGAGATATGCAAAAAGAAAAATGGAATAATAAAAGAAAGAGGAAGCAAGATGAGAAATCACGCTACCACGGAGAGAGTTCTGGACGTGCAGCCTCTACTGCTAGTGCACCACAGCGTCAACAAAGTGGTACAGGGGGTCAACAAAGGCCCTGGTGCTCTAAATGTGAAAGAAATCACTTCGGAGCTTGTTTTGTCAACAACAACACTAGGGTCTGTTATCAATGTGGTCAACAGGGCCACATCAAAAGAGATTGCCCCCAACTCTACACGAGATCTGGCCAAGGGTCAGTACGCCCTAATCAATCAGAGGCTACTGTTGCCAACAGATCCCCTGTAACTGTAGGAGGCAATGGAATCGGAAGAGGTGCTGGCAGAGGACAAGGTGGTCGAGGGCAGGCTTCAGCAGGCCGAGGGAACGCTCGAGTATTCGCTTTAACCCGTCAAGATGCTCAGGCGTCTAATACGGTGGTAGCAGGTACTCTTCTGATTGAATCAAATTTTGCACATGTTTTGTTTGACTCTGGCTCTACGCATTCCTATGTGTCACCATTCTTTGCTAAGAACTTTAAGCAAAAAGTTGTTAGATTAGAATGTCCGTTTTTAGTAACTACGCCTACTGGAGGCACCTTACTAATAGAACGAGGCTATCGAGCTTGCAAGGTAAGAGTCGGAGAAATAAATACAACAGTAGACCTAATGCTGTTAGATATGACAGACTTTGATGTCATCTTGGGCATGGATTGGCTGGCATCTTGTCATGCCACCCTGGATTGCTATAATAAGATAGTTAAATTTAATATTCCGGGGGAGCCTTCTTTCGTATTTCATGGTGAACGGAGTGAAATTTCTGGGAATCTTATATCTTTAATGTGTGCCCAACGCTTATTGCGAAAGGGCTGTAAAGGATACTTGGCATTCGTTAAAGATATTAAGAAAGAAGAACTAAAAGTAGAAGACGTTCCAGTAGTCCAGGAGTTTGTAGATGTCTTCCCAGATGATCTACCAGGTATACCCCCAGATCGAGAGATTGAGTTCCAGATAGAGTTAGCACCAGATACTCGCCCAATCTCCATACCCCCTTATAGAATGGCACCAACAGAATTAAAAGAGTTAAAAACTCAGTTACAGGACTTGCTAGACAAAGGCTTTATAAGGCCAAGTTATTCACCTTGGGGAGCTCCTGTTCTGTTCGTGAAAAAGAAGGACGGATCGATGAGACTATGCATAGATTACAGGCAACTGAATAAGGTAACTATCAAAAATAAATACCCGTTGCCTCGCATCGACGACCTTTTCGATCAACTTCAAGGAGCCAAGTGTTTTTCAAAGATTGACTTGAGGTCTGGTTATCACCAACTCAAGATCAAGGAGGAGGATGTGTCTAAAACAGCCTTCCGTACCAGATATGGGCACTACGAGTTCTTGGTGATGTCATTTGGATTAACGAATGCACCAGCTGCTTTCATGGATTTAATGAATAGGATTTTTAAATCCTTTTTAGACAAATTTGTCATTGTCTTCATAGACGACATTCTGGTGTACTCAAAGACTTCAGAAGAGCACGAACAACACCTTCGTGTTGTGTTGCAGACATTGAGGGATCATCAATTGTACGCCAAATTCTCGAAATGCGAGTTTTGGATTGATCGTGTAACTTTCTTGGGACATGTAATCTCCAAAGATGGCATCCAAGCAGACCCAAGCAAAGTAGAAGCGGTCAAAATGTGGCCTAGACCTACCTCCGTCACGGAGATTCGCAGCTTCTTGGGATTGGCAGGATATTATCGTCGTTTCATCCAAAATTTTTCCCAGTTAGCCGCCCCTCTCACACGACTGACTAGGAAAGGGGTAAAGTACCAATGGGATGACGCTTGTGAAGAAAGCTTCCAAGAACTCAAGAAAAGGTTAATCTCTGCACCTGTATTAGTCTTACCCTCAGGACCAGGAGATTTTACAGTATACTGCGATGCATCAAGAGTAGGGTTGGGATGTGTTCTCATGCAGCATGGCCAGGTAGTGGCATATGCATCGAGACAACTTAAGAAACATGAACAAAACTACCCCACCCACGATCTGGAAATGGCAGCAGTAGTTTTCGCTTTAAAGATATGGCGACATTATCTATACGGAGAAACTTGCGAAATCTACACTGACCATAAAAGTCTAAAATATATTTTCGGCCAAAAGGACTTAAACTTGAGGCAGAGGAGATGGGTAGAATTACTAAAAGATTATGATTGCAATATTCTTTACCACCCAAGCAAAGCAAACGTGGTAGCAGATGCCTTGAGTCGAAAATCTATGGGTAGTCTGGCCCATATAGCAGTAACAAAAAGACCCTTGATCCAAGAACTACAAGAGCTGAGAGCAAAAGGTGCTACTCTTGAGGTTACAAGGACATGATCATTCTTAGCCCATATCAGGGCTAAATCTTCCCTTGTTGACCAGATACGGATATCTCAAATGGAGGATCCTGAGCTTGTCCAAATTATGGAAAAGGTGAAGATTGGTGAAGTGAATAGTTTCACACTCGACGATACAGGAGTCTTACATTTTGAACAACGGTTGTGTGTACCACATGTTGGAACTCTTAGACGAGACATCATGGAAGAAGGCCATCGTGCTGCATATGCTGTACATCCAGGAGCCACCAAGATGTATCAGGATCTGAAACAGATCTACTGGTGGAAAGGAATGAAACAAGACATAGTAGAATTTGTGTCTCGTTGTTTAACCTGTCAACAGGTTAAGGCTGAGCATCTAAAGCCATGAGGCTCGTTACAACGATTAGAGATTCCTGAATGGAAATGGGAACGAGTGACGATGGACTTTGTTGTTGGTCTACCTCGCTCCACAGGAGGTTATGACTCAGTTTGGGTCATTGTTGACCGACTAACCAAATCAGCACACTTCATTCCAGTCAAAATCACTTATGGTGTAGTAACGTTGGCACAATTGTATATTAAAGAAATAGTAAAGTTGCATGGAGTACCTATATCTATCATTTCTGATAGAGGTCCTCAATTTACCTCTCGTTTCTGGAGAAGTTTTCAGGAGGCATTAGGTACTCGAGTGGACCTTAGTACCGCTTTTCACCCACAGACAGACGGACAGTCAGAGCGGACGATTCAGACGCTAGAGGATATGTTACGAGCTTGTATTCTAGATTTCAGTGGTAGTTGGGAAAAGCATCTGTATCTTGTAGAGTTCGCATATAACAACAGCTACCAGGCCACTATTGGGATGGCACCCTTTGAGGCCTTGTATGGGAGACGTTGCAGATCTCCGATCGGTTGGTTCGAGGTAGGTGAAGCGAAAGCATTAGGACCTGACTTGGCCCAGGATGCTCTAACCAAGGTTAAGACAATACAAGATAGGATGCGAGCAGCTCAAAGTAGACAAAAGGCATACGCTGACCACAGACGACGTGATTTGGAGTTCTCAGTCGGCGATATGGTATTCCTTAAGGTCTCTCCAATGAAAGGTGTGTTGAGATTTGGAAGAAAAGGAAAGTTGAGTCCTAGATACATCGGGCCTTATGAGATTCTAGAACGAGTGGGAAAAGTGGCTTATCGGCTTGCCCTACCTATGGATCTGGAAAGGATTCACCCTGTTTTTCACGTATCCATGTTAAGGAAGTACCTTCATGACCCTTCTCACATACTTCACCCTTCTCAGAATGATTCTATCATAGTAGATGAAAACTTGTCATACGAGGAGATACCGGTAGCTATCCTCGATAGTCAAGTAAAGAAACTCCGATCTAAGGAGATTCCATCCGTCAAGGTTTTGTGGAGGAATCAAACTCACGAAGAAGCCACATGGGAAGCCGAGGCCGACATGCGTTCTAGATATCCGCATCTTTTTACGACTTGAGGTAATTTAAATTCGGAGGACCGAATTTCTTAAAGGGGGTGATAATGTAATACCCATGAAAAATAAAATATAAATGTGTGTTTTCAAACTACTGTTACTATTTACGTATATGGTACTGTTCATTTATACAATCAAAATGTCAAATACTAGATGTGGTTTGGTTATAAGAGAAAACTAGAAAGAAGTTTGTAGGAGAAAATGACGTTTTATGTGTAAAAATATCCTCAGGGACTAAATTGAAAGGACTGAATTGAAAAGAAACTTAAAGGTTTAAGGTGAAAGGATAGTTTTCCCTTTAAAGTTTCTAATAGTAAATAAACGAATTTTTTCCATCGCGTAAGGTGCACAGTAACTGCATTATTAGAAATGTCATTTTCATGAATAGTAAATTAAATATTTTATTAGCGCATAGTGTCAAATAGTACCCTTGACTTTTGCTATAAATAGGCCCTTCCATTTCACTTCTAAACTCACACCTTCAACTTCTCTTCTTCCCTCCTTAAGTTTCTCTTGCTCCGACGCTAGGCTTCTGAGATTTTGGGCCTTTCCGTTTTTGCTTAGGTAAGGATACTATGCCCTTTCTATGTCTTTCAAATTTTAGAAGTTATTTTCTTAAGTATGCTCTGTGGTTGCGGCTTTGGCCGATCTTCCACATCAGAAAAACTGTCGTTAGCTGTTATTTTGATTCTCTGATTACCGAAATAGAATATAATCTGTGGAGAATACATGTCTAGGAAAGTTCTGGCTAAGGAAAGACCTGGTTTTTAAGTGTGTCCAGTGTGACCCTCCACTCTTTCCTGGGAACTTACCTGGTGTACTCTTTTACAGATTGTATTCTGTATTTCCGGTATGAATAGTATCTGTACGAAAATGATCTTAACGTACTTTCTGTAATCTTTCATGAAAATCTCTGTAGCGGAACACTGAAATTCACCTGCGTACTCTTGTCCGTAACGATTTAGAGAAGTGATACTCGTACGGAATCCAGGTGAGTGAAACGACCCTGTTTTAATAGAGTTTTAGCATTACTGGTGATAAAAAGTATGTCGTAGGACACTCCCAAGATTCATAGGGAGAAATTGGATTCAGAATGACGAATATAATGAGATAATTAATCCAGAAGTATGGATAAGACAAAGCAAGTATCTCATGATGATATGAAATTTGAATCATATAGTTATATACTATACCTGTTATATGGATGAGTATTATATTGTGCTTCTGATTATGATATGAACTGTTGTACTATTGATTGTGATTGAGCGGTACAGTACCCCCTCTCACGGCAAGGCGGAAAACCCGGGTTAAAGGGTGTCTTGACCAATGAGTGTGGAGACAACGATTCCCTCAGTAGGGATATAGCCCGGATTGGTGATAAATCCGTGAGGCGCCCTAGCTAAGAGGATGAGGTTGTGCGTCATGGCGGAAAAATACAAAATTGGTGAGCCGGCCTGTGTGCGCTCTCCGGGATATATTGCCATTGACGAGTACTAGTATCGTTTGTTGAATTGGATGAATTTTTCTTGTATGTAATTTCTAACTATGTCTATTGGTTGAGCTTGAGCCTTCGGATATGCTTGCATGACTGGTGATGTATTTGAATTTTATTAACGCAAGGCCGATTTGCTCACTGAGTTTAAAAGCTCACACTGTTTGTACAAACTTTTTGTTCAGATCAGGTTGCCGCCGAAGTACATCCGCTAGAGGAGTAGATCACGTTGGACCTTCCCGCTGTCGGGTAGGCCCTTCTTTTGTTATACAGTATGTTGCTCTGTAACCGTCTAGGACATCTAGGTCAGGGGTTTGGTATTTGGCTTGTATTTCAGTATGATAATGTATTTCGTACTGAGGATCTATTATTTTTAATTAAGAAAATCTAATGTATTTTCTTTGTATTTATTAAGGAATGGTATTTTGAGAATATAGAGATAATGACTAACGATTTTACTTGTGGGAAGAATTTATCGAAAGGCTTACAGTGATGGGATATTCATCATTGTGCCGGTCATGTGCCTAGAAAATGGGTCGTGACAGAAAGAGCCCTTGTCTGCCAATGGTCGCTAATTTACAATCAATTAGTGAAGGAGCAATCCCTTGCTATTTTCCCTCACTAAACAAAATAACAAGGGATATTCTCTCACTATGTCCCAACTATGTCATGAGCAAAGGTGTGGCACTTGTCCCTTTCTGCACCTATAAGGCCCAAGAGAGTACTACACGGCATTAGCTACAATTTTAACCATAGCTAAAAACACCACAGTTATAACCGTAGCTAAAAGTGTATTTAACCACATTCTTTTACATACTTATAGCCACAGTTAATGTTGCACAAGACTTTCCTATGCCTATCTAGATCTGCGCAGGAGACGATTCACATCTCACTAACTAGAGGTTGTTCTCTTACTAAACATAAACTAACACAACAAGAAATATGAAAAATAGTGAGGGAAGCACTTATCAGTTACCACTTGCTCATGATGTTAGCAAGGGGAACAATGTCATTTTAGCGACTCACTCATCCCTTACAAATATTTGGTCACTAATTGTGGACAAATTTGTAAAGGCAAAAATTTCGCTAACATATTAGTGAGGGATGTTCCCTCGATAAATGGATGATGTTTCTCAAAATGGTACAAGTCCAATTCCCTCACCAATTAGTGAGGGATTAGTGAGGGAAATCCCTCGCTATCCCTTGCTTTTTTTAAATTATTTTTTTTCCCTTCATTTAAAAGATTATATTATTTACAACAAAAAAATTATATTATTTAAAATAATCAAATATTTTATTTATAAATAAGAAATAAAATTTATAGATACCAGTTCTTTTACAAATATTTTCAACTTTGTCTTAACCATGGTATTCTAGTCTCTACACATGTCCTGATCATCCCACTACTACTCTTTCTCATTCTCCCCTTGAATGTGACGAATCGGCTAAAAATTTCAAGCAAAAAAGCAATCTTCTTCTTTTAATTTTTATCTAATGAGCTCAATTACTCCTTTATCTAGGGAAAACTAAAAGGATTTTCCGCATATACTCTGATACTAGAAGGATTTTACACCCTCTTGTAGTATATGTGCACTTTTTTTTTAAGTTGATCTCTCTTAATTTCCACCTAAAAGGTAATTGGCTCCATAAGTTCCTATACATGCTCCTCAATATATTGTTAGAATTATATCTCAAAAGAAATCCCAAGATGAAGTATTAAAAGAACACTTGCGCTGTTGCTCCGGATCCCGATCTTAATGAACTGTCATTAGTCTTCATTGTTGCAGCTGATCTCAAATCACCCTAAAATTAACCAACTTAACGTAATCCCTAAAATTAACCTAAATTAACATAAAAGCATGTATACAATGAAAAAGCCTATTTAAGGAGGGAAGAAGTTAGCGAGGGAAATTATTGGATGTAATAAGTGCTTTTTTTTGTGAGACTCGTAACCTACCAATCTCACACAAAAGCACTCATCAAAATCAATTACTTTTTCTACAACATGCAAACCCAAGCATTAGAATTTAGGAGGTCAGAGCCGATTGATTGCTCATCCAGGGGATTTGTAAAAAAATGGTATATGTAAATATCATTCCATATTTATAAATAATATATTTGACTATTCTTTTTTAAATAATGTAGTCTTTTAAAACCATAGTTTATTGGAATTCAATAGATAAAAAGGGGGAAAATTGAAGGGGGAAAAGAATATTAAAATATATCAAGGGACTGGCAAGGGACAATCGATGGAATAGCGTGAAAATAGCGACAAAAATTCTCTTGCCAATCCAACACTAATCAGTGAGAGAATTGGATCAGCGTGATTGTGTAAATTAGTGTCAATTTTATGAGAAAAAATCCCAAGTTAATTAGCAACTAAATATTACTGAGGGATTTGTCCCTTACTAAAACGATGATGTATCTTTGGGATTGCCTCAGCGAAGGAATAATGCTGGCCAATGAATTCTTTCCTTGCTAATTTTCGTTTTTCATTTTTAATTTTTAATTTTTAATTTTTTTTGTAGTATCCAATTATATGAGTTAAGGGAAAGCCAACCACAAAACTGATGCTCACATCTTGCCTTTTTGAATTAGGAGTGAGTATGGAGTATAAAGTTTAATGTTTTACTTATGGCCTTGGGCCACATGATAAGCACTACAGTATTGGATATGAACTTGGCAACTCGCACGAGATATACGAAGAAAACTGAAGTCCTAAAATGAAAGAAACACCTAATACAAGTGTCATAGCGACGACCATCAATGCACTTGACTTCACTAATATTCACTATTTAAAATAAGAAATATTTATTGTTTAAAGTCTTTGATTGTTTCAAGATAAATCCATGTGCATCTTACCAATTAAAACAATAATAATTTTCAATATAATCAATATCTGAGAAAAGAATTATTAACATTATGAAGTCTTCACTTAAGAAGTTCAATTCTTCAACCAAGCAACTTAAGGAGGGGGGTTTGGTTGCACTTAATAGGAGTCTAGAACCAAAAGATATCCATCATTTCCAATAGGCATATAATATTATTTTTTTTTTTGGGTGAAAATGGGAACTATATTAAAGTAAAAGAGTACAAAATATCATAACAGTGTTGCCATTATAGGCTATTACAGACCGGAAGTAGAAAACATTTGCAATTACATAGATCTTCTAAATATAGTTGTTGCACAAAACAAGGAGGAGACAAAAAGATTCTACAAGATCTTCCATAAGCTCTTGCTTTTTTTGCTAGATTGTCAGCACAACGATTTTGCTCTCTCTTGATCTTTATAAGCCTAATATTATCAAAGCTGGACATAAGATACCTGTAGTTAAGCACGATGATGCGACGAGGATGAAACTCGGTATTTTTGTCTGTTATAATTCCGAAAAGATGTTGGTAGTTTGTTTCTATTTCTAAATTCTTGATGCCTATAGTAGAAGCAATCTATATTCCTATTTGGAGCACCCATGCTTTACCCAGAAGAGAAGTTTGTGTGCTTATGAATTTTGAAAAACCAAAAATCCATTTAGTTTTTCATTCCTTAATATTCCTCCTGTAGCTATGACCTTGTCCTTAGCAGAGATATCCACATTTAGTTTAGACCAATCCTTTGGAGGTTTGACCCAGTCCAGATTAGAAGTAGGGATAATGGATTAAGGATTAAGAGAGACATTTCTGGAATTGGATGCCCAAAATTTGGCACAACAGGCTATAATTTTGTTTTTAACATTGGACACAATAAAAGGAGTATTTTGATAGATTGTTTTGTTTCTAGCAATACAGATGCTTTTAATGAAATAGACAGATTTAAAAAGTTTGCCAAGGAATTCCCGAAATAGAGGTAGAGGAGTTTTTTGCATTTGATTGTAACCAATTATCATAGTTGTGTTGAAAGAAAAGAGGTGGTGGAGAGGTAGACAACCAAAGTTGTTTGACGATATTACAATCTTTGAGAATATGAATGTGAGTTTCAAGGTCTTTGTTACAAAGAGGGCAGGTAATATCTTGAATATAGTTAATTTTAACAAGTTCAGTTCTTACAGGGAGATCTTTCTAGGCTGCCTACCAAAACAAGGAAGATTTCACAGGGATGAGCATTAAGATTCCATATCCATTTATAGTTATTTTCATTTTAGGTAGCGTTTGTGAGAGGAATATTTTCTTGGGCAAGGACGTATTTATAGGTTGGTTTTGTGCTAAAGATTCCATTGCTTGTTAAGCTCCAGATCATTTTATCACTAGGGAGAAGGATGAACTAAGCGGTAGGGAGGGATCTAATTTCCAGGATGACTTGGGGAGGTAGTAATGTGGAAAGATCATTTAGGTTCCAAGTAGTGCCATTAAAAGAGATGTCAACGATTTTTTCTACTTTTTTTTAAGGTTCTGATTTCGAAGAGCACATATGAAGCTAGATCTCAAATTATTGCTTAACCAAGTATCTTCCCAAAGGTAAGTGTCCTTGCCATCACCTATAATCTTCCTAGTACAGCCTATATATATGGGGAGTATTTTTTGCATACTATGGAATGAGTGAGATTTTAATGTCTTTCTCTTAGATATGTTCTCACCATATTTAACCTTTAAAATTCTTGCCCACAGAAAGTCAGAATCCAAGTTAAAGCGCCAAAACCTTTTTAAGAATTGTATTTTATTTTGATGGCAAGCTGATATAATGCCTAGACCACCAAGAAATTTTGGTTTTGCAATTTTTTTTTCCAAATTAGTGTATGAAGGTTTCTATTTGAGTGATCATGTCCCTAAAAGAAATTTCTAGCAGCTGCATCAATTTTTTTCTTATTGTTTTGGGAAGGAGGAAAGCACTCATGTCATGATTAGAGATGATTAAGAGAGTTGAGTGGATTAGTTCTATTTTCCTTGCTTTAGATAAAAGATTGGTTTTCCATCCTTGAAGTTTGCTGTTAATTTTGTCCAAAATGAAATTGAAGTCACTTTCCTTATAGTTAGCTTTTAAGGAGAATCCTAAATAAAGTCCTAAATTTTGTGTTCTTTTGACATTAAAGGTTCTATGGAATAGGTTAGCGATGTCATTGGTAACTATTTTAGAAAACCAAACTATAGAATTTACAGTATTAATTTTCATCCCATTGACAGTGCTAAAGATCTTAATAACCTCAAAGATGGCCTTTATGTTCTTACTATTAGCCTTACAGAAAAAAAAAAAATACATCATCTGCAGAAAAGATATGGGATATGGCAATGTTTTTTATTTTTGAAAGTGAAAGGTTTCTAATTGTTTGCTTGGATTTGATCTTTGATTAGTTTAGATAGATATTCCATTCCTAAAATGAAAATATAAGGGTGATATAGGGTCACCTTGTTTAATGTCTCTTTTAAGATTGAAGGGGGTACATTTTTCCCATTAAGAATAAGTGTATAAGTTACATTTTTCAGACAAGAGAGCAGAAGAGAGGTAAACTTATCTAGGAAGTTGAGGAGTTGAAAAATATGCTCAATAAAGGTCCATGAAATGGCATCAAAAGCTTTTGCAATGTCAATTTTAAAAACAAGCCATCTATCTTTATACTTTTGGAAAAGTTCATAGAATGATGAATAGTTTCTTGAGCAACTAGAAAAAAGATCTGAGCAATGTCTTTGAAGAGTGAAAACTCCTTGAAAGGGAGAAATAATGGAAGGTAATATAGGCTTAAGCCTATTGACCAAAATTTTTCTAAGAATTTTATAGTAAGTATTACACAGGCCAATAGGACCAAAGTGAGTTTCAAGATATGCATTCTCAAGTTTTGGAATTATACATAACAATGTGTTTCCCCAAGATGAAGGTATGTATCCTTGAATGAAATTTTGTTGTATTTCAAGAATTAATCTGTGTTTGACAATATCCCAGTTTGTTTGACAGAAAATGGCATGAAAACCATCTTGTTGGGTTTGACTTGAATTTTGTGGGTGACTCGGTTTGTGACCCGACCCACGACCCATGACCCATAACCCATTATTTGCTCTATATATATATGTGTGTAATGGAATTCATTAGAAGAAGTGATTGATGTAATTTCTCTCTGTATAGCCTCTATCAGAAATAATACAAATATTCTCTCTGTCCGTGGACGTAGGTCACATTGACCGAACCACGTAACTTCTTTGTGTGTTCTTCTCAATCCTTCTCCTTGATTTATTGTCTTACAATAACCTAACAAGTGGTATAAGAGCATTGGTTCATTTTTGGTTCGTCGGTTACTGTAGCGCGTCCGAAAATTTTCAGATCTAGCTCCAAAATTTTAGATCTTGCCCCAATTTGGTTGATTTAGAGCATAGGAGACCGTTTTCTGCATCTTTGGTGCGTTGAAGAACGTCGGAGACCAATTTTTGGTGGTAAGAAAATTTTCAGATCTAGTTTCAAATCTCAGATCTAGCTTGATTCGCTTGTTTTTTGGAAAAAAGAGACCGTTTATTGCATTTCTAGTGCATTGGAGATCGTTTTTCAGTTGTTTTGGTGAGTTTTTAGGGTTGTGAGTACTGTTCATCACCGGAATCTTCATCGAAAGTACTGTTCATCATCGGAATCTTCATCAGAAGTACTGTTCATCATCTTCTACGGCGAGTACTGTAGCAGTCAACGGTCAACGGTACTGTAGCGACTCGACACTGTAGCACGGTCAATGGTACTATTTGGTCAAAGTTACTGTTTGATCAAAGCTGTTGTTTGGTCAAAGCTGCTGTTTGGTTAAAGTTGTAGTTTGGTCAAAAACTGCTGTTTGGTCATAGTTATTGTTTGGACCAAGTTTTCTGTTGCGATCGTTATTGTTTCGTCGACATGGTTTCGGTGAGTTTATGTTTAATTCAGAAAAGAATTTTGAATTTCGGTGTGAATTTACTAGATTGTGTTAGATTATGCTGGATTGGATTCCTGGTTTACTGTTGTGAATTTTATTGGACTGTTGTGTTGAATTTCTGTTAGTGAAGTTCTGGTCAGTTTGCAAGGTTCTAAACAGTTTTGTGAAATTCAATTTCTGATTGCGAAATTTGCTAGTAATTTATCTGCTATTATTTGAGAAGATGTTGACTCATAAATTCGATATTGAGAAGTTCAATGGATCGAATGATTTCACTTTGTGGAAGGTAAAAATGAGGGCACTTCTGGTTCAGCAGGGATGTGCAGTGGCATTAGAAGGAGAAAGTAGTCTACCTAACACGTTGAAAGAAGAGGAGAAGAAGAAAATTTTGGCAAAGGCTCATAGTGCATTACTATTGAGTCTGACTGATGAGGTGTTGAGAGAAGTAGTTAATGAATCAACTGCTATAGGTTTGTGGAAGAAATTGGATGATTTATACCAGAAAAAGTCTCTCACAAACCGGTTATATCAGAAGCAGCATTTGTATACCCTGCGGATGACAGAAAATATCAGGTAAAAAATCTTCTTGATAATTTTAATCGAATTATCTTGAATTTACAGGGTGTTGGGGTTAAGATAGATGATGAAGATCAGGCTATCATTCTTTTGTGTTCTCCACCAAATTCGTATGAGAACTTTGTTGACACTATGTTGTATGGTAGAGATAGTATCTCTGTTAATGATATCAAAGATGCTTTGAAGTCTAAAGAGCTAAAGAGAAGAGTCTCTAGTTCTAATGAGGATGGTGCAGAAGCAGGTTTGTATGTTGGCAAAGGCAGAGACACTAAAAGAGATGATGGAAAAAGAAGCAAGTCACGGTCTAAGTCGAAGAACAAAGGAGGACCTCGATGTTATCACTGTAAACAAAAGGGGCACATCAGGAAGAATTGTCTACAAAGGAAGAAGGGAAATGACGAGAAGGAACTGAATACCAGTGTTAGTGCTGCGGTGGTACAAGATAGTTCTGATGAAGAAGAAGACATTGATGTTCTCACAGTCAGCACCTCTGGTTCTGCAAATACTTGGGTCTTGGACACATGTGCATCTTATCATATGACTTTTTTACGTGAGCTGTTTACTTCTTTTAAGGAGTGGAATGGTGTTGTGAAATTGGGTGATGATGAGCAGCTTAGTGTTAAGGGTAGTGGTTCTGTACAGATTTAGATGTATGATGGAATAGTCAGGACGCTTGATGCTTGGTATGTTCCTGGTCTACGGAAGAACTTGATTTCTCTTGGTACTCTAGATAAACAAGGGTACAAGTACTCTGGAGAGAATGGACAATTGAGAATTTCCAAAGGTGCTCTGGTTATAATGAAGGGTAAATTGCAACATGACATTTACTTTCTGATTGGTAGTTCAGTGATAGGGACAGTAGCTGTATCTAAATCTTTAGGGAAGAATAATGATTGTACAGAGTTGTGGCATTGCCGATTGGGACACATGAGTGAGAAAGGGCTGTCAATTCTAAGTAAACAAGGATTGTTAGAAGGGGCAAAAACTGGGAAGCTAAAATTCTGTGAAGTTTATGTTATGGGTAAACAACGCAGAGTTAAGTTCAGTTCTGGGAAGCATACTTCTAGGGATATTCTGCAATATGTTCACTCAGACTTGTGGGGTCCTTCTCCAGTTGAATCTCAGGGCAAATGCAAGTACTTTGTTACTTTTATTGATGAATACTCTAGAAGGGTTTGGGTATATTTTCTGTAATCCAAAGATGAAGTGTTTGGGAAGTTCAAGGAGTGGAAGACCATGGTTGAGAAACGGACTGGAAAACAGGTTAAAACACTCAGAACTGATAATGGGTTGGAGTTCTGTAACGCTCCATTTGATGAATTTTGCAAGAAAGAAGGTATAGTGAGGCATCGCACTGTACGTCATACACCACAGCAAAATGGAGTTGCAGAACGTATGAATCAAACACTGTTGCAGCATGCGAGATGTATACGATTAAACGCTAGCTTGCCAAAATAATTCTGGGCTGAAGCAGTTAACACTGCTTGTTATCTGGTGAATAGATCGCCATCTACTGCAATTGACTTTAAGACTCCTCAAGAGGTATGGTCCGGTAAACCTTTTGATTATTCTGGCCTGCGTATATTTGGTTGTCCTGCTTATACTCATGTGAATGATGGTAAACTAGAGCCCAGAGCAATGAAATGCATATTTCTAGGGTATGCACCTGGAGTTAAAGGGTACAGACTGTGGTGTACCGAAAAGGATAGAACTCTAAAATTTATTACTAGCAGAGATATAACTTTTGATGAGTCTGCTATGTTTGGTCAGAAGGAGGAGCTTGGTAGTCATGCAGGTAATAATGATCAAGATGCCAACCAGAAGGTGGAAATTGAAGTTCAAACTTTAAAAAGGGTTATAACAGACCCTGTACAGCAGCCCAGGGAAGAAGCAGAATCACAACCTATAGCAACAAGGAGGGAAAGAAGGGAAATCAGAAAACCTATGAGGTATACAGATTGTGTTGATATAGTTGATGTTAATTTAGTTGTTTATGCCTTGGTAGTAGGTGAAAGTATTGATTCTGATGACCCGAGGTCATATAAAGAAGCAGTTGAAAGTAGAGAAGCATCAGAATGGTTGGTTGCAATGAATGAAGAGATGCAATCTCTTGAGAAGAACGAAACATGGGATCTTGTACCGTTACCAAAGGGAGTGAAATCGGTAGGATGCAAATGAGTCTTCAAGAAGAAAGAAGGTATTCCTGGAGTTGAACCAGCAAGGCTCAAAGCACGACTTGTGGCAAAGGGTTTTTCACAAAAGGAGGGAATTGATTATCATGAAGTTTTCTCTCCGGTTGTGAAGCATAAAACCATTCGTGTCCTTTTGTCCATGGTAAGTGTTTTTTACTTGGAGTTGGAACAATTAGATGTGAAAACTGCTTTCTTACATGGAAATTTAGAGGAACAGATCTATATGTCATAGCCAGAAGGATTTCTTGATTCTGTGAAGAAAGATCATGTATGTTTGCTGAAAAAGTCCTTGTATGGTTTGAAGCAGTCTCCTAGACAGTGGTACAAGAAATTTGATGCATTTATGACTTCTCATGGTTTTCTACGTAATCAATTTGATAATTGTGTCTACTCTAAGAAACTTGTAGATGATTCTTATATTTATTTGTTGCTATATGTTGATTGCTGCAAAGAACAAGGTTGAAATTGATAGTTTGAAAGCCTTGTTGAGCAGTGAGTTTGAGATGAAGGATTTGGGTGCAGCCAAGAAGATATTGGGCATGCAGATTTGGAGAGATAGAAGTGCAGGTTTACTATATGTATCTCAACAGAAATACATAGAAAAATTGTTGCAGTCTTTCCAAATGAATAATTCTAAGCCGATTAGTACTCCGTTGGCGGCACATTTTAAACTTGATGCTAGTACAATACCTACTACAGCTAAGGAAAAAGGGTACATGAGTTCAGTGCCCTACTTTAATGCTGTTGGAAGCTTGATGTATGCAATGGTGTGTACTAGGCCTGATCTAGCTTATGCAGTCAGTGTGGTAAGCAGGTTTATGTGTAATCCTGGGAGAGCTCACTGAAGTGCAGTTAAATGGATTATGCGGTATCTGAAAGGTACGAGTAATATTTGCTTGGTTTATGGTGCTGATAAATCTGATAGTGGCTTGGTTGGCTATACAGATTTAGAGGAGATCCTTAACATGCTATGTCTTGACTCTGAATGGATGTGCTGTCAGTTGGAAGGTAACACTTTAATCTACAGTTGCCCTGTCTACCACTGAAGCAGAATACATGTCATTGGCAGGAGTTAAGGAAGGTATGTGGTTACATGGTTTGATTGATAGTCTGGGGTTAAATATTCAGAGACCTATCATTTATTGTGATAGTCAAAGTGCATTAAGTTTGGCCAAGAATCCAGTCTACCATGAGAGGTCGAAGCATATTGATATCAGATTGAATTTTATTCGAGATGTGATAGAAGACAAGAAATTATCCATCGAGAAGATAGCCACAGCAGATAATCCAGCAGATATGTTGACAAAGGCTCTACCTTCAGAGAAGTTCAAGCATAGCTTGGACTTGGTGAATGTTCGTATTCCATGAAGCCCTACAGGGCTTGAATGACAGAGATGAATTTGTACTCAGTTTTGGTGATTTGAGAGAATTCAAGTCAAGGAGGGAAATTGTTGGGTTTGACTTGAATTTTGTGGGTGACTCGGTTTGTGACCCGACCCACGACCCATGACCCATAACCCATTATTTGCTTTATATATATGTGTGTAATGGAATTCATTAGAAGAAGTGATTGATGTAATTTCTCTCTGTATAGCCTCTATCAGAAATAATACAGATATTCTATCTGTCCGTGGACGTAGGTCGCATTGACCGAACCACGTAACTTCTTTGTGTGTTCTTCTCAATCCTTCTCCTTGATTTATTGCCTTACAATAACCTAACACATCTTCTCCAAGAGTTTTCAAAAGATTAATGTTATGGGTCGTAATTTTAATTTCATCTTTACTTTGAATTTCAATAAGTATTCTCAAAATAAATGAAGGGGAAGTTTGTGTTTGAAAGAGTGAATTTATTATTTTGAGTGTTATCCAAGTCTAAGGCAAAAGTCTTTTTAAGATGAGAAATTAGGGTCCTTTCAATTTGAATAGGATCAATGATCCAGATTTGGTTAGGGCCTAGAAGTTAAGTTATTTTATTCCTCTTGCATCTGTTAAAAGCTTATAAATGAAAATAGGAATTATTCCTATCTCCTAAAAAGATCCAATTAATTCTTGACTTCATCATCCAAATTTTTTCTTCAGTCTCCTAAAGTTGTTGCAGTTGCATTTGAAGACTCTTCTCAAGAAGTAAAAGTTGTGAATTAGTTTTGAAATCAAGAGTTTTTTGAACACCATAAAGTCTTGCTTTGGTTCTTTTAATTTGAGAAAAAATATTTCTAAAAGTGTTCTTATTCCAGGAGACCAAGTTGTTTTGATAAATGTTGATTGTGTTTACGAGGTCCCATGAACAAGAAGTCCATATATCTTGAGTAAAAATTCTGAAAGTTGGATGCTTCGTCTAGAAAGGCTCAAATCTGAAAGGTTTTTGTCCAGAAACTTGTTTTGGATTGGTTCTAAGGAGAATAGGATAATGATCCGAGGTGAGACAAGGAAGATGGGTAACTTTTGCCTTAGGAAAAGGATTAAGCCACAAAAGATTGGCCTTTATCAATTTTGGTTCTAATTAGAGATCCTAAATCTCTACAATTAGTCCATGCATACTTAGGTCCACAAAAACCTAGATCTATTAAATTTGCTTTGTGTAAAAATTCATTGAAAATTCTCATTCTTCTTCTGTTAGCTGGTCTGCAGCCAAATTTTTCCCTAGGGTGTGAAATTTCATTAAAATCTCCTATGACTAACCAAGTTAGATTAATATCATCAGCAAGCTCAGAAAGATTGTGCCATAAGTACTTCCTAACTTCAAATATGCATGGGACTGGCATAAAGGGTAGTTAAGATGAATATGATAGAGCCTTATCTACTTTCTCACCACTTAGTCTTGTTTCAGAAAAGGATAACAAGGTTGGGGTTATGGGAGTCACAAAGGTTCTTAAATACTCTTTTGAAGTCGGTGCTTCCAATACCTCTCACATTCTAGCTTAGTATATTCATGGGTATAAAATAAAGATAATGATTTGAGTCAAGGGATGGAAGGGGCTGTAAGAAAACAGCTGGCTTGAAAAGCTCCTGGTAGTCTAAGTTGCCAATGTTAAGATTTACTATACCTATTATTTCTATATATGTCCGTTATGGCAAGCAGTGAGTGCAGTGTTAGAATGGTTGTCAGTATGTGGTCTCCTCTCTTTTTTACTATGGCACCTTGTGTTTCAATTATTATTTGTGTAAGGTTCGGGAGGCGATGAAAAGAAAATAATTATTTTATGGTTTAATCTTTATAAAGGATCTAAAATTCTTTTCTGATTTTGGCAATGTAATAGTATCTTTTATTGTTGAATTTTAACAGCTTGAAAGTTGATTAAATTTGCCCCTAATAAGTGTAGTTTGTTTCCATTTGCCTTGTATATGAACCAAACTGACTGGACCATATTGATTTCATCTTCAAAAACATTAGTTTGGTTAGTTAATTTCTCTAAGACCGATTGAACTTTATTTATGCACACTCGTAGGCTAAAAAAAGACACTGAATTTTAGTTTTTAAGGTCAAATTCATATGGATATTTTTAGGCACCAATAAATTTTTTTTATTAAAATATGCGAAATAGAATATATTTTTTTTTATATTGAAATTTATAAGTTATCAAGTTCAAATGAAAATAGTTACGTTGAATCATTTTAGAAACACGTCTAAATTTATAGTTGTTCCTTCACTTGTTAAGAGGTAAATGTTAGATAAAATAGTGAATGAATTACCAAATGGATATGATGAAAAAGGAAATATGTTTTCCTTCAAATAATAAGTAGGTGTTAGGAAGCTGTTTATATGACCATTAAAATTTTTAATATCTTATTATTTCAAAATTAAATTAAATCAAGAGAAAGTTGGGTCTTGTAACACCTATGAAACTTTTATTTTTCGCTCGGTCAAGGTATTCATTCTTTCATGTACCTATGCGTGAATTTTTGGGGTTAATTTGAAATTGTTGAAGTTATAAAGCTTTGGAATTTCCAAAATGTTGTATGTGTGTATTCCTCTTGTGTGTATGTAATTATGCGTGTAAGTGGTGGAAAAAGTATTGGAAATAATTAATTTTTGGTGAATTAATCTTTGGCATGCGTGGTTTGTGAATTTTATCAAAAAGGCCCTTGCACAGGGACTTAAGTGAAAAGAAATACTTAAATTGTGTGTATTTTGGAACTTGTGGTAAAAATTCTAGCGTTGCTATCTTGGTGAACTAGGGTAAATATTTTTGGGTATGTGAGTTAAGTAGTGTGCAATTAGTAAATGAGAAGGGAGATGAGGGGCAAAAAGGTCCAAGTAGGTAAATATGTTTAACTTAAACCCCTCTCTTCCCTCTTCATATTGTCACACTACCCACACACAAATTGGTTTCTCTTAAAGCCTTGGATGCTAACTGTCACGACCCGTTTTCTGGGCACATGACCGACACAATGATGAATCTCTCATCACTGTAAGCCCTTCGATAAATTCTACCCGTGAGTTTAAATTATCTATGTTATCAAAATAACAATTCCTTAATAAATATGAAGAAAATATATCAAATTTTCTTATCTGAAAATCATAGAGATGATTTGCATGTAATAATAGATTATCAATTTAAAATACATTATTATACTGACATACAAGCCAAATGCTAAACCCTTGATCTAGATGTCCTAGACGATTACAGAGCAACATAATCTACAACAAAAGAGGGGTCTACCCGACAGCGGGAAGGTCCAAAGTGATCTACTCTTCTAGCGGATATTCTTTATCGGCAACCTGATCTGAATAAAAAGGTTTCACAGAGAGTGGGAGCTTTAAAACTCAATGAGCGAATCGACCTCGCGTTAATAAAATTCAAATACATCACCAGTCATGCAAGTATACCTGAAGGCTCATACTCAACCAATAGACATAGTTAGAAATTACATACAAGAAGATCAAAATTCATCCAATTCAACAAACGTTACTAGTACTCATCAATGGCAATATATCCCGGAGAGCGCACACAGGCCAGCTCACCAATTATGTATATTTCCGCCATGACGCACAACCTCATCCTCTTAGCTAGGGCGCCTCACGGATTTATCACTAATACGGGCTATATCCCTACTAAGGGAATCATTGTCTCCACACTCATTGGTCAAGACACCCTTTCAACCGGGTTTTCCGCCTTACCGTGAGAGGGGGTACTGTCCCGCTCAATCACAATCAATAGTACAGCATTTCATATCATAATCAGAAGTACAATGTAATATTCATTTATATAACAGGTATAATATATAACTATATTATATATTTATAAACCACAAATCAAGATAACAATTAATCTATTTTTGAAAAGATTCAAACTTCACATCATCATGAGATATTTGCTTCGTCTTATCCATACTTCTAGATTAATTATCTCATTATATTTGTCATTCTGAATCCAATTTCCCCCTATGAATCTTGGGAGTGTCTTACGACATACTTTTTATCACCAATAATGCTAAAACTCTATTAAAACGGGGTCATTCCACTCACCTGGATTCCGTACGAGTATCACTTCTCTAAGTCGTTACGGTCAATAATACTCAGGTGAATTTTAATGTTCCGCTACGAAGATTTTCATGAAAGATTAGAGAAAACAAGTTAGGATTGTTTTCATATAGACACTGTTCATATGTACAGTTACTATTTATATATACATTCACTATTCATATATATATATATATGGATACTATTTATACGTACGGATACTATTCATACATACAAATACTATTCATACGTATAGATATTGTTCATACATATGGATATTGTTCATACATATGGCACTATTCATATATACGGTTACTATTCATATATATAGTTACTATTCATATATACAGAGACTGTTTATACCAGAAATAGAGAATACAATCTATAAAAGAGTACACCAGGTAAGTTCTCAGGAAAGAGTGGAGGGTCGCAATGGACACACTTAAAAACTAGGTCTTTCCTTAGCCAAAACTTTCCTAGACATGTATTCTTCACAGTTTACATTCTATTTTGGTAATCAGAGAATCAAAATAAAATGTAAGCAGATAAGGACAGTTTTTCTGATGTGGAAGATCAGCCAAAGCCGCAACCACAGAGCATACTTAAGAAAATAACTTCTAAAATTTGAAAGACATAGAAATAGCATAGTATCCTTACCTAAGCTGAAAAGGAAAGGCCCAAAATCTCAGAGGTCTAGCATTGAAGTAAGAGAAACTTAAGGAGAGAAGAAGAAAAGTTGAAGGTGTGAGTTTAGAAGTGAAATGAAAGGGCCTATTTATAGGAAAAGTCAACGGTACTATTTGTCACTATGCGCTAATAAAATATTCAATTTACTATTTATAAAAATGATATTTCTAATAATGCAATTTACTGTGCACCTTAAGACTTACTGTGCAAAATGCGGAAAGACACGGGACTTTGAATTTTTTATTACTATTAGAAACTTAAAGGAAAAATTATCCTTTCACCTTAAACCTTTAAGTTTCTTTCAATTCAGTCCTTTCACTTTAGTCCCTGAGGGTATTTTTACACATAAAACGTCATTTTCTCCTACGAACTTCTTTCTAGTTTTTTCTAATGATCAAACTATATCTAGTACTTGACATTTCGATTGTATAAGTGAACAGTATCGTATACGTAAATAGTATTATATAGGTGAACAGTACCATATACTAGCATAGTAACTATAGTTTGCAAATACACATTTATATTTTATTTTTCATGAGTATTACACTAACGCCTCCTCATTCACCAAGACTCCAACTTTATTTCCACTCCAGTGAGGGACCTTTTTCTCTGGCGACTGCGGACTCACCAGAATATTCAATTCAAGATGTAAGTGTAATACTTTCTTCAACCTTTTAATTTTTGGGTCCTTGGAAACCCTAACTTGGGATGAGAAGTGAGAGTCAGTTGCAATTTTATAATCTGAAACCTTGCCCCATTCTTTGAAATATTATATCTAGGAGAATCTTATTGGAGATTTAACTTTGTTCTGATGGTGGATGTTGGGAGGATTTATGAGGAAAAGTAATGGTAAACTTAAGAAATATTAGCTCACAATCAAATCTAATTTGTTTAAGGGTTTCAGAGGAGTCTTAAGGGACTTTTTTTGGGGTCTTGATCGTGCCCTTATATGCCTTTGGAAGAAATTGGAGCTTTAGTATTGGAATGGGACCAAAATGGAGGGATTTTGAGGCTTACCCGAGAGTGGGCATATGTGTTTAGCCCAGGGCAAGGCACCATAAGGCTACACAAGAGGATGCTTTGGACAGCATATGGCGCCCAAGATGCCAAGGTGGGCACCCAAGGCACTATGGGCTAATTGTGTATGTGGGTTGAAGCTTTGTGGTGCCCAAGGCACCACAGAACATCTCTTTTTGAGGATTAATTGCCAAGAATTCATTTGGTTTTGGCCTTAGGTGGTGGGCAAGTTGTTGGGTGGTTGCTTGAGGCCTTTTCATGTTTAAATCTAGCTTCAAAACAAGGTGAGAGATGGTTCCTACACTCTTTTAGGTTGAGAAAACTTATATATTAAATTGGTCCTATCAACTCTTTGAAATCCTTCAATTTTTTTGGATGGTATACTTCTTGGATGGTCTTAAATTGGTCCTATTAGCTCATGTGAAGGATTATTGTACCAATTTTATGAACATGATTGTTAGGGATAAATACCATTTTTTTTATTTTGAATTATGTGAATCTTGCTTTCTCTTATGTACTGAACTTTTGTGTTATGTGTTGGTAATATCCTAGAATTATGGACAATCTAGAGATGTGAACTTGTTATAGAATGCAAATGTGATGAATTAACATTACTTACTTCATGTTTGTGAGATATAAGACGGACCTCTCATTAACTACAATTTACATATGTGCTTGTAAGAATTGGAAATAGCAAATGAGCTTAACAGGTTGGATGATCTATGGTAGCTTTGTGGGCTCCCTTATGTTGGTTGTATTTACATGATTAAAATTGTCGTGGATGTTTGGGAAAACATTTTGCATCAGAAGGTGAACTACAATAATGATAATCATTGCTTTATTTCGGCTATGCATGTAGATTAATTTCCTACAAGAGTGAAAGGCTATTATACAAAAACGGAATGACAAGTTAAAAACAGAAATGAAACTCTTGGTAACGAATGTGGTGAGAGGCCTAACTCCATCCCTCATCTAAGTTGTGGTAGAATAATTATTCTCCTTGATTCACATTAATCCTATTGGTATTAATGTTGTGAGTGACAAAGTGTATTAAATGGATCGCTACATGTTTGAACTGGTCGCGTGTAATGAGTTGTGTTATAGTTATATATGTCATGTGATATATTATACATAAAGATGTTCATATGTAGATGTGTGGGAATACTCCATCATGTGCAAGTATGTCCTTATATTTTGAATGAAGGTTGGTGATGGATTTACTTTTGTGTGTCATGTGACTCCTTGATGTGTTGGAGTTTATTTCTGAGTGCTAATTTGTATAGAGTTTATGTGTATGTGTGTGTGTGGGTGTATGTGTATGTGTGTGTGTGTGTGTGTGATATAAGCTAGATTGTGCTAGAAAAGTCTGTGTGCTAGTGAATATGTAGGAATATTTTATCTTGTTATGAATGTGCTTTTATATCTCTTAAATGAAGGAATATGATGGATGTGCCGTATATGGGAAGCCTAAGTGGCTAATACGGCTTGAGTGACCATCATTTCGTAGATGGTACAATGTTTGGAACGCCGATGCTTTAGCACGGTAATTACCGTTCGAGTATGTCACACTCGAGGATGTCGCCTATGTGATGGATAGGCAAAGAAGCTTATGTGATGACAAGCTTAGTTGCTACGTGGCTGAGTGGCCTTAACCTTCGAGTATGCCACACTTGAGGATGTCGCCTATGTGATTAAGAAGCGAGGGAAATCTATGAAATATCGAACTAATGTAAATGGTGCCTCGGTGACCCTAAAATGCCTATACAGTGACGTAGAGGATGCCCATATGGCAACATATATACTGAAACTTGCACTTAATATGATAAATTTCGAATTGTGCATTCACTGGATGTGTGTATTAAATTCTGTTAGCTGATTATGTGATGGGTTGTACTATGTAAACTTATCGTGAGGCGTGTTTTTTGTAATGGTTGTATTCTAGGTGGATTTCATTATTTAACAGTGTAGGTTGTGCATTAACTTGATATTTGGATTAGTTATGGTTGTGGATGAGACTCTTCCCTTTGGTCCTATCCCTACAAGCGGTACACAATGATATTTTATTTACGATTGATTTATCTCTCACTGAATATTATTTACTCACCCTCTTTTACGTACCCTTGCATGTCCTTGTATAGTTGGTGAGATTCTGTATGAGGAATAATGAAGCCTTCAAGTCCACGACCCATTTTGATTTTAGGTTGGTGGCTTTAGTCTTGTGGTAATGGTAGGATATAGTTGCTTTATAGTAAATAGAACAACTATTATTATTATGATTGATGTGATAGGAATGTTGGAGAATTATTTCATATCTTACTTCTGCTAGTTGAGGATACTAGCTATATCTTGGTTTAACTAACATTGTAATTGAAAGGAATTTTATTTTACTTCTTATCAAATTTATTTTAGTCCATTTATTTTGTGTTTGTATGATGTTAGGCTTATGACAACATAATAGAATCTACCTACATGTCGATCATGTTCTCGAATAGGGGCACGAAAGTCTTGCTAGTATTATAAATAGCCTATGTTCCCTTGGAGTACAATTTGAAAGATGATGAGCTGGAGTCATGATATCAATTAATGAGCATCAAACATAATTGTATGACAATTTTATTTTAAAAAAGTTGATTTTTTAATCTAAACTTATTAATTCATTCATGAAGGCATTCTAAACGATTATGTTAGAAATATAAAATATGGTGGCTGAGATAAGTGCACTTTGCTCTTTAAAGTATAAAGGCGCAGTTTTAGGGGTTGGGACGTTTCTATGCTTATTGTAATAATAAACCTAAGTTGGTACGAACAAAAAATAGGAGAATGGTTCTTGAACTTTTAGGAAATAACCTAAGAGTGGAGTCTATCTTTTGGTGGAATATCTTTTACTTTTCATGATAAACTGTATTTAGAAGGGAATTTATGCTATCACTAATTATCTCTGACAATCATTGGCTATACAAAGTCTTTTGAACATCTTCGGATTAATTATTTTAGACCAAGACCAGAATGTCCATGAAGCTCGGTGGCGATTGGCAATTGCACTAGTGCGTCTGACTTCACTACAAAAGTGAGGGGATAGCGGGAAGTAGAATAGTCGTACATATAATGTTAAAAGGATCCAGCTCAACTGGGTCACCCACGAGTCCACGGCTATGAAAGGTACATAAATTAAACGTGCGCATTGAAGTCATATTCCTCATTTTCTTATGACTTTTCCTCTTTAAACGATGCTTTCATACAAAATGAAACGGTAAAAGTGACAGTACTAATAACAGCCACATGGTATGTCTGCGATAAAAAACAAATTCCTTGCTCTGATGTACAGTCCATTAATGTCGGTGAGTAAATTATTTTAGTAAAATTTTTAATATTTTTATTAAAATATAATTTATACATATAAAAT
This sequence comes from Biancaea sappan, assembly GCA_037074585.1. NCBI lineage: Eukaryota > Viridiplantae > Streptophyta > Magnoliopsida > Fabales > Fabaceae > Biancaea > Biancaea sappan. The sequence continues at coordinate 4,307,654 of CM073496.1, read as the reverse complement.
ATTACTTATTTAATAATTTTAAATAATTAATACTATTAATTTTTATTTTTTTAAGTCAATTAAATTATATTTAAATTTAAAAATTTTATATTTATTTTTATAAAATTACAAAAATTTTATATTTAAATTTAATATAATATTATAAAATATAAAAATATCATAAAATAAAATTATTTATACTGAATAATATAATTTTTATAAAAATAAATAAAAAAAGTTAACTCATAAATTAAATGGGTCTGCATATTTAAATTCAAAATCACGAGCAATTTGAATTTTGAACTGATAGGCACGAACCACGAGCAAAAGTGACATCTATAGGCGAAAGTGACAGCTAGCTTCACTTACTCGAGTGATGTGAGACTTTTTTTGTGTGTGTTTAGGAGTCCGGTAGGTTAAATATGATTAAAAAAAATTAAATTTAATTAATTGTGATTGAAAAAATTAAGTTTAAATGAATGTGATTTATGTTTGGGAAATATTTGAGTAAACGTGGTTTGGAGCAGATAAACGTAGTTAGGTACAGGACAATAATGTTTGGATGTTAGTGTGCAAACGTGGTTTGAGATGTGTAATTACTAGAAATGTTATAAATTTTTTATTTAATTTTTTGATATAACACTATTATTTTTGGTCATTTATTTAAAATTAAATTAAATTAAAGATCTCTAATTAAATTTAAAAATATTTTTTTCTCTATTAAATTAATTTTATCTTTAACTAAATTTTAATATAATTTTTGTCTTCTCTATTAAATTAATTTTATTTCAATTAAAATTAATGAAAACAAGCTTATAATAATTTAATGAAAATAGGCTTCTTATTAAAGAAATAAGACAAATAAATTAAAAACAAGTCTTCTATACTTAAGAAGTCTCACATTGCTTAAATTAAGAGAGGAATGAGGTTTTATAAGTGAGAATGTGATATTGAGCTCATAAAAGGCTAGAAAAGTGGTGGACTCTCGCGCACATGATCTAACACAAATTAAAGCCAGTGGAGTATAAATCAGATGATTCCCCCGCGCATGATAAATACGCAATGTGCAACTATTTTTATATTTACAATAATTTTTTTCTTCTTTTTCCTTTTTTACTTTTTTTCTTCTTTTTCCTTTTTTTCCTTTTTTTCTTTCTTCCTCAGCCGCCCCCTCTTCCTCTCCTGTCTCTTTCTTCCTCTTCTTCCTCTGTTTTTTTCTTCTTCTCCTTCCCTTCCTTCTCAGCCGCCCCTTTTAACCACTTCAAAATCTTCCTTTACTTCTTAGTTAATGTAATGGGATGTTGAAGGCTGAAAGTTAAACTTTAATCTATTTTTTAACTTTAAATATCAGTATTTAATTTTAGTTCTTCAAAAATTTACATTGTAAATTTTATAAGTGTGATAATCATTAAGTATAATTTGCTTCATATTTAATTATTTACGTTTAAAATCATGACACATTACCATTCAGCACTTAAAAGTGTTTTTTTTTTCTTTCAAGTACATAGCTTCAACTAAGATTATTGACTCTTCTTTTTAATTCAAAACAATTGAATCACAAATTATAAAAGGCTCCAAGCAGCAATCATTTCAAATAATTTTTATATTCTTTTAAATAACTTATTTTAAATTATATAAAAATTTCAAAATTTTAATAATAAATCTTATAATATAATTTAATTATTATTAAAAATATATTATATATATTATAATTATTTTTATAATATTTTAATTCAATCGATTCAATTATAATTTAACCATAATTTAATTATTAAATTATAAATTATTTATTTTTTGATTTAATAATTAATTTAATTTTTAAATTATTATATAAGAAAAAAATGTTTCAACGTTATACCCGAGCAATAGTTTTATCGCAGACATAGCAGGTGAAATTAAGGCATGTCTACAGGTTCAAAGAGAGAATGCTTCAGGCAAGAAGTGATACTAAGTTTGAAGTCTTGTTTTGTTACAATAGGGGAAAAAAATCATTTCTAGAGAAAAGAGTATGAGAGAGAAAGTATGTAAGTGAATGAAAGTGACATTAACTGAGTGGTGAAAAATCTTTTTGACTCACTGTATTTTACAAACGATATTTAGTCGAAAATCAGGGACCAAAATGTTCGTCACTTATTTTAGAAACCTGATTTTTGCTTTTAAAAAAGATTTTTGAAACAAAATGGAACTTTGCCTCAAATCTAGGACTGAAGATTTGTTTTCACCAAAAAAAAAAAATGGTCTTCTGTGAAAGACAAGAAAGAAGAGCCTAGTACTACTCTAGTGTAGTGTTGCATAATAGGTGGGGTTGTTTGGAGACTGAGGAGAGAGAAAATATGGGAAAGTGACAGACTTTGTCAGAAGGAAAAACAGAAAAAGAGAAGTGGGGGTGTGTTGGAAACTAATAAATATAGGGAAAAATTTTGGGGAGTCGGCTTCTCCCATGTTATTTTCTTTTCGGTAGGTATATTATGATTAAAAAATTAATCAAACACACAAAAGGAGACTAGAGAAACTGAGAAATTCTACCTCGGAAGAAATCAAGCTCTCAGTAGCATTGTGTATAAATATATATATGCTAGGAGACTATAAAATAGCAACACAAATCATTTATAGATGAAGTTGTATATTTTTAACACACACACACACACACATATATATATATATATATATATATATACATTTTAAATAGATTCATGAAAGCAGGCATGAAAAAAAAAAATATTGGAACCTATCTAAAATTTTTTCTTTAAATAGATCTTTGAAAATATGCACACAAAAAAATATTAAGACCTATTTAAAATTTTTTTCTTTAAATAAATTTTTAAAAGTAAGTAAAATTAAAAAAAAATTAAGACCTATTTAAAATTTTTTTCTTTTAAATAAATTTTTAAAAGAAAACATTGAACAAACTTGCTATATCGTTGACTTTTGAAAAAAATACATTTATCACCAAAAAAAAAAACGCTGTACGGCTACCTCTTTTTCCTTAGGAAAAGCAGAGGAACTCGTTCCACACCATTAAGCAATTCAGCATTTCCATCAGGTAAAACCTTCTCTTATTCGTCTTCTCTCTCTTTCCTTCATTTACATGTACCTCTTCATCTTCTTCTACTGGTATAAATCAAGAATATGTATACGTGTGTGTGTGTGTGTGTTTTCTTATGATATCCATCAATTCTTCTGATTCTACTCTTTCTTCTTCTCTGCTCCGTGATTTTATCAAAGAAGGCCCGAAGTCTCTTAAATATGAACCATTTCACTCAAGTCTCAGTATGCAACTATGCAGTTTAAAGTTAGTTACTTTTCTGTTCTGTTTTCCTCAGAATAACGTGATTCCTAGAAGTTTGATTTTATCTCTTCAAGAGGCAAGTACTATACGAGAAGCTCCAGTTTGCGCTCGAACTTCCAGGTTGGTCCGTACGGATTATTTTTAGCATTGTTATCACTGGTTGGTTACGTGGATAAGACTTAATAAAAGACTAAGAAAAAAATAATATTTTAATTATTTATCTTTATTTTATGTTTTATTTTGATATTTTATATTTTATATGTTTCAAATTTATATTATAGGTTACAAATTTACACCGTTTTAATTTTTTTTTTGTCAAAATTATTAGTTAACATTCAAGCAGACATGATATGTCAAAGTTGGATGATAATAGAAGTACAGTGTATTGTATAGTTATAGTATATCTTTGGAGTGCGGAAAAACTCGGGATGGAAAGAGAGCTTGTGAGAGGATTTGCTGCTGCTCCACCACTCTGCTCTTCTCTTTAACAATGATTTTTATTGTAACTGTTGCTAAAAATTTTAAAGGGAGGAATATAGTGGTACTAGGATCAGCAAATCCGGACAGAGAGCTTTGCTTAGTATTAGTACGTAAGAAAATATTGGTAGTTTAGCATCCCGCCTCTTTCCATTTTCCATGAGAAACTGTAAGGAAAAGCAAAAGATTTCACTCAGCACTCATCAGCACACACATGGCACAACGACGTGACTTCCTTCGTTCTTGTCGGTGAGGGGCCCTCTGCATCTCTCCTTTGTGGAGATAAGAGGGACCGCCGATGGGGAGATCAAGAAATGGAAGAAGACAGAGATCTGTGAAGCTTCTAATCTGTCCGTCGAGGGGGACCTTCGCCGTTCAATGTCTCGATTGTCTCCATTCCGGATATGTAGAGGATGACGATGATGAGTTGATGGTGATGACTCATGAGTTGTCCAGTCTGATGGCTTCTTCCTTTTTTTTTTTTTAAGGATTTTTTATTTAATTTTATTATAAGGATAATTTAATAAAATTATATTTAATTTTTTTAATTTTAAATCACATACTAAACAACAAGTAATAGGAAAGTCTTCTTTTTTTGTTTCTAATATATATTTTGAATCTTTTTTCTTTGTTCTTTTTCTTTCATTTTTTGTTTTTTATTTTTTTTTTTAAATTTTCATGTGTACCAAACGTGTTCATAGGATATGTGATTGTATATTTTAAAAACATAAAGAAGAGTTATGCAACATTAAAGTTTACGTCACGTTTGATCGTGCCGAATGAATAGTAAAAAAAGATCACAAAAATGAATGCTCAGAATATTGTCTATTTCACACAATTGAACAATTCTAATAACGTGACGGTAGAGGATTCGGACTAGTAATTTTGCATACTGAGACTCTAATTGACTCTAACTTTTTTTATTTTTATAAATCCACAAGACATGATTGAGTTTTAAGATTTTTCTTTTGTAATATAAATGTCATTTAAATTAAAAGAAAAAAGACAAACTTTAAAAATTTTCCACAAGACAAGAGGCGTAATTGCTTGCGAGTGGATCCCACAAAGAGAAAATAATTGTGAACCACGTCCACAACAACTATTGGTCACGAGAAAGGACTTTTGAGTGGGACCACACACAGCCTTTCCAAGAACTTGCTCAAATTAACAAGTTCAGTAATTCATTACCGACCCCTTGGTTGATTAGTTAATCGCACAAGTAAAGTATCTAAACGGTTGGATATTTTTTATTTTTATTTTTATTGAAAATAAAAAAGAATTTAAAAATATATTTTGTTGAGTTTAATTTTTTTTAAAATAAGTTCAAATTTAAAAATACCAAAAAAATGTATCAATGTTTCAAGAAATAAAAATAAAAAATATTTTTACAAATCAAATATTAAAAAATATACCATATAAAAAATATTTATATATTGGATTTAAGGTTGGTTTTTGACTTGACTTTCTATTTTTTTTTTTGTATTGTCCTATAACTACCTGTATAAAACTTTTTAATTTATATATTAATGTGTAGAAATGTAATATGCAATTGATATATGATATGTAAAAAGATAAATATGCTTTAATTAAAAATATATATAGTTAGATTACTAACATTAAAAACATACTATAACAAATTTGTTTGATTAAAAAATATAAAAATCATAATAATGTTATAATTATAAAAAGGAAGTGAAGAAAACAGAGAGTTTGGATTTTGGGAATTTCAGCTCAGGTCTCTCGAGTTTGAATGAATATCATTTATATATGAGATCTACAGATCACATTTCTCATAATCATGTACATGTGGCTATTGATCCATCAATCAAGGAACTATCTCCTAGAGTTTGTTATGCACAATTATAAAAGAATGTGAAGGAATCAATAGAATATACATGTATGCACAAATTGAAAACCACGTGAATATGAAAACAATCTGTGGTGCTGATGCTTCAGTGAGTGATTTGTATGTACTGTTGTTGCTTTATTCTCACCATTCCTCCTCAAACGTAGGGGTGAATGAAGATGAACCCTAGTTTGTCCCTTAGGCAGTGAAAACGAGAGTGAGACAGTAGTTTGGTCAGAATGCCTGCTAACCGATTACTGGATGGAATATATTTGACCTCGATCTCTTTGGCTTGAATTTTATCCCGGATAAAATATATGTCTAGCTCGATATACTTGGTTCGAGCATGAAAAATAGGATTGGAAACCAAGGGTCTTGCACTTATATTATCACACCACAACATTACAGGTCCAGCACAGGGAAATTTTAACTGAGAGTAAGGACTTGAACCAAACAACTTCAGAAGCCATATTTGAGAGGGATCTATACTCTAATTCAGTACTTGATCTTGCCACAGTGGTTTGTTTCCGAGAAGACCGTGAAATTGAGCTATTTTCCAAGTAAACACAGTAGCCACCAACAGATTTTTTGTCATCCTTTGATGCAGCCCAATTTGCATCTGAGAAGCTAGTTATGGAGAAGGCATTAGCAGAATAAATGGAAGAATGCACACCATCATAAATTTTGACCAAAAAATGCCTACATTAAGGGTCCCTTTCAAATAACGAAAACCCCTCTTGAGAGCCTTCCAGTGGAGATCAGTAGGATGTTGCAAAAATTGACTCAATTTGCTGACTGAAAAACTAAGGTCTGGCCTTATATAAGTAAGATATTGCCATCCTCTTACAATACTTCTGTAATTTGTGGCATTCTTGAGCTGTTCCCCCTTTGTGGCTGATAAGGATGAATTTAGTGTTATTGATGTAGAGTAAGGATTTACATTGCTCATTGAAAATTTTCCAAGGAGATCCTGAGCATATTTAGATTGTGATAGAAAGAAGCCATCTACATTTTCTAGTGTCACGTCCCAAAATTTGAGCACGTGACCGGCACGGAAAGTGAATTTCATTTCACCTCCGTAAGCCTATCTTTCTCTTAAAAATCATACAATTCTTTTTCATGCAACCAAAACGAGTTCTCTATACATACTACAATTACTCACATTACATCACTGAATGAACCTACCCGATTACAGAGATTTCTAAATTTATACAACTTAGAATAAAACTTAACTATTATACCTTTATCCTGAACAAATGAAAAGGTAGTTATGGACTAAGAATCCATAATTCCTTGTTCCGATATTTACCTTCAGCTGTCAACTCTGAAAAAAAAATATCAATAAGAGGGGTATGAGCAAACCACGTGCCGTGAGTAGATAACACAATACTATGACAAAATAAAAATCATGCATCATAATGATAACATGCAACAATCATACGTAGATCGATCATCATATGATATAATATTATTCATAATACTTCACAACAATATCCAAGTGAATCAAATGCATTTCAACAAAATTCAAAATTCACAATAGCAATCGATGAAATCAATTTCACACACAATTCCCGTACCAACCGGGTCGTCCACAATACCTGTGGATCGTTGCCCGTGGCCCCCGCCGCATCCACCCTTATCGCTCCATTTATATTCTCCACCCTTATAGCTTCACATAGATTTCTCCATGGGGTGCACCACCATGCCTTTCCTTTCCAGTCAAACACAATCACAATCACATATAAAAACATCCTCAATCATAATCTTGAGCCACATACACAACTCAGTCATTTACAATTCAAGCCACAACATAATCAATGTGGTTCCAGCAACATAGCATGTATATAACATAACCCATAATATAGAACAATTATTCAACTCGGTTCACATGCCATTCACAATCCATCATATAACCTCCATTCATGGGAAAATAAGAAAATATAATTATATACATTACCAGACACGTTTCACATTTGTTTATGCCTCATCGTTCCACATCATCCTCTTCAAACTTGGATATACAACATATTTCCACTATGATGCAAAAAGTCAATAACAGATATTTAATCATAGCAAGTATTAACCCACTCACCTGGATTTCACGCTCTCGGCACTCCCACTTTGCACTTTGACCATTCCTATTGTAACCAGACAAAAACCATCAGAGTTACGAAATAGAGAAATTTCCTACCACTACTCTCGACCTTCACTTACTTCTCGAATCATAACTCCTAACTGGTAATGAATATTCAAATGAAACTTATACCATTGGAAACTAGACTTAAAGAGCTTTCTAACGATATAAAGTTTGCCCAAAACGGAGTACGGATGAAGAAGTTATGGCCGATTGAAAAATAAACTAAAATTTTTCGGTACACCTGGCGCTTGGGCGCCACCTATGGCGCCTGGGCGCCAACCATGCCTGGCGCCTGGGTGCCAATTCCTTCTTCTTCCCATCTCACCTTGGCGCCTAGCGCCACACATGGCGCCTGGGCGCCACGATCGCGACCCTTTCGCGATTTCTCTCGGTTTTGGCCCAAATCTGGCCAAATCTTCACCGTTTTTCATGATTTCTTCCATGGGATCTCACCCTTAATGTGTAAGGAGCATTTAGACACCAAAATCACCAATTTTAATCGAGAAACGGTGAATAGAAATTTCTACCTCGATTCCTTGCTTTCCCTATGTTGCTTGGCTCCTAGAGGCTCGCCCCGTAGCCCGAGATCCACCCTCCAAAGCCCGGTTGTAGAGTTGGAGTGTAGAAAGAGAAATTAGAGAGAAGGAAGAGAGAAGGAGAGGAGAGAAAGTGAAGAGAGAGAGAGTAAAGGAGAAAAATGAATAAAAAATAGGTGAGGCCACCTATATACTCGCCCGGAGTGAAATTATCACTTGCTCTGCAATTGACCCTCAGTCAAGACTAGCAAAAGCAAATTCATAAAATCTCACCTCAGGTGTTTCTAAATCCTCGGTGCCCCACAAATTTCCTTATTCACTTTAGTCCCTCTCAATATCTCAAACTCCACTTTAACCTCGAATCCATCATCTTTTCGGTATCGGACTCATAATTCATTCCCATAAGCTCTATTCTTCTTCTCGGGTTCCTACTTGGTCATTTCTCAAAAGTCCTCTATACTTTCTTTTCTTTTCACTTTAGTTCTTGAGAATTTGTAAAAATTTCCTAAATTAAAAATAAAAATTTCTATTCCCACATTTTCTTCACTAATTCAAAAAGAAAATTTTCCACATAATTAAATTTTTCACTAAACTTCAAATCATACTTTAAATATTCATAAAAATTCTTGGGATATTACATTCTTCCCCCCTTAAAAAAATTCGGTCCTCCGAATTCAAAACTTACCTCAAGATTGAAGCAAATGCCAATATTTTGTTTATATCTCATTCTCTCTCTTAGAATTTTCACAATCAAGTACAAAATATAACAAGTTCAACATATTTTTAGTTCTAATACATAAGTTACAGGCAACAAGCTGAACTTGATTTACAAAACAGATAATTTTAATACGTAAACATTAGATCAAACATCAGCTTTAGGTACAAACAAAAGAAAAGATAAATTAAGAACGAGGAGGCTTTTGAAATGCAGAAGGTGCTGCAGGTCTAGAAGAAGAAGGTGCTTCAGACCTTAAGGAGGAAGTTAATCGTTGCAGCCTAGAAAGAGTTTCTGGAGGAAACGTCTGGGAAATTTGGCGAAGTGCAGAAGTCACTCCATTCATACAGTCAATACATCTCGCTTGTTGGTCACGAAAATTTTGAGTTGCAAACATCGAATGTCTATCAACTCTATTCGCCAATTCCCTAAAATGACGGTTCAAAAGCTTCTCTTGTTCTGTAAAGAGACGATTTATCAATCTCCCCTGGTCCTCAAAGTGGCGGTTTATCAGTCTTTCCAAGTCCTCCATCTTTTGTCTCATAAGCGCAAGCTCATTATTAGAAGATGTTGCTGTGCTAACATCCTCTAACTCTACTACATCCCTTTTTCTTTTCTTAGCCTCTGGTGACTCTTCCATGGATCTCTTATTCTTATAATTCTCCAGGCTAAGATTTAGATCCAGCTCTACCTTGCCAGCCTCAAAGTTTAAATTGAAAGATTTATTGCCGGCCATATTTTTCTGAGCTATAAAGGTTGTACAGAAGGAGAAGTTTGATGCTAGAAAGCTTATAGATATAAACTGTTAGTTTAGTGAGCAGCGTAATGGGGCATCCATTATATATAGACGAAATTTAGGGCTACAAAACCTTTACATCATACTCTAAAGATGACCTACAGACCTTATCCGACGCAATGCCAACGGTCTCTGATAAGCATGCCAGAAAATAACAAAATATAATCAAATACAAAAGATTTCCTCAAAAATTTCAGCTAACTTTTGACTCTTGCTCAAATTATTAAACTAATCGCCGCTTCAATTTATGACTTCCTAACTCTGTATTTGTCATATCCAATAATTCTAAATCGAGATATTACTCAATGAACGGGTAGCTTCATATTAACCTTATCTAGGTTTCTAATCCGTGACTTTGCCCTAAGCTTACACATTTTCAAACATACATATTAAAATAAAAACTTCTCACATCTACACATCAAGCGTTCCATAAAGTGAGAGAAAAATTTTACCTTTCACTTGCCTCTACGAGCATATATGTATATATGTATAAACATAGAGATACATCATTATCTATATATATTTTCATCTATTCAAGTTCTTTTAAATTTCAGACTTCTCATTCTCTGAATGTATGTAGAATCATTACATATTATTCCTGGCCATAACAAATAGCCTTCACTCTCTATGCATGAATAACATACATACATATCATATGTATTTAGATACATATAATCACAGTATAATTCAATCAATCATGTATATTATACTTAACTGAAGGCTTTCAAGAACAATACAAGAAAGCATAGAAATACATTTTAGTTCATCGTGAAAACATCCAAGACACTCTGTAATGGCTACATTGTCGACTTCCTTCAATTTCAGAAAATGCCAACGAGAGAAATGGAAAAACCAAGTGTAAATCGGCCGCAAATCCACCGAATATTGACTTTCGTGGTTTTGCCATTAATGCGACGCGTTGTTGGTGTGCATGCCTACCCTAGACTCCTAGCTTCCAGCTTGCAGAAATCCATAGGTTAAGCGTGTAGGGTGCGGCGAAGAGATATCTTCTTTGTCTCTAAGTTCAAATTTTTCCTCTATAAGAACTGTCCCAACGTTCTCAGTTACCACACCACAAAGAGTAATCATCTCTGAGCCTACAACTTCCCAGCGTTCCTCTCTTCTCATACTCCCACATAAATTTTTAAATTTTTTCAAATCATGGCCACAAGGAAGTACATTGATCTCACAGTGGATGCCAAGAGAGAAGAGCTCGACTTAAACTTAAGTCTGGACAAAGACAAGGGCAAAAGACCTTTTGAAGAGTGTTTAGAGAAGCATATGGAGAAGAAAATGAAGAAGAACGAGGAAGCTGAGGAGACTAGCACGGCCCATACCTCGGAGGACAAAATCGCCTGTCTAGAGCAGGAGGTGAAAAATCTGAAAAAGATGATAGGAGACCTGGAGAAGTTAACTAAACGCAATCATGCAGAAATGACTTCAAGAATAGACAGGTTCTTCTATTGGTCTACCCAGTGCTTCTGCAATCAACAACAAAGAAGTGTTGATTGTATGAATGGGATTTACACTACCCTCCGCGACATTGCTCTGTCTCTCGCTCCAAGGAATGGTCGAGGGGTGATGATACAGTACAACCCTCCTAATCCGAGACCACCTCGCTTTTAGATTACTCATGCATGAGTAATTTTTTTTTTTTGCAATGTAATCCTTCTGCTTTTAATGCCAGTGGTTTCTTTTATGGGATGGTACTCCAAAAATAGTAATAATAAAATTAAGAAGGATAAAAGAAATCAGTCACACAAAATCAATCATGAATGTAACATATAAAGCCCCATACATACAATTTGATCCGACAGCAACGGAATCAAACAATAATAACCTTTCCTTTACCAAGTTCAAAAGTATAGCCATATCTGTCTAAAACTAAAACTAAAACATAATTCATAAGAAAAGACAAGTCTTGGAGGAAAAGGAAATGAAAACATCCTACAGGACCTTCAATGGAGCCATCTCTCTATAGTCGTGCCCGGGTTCACCACGATAGAGGAGATCCCACTAAGGTTACCTTACTCTGTAATCGGTAGGAGACCTAATCCCAAAGCTCTGATACCAACTTGTCACATCCCAAAATTTGAGCACGTGACCGGCACGGAAAGTGAATTTCATTTCACCTCCGTAAGCCTATCTTTCTCTTAAAAATCATACAATTCTTTTTCATGCAACCAAAACGAGTTCTCTATACATACTACAATTACTCACATTACATCACTGAATGAACCTACCCGATTACAGAGATTTCTAGATTTATACAACTTAGAATAAAACTTAACTATTATACCTTTATCCTGAACAAATGAAAAGGTAATTATGGACTAAGGATCCATAATTTCTTGTTCCGATATTTACCTTCATTTGTCAACTCTGAAAAAAAAATATCAATAAGAGGGGTATGAGCAAACCACGTGCCCAGTGAGTAGATAACACAATACTATGACAAAATAAAAATCATGCATCATAATGATAACATGCAACAATCATACGTAGATCGATCATCATATGATATAATATTATTCATAATACTTCACAACAATATCCAAGTGAATCAAATGTATTTCAACAAAATTCAAAATTCACAACAGCAATCGATGAAATCAATTTCACACACAATTCCCGTACCAACCGGGTCGTCCAGAATACCTCTGGATCGTTGCCCGTGGCCCCCGCCGCATCCACCCTTATCGCTCCATTTATATTCTCCACCCTTATAGCTTCACATAGATTTCTCCATGGGGTGCACCACCATGCCTTTCCTTTCCAGTCAAACACAATCACAATCACATATAAAAACATCCTCAATCATAATCTTGAGCCACATACACAACTCAGTCATTTACAATTCAAGCCACAACATAATCAATGTGGTTCCAGCAACATAACATGTATATAACATAACCCATAATATAGAACAATTATTCAACTCGGTTCACATGCCATTCACAATCCATCAAATAACCTCCATTCATGGGAAAATAAGAAAATATAATTATATACATTACCATACACGTTTCACATTTGTTTATGCCTCATCGTTCCACATCATACTCTTCAAACTTGGATATACAACATATTTCCACTATGATGTAAAAAGTCAATAACAGATATTTAATCATAGCAAGTATTAACCCACTCACCTAGATTTCACGCTCTCGGCACTCCCACTTTGCACTTTGACCATTCCTATTGTAACCAGACAAAAACCATCAGAGTTACGAAATAGAGAAATTTCCTACCACTACTCTCGACCTTCACTTACTTCTCGAATCATAACTCCTAACTAGTAATGAATATTCAAATGAAACTTATACCATTGGAAACTAGACTTAAAGAACTTTCCAACGATATAAAGTTTGCCCAAAACGGAGTACGGATGAAGAAGTTTTGGCCGATTGAAAAATAAACTAAAATTTTCCGGTACACCTGGCACTTGGGCGCCACCTATGGCGCCTGGGCGCCAACCATGCCTGGCGCCTAGGCGCCACACGTGGCGCCTGGGTGCCAATTCCTTCTTCTTCCCATCTCACCTTGGCGCCTAGGCGCCACACATGGCGCCTGGGCGCCACGATCGCGACCCTTTCACGATTTCTCTCGGTTTTGGCTCAAATCTGGCCAAATGTTCACCGTTTTTCATGATTTCTTCCATGGGATCTCACCCTTAATGTCTAAGGAGCATTTAGACACCAAAATCACCAATTTTAATCGAGAAACGAAGCCGGAATCTCGATTTTACCTCAAACACTCTTAAAACTAGAAAATAGAGAAAAGCTTAAGAAATAGAAATTTCTACCTCGATTCCTTGCTTTCCCTATGTTGCTTGGCTCCTAGAGGCTCGCCCCGTAGCCCGAGATCCACCCTCCAAAGCCCGGTTGTAGAGTTGGAGTGTAGAGAGAGAAATTAGAGAGAAGGAAGAGAGAAGGAGAGGAGAGAAAGTGAAGAGAGAGAGAGGAAAGGAGAAAAATGAATAAAAAATAGATGAGGCCACCTATATACTCGCCCGGGGTGAAATTATCACTTGCTCTGCAATTGACCCTCAGTCAAGACTAGCAAAAGCAAATTCATAAAATCTCACCTCAGGTGTTTCTAAATCCTCGGTGCCCCACAAATTTCCTTATTCACTTTAGTCCCTCTCAATATCTCAAACTCCACTTTAACCTCGAATCCATCATCTTTTCGGTACCGGACTCATAATTCATTCCCATAAGCTCTATTCTTCTTCTCGGGTTCCTGCTTGGCCATTTCTCAAAAGTCCTCTATACTTTCTTTTCTTTTCACTTTAGTCCTTGAGAATTTGTAAAAATTTCCTAAATTAAAAATAAAAATTTCTATTCCCACATTTTCTTCACTAATTCAAAAAGAAAATTTTCCACATAATTAAATTTTTCACTAAACTTCAAATCATATTTTAAATATTAATAAAAATTGTTGGGATATTACATCTAGTTACTTGTATACACAGAAAAGAAAAATGTAGTTGTCACGACCCAAAACTGGGGACTAGGTGTTTTGTCACCACCGAAACCGAGAACATGATCGGCCCGAATGATGGGTCACTCACATTGTCGCAAATCTAGATCTTTTCCAATTATTTATAACTACTTGCACTATCTTAGGTAGCCTATCCGATCATAAAGTATATTAGAGTAATTAACTTAAAAGTAAATAAAATTACCTTACTCCAAGCAATAGGGAGGCATTCTCAATCCACATATCATTAGTCTAAACATCCTTCTATTTCTGCAACTGTGAGAGGGTGAGTGTAATCCACAAACTCATCCAAACTAGCCCTACTCTACATAGACATGCAATATAAAAAAATTATATAAAAATATATATACACAGGAAACCCAACCCATGTGACATTAAGTCACCCTAAATGTTTATGCATGGCATCACGCTCTCGACTCTTGTAAAGCGCACTCCTTATGCCATTACGCCCAACCCTCAACTTTAACCTCCTTGGTCGCACACGTAACACATATACATACCATCACATATCAATCTATATGCACTTATCAAATACATACATCACTTTCGTGGGTATGGGTTCCTATGAGTCCACCTCTCAAGAGCTTTATTAACGCGTGTTTGCGTTCCGATGAATTTATCACTCAATAGCTTTGCTGCATGGATCACCTCTTATTTTTCCCTCCATTTAACCCTCGATTAACTTTAGTAATGGCAAATTCATAATTTATCTAACTTGGGTATTTCTCATATCTTAGATATCATATAATTTTTTCTTATTACATTTTAGTCCCTTATTGGACTTAGTAATTATCTGACTCCCTTATTGTCACATGTCTGTTCCCTCAAGTCCCCATCACCCATTATTTTATACACTTTGCTATTTCTTAACTTCACATTTCTTTATTACGCAACAAAAGTTTTTTTCTTGTATTCCAATTACTTAATAAAAATCCAAAAATATTAACACTTGAAAATGACAAGCGTTATAATAGGGGTCCAAGGTCCTTGAGGGAAAAACTGTTATGTAGCTTTTGAATGAATTTCGTGAGAAATTCAAACTTGTTAGCTGTGATGATAATGTCATCATCATAAATTAAGATAAGAAGAACCTTTAATGCAGTCACATGATAGAACAGTGATGTGTCAGCTTTGTTGTGGCTAAAACCTCAAACCAAGAGTGTTTCCTTTAACTTGTCAAACTAGGCCCTAGGTGCCTGTTTTAGGCCATAGAGTACTTTATGCAATTTACATAGAAAGTTAGGTCTATTCTTATCTTCAAAGCCTTAAGGCTACCTCATATACACAGTTTCCTATAACTCCCCATTAAGGAAAGCATTGTTCACATCAACCTGATGCACAAGCCAATTCAAGACAGCATTTATGGATAGAACAACTCTAACAGTCGCCAGATTAACAACAAATGTCTCAAAGTAGTCAAGGCTTAAGGTTTGTGAAAAACCTTGAGCTACAAGTCTGGCCTTGTGCATGTCAATTTGGCCATCGAGTTTGTATTTTATCTTAAAAATCCACTTGGACCTAAAAATGAGCATATTATAAGTATAAGGCACCAATGACCATGTGTGATTATTCTGGAGTGCTTGAAACTCAGCTTTCATGACTTTGCACCAAATTGGATTAGATAAAGCATCAACTATATTTACTGGAACTATGGTGATTGTTATTGAGCCTACAAAAGGTTGTTTAGGCTTGATTGTTCTTGTCTTTGTTCTAGTTACCATAGGATGCTTATTAACAGGGACATTATTCTCCTGTACCAGATGACTTTCACTGTGGTGCCTCGCATTGGTAACTGGTAGCATATATTGTGTAGATGATGAATCTGATCTATTCTAAGTTTGCAAACTGAGAGAAATTATCAGCATACATATACTCAGAGGATTTGTGCTATTTCCATCAGCAGAGTAAAAATCTAACCTGCGAATTTGAGGCGTAGACTAATCTGTTGCAACAAGAATGAAGTTTAGGTTGTAATTTGCAGATGTAGATTTTTATGAAACTGAAAAACAAGTGAATTGTTTTGACTAGAGTACAAATGGGATTCATCTTGAGATAGCAGAGAAAATATGTTGAAAGGGAAAATCATTGTGATTAAAAACAATATGTCTTGATAGATATAATTTTCCATTTTGTGACAAACATTTAAAACCTTTATGATTGTTACTGTACCCAATGAATAAGCATTTTTGACAGTGATATTGAAGTTTATGTTTATTTAGTGGAGTCAGACAAGGGAAGGCAGAATAGTTAAAAGGATGATATGTTGTAATCAGGGTTTCTTTTGAACAAAATTTCAAATGGTGTTTTATTATTCAAAGGAGATAAAGGTAATCTATTTATGTCATAGGGCAGTATAGAAGGCATCCCACTAAAAATCAAAGGGCATTTTGGCTTGAACAAGAAGAGTGAGGCCACTCTCAACCATTTGGCAATGTTTTCTTTCGACTCTTCCAGTCTATTATGAGGTATAAGGATAGGTGAACATTGGTGTATGCCATGTTCATTTAAGAAAGGTTTGAAAGATAATAATTCTCCCCCAGAATCTGTATGAATAGATTTAATAGATGAGTCAAATTTTTTTTTCTATTTGTAGTTTAAATTGTTTGAATATAAAAAGAGCCTCATTCTTTGTTTTAAGAGGAAAAATCCAACTAAACCTACTGAAATCATCAAGGAAGTTTATGTAGTATAGGCCTTGTTTAGATGGAAGGGGTGCTGGTCCCCATAGATTAGCATGCAATATTTCAAGAGGTTTAAAAGTTTGAGTTTGAACTTGTGAATGGTAATTTATGACCATTATTAAACTGTCAGGAAGTGCAAATGGAACACTCATTATTTTTAGTTTTCAGATTACAAGATTTAAAGACTTGAAACAAAGTTTTTTGTGAAGGGTGACCAAGTTTATTGTGCCATTCAACTAATTTTTTTGAACAAATGGATTTGCTAGTGAGTTTGACTTGTGGCTGAGAGTTTTGTTCAACATAATACAGCCCATCCTTACTCTTCCATTGCAGCATCTCCTTCTTTGTGGCTTTGTCCTTCACAACAAAAGAATTTGCATTAAACTCAACACAAACATTGTTGTGGGCAGTAAGTTGTGAGACACTTGATAAATTTCTTGAAATTTCAGGTGAATGAATAACATTCTTGAGGAAAATTGGTCTACCATTTTTAGCCAGAATACTAGCTGTACCTATATGATGTATAGGTAAAGTTTTTCCATCTCCCACTGTTAGTTTTTCCTTACCATTGTATTTGTTTGTTTGCTGCAATTGGCTAGTGTCATTTGTGACATGATGGCTAGCACCAGTGTAAATACACTAAACTTGGTCTGTCATGATTTCTAGTGTAGCAACACAAGCTACATAGGGGTTAGACTGATTTGTGGTGGTCTTGTTTGATTTAGGGACATTTCCTATATAATTAAAATCAGTTCTCCAATAGCAAATCGAGGCTAGATGACCAATCTTCCCACATATCTTGCATGTGGGCCTTGAATTCTATTGTCTGCCTCCTTTGCCTGTTCTTCCTCGTGTTGCCTCTCCAGTTTCTCTAGTCTTTTCAGTTTGAACAATGTTTGCAGTGGGAGTGCCATCAATTGATAGATTTTGCAAGGCATTGAGTCGCTCAATCCTGCTTTCAAAGGTTAGTAAAGCTGTTGAAAACTCAACCCAAGAGACATCAGGCATAAAAGTGAGCTAAGTCACTATAGGCATGACCAGATAAAATTTGAGCAAATAAGTCTTTTAAGGGTAAAGAACTTCTTGCTAATTGTAAATTGTTTGAAAATGACTTCATCTTCACCTGATATTCTTCCATTTTCAAGAATCCTTATCTGGTTCTTTGTAGTTTCCCTTTGAACCACAGTTCTTTTGCTTTGGTAGCTACACCTACCATTTGTTCTCTGTGTTGCAATTGATTAATTGAGCAGCTATTTCAACATGATTGAATTGTGACCATCCATTCATCATATTTGGGATTTGGTTCAACACCAGATGACCCAGCTACTATTGGTGCTGGGTATGGATTGCTTCCATTAATGAAGCCATCAAGTCTATTTCCTCTGATTACTAGCAGCACAGTTGATTTCCAAAGAAAAAAGTTGTTTCTGTCCAGCTTGACAGGAGCAACCAAATCGAAGGAGTTTAAGGGTGTTTGAGAAATCTTCATACCTAAGCCGGAGGCAGCAAAATTAGGGGATATTTGTAGCGAGCTGGAGTCTATGGTGGCATTGAGCAGTGTGGCTCTGATACCAAGTGAAGAAAATAAAGAATTTGGATTTTGGGAATTTCAGCTTAGGTATCTGAGTCTAAATGAATATCATTTAGATAAGAGATCTACAGATCACGTTTCTCATAATCATGTACAGGTGGTTATTAATCCATGAATCAAGGAATTATCTCCTAGAGTCTGCTATGTACAATTTCAAAAGAATGTGAAGGAATTAACAAAATATACACGTATGCATAGATTGAAAACCACGTGAATATGGAAACTATCTGTGCTGCTTATGCATTAGTGAGAGATTTGTATTTACTGCTATTGCTTTATTCTCATCAAAGGGAAGAATATATTTTAAAAATAGAAGAGAATGTCGTGTAATTTTAAATATTTCAAAAAGATTAATATAAGTATTAAGAAATCAGAAAACTCCCTTGTCTTAGGACAAAAAAGTAACTCTGATTCTGAAAGGTTCCATATTATAGCCATAATGAAATAAACAGGAAATTGTTCCTCATATACTAGTATTAATTTGCTTAATATTCTTTTTTCTTTTATCACGATACTGAAGTGAATTTATTTATTTAACTTTTTTTGGGCTTTTATGAAGTTGCTTTATCCAATGAGTTCTCCACAAGCACAGAATCAAAACCCGGGGCCTTCCTCTCAGTTTTTTCAAGATACAAGTAATCTCTCTCTCTCTCTCTCTCTCTCTCTCTCTCTCTCTCTCTCTCTCTCTCTCTCTCTCTCTCTCTCTATAGATTATCATATAAATTTATAAGTTAATTTCAGCATTACTCTTAACTGGAATTGTCACTATCATACCAACTTAAAATATTTTTAAAATTCATATCAGTTATGAATTAAAATAGAACTGAAACTATACATCGATTTACTTAGTCCACACTTATATCTTATTAAACAACACCAAACTAAGCCACCATTTATTATAGAACTTTCGAGCAAGATATCATTTTGGTCTCTTATAGATTTTTCTTTCAAAGTAGTCCTTCACAAATTTTCATTCTCAATTTAATTCATTATATATTGATATATCATTAATTTAGTCCCTCCCTCATAAATTTTTATTCTCAATATGTTCCTTCAAAAATTGATATATTATTAATTTAGTCATTCACATATTTGTACTTTCAATTCGGTCACTCATAGATTTATATGTTACCAATTTAATCCTTTTATTAAAAGTTATGACTATCAAAAATTATAATCTACAAAAAAGGACTAAATTGATGATATATCAATTTGTGAGAGATGAAAATAAGTGAGGGACTATATTGATAATATATCAATCTACAAAGGATCCAATTAAAAATAAAAATTTTTAAGGAACTGAATTGGTAACATCAATAAATAAGGGATAAATTAAGAATAAAAATTTATAAATGACCAAATTAAAAAAAAAGACATATGTGAAAAACCAAATAAGATTTTAGTGAGAACTTTTTTGCCGCTATTTTCTAGAATAGATGAATAGTCATTCCATTTGAAAAAAAAAATCCTTTCGATATTTCATTTCCTAATACAATAAGCATAGAAGTCCAGTCACTATGTTCAGTAATAATGATAACACCGAGTGAGTCTTTATTAACCAAATATGATAATTAATTTTTTTAGTTTCTCAAAAAGTTTGTCTACATAATATATTTTTCAACTAAAAAAATCTTAAAATAAACACCCAATTAAATATCTATATTATAGTATAAAATTTATCATGAGAAATTCAATCAAATTAATTTTTTTAAAAAAGTAAATTTACTCATTTCCGCTAAACTTAAACCTCACACGAATGCCAAAAAATTACTACTCTGCTGATGAGTTAGATAATTACTATAAATTCTTTCCAATAAAAAAAAAGACAAGTATATTCTTTTTCGATTTAACATATAAAAAATATTTATATATCGGATTTCAGGTTAGTTTTTGACTTGACTTTTTTTTTTAAAAAAAAATTTTCCTATAACTACTTATATAAAAAATTTAAATTTATATATTAATGTGTAGGAATGTAATACGCAAATTGATATACAATATGCAAAAAAAATATGCTTTAATTAAGAGAAATATATAGTTAGATTACTAATATAAAAAATATACCATAATAAATTTGTTTGATTAAAAATTATAAAATATAATAATTTCATAATTATAAAAGGGAAGAACATATTTTAAAAATAGAAGAGTATGTCGTGGAATTTTAAATATTTCAAAAAAATTAATATAACTATTAAGAAATCAGAAAATTCCCTACTCTTAGGACAAAAAATTATATGCTCTGATTCTGAAAGGTTCCATATTATAGCCATAATTAAATAAACAGGAAATTGGTTCCTCATATACTAATTTGCTTAATATTCTTTTTTTTTCATCACTGTACTGTACTGAAGTGAATTGATTTATTTAACTTTTTTTGGGCGTTTATAAAGTGCTTTGTCCAATGAATTCTCCACAAGCACAGAATCAGAACCCACGGGTGCCTTCAAATGTATATAGGATGCCTTCCTCTCATTGCTTGCAAGATACAAGTACTCTCTCTCTCTCTCTCTCTCTCTCATCATATAAATTTATAAGTTAATTTCTGAATGTTTTCACTTTGCAATAATCAACGTTACTCTAACTCTAATTGTCACTATCACACCAACTTAAAATGTTTTTATCCTTATAAGTTCTGAATTAAAATAGAACCAAAACTATACATCCATCAACTTAGTCCACACTTATACCTTATAACTTATTAAATAACACCAAATTGAGCCACCACTTATTATACAAATTTCTTGCCGCTATTTATGAACCGGTTTCTCTATTTTTTGTCTCTGCTTTTAGCTCCCTGACCGTTGGATCCACCATTTATTATGCAACTTTCATGCCGCTATTTATAGGAGCGGTCTCTCTCTCTCTCTCTCTCTCTCTCTTTCTCTCTCTTTGGCCATTGGATTTGTGATTCAATAGTCACCAATACTTTTTTTTTTTGTTGTGCTTATTTTCAAGGACTTATTTAAAGGAAAATTTTTAGATAGGTCACAATTTTTTTTCCTTTGTGCTTATTTCAAGGACCTATTTGATAGGAAAAAAAAGAAAGCATTAGTCCATAAAATTTTTTCTTTCCAATAAGTCTTTGAAAGCAGGCACAATAAAAAGCATTGAGACTTATCTAAATTTTTTTCTTCAAATATGTCCATGAAAACAAACACAAAGGAAAAAAAAAAACATTGGTGGCAAGAAAGAGAGAGAGAGAGAGAGAGAGAGAGAGAGAGAGAGAGAGAGAGAGAAGTAGAGAAACCGATTTGCTATTTATTAGATGATTAGAATAGATGAATAGTCATTCATTAAAAAAAAAACCCTTTCGATTTTCCATTTCCTAACACAATAAGTATATAAGGTCCAGTCACTATATTAACTAATAATAATAACGATGAGTGAATTTGTATCAATTAAGGAAATTAAGCAATTCATTTTGGTGAAAATATATATGACCACATATAATTAAATACTTCTCATGAAATATTTCAATTGACTATACTATAACATTTTATTTATTAAAAGATGCATGGGTTGATTATATAATTCTTAAATATTAAACTTTACATGATTTGATTCCTGGATATCATGAACTCCATACACTTTGTATTGAATTGGTCTCTCAAAGATAGGTAAAATTAAAATTTAGTCATACAAAAAGACTACTTTGTATTGAATCCATAAATTATAAGAAGTAACTCTTTCAGTTTTACTACTTAAATTTTAAAGACTAAATAGTAACAAATATATCTTTACAAAAAAAATTGTATAATTACTCTATTCAATCGTTTTAAAATGATTGCATGGCAACTAGCTGAAATTAGGGGCCCTTTTAAAAGTTGTCGAATGCATTTTATATTAGTCAATGCTTGTAGATCCTCTCCTGTGCGCATATGGGATTAAGAATTAGCTGATGTTTCTAATCATTTAGTTTTTCTTTCTTTTCTTAAAAAAGTTATAATTATTATTTTATATTTATTTTTATATTTACAATCATCATTAGATCAATTGATACTTAAATTTTTTTAAAAAAAATTAAATAAATAAAAACCGTTGGATCAAACAAATTCAATGGTACCCAAAGCCTCTCTTGAACGTAGCTGGGATCTTCATGCATTCTTAATAGGTTATTCAAAATTAGTTAGGCCAAGATTTAGTAACTGCTTTTCGATTTTTTTTATTAATTTTTAATAAAAAATATGATGATTAATTTTTTAGTTTCTCAAAATGTTTGTCCACATAATATATTTTTCAACTAATAAAATCTTAAAACAAACATCCAATTAAGTATATCTATATTATAATCTAAAATTTATCATGAGAAAATCAATCAAATAATTTTTTTTTAAAAAGTAAATTTTCTCATTTCCGCTAAACTTAAACCTCACACAAAAGCCAAAAAATTACTACTCTGCTTTTAAGTTAGATAATTACTATAAATTCTTTCATAAAAAAGGGACAAGAATATTCTTTTACGATTTAACAGCACAAAATTATGTCTTTCAAATATTTTTTTACATATTATATTTTTATTAAAAAATTGATTAAAAAAGCAAAAAAAATTTACAAATAATCTTGTGCTAAAAATTACTATAAAAATCAACATCAAATTGCATATTTTAAAAATAAAGAATAAATATTATTGATTTAGTCTTTGAAAAATATTTAGTTGTCTCAATTTGGTATTTAAAAGATCAAATACTTTAATTTAACACTAGAAAAATTATCTAAATCACAAAATTTATTCGTAGTAAATTTTTTAAAAAAAGATTTTGTTGTCAAAAGTTATTTTGACAAATAAAATGATGAAATTGAGACAAATATAATTTTTAACTTATTAAATTAAAAAATTTATTATTTTAAGAATTAAATTGCAATAACTAGGATGTTTGAGAGAGTAAATAAATAATGTAGTGTTTAAAAAACAAATTGGGTTGATGTCCCTTTGTTTCAGGAGAGGCGAGAAACGTGTACCTCAATTCGTGTGTGCCCCTTTACAAGTATGCACTGGCAGGCAATTGGGCCTTGGCTAAGCCCATGTTGCAGGGTAACCGAACGCTCCTGAATGCTGCCATAGCAAAGGGACTGCCCACAGTACTGCATGTAGCAGCAGGAGCCAACCAGGTGGAGTTTGTGAGGGAGCTTGTGAAAATGATGGATGACAGTGATGACTTAGCATTACAGGACTACAAGGGCAACACTGCCTTCTGCTTTGCTGCTGCAGTGGGAAACAAGGACATTGCTGAGATAATGCTGGAGAAGAATCAGTGGTTGCCCACAATCAGAGGAGGGGACGGCCTCACTCCTCTTCATTTTGCTGCGCTACAAGGAAGGGCTGACATGGCATGGTTTCTATACGACAAGACTATTGAAAGTTTTGAAGAAGCAGAATGGAACAAGTTATTCCTCACTTGTATAGACATTGGTATCTATGGTAAGTATGTTGCTTATTTTGTTTGTATGTTGTGTTGTGTTTCAAGCACCAATACTACCACAACACATTGTTGATACATGTGTTCGGGTGTGAGAGGATTGAAGAAAGAACTGAATGCATTCAATATTATTCACATTAAAATACAACTGGAAGAGAGTATTTATAGAAATAAAGGAAACTAACCAGTATAATAGAAAAACCAAAACAAACTAATCTTAACATATTCTAATAGAATATGGCAGTTTGTTATTTAGCTAACAATCTATCTTACTATTCTAACACTTTCCTTGAAAGAAGCTACTATTTCTTCTATCACTTTCCCCGAATTGTAAATACTGTCCTTGTTTTTTCCCTATATTGCAGCTCCCTGACGCCTCTTGTGAAATAGGAATTGAACTTCCTTTTAAGATTTGAGTTTGACCTCTAACCCCCAAATTAAGAACAAACTCTTTAAACTTGGAACTAGATAGAGATAGGTTGTCATGTCATCTGCTATTGCAAAACAGAAGGAATAGTTGTTTATTGATCACTTTCTCCCTTACAAAGCGAATATCCAATTCCACATGCTAGGGCAAGCTTGAAGAATAGGATTAGCAGACATAAGTACAACACTTCAATTATCACAAAAGATTTGAGCAGTGCTAGGAGTGTCACTTCAACTACCATAAGTACAACACTTCATTGAGCTTTATTGAAGAAAGTTGTCATGTATAATATGTTTTTTATTTTGTCATGCATTATATTTAAATTATAAATAAAATAAAATTATTTTTAAATAAAAAATATATAAAGGGCTAGGTTAGGCCATGATTTTCAACCCAATTATTAGCTTAAGCCCGACCTAACCCAGCCCAAGTTTATTGGAGGCCTTTGTGGGCTTGGGTTGGTTTGGCCCAAGCCCAGCCTATTGACACCTCTACTAGAAATAGGTTTTGTTATGTCATTTGCAATTTGCAAAATAGAAGGAATTTGAGTAACTTGTAGTTGTTTATTGATCACTTCCCCCTTACAAACTGAATATCCAATTCCACATGCTAGTGCAAGCATAAAGAATATGATTAGCAGACATAAGTACAACACTTCAATTATCACAAAAGATCTGAGGAGTGTTAGGAGTGTCACCTCCTTTGACAAGTAATTCTCTAAACAAAGAAGTTATGTTAACCAAGACACTTTTGCCATAATATGTGCTAAACTCATGTATTCAGCTTCAGTGAAGGACCTTGAGACCACTTGTTATTTCTTAATTTGCTACCCAAGACACACAATTCAAACCCAAATACACACAATATCTAGTGGTACTTCTTTTGTCATTAGGATCTAAGGCCCAATTTGCATCATAGTATCCTTTAAGCCTCAAGGAAGAAGAAACCTTAGGATGAAGACTATGGTCCAAGGTCCTTGCAAGATACCTCAATGTTCTTTTAAGTAATTTCCGATGAGGCTCAAGGGGATTTTATAGAAATTGACAAGCCTTGTTGACTACAAAGGTAACTTTTAGCCTAGTGATGGTAACATACTGAAGTGCACCAACCACAGACCTGTACACCTGGGGGTTAGCAATATGATCACCTATAAACTTTGACAGCTTGGTGCTGCCTGTCATAAGAGAGTTAATATTCTTTGCTTGCACCATATCAATTTTCTACAACTTGTCTCTAATATATTTAGTCTAGTAAGTAACAAGCTTCCATCAGAAAGTTTCTTGGCTTCTAGTTCAAAGGACACAAATCTTTAAGGGACAACTCTTTTTGAAGTTAAGAAATAATATGAGGGATTCAATGAGGAACTAGTGATAAGAGTATCATCTACATACATAAGGATGTAAGTAGTATGATAAGGAGTGTTTCTAATAAAAAGAGATTAATCACACCTACTATAGTTGAAGTCTAATTTGAATAAAGCTCCCCTCAATCTATCAAACCAAGCTCTTGGAGGCTATTTAAGGTCATAGAGAGACTTATGTAGCTTGTAAACAAGGTTCTTGTTAGCATGTTCAAAGCCAACAGGTTGTTGCATTTACACCTCTTTTGTAAGAAATCCATTTAAAAATGAATTGTTAACATCAATTTGATGTAAGTGCCATTTGTTTGCCAAGGCAAGACTCAGAATCACTCTCATATATGAATGAAGGTTTAACAACAGGACTGGAGGTTTCATTATAGTCAAGCCCTTCCTTTTTAGAGAAATCTTTAGCAACCAATTTTGCTTTATTCTTGTTGATTGAACCATCCACATTTTCTTTTATTCTAAGCACCCATTTGCACCCCACTACTTTCCTTCCTTTTGGTAACTCAACTAAGTACCAGGTGCCATTTTATTGCATAGCATTATATTCTTGAATCATAGCTTCTTTCCGACAAGATTGTTTAAGTGCCTTATGAGGTGATATAGGTGTTGAGTGAGCTAAGTAAACCTTTGCTTTAAAAACTCCTGCCTTAGCCAGAGTTACTAGGAGGTATGGCACTATGATTTTCAAAATCACTTAGTTCAGCCACATTAACGATAGGAACAATGTGTGTAACAGTGATATGTGAGGTTCCAACATTATTTATAACAAAAGCATACTATACAACAATCATAGGAGAGCATCTATCATTAACCTACACACTTGAATTGCTAAGAATACTTGCATCAATATTGTTGTTAGTGGGCATAGACATAATGTTGCAATTATCAACATATTGTTCATTCAAAGAAGAATAAATGGGAGGTTTGGGTAAAGGAAAAGACATATTTGAGATAGTAGAGGTTGACTTTTGGAAAAAGGTTTTATAAGGAAATGTAAATTCATCAAATGTGACCTTTCTCGAGATATACAACTTTCCAGAGGCATCAAAGCATTTGAATCCTTTATGAATGAGGATGTAACCAAGAAAGACACAATGAAAAGATTTGAAATCAAATTTATGTTTGCTATAAGGTCGAGTTAAAGGAAAATAAGAACATCCAAAAGTTTTGAGTGTTTTATAATTTGGTTTAACTCTAAAAAGAGTTTCAAGAGGTTATTTATTGTTAAGGTTTGGAGTAGGTAGTTTGTTAATGATAAAAGTGGCAATTCTGAAGCTTTCATCCCAAAATTTCAAAGGAAGATAGGCTTGAGCAAGCAAAGTTAGCCCCATTTATATGACATATCTATGTCTACGTTCTACCAAGCCATTTTGATGTGTGTGAGGGAAATTTCTTCTATGAATGATTCCTTGAGAACTTAGCTAGTGAATATCCTAAATTCCCCTCCCCAGTCACTTTGAATGGCCTTAATTTTGGAATTTAATTGAAGCTCAACCATAGCTTTAACCTAAAAGAAAAACATGAAAGGCATCCAATTTTTGCTTTAACAAATAGAGCCAAGTGAATCTAGAAAAAACATCAGTGAAATGGATATAATAGGCATAACTATTATGAGATTGGATTAGAGCAAGATCCCATACATCAGTGTGAATGAGCTCAAGGGATTGAGTATAAACAGTTTGAAAGGCACTAAAAGGTAATTGATGAGCCTTTCCAATACAACAAATAGAATAGAAAGTAGAGAAATCTTTATTCTTCAAAACAACATTATATGAATACAAAGCAATTCTAAGAACAATATTGGAGGGATGATCAAGCCTATTATGCCACAAGGCATAATCAATTACAATATAATTCAAAAAATATCAATACTATAATTGTGATCACAAGAGTGATCTAAAATGTGCAAGTAAAGGCTAATGCTTGAGGAGAAAACTAAGAACTCAAGTCAGAGAGGTTGCTTTTGTCCATAGGAAAGTTATCAAACATGTACAAACCTTCTTTAATTCTTCCTTGAAGAATTATTTTGTTGGTAGCATGTTCTTTCACAAAACAATAATAAGGGTCGAATTAAAAATACATCGAATTAATTGTCTTTAGCAAATTTAGAAACACTCAAAAGATTTTTTGTAATATCAGGTACGTGCATAAGGTTTTTCAGCACAAGAGATTTAGAAAAAGGATCAGACAAATGTTTCAAATTTGAATGACCAATATATTAAATTTTCAAGAGATTTCTACAAGAGATTTCCTTTGTCATAAGTAATGTGATTGCTAGCTCTAGAATCATAGTACCATTCTTGAACTATCAAAGAATCAGATGTTGCTAGGAGAGTTGATACTTATGGCTTTGCTGAGATAGTCTAAGACTGAGATTGAGTTTGAAAGACATTATGATAATTGGCTATGCTCATTTGATAGTTTGAGTCATACCTAAAGTAGCATTGAGAGGCTATGTGACCAGTATTTCCATATACTTGACAAAAAATCTTGGATCTATCTTGACTAGATTAACCACCTCTGCCTTTTCTTCCACCACAAAAATTAGTTGAAAAACTTCCTCTAATGGTATAAATTTGATTCTTTCCTCCTATGTTGATCTTTGATTGAGTTTGTGTTAAATAAGCAACTACAGGATTAGATAACTTGTGCTTTTCAAATCTAGCTTTTTATGCTAGCAAAAAAGTCTCCATATTTGTTATTGAATAAGGTTCCAATCTGGTTGAAATAGAAGTGATAAAGGCGTTGCAGTCATTAGATAAACCATAAAAAATTGCTTCTATATGATAACTTTTGTAATAGTGGATATCTATATGCAGTTACTTCGGCTTTCACTTTAAGAAGGTATTCATTAATATGCGTGGAATCTTTCTTGGAGCTACGAAGTTGTGATTCTAATTGTCTGATCTTAGCCTTAGTCTTTGATTCAAAAAAGGCCACAACTCTTTCCCATACTTGAACCAAAGTACTGCCGCCAATGACGCGAGTAATCATTGAATTAGTCATAGATGACAAGAGCCAAGATAGCCAACTTATCCTATTGTTGCCAAGCCAGAATATCACCACTTATCTTTCCTAGGCTTTCATCTTCTTCATTGCTATACTTTAGAGGATTTCTTGCATCTTTCTCAAGGAATTTCTCCAATATTCGTAGCCAAGAATTGTTGCATGCATCAAATGATGAACGATTGAACTCATTCTTTGAGCAAAGGGCTGAGAGACTTAAGGAGCTTGATGAGAACGAAAAGAAGGATCGATGAAAACATTCTCCATTAGAGAAGAGATGCTTGATACCATAAAATAGTTCTGAGAAGAATGAAGAAAGAATTGAATGTATTCAATATTATTCACACTTGCAATACAATTGAAAGAGAGTATTTATACAAATAAAGGAAAGTAATGAGTATAACAAAAAAAACAAAAACAAATTGATCTTAATAGATTCTAACAGAATATGATAGGTTGTTATTTAGCTAACAATTTATCTTATTATTTTAAGACACTTGATCTTTGAGTGTCCAAATTGAGATAATTATAATCTTTTATAAGTTAAATCAATAATTTACTCTTTTTTAAATTTTACATGTCAATATGTTTATGTTGTGTGTCATGTGTGCTTATATCAATATTTATGCATGAATACTGTCATGTGTCATAGCTATAATAAAGCTAGGAATTGTGACAAGATTTAGAGTGTGCATGTATAATAAAGAGTGTCATATTATGTTTAATACAAGTCTCTTGCATAGTTAAACTTAGGCACAACTTATTCTTCAAAATTTGTGTGCTTTGTATGTGTATGTATATGTGTGCGCATGCGTGTGTATATATATATATCTTACCAAAACTGGATGATGAGATTTCTTCCAGCACCTGCAATTCTAACTATTTTCAAGAATTTTATAGATTTAGCATTGATAATGTTAAAAGATAGGCCTCAGCTAGCTTTAGCAAAGGATGAAGATGGGCAGACAGGTTTGCATGTCTTGGCTCAGAAGCCTTTAGATTTTGGAAGTCATCATAGTCTAGGACAACCAAGCAAACTCACGAAGACAGGTAATATTTATGCCTTATAGATTTAATTATAATAGTTATTCCATGGAATATATTTGAGTCGAAAAGAATACCTAAGAGGATAAAAGCAAAAATAAATTGCCTCATTCATTTATTTTTTTGCCAAAATCCCAAGAATCACCCTCAACTAAGGGGTATGCAATAAATTTCTTTAAACTTTTAATTTTGTGCGTTGACTATTTTATCCAAAGTCAATACCAATTGTCTATATAAGTTTAAAAGACTAAATCACTAAAAAAAGTATATTTAATCTATCATTTCAAATGAGAAAATAAGGAATTTTTTGTCATTTTTTTCTTACATTTTTACGACAAAAAATCCCTTTGGATGATAAATTTCAATTTTTTTAAAACTAAATTGACTATTTTCAACTAAAATGTACATATAGTGTAAGGGTTTTGACAAAAAAAAATAGAAGTTAATTATGGGGTTATGTTGAACAAAATTGAAAGTTTACGGGGCTTTGTTGCCAACTTTTAAATTTGAGAAGTACACTATACAAGCCCCTAAATTGAGAAGGATTTTTTGCATTTTATCTTTTTTTTTTGTAATATGTTCTTCTCATTCAAATATACTAAATCTCTGTGTGTGTGTGTGTGTATATATATATATATATATTATATTACCAAACAATTTTTTGGCTAAAATCATACAAATTCCCTAGAATTATCTAATTAAAGGAATAAATTTTGTGGGTTCATTTATGTTTTTTGGTTTTGTTCAACCAAGTTGTGAAATTATGTGTTTTAGGGATGAAGCATAGTCTACCTATTCAACTTGTTGAGAACCTTTGGAAAGGAATTCTCAATTTAGTTGACTCAGACTTGGAGGTGAGAAGAATCATAAGTACACCATCACGGCTATTATTTGATGCTGCAGAGGTTGGGAATTTTGACTTTCTAGCTGTGCTTATGCGCTCTTGCCCTGATTTGATGTGGGAGATAGACACAAGATATCGAAGCATAATTCATATTGCTGTTTTGCTTCGCCATGAAAGCATCTTCAATCTCATACGCGATATTGGTTCAAACAAAGATATCATATTGAAATACGAGGACAGTTATGATGGAAACAATATATTGCATATGGCTGCGAAGTTAGCACCACAAAATCGGCTTGAGTTGGTCTCTGGAGCAGCTTTTCAAATGAAACTAGAGCTATTATGGTTTGAGGTATTTCTCCTTTACCTTAGTATTTTGAATAAATAATTTTTTTCTCCCTAAAAGATTGCATTTATCTTAATTTAATTTTTAAAAGATCAAGTGTCTTAATTTATTACTCAAAAGGTTATGTTTGTTAAAAGGACTTGGATACGGAGAGGTCAACCTCTCTCCCCCCTCACTAGCACGCATCGTTTTACGTGTTAATCAATTTTTTTTACTAGAGGTGGGACCCCAAAAAAATGAGGGGGGAGGCGACTGCTAGAAAGGCCGACCTCTCCATAGACAAACCCTTGTCAAAATAACTTTTAGTAACTAAAATTTTAAGATCAAAATGAAACAAATATAATCGTTAAAAAATCAAATTGAGGCACCTAATGTTTTAACTTCTAAAATGAAATATCTAGTTTCTTTGGTACATTATAAATTAAAACTGAAGAAAACTCTGTTTTAGTCTTGGATAGATATGCAAATTATTAATTTGGTCA
Source organism: Biancaea sappan (assembly GCA_037074585.1). Classification (NCBI taxonomy): domain Eukaryota; kingdom Viridiplantae; phylum Streptophyta; class Magnoliopsida; order Fabales; family Fabaceae; genus Biancaea; species Biancaea sappan. The sequence goes on along the minus strand of CM073496.1, from coordinate 4,276,169 downwards.
TTTAGTAATTATTTCTTTTAATTTAGTCCATTAATTATTATTTTCTTGTAATATTGTCCTTTTATCTCATCTTCATCTAAATTTTAGCACCAAATTTAGCAGCCTGTTAACTTGAATGTCAAATTTGATTCACATAATGCTAATAAACAAATAATGTCTGAGCTAGCAGACTCTTAGATTTGATGTTAAATTTTGGATGAAGATAATATAGAGAGTTAAAATACAAATCTGCCCTAGCTAGAAGATATAATACTTATCTTTTGGTTCTTGAAATATAAATATTGAACGAGTCAATACAAATTAATATTTCTATAACACCAAATTGTACATATACTTATCTTTGAGATACTTACTCAATATATAATGATGTTTAATGAATTCATAACATTCAAAGATTAAATAGTGTAGACCAAAATTTTCAGAGATTACGCAATCAACAAATCTATCTTTTAGAGAATAAACTATTAATATAGTTAATGGTGACATTACAAGTATATATAAATTTGTTTAAAAAGTGAAAGATTTGTGGACAATCCAATTAAAAGTGTCCACCTATGTGTTTCTCTTAAAAAGCCTAGAAGACAAATAGTTTGTTCATATGTCATGATAGACATTTGGTAATACATAGCGAAAGTGATATAATAAGCCTTTCTACAAATAGACATCTGGAGTCATTACATCAATGACCAAGTAATCTAACACTAACCAAAAGAAAAAAACAAGTGTGCTATATTATGAGAAATTATGACAAGTGCCTTAATTATTAGTTGTTTTGGTTCCTTGATTCCCAAGAATCGGTCAATACATAATGTGTCTCTCACACCCCCTACTAAATTCTAAAGAACTCTTTGACAATGTAGGAGCTAAGGAAGATTTTACCACCATCATATATGAAGATGAAAAACAACAAAGGTAAAACACCTCCTGAATTATTCACTGAGGAGCATGCACAACTACGAAAAGAAGCAGAGTCTTGGATGTCGAGGACAGCTGACTCTGGTATGGTTGTTTCCACTCTTATTGCCACTGGAGTGTTCACTGCAGCATTCAGTATTCCAGGTGGTAACAGTGACGATACAGGAAGCCCAAATTACCTAAAGAAACCGTTATTTCATGTGTTTGCAATATCAGATGCTATTGCCATGATCTCATCTTCAGCCTCTATACTGATCTTTTTGTCTCTCCGCTTTTCACGTTACGCCGAGTATGACTTCTTCAAGTCTCTACCCTCAAAGCTGATATTTGGGTTGGTAACACTTTTCGTCTCTATAACAAGCATGATGATAGCTTTTAGCAGTGCCTTCTTCATATCATATTACCATGGCTTGAAGTGGGTTCCTAAATTCATCTCGTTCCTTTCATCCTTGCCAATACTTGTATTCTTGTTTCTACAATTTCGACTATTGCTTGATATCGTTTACTCATTTTGTTACCTAAGGTCTCTGTTCCGGCCAAGCAAACATATGCTTTATTAGACAAAGTAGAGGGTTGTATTTATACTCTGTTCACTTCAGTTGTAATATATATATATATATATATATATATATATATATTATTCAAATTTTCATTTGAGAATGTGTTTGTATATGTAATACCTATGAATTTTAAATTCACTTGGTAAATGTGTTAACGATATTATATGTTTGTATGTGAAATTTTGGAGCTAATTTGAAATTTAGTGAAACTACAAAATTTTAGAATTTCTAAATTTTGCTATGAGAAATTTTCAAGAAATTCCTCAACGAAGTACTTTGGAGAAGAAAATAGTTCGATGAGTTTGAATAAGGAAGCTAGAGTTTCGATAATAGTAGAAGCAGAGCCAAAGTAGTGGATGGGTGGATGAGAGGGACTACAATGAACTAAAATAAAATGTGATGTTTTAAACAAAATATGTTGAGAAATGGAATCTTATGTATGTTTCTATGAGTGTGACTTGGTGCCCATGTAGACTATTTCTTTAAAACAATTGCCAGTACCTCATTTAAGGGACTTAAGTGAAATTGTCCAAATTTTGAAGGACCAAATGAGAGAGAAAGTGGACGCCACACTCATTTAAACCCACACCTACATCAGAAATTTCTACACCCCCACCCATAATTTGTCTCCTTCATCCCTCTTATACTCTCCCCCTTCTCCCTTCATGTCTTCCATCCCTTTGGCCAAAAAGGAGACATCTATGGTGGCTCCATTATTAACTCTAGCGAAGCTCCTCCACTGGCAGCCTCCTCTCCTCGCTGGAACCCCTTCTTGAGGTAAGGATCAAGCATCCTCTTCTATTCTTCTTCTTGGATCTTGCAAGAAACCCTAGATTGAAGATTTAGAGAAATCATAAAATTAAGGCTTGAGTCTTAAATGGGATTGTTGTATCTTTCTTTTAATGAGTTTAGAACCTAGAAACTTAATGAGATCATGGTTGAAGGCCTTGGTAGAGGAAGAACAAGGACTGAAATTTTTAAGAAAGAAAATAGTTGAATCTTGAATGACTTATTTTGATCTTGAATCAATGTTTGAAATTGATCTTCTAAGAAGATTTGGGGTGATAGAAACAAGTATTAGTGATCTAAAATGGTTTGGGTGAACTTTAGGAGGACTTAGGAAGTAAAGTGGTAGATTTTTGGTGCCAAATTGTGGTTTGGGCGAGTCTACCCAGTTTGGGGTGCTTGAAGCACCACTGTTGGCACCCAGGGCACCTATGTAACTGAAGAGAAGAACCTTGGCGCCTAAGGGCACCACCGTGGGTGCTTGGGGTGCCATCTCCAGACAGTAAATTTTAAGATAATTGAAATCATCATAACTCTCTCGATTGAGCTCCGTTTCTAGTAAACTTTATATTGTTGGAAAGGTATCTGAGTCTAATTTTAAAAAAAACTAAATTTCATTCAAATAATTCTTTATTGTTTATGTTTTATGATTCAAAGAGTAATTGAAGTTCAGAAATGTTTGGGAGTATGTGTGCTAGTATTACTATCGATGATGTTTTGAGTTGATTGTAGTATGATGAACTCTTATGGTCTTGAAATTTTTATATGGTATTCCTTAGCATATGTAGTTATGATCTAGATAGTTTCATAGTGTTTGGGAAGCCATTGCTAGGTCAAATATTTTTGAAATAGAAGTTACTGCAAAAATCAGGATAATCTGATCAGTCTAAATTAAAGATGTGCTAGACTGTCCAAAAGGTCAAATTTTGCTTTGAAATTTTATGGGGAGATTTCATAACATTAAATTACATGTCCACCAAGTTTCATGAGATTTGGAATTGTTTTAGTGGGCCAATACTTGCAAAAACCAAGATTGCAAAAGCTACAGATGCAGTCTAGGCAGCAGCTGCGTTTTAGTGGTTTTGATAGGGCAAATCAAAGTATTTCCTTTTGAAATTTTTATCTAAGCTTCAAGACATACTAAGGATGGTCTCTACTAAATTTTATGAACTTTGGACTTGTGATGACTGCCCAGTAAATTCACAAAGTTCAGCATCCAAAATCTAGTTTTAAATAGAGAATGTGGAGAAATTAAATTATTTTAAGGGAATGTACCTCTAAATTAAATAGGAAAAGGTAGATGATACATAAAGGGATAATCTCATGGTTTTTAGTTCCAAAGTAGGTTCACCCAATGATATCTTAAGTGGACAATTTGAGCATATTGAAGCAAGAAATAATTTTAATGGAAATTCCCCTTCTTCTTCAATCTTGGGATGCAACTTTTAAAGTGCCTTATTGATCCATTAATGTAAGAATCTTGGTAACGTTTGGAAGTATAAACATTGCTCTAGTGTGAGTAAGAATGATTAGTCCAAATATGAGCATGTAATATATTTCATTTAAGTAGAATGGTGAATAATTACAAGAACATGTTGAGCCGTTTTGCTATTGTGAGTGGTGGAAAAAAATTTAATTGAGACATGTGTAACATGTTCTTTCATGATTGGAGATGTGTAGGGCATGATCTTACATATGTGTGTATGCACACACATACACACACACACACACACACACACACACACATATGTATATATACGCATGCGTTAATTGAAATTCAAGGGAACTTAAAAATGAGCATGTACACATAAATTCTCTTATCCTTTTGGAAATGTGAAATCATGATAAGTGTGAGGAAGCTAACTAAATTCTTGTGTTAGAAATGGTAGATGAGTATGCAATATATCTAAGCATGTATGCATTATGATTTGCTCTTTCAAAGGGGTTGATTATGTGATTTAGAGGGTTGACCCCTCATATGTGATTTAGAGGGTTGGCCCCTCCTATGTGATTTAGAAGGTTGGCCCCTCCTATGTGACTTTGAAGGTTGGCCCCTCAGATGTGATTTAGAAGATTGGCCCCTCATATATAATTTATAGGGTTGGCCCCTCTTATGTGACTTAGAGGGTTGGCCCCTTCGCCCCTTATATATAATTAGAGGGTTGGCCCCTCATATATAATTTAGAGGATTGGCTTATGAAGTTTACCATAATATTATTATTTTTACATAACAGGATATCACATGGAGATGACTAAAGTTCATAAATTTTCTTACTGAGGTTATTGCTATGTATGCTTGTGTGTGTACGGTAGGATTTTTTACTCAACTTCTAGGTTATGTGAGGTGAGTCCTTGGTCAGATCCCTCTTTGTGTCCCATTCCTATGAGCGGTATATAGGTCATATTTAAATTTCTTATTTTTTTCCCTTTGAGTATTTTCATACTCATTCCTTCCTTTGTGTACTCCTTGCAAGTTCTGTATGAGACGGGAGTCTCCATATGAGAAGTAACAGAGTCTCCAGGTCTGTGTTCCTCTATCTTGAAATACTAGTACATCTAGTTAGCTTTCTAGGAGATATCATGTTGGTTTTAAAAAAAATAAACCCATATATATTATATTTATTTCACATGTTAATGGTTGAAGTTAGGATTACGACGGTGGACAGAGTCCACCTCCGTGACGGTCATGTAGTATAGTAACATGCTTTATCCCCAGGATGGCTCATTCACTTTAACAAATTGAATGAAGTTGGGATGTTGCTATAATTGGCAAAATATATGATTGCAGCTAGTAACGAGAATATGTGGCATGGCTGGTTAGGAAGTTCTTGAATGTACTGTTTGATGAAAAAGAAATGACAAAAGAACAAATCAAGTTTTTTTTAAATTACACTCCGGTAAAAATTTCTAACACCTTAGAAACAACAAACAACACTCATTCATGGAAACAAGATGCGAGTTCAAAATTTAATGTTTTGTTATATAACATAAAATCATGAATTTGTTGTTTATAAGATCTCAATAGGCTAATTAATAACATTCATAAGAAGGAATTGGTAGAAATACCATACCTTGATCTATAGAATTTCTCTACAAAACAATATGGCTTTTCTAGGTGGATATGAGAGTTTTCACTTTATGTTTTGTTATGATGGATGATCACAAAATCTAAATGGACCCCATATAACTTAGGAAATCATAGCCCACTTAAAATGCCCATGGATCTTAGCTACAAATGGCAATGTCAATAATTAAACAACATGGAAAGGGTAAAGAAGTAACCTTCCTGTATTAATTAGAAGTAATATAGTCTTTTTCCTTGAGGGCGATAAACGTTAGAAGGGAAAATTTGGAACACCGTCTGATGAATGGCTATGATGCAATCTAATAGGGGCATAATCATAATTACTCTTTTTCTTCCTCAGAAGGTATACGATCAACAGTCACTTTTAGAACACATGTGTACCCAAGTAAGGGGTTAAATTGGGTACCTGTTAAATTTAGAAAAAAAAAACCAAATTTTCTTTTGAAAGAAGTTTGATGAGATTCCTGAAAAGTGTTATTAACTTATCTTTTTACAAACTATTTTTATCAAATAGGTAAAAGCAATAAGCAATAAGACAAATAAGTACACAAACGATATATAGTAGTTCAGAGAAATTTCGAAAGATATTGCTATGTCAACTTCTCAAATACACAGTATAAGAATTTATTACGGGAAACTATAATAGTTAACACAAGCAACCTAGTTGAGGCTCAGCTCCTCGCTTTTATGCTACACACTTAGCAACCTCTAACTATAGCTCAACAGGTTCCTGCTTTTACACTTAATACACAGCTAAGTCTTACCATGTTCTTAGCAAATGTACTACCAGGTAGGTTACCATAGACCTTTTACAACCTCTCCCTTGAGAGGATCAACTAACTGCTTTTACACCTAACAATCAAGGACCACACTAGGTTCCTAACTACAACAAGTCCACTCACTGGATTGATCAAAGAATACAAAGCCAAATAAGTTCACTATAACTTTTTACAAAGAGCACACACTCACTAAGAGAATACGAAACAATACAGAACTTTCTTAAAATATGTGAAGTAGTATAAGTGCACGACTTAAGCTCTTTCAGTCTATTTTTCTCTTCAACAAGGGCAACTTCAGAATGTTGAAATGAACTCTTTATATAGTCTTTGAGAAGCTAGCCGTTGTGAGTAAACACTCTTTCAAAATAATCTTTTGAATACTTGAGTTAATTTGCTAATTACCTTCAAATCAAGTACCTCAAATAGGAAATTTCGTTACTTCGAATAATGAAATGAAACTCTGGGATGGAAGGATTCAAACCTTTGAATAGCGGGACCAAAACCTGTTGCTTTACCGCTTGGCCACGCCCCATTTCTATTCGACACTAATAAACACTACTATAGATATTGGTTGATGAAATTTTAATGAATTTGAAAAAAAATGTATTGAGAAGTAATCTGTATGGAACTCGGGACGCGTCTATTTATGTCAAAGGTTCTGGATATGTAACTGCTCAAGACGTAATTTACCACCTTCTATGGAAATTGTTTGATAATATACAACATATAGCTAACCTAACAGAACTTATTAATTTATGTATTGGATTACAAATCAAAAGGAATCGCGGATATTGTATAAAATCACTAAATACCTTTCAAGATGGAAGTTATCCTATAGATGTTGTATTCAAGCCTGTTCGAAATGCAAACCATGGTATTCATTCTTATGTGAATGGGAATGAAAAACAACAGATACTTCTTCTCGAAATATGGATAAATGGAAGTTTAACTCATAAAGAATCACTTTATGAAGCCTCTCATAATTTGATTTATTTATTTATTTATTCCTTTTTTACATGCAAATGAAGAAAACCTAAATTTAGAAAACAATCAACACAGAGTTACTTTACCTCTTTTTACTTTTCATGATGGATTGGATAAACTAAGGAAAAATAAAAAAGAAATAGCATTGAAATCGATTTTTATTGACCAAGTAGAATTGCCTCCCAAGATCTATAATTGTCTCAAAAGCTCCAATATGCATACATTATTGGAGCTTTTGAATAAAAGTCAAGAAGACCTTTATGAAAATGGAATATTTTATATTGGACATTTTGGAAATACAAAAACATTTTGCATAAAATTGAAATCCATTGGATTTTTTTTCTAAAAGAAGATGAAAATGTAGGTTTTGAATTTTTAGCACAAATCCATATACTCAGAATAGGTCCAAAATGGAATAGATATATCTAGGGATTAGTGGGTTCAAAGTGAATTCTCCCTAAATACACAATACACATATCATGATATTTTATTTCACAATAGAATCAATTTAAAAAAGACCTAAAGTTAGGGATTTATCAATAAGTAATGTTGCTCCAATACCCAACCAAAGGGCCATTGTGGTACCAATCAAAAAGATGATTGTTGCTATTAGACGATGAAATGAGTTTTGGAATTTGTTAACATTCTCCAAAAAAAAAAAGGTATTGTTAATAATCCTGTTGGTACTGAAACCATTAAAAGAACACCCAATAACTTATTGGGCACTATACAAAGTATTTGAAATATGGGAAAGAAATACTATTCAGGCAATATTTCCAAAGGAGTTGCAAATGGATCCGTGGGTTCCCCAATCATTGATAGCTCTGGAATCACTAAGCCTATATTACAAGCAAAAATACCTAGAATTACTACTGGAAAAATATATAAAAGATCATTAGGCCATGCGGGTTCTACATAATAATTATGACTCATTCCTTTAGCCAATTTAGCTCTTAATACAAGATCATTCAAGTTAGGTTTTTTTGTTATTGGGATAGGCAAATTCTTATAGATCCATTCTCTAAAAGAATTAGACATGATTATTTTTCATTATTCGACTCAAGCACAAATCAAACAAGCCAAATGGATCTATCTAAAAAATTTATATGTTATACACACACACACACACACACACATACACACACACACACACACACACACACACACACACACACACACACACACATACACACACACACACACACACACACACACACACACATATGAATAAAGATTCTATGTACGAAAAAATTTAGCAGATTCTCTTTTCCGAAGTTACAACTATCCATTGTAAGAAATTCAGTTCTTATAAGTAAATGCTCAATACCTAAGTAGGCTTACAAAGTTAATAGTGCTTTCTGGGTCATCTCAGACCTTGCGGTTGTCCTTTATTCCCCCAAAATCTTGAGACTTTTTACTTTACATACAAAGGATTTACTTGTTACTAATATAATCTAGCCCTGTTCTTCTTTAGATCTACTTGTTTCACTCCGATAATATCATAAATCGAGTCAACGCAGAGGAAATGAATGCATTTTGATACTATAAGTTAAGTGAAATAGATAAAATATAACCTGGATTATACCACATCACTTATTTTACTGGATCTTACAGAGCCTGTTCATGCAGGACATGATGGAGTCTGATCATAGAAAAGATTCTCTCTAAGCGAACCAACCTATCCTCTATAGGGGGCTTGCACGGTGGTTGGAATAAAGACACATTTAATTGTGAATTCAAATGTGGCAAATAAGATAAAGTCATATATCTGCGCAGCCCAATCAATAGTTCAAGTCATACACTCCCATAATCCATTTTTTCTACGAAGAATTCCCTTTAACTATTCGTGTCTGTCAAATAAATAATCCAATTTTATGAAGTTGAAGGGAAATATCCAAATACATGTCTTATTCTTTTAAATAATCCATATTTGTGGCAATGAAATACTATTGTTCTCCTCCCCTAAATGAAATGATAAATGATTGATTTCAAATATCTACGATCTATATTCTCTATAAAGGGCCAGAAATGCCTGGCTTACGTATCATTGGAAAGTGCATTAACATAAATATGGCAGTAAAAAGAGATAATATAAAAGTGTGTAAACTATAAAAATGAGTCAAGGTAGATTGTCCAACATTAGCGCTTCCACATAATAACTTTACCAAAGATGATCCTATTCCAGGAATAGCTTTTAGTACACCTGTTACAATTTTGACTGCCCAATAACCCATTTGGTCCCAAGGTAAGGAATAACCAGCTAGACCAACAAATACGGTCAATACGGCCATAACTACACTTGTAACCCAAGTCAATTCACGAGGTTTTTTAAAACCACAAGTGAAATACACACGAAATACGTGCAAGATCATCATTAAAACCATCATACTTGCCAACCATCGATGAACTAATCGGATTAACCAACCAAAGTTAGCTTCAGTCATTATATATTGAACAGAAGCAAAGGCCTTAGTGATGGTTGGACAATAGTAAAAAATCATAGTAAACCCTGTCATTACTTGGACTAAAAAACAAGTGTAATTTCTCCTAAACAATAAAATATGTTGACATAAGGGGGAACATATTTACTCGTTATATCATTTGCAATCACCTGAATCTCATGACGTTCTTCGAACCAATCATAGACTTTATTGAGCTAGGTAAACCAAGGGGACTCTTCTTTTGAGAACTGTATATGAGAATTTCATCTAGTACAGCTCAAACAGAAATACCTAAATACTAGTTATAATGGATATATGTAATAGAAAGATTGCAACTTCTTAACTTAACCCTATGAGTCCAATCTTCTCTAAAGATACAAAAAAGAGAAACCTAAAAGCTCTTCTTTGTGGTCATAATGCCAAAATCTCAAGTCCAATCACTCATCTTAATCGTTACTAGCCTCTTAAATATTATATTTACTTGACTTTTTTTTTCTTTTCTTTGATTTGTATTATTTTTTGTGTGTAATGTGGCTTTACTACCGTCTTCTTTATTATTGATAGTAATTCTCTCGTTACAACCATGTGAGTCGATTAAAAAAAACCTTAGATTCATACCAAAACCATGATGATTCAATAATCTAATTCCAAAAATTCCCTGAGTGAATAAACATAAGGAATTGATGAAAAAAGAAAAATTGAATATCAAACCAACTCGTCTATCTAGAAAAAACCATGAACAATTTATTATGTATCAAACCATGAGCCTTTCGTTGATTCATAAGAGAAAGCACCAAATTAATCAAAGATACCAAGAAAAAAGCTATGCTGATAAGAAGAATTTGATAAATCCATTCCAAGATCAAAAGATCAAAAGCTGACCAAAAATTAAAAAAAAAATCATTATGATTTGCTTGTTCTTGAAAATATTTTACCTGCTAGACGTAGTAGAAAATTGAGAATTCTATTTTGTTTCAATCCTAGGAATAGAAATAGTGTGCATAGAAATACGGTATTTTACAACAAGAATAAAGTGAATAATTGTTGTCAAGTTTTGGCTACAAGTAAAGATCTTGATAGAGATTAAAAAAACTAACTAATTACATGAAGTGCTCTTTCATGCATTCATCGAAAGGGACAATTGCTTCAAATTTTAGCAATTGATATCTTTGGAAACAATTTTTTTTTCCTTCATTCGAATTGGAAGTAGGCTCTTTCTCTTTCTTATTCTATTTGTATAATGTATACTCTTTCATATGCATGGCATAACCCAATCCTTTTTTTTTTCATATTTCTAATCTTTTATCTTATATCTTATCATTTTTTTAATCAAAATATGTAAATAATAAGAAATTTGCTCTGGACAGTGATATATATTGTATATGTAAATTTTAGATGTGAAAATATGCAGAATTCACCCACGAAAAGAAAGAGTATAGGTAAAAAAAATATGCTAGGTATAAATCGTATGCTAAAATAAAGGCCAATGAGATAAAAAAAACAAAATCATAAATAAAGTTCAACTTCAAATTCCATAGATAATATAGATGGTATTGTCTATAATGATAGACAAATGAAAGATTTTCTAAAGATTTTATCTACTTGAGATTTTGAAAATGAGTTGGTTGAACTTGAAAATTCACTCATTGAAATTAAATAAGTAAACAATTGAATTGGATTGGTTGGATGGTACCAAGAAAATTGAGTACTAACTCCCATTTTTTATTGAATTAACCGATCAACTTGCTTTGTTATCGAATATTTTTTTGGATTTCAAAATTTTTCGCAAAACAAAAAAATTGATATATTTTATTATGAGAATAAATCCTACCACTTCTGATCCTGAGGTTTCTGCACTTGAAAAAAAAAACTTGGGACGCATCGTTCAAATAATTGGTCCGGTACTACCTTACTGACCGCAACTTCTGTATTTATTATCACTTTCATTGCAGCCCCTCTAGTAGATATGGATGATATTTGTGAGCTTGTTTCTGGATCTCTACTTTATGGAAACAATATTATTTCTAGTGCCATTATTCCTACTTTTGCGACTATAGGTTTGCACTTTTACCCGATATGGGAAGCAGCATCCATTGATGAATGGTTATACAATGGTGATCATTATTAGCTAATTGTTCTACACTTCATACTTGGTGTAGCTTGTTACATGGGTCATGAGTGGGAATGTTTAATTATATGTCTTCATTCCATGCGAATCTTCCAGAAATAAGCATCTCTAAATTATTCTTTCCATTTTTCTATAGCATCCATTTTTAATGATGTATGAACGACTTTATTCTTTATTTAGGGATCTTAGCATTTAATACATAATCTTTCTTTTTTTCATGGTAACCGGTAACATTCATTTTATGTATTGCAATTGTTTCTTGTGCATTAATCAACAAGTAATTATCAATTGTTAACCATCTCCAATGTTGACTAAGATTCTTTTCTTTTAAAGCATGATTATGTTTATGATCTTGGTGCATTAAATGCTTGGGGCTCTCAGGATCTGATAGTTGCATTAATTAAAAACTCTCGCTATGACCACTCAACAATCTCTCATTTTTCGATTAATAGCAATCCATGACACTACCCCATAGTCATTGCACCCCAGTTTCTAGTGGCAGGGACCTGAAAGTTATACCTTTGTTTCTAGAGTAAGTATTTAGTAGTGCTTTAAATAAATTGCATTAAAGATTCAAAAGAGTATGCACAAATGCACAAATAATTTCACATTGTTTGCTCAAGTAGAATACAGTTTTCATTGATAGAAACAAAAGCATTAGTTGTCATATTCATCTCCCCAATTGCCATAAAATTGTAAAACCGGGCAAATGTAAACAAAGTTAACTAGGATCCAGAGCAATCAAAGACAAAACATAGTCAAACTAGCACCCAAAATGAGGGTCCTAAAAAAATTCTAAAGCCACACAAGCCAATAAAAAATAGTAATAGGAAAATCATCAAACGCCATAAGATAAACTGGTCTTGGCAGTATGAGAGGCAGGTGGGACAACAAATAATGTTGGAGGTGGCAAAACCAAGGAGTTGAGCTTTGTAATGATGACTTCACTCAATTAATCCGTCCATGAAGCTTGGCGAACTCACTATTGATATGTTCTTGAAGGCACACTAATTCTATGGACATATGAGAATGAAGGCTATCCACTGAAGTACTCACCCCAATGAGAAAGGTGGTAGCTCTGTTTCATTCTGGTTCCGCAATGGTGGTAGTGGCAGTAGCAGTAGCAAGAATTTCGACAACAGCAGTAGGGATCTCAACAAGAGCATCAGGGGTATCATTAACAAGAAGCAGCGAGACGATAGGGTCCTGATAGGTAGGCTCAGGGACAGTACAAACAAGTGTTTAGGAGAAGGGGGCACCTAGATGGAACTTGGCAAAATATTCCATTGAATCTTCTTTATCAGGAGCAGTAGAACGTCTCCCATTCCTTCAAACAATTCCAAACTATCCTCCACTTCAACAAGGACCATGGGCTTAATCGAACTTTAGGAAGAATCAGAGCCTTCTTCAACCAGAGTCATTGTGGTCCTCCCATGAGCAAGGGATCAGGATTTGCTGCTGATCATTTGGCTGCTTTTCACTTTTAGCAACGGTTTTTACCGTTGCTAAAAGTTATGGCAGCAGTTTTTTTGTTGCCAAAACTTTCAGCAACGGTAAAAACCGTTGCTGAAAGTGAAAGCAGCATCAGCAGCGGTTTTGGTCAGCAACAAATCCTGATCCATGAGCAAGCCGTGCTGAGTCTCTCAGTGCAGAAGCTCTCCTTTTCGAGGTGGAGCTTTTTTTTTGCTTTCCCTTTCTTGTAGCAGGATACCCGGCCAATTCAGGGTCTTCAACCGCTACCAAAAAAAAAATCTATTTAACATTAGTCATTTATAGTTTATTTAAAATAGTTTATTTTGAGTTTACTAACTTATTTTATAATATAAATATTTATGTATATATTTAGAAGAATTTATACAAATAACTTACGACATATTTATAAGTTATTTTTAACTTATTTTCAACCCTTATAAACACTTCAATTGAATTAACTTATATATAAATATTTATATTTAAAAATACTGTTTACACTTTAATGTCGACTCTCAAACGTCAACTATATAAAAGTTAATTTTTTTAAAAAAAATTAAGTATCAATTATTTATGATCAGTTACAAGGTTAAATTTTTTAAAAAAAAATAATTAAAATCCAAACAAATAACTTTACTCTTCAGTCTTCATTTCTATTGTGCCCTAAATTGAAAGAAAAAAAAAATGCTCTGTTCTGCTGTTGCTTGCGACGTATAACGCCGTTATATGCTGTTCATCTGCTCGCCATTCGAGCTAACTTTCCTGTTTGCTTCTTGTTGCCCTGTCGATTCCTTTGAAATCTCTGAACAGTTGATTTCTTTCTGTTATATGTTGTTCTTCTTGTTGCCTGTGACACATATAACGCTGTTATGCACCGTCATTCTTGTTTCTCTGATTGATGTTGATTCCTTTGAAATCTCTTATCCCTTCGTTCATTCCAGCGTCCGCCGTTTTGCTCGCTGTCTTCTGTCGTGCACGCCTTGCTATTTGCCGTTTGTGTGCATGCCTTCAGAGGTTAGGTTTTTTTCTCCCATTCATTTTAGGCGTTATTTTCAGTTTCTTATATACATTTTGTTAGATAATATGGTGAAATCTCGATTTATTTGAGGTCTTCAACACTGATACTTAATGAAACTGTATGTAATTGACACTGATTGATCCTCAAGCATCTCGTCTCTCTTTTGTTAGTTGATTAGCTCGATTGAAGGGGAAAAGAGGGCCAGAGGAGTGTCGTTAATATTTGATTCTTAAGAATTTCACATTCCTGTTACGTGTGATTCCTTGGTTGGTTCCTTGTTTGATTTACTTGTTCAATACTTCTGTTTATAGTTTGTTAATTCATAGTTTGCATTGATTAATTGGTATTAGGGAGCCTCATTTTGTTTAGCTGTGAAATTCTGATGCATTGATTATGATGATCGATCAAGATGAATGGATATCCCCCCCCCCCCTCCTCTCAATCTTTGTTTGTTTAAATTTCAAAAAGAAAATATTGGCTAAAACCAGAGTAGATGTATGAATTTCTTAGATGTTATATTTATTTGCAAAAAGCATAATGACCATTAGTGGACATCAGAATTAAGAGCCATAAATGATATGAATAGCCCTCATCCTCCTTTGGGTTTTTGTGATGATGATCTATTAGATTGAATGGTTTCTTGTCAATCTCTGTTTCTTCATATTCTAAACAATCTTTTTTATTTATTCCTATTTATTTTAACTTTTCTTTTTTTTTTTATTGAATGAGCCTGAATGCCCCTAAGGCAAGGGAGTGATTAAAATATATGAACTCATCAAAACACACATCTGTATCGCAAATTTAGGCCCTTAGTTTAGTTGCATTTAATGAGAAATTAGGTTTAATTAACAATGGGATTGCCAAATAATTGAGAGGAAGGGGGGTTAGGGTTGGGTTATATCTGTTTGGAGGAACCAAAAGTATGGTGAGATGGGGAAACGAAATGCCAGCAATGGAAGGCTATGTCTTCAATATGAAGATATTTTTGCAAAGCTAATGTTGACCTGTAAGGGCATATGCAGCATGCACAGTACAATGCACAACGCCAAGACGTTTCACCTGTCAATGCTTGATAATATATTACTCATCACATGTTTTCAATACTAGCTGCTCTCAACTTATTTTCTTACTTTATTTTTGAAAGTTGGTGACCTCTGGAATTTAAAAAAAAAATAATATTAAAATACTTCATTTATAACTTTTCTGCCTTTTGTTTTATATCAATCAGCTTTATAGTATAGTTCATGACTATTTATGACAGTCGTATTTGGATGAAAATTTAAAAACTTCATGAAATTTGAAATGCAAAAAAGTTAAGTTGTTACAATCTAAGTTTTATTTCTGAGATATGCCAATATGTTGAGATGCTGCTTGAAATTTTAACTTCTATCTATCCTTTTATAAGTCTTTTTGTACTTCCAATGTCACTGATATGACCAATACTATTCATATTAATTTGGTGTCTTTTAGTTTATGTTCCTTTTTAAGAGAATTTTAGACTTAATTGTAAGTTACTGTATCTTAATGTGCCGGTTATAGGCACTTGCAGAAGCAACTTTTAGGGGGAAAAAATGAAAGAACATTGAGTATCTGCTCTGTTCTGTTATGCCATTTTTCTATTTCACATTCAGGCCTTTTAATTTATAAAGTGACAAGGGGTTGTATAGGTGCTGTCACGTTGTTCAAGATCAAGCCGTCCAGTTTTGGATATTTACTTATTTTCCTCTATTTTCATTTCTCTCCCTCATTTTTTTGTTCAACTTCACTGTTCTACACTAACATATTCTTGAACATACGTCACTAATGTATTCATTCTTTCATTCTAACCATGTCTGACCTACATTATTTGGCTAGTGGAAGGCTAAAGCTCACGCTAATAGGCCATATTGAACAAAAGATGCTAACGCAATGTTATTGGGAATAATTGCTAACCAGGCCAACAATAACTGTGTGTTTTGTATACTGGGCTTGCTGTCAGCCAAAAACATACATAAGTGATTTCTGCTGGGATCTTGAACAGATAAGGTAAAATCCCCATTTAACCATTTTCATTTGGTTTAAGTTTGAGCATTTTCTTTAAATTGTATCTATAATTGTCTCTATATGTGGTGCTTTTCTTAGGTTATTTGGTCTTATCATGGTCATCTAAGTGGTGTTTATTGCATCGCTCTTCATCCTACAATAGACATTTTGCTTACTGGAGGACGTGATTCTGTTTGCCGGGTAAGGACCTTGTCAACATAGCTACTCCATGGAATATTATAATGGATAGAATGCTTTTAGTTTGAAAGTTTTCAAATTAATTTTTGCTTTATTTCCTATGAATATTTTTAATAGAAATTGGAAAGGTGTAACTATGTTTTGGTGCTTCAAACTATCAGGTATGGGATATACGTTGTAAAATGAAAATTCATGCACTATCTGCTCATGACAACACCGTCTGCTCTGTGTTTACCTGCCCAGTAGTATGTGGCGTCTCTTTCAGTTGTCTATATATCTATATATATGCGTGTGCCTGAATGCTGATAATTTGTTTAATTCTAATGGCACAACATACAGTTCTGCAAGGCCAATAATCTGCATACATAACTAATTTTGTCCATAATGGAAAACTGTACCATCTGTTACATGCCACGCGGCATTTTTTATCCTGTTTGTGTCTATGCTTCTGCCATATTCCTTACAAATATGATAATTGCCTTGTTTTGCGTTCTTTATGTAAGTTTGGTGTATCTTTACCTTTTCTTTTTTTCTTTTAAAAGAATCATTATTTCACATTATACTCGTGTTCGTTGACCAGGTTCGTAACAAGCTCTTGACCCTGCTAGCAATTATTTTGGAGTTTGGGGCACTAGTTTGATATGTCAAAATTTTTCATAACATCCCTGTCTTCATTATAATATCTTTCAACGTGTTCATATTGATAGATTTATGTAACTGATCTCGCTTACTGCAGCATATGGCAAAATGTATATTAAATTTGAAATTCTCAATTGTTGGTTATTACTAATCTTCCCCTACAATCTTGTTGCTTATTCATAGGAGCTTCCAAAGTTAAGAAGTATAAACCTCTGTGGCTCTGAAAAATTAATCAAGCCACCAGATTTTGGAGGGGTCCCAAACCATAGCATATGCATGATGTGGATTACAAAGTTAGCAACACAATTCAAGTTGTTTGGTCCTTATTTTTTGGTACAAATGTTTGGGCCTGTGTTGGTATAGAATCATCGGGCCTTGATTAGGTAAGTACAAAAGAGGAGCTAAACATGAAGCACTAGGCTCAATTTAAGATTATGTATTCTTTTTTAGTTTACTTGAACAACGATAATTTTTGTGTTTTTTGGATATTGTATTGTTGAGTTCTCAATTTAGTGCCATTTTGATGTTAAATACCCTCTCTTTTGATCTCTTTCTTGTTGTCTTGTAATTTTTAGCTCATATTTTGAGTAGTTTAGATTAGTTTTAGTTTTCTTTGATTTTTTAATAAATGGAGTGATTTCATGTTTCTTTTATGCGATTTAATGGGTTTATTTGTTATTTTTGGTGTAGGTGGAGTTGGTAAAAAGTTCGTGTTAGAAGATGGAATGCTAGAGCTGAAATTCTGAAAATGCTGATTTGATTGCTGTCTCCCACAGCTATAGCGGTAAAATTTACAGCTATAGCGGTGGATTGCTGAAAAAAAGATTTTAGTGCCTTCTTCTCTGCCAGCCACCGCTATAGCGGTGAATCTTCACCGCTATAGCGGTAAAACCTGAAAAAACTCAATTTTAAGCTTTCTTCTCTGCTTCCTACCGCTATAGCGGTGGGAATTCACCGCTATAGCGGTAGTTCGCGATCCTGCACTGATATAAAAGGCTTCAGATGAAATTTTTAGGGTATTCTGGAGTTGGAGACTGAAGGGAGGCGCCGTTTTGGCTGAGAGGAGCAAGGGGAACATGATTCTCAAGGCTTGGGGAGCTCAATCCATCATTCCACCTCAGATTCATGGCCAACTTCATCTCTTTTTATGCTTTCTGCTGTTTATTTTCTATGAGTAGCTAGATTTTCTATCTAGGGTTACTATGAACTTGACTCTTGAATAGATTTTACATTCTCTCATGTATTTGCAACCTTATTTCAATTAATATAAGTCTTTCTATCCATTTTATTGTTGCGTTATATGGACTTGATCAATCTATATGTATGCTTGTTGCTGTTTTCAAACTCGGGAGAGGGAGGTGAGAGTAGAACACTGAATAGGAAGGACGAGTGCGTGAACCTTACTAAGTGTTTTCGCTTATTAGCTAATAGGAATGTTAGTTAATCTCGTTTAATCAAAGCTAGGTTGGTTGTATTAGGCTTAGCCCACACAAGGAATTGCGTAGGAGTTGAGTAACTTAATTGAGATTCGGGAGGATTCTTTTAAGTTATTAGAATAACCTAGGATTAACTTATAGAGTTGAATAAGTTGCGAGTACGCGAGAGGGGTTTTGTAATTTCTAAGATAGAGGAGAGGGATTAGTGACCCTAGGCTTTAATTAAACTATTTCTTTAGTTTTTGCATTGTTTACTGTCATTAAAAGAAAATCTATAAAAATTTACTGTCATAGTTCACTTTTATTGTTAGTTCTTCATTAGAGTTGTCCTCAATCCAATTGCTTCGTCCAACTAATTCAATTAAATTTCTTGGGTACTTAGTCGCTTAGTCCTCGTGGGAACGATACTTTTACTCTCAAATCACTATATTACTTGTGCGATTGGTGCGCTTGCCAATTCGACTAACAAGTTTTACAACACTTTTATCATCAATTATATTTATTTTGACACTTATTCATTGGAGGTTTTTTTTTTGTACGTGATTATTAAGCATAGCTCATTGTTATGTATAAAAAATTAGGAAAAAAAAAGTTCAAACAGTGGCAAACTAGCATTGCTTAAAATTGAGCCTAATTTAATTCAGCATTTGTCATAATTGACACCAAATAAAAAAGTGTTGACTTCAATTCTCCATCTAATTACACATTAGCTTCAGAAGTAAACTTTAACATCAGTTGCATTTCATGCTATTTATAGCATAGGTATTAGAAGTAAAATTTAATATTAGTTGAAACTGATGTTATTTAAAGTATCTAGTGTCAGTCATTCCAACAGTTGTTAAAACTTATGCTAAATTATTCACAATACCAAGTCTAACGTCAGTTTTAGAAACTAATACTAAACATATTAATGTTATTCATAACTGATGTTAATGATAAATTTTAACTGGTACTAAAAGACAAATTTTTTGTAGTTAACCGTTGTACATTCTTCCCAGGCAGTCTAAAACCCATGTTCTGAAAGATCTTGCTCCCTTAGGAGCCTTGAGCAGATGGTGGGACAGCCGTGTACACTTCCAAATTCACGTTCCTTCTTTTGGATATGACACTGAGGACAACAACATATGGTATCTCCGCTTTCTTATTTTCAAGTGCCATCTTTATATGGTTCATGATGATGTGAGGCAAGTTGAGTGGAAGCCCGGATAAAACACACTGGCAGCAGAAAATTTCCAAGAAGGTTGGAATGTTGGACTTACCAGCTCTTGGTATCACCATCTAATTTATTGTCGTTAATAGCAGTGGCGGAGCCACATTGAAGCCAGGGGGTGCAGCTGATTTAAAAAGTGTTATGTAAATTTTTTTTTATTTTGTTCCCTCTTTATTTTTTTTTGAACCCCCTTAATATTTTTCGAACCTCTTCAGTGACTTAATTCCACTCTGCTGTTCATAGTCACAAGACTCCCACTCGTTAGAATTACAAATTTTTTTTTAATGATGGTTAATTTCTCATTCCATTGTTAAGGAATTCTTTGTAAAAGTTTGAAATTTAGAATTTTTGTACATAGGTCTTGTCACGACCCGTTTTTTTGGGCACATGACCGGCACAATGATGAATATCCCATCACTGTAAGCCTTTCGATAAATTCTACCCATGAGTTTAGTCATTATCTCTATATTATCAAAATAACCATTCCTGAAGAAAATATATCAAATTTTCTTTATTTGAAATTCATAGAGATTATTTGCATATAATAATAGATCCTCAACATAAAATACATTATTATGCTGACATACAAACCAAATACCAAACCCCTGACCTAGATGTCCTAGACGATTACAGAGCAACATAATCTATAACAAAAGAGGGGTCTACTCGACAACGGGAAGGTCCAAAGTGATCTACTCCTCTAGCAGATATTCTTCGCTGGCAACCTGATCTGAACAAAAAGGTTGTACAAACAGTGTGAGCTTTTAAACTCAATGAGCGAATCGGCCTCGCGTTAATAAAATTCAAATACATTACCAGTCATGCAAGCATATCCAAAGGCTCATACTCAACCAATAGACAAGATAAAAATTCATCCAATTCAACAAACGTTACTAGTACTCGTCAATGGCAATATATCCCAGAGAGCGCACACAGGCCGGCTCACCAATTATGTATATTTTCGCCATGACGCACAACATCATCCTTTTACATACAAGAAGATAAAAATTCATCCAATTCAACAAACGTTACTAGTACTCGTCAATGGCAATATATCCCGGAGAGCGCACACAGGCCGGCTCACCAATTATGTATATTTCCGCCATGACGCACAACCTCATCCTCTTAGCTAGGGCGCCTCACGGATTTATCACCAATCCGGGCTATATCCCTACTGAGGGAATCGTTGTCTCCACACTCATTGGTCAAGACACCCTGTCAACCGGGTTTTTCGCCTTGCCGTGAGAGGGGGTACTGTCCCCCTCAATCACAATCAATAGCATTTCATATCATAATCAGAAGCTTAATATAATATTCATCCATATAACAGGTATAGTATATAACTATATTATAGCTTTATAAACCACAATTCAAGAGATTCAATCTTCACATCATCATGAGATACTTGCTTTTTCTTATCCATACTTCTGGATTAATTATCTCATTATATTCGCCATTCTGAATCCAATTTCCCCCTATGAATCTTGGGAGTGTCCTACGACATACTTTTTATCACCAGTAATGCTAAAACTCTATTAAAACGGGGTCGTTTCACTCACCTGGATTCCGTACGAGTATCACTTCTCTAAGTCATTACAGACAAGAGTGCTTAGGTGAATTTCGGTGTTCTGCTACGGAGATTTTCATGAAAGATTAGAGAAAACAAGTTAGGATTGTTTTCATACAGATACTGTTCATACATACGATACTATTCATATATACGGTCACTATTTATATATACGGTCACTATTCATACGTATGGATACTATTTATATATACGGATAATATTCGTACATACGGTCACTATTCATACGTATGAATACTATTTTTACGTACGGATACTATTCATATGTACAGTTACTATTCATACGATTACTATTCATACATACGGGTACTATTCATACCAGAAATAGAGAATACAATCTGTAAAAGAGTACACCAGGTAAGTTCCCAGGAAAGAGTGGAGGGTCACACTGGACACACTTAAAAATCAGGTCTTTCCTTAGCCAGAACTTTCCTAGACATGTATTCTTCACAGTTTACATTCTATTTCGGTAATCAGAGAATCAAAATAACATATAAACAGCTAAGGACAGTTTTTCTGATGTGGAAGATCGGCCAAAACCGCAACCACAGAGCATACTTAAGAAATTAACTTCTAAAATTTGAAAGACATAGAAAGGGTATAGTATCCTTACCTAAGCTGAAAAGGAAAGGCCCAAAATCTCATAAGCCTAACATTTGAGTAAGAGAAACTTAAGGAGAGAAGAAGAGAAGTTGAAGGTGTGAGTTTAGAAGTGAAATGGAAGGGCCTATTTATAGCAAAAGTCAAGGGTACTATTTGATACTATGCACTAATAAAATATTCAATTTACTATTTATGAAAATGACATTTCTAATAATGCAGTTACTGTGCAAATCGTGGCTGAAAAATTTTCTTTTATTTACTATTAAGAACTTAAAGAGAAAACTATCCTTTCTCTTAAATCTTTAAGTTTCTTTTCAAATCAGTCCTTTCAATTTAGTCCCTGAGCGTATTTTTACACATAAAACGTCATTTTCTCCCACGAACTTCTTTCTAGTTTTTTCTTATGACCAAACCACATCTAATACTTGACATTTCGATTGTATAAATAAACAGTATCGTATACGTAAATAGTATTATATGGGTGAATAGTACTGTATACTGAAATAGTAACAGTAGTTTGTAAACAAATATTTATATTTTATTTTTTTTTGGGTATTACATTATCACCCCCTTAAGAGAATTCGGTCCCCCGAATTCAAAACTCATTTCAAGACTGAAATAAGTGTGATTACTTCGTCTATATCTCATTCTTTGTATCTCTTTCTTTCCAAACCTCTTCACATCTATGGTAAGATTTACAAGAACACTATAGCATCAACTGTGAACTCTAGACCGCATTATCAATAATTTTCATAGGACTTTTGCCTTTTCTAAATAGCAAACAATCTCTTCCTCATCAGTTTGATCTTCTCCACAACCTTTTGTACCATAAAGTGTCTCATCCTCATAACCTTTACCAAACTTAAACCATTTAATCAGATATCCATATAAAACCTCAAATAGATGTCGTCTTCAAAAGTGGCACGTGGTCTTTCTAGTTCATACTGAATATTAGAACACATGTTACCACACACATAGCTTATAACTTTTACGAATACAAGCACCTCACCTGAAAACATCATTTTGGCCATAGGCAATACTCTTGCCCGAAGGTGATCCTTCTACCTTAAGGCGTACTCTCAGCTGAATGCGTCATATAAAAGGCAAAATCACGTAAAAATTATTACATAAATCTCTAGGAAGAACAATCCCAGAAAATGTGTTAAGTAAATAACATACTCCTCATGCATAATTATAAAATAAATATATATAGAAATTCATCTCACCTCAATGACTCATATAGAGTCGTATCCCTTCAATGCTTAGGGTAAACCCATAGTTCTCTATACATAGGTTCATAAAATACTTATTTAGCATTCCTCCATAGCTCAAAAGTGCAATGAAATATCATTTTAGTAACTCTACTCAGTCAAAAGGATATTACCATTCTCTGCTTTAGAATTTCCATAATCAAGTACGAAATATAAGTCCAATATCTTCTCATTCCTCAAGTTCTTTAAGAAATCACTTCAACATAGGAGATCTAAATACTGACTTAAATTTTATTTCTAGTACATAGATAATTTTACTATGTGAAGCTTAGACCAAATATAGCTTTAGGTACAAACAAAAGAAAAAATAAATTAAGGACGATGAGGCTTTTGAAATGTAAAAGGTGCTCCAGGTCTAGAAGAGGAAGGTGCTTCAGACCTTAAGGAGGAAGCTAATCGTTGTAGCCTAGAAAGAGTTTCTGGAGGAAGTGCCTGAGAAATTTGGCGAAGAGCAGAAGTTACTCCGTTCATACAGTCAATACACCTTGCTTGTTGGTCACGAAAATTTTGAGTTGCAAACATTGAATGTCTATCAACTCGATTAGCCAGTTCCCGGAAACGACGATTTATCAGTTTCTCTTGGTTTTCAAAGAGACGACTTATTAGTCGCTTCTGGTCCTCTATCTTGTATTCCAGGCTCTCTATCTTACGCTCCAGATTTTCGATCTTACACTCCAGGAATGCAAGCTTATTTTCTGAGGATGTTGCAGTACTGTCCTCCTCCAACTCTATTACATCCCTCTTTCTCTTCTTTATTTCTGGTGACCTGTCTACAGGTCTCTTCCCTTTGTTATCTCCGAGACTTAGATTTAAATCAAGCTCTACATTGCCAGTCTCAAAATTCAAGTTGAAAGACTTATTATCGGCCATTGCTCTAGGGATCTCAGAAATAACTTCGAATGAGAAAGGAATGGAGATTGAGAAATAGGTATGTAATGAAAGAAGTTCGCTTGGTGTGATGAGTGGGGTAACGGGCGTACAAGATTTATAGACAACCCGAAGCCCCTGGCGCTAAAGCCACCACAACCTACACGCCGCTCGCTATAAGATTTACAGATCACATACGTCGCAATTCCAGCAATTAATGTCGGACATGCAGATAAATAGTAAATGCAATTAACATAAGTCAAAGATTTCTTGAAAAAAATTTTCGGCTAATCTTGACCTTTCTCAAACTTTTGACTAACTACGCTCTTCAGTCTGAGATTTTCTCCCTCTAACTTGTTTTATCCTGTAATCCCATATCACGATGTCCCTCTATGATCGGGTAGTCTCATATTAGCCTTATCTTAGATTCTGATCGGTGTCTTTATTCTGGATTTACACATAATATATGTATATCAATATATATATATTAAAACAAAGTTAACAGCTTACGGTCACATGCAGTAAGTATTATCATGATGTAAGGAAATCACTGCCTTTCATTTGCCCAGCATTATATGTAAGTATGTGTAACCATGAAGATATATCATCATCTACACATTTTATTCTATCCAAGTCATTTTGATTTCACATCTCTATGAGTATATGTAGGATCATCACATATTCTCCTTGATCGTAGCCTTCACTCATTATGCATGAATAACATACATAAATGTAATTACAACATGATTCAATCAATTATGTATATTATACTCAACTGAAGGCTCTTAAGAACAACACAATAAAACGGAGAAATGTATTTCAGTTCATCATAAAAGCATCCAAGGCAATCTTTGATGGCTATGTTATCAACTTCTTTGAATTTCGGAAAATGCCAACGGGAGAAATGGGAAAACCGAGTAAAATCGGCCGCAAATCCACCGAATATTGACTTTCATGGTTTTGGCATTAATGCAACGCGCTATCGGTGTGCACGCCTACCCTAGACTTCTGGCTTCCAGCTTGCAGAAATTCATAGGTTGATCGTGTAGGGGTGCGGTGAAGAGATATCTTCTTTGTCTCTTAGTCTAAATTTTTCTCTATAAAAACCTTCTCAGCGTTCTCAGTTACCACACCACAAAGAGTAATAATCTCTAAGCCTACAATCTTCCAGCATTCCTCTCGCCTCATATTCTTACAAAAATTTCTAAATTTTCCAAATCATGACCTCAAGGAAGTACATTGATCTCACAGTGGAGGCCAAGGAAAAAGATCTTGACTTAAACTTAAGTTTAGGCAGGGACAAAGGCAAAAGACCTCTCGAGGGACCTCAAGAGAATCCAAAGGAGAAGAAGATGAAGAAGAATGAAGAAGCTGAGGAGATTAGCACAGGCCATAGCTCGGAGGACAAAATCGCCTGTTTAGAGCAGGAGGTGAAGAATCTCAAGAAGATGATAGAGGATCTGGAGAAGTTAACTAAACGCAATCATGCAGAAATGACTTCAAGAATAGACAGGTTCTTCTATTGGTCTACCCAGTGCTTCTGCAATCAACAACAAAGAAGTGTTGATTGTATGAATGGAATTTACACTACCCTCCGTGACATTGCTCTGTCTCTCGCTCCAAGGAATGGTCGAGGGGTGATGATACAATACAACCCTCCTAATCCAAGACCACCTCGCTTTTAGATTACTCATGCATGAGTAAACTTCTTCTTTTTTGCAATGTAATCCTTCAGTTTTTTTGTTTTTAATGCGAGTGGTTTCTTTTATTGGCTGGTACCCTAAAATAATATAGCTACACAAATTCAATCATGAATTCAGCTTATAAAATCCACCATATAAAAATTTGATCCGACAACAACGGAATCAAAACAAGTAATAACCTTTCCTTTACTAAGTTCAAAAGTGTAGCCACATCTGTCTAAAACTAAAACTAAAAACATAATTCCTATAAGTCTCGGAGGGAAAGGAAATGGAAACATCCTACAAGACCTTCAGTAGAGCCGTCTCTCTATAGTTGTGCCCGGGTTCACAACGATAGAGGAGGTCCTACTAAGGTTACCTTGCTCTGTAATCACTAGGAGACCTAACAACCATTGCTCTGATACCAACTTTGTCACGACCCGTTTTTTTGGGCACATGACCGGCACAATGATGAATATCCCATCACTGTAAGCCTTTCGATAAATTCTACCCATGAGTTTAGTCATTATCTCTATATTATCAAAATAATCATTCCTGAAGAAAATATATCAAATTTTCTTTATTTGAAATTCATAGAGATTATTTGCATATAATAATAGATCCTCAACATAAAATACATTATTATGCTGACATACAAACCAAATACCAAACCCCTGACCTAGATGTCCTAGACGATTACAGAGCAACATAATCTATAACAAAAGAGGGGTCTACTCGACAACGGGAAGGTCCAAAGTGATCTACTCCTCTAGCAGATATTCTTCGCTGGCAACCTGATCTGAACAAAAAGGTTGTACAAACAATGTGAGCTTTTAAACTCAATGAGCGAATCGGCCTCGCGTTAATAAAATTCAAATACATTACCAGTCATGCAAGCATATCCAAAGGCTCATACTCAACCAATAGACAGAAGATAAAAATTCATCCAATTCAACAAACGTTACTAGTACTCGTCAATGGCAATATATCCCAGAGAGCGCACACAGACCGACTCACCAATTATGTATATTTTCGCCATGACGCACAACATCATCCTTTTACATACAAGAAGATAAAAATTCATCCAATTCAACAAACGTTACTAGTACTCGTCAATGGCAATATATCCCGGAGAGCGCACACAGGCCGGCTCACCAATTATGTATATTTCCGCCATGACGCACAACCTCATCCTCTTAGCTAGGGCGCTTCACGGATTTATCACCAATCCGGGCTATATCCCTACTGAGGGAATCGTTGTCTCCACACTCATTGGTCAAGACACCCTGTCAACCGGGTTTTTCGCCTTGCCGTGAGAGGGGGTACTGTCCCGCTCAATCACAATCAATAGCATTTCATATCATAATCAGAAGCTTAATATAATATTCATCCATATAACAGGTATAGTATATAACTATATTATAGCTTTATAAACCACAATTCAAGAGATTCAATCTTCACATCATCATGAGATACTTGCTTTTTCTTATCCATACTTCTGGATTAATTATCTCATTATATTCGCCATTCTGAATCCAATTTCCCCCTATGAATCTTGGGAGTGTCCTACGACATACTTTTTATCACCAGTAATGCTAAAACTCTATTAAAACGGGGTCGTTTCACTCACTTGGATTCCGTACGAGTATCACTTCTCTAAGTCATTACAGACAAGAGTGCTTAGGTGAATTTCGGTGTTCTGCTACGGAGATTTTCATGAAAGATTAGAGAAAACAAGTTAGGATTGTTTTCATACAGATACTGTTCATACATACGGTACTATTCATATATACGGTCACTATTTATATATACGGTCACTATTCATACGTACGGATACTATTTATATATACGGATAATATTCGTACATACGGTCACTATTCATACGTATAAATACTATTTTTACGTACGGATACTATTCATATGTACAGTTACTATTCATACGATTACTATTCATACATACGGGTACTATTCATACCAGAAATAGAGAATACAATCTGTAAAAGAGTACACCAGGTAAGTTCCCAGGAAAGAGTGGAGGGTCACACTGGACACACTTAAAAATCAGGTCTTTCCTTAGCCAGAACTTTCCTAGACATGTATTCTTCACAGTTTACATTCTATTTCGGTAATCAGAGAATCAAAATAACATATAAACAGCTAAGGACAGTTTTTCTGATGTGGAAGATCGGCCAAAACCGCAACCACAGAGCATACTTAAGAAATTAACTTCTAAAATTTGAAAGACATAGAAAGGGTATAGTATCCTTACCTAAGCTGAAAAGGAAAGGCCCAAAATCTCATAAGCCTAACATTTGAGTAAGAGAAACTTAAGGAGAGAAGAAGAGAAGTTGAAGGTGTGAGTTTAGAAGTGAAATGGAAGGGCCTATTTATAGCAAAAGTCAAGGGTACTATTTGATACTATGCACTAATAAAATATTCAATTTACTATTTATGAAAATGACATTTCTAATAATGCAGTTACTGTGCAAATCGTGGCTGAAAAATTTTCTTTTATTTACTATTAAGAACTTAAAGAGAAAACTATCCTTTCTCTTAAATCTTTAAGTTTCTTTTCAAATCAGTCCTTTCAATTTAGTCCCTGAGCGTATTTTTACACATAAAACGTCATTTTCTCCCACGAACTTCTTTCTAGTTTTTTCTTATGACCAAACCACATCTAATACTTGACATTTCGATTGTATAAATAAACAGTATCGTATACGTAAATAGTATTATACGGGTGAATAGTACTGTATACTGAAATAGTAACAGTAGTTTATAAACAAATATTTATATTTTATATTTTTTGGGTATTACAGGTCTAGTTCTATTAAATTGGTTAATTGAATATGTAATTAGGATCATGAGTAACATATTTGTGAAGTCAATTGCATGAAAATTTTTCTTGATAATGGTTAATTTCTCATTTCATTGTAGGGACCTCGTTATAAAAGATTGAAATTTGGGGGTTTTGTATGTAAGTCTAATTCTATCACATTGGTTAATTGATTATACAATTAGAATCATGAGTAACATATTTGTGAAGTTAATTTTATGGATTTTTTTTATAATGGTTAATTTATCATTCCATTATTATAACTTCCTTGTAAAAACTTGAAATTTAAGGTTTTTGTACATAAGTCTAATTCTATCAAATTTGTTAATTGATTATACAATTATGATCATGAGTAACATATTTGTGAAATCAATTTTATGATTTTTTTTTTGATAATGGTTAATTTATCATTCTATTATTAAGGACCTCTTTGTAAAAGCTTGGAATTTGTGATTTTTGTACGTAAGTCTAATTATATCAAATTAGTTGATTGATTATACAATTAAGATTTAAAAGAAGAACGATTTTTTTGTAATAGAAATATTTTTAAGAGGAAATTACTATTAAATGAGCAAAAAATTAAAATTAATTTAGAAAAACTGCCATCAGATACAAAAAAAATGAATAAAAATTTTACCCCCCTGACTAAGGGATCTTGGATACGCCACTGGTTAGTAGGACAAGGTTGGACACGCTGAGTCTCAAAACATCCATAGAGTCTGTCTTTCTTTCTATCAGCTCACGGACAATCCACTCCCTAGAGTATCATTTCTCAATCAAAAAGACTTAATTTGAAGGATCACTAATATTAATTTAAATATCCCATTCCAATATTTTTCAAATTTTTCTAACATAGATGATGTCATATTTCTTACAAATTAGTTATAGTAGAAAAAAAAATTACAGTGCAAGATTGATAATATTAAAGAAAATACATCAAGCTCCAAAGCACGTTATGCACAACTTTAAAGCAAAAAATATACTTTGCATGTTCTTTAACTTCACTATTATATTGCGAAACAATACACATTTGCACACCATGTACTTCACTTCGTATTTTCATTGAGTAACAATATTTTATATACAGCAAGATACATGCATATGCATAGGATCAAACAATAGCAAGCTTTAAAGTCAATATTTTCCACATATCCCAAATATTTTCCATGTTTGTATTCCTGATTCTTGAACAGAGTAAAGCACATTAAGCACATAACTCAGCAAAGAACAACAAACAAAACAAGTTTTAAAGCACAACAATAAACAATAGCAAGCTTTAAAGTCAATATTAAAGAAACAAGGCTACAAAATTAAAAAATATTTATATATCCTAACCAATATGAAGCCAAATCTTTAATCAATGCACTAAGAGGCAGAACAGAGCTCCAAAATGAAAAAAGTGCCCACAACCTGGGAAAAAAATTATTTTATATAAATTTTAAGAATTTATTAACAATAAAAGAACTCAACTTCTTAAAAAAAAATCAAGGTTTCTATAATATTATCTTATTTGCTTTTAGCTAAATGAATAATAATAATAATAGAAATATTCTAACAAATCCTTGATCAATGCACTGAGAGGGAAAATGAAGCACCAAAATGAAAAAAAAAAAAAAACCAAAACTTGAAAAAAAAAGAAATATATTTTATTATCATATATTTATATTCAAACTTCATATATAATCAATGCACTAAATAAGAACGTATTAGGTGGGAAATGACTAATGAATGATGCTAATTAATCAATATAGTAATATACCAATGTCACATCTGGAAAGTCTTGGAGACTAAATTCAATAAATACGTCAATAGTCACGATTTTCTTTTTTTTTTTTGATAATATAGTCACGATTTTTATAATTGAGACTAAATTGCATTCATGTCATAGATCAATTGTTACTCTTCACCAAAAAAAAATTAGAAAAACAAATTATAACAAAGCTATTAAAATATTTGCACATAAATTTTCTTTTTTATAAGATTCTATAGGGGCTTTGTAATTCCCTTATCTTTGTGAAATATATATATATCCACCTTTTGAAAATGATAGTCTTTGCCACGTTGTATTTTAGAGCTCTTGTAATCCTAACTTGGTATATAGAAATGAGAAGGCAGAAACGACTAGGTGAAAGCAGGGAGAATATTTCCAGTTCCAAGTAGATGAAACTGAAACATTGTAAAGCCCTAATACATTTCCAGTTATTTCATCACCCTTGATACTTACTACATCTTTCTCCAAGTTGTAAATTCTCCCCTCCATTTCACCATTCCCCACTCACAACCTACTTCGACACCAAATATTAGAACCCAAACACCAAATAGGATAAAATGTGTATTATTGATGCCATGTTATTAGAAGTCCTTGTAATAGGGAAATATAGTAGTAACCATGAACAGTAAGAAACAAAGCAAATGCATTAACAAATTAAGGACCCACTTCCATGAACAGTAGTAACCATGTAATAGGGACCCACTTCCATTTATGTTTTAAATTTTTTTTGCCAATATTTTTTTTATTTTTTTATTTTTATTTTTTAAAAATTTTATTTTTTTACAATAAATTATAATAAATTAAATTAAATATTATTGTAAACTCTAAACTCTAAACCCCAAACTTTAAATTCTAAACCTTAAATCATAAACTCTAAACCCTAAATATTAAATCTTAAAACCTAAATCCTAAATTTTAAACTAAAAACTCTAAACCCCAAACTCTAAATTCTATACCTTAAATCCTAAACCTTAAACCCTAAATATTAAACCTTAAATTCTAAACTTTAAATTCTAAATCATAAACCCTAAATTATAAAACGTAAATCCTAAACCCTCAACCCTTAACCTTAAATTAAATATTACTGTAAAATCTAAATCACAAAACTTAAATCTTAAATCTTAAATTAAATATTATTATAAATTCTAAAAATTAAATTCTTTATATTTTTTTAAAAATTTAAAAAAAAAAGCTCGGGACCTCCACCGCGTAGCAGGAGATCCGCGTTCGGAAATGAGATAGTCATGCATATAATGTTAAAAGGATCCAGCTCAACTGGTCACCCAGGACTCTACGAAATTGAAAAGTAAAATATATTGAAATTGAAACGTGTGCATTGAACTCATAAATGGTGCTTTCATATAAAATAAACTAGTATGTGGCCCGTGCGATGCACGGGTTAACATAAATGTCATAATTTTTATTTATTAAATAAATTAAAGATATTATGATACATATAAAGAAATATATTAATAAAATAATTATACATTAAGCTCAATTTAAGACATTTATAAGATAAATTATTATATAGTACATTAGATATTGAACGTGAATAATGTCAAATAAAAAAAATAGAAAAAAATAAAGGACAAAAAAAGTTAAAAAAAAGTTAATAACCTCTAATATAAATTTTAGAATACTTCTTTATACACTACGTTAGCAGTGTTTGTCATTGGATATCATGCTTTTAATTAATCTCTTTCTAGCCTATGATCCGTGCATCGTATGGGGGTTTATTGTTTAGTAAATTGCAATTTGATATGCACGTGATGTATGAGTTCTAAATAAACTAAATATGAAGTGATTGTTAGAAATTTGAAATTGAAACATATGCAAAATATATTGGCTTGAATACATTTATTTTATATTACTTAATACTTTCTTATATCAAAAATTATGTATTTTTTTCATTACTACGAACAGATCATAATTAAAATTAATTAAAATAATTACGATATCATATTGATAGATTTTAAAACAACAATAAAGCATTAAAAGAATTTTAAAATACTATATTTGGATATATGGGGAAAAAAGTTTTAAAATGCATTGATATTATGTACCTATTTTACATTTTTCACAACTGAATATTAAATATTTATCCACCTAAAGAACATAAACTTAACTTTGTATAACCACAAATCTCAATTGCAACTTTGCCAAAAACACTATATTAGTGTGTGACCCGGAGGATAAACAGATTAATACGAATGTCACAATTTTTACTTAACATATAGATAAGAATAATTAAGATACATAAAAAATATATATATGCATAAAAATGATATAATATTTATAGCATATTAAGACACTATAATTTGATTCATTAAATTTAAAAAATAAGGCACTATTCAAATCAATATATAAATATATTAATGATAAAAAGAGTTGAAAAAAATTGCTTATATAAATATATTACTAATGAAAAAGAGTTGAAAAAAAATTACTAACCTAACATAAATTTTAAAATACTTCTTTATAAAATTTATTAGTTATACTTGTTATATTTAACAACACCATTCATTCATAATTTATATATGCGTTTAAAATTTGTATGGTCAGAACATACAATTACAAGCATGAATGCAAGTTATACATCAACACCATTCATTCAATAGCTTCATTTTCAATCTTTGCTTTCTTTTCTTGCAGGGTTCTGCTTTTTAACCATGAACAGCTTTAGCATATTAGAAGTTTTGTAGCAAAGTTATCTTGCAACTCATTTACTTGCTTGTCCTTTGATTAAGTTTTGTCATATATTAAACTCAAAATAAAATATAATTTCCCACAAATATTAACCCGAGCTCCCTACTCTGTCCACATGACACGTCCTCAGCAGAATGTTACATCACATAACATTATTGCACTACAAATAAAACCAAAATAGAAACACACTCCCCTTGTGGAAAGTGATGTCTCTCACCTACACAGAAGGCCACTTTTGTGCGGTAAGAGTAAAAGTTGCATATTTTTCATATGAATGCTAAACAAACATCAAGATGGATCAAGTTCATTCTTTTAAATTCAAATTAACAAATCAATTGGCTTATTTTTCATAACAAACAATTGTGAAGAATTTCAAGTTACAGATTTTTAAACAGGATGAATGAGACGATGACGCATTCTGCTCTATTGATAGAGCAGTGTCTTTCAAACTTGCTTCTGTACTCAATACCCCTTATCAACAGATTTTGCTTCAACAGTTGAAGCATTAGCATCATGCATTGATGAAGTTGATTCCCCACCAAGTTTAGAATTCTTCTACAAAGAAAGCTTTTTACTGGTATTTTTATATACTTTTTTGGACCTAAAAACCCATGGGCCTGCTCGTTCGGTTGCTGCACACGAAATGTATAGTCCAAACACACAAGTAAATCTGGCAAAAGGTGAAACATTAGTAAAACATGATAAATTGATGTCTTTTACAGAGTTTAAAATAAAAGCACAGATGAATTCTGATCTGTCAAAAGTTCATTTGAATAATGATAAACATATTTACCACAACATTGAGTAAGAGAAGTTTTTGAAATCATGTTTCAAGCAACTTGATAAAGAGATGATCTGATAAAACTAAATGATGTGGAGCAATAGCGATCTTAGAAAGTCATATATGGCAGATGTAGCAAGAGAGAAAACAGGAGGAATATGTAAATCATATGCCATGCCAAGATAGACACCAAATGCTTAAGCTCCACAGGTTCTACAGTTCCAGCAACAAAACTTCTAAGGGGTAGTTATTGACAGCTTACAGACCAAAAACTTGTTCATTCTCTAGCCGTGAATAGTTAATGGAGTTTTTGGGTATAAAGAATCCCAAAGGCAAGAAGAGACAATAAAGGGTTGCCAATCTAAAGCCTAATGCTTCCCGAAAAAGTATCTGATCCTTTATAATTGATTGGTTCCCTGTATCTCAGCCCACAAAACTGAAGTTCGCGAACCAAAACATCCTTGTTGGAATTATTGATTAATCAGTTCAAATCAAACACTACTTCGCAGCTTGTGGGACAACTATTGATTGAAATTAAATAGAATTTATAAGTGCAAATCTTCTTACCATGACTAAAGCCAGTGTGATATGCTCTGGGGAAGGCAATTATAAACTCCCCGACTTTTGAACGGCTTTGTAGACAGGGACTTCATGGTCCTCAAAAATATTTAGAGGAAAATAGTTGTTACCCCCAGGAGAACATCAAATGCTCCATCTTCCCCTACACTTGACAGAATGTCATTAGCATACACATGTTCTCTCACCACCCTTCCAAATTCCAAAGCTACATAACCTGGAATGCCATACCAAGTTTTTGATGCCCCACAGCAATGATAATTGATACTGCCGTAACAATATACATGTCATTAAATAAACATATAAAAACAGAAATTGCCTAAGTCCACATAGGATTCCAACTTTCCGGATGAACTACAAAAGCAACGGAATACACGCCAAGCATAAGCTTATATATATATGGGTAATTCATGAAATGACTTGTGCCCCAACAGATACAAAAAACGTTACAATCAGTCATAGACAAACAAATCTGTGTGTGTGTCATGAACCGTCCATTAGTGGTAGTCATGCTACGTGATAGAATGTTACAGGGCCAAGATTATAATATACCAAGTGATTGAGAACAACAACGAAAAAAGAACACTGCAGAAATAATCAAAGGAATGTATGATATGACTGTTGCTACTTTCCCTCCAAAGTTTAATCAAGGCTCCCCATATTTCACCAATGACAGGAAGAAAGGAATGTATGATTTATTTAATAAAATCCCAAATCAAGCTCAAAAGAATCCACAGATTTTTTTTTTAAATGGAAGGGATATTATAATTAACACCTTCAAATTCCATTTGCTGCACCTTAGCTGATCAATGGGGAAAGATGAAAAAGCGCTGCCATCAACATCACATGCATATTCAACAATCTCCATTTTTTTGCAGCTAATTTCATGCCAAAACTCTTATTCCAAGTATGTAGTAGGAAGACATCCAGAACTGCAATATCTACACGCAAAAACCTTGTTCGCCATTTTTTTAAAATCAGAAAATGTATAATTTCTAAATGAATTACAATTGCATTAAAAACCAAAATTAGATAAAATAATATAAGTTATAAATTTATATGGTCAGAAAACTCACCTTCCACTCATGAAAAACGTTACTCTATCTTCAGTTTACAATTGCTCAACTGCTTGGAGGAACTACTTTATATAAGTAAGAAGATAAGATAAGATAAATTAGATGTATTTATTTATTTATTTTTACAAATTTAACTTGTTTTTAGCTTGGATATAAAATAATGTGAATTTAAGGGAGCCAATTATCAACTGTTAAAACTGAGAAGATAAATCTCACGAAGTCCTAAATTGTATGAAATTCTTTACAATTTAGGCTTAAAACATAAATAAATTAACTTAATCATAAATAAGCACATAATTATATTAGTATATTATTGTTAACAAATTTGAGCTCATCTAAATTCTTTACACTTTGGATTGATTTGTTTTCACACTGTCCACCATTTTCCATATAAAATATTCATAGAGAGGAGCCACTTACCAAATCAACCCAAATATACTGTGTAGAAAACCAGGGGAGAAAACGATGGAGCCTAGGATTCTTCAAAAGCTTGACAAAAAAAGAATCATATCAGTATTGAAATAATATCATATTTCAAACCTATAAACATAACAACAATTTTTAATCTTGATATTCATTTCAAAAACAAATCTTACCACTATAACATTACCGCTAGAATATCATGCAATTTACATAACTTACATAACCATAAATTCTTAAAACAACCAAAAAAAAAAGATAAGCAAAGAAAATATACATCACACTCAACTTTAAAAATTAATACTTTGAATCCTAAATTAGCATTGGAAAAAGTAAAAAACAGTCAGAAGTACTAAAATCTCACTTATCCATGTGTCAAGATATTATCTGTACATTATTTGACTTAGAACTACATATACACGACCTATAGGTATGAACTCTATTGGTTCCCTTTATGTTGCACCCTCTGTACACATGGTTCCATTTATGTTGTACCCTCATGTAAACATGCAAGTCAGAATTTATTTACCCCTCAAGTGTTTGGTTCTTCCTCAACTGCATACATGAAAAATTTGTATGCCAAGCAAGATTTTGAGGGCACCACAACAGAGGTCTAATAGCCTCTGTCTCACCACCTTTAACAACCTATAAGAAATCATTAACAACCAACACACACAGACTTTACACATAATGAACCATAGCAGAAGCATGATGACAAAGGTATTGAAGTTGGCTTACCTCAGCCTGAAGGGATGGAACAAACTCATTCTTCAATTGTGATTGCGATCGAATGTCTGCAAAAAATTGGCTACTGCACAATAACCAAACAAAAGGAAATATGAAACTGAAACTGCGCACCAAAAGAAACTTGAGGAATGAATCTCGATTCAAATAATTTAGAAATTCTAATATTCAACCAGATTTAAAAAGTAATACTAAGCTCTCGCTGCAAGTGATGACCTAGATGCTAAATTAGCAGCAACAATAAATCCCACACCTCACGACCAGCAAGAGTAAGAAAAAGTGTCCCAAAACCTTTAGCAGTAACCCATTTCTGGACAGAGAAACCCAGCAATTCCATGAACAATGAAAATGCAGTAATCCATACTACAGAGTACACAGCTTTGCTTGCAAACTGAAATCCCATATGATAATAGAAGACAACTCATTATATTGCAGATATTGAACCAGAGCTAGTAACTCTTCGCCATGCCATGCATAGTATGAGTCTTCGCTATCAACACGATAAAAAGATTTGAAATAAGCTAAAAACATACTTACATGCATTGTATGAGTCTTCGCCATCAGCATACCACGCGATCTCGTCCCCTCTCTAATACTCCTTTTCACTGCAACCAAATGCCCCAAAATCAAACTACTTAGTACATTTGGAAGTCTCTTTTGCAAATTTTAGATGACTAAATACACAAGAAACAAACAGAATGAAAGTGAGAAAATGCTGTAACCACATGTGCGAAAAGCTTTTCTTTGTGGCTATGACTGGCTTCACCCACCTCCTGTTTGGGCTTCTCTACATCACATTAGTATCTGTAATGGAAGCAAGAGCCAAAGATAATACATATCCGCATAGAAAATGCGAGAGAGAGAGAGAGAGAGAGAGAGAGAGAGAGAGAGGCAAAGAGGGGAAATCATCCATGGCAGAAGTAGAAGGAGGGTCAAAGAGAAACCTGCAAATCGTTCATGGCAGAAGCAGAAGGAGGGTCGAAGGGAAACTTGGAAATCGTCCAAAATAACAGCATGGTTGCCCCAGAGCCTCAAAGAGCTTTCTTGCTGTTCTAGAGAAAGAGAGTGAATATATGAATAATACTTGGTCTGGATTTTAAATTTTAAATTTTGAATTTTGAAATAAAAATTGAAGATTAGAGCTCGAAGCATGAGCTGGAAGCGGGAAGAAGAAGGAAGTAAAGAAGCAGTAATGAAGGATTGGAACAGATAGATGTGAGGGTTGTCAGACAGATGAAAGTGGGGACTGGCGGAAAGAATAAGAAGATTGACGCAAAAAGACCAGAAGCATTAAATGAAAGCAGCAAAAGTAGGATCATTAGAAGGAGAAGCATTAAATGAGCAATTGGAAGATACTAATGTAAATTGGAGAAAGTGGCGTGAGAATGGTCAAATTGCAGAAAGTGGAATGCAGTCATGGGAAAAGACATGCAGCAGGGAAGTTAAGGTACGTTTGTCAGAAAAAGAGACTATGGAAATGATCTAAGCTAACGAAGAATGAACAACAAAGCAGCAGTAAAGGAGAAGCAGTAAACAAAAATGAATCTAAGAAAACAAAGCAGTAAATGAAGCTCATCATCTGATAGAGTTCCACCAAGTAATTAATGCCAGCAATTAATGCATAGCTGCTTGGTGGAACAAAATTATAAGATAAGAAAGAAGTGACAGCACTCATAACAGCCACATGGTTATGTCTGCGATATTTTGTGTTATTGTAATAGACAAACTCCTTGCACCGACAGTGAGTAAATTGTTTTAGTAAAAAACTTAATATTTTTTATTAAAATATAATTTATATATGTAAATATTATTTTTTTAATAATTTTAAGTAATTAATAATATTAATTTTTAATATTTTTTAAGTGAATTATATTATATTAAAATTTAAAATTTTTATATTTATTTTTTAAAAACATAAAAATTTTTATATATAAATTTATTATATTTATTAAATATAATATTATAAAATATAAAAATATAATGAAATAAGATTATTTATATTAAATAATATAATTTTTGTAAAAACAAATAAAAAAGAATCAGCCCATGAGCTAAATGGGTTGACATATTTAGACTATTTTTTAAACGAGCGTAATTTTCTTAACTCAAAATTACTTATTTACCGACAGTCTCAGCTGTCCTACAGGCCACGAGCTAAATATGACACCTCTAGGTAGAACAAAAGTGAGAGGAAGCTTCACTTACTTGAGCGATGTGAGACTTCTGTAACTGCTTCAAAATCTTGCGTGCAGATCAATTCTTATTTTTAGAGCATCCAGTGAACCGTGGCTAAATTTTAGAAGTAAATTTCGTCACGATTAAAATCGTGGCTAAAGGGTCGTTGGATGTGAAAGTAATGGTTGGAACCCAAGAGGGGGGGTGAATTGGGTTTTATAAATTTTTCACAAGAATTAATTGGAAGTTAAAATGATTTTCTATAAAAGTACAATGCTTAGGATAATAAATACAATACAGAAAATCAATGTGCTGTCAAGATAAATAATTATAAAGATCAATGAATTAAAGAATAGATATCAATATGCACAAATTAAAGAGTAAGAGATTGAGAAAGCAAACTCGGAGATTTATACTGGTTCGGCTAATCCAAGCCTACATCCAGTCCTCAAGAGACCACTTGAGTATTTCCACTATAATTGCAAGTTTAATCCGGGTACTTGCAAACCACTACAACCACGCAAATTCGATCCGGGTATTTGCGAAACCACAATGAAGAATTTATGAATCCGGGCTCCTCCTCAACCCAAAGCAAGTTCTTCCAACACCGGTACTTGCGAACCTCAACTCAGAATAATATATGTGTTGATCAAAATCAACAATACAAAAAAACTCTCTCTAAAGAGTAGATGAAAACAAATGAAGCTCTAATAACTCTAATGATAGAGAATATGCAAGATTTGGCTCAAGAATGCTTTCCTTTCTCTCAAAGATGATAGAAGAAGTTAATATCACATTGTAGGACTTTGTTCTTGCTCAAAATCGTGTATCTAAGGTCATATATATAAGATTTTACAAAACTAGCCGTTATATAGCCGTTATAGTGCAGTCCAGATTTTGAGCTTTCTTTAAAAATTCATAACTCCCTCATTTGAACTCCGTTTTAAACAAATAATATACCGTTGGAAAGCTCTTGGAGTCTAGTTTCAAATGAGCTAAGTTTTACTCAAAAATTATTTTTCTTTTAAAAGATATAATCAAAATACTGACTATAGGTCAGAACAGAATAATTTTTTATTACAGTAAAATCAACTTTCAGTTTTTCAAACTATATTTTGAATAGTCATATATTTCTCATTTGGACTCCGTTTTGAATAAATAATATACCGTTGAAAATATCTTTGAGTCTACTATCAAATGAGATTAAGATACTTCATTTATGAGATATGATATAAGGAGTGACCAAAGGTCAAAAAATAACTTTTGTAAAACTTCATATCTCACTAACTTTTTGTTCAAAAATGCTTGAGCCAATGTATGCAAATCTAAATCATTGAGTTGCACAAATATACTAGCCTATATAAAATATACCTAATTTAAACACATAGGCTATCTTGATGCATCCAAGCTTCCAAGACTTCAAATCTTCTAATTCTTCATTTCTTGGAGCTTCATCCTTGCATGTTGTTTTCCTTGAGTGAAGCATGATATTGATTTTCCTTGTTCTTCAATACAATCCTCACTCTTCTTGTTTTGAACCAACCTATAAAATATATTTTACTTGCAAACCCAATGGTTAGTTTAATAGCATGATTC
Organism: Biancaea sappan; assembly: GCA_037074585.1. NCBI lineage: Eukaryota > Viridiplantae > Streptophyta > Magnoliopsida > Fabales > Fabaceae > Biancaea > Biancaea sappan. The sequence goes on along the minus strand of CM073496.1, from coordinate 4,235,809 downwards.
AATATATGCAACATACATATTAAATAACATAATCATGCTTAAGTACTTGTAGCATATATATGATAATTAATCTTTATATATATCAATGCTACTATTCAAATACATTTGTCATCATCAAAACTTATGGCATATAGCCTTAGGGTCAACAATCTCCCCCTTTTTGATGATGACAAATCACCACATAAAAATATGTATCACAAGATAATGAATGCAATGTTATAAGCACGTATACATATTTTTCTATTGTTTCTTCTCCCCCTATTTGACATCAACAAAAAGGTGTAAGGAACACAATATATAGAAGTTAAAGCACATACCTTCATTAAGTCAGGATATCAGAAGATGTCAATATAGTATGGGGTAAGGATACATCAAAACTTATCATTGATTTCATTGACATGTAAAAAGAAAATTTTAGAAAAATTTTTCTCATGTCAAATGAAATGAGCCAAAAGATAAAACTTGAAATAGTTTTAGGCTCCCCCTTAAACCTTGCATAATTTGAAAAAGAATAATGAATATCCAATTTTTCAAGATATATTCTTTTTCAAAAAAAAAAAATACATTCAAGTGAGACAAAGCTCCCCCTGAATTTCATAACATTTTTCCTTTGAAAAAGATTGTCCAAATCATTATAAAGGAAATTCAGTTTTTGATTGCAGAATTTTGAAGTAAGATTTTTGAAGAAATTTCTGCAATATTTTCATTGAAAATGATTTCTGCTTGTTTATGAAGAGGCATTTTTAGTAAATAGCAGAAAAATCAAACTCTTTGAAAAAAAACATCATTTGCTGTCATATGATAGAAATATTTACAGCACACAGCAGAAGTATGATATATGGATTAGCAAAGCATGATATAAACAAGAATATTAATCATAATCCATAAATCGAATAATAATATTTTTCAAGATTTCTGAAAAACAATTTCTGCATATATGCATAAAATTATTTCAACATATAGCAAAAGTGATTTAAAATAAGGATACTCAAATCCTTTTATTTTCAAAACAGATAATGCTTCAATATGGTAAAGCAATTTCAGCATTGTGGAAGCAATTCAAGAGATTCACGATATTTTTCAAAAACATTTTGCTTCGAAGGAATTTAGAAACGTTTCATCTAAGGAAGCAATATATATGGATTAGTGTAATAAGATATATTCAAGCATATAGTTCATAATCCATATATGAAACATCAATATTTTTCATCCCTTTTGTTATCTACAACAAAAGAGATCTTTAAAATCTTTTCTTTTTCAAAAAGAATGTTGCTTCATATGATAAAACATATTAACATAACAGAAGCATTTTTAAAGTCCTTTTTCAAAACAAATTTGCTTCATAAAGGATAAGATAAATTTCAGCACAAAGGAAGCAATTTATATACCCATTCAAAATGAATTTATATATGTATCTTGAGGATGAGTACATGTAAAAATTTTGACAGCTCATTTTATATGAGTGCATGTGGAATCATGAAATATTATTCTTAGCCATAGCCTTCGCTCATGATGCATGAATAGCATACACAACATATGTTCTTAGATACATATAATCACAGCATGATGTAATCATGTATGCTCTCAAGAACAACACAACAAAGCAGAGTGATACGGTTCTGAATATCACCATTTTATTAATCCTTAAAATTTCTAATCAAAACAAATTAAATCAGCCGCAAATCCACCGAAAATTGACTTTCGTGGTTTTGCCATTAATGTGACGCGTTATCGGTGTGCATGCGTACTCTAGACTTCTGGCTTTCAGCTTGCAGAAATCCATAGGATGAGCGTGTAGGGGTGCGGCGAAGAGATATCTTCTTTGGCTCTTAGTCATAATTTTTTCTCTATAAAGACTGCCCCAGAGTTCTCAATTACCACACCACAAAGAGTATTCATCTCTGAGCCTATAACTTTCTGACATTCCTCTCTCTTCATACTCCTACAAAAATTTCTGAATTTTCCAAACCATGGCAGCAAGAAAGTTCATTGATCTCACAGTAGAGGCAAGGGAGGAAGAGCTCGACTTAAACTTGAGTCTAGGCAAGGACAAAGGCAAAAGACCTTTGGAGGTATCTCAAGAGAACCAAAAGAAGAATATGAAGATCGAAGAAGCTGAGGAGATTAGTACAGGCCATACGTCAGAAGACAAAATTGCTTGTCTGGAGCAGAAGGTGAAAAAACTCAAGAAGATGATAGAGGACCAGGAGAAGTTAGCTAAACGCAACAATGCGGCACTGACTTCAAGAATAGATAGATTCTTCTATTGGTCTACCCAATACTTCTGCAATCAACAACAAAGAAGTGTTGATTGTATGAATGGGATTTACACTACCCTCCGTGACATTGCTCAGTCTCTTGCTCCAAGGAATGGCCGAGGGGTGATGATTCAATACAACCCACCTAATCCGAGACCACCTCGCCTGTAGATTGCTCATCTATGAGCAAACCTTCCCTTTTTTTTTAATGCAATGTAATCCTTCGGTTTGTTTTTTTTTTATTTTAATGCAAGTGGTTTCTTTCAGATGACGGTACTTAAAAAAAATTATAATAATAAAGAAAATCAGCCGCACAAATTTTGTACAATAGAAGGATATATATTTTTTGAAAAATATATATCCATTTTAAAGATAGAAAGAATTTTCTGACATGGATATATATATCATCATTTCAAAGCAAAAGCAAGTTACATACTTACTCAAGATAAAACATATTATAATCAGAGTATGTAGTAACATAATTGAGGTAATATGGATTAATAAGATATAATCAGATATAAACTATAATCCATAAACAATGGTTCATAAGTTACAGCTTATGTAAAAGAGATGATATGTATAATGCTCAAACCATGATGTATTAAAAAAAATAATTTAAGTATTTAACATATTTTTATATGTCATGTTGTGATCAAGTATGTAAGATGTCAGAAAACAATATGTCATTGCAATGAAAGTATGACAGTAAAAAAAAATTTGCCAGAATGTACAATTGAGATCAAGGAGTATCATTCAATTAAATAATGAAGAAGTAAAGGATAGAGATACTCATCAATTTTGGCAAACTTTTGTTACTTCTTGAAGTTCCTCTTCAAAATTTTGATATCCTTGTTTTGCTCATTGCTCTTCTTTTGATCGATCCTGTCTTCTTACAATTTTAATGATCTTAATTGATTGATTATTTGCAAGATCTATCAAGCATTGGTTCAATGTAGGCTTCGTTGGTCGACTACTGATAGGAGTGTTGGTCGACCAACCAACTTCAAAACTATAAATCTTACTGATTTCGGAGAGCAGAGGAAAGAATGTGCTTTAGAGGATAATTTTGAGGATTAACTCCTGCAAAACACTTTTGGTGGAGCACTTTGATGTTCAAATAAATCTCGAGCACTAGGAGCAACATTATGTTCAAGATATGCCATATTAATAAAAGTGCTATGCTTCCATGAAATGCAATTTTGCAATAAATTTGATTTCATTGAAAATATTTAAATAAGATTACAGCAAGGATAAATACTATGGGTAGGAGTAATCTTATTGTTGTGAAGACAAGAAAAATGTGCGTGTAATGGAAGCAAGTTTTCATGATGCGGTAAAAAGGATAGTTTGAGCAAAATTTGGAAGAAAGATTTTAGCTAAAAACAAAATTTGAATCTATAAGCTGCACACCTAACAATTGTTTTCAGATATAGCATGCATGAGTATCAAGGATAGATTTAATGCATATTAGAGAACAGACAAAAGTATTAGAGAGCAGTAAACATATCAGTCAAATTTCTTACAATGCATTCCAGCTTATATGTTTACTTATCCATTGCCTCCTTTTGATGCAAGAGAGTGGAGTTTGAATGATGTAGCCATTGAAAAGTTATTTCCGCTCCTTGCTTCGAGGCAAATCTGCAAATTAATCCTTTGTCTTTGATACCCAAATTTTTTTTGGGTTTGCCTGGGTCATGAGGTCCTTTTTGAACCCATTTCATTTTTACTCCATGAACAAGATTTTTCTTATAAAAACAATGAAAGAAATGGTTGGATCCCAAGAGGGGGGTGAATTGGGTTTTATAAAAATTTTCACAAAACTTAATTGGAAGTTAAAATGATTTTCTGAAATTGGATAATGTTAAAGATAATAATTTAATTCAGAAAATCAAAATGTTTATCAAGATGAATAATTTTATAGTGCAAGGAATTAAGGAGCAAATATAAATCTACACAAATTAATTAATACTTGAGGTAGAAATCAAATATAAACGCAAAGCATTAATTAATTAACTTCAAATGTAAATAGAGTAGGGATAGAGAAAGCAAACTCGGAGATTTATACTGGTTCGGCTAATCCCAAGCCTACATCCAGTCCTCAAGAGACCACTTGAGTATTTCCACTATAATTGCAAGTTTAATCCGGGTACTTGCAAACCACTACAACATACTTTTCTCCCTCAAGGGTGTCTCTCCCCCTTACAACGTGTTTTCTCTCAAACACTAACTCAAGGAACCAATCCTTGAGAAACTAAATTTAAAGGCTTAAGGAAAATAATGGTAAACACTCTCAAAGTGTAGATAACGCAGAAATTAAGCTCAGAATATTTCTCTAGCAATTTAGAGAGAATGAAACTCAAGATAATATGAGAAATGAACAATTGAAACTTGATGTAAATGGTGTTGTGAAGTCCCCTTTATATAGTGAAACCTTGCTGCTACAGTGACTGCTTTAGTCAGAATTGCTACAGTAAGCTTCATAATCATTTTTCAACCTTTCTACAACAACCAAAAAACTTTATCAACTTTTTCAACAATCAATATTCTTTTTCAAATTTGCTACAGTAAAAAGTATTCTTTTTCAAAGTTTATTACAACAACCAATAAACATTATCATACTTTTTCAACAATCAAAATTCTTTTTCAAAAGTGCTACAGTAAAAGATATTCTTTTTCAAATTATATTACAACACCCAATAAACTTTATCATACTTTTTCAACAATCAAATTTCTTTTTCAAAAGCGCTACAGTAAAAGATATTCTTTTTCAAATTATATTACAACACCCAATAAACTTTATTATACTTTTTCAACAATCAAATTTCTTTTTCAAAAGTGCTACAGTAAAAAGCATTTTTTTTCAAATTATATTAAAACACCTAATAAACTTTATCAAAAATCAATTTATACTACTATATTTAAATATATAAAGCATTAAATATATTTGGGCCAAGAAAGATTGAATCATGTATTTGGATCAAGAAGATTAAATCATACATTTGGGCCAAGAAGATTAACTCATTCATTTGGGCCAAGAAGACTAAATCATTCATTTGGGCCAAGAAAATTAAATCATACTATTTGGGCTAAGAAAGATTAAATCATACATTGGGCCAAGAAGATTAAATCATTCCCACATATTTGTCATCATCAAAACTTATAGCATAATACATTAGGGCTAACAAACAAGAGTAAGACTTGTGTCCTTTCAGTCCACAATAAAAACAAGTGCAAGGTGGACTTTTGGACATTTTTGTAGGAACAAAGTAGTTTTCGAAATATTTCTGATTTGACTTGTTAAGAACAAAACCAATTTTGTTAAAGCTACTACTTTGTTTCTCAACAGAAGAGTTTTGAATTTCTCTACCTTGAGAAAGTTTTTTAAGTGTGTTTTTAAGATCCTCATTCTCCTTTTTCAAGGAATCACACTTGGTACAAAAGCAATTTTTGTTGGTAGAGATATTTGCCTTTAAAATCAAATTCTCTTCTTGCAAAGTTCTGTTTTGATTTTCAAAAACAAAATTCTCTTCCTTGGAAATAGAAAATTCGTTTTTCAATGTTTCCAACTCATTTTCAAGAGAAGAGTTTTTCTGTTTTGAAATATTTAGTTTCTTTGCAAGTATAAGAGATTCTTCATGTAAATCATCAAAGGCATCTTGTAATTCTTCAAAAGAGTAGTCAAATGAATTTACCTCATCTTTATCTCTGGCCACAAGACAAGTGTTGGCTTCTTCATTTGTGTTCTCCTCATCGGAATTGCTATTTCCCCAAATGGAAGATAGGTAAGCTTTCTTTGATGATTCAGTTTTTGGTTGTGGTTTCTCTTTTTCTCCTTTTTCTTTTTCTTCTATCTCCTTGGTGATTTGAGATTTTCCTGTAAGTTCAACACCAAGAGCTTGCAATTGATTAAGCACAAGTCGTATCTCATTAATGGTTTCACAATTTTTCATTTGAGTGATATCAAGTTCATTAATGAGATTTCTAGACTTTAATTCCATTGCAACAAGATCTTCCTCATATGCAACTTCTAAAGTTTCCCACATTTCCTTAGCAGTTGCACAATTGGAAATTCTGAAAAATTCATCTTGACTCAATGCACAAGAAATAATCAATTTTGCCTTAGTATTGAGTTGCACTAAACTTCTTTCAGTATCATTCCATTCACTCTTGGGTTTTGGAATGTATTTTCCTTGTTCTTCCTTGACAGGCATATAAAAACCATTTTCTATAATTTTCCAGAGTTTATGGTCTACTGAAATTAAAAAAATTTTCATTTCATACTTCCAATATTGAAAATGATTAGCATAAAAAATTGGAGGTTTTGTGAAAGAACAATTTTCAGACATAAACCACTCACTAGATCCAACCATATTTACTCTTAGACGGTTAAGTCTTAAATCAAGAGCCCAAGCTCTGATACCAATTGAAAGTAATGGTTGGAACCCAAGAGGGGGGTGAATTGGGTTTTATAAATTTTTCACAAGAATTAATTGGAAGTTAAAATGATTTTCTGTAAAAGTACAATGCTTAGGATAATAAATACAATATAGAAAATCAATGTGCTGTCAAGATAAATAATTATAAAGATCAAGGAATTAAAGAATAGATATCAATATGCACAAATTAAAGAGTAAGAGATAGAGAAAGCAAACTCGGAGATTTATACTGGTTCGGCTAATCCAAGCCTACATCCAGTCCTCAAGAGACCACTTGAGTATTTCCACTATAATTGCAAGTTTAATCCGGGTACTTGCAAACCACTACAACCACGCAAATTCGATCCGGGTATTTGCGAAACCACAATGAAGAATTTATGAATCCGGGCTCCTCCTCAACCCAAAGCAAGTTCTTCCAACACCGGTACTTGCGAACCTCAACTCAGAATAATATATGTGTTGATCAAAATCAACAATACAAAAAAACTCTCTCTAAAGAGTAGATGAAAACAAATGAAGCTCTAATAACTCTAATGATAGAGAATATGCAAGATTTGGCTCAAGAATGCTTTCCTTTCTCTCAAAGATGATAGAAGAAGTTAATATCACATTGTAGGACTTTGTTCTTGCTCAAAATCGTGTATCTAAGGTCATATATATAAGATTTTACAAAACTAGCCGTTATATAGCCGTTATAGTGCAGTCCAGATTTTGAGCTTTCTTTAAAAATTCATAACTCCCTCATTTGAACTCCGTTTTAAACAAATAATATACCGTTGGAAAGCTCTTGGAGTCTAGTTTCAAATGAGCTAAGTTTTACTCAAAAATTATTTTTCTTTTAAAAGATATAATCAAAATACTGACTATAGGTCAGAACAGAATAATTTTTTATTACAGTAAAATCAACTTTCAGTTTTTCAAACTATATTTTGAATAGTCATATATTTCTCATTTGGACTCCGTTTTGAATAAATAATATACCGTTGAAAAGATCTTTGAGTCTACTATCAAATGAGATTAAGATACTTCATTTATGAGATATGATATAAGGAGTGACCAAAGGTCAAAAAATAACTTTTGTAAAACTTCATATCTCACTAACTTTTTGTTCAAAAATGCTTGAGCCAATGTATGCAAATCTAAATCATTGAGTTGCACAAATATACTAGCCTATATAAAATATACCTAATTTAAACACATAGGCTATCTTGATGCATCCAAGCTTCCAAGACTTCAAATCTTCTAATTCTTCATTTCTTGGAGCTTCATCCTTGCATGTTGTTTTCCTTGAGTGAAGCATGATATTGATTTTCCTTGTTCTTCAATACAATCCTCACTCTTCTTGTTTTGAACCAACCTATAAAATATATTTTACTTGCAAACCCAATGGTTAGTTTAATAGCATGATTCAATATATGCAACATACATATTAAATAACATAATCATGCTTAAGTACTTGTAGCATATATATGATAATTAATCTTTATATATATCAATGCTACTATTCAAATACATTTGTCATCATCAAAACTTATGGCATATAGCCTTAGGGTCAACAGGATGCTCCAACACGCTGAAGTCGATCCATGTCCCAAAATCTTCCTTTGCTTCTCAGTTATTATAGTGGGATGCTTAAGGCTGAAAATTAAACTTTCCTTAATCTTATTTTAACTTTAAATATCATTGTTTAATTTTAGTTCTTCATAAATTTATATTGTAAATTTTATAAATGTGATAATCTTTAAGTATAATTTGCTTCATATTTAATTATTTACGTTTAAGATTATGACAATTTACCATTCAGAACTCAAAAAAGTTTTTTACTTTAAAGTGCATAGTGAATCACAAATTATGACAAATTACCATTCAGAACTCAAAAAAGTTTTTTACTTTAAAGTGCATAGCTTCAGCTAAGATTATTGACTCTTATTTTTAATTCAAAACAAGTGAATCACAAATTTTAAAAGGCTACAAGCAGCAATTATTTCAAATAATTTTTATATTATTTTACATAATTTATTTTAAATTATATAAAAATTTAAAAATTTTTGTAATAAATTTTATAATATAAATTTGATTATTATTAAAAATATATTATATATATTATAATTATTTTTATAATATTTTAATTCAATATGTTTGATTTAATCAATCATTAAATTATCAATTACTTTTTTTTAATTTAATAATTAATCTAATTTTTAAATTATTGTATACAAAAAGATGGGTAACATTTTGCCAAAATAGTAGTTTTACCATGGACATAGCAGGTAAAGTTAAGCCATGTCTACAGGTTCAAAGTGAGAATACTTCAGGCAAGAAGTGATACTAAAGTCTTGTTTTGTTACATTAAGAAAGAAAAAAAAAACATTTTTAGAGAAAAGAGTATGAGAGAGAAAGTATAAAAGAGGATGAAAGTGACATTACCTGAGTGGTGAAAAATCTTTTTGACTCACTGCATTTGCAAAGGGTATTTAGAAAAGGTCTTCACAAAAATCACGGACCAAAAATTTCTTCACCTATTTTAGAAACCTGATTTTTGCTTTTAAAAAAATTTTTGAAACAAAATGGAACTTTGTCTCTCTGGGACGGAAGATTTGTTTTTACCCCAAAAAAATAAAGGTCTTCACACGTGAAAGACAAGACAGAATAGCCTAGCACTACTCTAGTGTAGTGTTACAGAATAGGTGGGGGCTGTGTGGAGAATGGGTAGAGAGGAAATATGGGAAAGTGACAAAATTTGTCAAAAGAAAAACCTGAAAAAGAGAGCTGGGGCAGCGTTGGTCCGTGGGAAACTAATAAATAGCAGCACAAAATATTTATAAATGAAGTTTTATATTTTTATAAAAAAATATAAGGTTAAATTATTCTAAATTTTATTACGTGATTATATATATTAATTTATATATATTTTAAATATTATTAATTTATTTATTATTCAACTATTGAACTTCAAATAAATATTTTTATTGATTGAAGTTTGATTTTTAAAATATTAATATTTAATCTTTTAATTGTGTTGGATAGAGATACATGAGAACTGTTAGTCTTGTGAAATGCACAAGACTGGTCGAGTCATATAGAAATTAAATTACCTTTAAATTGACGACGTATGTAGAAAGAGCTGACTAACTGGCTAAGTAGTGTAGAATATTTCTAATAAGTGTTTATAAAGTTTTTAATTAAATTAATACAATTAAGCATAATTCATAAATTCAATTAATTAAAATAGGAAACAGTCAATATTAGAGCAAATATAAAATACAGAAATAAAGAGATAGGGTTTAAAAAACTATACAACCAATTTATTCTAATTCATTCTTCACTGGTTTTGCAAAACAAGAAATTTTCTTCATTAGAAACAAACAGTACATTGCAAGTTTTTACAAAATCTCAACCCACAACTAATCAAGTTTCTTAGCTCACCAGAAACTAATCAAATTTTGCAAATAATTAGCTCAATTCTGATTCAATTTCAAAAACATAAATGGCAGAATGTATTTTTTTGTTTTAAAAACTAATGGTACGGTGACACGTGTTTGTTTAATATTTTTTTTTCTTTGTTCTTGTTTTTAAAGACTTATTTAAAAGAAAAAATTTTAAATAAGTTTCAATATTTTTTTTCCGATTCATAAAAACAGACACAGAATAAAAAAAACATTTAGACTTATATTAAAATTTTTTCTTTTAAATAGATCATTGAAAGTAAATACAAAAAATAGTATTGAGACCTATCTAAATTTTTTTTTTAAATAGATTCTTGAAAGCAAATATAACTAAAAAAAATGACACTTACCTAAAACTTTTTTTTTCAAATAAATCTTAAAAACCAAGCCTAAAGAAAGAAAAAAAAAGCATTGAACATATATGTGTCTTCAGACCATTAACTTTTGAAAAAAAAAAAAAAAGGACAGTGCTAGGCGGAGGTCGAGTTCTTATTCTCCAGTCTCGCCTCAAAAATCGTGCCATTTTATTTTGGCAGGATACAAATCCTAGATAACATCAAAGGTTGGAGGTTGAGCTTTTTATAACAAATTTTTTTAAAAAAATTTAATACAAAAAAGCTGGTACGGCTACCGCACTGCTTTTCCCCAGAGGAACTCGTTAAAAAAATTTAATACAAAAAAGCTGGTACGGCTACCGCACTGCTTTTCCCCAGAGGAACTCGTTCAGTTGTTCCACCCCATTAAGCAATTCTACATTTCCATCAGGTAAAACCTTCTCTTATTCGTCTTCTATCTCTTTCCTTCATTTACATGTACCTCTTCATCTTCTTCTACTGGTATAAATCATGAATTCTTCTGATTCTACTCTTTCTTCTTCTCTGCTCCGTGATTTTATCAAAGAAGGCCCAAATCTCTTAATTATGAACCTTTTTATTCAAGTCTCAATACGCAACTATGCAGTTTAAAGTTAGCTATTTTTCTGTTCTCTTTTCCTCAGAATAAAGCTTGATTTTATCTCTTCGAGAGACAAGTACTATACGAGAAGCTCCAGTTTGCGCTCGAAATTCCAGATAAGGTCCGTATGGATAATTTTAGCATTGTATCACTGGTTGATTATGTGAAAAAAATTTAATAAAAGATAAAGGAAAAAATAATATTTTGATTCTTTATTTTTATTTTATGTTTCATTTTCGTACTTTATATTTTATATGTTTCATCAAAATTATTAGTCAGATATGATAATGCAAGTATAGTGTGTTATATAGTTATAGAATATCTTTGGAGTGTGGAAAAACTGGGGATGGAAAGGGAGTGGCAGAGGGAAAGAGAGCTTTGCTTAGTACAAAAGAAAATATTGGTTGATGGCATCGCGTCTCTTTCCATTTTCCATGAGAAACTTGAAGGAAAAGTAAAAGATTCCTTGGAAAGGTCACAGTAATGTGAGCAATTTGCTTTGCCCCCCCACTCATCAACAGCACACACAGCCACGTGACTTCCTTCGTTCTCTTCAGTGAGGGACCGCCGATGGGGAGATTTAAAAAAATCGAAGAAGACAGAGACCTTCGCCCTTCAATGTCGCGATTGTCCCCATTCCCGATATGTAGAGGATGACGATGATGAGTTGAGGGCCTTCATGGAGCAAGAGAGAATGGGGGAGAGGGAGGGAGTGTGGACGAAGAAGATGACGATGATGATGGTGATGACTCGTGAGTTGTCCATTCTGATCGCTTCCACCTTATTTCATATCAAATTTTATATTTTAAATCACATACTAAACAAAAAATAATAAGTAAAGTCTTTTCATTTTTTTTATATCATATCAAATTTATTTTTAATCTTTTTTTTTTCTTTCAATTTTTGTTTTTTTATTTTTTTTCTCTTAAAGAGTTTTCGTGTATACTAAATTAATCCATAAGATATGTGATTCTATATTTTAAAAATAGAAAGAAAAAGTCATGTAATTTTGTAGTTTGGATTCATTGACATCACATCATGACGTGGGTCCTCAACTATTTCATCTTGTGGAATGGACGATTGAAAAAGACCGCAAATAGAAATGCACTTCACTTGTGCTCGCTCGCTCTCTTTTGTTCAGTCTTCACTTCTTGACCTTGACTTCTTCAGACTTCACACTTTAGTTCACACTTAAGGATTTAGGTTAGGGTTTCAATTTCAGTTTACACTCACTCAGCCGGACTTAGTCTCTCAATCGCTCACATTCACATCTCGTGAGTCACGGTCAACTAAGTCGAACCGACAACCATGCATGCATAATAGCTCTACAAGACTATAACATCAAGTTCTTCTTCATCTCTCTCAGACTCTCACTCTCACTCTCAAATTTAATCTCTAGTCTCATTTCATCTCGCTTCAATAGCACTCTTCGGCCTCGCACTGGCACAACATCATATTCATCTCTCTTTTCGTTAGGTACACATTTTTTGTTCTTCTCTCCCTCGATTTTTCTCCCTGGATCTTTTTTTTAACTACAACATTACAATCTCGATTTTTCTCTCTCTCCATCCCTGTATTGCATGCTTGAAGGTTGAATGAAGTTGGGCTAAAAAAAAATAGAAGAAGCAAAAAAAAAGTTACAAAAAAAAAAAAGAAGACTGCAGCTAAATCGTTTGCCTATAGTTTAGCCATAGGCGGTCTTGACCTTACAGTTTCAGGCAAATTTATAAATGGGTCAGTTTGTTACAACAAGCCCATCATGGTCCAACCCGCTAACCAGTGCTAACGAGAAGTCATCTATTTCACACAATCGGACGGTTGAAGATTTGGTGATGTGAAAATAGATGATCAAACTAGTAATGTTGTACACTTGTATGGTAGGAAACTCTAGATTACTCTAACTTTTTTTTTAATTATTATAAATCCACAAGCCATAACTTTAAAAATTTTTCACGAGACAAAGAGGCATAATTGATTGCGAGTGGATTCCACATAGATTAAATAAATGTGAACCACGTCCGCAACAACTATTGGTCAAGAGAAAGGAGTTTTGAGTGGGATCATACACAGCCTTTCCAAGAACTTGCTCAATGTAAAGCTCAACCAACAACTCATAATTTGTCCTTTAATAGAATTTGTTTGGTTTGTGTATTTTTTATTTTTATTTTTATTAAAAATAGAAAATAAGCATGAAAATGAATTTTAGTTTAGTTAATTGAAAATATTTTTTTAAAAATATTTTTTAAAATAAGTTTAAATCTAAAAATATCAAAATGATATTTTCAGTGAGATGCATTTTAAAAAATAAAGATTGAAAATAAAAATAAAAAATATTTTCACAAATCAAACAAATTACCAATCCCTTGGTTGATTAGTTAATTGCACAAGTAAAGTATCTAAACGCTTACAAGTACTGTATTAGAGCCTGTTTGGGTTTTTTTAACTGAAAATATAAATGAGCTTAAATATGTGTTTTATTAAGTTTAATATTTTTTAAAAGATGCCTAAATATGAAAATATTAAAAATTTTTTTTAATGTTTTAAGAAATAAAAATTAAAAATAAAAGCAATAAATATTTTCACAAACCAAACATTAAAAAATATACTATATAAAAAAGTTTATATATTGAATTTCATGTTGGTTTTGGACTTGAATTTTTTTTTTTGGTATTGTCCTATAACTACCTATATAAAAAATTTTAAATTTATACATTAATGTGTAGAAATGTAATGCAATTGATATATGATATGTAAAAAGATAAATATGCTTTAAGAAAATATACTATAATAAATTTGTTTGATTAAAAATTATAAAATACGATAATTTCATAATTATAAAAAGGGAAGAATATATTTTAAAAATGGAAGGAGAATGTCGTGTAATTTTAAATATTTCAAAAAAATTAATATAAGTATTAAGAAATCAGAAAATTCTCTAGTCTTAGGACAAAAAATTATATACTCTGATTCTGAAAGGTCCCATATTACAGCCATAATTAAATAAAACAGGAAATTGGCCCCTCATATACTAATTTGCTTAATATTCTTTTTATTTTTTTGCCACTGTGCTGAAATGAATTTATTTATTTAACTTTTTTTGGGCTTTTATAAAGTGCTTTACCCAATGAGATCTCCACAAGCAAAGATTCAGGACCCAGCGATGTCTTCAGCTGCGTATAGGATGCCTTCCTCTCAGTTCTTGGAAGATACAAGTAATCTCCCTCTCTTTCTCTCTAGATTATCATATAAATTTATAAGTTAATTTCTAATGTTTCCACTTTCCAATAATCAACATTACTCTTAACTATAATTGATACTATCACATCAACTTAAAATATTTTTATCCATATAAGTTATGAATTAAAATAGAATCAAAACTATACATCCATCTTTTTATTTTTTTAATCATAATGTACATCCATCTACTTGGTCCACGCCTATATCTTAGAACTTATTAATCAACACCAAATTGAGCCACCATTTATTATAAAACTTTCTTGCCACTATTTACGTAAGCAGTTTCTCTGCTTCTCTCTCTCTCTGGATTAACATATAAATTTATAGTGGTGAACCTTACTTAAATTTTTATTGTGGATCCTATAATACCATATCAGTTTAAATAACTTCCCATAATTTTAATTAACTCTCAACTCTAGTGATGAATTTTTTAAGAACTCATAAATAAGTTTCACAATTAATTCTCTACTATTTAATATTTATTACTCTCTACTAACATTTATTATGAATTGAGTTTTATTATTACTTTTTATATAAGAACCATTCTTACTTGTAGTAGCCAGTGTAGCGAATTACAGTGATAAATTTTAATAAAAATATATTTTTAAATTTAAGAACTCCTTAAAAATCATCACTACAATAAATATTCTAAATAAACTTCTGAATGTTTCTACTTTCCAATAATCAACATTACTCTAGCTATAATTGTCACTATCACACCAACTTAAAATATTTTTATCCATGTAAGTTATGAATTAAAATAGAACCAAAACTATACATCCATCTACTTAGTCCACACCTGTCTTATAACTTACTAAACAACACCAAATTGAGCCGCCATTTATTATAGAACTTTCTTGCCGTTATTTACGGAAACGGTTTCTTTGCTTTTCTCTCTCTCTCTCTCTACTTTTTTTTAGATTTAACGGTCATCAATAACTTTTTTTTGTACTTTTTTAGGGACTTCTTTTAAGAAAAAATTTTTAAATAGGTTTCAATATTTTTTTTCATTGAGCTTGCTTTTAAGGGCCTGAAGGAAAAAAAATTTTAAATAGGTTTCAATTTTTTTTTCTTTGTGCCTACTTACTTTTTTTTTTGTGCTTACTTTCAACAATTTATTTAAAAGAAAAAAAAAGAAAGCATTTGTTCTTGAAATTTTTTTCTTTAAATTAGGTCCCTGAAGGCACAAAGAAAAAAATTATTGAGACTAATCTAAAATATTTTTTTTAAATAAATCTTTAAAAACACAAAGAAAAAAAATAATATTAGTGGCCGTTAGATCTGTGATCTAACGACCAATGAAAGAAAAGCAGATCAAGAGAAAAGTAGAGAAACTGATTTTGCTATTTACTAGATGATTAGATTATATGAATAATCATTTCATTAAAATAAAAAATCCTTTCAATATTTCATTTCCTAAAACATAAGCATATAAATCCCATCACTATATTAAGTAATGATAATAACACCGAGTAAATTTGTACCAACTAAGGAAATTAAGCAATTCCTTCTAGTGAAAATATACACATAATTAAATACTTCTCATGAAATATTTCAATGGACTATACTATAACATTTTATTTATTAAAAGATGCATGGGTTAATTATATAATTCTTAAATATTAAACTTTACATGATTTAATTCTTGGATATTATGAACTCCATACACTTTGTATTGAATTGGCCTCTCAGAAATAAGTAAAATTAAAATTTAGTCATACAAAAGGACTAATTTGTATTGAATCCATAAATTATAGGAAGTAACTCTTTCACTACTTAAATTTTAAAACTAAATAGTAACAAATATATCTTTAGGAAAAAAAAATTGTATAATTACTCTATTTTCATTTAAAATGATTGCATGGCAACTGACTGAATTTAGGGGGCTTTTTAAAAGTTGTCGAAAGCATTTTATATTAGTCCATTGTTAATTGCTATCTTATTGGAAATTAATTAGGCCAAAATTTAGTAACTGCTCTTTGATTTTTTTTTATTAATTTTGAATAAAAATATGCTAATTAATTTTTTTAGTTTCTCAAAATGTTTGTCAACATAATATATTTTTCAACTAAAAAAAATCTTAAAACAAACACCCAATTAAATATATCTATATTATACACTAAAATTTATTATGAGAAATTCAATCAAAATTTTTTTTTAACTCATTTTCGCTAAAAAATTACTACTCTGCTGTTAAGTTAGATAATTACTATAAATTCTTTCAGAAAAAAAAGGGACAAGTATATTCTTTTACGATTTAACAGCACATAATTATGCCTTTCAAATATTTTTTTTTGCATATTACATTTTTATTAAAAAATTGATTAAAAACGCAAAAAATTTTTTTACAAATAATCTTGTGCTAAAAATTACTATAAAAAATTAAAATCAAATTACATATTTTAAAAATAAAGAATAAATATTATTGATTTAGTCTTTGAAAATATTTAATTGTCTCAATTTGGTCTTTAAAAGATCAAATGCCTTAATTTAAAGTTAGAAAAATTATCTAAATCACAAAATTTATCCTCAGCAAATTTTTTTTTAAAAAAATTTTGTTGCCAAAAGTTATTGTGACAAATAGAATGATGAAATTGAGACAAATATAATCTTTGGATTAAATTGAAAAATTTATTATTCTAAGAATTAAATTGCAATAACTAGGATGTTTGAGAGAGTAAATAAATAATGTAGTGTTTAAAAAACAAATTGGGTTGATGTCCCTTTGTTTCAGGAGAGGCGAGAAACGTGTACCTCTATTCGTGTGTGCCCTTTTACAGGTATGCATTGGAAGGCAATTGGGCCTTGGCTAAGCCCATGTTGGAGGATAACCCAACGCTGCTGAATGCTGCCATATCAAAGGAACTGGCCACAGTACTGCATGTAGCAGCAGGAGCCAACCAAGTGGAGTTTGTGCGGCAGCTTGTGAGACTGATGGATCCGAGTGACTTGGAATTACAGGACTACAAGGGCAACACTGCCTTCTGCTTTGCTGCTGCAGTGGGAAACCTGCACATTGCTCAGATAATGCTGCACAAGAATTCATCGTTGCCCACAATCAGAGGAGGGGACGGTCTCAGTCCTATTCATTTTGCTGCGTTACAAGGAAGGGCTGACATGGCATGGTTTCTGTATCTACGGTACCACAGGACTAATGTAAGTTTTGAAGAAGCAGAATGGAACAAGTTATTCCTCACTTGTATAGACATTGGTATCTATGGTAAGTATGTTGCTTATTTTGTTTGCATATGCTGTTATGTTTCAAGCACCAACACTACCACAACACATTGCTGATGTTAAATTTCCCCCCCCCCCCCTTTTTTTTTTCTTTTTTCTTTTTTTCCTTTAAACAGTTCTGAGAGGAATGAAGAAAGAACTGAATGCATTCAATATTATTCACATTTGAAATACAACTGAAATAGAGTATTTATAGAAATAAAGGAAACTATCGAGTATAATAGAAAAGCCAAAACAAACTGATCTTAAATATTATTCACATACACAAGGATGTAAGTAGTATGATTAGTAGTGATTCTAATAAAAAGAGAGTGATCACACCTACGTAGTTGAAGCTCAATTTGAATAGAGCCCCCCTGAATCTGTCAAACTAGCTCTTGGGGCCTATTTAAGGCCATAGAGAGCCTTATGTAGCTTGCAAACAAGGTTCTTGTTAGCATGTTTAAAGTCAACAGGTTGTTGCATATACACCTCTTCTATAAGATAGCCATTTAAAATTGCATTGTCAACATCAATTTGATGTTAAGTGCCCTTTTTTTGCCTAGACAATACTCAGAATCACTCTTATATATGATTGTGGGTTTGGCAACAGGGCTGGATGTTTTATTATAGTCAAACTCTTCTTTTTGAGAGAAATCTTTAGCAACCAACCTTGCTTTATACCTGTTGATTGAACCATCCACATTTTCGTTTATTCTAAACACCCACGTGCGCCCCACTACTTTCCTTCCTTTTGGTAACTCAACTAAGGACCAGGTGCCATTTGATTGCAAAGCATTATATTCTTGAATCATAGCTTCTTTCTGACAATATTGTTTGAGTGCCTCACGAGGTGATACGGGTGTTGAGTGAGCTATGTAAACCGTTGGTTTAAAAACTCCTGCCTTAGCCCTTTTTATCATAGGATGAGTGGAGTTACTAGGAGTAATGGCACTATTATTTTCCGGATCACTTGGTTCAGCCACATTAACAGCAGGAACAGTGTGCGTAACAGTGATAGATGAGGTTCCAGCATTATTTATATCAGCAGACTGTGCAGCAGTCACATGAGAACATCTATACACTTGAATTGCTGAGAATACCTGCACCAATATAGTTGTTAGTGGGCACAAACATAGTATTGCAATTATCAACATATTGGTCATTCAAAGAAGAATAAATGGGAGGTTTGGCTAAGGGAAAAGACATAATTGAGATAGTAGAGGTTGAATTTTGAAAAGGTTTTTACAAGGAAAAGTAAATTCATTAAATGTGACATTTCTAGAGATATACAAATACAATTTTCCAGAGGCATCAAGGCATTTGAACCCTTTATGAACAAGGTTGTAACCAAGAAAGACACAATGGAAAGATTTGAAATTGAATTTATGTTTGTTATGTTGAGTTAAAGGAAAACAAGAACACCCAAAAGTTTTGAGAGTTTTGTAATCTGGTATAAACTATTAATACTAGACTAGAACTGTGATTACAAGATTGATCTGAAATGTGCAAGTAGAGGTTAATGCTTGAGGAGAAAACTAAGAACTCCAGTTTGAGAGGTTGCTTTTATCCACAGGAAAGTTATCAAACATGTACAAACCTTCTTTAATTTAGCCTTGAAGAATTATTTTGTTGGTAGCCTATTCTTTCACAAAGCAAAGATTAGGGTGGAATTTAAAATAGACATAATTAATTGACTTTGACAAATTTAGAAACACTCAAAAGATTTTTAGTAATATCAAGTACATTCAAAATGTTTTTTCAGCACAAGAGATTTAGAAAAAGGATCAAACAAAGGTTTCAAATTTGAATGACCAATATAGTAAATTTGCAAACTTGTTCCATCACAAACATGAAGTTTCTCATCACTAAAATAAGGAGATTTCTGCAAGAGATTTCCTTCATCATAAGTAATGTGATTGCTAGCTCCAGAATCATTGTACCATTCTTGATTTATCACATACCTATGGCTTTGCTGAGATGGTTTGAAACTGAGATTGAGTTTGAGAGACATTCTAATAATTGGCTATGCTCATTTGATAGTTTAAGTCATACCTAAAGTAACATTAAGAGGCTGTGGCCACTTTTTCCATATACTTTACAAAAAATCTTGGATCTGTCTTGACTAGATCGACCTCTTCTGCCTCTTCTTCCACCACAAAAATTAGTTGAAAAACTTTGTCTAGTGTTTTAAACTTGATTCTTTTCTCCGGTATTGATCTTTGACTGAGTTTGTGTTAAGTGAGCAACTATAGGATTAGATAACTTGTGCTTTTCAAATCTAGCTTCCTATGCTAGCAAAAGAGTATCCATATTTGTTATTGAATAAGGTTCCAATTTGGTTGAAATATAAGTGATCAAGGTGTGTAGTCATTAGATAAACCATAAAAAATTGCTTCTATATGATAACTTTCTAACATTAGATATCCTATAGCTATCAATGCATCTACTTCAGCTTCTACTTTAAGAAGGTATTCATTAATACTCAAGGAATCTTTCTTGGTGTTTCAAAGCTTTGATTTTAATTGTTTGATCTTATCCGTAGTCTTAGATCCAAAGAAGGCCACAACTCTTCCCCATACTTGAACCGAAGTATTGCAGCCAATGACGCAAGTAAGCATTGAAGTGGTCATAGAGATGACAAGAGCGAAAATAGCAACAACTTATCCTGTTGTTGCCAAGCGAGAATATCACCACTTATCTTTCCTAGCCTTTCATCTTCTTTATTGCTATACTTTAGAGGTTTTCTTGCATCTCTCTCAAGGAATTTCTCCCATTCGTAGCTAAGAATTGTTGCATGCACTTGCTGCTTCCACAAAAGAAAATTAGAGTTATCTAGCTTTATAGAGATCGAATGAATGAACAATTTGAACTCATTCTTCTGTGCCCAGGGATGAGGGACTTGAGTAGCTTAAGAAAAAATAGAAGGATCAGTGAAAACACTATCCATTAGAGAAGAGATGCTTGATACCATGAAACAGTTCTGAGAGGATTGAAGAAAGAAGTGAATGTATTCAATATTATTCACACTTGCAATACAATTGAAAGAGAGTATTTATAGAAATAAAGGAAAGTAATGAATATAACAAAAAAATCAAAACAAACTGATGTTAACAGATTCCAACAGAATATTACAGGTTGTTATTTAGCTAACAATCTATCTTATTATTCTAACATGATTTACCAATGAAATGATCAAATTTAGACGAATGTGATTTCAGGAACTGCATTGAGACACTTGATTTTTGAGGAACCAAATTGAGATAATTGTATCTTTTAGGAGCTAAATAAGCAATTTACTATTTTTTTAAAAAAATTGACATGTCAATATGTTTATGTTGTGTGTCATGTGTGTCTATATCAATATTTATGAATGAATATTGTCATGTGTCATAGCTATAATAAGCTAGGAATTGTGACAAGATTTAGAGTGTGCCTGTATAATTAAGAGTGTCATATTATGTTTACTACGATTATCTTGCACTAGTTAAACTTGGGCACAACTTATTCTGCAAAATTTGTGTGCTTTGTGTGTGTCTATATATCTCTCACGAAAACAGGATGATGAAATTTCTTCTAGCATCTGCAATTCTAACTATTTTCAAGAATTTTATAGATTTAGCATTGGAAATGTTGAAAGATAGGCCAGCGCTGGCTTTAGCAAAGGATGAAAATAAGCAGACATGTTTGCATGTCTTGGCTCGGAAGCCTTTAGATTTTGGAAGTCATAGTCCAGGACAACCAAGCAAACTCACGAAGACAGGTAATATTTATGCCTTATAGATTTAATTATAATAGTTATTCCTTGGAATATATTTGAGTCGAAAAGAATGCATAAAAAGATAAAAACAAAAATAAATTGCCTCATTCAATTTTTTCTTTTTGCCAAAATCCAAAGAATGACCCTCAACATAGGGGATGTGTACAATAAATCTCCTTAATCTCTTAATTTTGTACGTTGACTGTGTTATCCAAAGTCAGTGCCACTTATCTATGTAAGTTTAAAGGACTAAATCAGTAAAAAAAAGTACATTTGATCTATCATTTCAAATGAGAAAATAAGGAATTTTTTTATCATTTTTTTCCTTACATTTTTACAACAAAAAATTCCTTTGGATGAAAAATTCCATGCTTTTTTTTCAACTAAATTGACTATTTTCAACTAAAAAAATGTACATATAGTGTAAGAGATTTGACCCAAAAAAAAAAAGTTAATTGTCGGGTATGCTGAACCAATTTGAAAGTTTAAGGGGCTTTATTGCCATCTTTTAAATTTGAGAAGTGTGCACTGTACAAACCCCTAAATTGAGGAGGATTTTTTGCATTTTACTTTTTTTTTTAATATGTTCTTCTCAATTCAAACATACTAAATCTGTGTATATATATATATATATATATATATATTACCAGACAATTTTCTTTTTGGCTCAAATCATACAAATATTCCCTAGAATTAGCCAATTAAGGGAATAAATTTTGTGGGTTCATTTATGTTTTTGGTTTTGTTAATCCAAGTTGTGAAATTGTGTTTTAGGCATGAAGCATAGTCTACCTCTTCAACTTGTTGATCACCTTTGGAAAGGACTTTTCATGTTAGTTGACTCAGAGTTGGAGACGAGAAGAATCATAAGTACACCATCACAGCTAGTAATTGATGCTGCAGAGGTTGGGAATTTTGACTTCCTAGCTGTGCTTATGCGCTCTTACCCTGACTTGCTGTGGGAGATAGACACAAGATATCGAAGTATAATTCATATCGCTGTTTTGCATCGCCATGAAAGCATCTTCAATCTCATACGCTACATTGGTTCAAAAAAGAATATCTTACTGAAATACAAGGACAGTGATGGAAACAATCTACTGCATATGGCTGCAAAGTTAGCACCACGAAATCGGCTTGAGTTAGTCTCTGGAGAAGTTTTTCAAATGAAACTGGAGCTATTATGGTTTGAGGTATTTCTCCTTTACCTTATATTATTTTGAATAAATTATTTTCTTTCTAAAATATTGCACTTAGCTTAGTTTGATTTTTAAAAGATAAATCTTCTTAATTTAGAAATGAAAATTTTGAGATCTGGTAATGCTAGATTTTGACATTTAGATATAAAAATGATCAAAATTAGACAAATATAATCTTTGAAAAATCAAATTGAGGTTCCTAATCTTTTAACTTCCAAAATTAAATATCTAGTTTCTTTGGTACATTATAAATTAAATTGAAGAAAACTCTATTTAGTCTTGGATAGAGAATTTTTAATTTGGTCATTTATTAATTATTTCTTTTTAATTTAGTCCATTAATTATCATTGTCTTGCAATATCGTCTTTCTATCCCATCTTTATCTAAATTTTAGAACCAAATTTAGCTGTTGAACTTGAATGTCAAATTTGATTCACATAATGCTACTAAACAAATAATGTCCAAGTCAGCAGACTGTTAGATTTGATGTTAAATTTTGGATTAAGATAACATAGAGAGTAAAACAAATCGGTCCTTAGCTATAAGATACAATTCTTATCATTTAGTTCTTGAAATTTAAATATTGAATGAGCCAATACAAATTAATTTTTTTATAAGACCAAATTTTACATATACTTATCTTTGAGATATTGACTCAATATATAATGACATTTAATGAATTTATAACATTCAAAAATTAAATAGTATAGAGTAAAACTTTTAGAGACTAATTAAATACTCAACCATTCTGTCTTTTAAAGAGTAAATTATTAATATAGTTAATGGTGACATTACAAGTATGTATAATTTTTTTTTAAAAAGAAGAATGATTTGTGGACGATTCAATTAAAAGTGTCCACCTATGTGTTTTTGTTAAAAGCCAAAAAGACAATTAGTTTGTTCATTTGTCATGACATAGATTTGGTAATACATAGCGAAAGTGATATAATAAGTCTTTCCACAAATAGACATATGAACTTGTAAACAAATGGTGTGCTATATTATGAGAAATTATGACAAGTGCCTTAATTAGTTATGGGTTTGGTTCCTTGATTCCCAAAAGTGGGTCAATACATTATGTGTCTCTCATACCCCCCACTAACTTGTAAAGAACTCTTTGACATGGTAGGAGATAAGGAAGATTCTACCACCATCATACATGACGATGACAAACAAGGAAGGTATAACACCAAGTGAATTATTCACTTGGGAGCATGCAGAACTACGAAAAGCGGCAGAGTCTTGGTTGTTGAGGACAGCTGACTTTGGTATGGTTGTTTCCACTCTTATTGCCACTGGAGCGTTCACTGCAGCGTTCAGTGTTCCAGGTGGTAACAATGACGATACAAGAACTCCAAATTACATGAGGAAACCGTCATTTCATATGTTTGCAATATCAGATGCTATTGCAATGATCTCGTCTTCAGCCTCCATACTGATCTTTTTGTCTATCCACCTTTCACGTTACTCTGAGTATGACTTCTTGAAGTCTCTACCCTCAAAGCTGATATTTGGGTTGGTAATACTTTTCGTCTCTGTAACAAGCATGATGATAGCTTTTAGCAGTGCCTTCTTCATATCATATTACCATGGCTTGAAGTGGGTTCCTATATTCATCTCGGTCCTTTCATTCTTTCCAATACTTGTATTATTGTTTCTACATTTTCGACTATTGCTTGTTATCATTTACTCACATTATTTCCTAAGATCTCTGTTTCGGCCAAACAAACATATGCTTTATTAAACAAAGTAAAGGGTTGTATTTATTTATACTCTGTTTACTTCAGTTGTAATATATATATATATATATATATATATATATTATTCAGCTTGTCATTTGGGAATGTGTTTGTTTAATTAGTCGCATGCTTTATGCCCAGGACCGGCTCATTCAGTTTAACTAATTGAATAAAGTTGGGATGATGGCCATGATTGGCAAAATATATGATTGCAGCTAGCAACATGAACATGTGGCATGGCTGGTTGGGAAGTTCTTGAAGGGAAGGGAACGACTTGCAGTTTTCATATAGATAAATAGAATTCATAGTCATCCAATAGCTATGAACCTCTGAAGACTCTCTCTGGCATAGGGAGTTGGGAGAGTATGCAAGTTCGTTCTTAAATGTACTGTCTAAAGAAAAAGAAAAAAAAAGTACAAATTGTGCTCCTCGAGCAAGTTTTTTAAATTACACTCCCTGTAAAAGTTTCTAACACCTTAGAAATAGCAAACAAAACTTATTCATGGAAACAAGATGCGGAATCAAACTTAATTTTATATTTTGTAATAACATAAAACCATGAATTTGTTGTTTATAAGATCTCAATAGGCTAATTAACAACATTCATAATAAAGAATTGGATGAGAAACCATTTCCTTGATCCATAAATTTTCTCTTCAAAACAGTCAGGTTCTTTTATATATAGGAATTTTCACTTTATGTTTTGTTAGGACGAATATTCACAAAATCCAAATATAACTTAGAGAATTATAACCCATTTCAAAATGTCTATAGATTGACTTCTTTAATAATGCTTCATTCTTATTATTTTTGGATCATAGTATCTACACAGACATATTACATAATCACCCCCAAACTAATATTAATATATCAAATAGGCCCAATAATAATATTATCCTTTATAAAGATTAAATATTCTTACCCAATCAACGAATAACACTTCATATATATATATATATATATACACACATACACACAAATTATAAATATTTAAGTTCACAAATATATATATATAACTTTATTGTGTACAACCAACTATATTTTCAACAATCCAGCCTATCAACTATATCAACATAAGACAAATGAGACCTTCAAAACTTATAAAAATGAACTAAACCTAACAATGATCACAATATTAATATAATCAATGACATTAATTTAGTTTGAAAATGTATTATGGAAATTACAAGTAAATGATCTTTGTTCATACCTGTTTTCAACTAGTTCCTATTTTATGAGTTAAACCAATTAACACTTCTTCAACTTCATGGTGCATCACCAGAGAAAGTAATTACTTGTGAACACTATATTTGTTTTGGGTAGTTTAAGTAGTCTGAATATAAAAATAGGAAAAATCATTTTCTTTTTTTGTGAAATACTTTAAAAAAATAGTTGTTTTAGGAATTTTAATTTTTAACAAATTCTATTTCAAAAATACCAAAAATAGTTGTTAATTTTATTTCTTTCCTCAAAAAATGAATATTTCAAAAATTCAAAAAATGTATTTTTAAAATTAGTTGTTGTGGGTTTATTTTAGTGTCAAAATAAAAATAAAAATAAAAAATAATCCTCATTCAAAGTATTTTTAAAAAAACCAATTTCCCCTACTTCATCTTTTTTCTCATCTTCAACCCATCACAAGTCCAAACTCATAGAATTCAAGAAACAAAACAGTGAAGAGGGGGCCCAAAATAAGTCATGAACCCAAACCCATTTGAACTCAACACCCTTCAGCAAACCTAACGTGCAGAAATGCTGAACGAAAAAATAAAAACGGGCAGAAATGAGGGAAGGCCGACGCATCTATAAATATATTGAGCAAACGATATCAAATAATAGTCGAAATTGTGGAAGTGGGTTCCTAGAAATTGTGCTCTGCTCTCAAATTTATCTGTTTTGGTTTACTAACTAGTCCTTTTTTGCCTTATTTGATTTCATTTTTTCTTAATTCTAAGTGGCATATATATATATATATTGTTTATTGTCTATTGTCTAGGGTTGAATACAATAAATATATATTCTAATTTTTTTTAAGCAAGGTGTTTAGAACTTGGATGGAGGCGAATTCAAAACAGGAGCTTGATGAAATTTGATAATTTATATGTGGTAATAGAGGGAAAATAGGCTTTCCAGTGAGGAAAGATTCACATAATAAAAGTAAGAAGGATGAAAAAACCATAACGTCAATAAAATATGTCTATGTCTGTCCAAAGCAAAAAGATGGTAAAATAAACATGATATTTTCCTGAACTTTACTCTTTTGTTGTCATTAAGTAAACATGATATTTTAGTATAAACATAATGGTATGGTGCACAAGATATTTTCAGATAAACATGATGGTATGGTGCAGGTGTGTGAGGTGTCTGCAACAATTGCAACTTGTTGTGTTAAATGGGTCGGCCGTGATGATTTTGAAGTAAATGAGCCAAAATCTTAAAAATCAAGACTCTTAGTATAGGTCTGTGTACCTAAACGAGCTGGCCTATGGGCCACTTTTTTTAAAATAATACAGTTTTAAATATTTTTAGTAAAAAATTTTATAATTTTTTATTAAAATAATATTTATACATGTAAAATATTAATTCTTTAATATTTTTACATAACCAATAACTTTAATTTTTTTATTTTCTTTCAAAATTAATTATATTATATTTAAATTTGAAAATTCTGTATTTATTTTTTAAAAATTACAAAAAATTTTAAATCCAAATTTATTATATTTATTGAATATAAAGTTATAAAATATAAAAATGAGATAAAGTAAGATTATTTATACTAAATAATATATTTTTCTAAAAAATAAAAAAATAAAAAAAATAAAAAAATAAAAAAATAAAAAGGGGCCTAGCCCGCGAGCAGGATAAAAACGGGCCTAAACTGCTCAACCTAAGACTATCTATTTATGCGCTATCCCGGTCCCATAGGCTTTTTTCTCAGTACTAATTGCAACAAGAATACCTTAAGGAGGCCATAGTGAAAGTTTTTGTTATGTTTCTAAAGTGCTCATGCGTATAAGCCATTTGTGATAGCGCTCATTGTGAGTAGAAATAATTTGCAAGAGAGTGATGCTTATGAACTTTTTTTTTTTAAACAAATGGAAATCATTTCCATTAAAAGGCATCAAACCAAGATACATAAGATTTAACAAGATCTAAAGAAAATTATTGCTACACAAGCCTGAACTTATGTGATACATAATTTAGGATAATACTTTAAAAACAGTACCTAGATCTAAGAAATAATATTAGAAGTCTAAAAAGAAGGGATAATACACCTCATCTCAACACTTTTATCTAGAGAGGTAAAAAAAAAAAAGGTCTTCTAGCAAAATCGTTTTTTAAAAAAATGGATTTGGCAAACCGAAGAACTCTCCAGCAGCCGAAGAACTCAAAGAAACCGATTAGAGCAACAAGGAGGAGAAGGTGAAAAGAATTTGTTGTGGATTTGTGTTCTCCTTGGCGTCTTCATTGGTTGTAGGGTCTCTGGCTCTTGAGAAGCTTTGTTGTTCTTCTTCTGCTTCAGTTGGCGCTGACGGCGCTCACTCTCCCTTGGCTTCTTGGCAGTGGCGAAGGAAATGGAAGATCCTTCAAAAAAAAATCCTCTTCCTTGGAAGAGGAGCAACCTTCTATAAAAGAAGGGGCAAAACTCCCATAGAAGGGAGGAGAAAAAAAATATAGTAAAGAGAGAAAGAGAATTGAGCAAGAGGAGGAAGTGAGGACTGCCAAAGGTTAGTTGACGCTGGAGACTAAGAGAAAACCTTAGCAGATAGCTCACATGTTTTGAAACACTCAATTGCTTATTAACTGAAGTGATGCTTAGATATTGTTTGGTTGGGAGGGAATGAAGAGGAAGGGAGGAGAATAATTTTTTTAAATTAACCTTGTTTGTTTCAATTAGTTTGAAGGGAGAGGAGGGAAAATAAGGGTGAAAAATCCCTTCTTCGCCCTCATTTGTTTTCCCTTCGAAAGTGGGAGAATTTAGAGGGAAGGAAAATTATAACAATTAAAAAGATATAAGTGGCTTCAACAATTTTTCTTAATATCAAGATTATCCTCAACATCCCTGTTTGCTATTATTGTTCTGTTTTTTGTTTTGTTTACATCAGTTTATGCAATCTTTTTTTTTTCTCTGCTTCTCACTATTATCTTTCTGTTTTTGTTTTTTCTGTGCGCGTCGTTCATTTTTCTTTGTTTTTGTTGTATTTTCGCTCACCATCGTCGTCTTTGTCTATCTCTGTCTTTTTATATTGGCATGCACTTTATAAATACTACTAGTTATTTATTTTTAAATATTCTTTTAAAATGTTCTAGAATTTTTTAGCTATTTATCAAAATTTCAATTGATATTTACTTTACAAACTGTGGCTGAACTTATTTTTTTTCTTTTTAAATAATATATCATTAGCATATTTATATAACATATTTGGACTATATAAAAGTTATTTATTATTATTATTATTATTGTTATTATTATTATAGTAAATAATATATTATATGTATAACTAAATAATAAAGGATAATCAAAAAAATAATTATATTAAAAATAAACTGAGTAAATTAATAAGTTAGTTAAATTTTTCTTAATTATCTTTTAATTTATTTCTTCTAACAATAAATTATTTAGCTTCTTTTCTTATTACTGTAAGTATAAAATTCAAATTTTATATGATGTTTAAAACACATTATATATTTGAGATGTATTTTAAATGAATCAAATGAAAGCTACTAAAATGTTATATTATTTCACCATAACAAATAAAATAATTTATTTGAATATAAGTAATAACAAATTTATTATATTTTGTTGGTCATACAATCAAAGGGCTATAATAGTTATTTTGTTTTATTTTCTCTCCCCTTTTTTTGTAAACTAAATAAATGAAGGTTTATTTTCTCTCTCTCCCTTCTCTCAAATTAGACTAAACAAAGAAATTTTATTTTCCCTTCCATTCCCTTCTCCTTCCCTTCCCTTCCCTTCCCTCCATTAAAATCCCTCCCCTCCTCTCCGTTGAACCAAACAGTCTCTTAGTGTTTATGGCTGGTTGACAGTCACCCCCTTCAAATTTCAAATTCAAACACCTCTGTTGCTAATCACTTAGTTAATAAGCATTTATTCCCAAAGAAAATGATTTGTGAAATTATGCTGACATATTCTCTTTAGTTTTTTTTTTAAAAATTTATTTACTATTTATTCATGAGTAATAATATCCTCAGAAAAAATGTTGTGGACATAAAAATTTAAAACGCAAAGAGATAAACACAAGTAGTATACTAATACTTTAAGTAGTAAACAAATTATAAAATACTATTTGTGTAATATATAACTATGTAATAAAAATCTGATAAATTTCAATTTTTTATTATTAGATATTAAGTATTAGGTATATCGGTACCCGATAATTAATTTAAAATATCCAATATCTATTATCAAATAATTTATTTTTGGGTACTTCGATTATTTTGTGGACATGTATGGTTAGAATTTTTTTTTTTGTGTACGTCCAGATAAGATGTAAGTATTGAATTTTGAATGTTTATAAATATAAATAGTAAAAAATAATTTGCAAGTATCTGTCCATTGTGATTCCTCACAGTAAATTTTTTTCTTTTTTTAAATCATACTTCTCTAATTGAGTCGCAAAATTTATATGCATCTCTTTTTTTTTTTAATTTTTTAAAATAAACTATTCACACAACAAAATTATTTGAAGTTATAGGTGGAGTTTGATGTAAAAACTCTTTGTTAATAGGAGAGTGAATAAATAAATATAGATACAAATATGTAAAAATTATAAAAAAATTTAATCAATTTTTATAATTGAATTGTATTTTCCCTTTTTTCTGAAATTACATAGTTGAATCAAAATGATAAGAATGCTTCAGCAACAAGCCATGCATACTCATATTCTAAAAAAGAACATAACAGCCCAATCCGTTGTAAACGACCTCGTTTGATGTTGTAACACAAGCCATGTAGATTTCCATTATAATTTCATGCCTTAATTACTCATCCTCATTTACTTGAGGATTCAACTCACGTACCTATATAAACCTCAACCTTTGACTCATTTCGTCAGGCATACAATCCTTTGACTATGTCACAATAAACCGGCTGCAACCTGCTATCTATTACATGAAAATTTCAATAAGATTTAGAAGAAACTTGAACGCATTATATTTTAATTAATTGCTGCTACAGTTTATTAATTGCTCAATTGGAGACATTTCACACTATGTATTGTACACACACGCAGGAATCCCAACCAAATCACCCTCTCATCTTTAGGTAAATTGTTAGCAATGCTACAGAAATATACACTCAGGTCCTCAGCCACACAAATCTTTGACTGTGTAACAATTAATAAATTTAATTGGGTGCAATCTGTTATGAAAATTTCAATATGATTCACAAGAAACTTGAATGCATTTTACGAAAATTTTCATTTGCTCTTCCACGAAGTTCTTTGAGGATCGGAATAGTACAAATAAAGCCATAGATTAAAGGCAAAGCAGAAGAAGATTGTTTAGCAATATATATCACAGAACGAGTTCATCACAGCAACCCAAAAATTTGCCTATTGGCTATCCAAGTGGCCCTACAGGGACTAAATCGAATCCTCCACCCTCAGGTTCAAGTATTGGAAAGAGTATTGGTTATGGCTCTCCACCTCCCGGAAATTTAACTAGAATTCTTCCTCTCTTTCCTTTTAAATGTTTCTAAAATTAATATTAAGAGTATAATCAAATTTTGTCCAGACTCCAAATCCTATCTCTTCATAAAATTATTTTGCTAAATATGCATACTCTTTACTTTTATAGGTTCCATTGAGTTAGTCTCTCTTTCAGTGTACTAATTCTTCATTTTAATTTTATGTAGGTTTGTATGAATGTGGGACCAATGTGCCGGAAGGAAAATCCATTTATTGAATCTTTACTTCTTTCGTTTTGTATTTATGTCTTATTTACCATTTGTTTACTTTAATTTCCAGCAAATTAAAGAGATTACATCTCTATTTATTTGCACTTATGTAGTTTGAGAGTCTTTAATATTATGTGTTTATGGCTTGCTTATCCATATCATCATTATTTCTTGTAAATAATGCAAAATAATTTATGGCGTGTGTTTTTCATCAAGGTTAGATATCCAAATAGTTATAGATAGTTCAAAAATTTGGTGATATTTGGCCTAACAAATATTTGAAATGATATTTTCATTTTAAAATTATCAATTTACAAATTGTTTAAAGCGAACAAAATAGTTCCATGTTATAAATGGGGCTTGATCCGAAAATACTATTGACTTCCTTAATAAGTGCTTTAAATCTTGAAAGATTATATTTGTTTTATTTTTTTTTATGTCTCGTGAAATGATAAATTTGACAACAATGGTAGATTTAAAGATTTGATAATGAATAATTGAGATTTTTAAACTTTTAATGATCAAATTAAAATAAATATAATTTTTTATGAACTAAAATAATAATATACTCTAAACTTAATAGATACAAAGATATGTACAACAACAACAACAACAACAAAGCCTTATCCCACTAAGTGGGGTCGGCTACATGGATCGCACGACGCCATTGAGCTCTATCAATGACCAACTCTTTAGATATCTCATTTACTAAAAGGTCCCGTTCAATAATTTCTCTAAGTGTCTTTTTTGGTCTTCCTCGACCTTTTTTCATAGGGCTCCAAACCATCTGCTCAACTCTCCTAACTGGCGCTTCCAACGATCTTCTTTGCACATGCCCAAACCATCTTAAACGGTTTTCAACCATTTTTTCCTCAATAGGTGCCACCCCAACTCTACCTCGTAAATGATCATTACGGATCCTATCTTTTCTTGTATGACCACACATCCAACGCAACATCCTCATCTCCGCCACTCCAATTTTATGTTCTTGTTGTCCTTTCATTGCCCAACATTCACTCCCATATAAAATCGCTGGTCTTATAGCAGTACGATAAAACTTTCCTTTGAGTTTATCAGGTACTTTCCGATCACAAATAACCCCTGATGCCATTCTCCACTTCAACCACCCAGCTTGTATCCTATGTTCCACATCTCTAATAACTTCGCCGTCATCTTGTATAATTGATCCCAAATACCTAAACTTTGACACTTGTGATACGACCTGATCACCAAGCTTAACCTCCAGCTCATTCCTAGCTTGTCGCTTGTTAAACTTACAATGCATATATTCGGTCTTACTCCTGCTCAGACGAAAACCCTTCGATTCCAAAGTAGCTCTCCATAACTCAAGTTTAGAATTAATCTCTTCCCTTGTCTCTGCTATGAGAACAACGTCATCTGCAAAAAGCATGCACTTAGGGATTTCTTCTTGGATGTGTTTCGTCAGAACATCTAAAACCAAGTCAAACAAATAAGGGCTTAAGGATGATCCCTGATGTAGGCCAATTTTAATAGGAAAGTCTCTAGTTTTCCCGCCAGACGTTCTCACAGTAGTCGTAGCCCCCTCGTACATATCCTTTATGGCTCTAATATACGCAACCCGTACACCTTTCTGTTCCAAGGCTTTCCACAGCACCTCTCTTGGTACTCGATCATAGGCTTTTTCCAAGTCAATAAATGCTATATGAAGGTCTCTTTGTTCACTCCGATACCTTTCCATCAACCCCCTTAGAAGATATATAGCTTCCATTGTAGACCGTCCTGGCATGAATCCAAATTGATTTTCAGAAATACTCATCTCGATTCTTAACCTACGTTCAATCACTCTTTCCCATAATTTTAGAGTGTGACTCATAAGCTTTATCCCACGATAGTTTGCGCAGTTCTGAATGTCTCCTTTATTTTTGTAAATAGGTACTAAAGTGCTTCTTCTCCATTCTTCAGGCATTTTCTTAGTCCTTAAAATCTCATTAAAGAGCTTAGTTAGCCAGATAGTACCCTCCTCTCCTAAACACTTCCAAACTTCAATAGGAATACCATCGAGACCAACAGCTTTACCATTATCCATTTTTCTAAGAGCTTCCTTGACCTCATCCACCTTGATCCTGCGATAATATGCATACAAAGATATGTACAATGATATAAATTAACTCTTCCTCTTAATTCCTTTACAATCAGTATTTTTTTCATCGAGAATTTTAAGAGATGCATTTGTGAATTACAGTAATGGATCTTTTACCAGCAATAAAAAATTGATCCATAAACATAACACATAACCTAACAAAATTCGAACGCATTTTTGGGTAAGCACATCTAGTTATCCACGACAAACAAGAAAAAACCAGCAACGGACAAAATTTATCTTTAATCCTAGAAAATATGCCACCTTAAATAATTCTGTGACATTAAATGGACAAATGTTCTATCTCAATATTGTGTCACAATTTTCATTCCAAAAATACTATTTTCTTATAGTGATATCTATGTCTCATACATTTTCAGATACTAGTGGTTTAAATGGAAAGAAACATGAATATCTCGCATGTTCAGCACTCCTATAACGTCTTTCGATGCTTTGTTGGGAAGCTTCTACTAATTGAAGTTGCTTTCCCTAATCCCATAAAACAACAAACATACTTGCTTATATATATATATATATATATATATATATAAATTCTTTTTGACTGTGGTCATAGGAGGTTCATAAAGGATTAGATCGTTTATAGGGGCAAAAATGAATGCAAAGTAGGTGTGAAGATAGTAAATTGTCAATACATCAGACACGAGTTGAATCCCAAATCGTTAACCCATCAATAAATGGGCCATCGTTATACGTAAAAAATACGGGTGTGTTTGATTTTTTGTGTGTGAGTTAAGGCACAATCAGTAAACAAGGCCCAATTAACAAATATATGATCTATATTACTACACAATCGAGATAATAGAGACTAACTGACATGTATAGCAGTATAGCAGTTGGTGTTTATATTTTTTATTTTCCCTATACAGCTAACTAATTCCAATTTGTTAGATCCTGATTTTAAGGATCAAGTGACACATGTACATGCCTTCTTCTTCACATGCATTGTAAGTTGTATATATATATATATATATATATATACACACACAGGAATTCTTCAGACTCAGGGCATGAGTTGATTCCCAATTTTCTTCTTATATTATTGTTTAACTTGGTATCAGAGCAACTATTGCTAAATGCTTGATCCATGGACTCAAGCTCACCTCAAGTTTCCCTTAATTCTGTAGCTTCTGGTTCAAGACTAAAGAACTCTCAATATGCAAGTAACTCCTTCAATCTCGTGGCTTCTGTCAAGTTGGACAGGAATAATTACTAGTTGTGGAAGTCTATCTTGCTGCCAATAATTAGAGGTAATCACCTTGAAGGTTTCATCAATGGCAGCAACCCCTGTCCTCTAGAAATCATTACTACTTCTGCTAGATTAGTACTGAATCCAAAATTTGAGGAGTGGATTGTTACAAACCAACTCTTTCTTAGCTGACTATATCTCGGTCTATCAATGTGGAAGTTGCAGTGTAGTTAATTGATTGTAAGACCAGCAAAGAACTATGGTTAAGCACTCAAGAGGTGGCTGGAGCTGCAGCTAAGGCTAAAGAACTCTAGTATGAGCGAGAACTGCATAGAACCAGGAAGAGTTCTATGAAAATGGAGGAATATCTAGCAAAAATGAAGTTAGTAGCGAATAATTTTATGGTTAGTAGAGATGGTTAGTAGGAAGTTCTCTTTCTCTTAAAGATCTTATTGCACAAACTTTATGTGGATTGGATTCAGAATATACTCCTATTGTTACACAACTCACTTACATGCCTAATATCTCTTGGATTGAGTTTTCTACTGCCTTACTTACCTTTGAAAACATGATGGAGCAACTTAATGTCATTCAAAATCTCTTCATCAACAGAGTCACCGTAAACATGGTTCAGTCACAAAAAAACTCGAATAGCAGTAAAGGAAATTGGAGAGGATCAACAAGGGGCAAGAAATGAGGTAGAGGTAGAAATTACAACTCTACCAGTATTCCACATTTGTGGTAAAACTGGTCATTTGGCTTCAGTGTGTTATTACAAAACAGATATGAGCCACACGGGTAGTGTACCATATTCAAACAACCCCTACTGGATAACAAAACCCATATGCTGCTTATGTACCCACACCTAAATCAGTAACAAATCAAGCTTGGTGTCTTGATAGTGGGGCAAGTCATCATGTTGCCAATGATCTCAATCAATTGCAGTAGGTGAACAAGTATAATGGTAAGATTAAGTTGACAGTAGGCAATGGAAGTTTAGTACCAATAAAACACATAGGTTCAACCATACTTCCTTTATTTACTCATAAACCTCTCGCTAAAAAATGTTATCCACTCCCCTAAAAGCTCTACAAATCTGATTGGTGTGTCTCAACTTACTGCTCAGAATAATGTGTATAGAATTTGACTCGAGTTCTTTTTCTGTCAAGGACAAGACTACAAGGAAGGAACTACTGCAAGGGAAGATTAAGGATTAACTCTATTAAATTGAACCAATTATTGCTTCTTCATCTTTTCAACCTCAAGCCAATGTCACCAGTGCCAAAAATTCAAAAACTCTCCTTAACTGGCATAGAAAGCTTAGTCATCCTTCTTAGAAAATTTTGTTTCAAGTTTTAAAGTCATGTACTTTGAAATTTAATGGAAATGAAAATTTAGATTTCTGCACAGCATGCCAATAAGGGAGAGTTATAAATTACCCTTTAAACACTAAATTTATAAAGCTTCAAAATCCCTAGAGCTGATACATATAGACCTATTGGGACCTGCCCCCTTGTTTCTAAACAAGGATTTAAATACTACATCAATTTTCTTAATGATTATAGTAGGTTTAGCTGGATTTACCCTCTTAGATCAAAAGTTGTGTCTCTATCAATATTCAAGTAGTTTAAATTGTTAGTAGAAAATCATTTTCATCTACATATCAACATTGTTCATTCTGACTCAGGATGAGAATTTATAGCCTTTACTCATTTTTTAAAAGAACAAGGGTAATCTCACCTATTCACTTATCCTTATACATCTTAGCAAAATGGGATATTAGAGAGAAACCACAAACAAATAGTTAAGTCTGCACTTACCTAGCTCAAGCCAAGGTGCCCCTTATTAGTTTCTAGTGGGAGGCCTTTCAAACTATTGTTTATAACATCAATAGCCTACCTTCATCTCCTCTGCATAATAAAACACATTTTGAGACTCTTTTCAAGCAAAAACCTAATTATACAAACTTACATCCCTTTGGTCGTTAAGCTTTTTGGCTCAGGAAAAGGGGGGCAGAGCAGAAGAAGAAAAGAAACTTAAAAGTTTCTAAAAGCAAGCTTAAAACTGGATTCTGGATTGCCTAGAACAATGAAGCTTTAACCTATTTATACTAATTCTAGGGGAACAAGGTCATATGGGCACAACTGGAAGAGATTGAGTCTGGCAGCTTAGGAGGTGCAGCCATTGTGGACTCTTGAAGGTAGGTGTGGACTCTTGAAGGTAGGTGCATGTGGGAAGGTTGAAAAATGAGTGTATTTCCTTGACAATATGAGTGAATTTCCTTGACATTCTCACTGGGTTGGACGAGACTCGCCCTCGAGTCTTGCTTGATGTCGTTGTCTCTCTTAGGTGGCACTCCTGGTGGATTGTCTTCTGGAATTACAACTAGAAAGACCGGTAAAAAAGTGAAATCGTATCTTTCTAGTTTGTTCTTATTGCATTCACCAGGTGGCATTGGCACTAACATCTCTTTTACTTCATTTTTTAATAGAGTATAAGCTTGTATGGCCGTCGTCTTGGACACAACGATCAAATTGCCAATATCTTCTCAAAAGAAGATGACAATCTTCCGTAGGCACAACATCACAGCAAACTTCTTCTTGATGAAATTTGTAAGGATACGAATGATTAACGGATAATACCTCCAACTTTTCCACCATGTAGTCGGTCACAATATTGTCATAACTTTTGTTGCCAATGTTGACATCACAAATTTTATCTTCAATAGGATAGAAGATGTTGTGACTTAACCAAGACTCGTCTTTTGCTGGCGCTATATGTAGGCTTCGATGAATTACCAGTGTCTCATCATGGTCTGTCAATGTGACTTCACTATCATATATTGGCTCTGCTGGAGTGACATCACTAGCATATATTGGCTCTGTTGGCAAGATATCACTGTTATATGCTTGTTCTGCTAGCATGACATCACTGTCATACGCTGATTCTGTCAACTTTACTTCTCTATCGTACACTGACTCCTCTGGCATGATATCATCGTCATATACTGGCTCTTCTGGCATGATATCGCTGTCATATACTGGCTCTGTTAATATGTCATCATCGTCATATGGTATGACATCACTATCATGCACTGACCTTGTCGGTATAGATTCTTCTTCCTTTTAGGAATTTGTGACGAAGTAGGGATAGAAATAAGTGACACTCCCATAAACCCTGTTTGTTCAGGCAAGAATTTACGGGTTAACTTGCGTCGCATTTTCTTCCAAGTTCGAATCTTGCGCTTCCCTTCGTGTTCGCGCTTTCTCTTAAGATTTTCCCACAAAAAAGAAGCGTACTTCTTAAGTTTAGTGGCAACAATCTTCACCTTTTGATCTTCTGGGACCTCCTTGTACTCAAAAATCCGTTCAACCTTTTTAAGCCAGTCTTTGAATTCTTCAGGTTGGTTATTCCCATCGAATTCAGGAATTTTCATTCTAACATTGTCGGTGTAGCGATTGTAAGTTGTTGATGAACTGCTGTTATTTGAACTTTTGCATCGACGATCTTTCTGGGTCTCAAACCATGTTTGCTGGGCATACACTGTTTCTTGCAACTGTTGAAGTTGATTTCTCATCTCGTTCAATTCAATTTCTTGTGCACGCTTGCTTCTAGGAGGCATTTCTGTTGGCTAGGGAAGGAGAAAAGTTTGAAGTTTGGTTGTAGAAAATTGGGGATGGATGAGAAAATTAAAAAAAAATTGTGGAATTGGAGTGAAATTTTTTTTTTTGGAGATTTAGGGGCTAAAATGAACTTTTCAAAAAAAGATGTCAGGTTGATCTGTAATTTTTGGAAAGTATTGGGGCCAATCAATGATTTGGAAAGAATTGGGGTGAATATGTAATTTCTAAAAAAAACTTAACGGGCCAAAAGGTAATTTATGAAAAGCGGGTCAAACTGTAATTTTGAAAATAATTGTGGGAAAAAATAAAATTTTAGAAAGTTGTGAGGGTAAAATTGTAATATCAGAAAGTTCTGGGGTAAAAATGAAATTTTAGAAAGATCTGGGGCCAAAGTGGAATTTTAGAAAGTTTTGGGTTAAAAAATGAAATTTCAGAAAGATCTAGGGCTAAAGTGGAATTTTGAAAAGTTCTGGGGTAAAGTTGTAATTTCAGAAAGTTTTGGGGGTAAAAATAATATTTCACAAGACTTCCGGGGTCAATATGAGAATCTGGAAATTACGGGTGACGTGGCTAAAACTTGACACGTGGCAATCGGTAATTGGCTAACTCTATGATGATGTGGCAGCAGTTCTGACACGTGGCAAACTTTGATTGCACAGACTGATGACATGGATGGTGACGTGGCGTGATGGCGTGTCAACCGAATCAGCTGGACACGTGGCCGTATTGACACATGGCTATCTCTGATTGATTGATTGGATGACGTGGATGATGACATGGCGTGATGATGTGTCAACCGAGTCAGCTGGACACGTGGCAGTTGTGACACGTGGCAATCACTGATTGATTGAGTGGATGACGTGGCGTGCTGACGTGGTCGTCTTCAACCTCTGGTAGGCGCGTGTGCGCGTGGGAGCAGATGGCCGGCGCGTGATCTTCCGGTGGTGGCGCGTGGCGGCGCATGGATGGTCAGGCGGCGTTGATCTTCTCCAGTCCAAGGTTTTGGACCCTTCCGATCACGATTCCGACGTCAGTTTTCCTGAAAGAGTACCGGAGATGGGACTTTCGAAGGTGGCCAATTTCGACGTCGCCGGAAAACTTCGACAGTGAATCTCAGGCAGCTTTTCAGGCGTTCCCTCTCTCTGGAACCTTGCTCTGATACCAAAATATGGCTCAGGAAAAGGGGGGAGGGGCAGAGCAGAAGAAGAAAAGAAACTTAAAAGTTTCTAAAAGCAAGCTTAAAACTGGATTCTGGATTGCCTAGAACAATGAAGCTTTAACCTATTTATACTAAATCTAGGGGAACAAGGTCACATGGGCACAGCTGGAAGAGATTGAGTCTGGCATGCAGCTTAGGAGGTGCAGCCATTGTGGACTCTTGAAGGTAGGTGTGGACTCTTGAAGGTAGGTGCATGTGGAGAGGTTGAAAAATGAGTGTATTTCCTTGACAATATGAGTGAATTTCCTTGACACTTTTCCTTGCTTAACTCCATTTAACAGTCAAAACCTTTAATTTCATTCACAAAAGTGTTTATTTGTTGGATATAGTAACAACTGTAAAGGATTCAAGTGCTTATCACCTTTTGGCAAGCTTTATATATCAAGACATGTAATCTTTAACCACAGTATTCCCACTGAACACTTTTTATGGCCCCTACTCAAGTAGAAACTAATACCTTATCTGTGCAAGTTATTCCACTCTATTCTCATTTCTCAAATGATACTAGAAGCAAAGATAGCAATCCACACTTGTCTTCCACTATAGCAGATCAATCCATTTTTGACACACAAAGATTTGAATCTCTTCAAACTCATAATTCTACTGAAAATTCCTCAACTAAATATTTTTTTTAACCCAATGACAATCCTATAAGCTCTACAAACTCTTCCTCTTACTGCTCAACCAAACTTACAACATCACACATAACCTACCAATACTATTAAACACAACCATAATGTACATCTTATGCTTACCAGAATTAAGAAGGGCATAACAAAACCAATAATACCATTTGCAGAAGCCATATCAGATTCTATTACTCCCTCTACAATATCAGAAGCACTAACAAGTCCAAATTGGTATAAAGCAATGCAAGATGAATTTGAAGCACTTCAATAATATAAAACATGGTCCTTGGTTCCTGCAACACCTTCTATGCACATAGTAGGTTCTAAATGGATTTTCAAGGTAAAGTACAAAGCAAATGGCACTATTGAGAGATACAAAGCCAAGTCAGTTGCAAAAGGCTTCACTCAAATACCAGAATTGGATTATTTGGATACTTTTAGCCCTGTGATAAAGTGTGCAATTGTAGGGATTATTCTCACTATAGTTGCATCTCTCAGCTAGCCAGTACATTAACTTGATTTTAACAATGCTTTCCTTAATGGTACATTACAAGAGGATGTCAATATGTCTCAGCCACAAGGTTTTGAGAACAAAACCAGACCATCTCGTGTGTAAACTTCATAAAGTCCTTTATGGACTTAAACAAGCACTATGGGTTGGTTCGACAAGTTAAAGTACACTCTCTTATCTTGGTGGTTTCAATCATAGCAAAGTAGACTCCTCACTATTTTATTTGGTTACCACAACAAAAGTAAATTTTATCCTTATCTATGTAGATGATATAATAATCACTGCTAGCAAAAAAGGAATTCCTCTCTATCATTACTCACAAACTCTTAAGGATCTTGGTCCTCTTCAATTTGTTTCTTGGAATTCAAGTTACTAAAACATCAAATGGTTTTTTCTTGAATCAGTCCAAGTATGCTAAAGACTTACTTGTTAGATTCTCAAAGGATAAAGTCAAGGCATGTCTAACTCCAATGGCCCAAAATCTGAACTTGTCTACCATAAAGGGGGAATCTATGAAAGACTTAACAACCTACAGAAGTGCTATAGGAGCACTGCAATATTTGACAAAGACAAGGCCAGACTTGAGTTTTCCAGTTAACAAACTCAGTCAATTCTTGTAGTGTCCTACTAATTTGCATTGGAAGGATCTAAAAGGGGTCTTTCGTTATTTGCAAAGCACTATTAATGCTGGTCTTCATATTAAAGCATGTTTTTTTCATCTTCTTCTCCTAGGTTCTCTTTGTCTCTCTGGTTTTTCAAGTATTGATTGGGCAGCATCCTCTGATGACAAAAAAATCAATAGAGGGTTAATGTGTTTATCTTGATGAATACTTGATTTGCTAGTCCTCACGCAAGCAACAAGTTGTGGCTAGATCAAGTACAGACTCTAAATATAGAGTACTC
Organism: Biancaea sappan; assembly: GCA_037074585.1. Taxonomy (NCBI): domain Eukaryota; kingdom Viridiplantae; phylum Streptophyta; class Magnoliopsida; order Fabales; family Fabaceae; genus Biancaea; species Biancaea sappan. The sequence goes on along the minus strand of CM073496.1, from coordinate 4,194,431 downwards.
TTAAACTTGATTGCTGAAATTATGTGGATAAGGTCGTTATTAAATGAAGTTCAAGATTAATTAATGTATAAACTATTAAATTAAAAAATTAATGCAAATATTTTAAATTATAAAGTTAACTTAAGAAAAAAAATCTCAATTATTATTTCAAAGTTACTTATCAATAATATTTTTAGTAGTGCACCATTTGATAACCATAAACCTTAAAACTTTAAGACCCTAAACTTTAAACCTGCATAAATACTTATAATCTATAACTCTTAACTTTAGTAATTTAAAATTATTTATCACCATTACTTCTATAAAATGATTAGAGTAATGGTAGGCCAATATAAATAAAAAAAAACCATCCCTCGATCATTAAATTTATTAAAAAAATTAATCATATATATATATAATATAATATTATATGAATTAAATAATATTTACATATATGTATATGTATATATTTACATATATGTATATGTACATATTTAGATATATATATATATATATATATATATATATATATAAAATACCATATATAATGAAATAAAACAATAAAACAATGAATATAATTAAGTCTTAAATTATTATTTAATGAATATAATTTGAATTTTAAAAATTAATTCAACTTACAAAATATTTCCAAGTGTAAAGTATAAATGAAGCTAACTAACGAATACATATCATATTAAAATCAATTTAAATAAATCTAAATTTACACAACATACCCAAAATATGCGCGGGAGAATACAAATTTGCACTGGCAGGAGTGAAAAATTGTAAAGCATGTGTGGATATATGTAAGTATATATTCAAGTTTTCTTTCTTTTCGTCTTCCACTTCTTAACTTCTCTTGTCTCTTCGCATCTCTTCTCTAATTTTGTTGTTTTGTTCTTCTCTTCTGGGCAAGTTAAATGAGGTGAAGAAAAAGTAAAAGAATACAAAAATTAAAATATCATTCATCCTTCTCTTTATCCTCATACTTCGCTTCTTATGTTTATTTCTTTTCCTTTTCTTATTCTCTTGTAATTTCTTCACTTCTGATTCACTTTTATTTTATTGACAAGTTTGAAGGAAAAAGATATCTTGGTACACTCTGTTTTTATTCGGTTCCTTCTCTCTTCTCATTTTCTTCATTCCTTTTACATTTCTTGCCCTTTTTTTCCCTTAGTTTTTATAATCTTCTCATCTTTTTTCTTTTTTTTTTAACAGGAGGAGTACCTAGAAGAGGATTATGAAGATTATGAACTTTTTTTTTGCCATGTGCAAATCAAAAAAATATTATCTATTTTGAAGACAACTGTGAGAATTATTTATTCTCCTTCTGAAAGGTAATTGTGTTAGCTATTATACTGTGATGAAAAGAACTATATGAATCCAAAGACATTTCTCTCATTTACTTGATTGGAAAAGTTTTTGTTATTTATTATACGTTCTGCCTCTATATCATGAACAACTGATCAAATTAATATTAACAAAGAATAAACTAAACTTGAGAAGGGCTTTGTTGTCTTTTAGGAAATGTAATTTTATTTGTTATATCATTTGAAGAAATTGACACAAAGTAATAGATACTCAATAAATTTTAAAAAAAAATAGTTGAAAGGCGTTCAAGCAACTTCAATAAATTCATAAAAACAAAAAACACTAGTGGGGCTCAAGTAATGGTTGCTCGAGTCCCACTTTAATATAAATATAAATAAATAAATAAATATATACCAACTACTTTAATATATATATATATATATATATATATATATATGTGTGTGTTGGGGGGGGGGTTTTCCTCGACGTCGCCAATGTCGAGTCACATTTAAAAGTTGCTTCGAGGCACATATAACAGACAAGTGGTAGATGTGCAATAAATGTGACAAGATAATCTTTAACTGAATATTAGTAAGAAATTTTTAATAGAATTTATTTATCAGGAAACTAGTCGAAAATGAATTAGCGACTACGACTGAAAATATTCTGTAAGAAATCAGTTGCAAAACTCATTTTTCTATTGAAAATCCTTATGTTTCTAACCGTTTTTGCTATAGTATACAACAATATGTTGCTGTAGTGAGAGATGCAGGTAATAATTTTGAAGGAGACTTAGGCTGTGTTCGACGTGCGAGCTTGTGGCTTATAAACTAGCTTATAGCTTATTTGACTAGCTTATAAGCTCATTAAAAGTGTTCAGTAAATAAGCTTATTTTAGTAGCTTATAACTTATTACGATAAGTTCTTTGAGTAGCTTATAGCTTATGTACTTTTCTTCCCTTTTTACCCCTATTATTTTATTAAAATATCCATTATACCCTTTATATTCATTATACATTTATATATAAATATATGCTATATATAAATATAATAAAATATGTAAATATATTTTATTATATAAAATAAAATATAATAATATATATAAATATATTATATATCTAAAAATATATTATTTATATATGAAATATAATAAAATATATAAATATATATTTTTAAAGAATTATATATATATATATATAATAATTTAAATTAATTTAATTAAAAAATAATATATTTATTTATATTGTTTTAGAATTAAAAAATATATGCCATTTTATGTCATTTTACACTTTTCAGCTACTTTAACAGTTATTTTTACCGAATACTTCTAATTCAATAAACTAGTTTATGAGCTATAAGCTATAAACTATAAGTTAAAAATTAGCTTATAGGCTATGAACTAACTTATAAGTTAATTTTGTCAAATAGAATGTTCATCAGACGTTTTTGATGTACAAATGGGAAGAAGAAGTAGAAAGGGAAGAACACATATGAAGTCAAAAGGATTCGGTGCCGTCCTCTGTGATCTCTGTGGCTACGTGTCCCGTCTCCTCTGAAACTTTCTCCGTGTATAATGATGTATATGAATCTCTCTCTCTCTAAAGTCTAAACATAGAGAATGTTAATCATTGGGAATATATTTCTTAAAACAAATCTTTTCTTTAAATCACTTCAGTCAATATGAACTGATTCACTTTGTTAAAAAAAATTACAATAATAAAAGTTTGTGCAGTCTGAATGCCCTTAATATTTCAACGTTTGTAAATACATTTAGAGAGATTTATTAATGCTACAGAAATATACACTCATTTCCTGGCCACACAAATCTTTGACTCTGTAACAGCTAATAAACTTATTAATTGGCTGCAATGTGTTATGAAAATTTCAATACGATTCAGAAGAAACTAGAATGCATTTTACGAAAATTTTCATTTGCTCTTCCACGAAGTTCTTTGAGGAATAGAGCCTACACTTGTGAGTCTAAATAGAAGATATAGCTGCCATAGATTAAAGACAAAGCAGAAGAAAATTGTTTAGCAATATATATCACAGAATGAGTTCATCACAGCAACCCAAAAATTTGCCTATTGGCTATCCAAGTGACCCTACAGGGACTACTTCGAATCCCCCACCCTCAACTTCAAGTATTGGAAAGAGTATTGGTTATGGCTCTCCATCTCCCGGAAAATAAAAAAGTGAATAAAATAAATGATTCATGGAGGTATAGGTAATTTAAATAGAATTCTTTTTCTCTTTCCCTTTTATATTTTTCAAAAATTGTATTATCAAGAGTATAATCAAATTCTGTCTAGACTCCAGATTATATCTCTTCATAAAATGATTTTAAAGGCTAAATATACATACTCTTTACTTCTATAGGTACCATTAAGTTAGTGTCTCTTTCTCTGTACTAATTATTCATTTTAATTTTATGTAGGTTCGTATGGATGTGGGACCAATATGCTAGAAGGAAAATCCATTTAGTGAATCTTTAGTTCTTTTATTTGTATTTATGTCTTATTTACCATTTGTTTACTTTAATTTCCATCAAATTAAAGAGATTACATCTCTATTTAGTTGCACTTACGTAGTTTGAGAGTCTTTAATATTAGTGTTTATGGCTTGCTTATCCATATCATCATTATTTCTTGTAAATAATATAAAAAAATTATGGAATGTGTTTTTCTTCAAGGTTAGATATCCAAACAGTTATAGATATTTCAAGAATTTTGTGATATTTGTCCTAATAAATATTTCAAATAATATATATATATTTTTAAATCATCAATTCACAAATTGTTTAAAGCCAACAAAATTGGTTCCAAGTCATAAGTGGGGGCTTGATCCAGAAATGCTGCTAACATTTTTAATAAGTGGATATATAAAATTATATATATATATATTTACATGTAACCAACAAGGGTTAGGTCTAGTGGAAGTGACTAATTTCCTACAAAATAATGAATCAAGGTTTGACTTCCTATTAAAAAAAATGCCCACATTTGGTCCTGAAAGTTTCAAGACAAGAAGTATTATATGTTTAATTAAGCAAGCCTTATTTGGTTTGCAAAAAATAATTAAAGATAGAGGTACAATTTTTATTGGGAAAAAGTCATCTTAAATTGTGTAAAATAATGTTGAAAATTTTGGGACAACTAACGCAGTTTGAGTTATGTTATGAAAGATATTGTCGTTAAAGAAATTATTTCGCAATTACAAACTTCCTTACAAGATAAAACAACACTTTTGGGTCAAACCTAGGAACTAGAATAACATAAAACATAAAACATTAACCCAGAGAGAAGAAGATGAGAGGGAGGAGAGGAGATCAAATCAATATGTCAAATATGAGGGGGAGGTGTGCCTTTTATAGGTGTGAAATTCATTACTGCAGCGAACATGGATTGAATGGCAGTTATAGAAAATATAAAGGGCTGTCACATTATTTTTAAAATTGTTTAAATAGGGTTGTTATAGAATATTTAAAACAATTGAAACAACTCTTTAATTTCTGAATTTGATCAAACCAAATTTATAACTGTCAAATTTTCATATGTTCAGGTAGGCATAAAATAATAAAATTATTTTTATTTTAAAAAAAAAGTAAAATTAGACCCAATCGACTTTATCGTATGCGTAGGGGGCAAATCACTAATTTGTAGTGCATGGACCCAGGATTGTGATCGTGCAAGATCACATCTTCCTTTAGCTCTTTTGTGAGCCCATTATAACATGTTAATATATAAAGCATCATCCCCTCACTGTTTAGTCGATTTCAGACTAATTTCTCTCTTTTGAAGTACTAAATTTTTTCATAACATAATTTTCACAACAATTAAAATTGTTCTTAATAAGAAATATTTTGTGAGATCAGATTAATTTGAATGTGAAATTTCTCTCAAAATTGAAGTAGTTCTTTTGACAGAAATCTCATGTACAGAATGAAAAGAAAGAGACGTAACCCAAACAGGGTATTTTCTGGAAAATAATCAACAAAAATCAAGTGCAGAGGATAATGAGTAGAGTTTTAAATCGGTTCAAAGCCAATAATTAAATTCAAAAACCTGATCAAAGATTAAAGTGGGATAAATAATGATCGATCACATCAAATATATATTTGAATCAGTCAAATTGAATGTGCATGTATTGTGAAATGCCCCAAGAGATTCCTTCTATTGACCAAATTGAGGGATCTTATCATAAAAGGGAAAAGCAAGAAATGCAAAGACCTAGCTTGATCAGTTTTCCCAACACCAATTCCGCTTTATTGTCATTCGATATTTCTAGCTACATTTGTCCATACCAATTTCGCTTTACTATGACAATCAGGCTGCTTTTTACATATTAAAAAAAATCTTATGTTTCATGAAAGAACAAAACACCTTGACATTGATTGTCATTGTTGGTGCCAGATTCCACCATGAAGATTTTTTTATTAATGCAGTCCCTAAGACTTTGGTGTTACAAGCATTTAATGAACTAAATCAGAATCAATATGGAAAGAATCAGATATTAATTTAGTTAGAATAAATGATTGCGAATAGTAAAGGAAATTATTTGTGACAAATGCGGAAGGAATGAATGAGATCATCCATGAAGCAGAAAAGGAAGCTGACAGATATCACACGAAAAAGGAAAAACTATGCAATTAATAACATAGGAACCTAAAAATAAGGAATGTGGCCATTTTTAAAGAAGTCAAACTCGAAAGCTGCAGAAATGGAATGAATCATTCAAGAACAAATAATTGCAAATAAATCTAGAAGATTTGTGCATATGGAAGGTGATCAATTCAACAATGATTTATTTCCTTATGTGAAACAACACTTTTTCCTTATTTGAGGTACCTGATTTGTAAGCAAGATACAAACATTTATAGAGTTGACAAAATGCATTCAAGTGCCTGCAAAAATTAATGAAGGAGCCTCTACCCAATGACTAGTTTCTCAAGGCTATAAAGAGAGTTCATTTCATCACATTCAACATGCCTTGGTGAAGGGGGAAAAAAAAAATAAAGAGATTGAGCTATGCACTAATATTCCTTCTTGTTCTTTGAGAGATTTCTTAAGATTGATGTATTTTCTGAGTGAGCTTGTATCTCTGCTAGTTCTAAGTGAACTACAACGTCTTTGTAATTGCCGCTTGTAGTCTAGTGAGTGGACAGACTGTTACAGACCTGGTGTGGTTTCTAATTGTAAGGTGTAAAAGTTGATAGCTACCTTTTGAGGAGGAGAGGTTGTAAAAAGTCTGGGGTAACCTACCTAATGATAAGATTGCTAAAGGCCTGGTAAAACTTAGTGTTGAGTTTAGCGTAAAAGCATGTTCCTGTTGATCCATAGTTTGAAGTTGCTAATTGTGGCAATATAAAGCTGGGTTGCTGAGCCTTAAGTAGGTTGCTAGTAGTACTTGTTACTTTCCTTGTAATAAAATTCTCATATTGTGTGTTTGAGAAGCGAACATAAGACTATTGTTCAAAATATCTCTGAAACATTATATATCGCATGTATTCTTCGTTTATTTTTATTACTCATTGTATTTACCTTGTTGATATCACGTTATCATCTTCTAAAACAACCTTTGATAAATAATCAATCTTTTAGGAACTTACTTAATCTTCAAGGAACCTAATTTAATATTTTAAAAAGAAAAATTGTTTAATTTTTAAAAATAAACAGGCTCCCAATTAACATCTCTTTTTGTGCACACATGTGTTCGAACAGTCATTTTGTTTGGGAAAAATTCAAAGATGGTTTCATATCTTCTCAGCATGTTTCTTCATTTGATCAGTTGGGAGACTCCTTAAAAATTTAGTGGGTATATTTTTTGCAGTATCATGTCGAAGTTGGGCTTACTAGATTGTTACCAAGCCTCATTTTGAGGGGGGATGTAGGAAATTGTAGTAGTGTTAGGGTTCTGTTTCTGTAGTTTTGTAGTATTAAGTAGCTTAGTTTATTTTTTATTACCTAATTAGCTATAAATAACTTATCTATTTTCTGGTTGTTGTAATATTGTTATGTTCAGTTATAATTAGTTGGTTAGTTGATAGCTGTATCTGTATATAAAGGACTTCATTGTGTACATATTTACCTGATGCAATATAGCATTCAGTTTACTTCAGAATTCTACAACACTTAATCCTTTCCTTCTGCAATATCCTGACCTACACCATTAAATTCGTTCCTCGCCAGATATTTTGATTTTACACATAATAAGTGCACACCAGAATCCAAAACGAAGTCACACTTTTCATGTTTAGGTAAATTGATAGTAAATGCTATAGAAATACATGCTCATTTCTTTTAATTTGACTACGTGACAATAAACAAACAAATTAATCCGCAGCAACCTAGTTTGAAAATTATCCAAATAGATTTTTTTTTAATTTTCAAAGCTAATCTTAGAGACAAATTTGTAAAATTTATTTTCAAAAAAAAAAAAAAAATCGAACACACCCATAAATTTTGCAAGATCAAGGCACTGTTTGGTTCTTTTTTATTTAAAAAAAATTGTTTTTTGAAAACAAAAGAATAATAAAACTTTTTTGGACATTATTTTGAAGGAATATGTTTTAAAAATATTTTTTAAAAATGTTTTAAAATAAAATTTCCAAGAGTCGCCAATGATTTTTTTTTTGCCAACAAAGTAATTTTTGGTGGCGGTATGTGAAAGGCGCCACAGTAGGTAACCTTTAGTGGCAACGTCACCTTTGGTGGCGACTGCCATTGTCATCATTGAATGATTTTTTTCTTGCCAACAAAGTGACCTTTGGTGGCAATTCAAGAAAATCGTCACCAAAGGTCGCCACCAAAGGTAACATACAGTAACAACTATAGTCGTCACTGAATCTTATCTTTTTTGTGGCGAGTTGATTCTATTACACATCTCATGCAAGTTTTGGTGGTTATTGTTTTGTAATTGGCAGAGACTTTAGTCACAACTGAAGGGTGACTTTTGGTGGCAATCTTTTTGTAGTCACCAAAACTTTCAGCAACGGGACTATCAGCAGCAATTGTAATCGCTATAAGAGTCGCACTAAAAGTCAATTTTTTTTTTGTAGTGTTTGCTTGTTTACATATGCCACATTGGATATCTTAGCTTGCTTTAAGGACATAAGATGATAAATACTTGAGTCCTTGGGCCTAGGAAGCTAATTAAGTGTTTTGAAAATACATTTGTTAAGTCCTACATTGAATAATTTAGTGGGTGAAAGTTATCGGGTGTGGGATAAAAGAGAAGGATTTTTGTGCAATTATGGAGTCCCACATTGCCTTGTGTCAAAGTCTGAGGCTAAGGGATGTATTATATAATAGAGAGACTTCGTCTCTCCTAGAGTCTATGGCTGATGTCGCTTGATTTAAAATGTGAGGCAAGGGGATATGCTATATAATAGAGTGGCTTCTCTTCTAGAGTCTTTGTAGTGTGTCATGCTGGTTGAATTAGTTTGTTATTCACCTCTTTAAGAGCAAAGTCACCTAATCAAGCCTGACTTTTAAGCGGATTTTTAGTCCATCAATTTTTAATTTGGACCAGATAATAGGTTGATTCAGCATTTTTTAAGTTGAATAAACTGATTCAATTTGATTTCTTACATTATGATTTTAACTGTTGGCGTACCCTACTTCCACTCTTACTCTCAATTTCTCTTTTTAAAAATAAAAAAATGGAGAAGAGACTAGTGGTGATGTGCTGTGAGACAAAGGGTGAGTAGTAAAGATGAAAAGGAAGATAAGAGAATGGTAGTTAGAGAAGTTCTGCATGAGTGACAATATATGAATATAATTGTATAGAATATTATTTGAAAGAAATAATAAAATTTTTATTTAATCATCCAATACATGAAAAGATTATCAATTTTTATAATAAATAAAATATATTTGTAAATTTATGTATTTGTATTTTTCCCATTTTGAGAAATTATAGAGTTGACTTAAAATGAGAATGCTTGCTTGATTAAGCCATGCATGGATATTTGGCCGTGCGTCGTTTATTTACTGAATTGTGGGTCCCTCAAAAATAGTTTTCAGCCATGCTAGAAGTGAACATACCGCACAAACATTCTCAAATCCATTGGAGAACGACGCCATTTGACGCCATCAGTTTTTCCATTTGACCACAAACTCAACATATATATATATACATATATATATATGTGGCTTGTTTGAATAGCCTTCTCGTTTCAAGTGAAATTTCTTTGGTAAATTTTCAGAACTATAATTCGATATTTCTGCCTCAAACCCATTACTATATAATGTAACAAAACATACTTTCAGTAGTTCTTCTTAGCTTCATGTAAGTCATGAGGACATTTCAAGAATATTCTCAAGCAAAACACCCCTCTTAATGTTTGGGTAAATTGGTGGTACATGTTATAGAAATATACGACTCATTTTCTCAGGCATACAATCCTTTGACCATGTCACAATACAATCCTCAGGCGTACATGAAAATTTCAGTAAGACTTACAAGAAACTTGAACGCGTTATATATTAATTGCTAGCAACTCGAATGCATTTTAGGAAATACACAGTCATTTCCTCATATCTAGGTAAATTGTTAGAACTGCTACAGAAATATACACTCACTTCCTCAGCCAAACAATCTTTGATTGTGTAACAATTAATAAACTTAATTGGGAACAATCTGTTATGAAAATTTCAATACGACTCAGAAGAAACTCGAATGCATTTTACGAAAATTCCCATTTGCTCTTCCACGAAGTTCTTTGAGGAAGAGATAAACACTAGTAAACAATTACTTTAAGTAGTAAACAAATTACAGATACTATTTATGTAATATATAACTATGTAATAAAAATTTGATAAGTTTTAATTTTTTATTATTGGATATTAAGCATTAGGTATATCGGTATCCAATAACTAATTTAAAATATCCAATATCTATTATCAAATAATTTATTTTTGGGTACTTCGATTATTTTGTGGACATGTATGCTTAGAATTTTTTTTCCGTCAAGATAAGATATAAGCATTGAATTTTGAATGTTTATAAACATAAATAGTAAAAATAATTTGCAAGTATCTGTCCATTGTGATTCCTCCCAGTAATTTTTTTTTTTAAAATCATACTTCTCTGATTGAGTCGCAAAATTTATATGCATCTCTTTCTTTTTTTTTTCAATTTTTTTGAAATGCACTATTCACATATTGTTTTCCGGCCAACAAAATTATTTGAAGTTATAGGTGGAGTTTGATGTAAAAACTCTTTGTTAATATATAGGAGAGTGAATAAATAAATATATATAAATATGTAAAAATTATAGAAAATTTTAATCAATTTTTATAATTGAAAAATATAATTATAAATTTGTCTATTTGCATTTTCCCCTTTTTTCTGAAATTACAAAGTTGACTTAAAATGATGAGAATGCTTCAGCAGCAAGCCATGCATATTGATATTCTAAAAAAGAACATAACAGCCGCAGACGTTACCGAACCCGTTGTAAAACGACGTCGTTTGATGTCTTTCAGTCAACGCGCAGAAAATGTCTCTTCAGTTAATTTTCAGCGAAAAGAAAATAATGTTTCGTATATTTCTTTCAATACTTGTAACACAAGCCATGTAGATTTCCATTACAATTTCATGCCTTAATTACACATCCTCATTTACTTGAGGATTCAACTCACCTATATAAACCTCAAACTTTGACTCATTTCGCCAGGCATACAATCCTTTGACTATGTCACAATAAACTGGCTGCAACCTGCAATCTATTACATGAAAATTTCAACAGGATTTAGAAGAAACTTGAACGCATTATATATTAATTAATTGCTGCTACAGTTTATTAATTGCTCAATAGGAGACATTTCACACTATATATTGTACACACATGCAGGAATCCCAATCAAATCACCCTCCTCATATCTAGGTAAATTGTTAGCAATGCTACAGAAATATACACTCATTTCCTCAGCCACACAAATCTTTGACTGTGTAACAATTAATAAACTTAATTAGCTGCAACCTGTTATGAAAATTTCAATACGATTCAGAAGAAACTTGAATGCATTTTACGAAAATTTTCATTTGCTCTTCCACGAAGTTCTTTGAGGATCGGAATAGCGCCTACACTTGTGATAGTATAAATAAAGCAATAGATTAAAGGCAAAGCAGAAGAAGATTGTTTAGCAACATATATCACAGAATGAGCTCATCACAGCAACCCAAAAATATGCCTATTGGCTATCCAAGTGGCCCTACAGGGACTACTTCGAATCCTCGACCCTCAAGTTCAAATATTGGAGATAGTATCGGTTATGGCTCTAAACCTCCCGGAAAATAAAAAAAATGAATAAAAGAAATGATTCATGGAGGTATAGGTAATTTAACTAGAATTCTTTCTCTCTTTCCTTTTAAATTTTTCAAAAATTGTATTATTAAGAGGATAGTCAAATTCTGTCCGGACTTCAAATCGTATCTCTTCGTAAGATGATTTTAAAAGCAAAATATTCATACTCTACTTTTATAGGTTCCATTAAGTTAGTCTCTTCTTTCTCTGTATTAATTCTTCATTTTAATTTTATGTAGGTTCGTATGGATGTGGGACCAATGTGCCGGAAGGAAAATCCGTTTGCTGAAGCTTTAGTTCTTTTGTTTGTATTTGTGTCTTATTTACCATTTGTTTGCTTTAATTTCCAGCAAATTAAAGAGATTACATCTCTATTTATTTGCACTTATGTAGTTTGTGTTCATGCCTTGTTTATCCATATCATCATTATTTCTTGTAAATAATGTAAAATAATTTATGGAGTATGTTTTTCATCAAGGTTAGATATTAGTTATAGATAGTTCAAGAATTTGGTGATATTTGTCCTAACAAAAATTTCGAATGTATAAGTATAAATAAATATATATATATATATATATATTTTTTTTTAAATTACCAATTCACAAATTGTTTAAAGCCAACAAAATTGGTTCCAAGTGGGGCTTGATCCAGAAATACTGCTAAGTTTTTTAATAAGTGGATATGTAAAATTTTATATATATATATATATGTGTGTGTGTGTGTGTGTGTGTGTGTGTGTATGTCTAATGGAATGAACTAATTTCCTACAAAGTAATGAACTAAGGCTGGAATTCCTATTGAAAAAGATACCCACATTTGATCCTGAAATTTTCAAAACAAGAAGTATTATATGTTTAATTTTGCATGCCTTATTATTCTTGTTCTCAACAACATCAGGTTTGCAAGAAATAATTAGAGATACAGGAACAATTTTTGTTGGGAAAAAGTCATCTTAAGTTGTGTTAAATAACATTGTTCTTAATAAGAAATATTTTGCGACATCAAATTAATTTGAATGTGAAATTTAAAGCAGTTCTTTTGACAAAAATCTCTCGTACCAAAAAGAGAAGAAACAGACATAACCCAAATAGTATATTTTTTGGAAAATAATCAACAAAAACCAAGTGCAGAGGATAATGATTAGAGTTTTAAATCGGTTCAAAGCCAGTAATTAAATTCAAAAACCAAGTGCAATCTCTAAGATCTTAGTGTTACGAGCATTTAATGAACTAAACCAGAATCAATATGGAAAGAATCATATATTAGTTCAATCAGAATAAATGATCGCGAAACAATAAAGGAAATTATTCGTGACAAATGTAGAAGGAATAATTACCTAATTATTTGTTTGACTCAACTACGCAGGGGGTGTTATAGAATTTAAAGCATAAAACAACAAAACAGCAAACAGACACAAGACAGAACATAAATGTAACCAGCTACATTTTTTCTAGAGTTGTGTCTATCACAACCCTAATCAACATGTTAATTTGTTATAGTGTTTCTAAATATTAAAATTTCTAGAAAACCTTCTAGAATTAGATTCCATTTAGTTTATTGTTAGGAAGATCTTTACTAATTTAAACCTAATGAAATATGATTAGCCCTAACCTAGATCAGACATAGCAACTGCATTTATGTATGTCATTTTCATTCATCTTATTATACACATACAGCAATCACATTCATACATATGCATAACCAAATTAATCCTCAGATAGAATGATTAAAATAGTAATCATACCCACACTACTCTAATAAGAAATGAACATGGATATAAAAATAGAGATCCAAGTAAAGGAACAGGAAAATGGAATAAAAACAATAAGAAACTTATTTGATTGATGTTCAAAAAGGTTCAAGCACAAATCCAATTCATATGTGACTGATTACATAAGAAGTTTAGCCTTCCATAGAAGCCAAACCAGAGAACAAAGATGAGAAAAAAGGAGGGAGAGAAGACCTATGAATTTCTAAGTGTAAAATTAAAAAAAAAGGAAGAAATTGAAACAAAAATAATATACAAAGTTTGTCTTGCATCAGCCTAAGGAGGGAGAAAAAGAATTCTGCACTTGTCCCTTTCATAGTAAGCCATGGCAGCACCTTTTTAGCACATTACAACATCAAAAGCATGGAAAACTTGGCTACAGATCTGGCTTTTCTTCCCAAGTATTTTGACTTACAAATTTTTCTATCAATGTTGTAAAAATCGGGATTCGACACATGATTGAAAAAGGTAGAAGAAGGATCGAATCAGGATCATATGATTCTATCAAATATATAAAAATATAAATAAATATATAATAAAATATAATAATGACAAAAGCTTTGTATTTAATACAAAATTGTCAAAATCTAATTATGTGTCAATAAAAAAAGCTCACATATCAATGTATCATAGTCATACATAGATAATCAAAGTATCAAACATTGATCAAAAGTCATTAAAATACTCAATACATAAATCATATAAAACAAAACATAGATAAAATATAAATTAATCATCATTCTTAACACTATCCATATCATTATCATTATTAGAATCTCTTAATTATATATCTTGATTAATACAAAATTTAAAAAAATTAAAAAACTGAAAAAAAAACTCATTAATGATAAATAAAATAATTTTAGAAAACTTTAAAATATTTATAAAAATGAAAAATTTTTTTAAAAAATTTTGAAAAACACATAAATGATTTACAAACACATAAATGATAAATAAAAAATTTTTAAATTTTTAAATTTTTTTTAAAAATTGGTAGGATCTGCAAAATCCCATGATCCTACAATTCTACGTTCCAGATCCTTATCCTGTATGATCCCATGACAAAAACGATCCCACATAAAATCGAGATCATTTTTAAGCTCTGGATCCTACGATCCTACAATTCTACGATCCAACTCCCAATTTTGAAAACAATGTTTGCTATTTTGGCTAAGTTTTGGATTGCAATTTCTGGTCACATGGCATTGAATCAAAACAGAAGTGGGTCTCACACGTCCTAGTCAGCAAACATGTCATCAGAATATGCCTAGTCAACAAAAAGTGCCAAATCAACAGCTAGTCAGCATAATTTGTACGTCCATGTACATTAGAGTAATTGCTCTCTAATAATTTAAATCTGCAATATTTGTTCATGGATTAAATGGGGTATTCAATAATTTAAGTCCTAAAAATATAAAATTAAGGCATATTTAATTCATAATTAATTTTATACCCAATAAATTTTAAAACATAATAAAATTGAAGAGTTTGTAAGATTAAAGTGGTAATGAGAATAAGTTAAAGGACAATAAAAATTGTAAAATGCTAGATATCAAGAGTAAATGTGTCAATGGGCTGGGCTTGCCCAAGCCCACATGGGCTTCCAATTAATGCTGGGTCGAGCTTATGTTGCTGATTGGGCTTAAAATCATGGCCCAGCTTAGCCCAGCCAATATTTTTTTATTTTAAAAAAATTTTTCTTTTATTCATAATTTAAATATATATTATAAATTTAGATATATTGTATGACAAAATAAAAAAACATATTATACACGACGTATTTGTTCAATGAAACTCAATGAGCAAGAAACATAGGCTAGTATCAAAGATTTAGAACTTTATAGCTTTATGACATTTTATTTTTAATTTTAGCAATTTCTCTTTTGGATCAAGACATTAGGTTTGGTCATATACATTACTTCAATGGCCAGTTTTTAATACTTGTACAACTTTAACAATTCATGACTTACGTAACAAAAAAAAAATTGCAAACCCAAAATACTAATATTTTTAAATATTTTTATTAAAAAAAGCCCACGGGATCGGTTCATCCTAGCTCATCTCAGCCATATGGGCCTAAATGGGTTTGACTAAAAACCCTTATTAAATATGGACTACTAAATTTTTAGCCCGTCCTATTTTATTTACGAGGTAAGGTTGAGCTAGCCTAATAGGCTTAGCCTATTTTGATAGCCCTACTTAGGAGCCTTTACCCAACGACTAGTTTCTCAAGGCTAAAAAAGAGTTCATTTTATCATGTTCAACATGTCTAGGTAGAGAGAGAGAGAGAGAGAGAGAGAGAGAGAGAGAGAGAGAGAGAGAGAGAGAGAGAGAGAGAGAGAGAGAGAGAGAGAGAGAGAGAGAGAGAGAGAGAGAGAGAGCTTGAACTATGCACTAAGTTTCCTTCTTGTTCTTTGAGAGATTGCTTAAGATTGTTGTATTCTTTGAGTGAGCTTGTATCTCTGCTATAGTTATGAGTGAACTACTTCATCTCTGTAATTGCTACTTGTAGTCTAGTGAGTGGATAGACTGTTAGGGACCTGGTGTGGTTCATGATTGTAAGGTGTAAAAGGTCTGTGCTGACCTACCTAGTGATAAGATTGCTAAGGGTTTGGTAAAACTTAGCAGTGAGTTTAGCGTAAAAGCAAGGTCCTGTCGATATATAGTTTGAAGTTGTTGATTGTGGCAACATAAAAGAGGGTTGTTAGTTGCCCTATAATAAAATTCTCATACTATGTGTTTGAGGAGTAAATATAGGACTATCTTTCAAAATATGTCCGAACCACTATATATTGTCTGTATTCTTTGTTTATTTTTATTGCTTACCATATTTTCCTCGTTGATATCACATTATCATATTCTAAAGCAACCTTTGATAAATAACCATTAGCCTTTCAGGAACTTACTTAATCTTTTAGGAACCTAATTTAATATTTTTAAAAGAAAAATTGTTTAAATTTTTAAAATAAACATGATCCCAATTCAACCTTTCTTATTGGGTACACTGTACACATGTGTTCTAACAGTCATTTTGTCCAGAAAAAATTCAAAGATGGTTTCATATCTCTTCAGCTTGTTTCTTCATTTGATCAGTTGGCAGACTCCTTAAAAATTTTGAGTGGATTTGTTTTTAGCAGTATGATGTCCAAGTTGAGCTTGCTATATTATTACCAAGCCTCATCTTGAGGGGGGATGTAGGAAATTGTAGTAGTGTTAGTGTTCTGTTTTTGTAGTTTTGTAGTATTCAGTAGCTTAGTTTATTTTTTATTATCTAATTAGCTGTAAATAACTTATCTGTTTTCTGGTAGTTGTAATATTGTTAAGTTCAATTATAGTCAGTTGGTTAGTTGATAGTTGTATCTGTATATAAAGGACTTCACTGGGTACATATTTACCTGATGCAATATAGCATTCAGTTACTGCACTTAATCCTTTCCTTCTGCAATATCCTGACCTACACCATTCAATTCGTTCCTCGCTTGCCAGATACTCTGATTTTACACATACTATGTTCGCACCAGAATCCAAACGAAGTCACACTCTTCATGTTTAGGTAAATTGGTAGTAACTGCTATACAAATACACTATATGTTCCTCTACCGCCAATAATACAAAATCTGAAGACCATGCTATGTTGCTCTATATTTTTGGTTCTTTCTTTAGCATTGTTTGCTTGTTTACATATGCCACATTTGATATATCTTACCTTGCTTTAAGGACATAAGATGATAAATACTTGAGTCCTTGGTGCCAAGAAGCTAATTAAGTGTTTTGAAAAAACATTTGTTAAGTCCTATATTGACTAATTTAGTGGGTGAAAGCTAATGGGTGTGGGATAAAAGAGAAGGATTTTTGTGCAATTATGGAGTCCCACATTGCCTTGCGTCAAAGTGCGAGGCTAAGAGATGTGTTATATAATAGAGGGACCTCTTTCCTAGAGTCCATGTCTGATGTCGCTTGATTTCAAATGTGAGGCAAAGGGATATGCTATATAATAGAGTGGCTTCTCTTCTAGACTAGTACTCTTTGTAGTGTAATGTTGGTTGAATTAGTTTGTGATCAGTGTCATATTTGTTTTTGGATATTAGTAATTTTAACCTTGTTAAAAATATATTCTTTTTGTAATATATCATATTTACAGAAATGCCCTTTAAATAGGAGAGTGAATATAAATAAATACGAATATTTAAAAACTGTAAAAATATGATCAATTTTTATAATAAATAAAATATATTTATAAATTTATGTATTTGTATTTTTCCCATTTTGAGAAATTATAAAGTTGACTTAAAATGAGAAGAATGCGTTCCTAATTAAGCCATGCATGCATGATGCATATTTGGCCGGTCATCCTTTATTTGCTCAATTGTGGGTCCCTCAAAAGTAGTTTTCAGCCATATGCTAAAAGTGAACATAACGGAGACATGCTCAATTCCATTGGAGAACGACGCCGTTTGATGCCGTCAGTATTAGCCCCGTGTGTAAAAGCGCGGAAATAGTTTTTCCATTTGACCACATACCCAACGTGTATATATATATATATATATATAGCTTGTTTGAATAGCCTTCTTCTCATTTCAAGTGAATTTCTTTGGTAAAATTTCAGAATTATAATCCTATATTTTTTTGCGTCAAATCCATTACTATATAATCTTACAAAATATAATTTCAGTAGTTCTTAGCTTCATGTAAGTCATGCAGACATTTCAAGAATGTTTGGGTAAATTGGTAGTACATGTTATTGAAATATACGACTCATTTCCTCAGGCATACATGAAAATTTCAATAAGATTTAGAAGAAACTTGAACGCATTATAAATCATATGGTTTTGGGTCAAACTCAATACAAAATTATAAAATCTTAAAAAGTCTCTTTCTTTAAACCTTCATGTACGTAAGTCTTGGAGAATTTCATTTTATACAAAATTTTAAATATTGCTGCTACAAGTTATTAATTGCTCAATAGGAGACATTTCATACTATGTAGTGTACACATATGCAGGAATAGCAACCAAATCACCCTCTTCATCTTTAGGTAAATTGTTAGCAATGCTACAGAAATATGCACTCATTGCCTCGGCCAAACAAATATTTGACTGTGTAATTAACAATTAATAAACTTCATTGGCTGCAATGTGGTATGAAAATTTCAATACGATTCAAAAGAAACTTGAATGCACTTTACGAAAATTTCCATTTGCTCTTCCACGAAGTTCTAGGAGGAATAGAGCCTACACTTGTGAGTATAAATAGATGATATAGGTGCCATAGATTAAAGGCAAAGCACAAGAAGACTGTTTAGCAATATATATCACAAAATGAGTTCATCACAGCAACCCAAAAATTTGCCTATTGGCTATCCACGTTGCCCTACAGGGACTACTTCGAATCCTCCACCCTCAACTTCAAGTATTGGAGATAGTATTGGCTATGGCTCTCGGCCACCTCCCAGAAATAAAAAAAGTGAATAAAAGAAATGATTCATGGAGGTATGGGTAATTTAACCAGATTCTTTCTCTCTTTCCTTTTAAATTTTTCTAAAATTGTATTAAGAGTATTATCAAATTCTGTCTAGACTCTAGGTCATATCTCTCCGTAAAATGATTTTAAAGGTTATATATGTATATATGCATATTCTTTACTTTTATACGTTCCATTAAGTTGTAAGCGTCTCCAAGCATTGGAGAGTTTAGCTCGTTTTTAGTCACAGTTTTTATAATTACTATTATAATTATAGTTAAATGTATACCAGAGCCAATCTGGATCCTATTAAGTTAGTCTCTCTCTATACTAATTCTTCATTTTAATTTTATGTAGGTTCGTATGGATGTGGGACCAATGAGCCGGAAGGAAAATCTATTTATTGAATCTTTAGTTCTTTTGTTTGTATTTATGTCTTATTTGCCGTTTGTTTACTTTCCAGCAAATTAAAGAGATTACATCTCTTTTTATTTGCACTTAAGTAGTTTCAGAGTCTTTAATATTATGTGTTTATGGCTTGCTTATCCATATCATCAATATTTCTTGTAAATAATGTAAAATAATTTATGGAGTGTGTTTTTCATCAAGGTTAAATATCGAAATAGTTATAGATATTTCAAGAATTTGGTGATATTTGTCCAAACAAATATTTGAAATGACATTTTTATTTTAAAATTATCAATTTACAAATTGTTTAAAGCCAGCAAAATGGTTCCATGTTATAAGTGGGGCTTGATCCAAAAATACTACTGACTTAATAAGTGGATCGATAAAATTATACTATGAGTTAGATCTAATAGAAGGGACTCAATCTTTTACAAAATAATGAACCAAGGGGTTGGGTATGGAATTTTCAAACCAAGAAATATATGTTTAATTATGCATGCCTTATTATTCTTGTTGTCAATAATATGTGGTATGCGAGAAATAATTAAAGGTAGGGGAAAAATTTATGTTGGGAAAAAGTCAGCGTGATCAATCGTGTTAAATAATATTGATTTTTGATCAAAAATATAATATTGTTGTTAAAGGAATATTTCGCGACATTAGATTAACCCAGAAAGGATATCTTCTGGAAAAACATGATGTACCAGAAAGAAAAGAAAGAGACGTATTCCAGGATATTTTCTTGAAAATAATCAACAAAAACCAGGGGATAATGATTAGTTTTAAATCGGCTCAAAAAACTGATCAGAGCATAAAGTCGGATTAATAATGATAGATCACAACAGACATGCATATATTTGAATCAGTCAAATGGAATGGGCCTGTATTGTGAAATGAAAAGACCTGACTCAATCAGTCTTCCCAACAAGGGTTATTAAGATTACTCCATCTTATATAATATATGCTTCACTAATAACGTTTCTCTTATCCTTGGTAATTATATATATATAATCGATCTATCTCAAAAGTTTGTAATACATATTTGGCTCGCACTCACAGCGATTTCTAACTCGTCCTTTCTCCTTTATAGGAAAAGACAACCTTGACCACCAATAGCTGACTGTTGATAAGCATGTGCATCCCATAAAATGTTAAATGGTAAATAAAAATTGTTCTTCTGACATTAAAAAACAATGCATGCTCTAGAACTTTCTTCTATTTATAATATATTTCACTACAACAATCTCTTCAAATAGCGACTGAAATTTTTTACTGATTCTCACTAAATTAATAAACAACTGTTGCCAAATTTCAGTAGGAAAATAATTTTTTTGAATAATATATTATGAATAGAACATTACGATTGAGAAAGCTACTGAGTTTGAACAAAAAACCTACCACAAAACTAACTGATATTAGTAGGTAAAAGTGTGGCGCGGGTTAGACAGCCCCCCGCCACAAGGTGTTGCGTGGTGAATTTTCCCTGAGCCAACATTTATAGTGCAGGGGAACATAACACACGCCACATGTGTAGCGTAGGGCATGCTCCTCTGCGCCACACCCTGTGGCACAAGGCAGCATCGCCCTCGCCACAGTTATGACACCAGGGGAAGCTCCTCCCCACCACAAGGTGTGGCGTGGGGAAGCCTGCCCTACGCCACACATTGTGGCGTGGGTGAGCCTCACCCGTGCAACACCTTGTGGCGCGGGGCTGCCTCACTCGCACAGCACTTGCATTCTCGCCACCCCCCCACACTTGCATTTTTAATTTACATTAATTTATTTTTTTTGCACACTTACATTTTTAATATTCTCAAATTTACATTAATTTATTTTTTTTAGAAAACATATATTTAAAAAGTTTTTTTGTGGAATAATAAGTATATTATTACCAAGAAAAAAATGATACTAAACAAAGTACAAAACATATTACCTTTTAGTATACAACGAAAATTAGTCATCACTTTCTGTTCTCTCTTCACTTCCTTGTTCATTTGTATCTGTCTCTTGGTCCTCATCCTCATCTTCACTCTATTCGTCATCCTCTTCTTCTTGATCTTCCTCTTCTTCAAATCTTCTTTCTATATATTGTCCTTCTTCCCTTAAATTTTCGTTAAATAAATTGCTATCAACATTAGAAACATGAGATTCTTCATTTTGGTAGGTAACTTCCAGACTTTCTTCATTTTCTACTAGACTTCTGGACTTGGTTTTGATAACAACCCATTAGTCAGATTTGTCTCTTATTCTAATTGGATAAGGAACAAAATATACATGTATTGCCTGTTGCGTAAACACAAAAGGATTAAATTTTTCATATCTCCTTGTATGCTTAATCTCTATGATTCCATAGTCTAGGTGTACCCTAGTCCCATGATTCAACATGTTAAGTTCTCAAGTTAACACTAATTTGGTACTTTTTATTTAATGATTTTACCTTCAATTTATCTAAACATGTTTACTCTGAAATGATTTTTGTCCTCTTAATTACCTCTTGAACTTTAAAGGCTTTTTGCATATTTCTTATCTTAAATCTCAATTTTTACTATTGATTTGTGCCATTTTTGTGAATCCTATGCAAGGTCAAAAGTTGTGAGTCAATTGAGGAAAGGAAGCCTTAGAGTTGCTGAGTAAAGAAGCCAAAGAAGCTAAGAATGGAAATCCTTGCTAATGTCATGTTTCTGCCACTCACCGCTGTAGCGGTGAGTTCTTACCGCTGCAGCGGTAGTTCATCCGCTGCTTCCCTCAGCGATGCGCTGAAGATTTTCGTAGTTTATGTTTTTCTGCCTTCCACCGCTGCAGCGGTGAAATATTCCCACTGCAGCGGTGGAGCTCAAAATCAGTACAATTGAATCTGCATTATCCCGCTGCAGCAGTGAATTCATACCGCTGCGCAGTGAAACCAAAAAGTCAGCTTTTCAGAAAGGCTTTAAATAGCTTCCTAGGTTATTTTCAAATGGGATTCTGATCCGAGGGAGAAGGGGAAGCGCCGTTTTGGCTGAGAAGAGCAAGGGGAACCTAATTTTCAAGGCTTGGGGAGCTCAATCCATCATCCCACTTCAGATTCATGGCCATCTTTATCCCTTTTTCTGCTTTCTGCTGTTTATTTTCTATGAGTAGCTAGATTTTCTATCTAGGGTTAGTATGAACTTGACTCCTGAATAGATTTTACATTCTCTCATGTATTTACAACCTTATTTCAATTAATATAAGTCTTTCTATCCATTTTATTGTTGCGTTATATGGACTTGATCAATCTATATGTATGCTTGTTGCTGTCTTCGAACTCGAGAGAGGGAGGTGAGAGTAGAACACTGAATAGGAAGGACGAGTACGTGAACCTTACTAAGTATTTTCACTTGTTAGCTAATAGGAATGTTAGTTAATCTCGTTTAATCAAAGCTAGGTTGGTTGTATTAGGCTTAGCCCACACAAGGAATTGCGTAGGAGTTGAGTAACTTAATTGAGATTCGGGAGGATTCTTTTAAGTTATTAGAATAACCTAGGATTAACTTATAGGGTTGAATAAGTTGCGAGTGCGTGAGAGGGGTTTTGTAATTTCTAGAATGGAGGAGAGGGATTAGTGACCCTAGGCTTTAATTAGACTATTTCATCAGTTTTTGCATTGTTTACTGTTATTAAAAGAAAACTCATAAATATTTAATATTATTGATTTTATTTTATCGTTCATTGGCTAAAGCTATCTTCAATCCAATTGTTTCATCCAACTAATTCAATTAAATTTCTTGGGTACTTAGTCGCTTAGTCCTCGTGGGAACGATACTTTTACTCTCAAATCACTATATTACTTGTACGATTGGTGCACTTGCCAAATCGTCTAACACAACACTGGATCAAACTAGTCACAGTAAAACAAAATAATCTTTTTGTCAGGTTCTCCAAAATACTATAATTGTACCATCTGTTTAAGGATGCCAAAATAATTATTTTCTCCACCACCTTCTCCAGTGCCTGTAACACAAACTCCACTGTTGATTGTCTTCTTCTTAGTGCTACAATCATCAATATAAAATTTGTGTCCATTCACAAAATATATTGGCTGTGTCTCTGCCTCTCTAAATGGTCCCCATGCCAAGTCCCTCACATTTGGATCATTAAATACATGAGGTTGAGTTTGCACCAAGTTAAAAGTTATAAATGAATAATTGATTAATTAAGGCACACTATATTAAAAATGACCCACTATACAATTAATTCAATTAAATTAGGAGGCCACTTACAAGGCTTTTGAACCATGAAAGAGTGTAATTAGACAAGTGTTTCAATATCTGCATCACTAAAATGAGGATTTAAATTTCTGTGGTATTGTTCAAAATTGCTGTTGTAAAAAACCAAACTTAGTGAGTATACATAGTAGATATACAATGTTTAATTGAATAATAAAAGTGGGAAATAGAATGTGTTCTTACTTGAGATATGGCTTCACTTCATCACAATTGAGAAAAACGTAAAGTTGAGCTATCATATATTCTCTATCATTTAAAAATTTAGTGACTCTCTTGCCAGAGGGACGTCCAACTTGGTCAAAAATTGTTAATGTCGTTGGTTGACTAGTCTCCTCCTGCATACAAGGATTCCAACTAACTCTTGTTTTTAATGAATTTACGTATGACCCAAAATAATAAAAACAAAAGTATGATGTCTCTTGTGCCAAGTATGCTTCGCAAATAGAACCTTCCACCTAAGATTTATTCTTGACTGTCTTCTTAATTTTGTTTTAAAACCTTAACAAAATGAAAGGGATAGTTTGTTAGATTTTAATAAATATAAACTAAAATAATATAAAGAAGAGAAACTAATTAACAATTCAATACCTCTCAAAAGAATACATCCATCAATATTGAACTGGTCCACAACTCGAGTCTCATACGAGAGATGGACAGGTAAATGCTCCATTAAGTTAAAAATTCTAGGAGGGAAGATTCTTTCTAGCTTGCAGAGAATGACAGGAGTGTTGTGCTTCATTTGTTGTAGCTCGTTCACTCTCAACTTTGTTGAACACAAATCTTTGAAAATTGACTTATTTCAGTGAGAGACCACCAAAGTTGCTTTGACAAAGCGTTGAATGCAATCGGTAGCAAATATTCTATGAAAATATGACAGCCATGGCTCTTTAGTCCGAACAACTTTCCGTTCTTCATGTCAACACATCTTGACAGATTTGAAGAATATCTATCAGGTATTTTTAATCCTTTGACCCACTCACATATGGCCCTTCGTTGCTCTAGCGTAAATGTGTATTTAGCCTTTTGGCTTTATCACTCTGTCATTTCCTTGTAACTCTAAATTATAACGCTTTCAGTACACCACAAATCATCCACAACTCTATAAATAATCACGTTTACTCCCTTAATTTCCCACTTTCCACTCCTCCCTTCTCACTCACAACTCAACCCTATATTACTTACTCATAAAGTTTGTCATGGAGCATTCCTATTTGAGAATGACTACTTTAATTTCCTGAGGACTTCTTGTCACAGTTGTTGGTTTATGATGTGTAGACATGTATAACAGTATCTTAGAACTGGTTTCATAGCTTTCTTCATAAAACTTTTAAAGAAAATCACATGCAAAGAGCTAACACATATTCTCCTTTTATTTTGCTATCTTTTCCAAGCTCAAATCGTCTAAGGTCATTCATTGATGTGTATGACACGAGTGCTCGGTCAATTCGAAGGCTTGACATTGATGAAGGTTGGTCCAATAGATGCTCAAGTGTCAAAGTGGTTGGATACACAAATGGTCAAATTCTGCTAAGAGGTAAAAGGCCACATCGTCATCACCGACTGCTTCTTCTCAACCTAGTCACCAGAAAGATGTGAGATGCTTGGCTTCATCAGAGGTTGGTTGCTAATTAATTATAGTTAAATCATAATTTTTTGTATGAGTATTGATAATATAGATTTTTTTGTCAGGAAAAGCTAATTTTTATCTTGCTTATGATATATATCGAGAAGATTTTGTTGTTGTGTGCTACTACTTAGCTAAGCAAATTGTGGTGGTCACAAAATTATACTCACGAGAACTCCATTGGCTCTCTGCTCAACAAACTCCTTGGGGCGATGAAGCACTTTATGTAAATATTTTTGTTTTCCATAATTTTACTGTGTGGCTATCCCTAGATAATATGCTATAACTGTAGTTGTGTATGACATACAACATGATCATTTCCAATCTTTGCTTATTCCGATACTTCCTTTTGAAGACTTGCAAGTAGTTGAACACAAAAATGTCCTGAGCGTCATCTTTTTTTTATAACATTACCTTCAAGGGAATATTTTGCAACTATGGACATGCAATATAGTCTACTGTGATCCACAGTCGTGAAATATTGTGTGGTCTTTACATATTCCACTACGTGCTAATCCATCTCTGGCCCATCCTTTATGGTGAGTTATTGGTTTTCGACGTGTCTGCTATAATGGAAGACGAGGAGGAAGATGAGGATCCTAATAGAATTACACGTTCTTACAAATTTAGCATGGTAGACGCTACGGTCGAACTAACATTACCAAACATATTTGGGACTTGGCAGACCCCGAACCATACTTATTTTAGTAATGCCTACATTTTTTTCCAACCTTCATGTAAATTAAATATGTACTACTCTTATTTTGAAATAAATTTATATATGCTTAATTGGATTTTACCTAAACTTATTTATGTATTATTAAGTATTAACCATAGAAGTACAAGTTACTGAAGACAAAAAAGAAAAAATAAAGACGAGTACTTTTGAAATAATGATCATAAAAGTTATTTTAAAAAAGTAAAAAATTCGAACTTGATGCATTGACACACAAGTTAATGAAGACCTTGTGTATATATATCTCAAGCCATTCACCTTTTCCTCACTCCCACACCACTCACACGCCACTTTCTTCTTTGTTAACAGTGAAGGATCTTTCACTCAGACTTCCAAGAGAAAAGGTTCTTACACACTCACTACTTAGTCTGATGCTCAAACTCATTTTGTTTTTTTTTTCCTATTTGCATTATTCTCATTTTGTTTGTTTCCCTTGGCAGTGTTTGTTGTAAGCATGGCAGAGTCACTTTTTAGTAATGCATACTTTCCTGAAAATATCATGCTTGATATTCTATCTCGAATTTCTATTGATGATTGTAAAAATTTGATGTTAGTATCTAGAAATTGGTACAATAACTTTCACAACATTTTTGTTTTCAAAAAAGCCTGTTGCAAAAAAGCCAAAGCAACAGATTCATTTTACCCGTTACTGCCTTGGCCATGTTGATCATATGGGAAATCTCGTTTAGATATCCTCCATGTAGGAGACGGGTTAATGCACACACTCTAGCTTCCTCCCTCGTTACAGTATAAGCACCACAATATTCATGCACACCACACTATTAGAGCACTCAGGACAATAAATGGCTGGATATTGCTCCAAGGCAATTATGTATAGAAACCTCACCAACTAGTGATTTTAAACCCAATGACACGAAGATGCCTAAAAATCACATCGCCTTTTATACGTTACTTTTGACATTTTTTTCTCATGCTTGATTTTCTACAAGAAATAGTTGTACTGACATGTACTATTCTTTTAGGTGTTACTAAATATTGTCTTTCATGTAATGTAGACATGCAAGACTTTGTTATTATATGTTATTGTCATGAAAATAACATTGTGCAAGTGGCCAAATTATATCTGGAAAGAACGGAGTTCAGGAGGCTTAAATCTTAACCAGAGCAATGTCCACTTCAAGTTGTGACCACATCATACTCTTATCTTGCGATTGACAATTTCATAGCCTCTCTATTTGTAATATCTGATGGGGAAGGCTATTTGGTCATACACAATGTATCTGATGATACGTTCAGATCCTTAATTGTCCCATCAAGTGCAATGAATGAAAACTATAAGTTGGTAATCTACAAAATGGTTTAGGGATCATATTTTTTGGTGAGCAACAATGTCGAGGAACTATCATCGAATTATGGACATGCAACATAATCACCATTGATCCCCACTCATGGAACTTAGTCTCTCTTTTGATTTCAATGATAGCTCAGAAGCATTCCTATGGCTTCCGAATGACGAGTTCTTGATTGCAGATGAATCAGATGGGAATGGCGAATGGGAAGACAAGCCTTGGGCCATCAATTTTTACACATTAAAGGATGATTGGCAGAGACCATTCAAATATGTAAACACAGACCTAGAACTTTATAGTTGTAATGCATATATTGCCACTTTTTTATAGTATATGAGTAAAATGAATGACTAATATATCTGAATGTAATTTTTATTATATGTTAAAATTTATTTTTATTTCTAAAAAATATTTAAAAAATACATCCTACTTGTCAACAATTTTAAATAAGTAAAAAAAATTACAAGTTAAAAAAATAAATAAAACAAGACTATACTCATTAAATAATTAAAATTAAAAAAATTGTAAATTGAAAAAAAATCAATGCACTGAGGTGACCCCTGGTTGTCTGCACTGAGGGCCTTGTGGTGCCCTTGGTTCAATCCCCTGCACTGAGGGGTCACCTCATTGCAAAGCAATCCACTGCATCAAGGCACTTAATTTTTTTCTTATTAATAAAAAATAAAAATTTATTTTATATTAAATTTTATAAATTAAAAAAATAAAATTTCATCATAGTTGAAAAAATAACAACTTTTTTATAAACAATTTAATTTTTTTATTGAAAACAAATGTAAATAATAAACTAAATATAAATTAAATTTAAAAGATATATAAAATTAACTGGGGCTAGTTTTAACATATATAAAAGATATATAAAAGTTCATATGAAATTTAAAAAATTATACAAATAATAGGTCCCATACAGTTATTATAAAATAACATCTACCATACAATTATTACAAATAGTTGCTCTGTCTGTTCATCTTCTCTGTCTCCTGCTTCTTTTTCTTGTCTTTGCTCTCTCTGCCTCCTCCTGATCCTCTTCTCCTAGCTTGGTCCAGCAGCGTTGCTTGGGGTAGCAACATTAGTGGCACTTGCTTCCTCGTCCTGATGTTTAGACCCCTGTGACATTTCAACATGCATCTGTGCGAATTGTCTCTGGTTCCTCTGTCTCATCCTCCCCTGTATCAATTTCATTTCATGTCGGGCCATAGGAATGAACTGTTCATGGTGGAAATGTAATGGATGCACGTTCTTGGGCTCACTCCTAATAATTTCAACAGGTTCTAAAGGATAGACTTGTTGTAAGTCTGAGTAAATCTTAAGAAGAAGAGTTGAAAAAATACAAGAAAAGGATGAGAAGACTAAAAAATGGACTCACTACCATGGAGAGCAGACTAAATGCAGTCCAAGAATTTTGTCCACTACATCCACCTTTATAGGGATTTTATGCAAGTTCTAGTCAACTAGGGGAGGCAAAAGTGTATCGGCTAGAAATAACTTCTTTAAGTAATGTAACAAATTTTTTTATTCCACTGGATATTCTAGTATCTGACAACATCCAATGTAAGGATGAGGAAAATGATGGGTATGGACAAGATGATGATGAAGCATAGATTTATCTTAGACAAATTAAACGTAATTTATTTGTATTAATATAATAGCTTATTTTTTTAGTGTTTAATACAATTTATTCAATTTTCTGTTATTTATTATTTTTTAAACATATAAACAATTTAGAATAAATAAAATATTATCTAATAAAATAAGAAACAACTTATTTAATGATTTACAAATAAATTTGTAATAAAATAGGTAACAACTTATTTAGTATTTCTCTAATTCTCTTCTCTCATTAAATAATAGAAACATAATATATATATATATATATATATATATAAAGTAAGTGCATGAGTGTTTACATACATGAGTGTTTCCCTTCTATTATTTATTATTTCCTTTCTTGTGTATTTATGTAAATATATTTACGTGCCTTTCAAAAATTTTAGATTGCCGCCAAAATATATCTATTAACACCATTGTCTCAAAGTCTTATCTCTTATTGCTTCATCTTTTCATTTCTTTCTTTCAGCTCATTGTTCAGCTCCTACTATTCAACTTTTCTCTTTTTGCTCATTATTCAGCTTATTACTCATGTGCTATACTTGTAACTTTACTTCAGTGTTTTCTATTTTTAGCGTTGTGTATTTTTTAGCTTTTATCTTCCATTCTTATCTTTTTGTTCAGTTTTTTCTTCTCTTTTGTCTCGTCTCTTAGTGTTGTACTATATATTAATTCTAACAAAATTCTTTATGTACTTGTAGAAGATTGTAAGTGCAGTTGAATAAAGTAAAAATTTCATAGAAAGTACGAGAGAGCAGACTGGATTTATTACAGAATGTAGAAAGTGGAGTTGAATAAGGTCAAAGTTGCAAACTAGATTTATTGCTAAAGAATGGATTTATTGCAGAATGTAGAAAGTGGAGTTGAATAAAGTAAAAATTGCAGACTAGATTTATTGCAGAAGAATGGATTTATTGCTGAAGGTAGAAAGTGGAGTTGAATAAGGTAAAAGTTGCAAGACTAGATTTATTGCTGAAGACTGGATTTAGTGCTGAAGGTAGAAAGTAGAGTTGAATAAAGTAAAAATTTCAGAAAGTACAAAAGAGAACGATACTGCAACTGGATTTATTGAGCATTATGTATGTATTCATTGAGCATTATGTAAGAAAGTAAAATGTGAAATTGAATAAGGTCAAATTTTACAAAGAGGACGAGACATGTATTCATTGAGCATTTCAAAAGAAAGAAAAATTATGTCAAAAACATACCATTAAAATAAAATATATTTATATATTAAAAAAATAAAGTTGATATCTTAACCCAATGAATCATCTATTTTATAAAAGTGATATACATATTGATAATTTAATTTCTTTAAAGTTAATAATTTATAAATAAATTCTTTTTGTAAATTTATAAGTTATGTGAGTGTAATAATAATATGAATATAAAAATCACTAATTTCTTATTTTTGATAAATAAAACATAATAAAAAAAATTACCAGAAAAATAAATATTTTTAACAATAAAAACCAATAAAAAAATTATTGTGTAGCAGAAAACAAAAAAATTAATATAAAATTTATGGCTAGGTTAGCTCAGGTGGTGTCCACCCGAGTAACCATGTGTTGCTTGGGTGGAGTCCACCCGAGCAGAAGCAAGTTGCTTGGGTGTTGACCACCAGATCAACCACCTGAGCAAGCTAACAAGAGCACTAGAGCTTTCTCTTAGGCAGTCACAAGTAGTTTCCGACTAAAAAATGTAGACGTAAAAATAGTTTCTAACTGAGAACACAGATGTAAAAATGTAGTAGTATTTTTTTTTAGTCAGAATTTATTCATTTTCTTATTTCTGACTATACATTTAACTACTGGACCGTTTTAGTAGGAAATGTATTTTTTCCTACTGAATCTGATCAGTTTAATTGTTGTAGTGTTTATGGTTATATCCTTTTTTTAATATTAAATAGAAGATGTCTCAGCATAATTTCACAAACCATTTTGGTCGACCAAACTTCAGCACATGTGCATTTGACCATTTATTGTTGAAATTTAAACTTGATTTGTGACCCAATATTTTGTAGTTTTTGTAACGAGTCATGATCCAAATTTTAAACTCATCATATCTAAGGCCAATTGTCTAGAAAATACAAAGAATTATCTAGTATATCTAGAATAAGTCTAAATATCTAGATTTTTCTTTATTAATGTAGAGTAGGTAGTAGTTGGGAAGATGAATTTAATGTAGGACTAGAGTTATCTCATGATTCCTATAAATAGGCTAAGAGTCTACCATTTTCTACCAACCTAAGAAATTGAGAAATAATAAGTTCTCTCTTGTCTACCATTTGTTTCATTCTCTTTATTCTCCAAATTCCTTTATAAAAGGATATCTGGAATCCTCTTCCTTTCAGCAAAGCAGTATCAGAGCCAAGAGTCATGGTGAGCAATAGTATGGCTTCCTTTCAAGTTTCTATGCTCAACAAGAGCAACTATGACAATTGGAGCATCAAGACCAAGGCTCTCCTTGGAGCACATGATGTTTGGGAGATCATTGAAAAATGCTAGTGAGCCATAAGATGAGGCATCACTATCCCAACCACAAAGGGATAGCCTGAAGGATTCAAGAAAAAGAGACAAGAAAACTCTCTTCCTCATCTACCAAGCACTAGATGGTGATGGCTTTGAGAAGATTGCAAGTGCAATTACTGTTAAGGAGGCATGGGAGAAGCTTCAAACCTCTTGTAAGGCGGCTAAGCAAGTGAAAAATGTACGTCATCAAACATTAAAAGGCAAGTTTGAATCTTTACATATGAAAGAGTCCAAGTCCATTTTCGACTATTTCTCAAGGGTATTGGTTGTCTCCAATCAAATGAAAAGAAACCGCAAAAAGTTAGAAGATGTGAAAAGAATAGAAAAGATATTATGTTCATTATATCCAAAATTTGAGCAATTTGTTATGACAATTGAAGAAACAAAAACATAGAAGAGATGATTATAGACCAAATAATGGGGTCATTGCAAGCATATGAAGAAAAGCATAAGAAGGAATTTGATATCGTGGAGCAACTTCTCAAGATGCAAGTGTGTTCAAGGAGAAAGAAGAAAGCTTCAACAAAGAGCATGGTCAACATGGAAGAGGTCATGGCTGAGGACGAGGTCAAGGTCGAGGTCAAGGACATGGATGAGGAGGTTTTGACAACAATGGAAATAGAGGAGAAAGCTCAACAAGAGGTCATAGGAAAAGTAATTCAAGGTATGACAAATCTCAAGTCAAATGTTACAATTGCCAAAAGTTCGATCACTATGCTTCACAATGTAGATTTTCCAAGGAGAAAGTAGAAGAGAAGACTAACTACATCAAAGATAAAAACCAAGAGGAGGAAACTTTATTCCTAGCGTATAAAGGAGATTGTGGCAAGCAAGACCACACATGGTACCTTGACACTAGAGCAAGCAACCATATGTGTGGAATAAGAGAAATGTTTGTGGAACTTAGTGAATCTATAAATGACAATGTTTCCTTTGGGAATGAATCCAAGATTTCAATGAAAGACAAAGGTAAAATTCTAATCCGATTGAAAAATGGAGAACATCAAATTATTTCAAATTTTTACTATGTGGCCAACATGAAAAATAATATCTTGAGTCTTAGGCAACTTCTAGAAAAAAGGCTATAATATTCACATAAAAGATTATAGTCTAACTATAAGAGATGAGAAAAATAATTTGATCACCAAGGTACCAATGTCAAGAAATAGAATGTTGTTGTTAAGTATTAAAAATGATTTAGCAAAATGTCTCAAAGCTTGCTGCAAAGATATAACTTGGCTTTGGGATCTTCGTTTTAGGCACTTAAATTTTGGTGGATTGGAATTGCTATCAAAGAAAGAAATGGTGAGAGGATTGTCTTCCATCAATCATCTTAACCAATTGTGTGAAAGATATCTACTTGGAAAACAATTCTGAAAGAGCTTTCGAAATGAATCAAACTCAAGAGCACAAAAACCTCTTGAGCTCATACATACCATTGTTTATGATCCAATCAAGCCAAGTTCCCTTGGTAAGAGTAACTATTTACTTCTTTTCATTGTTGTATTTTCAAGAAAAAACTTGGGTGTATTTCTTAAAACAAAAATCAAAAGCATTTGGAGCCTTTAAGGCTGTAGAGAAAGAAAGTGGATTGGAAATTAAGTCTATGAGATTTGATTGAGGAAGTGAGTTCGCTTCTTATGAGTTTCAAAAATTTTGTGAAGAACATGGAATTTGATGACTGCTAACTGTTCCAAGATGCCCCTAACAAAAGAGGAAGAGTAAAACAATTCTCTACATGACATGAAGCATATTGAAGAGAAAAAGACTTCCAAAGGAATTTGGGGATGAAACTGTAGCATGTGCAGTCTACATGTGTCTGCACTTATACAATCTCTAATGCCACCTAAATGCATGGATCCTGGAACATTCACAAGTCCCATCATAACCGGTAATATGGAGTTCTCCAACGCCATGCTGGATTTGGAAGCATCGATCAATGTTACGCCAAAATCTATTTACTCTAGCCTACAAATTGGAACCCTTTCACTAACCTGAGTGGTAGTACAATTAGCCAACCAGAGCATGACATATCCAGCAAGTGTCCTAGAAGATGTTTTGGTAATAGTAAAGGACTTAATATTTCCTACTGATTTTTATGTTTTTGACATAGAGAATGATAATACTCCCAGTCATGCACCATTGATAATTGGTAGACCTTTTCTGAAAACAACAAAAACCATTATCAATGTGCATGAAGGGACTTTATCTACAAAATTTTCTAGAAAAAAATTGATTTTAACATTTTAAATGATACGAACCCATGGATGATCATTCTACCTTACATATTGTGAATTTCTAGGATTTTTTTAGTTGATGAGGCATGTGCAAATTTTCAAAATGAATTGATCTCATATTTTCTTGAATTTGTTGATTTGGTGGATGTTTTTAACTATGATTATGTTGGTTATGCATTTTGTCAAGAATGTACTGAAATTGAGAAAATTTTAAGTCTTGACAATTCTAACTTTGATTTTGATTTTGATTCTGGCTATGTCACTACAAAATAAAAAAAGGACTTCCGGTGGCGACTCTTCAGTGGTGACAAAAAATTTGTCACTGAATGTCCACTTTTAGTGGCGACACTAAAAGTCGTCACTGAAAGTGAAACTTTTGGTGGTAACATCAAGACTTTCAATGGCCATTTATTTTAAGGCGTCACCACAAGTCTAACTTTCAATGACAACCTTAAATGTCGCCACCGAAAGTCAAACTTTCTATGGTGACTTAGTCTCACTTTTAGTGACAACTAAAAAAAATAGCCACTGAAAGTGAACTTATCAGCAAAATGCAATATATAAGACTCAGACCTTGATCTTATGGTAATCTAGCACATATTTGCCATTTGATCACCGAGTCTTGAATGTTTATTGTACTAAAAGTTAAATAAATTTTAATTTTTAAATATTTTTAAATAAAATACGAATTGATTAAGGGTTTTGAAAAATTAATAGGTTTTATGCGTCTTTATATTTTATGATTATTTTTTTTACTATGATAGAATCATATATTTGAGATGAAAATTTCTATATCTGATTCTGCAATGAAGTTTTTGTTTATATTTGTGCATCTCCAATGAAGATATTTGTGATGTATTTTTTTCCCTTAAACTCTAATTTCATCTTAGAACCATCTAAGATGAAATTTCAGCTAATTAAAGACAGAAAATTTTATTTTAGATTTCCATTTTTAGTGTGTGAAATTATTATATTTATCTAATTTTTATTTTTATATGAATTGTTCGAGTAATTTCTACAAGTCTAATTTTTCTTATGCAAAAGTATAATTTTTTTTAAATCCTTGTATGTTGCAAAAATGCAATGCGCTTGGTGCACTTAGAAAACATTAAAAGTCTCTAGCTTTCAACATGAAAACCATTTTAGAGTTGCCACCAAATTTTTTATTTTAAGGCAAAACTTTGAAAAAACTATGTTTTGGAAGATAAAGCCCAATCTACGAACATAGGATGATTTCCGGAGTTTGATTGTGAATAGGGAAGATATTAGGTACCTCACAACACACGTGCTAAAAATGTTTACTTTGAATTAACTGTGAAGAATTTGATGATATGGCCTTCGAATTTTCCAAATTACCCTTTACTACAGCATGGCCATGAAGATGCTAAAAAGAGGAAAAAACCAGAGTATTTACTAAAAGGGACTCGACCTAGGGCCTACCTAAGGCTTACGTCTCCATGAAAATGGCATTAAAGTCCACATAATTCGGGATATTGAAATGCGACAAAGGGCAATGAGAAGGGCTTCTTTTGGTAAGAAAAACTGAGGAGTTCAGAAATAATCATCTTCATAAATCAAAAGGTGCTTAGAAGATATCATTTATGTTTGACCTTATGAAAACAAATTATTTTGAATTTTCACTCTTCCCATTTTAAGGACTCACAAGCACAATTTTCTCCAAGAACCAAAACAAAATCTTAGGAGAATTTACGCCAGTACTGACTTTGTCAAAAAGAATTTCTCACATACTAATTATTCAAAACTATTTCTAGGGATACTAACTTTTTGTCAAATTCGACCAGCACATAGTCGAATTACATGTAAAATTTACAGAGAATTTGACCAGGCCTTGGTCGAATTCTTCCAGTGTAGTAGTTGAATTCAACCAGGCCTTGGTCGAATTTAACCTATAATTTCTTTTTTTAATTTTCGTGTACATATAATGATATATGTTTTGATTATTCTATATATATTTCAATTTTTTTATTTGTTGATGATTTATTTTTATTTATTTTTTATTTATTTTTTATTTTTTAATTGATTTTTTTATTTTTTTATTTTTTAAATGATTTAATATTTTTAACAATTTAAAATATTTTAAAATTAACTTTAATAAATTTTTTATTTTTTTTCAAGATTTTAAGAATATTCCTAATTTTTTTTTAAGTTTTAAT
Source organism: Biancaea sappan (assembly GCA_037074585.1). NCBI lineage: Eukaryota > Viridiplantae > Streptophyta > Magnoliopsida > Fabales > Fabaceae > Biancaea > Biancaea sappan. Next base: position 4,158,711 of record CM073496.1, on the reverse strand, counting down.
GAATCAATAATTGAAAATATATTAATACTATTTCTTTTAAGTTTTTAATTTTTCATTTTAATTATAGTTTTTAATTTTGTATAAATTTATCATATATTTATACAAAATAAATGTATAATTTTTTTAATTACAATTTTTAATTTTTTTATTAAATCATATTTTTTTAATATTTTTTCTCTCCACCATAACTCACATACAACAAAATAACAGAACAAAATTTTTGAATGAGAATTTTTTATAAATCTCATTAGATAATATAATCGTATAAATAAAATATTATTTAATCTAATTGGTCTGGTATGACAAGGTGAGATGGGCATGTTGATCGATTATGCCCAATTTTTTTATAGATTCCATATAGTGAAAGTTCCCCATGTTGATGATTGAATTTCATTTTTTTTATTCTTTTTAGTTTCTTGATAAATTTCATATATCATGTAGGTTTTTTTTGAATAATGTGTGTATAATTAATTATGGTTTCATTATTGATTTAATGAATATGGCAAATATTTATTTTTATTATTTTTTGAAGATTTGGATAATATTCATAATTTTTTAAGTAAATAAAAACATGAAATTAACATCAAATATAATTAAAAATTTGATATAAAATAAAATTTATACAAGAATACATGCAATAAATAATAGTAATGCAAACCAGTTCTACAACGACACCTAGCGACACGCCTCTTTCCTTAGCCGAGTGCTTGATTCTCCTCTTCCTGATCGTTATCTTCGTCCGAATCACCATCTTCGGTCAAGCTTGAATTATTGTTGGGTTTAGCATAATGTCTTGGTGGAGTCTGATAGATCGAGCTTGGATTGACCTCATCCCCTTTCCCAGTGCTCGATCAAGCTTCGGATGTCACAAACCTACCACCACGTCCCCCTCACATCTTTCTGCCTCACCTACCTCAGGGTGGCCTTTGTACTGGAATATGTGGTAGTGATAAGCCTTGTGCTGTTGGAGCTAGATATTCTGTGGTGTAGTCTCTTCGTTTCCCAAGAGTTTGTAGGATCTTGTCACTATTCAATGTCATATAATCCAATGGAACTGCTGGTTCCTACAGATCGTGTATGCGCAATGCGATCACTAGAGTAGCCTGTAAATAATACAATAAACAAAATTATACCATGTATCCATCGGTGGTGTTTGAAGCACAAATCCATCGCCATGTGCAGAGCCAAAATCATTGCAAGTAATGAGAGTTTGGTCCCAAAGGCTGCTCCAATAGTGTTATAATGGATATGCATACTTGATTTAGCCACTGGTCCTACGTTTGGATGAACCCAGTATGCTCTACCATCCAGTTAGTATCAGTTTTTCCAGTTAACTTTTTAAGATGTTATTCCCCTAAGTTAGTTGGTAGTTTCGGTAATGATTGTTCCATCTTAAATTGACGCATGACTCGATCAGTGATATCTTAGCCTATTTGCATTTTCATCTGTAGAAATTCTCCAATTTTATTACACTTTGTGATTTATATTGGGTCTAAATCAATTTTGGATGAAAAATGAATTATTTTTATATTTTAGGACTTAAATTATTAAAGACACAATTTAATCCATTTGGGTATTTTACAGAGTTTGATTTTGGAGATTTCTTGATAACATGGCACTGACATGGCACTTTTGTTGACATGGACGCTGACGTGGCACTTTTGGGATGACAAGGATGCTAACTTAGCACTCTTTTCTGGTGACCTGATGACATGGACAAGTGGGCCCAAGGCTGCAACATTTCAGATCACCTTTTGTGAATGCAGTCCTTCCTTCTCTTCCCCAAACTTTGATAAAAGAAGCAACCTTTTTCCCATGCTACTTTTTACAGACATAAAGCATTTTCTGCAGCTGCCATGTCTTCTAACCCCCTTTACTCCATCAGAATTTCAGAAGTGCAGCAACAAAAACAAGTTAGCAAAATTCAATACTCAAGGGATCAATGAGGGAATATTCCATCAGACTTTGAAGGACATTAGTTCCATTTTGGCTTTCAGACTTGTATTCTCTTCTGCTGTAACTTAGAAAATTCGTAGGTCATTTTCTCTCCACTTTTCTCTGTTCTGTTTTGCTGGTTTTGCTCTCATGGAGGGCTAAACTTCCATTGTAATTAGTCACTAGGACCTTGAGAAGTTGTAGCTTGAACTTTCAGTGCAAGATAAGTGTTTTACTCTCCATTTCATCTCATTTTCATTTTCTGTTCTGTTCTGGTGCTTATGCTGATTATAAATTCTGATATGAACTTGTAAAGGCATGAACTGATTTGTATTTGAGTTATAACCTTGCTGAACTGATTGGGAAAGTAGGCAAAATGAAATGGCTAGTTATATGATATTTAATTTGATTTGGTTTAAGTCTTTTGAAGTTGCATCTATCTATAGATTAATGAAGTTCTTCTTGACTATAGTTAGAAGCATTGTAATTTCTGAATGAAATGGTGAGATGAGGATAAAACTGAATCAATGAGTTAATTAATGATAGATGCACTCACATAAATCCTACTGGCTGGTTGCATATTCTTCTTTATTGACAATCCTTTTTGTTTTTGTTCTGCTGCTGATTTGCTGTTGGTTGCTATTACTGTTTACTGCTGTTGTTTTGCTTCTATTTTGTGTTTGTCTTAACCAACCAAACCCCCTATGTTAATTAGTTTAATTAGTGTTTGAATGTTAAGGACAACTGATTAATGGTTAGAGTTGAGGCTCCATAAGTGAATATGACCTGGGAATCACTATATTGCAAGATTCCCATGAATTTGATTTTGGACTATTTGACATCGTAGTAGCGTGAACCAATCAGGATGGTGCCATTTGATTATGTGAAAATTGAACAATGGAATTGAGGCACGCCATACATCAAGTTCAATTCGACAATATTCTAGGACTAATTGATTTACATATGGGAGACAAATAACCTAATTTTGGCAAATATTAGCATCTTAATAGGGAACAAAATATTATCAGTTTAAAAACAAAAAAATGTCAATACCTCATCCTCATTCATTTGGTCTAACAATCACCAATACCGATCTAGAGCATGAGCAACGGGGGCTTGGTATAAGGAAAATCTATTCCACCTATTAAAATTAAATCCTTATTTCAATTTCTAATTTTAACAAATTGTCAACTCAAAATAATGTAAATCATTCAAAAAATGTTTAAATAAAATAGCATATTACATACTTGTGTGCTATAGGTAGGGGCCACAGATATTCTTCATCATTATCAGGTTGATTTGGTATTTGCGGCCTTAGTTTTGGAAATCGTTCAAATGCTCGCATATACAATAAATGAACACATCCGCTAATTTGATGTCCACTAGGATGTATTGCCTCATAACTTACTGTATAAGTAAGCCAAGACTGTCAAGCCCCAACTATAGTTCACTACAAAAAAAAAAGACTTATGGTGGCGACTAAAGTCTAAAAGTCGCTACTAAAAGTCTTTGGTGGCGACTTTTAATAGGGACTATAGTTGTTGGTGTAAGTCCATGGCTGATTCTCTTTGGCGGCGACTCTCAAAAGTCGCCACGAAAAATCACCTTTAGTGGCGATTATAGTCGCCACCAAAAATCATCTTTATTGCAAAAAAAAAATTAATGAGAAAAAGTGACTTAAGTCTCCACCAAAAGTCATTCGTCATCTTTTTAGATCAAGATTGGCCCGGTGGGTCGACCCGAGATCCATTAGACTCGTGCGGGTCTTGGCCGATCCAATAACTCGCTGTCCCGAACTGACTTGATTTTTTTATGTGCAATATTCAAGTTTATTTGAAATTAAACCAAACATATGCATACTTGTGATTCGTACCTGGGTCCCTTGCTTGCAACTATGCTTGTCTTGCCATTTTGCCACCGCTTCATTTGTGTTATGTAAGTGCAATATATATATATATATAATATGTTAAAATTATTTTAGGTCAAAAATATTACAAAACAGAAATAAAAAATATTAAATTTAACAAAAAGCAAATATATAATTACTATTGGAGTCACCATAAAAAGTTCGACTTCAGCTAATTTCATAAAAAAAATCGATTTCGGTTAAAAAAAATCAGACTTTAGTCGTCACCGATAATCTAATTTTTTAAAAAATTAAAAAAATAAAAAATTGAATTTCTTTTAAATGAAATTAAGAAAAATAAAAAAACTGAATTTATTAAATAAAAAAATGACTTTTTATTTTTTATTTTATTTTAAAAATCTGACTTTTTTATTTTTTTTTAAAAAATAGAATCGCCACCAAAAGTCTATTTTTTAAAATTTTATTTAAAAAACAGACTTTTTTAAAAAAAATTGATTTTTGCTGGCGATTGTGGGAGTCGCTACTAAAAGTCCGATTGTTCTAAATTTTATTTTAAAAAATTTAGATTTTTCTAAATCGACTTTTGGTGTTGACTCTCATAATCGCCACCAAAAGTCCCTTTTTTATTTTTTATTTTTTAAATTTTAATATTATTTCTTTATTTTTTAAAATTAACTCTTGGTGGTAAAGTCTAATTTTTTTTAATTTTTTTAAAAAAATCTGAATTTCTTTAATTTTTTTTAAATTAGACTTTTGGTGGCGACTTTCATAGACACCACCAAAAGTCTTATTTTTTTAATTTTATTTTAAAAAAATTTGACTTTTGTTGGTGACTCTTAAAATTCAATTTTTAGTGACGACTTATTTAGTCACCACCAAAACTTGACTTTTTTAGTAGCAACTTTAAAAGTCGCCACTGAAAGTCAATTTTCACTACAAGAAAATTGACTTTTAGTGGCGACTAAATAAGTCGCCACTAAAAGTTGAGTTTTGGTGGCGATTCTTATAGTCGTCACTAAAAGTCATACTTTTGGTGACGACTTTTTAGAGTTGCCACTAAAATATGACTTTTTTATTTTTTTAAATTAACTTTTGGTGGCGACTATGCGACTATAGTCGCCACCAAAAGTTAATTTAAAAAAATAAAAAATATTAAAAATTTTGAATTTTTTTTAAAATAAAATTTAAAATAATCAGACTTTTGGTGGCGACTTAAGTCGCTATCAAAAGACTATAGTCACCATCAAAAGTCTTTTTTAAAAGGATAAAAAAAGTCAGATTTTTTAGAGTAAAATAAAAAAAATTAGACTAGTCCCCACCAAAAGTCTAATTTTTTATAGTCGCCACAAGAAGTCTAATTTTTAAAAAATTAAAAAAATCATTTTTTTTACTTAATAAATTCAAAATTTTTTATTTTTCTTAATTTTATTTAAAATAAATTCAATTTTTTTATTTTTTTATTTTTTTTTTAAAAAATAGATTATCGTGACAACTGAAGTCTAATTTTTTTTAACTGAAATCGATTTTTTTATGAAATTAGCTGAAGTCGAACTTTTTGTGGTGACTCTAATAGTAATAATATATTTGCTTTTTGTTAAGTTTAATATTATTTTATTTCTGTTTTATAATATTTTTGACCTAAAATATTTTTTACAGATTATATATATAGATATATATATATATATATATATATAATATTTTGCACTTACATAACACAAATGAAGCAGTGGCAGAATGGCAAGACACACATGGCTGCAAGTAAGGGACCCAGGTTCGAATTTCAGGTATGCACATGTTTGGTTTAATTTCAAATAAACTTGAATATTGCACACACAAAAATCGAGTCAGCTCGAGACAGCGAGTTATTAGATCGGCCAAGACCCGCACGAATCGAATGGATCTCGGGTGGACCCGCCGGGCCAATAGTCGCCACCAAAGATAGTTTTTGGTGCCACAAAAAATCACTTTTTCTCACGAATTTTTTTTTATGCAATAAAGATGACTTTTGGTGGCGACTTTTGAAAGTCGCCACCCAAAGAATCAGCCACGGACTTACGGCAACAACTTTAGTCGCTATTAAAAGTCGCCACCAAAGACTTTTAGTGGCGACTTTTAGACTTTTGAGTCGCCACCAAAAGTCTTTTTTTTTATAGTGTTTCTTGTAGTGGTTTCTGCATTCTTCAAAGTCTTGCAACAGCGGGAGGTACATTAAGTATACATTCATGCCAGATTTGTCTGGCATCAGATAACCACCGATAATGAGCAATATGTATGCTTATACATGTAGTTGAATTATGGCTTCATCTGCGACCTCCGGTAACTCTGAGAAATGTTCTTGAAGCCATGTCATACATAATCTTTGTCCCTTTAACTTGTTTTCAGGCAGCATAACTCCCAACAATTCAAGACATACAAATTGCTAGGAGAGGGTAGAATCTGAGACAACAACACTTCCACTACAAGGGAGTTTAAACAGCACTGCCACATCCTGTAATGTGGTATGCATTCTCCCTGCATCATATGGAAAGTGTGAGTCTCGGGACGCTATTTTTCAACTAGTGCCATGACCAATGCCTGGTCATACAAAAAGAATCCAATCTTCGACATTCCATAAAATCTCGCTTGTTGCAAATATGGTACAATATAGGTGCCTGCTCGAGCCACTAGTTGACTAGTGTGTTGATGACATTTTATAATCTATCAAGCTGTATAGAAAATAAAAATGAGTAAAATAAAAATAAAAAATTCATGCAGTAAAAAAATAAATAACAAAATAAAAACAAACTATGACAAGTAACATAATCAAAACAACAAATAAAAATATTATGATTAAAATAAAAACAAATAACAAAATAAAAAGAAACTATAACAAATAACATAATCAAAACAACAAATAATAAAAAATAAATTTAATAAAACAAAAATCATAAGTAAAATAATACCAGTAAAATTAAAATAAATAACAAAACATATGAGTAAAAAAATATTTAATAATAAAAAATTACTTACTTGGTTCTCTCTCCACATTTGTTTAGATATATATTGTTCTTGAAGATGTAATAAATCTCCTATTATTGGTCCAGACACTATAACTTGACTTATATCTGCCATTATAACAAATAAAATTGCAACAAAATAGAGAATTGGAGAATTGGGAGGTAGGAAAGAATATTGAGAGGTGTAATGGGGTATGTGGTAGGGGAGGGTTTATATAAAGGTGTAAGGGGGCATGGGCTAATTACTAATTGGCAACTAGTAATTCAACTATTACTGGGTCGAATTTGACTATATAATTATGGTCGAATTTCACCCTATAGTGGTTGAATTCGGCCATATTAAATATGGTCAAATTTGACCCTACCGAGGATGAATTCAACTATAATTACTGTGGCCGAATTCGACCATGGTAGGGTTGAATTTAGTATCACTGCGTTCAAAATTATCCTATCTCCTCACGTGGCCAAATATTTCATGACCAAGCTATGGTGGAATTATTGGTGGAGAACATCAAAATGCAAATGGATGTGAGCACTGGCACATCAACCCATATGACAAATCTAGAATTGTTATCTCAAGTACAACGAGGTCTAGACTCTCAAATGTGCAACCCAACGACCCTCTCAATCCCCTAGTACTACTCACAGCCAAGTTCATCAGACCAACCATGTTTACCATTTGCTGCATATGACATGGGCCTAGAAGATAGCATGTCAGATGAGTTAAGTGATCTCAACTACAATCTAGAAAATTTTCACAATTATGCCATGACGACGATGAAGACATAATTACCCCTTTCGGACCTAGCTCTCATGACAGACACATCGTCAACTTTTTTCATTATGTTGATGTTGATCAAATGGGAAACGACGACACTTGGCATACCGATAAGTTGGCCTTTCTTAATATTCAACAAGAGCTATACAAGGACATGTGGTTTACAGAAGTCCTCAGTTTAAGACGGATAGTGAAGTTGTACGTTGTTCGAACACACCAAATGTTCCGAGTAATATTGTTAAAGTGTGGTACCAAAGATTATATGTGCCCAAATTATGGAAATAGCTGCAAGTAGAGGGTTAGAGTAGTAAAAAACAAAATACCTGCACACCCATATAGGATCGCCAAGTATAATAGAGAGCATAGATGTCTATTAGCTACAATGTCTTAAGATCATGAAAAGCTAGACTCTGATTTGATAGCCTTTTGTATTACTTCTTTGGTCTCTAAAAAGGGTGATCTGGCCAATTAGCCAAATAATAACCATAATAAAGACCATATTTGGATATACCGTATCGTACAAGAAGGCTTGGCTTGCAAAACACAAGGCATTGTCAGCTGTTTTCAGAGGCTGAAAACAGTCCAACAATTTGTAACCCTAGTGGTTTTACATTGTCTGTCATTTTAACCCCGACACTGTCTACGAGTTAAACCTTCACCCTCCAACACGTAACCAAAATGGGAGGTCTATTTCTATTTTCTTTTTTGGGCCTTCAATCCTTGAATTGATGCTTTTATCTATCTGAAGCCTATAGTGTAAATGGATGCGACACACTTATACATAAAGTATATGGGATAATTGATAATAGTTGTGTCACAATATGAGGACAGGAAAATAGTTCCCATAGCATTTGTATTAGTAGAGGGAGAGACCAAAGAGGCGTATCAGTTTTTCTTGTCACGCTTGAAAACACACATGACTAAGAATTGACAAAATCTTTGCATTATCATAGATAGGGGAAAGGGTGTGACGGCAGCATGGCAAGATCCAGAAACTGGGTGGAAACCTCCATATGCCTATTGGAAGTTTTGTATTCGTCATTTGAGGGACAACATCAAAAAATAAAAGCGTAATAAATACTTGTGAGAAAAGTTTATTAGTATAGGTGAGTTTTTCTTTTTAAATCTCATGGTATAGTTAGTTTCTCAACTGAATTTATGTATATAGATGACAAGATACTATTTTGAGCGCCACAGGGTGGATGCAGAACTAGCAGCTATACAAACTTGGTCTGACACAGGCACAAACTATATAACAAATATACCACTGGAACAATGGTCTCGTGCATACAACACAGAAGGTCTGCGGTGGGGTCAAATGACTACAAACCTCTTCGAATGCATGAATGACATCATCTTAAGGATGCGACACCTGCTTGTGCCCGAATTAGTAAAAGCAACAATGTATAAATTGCTAGAATATTTCACAACACAGGCCACAAGGATACAGGCACATATTCTAGCTTGCAACACTGACTTCTCAGAGATCGTGACAAAAGATTTGCAAATAAATCACGAATGCGGTAGAAGGTGTATAGTGATTGATTTTGATCTACAGAGGTCGCTATTTGAAGTGGAAGAACCATTTGATAAATTAAACGGACAATTTAAGCGTAGTTGCAAACTAGATTTTAGTGCTAGAAAGTGCGATTGTAGGGAATGTCAAGCTCTACATTTTCCATGTCAACATGCGATAGCGGTATGTTTGAAGTAGGATTTTGATTACCACCGACTGGTCGATAATATTTTCTGATTGGACACCATATTGAAAGCATATCAAGGGAAATTTGTCCAATTGGAAGACATGAAGATTGGCCAGTCTACAGTGAAAACAAAGTGGAGCCTCACCCTGAAATGGCTCGAAAGCAAGGATGCCCAAACTCCACGCATATAAATAGTTTAATGGATTGTAGACAACGTGGGAAACCTTCACAATGTGAAATCTATAGACAAACTGGACACAATCAATCAAAATGCCCATCTCGCCTTGTCATGCCAGACCAATTAGATGAAATAATATTTTATTTGTACTATTATATTATCTAATGAGATTTTTAAAAAAATTCTCATTCAAAAATGTTAGTCTATTATTTTGTTGTATATGGCTTATGGTGAAGAGAAAAATATTTTTAAAAAATAATTTAATAAACAAAATTATAAACTATAATTAAAAAATTAAATTTATACATTTACTTTGTATAAATATATGTGTAAATTTAGACAAAATTAAAAACTATAATTAAAATAACAAATTATAAAATTATAAAAATTTTAGTATTAATATAGTTATAATATTGATTCATTAAAACTTAAAAAATAAAAATTAGGAATATTCTTAAAATCTTAAAAAAAATAAAAAGAAAATTAGAGTTAATTTAATCTTTTTAAACTGTTAAAAAATATTAAATACATTTTATTAAAACTATTATGAAAATCATTTACAAATTAATAATTAATTTTATATACTAATAAAATCAAATCATTTAAAAATAATTAAAAATAAATCATCAACACAAAATATATCATTATTATAATAAAATTTAATAAAATTATATATTTTATTAATATTATATGAAATTTAAAAAAAATACATGACATAATTTAATAAGAAATTTAAAAAAAAATTAAAATATATGTATTAAATTCGACCAGCTCTTAGTCGAATTTCATGTAACACATGCACATGAAATTCAACCAAGTCGTGGTTGAATTTTATGTGAAAAATTAAAAAATAAAAAAAGCACTAAATTTGACCAAGTAGTGGTCAAATTTCATGTGGATGTAATTCGACTACCATTTGGTCGAATTTGCTCAAAATATATCATGAATTCAAGTGTTGGTCAAATTCAGTAAAAAATTAATATATTGAGAATAAGTTTTGAATAGTTAGTATCGTGAGAAATATTTTAAAAAAAGTTAGTACCACAGTAAATTCTCCCAAAATCTCACTCAAAGTGATGTGGGTCTATGATCCCTCTCTCTTCCCTTCGATCTCTCTCTCAGCTTCTCTTTTGTCAATTTATTGTTCTCCTCTCTCCCCTTCGCTCCCTACTCTCAGTCAAGCCTTTCAGTCTTTTTCTCAGTTTCTCTTTCTCGTTTCTCTCATGCACTAGGCCTCTCTCTCTCTCTCTCTCTCCCCCCTCTCATGGTTTTAGTAAGCAAAATAGATCACAGACATGTAGAGTAACCAAGAACGAAAAACAGGGTTTAAGAATTACATCACTGTCTTCTCTTCCTCATGCTCAGGCCCTTGCTGTATCGTGGCTTGAAATAGGGGACTAAGATGCTACTCCGTTTGTTGCCAGCGTGTAGCTTCAGGTGATGACCAGGAGGCTTGAGTGGTACAAGTCACGTGCTCTGGTTTTGCTCCTGAAAAAAGGGGTGACAGGGGTTCTTGATGGTTGGCATAGTGACAAGCGTTGATCGACTGTGAGAGTGTTGATGGATTTAAACAAATCAATTTACAAGCCTGGATCGATTATAGACAAATTATAGCATATTATACAACAAATTAAAAGAGAGATACATTAAGAATGTGTACCTCGCATGATTCTGGAATCCATTATGAATATCGATAATATCAAGAGAAATTATTTGTGAGAGAATAGCTGTTCTCTATCTAATAAGTTTTCTGTACCAGTTAAATTATTTAATGACAAGTAATTTTATTTAATATCAGATGAGAGTGGGAATCTCTCAACAGACTGTCTAATGAATAGCTCAACTCATCACGGGCCAGTCACAACAAAAACCTTAGTTACAATGTTCATTAAATTAATTATAAAGTTATATTATGAAACACAAATAATATAGTTGATATATTAATGATATTAAATAATATTTTAATAATTGAATAATGCTAATCCACATAAGATATAGTATGTAAATTAAAATTCAATAATTCTCCTACTTGGATAGCAATAGTTAATCATTAAAATACAATAATCATTAAGACTACAATACCAACTATAGTTATAGCACATGTCAAGAAACATAAGCTTTAACGATGCAAAAATAGTATATGATAAGAAGTAGATCATACATGTTAAAATCTCATATTTCATATAAAGAATAATAAATGTGGAAAAACATAATTAATTAAGAGAAATATGCAATCCAAGAATGGTCCAAGCATCTGAAAATGCTGTAAGAGATTTGATAATAGAAGTGATATCATCTCAAATATATCTCATAAGAATGACATTAAGTAAATGTGAAATTTCAGACTCCTACTAACCCAAGACATCAAAAGACTTAACTAAACCCATATGAGCTACATGATTCTAAAAAGCTCTAAAGTTAAACTTTTAGTTAGTGGATCTGTTAACATGTTCTCTATAGCAAGATGTTCAATACAGGTATGAAACTCCAAAATTTTCTCTTTAACAAACAGATATTTAATATCAAAGTTCTTTAATTGAGAAGAGCTTATGTTGTTTTGAGAGAAATGCATAGGAGTAGTATTGTCGCAATATATCACAAGTAGTCTAGAAATGCTTTCAACAATGTGAAAGCTAGAGATTAAGTTTTTCAGCCACATGGCTTAACGAGTAGCCTCATAGCAAGTGACATACTCTGCTTTCATGATAGAAGTAGCTGTAAAAGTATGTTTAATACTCTTCCAAGAGATAGCTACTCTTCCATCATAAAAATAGAGCCAAAAGTAGACTTTTAGTTGTCAAGGCAACCTACGAAATCAGATTTAGAATAAACAATGACTTGAAGTTGATCAGACTTCTTATAGGTTGACATATAATCCTTAATTCCATACAAATATCTCATGACCTTTTTTACGGTTTTCCACTGACCAAAACCTGGGTTGCTCAAGTATTTTCGTAAAGCATTAGCAGCAAAAGCAATATTAGGATGAGTACAAACTCAAGTATACATTAAACTACCAACAGTAGAACCATATGAGACCTTTTTCATTACAACTACCTCTGCATCATTTTGAGGACATGGAGATTTAGAGAGTTTATCACCATTTTGAACAGGTACAGCACATGGGGAGCAGGAATGCATGTTAAACCACTTGAGTATCTTTTCAATATATCTACTCTAAGACAGTCCAAGAATGCCACATGACCTATCATGGTAAATCTGGATGCCTAAAACAACTAAAGCATATCCAAGGTCCTTCATATCAAATTGCCTATTTAACATCAATTTTGTCTCAGTTAAAAGGTTAACACAATTACTAGCAAGAAGAATATTGTCGACATATAAAACACGAATTATAAAATTGCTCCCAATAATCTTCAAGTAGATGTACTGATTTGAAACATTTTCCTTGAAGCCAAAAGAAGTGACAACCTGATCAAATTTCATATACCATTGCCTGGATTAGTGTTTTAGTCCATAAATGGACTTTTTAAGTTTGCAAACCAAATACTCCTTACTTATTTCAACGAAACCATTAGCCTAAACCATGTAGACATCCTCAATTAGATCTCTATTCAGAAAAGTTGTCTTTACATCCATCTGGTAAAATTTTAAATCAAAGTGAGCAACCAAAGCTATAACAACCTGAAATGTATCTTTCGTAGAAACTAGTGAGAAAGACTCCTTATAATCAATGCCTTCCTTTAGACTACAGCCTTTCGCTACCAGTCTGGCTTTGAACCTCTCAACTTTGCCATTTGGACTACGCTTAGTGTTAAAGACCCATTTTCACCCAACTGGTTTACAACCAACTGGTAATTCTACAAGATCCCAAACATCATTATGAGACATGGAAGCTAATTCATCATGCATAGCATTTAGCCAATTGGAAGCATGAGAACTAGAGATAGCCTCCTGAAAAGTGATAGGATCATCGTCGTTATGGAGATCAAACTCATGCTCCTGAAGATACACTATATTGTCATCTTGTATAATAGGCCTGCGTACTCTCTAAGATCGTCTCAATAAAGATCCTTCAGTAATGTCATCTGGTTCCTGTTCGTCAACTATTGGTGCCACTACATTACCTTCTCCTTGAAAAGTTTGATCATCATTATGAGTAACTAAAACTATGGTATTTGTAGGAAGTGAAACAGTTGGTACAAGAACTATAATGAGATCTTCTTTAAGAGTGATTGGTTATGGTGTATGGCTCCTACTATCCAAATCATTTTCTCACTTGGTCAGACTCGATGACTCGTATAGAATGAGAAGGATAATAGAATTTGCAGCCTTTAGAGCCCATACGCAGTAACTGACGAAGAAACCGCTAATAGTTTTAAGATCAAGTTTCTTCTGTTGAGAATTATAAGGTCTAGCCTCTACTTTACAACCCCATACATGAAAGTGTTTCAAACTCGGCTTCCTTCCACTCATCAGTTCATAGGGAGTTTTTAGTACAGATTTGCTGGGCACTTGATTAAGAATGTACACAGTAGTCTTTAAAGCATCTCTCTAAAGAAAAATTGGCAATGATGAATCACTCATTGTGTAGCTCACCATATCCATGAGTGTGCGATTATGTCTCTCTGCAACTCTATTCTGCTTAAAAGTACCAGGCATAGTCTATTGAGCTTCAATTCCATATTCATCGAGAAATCTGGGAAATGGTCCCAGATTTCTTCCAGTCTCATCATATCTACCGTAATACTTGCCTCCTCTGTCAGACCTTTCACATTTAATCTTCTCACCTGTCTTCAATTCAATGGAAGCCTTGAAGGATCTGAAGGCATCCAAACAACCAGATTTTTCTTGGAGAAGATCTATCTAACTTAATCTAGAGAAGTCATCTATGAAGGTAATAATATACCTATATTCACGCATGGCAGTGGGTGTAATAGGTCCACACATATCTGTGTGAATGAACTGTAACACATTATCACACTTGTTTGCTCATTTCTTCCTAGTTTTGGCAATGAACTTGCCTTTAATACAATCAACACAAGTGTTGAAATCAAAGAAGTCAAGATCATGAAGAATACCTTCCTTAGTCAGTCTTTCAATCTGGGGCCTAAAAATGTGCCCCAAGTGTTTATACCATAGTATATAAGAACTCTCAAAAGTCCTATTACGCTTATTTCCAATTTCAGAGTTAACAACAATATTATTCAAATTTAGCATATAAAGCCCATCATATAAAACTCCTAAACCAACAGTAACAAAATTAAAACAAATAACAACTTTTCCATTACTGAATTCAAAAGTATGGCCACATCTATCCAAAGCTAAAATTGAAATCAAATTCCTTCTCATAGAAGGTACATAAACAACATCTTTTAACAATAAAGTATGTCCATAAGGTAAAAACAAGGTAACTACTCCTATTTCTTCCATGGATACTCTAGCTACATCTCCCACAATGATATTGGATTCAGCATCACTTGGCTTCCTCAGGTTTGTAAACCCCTGTAAAGAATTCACAACATGAATGATAGTCAAATCACTAAGTATTGGGAGCAACATCAATCATATTTGATTCATAACAAGCTAAAGCTATGAGTGTACCTTGCTTCTCAAGTTTTCTTTTGAGAGTTTAACAATTATCCACTTTATGGCCATACTTCTTGCAATACTTGCAGTTTCCCTTGAAAAATTTTTTCTTATGCTTAAGTGTTGAGAAACTTTCCTCATTTCTTTTTATCATGTTGAAACTTACCTTTGTGACCCTTCTTTTTCTCAGATTTAGAACTAGAAGAAGAAGTAGCAAGCTAAAGACTATGTGATTTCCCTTTCTTTATAGAATCCTCTTCTTGAGAGATAATAGCAATCATTTCATCAATTGTCTATTCAATTTTCTGAGTGTTATAAGAGGTCTTCAAAATATCAAAATGAGAAGGGAGTCGCTCAAGAACCTGGCAGATTAGATAACTCTCACCGAGATCAACCTTCAGAGACTTTAGCTTGTTAAAATAGTAGATTAATTTCATGATGTGCTCACGAATTCCACCAATACCATCATATTTAATCTTCTCAACCAAAGAACGATACTGACCCTTCTGAGCTTTATAAAAAATTAGTGAATTCTCACCAACGGACTTCAGAAAATCCTTAACATTTTTGCTCTTTGGAATACTCTATCTAATAGACTTCTTCATAATGTGTTTCATCACCATAAAGACACACCTTGTTTGATTGCTTCCATTTTCACGAGAAGCCTTTTCAGCAACAGTGGACTCAACAGTAAGAGCTGGAGGCTCTTCTTTTCTTAAAGCTAAGTCCATATTAGTAATAGTCAAATAGAGATCTAGAGATTCTTTCAAGTCCTCAAAATTGGTCTCATTCAGAGTCTTGACAGAAGTCAATTTTATAGACAGAGAGGCTGGCATGAAAACAACAAAAGGAAACATTTAATATGTACAACAACATCATGCAATAAGAGAATCAAATGTTTCCATATGCATACCCAACCATGCCTTTTAAGAAAAATTTCTTACTTACCTAGTCCCACCTAAGGGTCTCAAACCATAATAAATAAGAAATATGATAATACAATGCACAAATGTTATATCATCAAAATTTTTACTACCAATACTGTATTCAAATAATTAACATAAGCATAAAACTAATAATGCATTGCACAACAAATTACATCAATATCAACACACTGATAAGGTATAATTATTATTAATGTAGTAAAATAAAATAAAATAATAATTTAAATAAAATAAAATAAAATGAATTTTAATCATTCAACTCAAAAAAAAAATTTGTACAACTGTACCTACAATAGGTGAGTTTACAAATATACAAATTTTTAGCAATTGCATTGAATATGATATGATAAATTCATGTTATGTTTAACATTATATTCAATGTATATATATAGACCGAAATTAATTCCATGGCTAGGAAAAATCAGTAGGGAGAGTATAATATACTTAGGTGTCACTAGCAGAGTAAGGAATAATGACAAAAAATTTTGAGTCTCAAAATCTGAGAGTACAATAATTAAAGCAACAAAATAATCATAGATTAAATAAAATAAAATATATAGTGTGTCCAAAAAATTACTAAAATAACAAAAATATTAAATAATTAATTTTAGAGAAAAAATAAAATTTTTCAAGTTCTGGAAGTAGGCCTATGCGCCAACACGTGCTAGGGCCAAGAGTGGGCTTCGCGTAGGAAGCCTTTGTTCCTCACCCGGCGCCCTGTAAACTAGCCACGATGACCTGTGAGAACCTAGTTTGATCTCCCTATTCAGGTGATGAAACTCCAACAAATTTGATGGGTTTTGATCACATAGGTATGACAAGAAGAACCACTCAAGAAATTTTACTAATCGTGGGTTGAGGATGGAGAAATCGGGTTCGAAAATTTTGTGAGAAAACCGAATCTGAAAAGCTTTGATCTCCTAAATTAATTGATGAAAAAAATCTGATTTTTTAGGTATATGATTCTTGCAATACCATTGAAGAAAAAACCCCAAATCAATTTTGTAAGACATGAGTTGATTTAGGAGAAATTGTGTTCGAAAACGAACAAGAAAAAATGGAAAACAAAAACTCTTTGATCTCCCAAAATACTTGTTCAAACTCTCTAAATTTTGAGAATGTGATTCACGTGAATGTGTTAAAGACAAACCCTAAATCAATTTTCAGATTCATTGGACAAAATAGGGCAAACGAAAACTTTCAAAATTTTACGCTTTATAGGTTGTGTAAATCATATTTAATTATGCAATAATCATATTTAATTATGGAAAAAGAAAAGAATTAATAGCCATAATCCGTATCTAACTTGCCTCTGATACCAATTGATGGATTTAAATAAATCAATTTACCAGCCTAGATTGGTTATAGACACAAATTATAGCATATTATTCAACAAATTAAAAGAGAGATAAATTAAGAATATGTATCTAGCATGATTCTGGAATCTATTACAAATTTCGAAGGTATCAAGAGAAATTGTTTGTGAGAGAATAACTGCTTTCTATTTGATAAGTTTTCTGTACCAGTTAAACTGCTTAATAAGGAGTCAGTTTACTTATTATTAGATGAGATTAGAGACCTCTCAACAGACTATCTAATGAACAGCCCAATCTATTATGGGCCACTCACAATAAAAAGTCAAATTACAATATTTATTAAATTAATTATAAAGTTATATTATAAAACACAGATAATATATTAATAAAATTAAATAATATTTTAATAATTAATTAATGCTAATCCACATAGATATACATATATAAATTAAAATTCAACAAGTGTGGGATGTTACGTGAGGATGCACAATCACCGGAGCTAAAGTGTGTCTGGGCGGCAGTACAAAGACGTGGACTGTGGCTGTGAGTGTGACGGTGGCGGAGAGCCTCCTCCTCCCTTGTTTTTCACCTCTTAAAACAGAGGTTTTGCGAGAGCTTTGAACTGCGAGATAGAGACTGTGAGAGTGTGTGGTGATGGGGTGGTAGTAACAGAATACAGGAGAGACAGTGGGGGAGTGAGGTAGGAAAGAGACGTCCAAACAGGAAAAAGCTCCAGAGACTCCAGAGATCTTTTTTAGGTGCTTCCCGTGTGTGTATCAGAAAAAATCTCCCTAGGAAATCAATCTCCAAGCCATAGAGAAGTGACCGATTCAGATTTCAGACAACAGGCATTAGTTAAAATTGAGAGACGGGATGCGGAATTTGGCTTCCATTAATGCTGACGTCCTTTTCGGCTTTAATTACACTGGGCCCTTTTTCAGAAAATTCTGTGACAATAACGTCCCTCTCAGAATTGAAAAAAAAAAAAATAATAATAAACAACCACAAACGCCCATAAATTTAGCGAGATCAAAATGCAATTTTCTCCTAAACTCAAAAGCCAATCTCACAGTTGGCGAAACCTCTTTGGTGCTTTTTTTTTCTTCTGCTCCCTCAACCTCTGGACAGTATACCCTTGGAAGACCAGGATGTCTAGATTTAAATAATATCTTATTACTAAAATATAATATTTAAATTTAAACTTTGATGGAAATGTGATCTACCATCGAATTAAAATAGTATAAAAATTAATTTTAGTATATCGTTAATAATAATAAAATTTTTAAATTTTTATATAATTTAAGATAAATTATGTAAATAATAGCATATTTATTTATTACAAAATTTATTATTATTTTATAATATATAATCATTTGTGTATATTACTTTAAATACAATGTATAATCTCCCTTATATAAAAAAAAATTGATGTATATATGTTGATAAGAATTCATTGGGTGGATGGTTGATGAGCTTCACATCTTCCTCTCAGTCATGACTCTAACCTTGATTGTTGCGGTTGGAGATTTTTTTCTTCCAAATATAGATGTCACGTGTAACTAGAAATGACATATACATAGACGGGTAGGATACCATTTATCCCAATAAAAATGTAGATGATCCTTTTTCAGGGGGTGGAGAAGCATAATCAATACTTTTTTCAATACTTGAGTTTGAGGTTAAAGTTTTTCAAGTACTCCCTACAGTGCCACTCGCAACGCCCAACCCAAGAGGCACATTCTTGGTGTTGAAAATAAGATTCAAAAATCATTTCTTACAAAATTTGTATACACAATTTTGATAATAGATTTAATATGATAAATAAGTTAGTAATAATATTTCAAGAAAAAATATAAAAAAAATGCAAGTGAAATATATTAATCCAAAATAAATTAATGCACATTTAGTATGTCATATTTGTTTTTGGATATTAGTAATTTTAACCTCGTTAAAAATATATTTCTTTTCGTAATATATCATATTTACATAAATGCCCTTTAAATAGGAGAGTGAATAACTAAATATGAATATTTAAAAATTATAAAAAGATTATCAATTTTTGTAATAAATAAACTATATTTGTAAATTTATCTATTTGTTTTTTCCCATTTTGAGAAATTAAAGAGTTGATTTAAAATGAGAAGAATGCTTGCCTAATTAAACCATGCATGCATATTTCGCCGTGCGTCCTTTATTTGCTGAACTGTGGGTCCCCCAAAAATAGTTTACAGGCATGTGCTAAAAGTGAACTTAACGCAGAGACATCCCCAAATCCTGGAGAACGACGCCGTTTGATGCCGTCAGTATTAGGCTATTAGTCCACTGTGTAAAGCGAGGAAACAGTTTTTCCAAGTCCCTGAGCATTTGACCACATACCCAACATATATATATATATATATATATATATATATATACGTGGCTTGTTTGAATAGCCTTCTTCTCATTTCAAGTGAAATTTCTTTGGTAAAATTTAATAATTATAATCCTATATTTTTGCGTCAAACCTATTACAATATAATCTTACAAAACATACTTTCAGTAGTTCTTAGCTTCATGTAAGTCAAGCAGACATTTCAAGAATGTTTGGGTAAATTGATAGTACATTTCAAGAAATATACGACTCATTTCGTCAGGCATACAATCCTTTGACTATATCTCAATACAATTCTCAGGCAAATTAACATGAAAATTTCAATAAGATTTAGAAGAAAGTTGAACGAATTATAAATCCTATATGGTTTTGGGTCAAACTCAATATAAAATCTTATAAAGTCTCTCTCTTTTAACCTTCATATACGTCAGTCTTGGAGAGTTTCAATTTATACCAAATTTTAAATATTGCTGCTACAATTTATTAATTGCTCAATAGGAGACATTTCATACTGTGTAGTGTACACAAATGCAGGAATCCCAACCAAATCACCCTCTTCATCTTTAGGTAAATTGTTGGCAATGCTACAGAAATACACACTCATTTCCTTAGCCACACAAATCTTTGACTGTGTAACAATTAATAAACTTAATTGGCTGCAATCTATTATGAAAATTTCAATACAATTCAGAAGAAACTTGAATGCATTTTACGAAAATTTTCATTTACTTTTCCACGAATTATTGAAACACGGTTCTTTGAGGAATAGAGCCTACCCAATTTTGAGTATAAACAGAAGATATAGCTGCATAGATTAAAGGCAAAGCAGAAGAAGGTTGTTTAGCAATATATATCACAGAATGAGTTCATCACAGCAACCCAAAAATTTGCCTATTGGCTATCCAAGTGGCCCTACAGGGACTACTTCGAATCCTCCTCCCTCAACTTCAAGTATTGGAGATAGTATTGGTTATGCCTCTCGGCCACCTCCCAGAAATTAAAAAAGTGAATAAAAGAAATGATTCATGGAGGTATGGATAATTTAACTAGATTCTTTCTCTCTTTCCTTTTAAATTTTTCTAAAATTGTATTATTAAGAATATAATCAAATGCTATCCAGACTCCACATCATATCTCTTCCTAAAATGATTTTAAAGGCTAAATATATATATGCATACTCTTTACTTTTACAGATTCCATTAAGTTATCTCTCTTTCTCTGTACTAATTCTTCATTTTAATTTTATGTAGGTTCGTATGGATGTGGGACCAGTGCCCAGAGGAAAATCCATTCACTAAATCTTGAATTCTTTTTGATGTAGAACTGAAAGAGGAAGGAGGGAGAACAACAAGAAATGAGGGAGAAATAGAGAGAAAGGAGGGAGATGCAGAGAAGGGGGGAGATAGAGAAATATTATGATTCAATACATTCAATATCCAAGTCTGTCTTGCAATACAGGAGAGACCCCTTTATATAGGGAGTCTAGGTACAAGAGCATTTAATGCAAGTAGTTGAGCATGCAAAGTAGTCAAAAGGAAAATTAATGCATGAGTTGAAATACTAAAACATGAGTTGGCCCTAGACATAGGATGGCCCTAGACATAGGCTAGGTTCGAGAAAATAAATACAACATACATAAAACAAAATACAATAAAATAAAATACTAGTTTCTATGACTTTTATTTCTCCTAGAGTAGGTTTGCCATGGTTTTTCATCATTTCCCCAGGGGTGGAGAGAACTCTCCTCAGGAGAGTGAGAATTATGGTAAGATTATAACAGATCAGGATCTAGGCATAGAAACTCGTCCTCGGTGATCCAAGAAGCATCCAAATTAGAACGACCTTTCCATCGTACGAGGTAGAGGTGAAGGGGACCATGTGAGGAGAAAACAACCTGGTCGTCGAGAACTGTATCAATGACATCAGTAGATGGAGGCACGGAAGGTAAGATGGGCGCTGGACTTTGAGGAGGTTGAGTACCTGCAATGCCATCAGAAAAGAAATGGGGAGGCTCAAAGGTGTCTCGATAAGGAAACAAATCCTCCACATTGAAAACAGGACTAATGGCTATATGAGGTGGCAATTCAAGCAAGTATGCATTAGGTCCAAGTTTCTTAGTTATGCGGAAAGGCCGAGAAGCACGGGCATGTAACTTTTTGAAGGAATGTTTAGGATAACATTCAGGTCGAATACGGGCCATGACATAATCACCTTCATTAAAGTTCTGGTGTCGACGGTGAACATTAGCAGACAATTTATATTGTTTATTAGTTAATGTGAGTTTGCGTCTAACCTCAGCATGCAAGTCATGAATGTGTTGGGCAAAGGATTCTACTGAATCAGAGGTACGGGTAGTGAGAGGAATGGGCAAAAGGTCAATGGGTTGGCGAGGGGTATAACCTTGGACAATCTTAAAAGGGCTCTTGCCTGTGGACCTGTTCACCGAATTATTATAGGCAAACTCAGCTATTGGTAAAATCAAGTCCCAATTTCCCAGTTTATCTCCCACTAAGCTTCGAAGCAAATAGCCAAGGCTACGATTTGTAACCTCAGTTTGCCCATCTGTCTGAGGATGGAATGCTGAAGAGAATTTCAAATGGGTGCCAAAGAGCTTCCAAAGGGTTTTCCAAAAATAGCTAACAAATTTAACATCCATATCAGACACAATGGTAGAGGGTAAGCCATGCAAACGTACTACCTCACGAAAGAATAATTTAGCCAAATTGAAAGCATCCGTGGTTTTACTACAGGGGATGAAATGAACCATCTTAGAAAACCTATCAATGACAACAAAGATAGAATCTTGTCCCCGGGTAGTCCTAGGTAGTCCCAATACAAAGTCCATACTGAGATCTTTCCAAGGTGCATGAGGTATGGGTAAGGGAGTATAGAAGCCAGTGTTTTGCTTCTTTGCCTTAGAGGTGAGGCATGTTCTGCATTGAGATAGAATTCGAGCAACATCATGTTTTAGGGAGGGCCAGTAAAATCTATCCTCAACCAAAGCTATAGTCTTAGTCTTACCAAAATGGCCAGCTAACCCTCCGGCATGTAACTCCCAGACAAGAAAATCCCTTAAAGATGTACGAGGGATTCACAGCTTAGGCCCATGAAAAAGGTAACCATCCTTGATCAGGAAATCTTCGTAGATATGATGATTCCCATTATTAATTTCTTGAAAGATAATGCCAAAGTCAGGACAATTGGTGCATTCCTCCTTCAACCTATCAAATCCTGTAACGCTGACACTCAAGGAATGTAAGATAGTGGACATTCGACTTTTTTCAACACCATATCGATGTTTGATCACAAAAGTGAACCTCTGAAGAAATTCAACCCATTCTGCATGCCTAGAATTCAGATTCCTTTGTGAATGAAAAACTTAAGAGCTTGGTGATCAGAGTATAGAATGAATTCTTGGGGAAGAAGATAGAACTGCCAATGTTTAAGAGTTCTAACAATGGCGTAGAACTCTTTGTCATAGGTGGAGTATTTTTGCTTGGCCTCATTGAGTTTTTCACTAAAGAAGGCTACAGGATGACCTTCTTGAATAAGAACTCCCCCAATTCCTACTCCAGATGCATCACAGGCAACTTCAAAAGGCTTCTTAAAATCAGGTAAAGCTAAAACAGGAGCTTCAGAAAGCTTGTGTTTAATGGTGGCAAAGGCTTGAGCAGCTGCTGGAGTCCAACAAAATTTGTCTCTTTTGAGGTAGTCTGTAATAGGGGCCATGATGGTACTAAACTCTCTAATGAAACGCCTATAGAACGAGGCTAGACCATGAAAGCTACGGACGTCAGTGATCGTGGTAGGTTCAGGCCACTGTTTAGTAGCCTTGACTTTTTCAGGATCAGCAGCTAGACCATGTTCAGAAACTATGAATCCTAGGAAAACAACTTGAGTTTGTAAGAAAGAACACTTTGGGAGGTTAATGTAGAACTTCTCTTGACAAAAAGTGAGAAAAACTATGTGGAGATGATTTACATGTTCCTCCCTAGACTTGCTATAAATCAAAATGTCATCGAAGTAAACTACCAAGAATTTTCCTAGGTAAGATTTGAAAATATGGGTCATGACTCTCATGAAGGTGCTAGGAGCATTAGAGAGACCAAAGGGCATGACTAACCATTCATATAACCCGTCTTGGGTCTTAAAAGCAGTCTTCCACTCATCCCCTGGTCTAATTCTAATTTGGTGATAGCCACTACGGAGGTCAATCTTTGAAAACCAACTTGAACCAGCCACTAAATCAAGCATGTCCTCTAGCCTAGGAATTGGAAATCTATATTTGACAGTGATTTTGTTAATCGCTCGACTATCCACACATATTCTCCAGGTTCCATCCTTTTTGGGAGTTAAGAGGGCAGGAACTGCACATGGGCTAAGACTATGTTGGATATAGCCCTTTTCAAGTAACCTATTCATTTGCCTATTCAATTCTTCCCTATCTTTAGGGTTCAACCTATAGTGGGGAAGATTAGGGAGTTGAGATCCAGGGATCAAATCGATGGCATGTTGGATGTCCCTCATTGGTGGTAGTTCCGTAGGAAGCTTATTTGGAGCAATGTCATGAAACTCTTCTAACAGTTTAGAAATCTCATCAGGCACCTGAAAAGTGTTTTCAGAAGTGACACCAATTGATGCTTTGGGAACTAAGGCAAGCATGACATCAACTTCTTTACCTTCTTTCTCAAACTGCTTGTGACTTAACAAGTGAATGTTGTGACTTTTAGATTCCTTTGTCTTTGACTCGATTGTTGCTTTAGTCTCACTGTCGGGTTTGGCAGGATGCAACCAAATGTTCTTTCCCTCATGTTTGAACACATAAGTGTTCTCTTTACCATAGTTAATGACATCATGGTCATAAAGCCATGGTCTCCCAAGTAAGATATGGGCAACGTCCATCGGGAGGACATCACAGATAATTTCGTCTTGGTATTCTCCAAGTTGAAGGGGAACACGACATTGCTGGGTAACGGGTAAAGAGGTTTTATCTACCCAAGCTACCCGAAAAGGTTCTGGATGCGGTTCTTCTTTCAGCCCAAGTCTGGATACCCCTATATGAGAGACTACGTTTCTGGTGCTACCCCAATCGATAACTAACTTGCACACTTTGTCCCCACATTTTACAAAGGTATGGAATATGCTAGTTCTCTTCCAAGAATCCTTAGAGAGGGGAACAGAAAGAATACATCTCATAATACTAAGATGCTCAGAAGATTGAGTCAAATTCAGTATAGTATCATCCTCAATATCAGAAAGGCAGTCAAGGGAGTCAATCACTACATCGACTTCTTTATTCTCATTTAGAATTTCAGACTGGTGTTCAATGGTCAAGGTGCGATGTGGGCATCTCGATGCAATGTATCCTTTAGAATGGCAATGAAAGCATTCAATGGTAGGACCGCTAGGTCGCGAGCTAGATCGTATAGATTCATTGCCCCTGGTGTTTCTAGGGCCAGACACTTGACTGGAAGGTAACACGGATTGGGCTCTAGATGATGATGCTCCAATAGAGTGGTCAACAATGTTGGGGTTGCGAATCTGTTTTGACTCTATTACTTGAGAGGCAGAGCGCCTAGCAAATGACTATCTAGACAAAGATTCTACCTCAAGGGCATTGTGGAATGCTTCTTCAAGAGATTCAGGGAAATTAATTTTGAGTTCCCTTTGGAAGTCCAACCGGAGGCCATTAATGAATCAAGTCACTGCCACCCATGGCTCTTCTTGCAAATCACACCTAAGAGCAAGTTCATCAAAACGGGCCATATATTCAGAAACACTAGAGGTTTCGCTAAGGTTGAGAAATTGATTCATTATTTGGCTCTTGTATTTTTCTTTCAATTTCATTTTCATCTCAGCCCAAACCTCCATTTGAGGTTGCCCTTGGCGCTCTAGGTTTCTTTGGTCAGTTTGCCAATATATTTTAGCAGATCCCACAAGTTTCATTTTGGCAAATCGGACTCTTTGAACATCATTCATGTCATACTAGTCGAAGTAATCTTCTATGTTAGCTAACCAATCTAAGAAAGCATTAGGATCTAACTTCCCATCAAATTTGGGAGCCTTAATCTTAACCTTCCTTGTGATATCACCTAAGTCATTGTGGATTTGCCTATCATCACTAGGTAATTCATGACGCCTAGTAAAGTGACACCTAAATTCTTGCTCATCCCTTCAAGCTTCCCTATATTGAGGTTGTCTTGATGAAGGCACATAAGGAACTCTCTTAGCATTTCCATTGTCAGGACAAATGGTTCTGTTAGAACCTACTGGTGAAATCCTAAGAGGGTGATGAATTGATAAATTCTCTTCCCTTATAGTTTCATCCTCCCTATTTGGAAATTGATCCCTTAATATCCCATCTAAGCCATCTATATTTTTCCCGTTCATTTGTCTTCCTAATAATTGAATGACACTCATAAGTTCCTGAAAACATTGATCCACAAATTCTTCACGAGCCAAAAATCTTTCTTCGAACTTGTCCAATCTATCTTGGAAATTCTGATGGTTGTGTTCCATTGTTAACTTTATTTCAAGAAGTTGATCAACAAGGAAATTTTGGCTATCGTACAGATCACGAATGGTCATGTAAAATGAAAGCAATTGCACTATTGAGGTTAGATACAAAATAAAATGCCTGCTATTGATCACTGTAAATTTTTTTTTTGGGTATGAAGATGATTAGCGAAGATGGAATACAGTAATGAGGAATGGAAAATAAGGTAAGAAGGATAGGAGTTGAGGGCTCAGCACACTTGCAATATTACCACCAACATAGTTAGTTAGCAACAAGTTTTCAAAGAGAGTTTTGAATGCCTTACCTTAACAACTATGAGCCAAATAAGTGTAACAATTACCCCCAGTTGTTCCTTGATGGTTGTGGATGCAGTCAGAGTTAAGAAGAGTGAAAGCTGGCTGGAAAAATGGTAGAAAATTTGAAATCTACAGGCTGGCGCGTGCTGGCACGTAAGGCCCGTGAAGCCCATGTGCAGGGAGCTCCGGCGGCGCGTGGATGGGTCTCCGGCGGCCGGACTTCTGGGATCGGCCGGTTTTCGATTTTCGGAGGAGCTGGTGGTGGTAGTTTTATGGGTTGATAAGTGGACGTGGGGGGGGGGGGTAAGCCTAAACAGTGACGAAAATGAATTTTCTAGGCTGTTTGGGGTGTTTTGAATATGTGATTTAGGCAGCAGGGAGTGTGGGTTTAATAAAACCACCTCTGATACCAAATTGATATAGAACTGAAAGAGGGAGGAGGGAGAACAGCAAGAAATGAGGGAGAAATAGAGAGAAAGGAGGGAGATGCAGAGAAGGGGGGGATAGAGAAATTTTATGATTCAATACATTCAATATCCAAGTCTGCCTTGAAATACAGGAGAGACCCCTTTATATAGGGAGTCTAGGTACAAGAGCATTTAATGCAAGTAGTTGAGTATGCAAAGTAATCGAAAGGAAAATTAATGCAAGAGTTGAAATACTAAAACATGAGTTGGCCCTAGACATAGGATGGCCCTAGGCATAGGCTAGCCCTAGACATAGGCGAGCTTCAAGAAAATAAATACAACATACATAAAACAAAATACAATAAAATAAAATACTAGTTTCTATGACTTTTATTTCTCCTAGAGTAGGTTTGCCATGGTTTTTCATCACTTTTGTTTGTATTTATGTCTTATTTACCATTTTTTTACTTTAATTTCCAGCAAATTAAAGAGATTACATCTCTATTTACTTGCACTTAAGTTGTTTGAGTCTTTGGTATTATGCGTTTATGGCTTGCTTATCCATATCATCATTATTTGTTATAAATAATGTAAAATAATTTATGGAGTGCGTTTTTCGTCAAGGGTAGAGATCCAAATAGTTGTAGATATTTCAAGAATTTGGTGATATTTGTCCTAACAAATATTTGAAATGACATCAATTTACAAATTTTTCAAAGCCAACAAAATGGCTCCAAGTTATAATTGGGGCTTGATCCACAAATACTATTGACTTTCTTAATAAGTGTTTTAAATCTCTAAAAGATTATATTTATTTTAATTTTATTTTTCTATATGTATGGTCAATTATAAATTTGACAACAATAGTAGATTTAAAGATTTGATAACCGATAATTGAGATTTTAAATTTTTAAAAATTAAATTGAGATAAATATATTTTTTATGGATTAAAATAATAATATACACTAAACTTAATAGATACAAAGCTATATATAATGGTATAAATTTAACGCTTCCTCTTAATTCCCTTATATTCAGTATTTATTTTGCATTTGTGGGTAACCGTAATGGATCTTTTACGATCAATAAAAAATTGACCCATAAACAATTAGATAACATAACCCAACAAAATTTGAAGGCATTTTTGGGTAAGCACATAGAGTTATCCGCTACACACAAAAAACTTAAAAAAAAAAAATAGCAACGGCCAAAATTTATCTTTAATCCTAGAAAATATTCCACCTTAAACAATTTTGTGACATTATTTGTGAAACTAAATGGACAAATGTTCTATCTTAAAATATTGAGTCACAATTTTCATCCCAAAAATAATATTTTCTTACAGTGATATCTATGTCTCATACGTTTCAGATACTAGAGGTTTAAATGAAAAGAAACATGACTATGTCACATATTCAGCACGCCTTCTTTGGATGCCTTTTCGGGAAGCTCCTACTTATTGAAGTTGCTTTTAGTAATCCCATAAAACAACAAACATACTTGCTTATAATTACCAAAACACAAAAAACTTCTTTTTGATTGTCGTCATAGGAGGTTCATAAAGGATTAAGGTAGGTAGCCAAGTGGATGAAGGTAGCAAATTATGAATACATCACACACGAGTTGAATCCCAAATTGTTAACCCATCAATAAATGGGCCATCGTTGTACGTAAAATATATATGTGTGTTTGATTTTATGTGTGTGTGTTAGGCACAATTAGTAAACAAGGCACAATTAACAAATACGTGACATGCATTACTACACACTCGAGATAACAGAAACTAACTCACATGTCTAGCATTATAGCAGCAGCTGGTTTTTATATTTTTTTATTTTCCCTATACAGCTAACTAATTCCAACATTTTAGATCCTGATTTTTATGATCAAATGACACCACCTGCACATGCATTGTAAGTTGTATATATGTACAAGAATTCCTCAAACTTAGGACACAAAGCTGATTCCCAATTGCTTCATATGTTATTGTTTAACTTGGTATCAGAGCACCTATTGCTAAACACTTGATTTGTGGACTCAGACTCACCTCAAGTTTCCCTTAATTTTGTATCTACAGACTGAAGAACTCTCAATATGTAAGTAACTCCTTCAAACTCATGGCTCTTGTCAAGTTGGATAAGAATAATTACTTGTTTTAGAAGTCTACCGTGCTTCTAGTAATCTGAGGTAATTGCCTCGAAGGATTCATCAGTGGCAACAACCCATATCCTTCAAAAATTATCCATTACCACTTCTGCTGGATAAGTATTGAATCCAAAATTTGAGGAGTGGACTGTTACAAACCAACTCCTTCTCAGCTGGTTATACAGGTCTATCAATGTGGAAGTTGCAGTGTAGTTAATTGATTGTCAGATGAGCAAAGAACTATAGCAGAGCACTCAAGAGATGGCTGTAGCTGTGACTAAGGCCAAAGAACTCTGGTATAAGGAGAATTGCAAAGAACAAGGAAGGGTTCTATGAAAATGGTGGAATATCTAGCAAAAATGAAATCAATAGTTGATAATTTGCAGTTAAAGGAAGTTATCTTTCTCTTGAAGATTTAATTGCACAAATTTTTCTTGGATTGAATTCGGAATATACTCCTATTGTTACATAGCTTACTTGCATGTATCTCTTGGATTGAATTTTCTTCTCCCTTACTTACCTTTGAATGCAGGATGGAACAACTCAATGCCATTCAAAATCTCTCCATCAACACAATCACTGCAAACATGGTTCAATCACAAAAAAAATTGAATAGCAGTGGAGGAAATTGGAGAGGATCAACAAGGGGCAGGAACCAAGGCAGAGGTAGAAATTACAACTCTAGACCAGTGTGTCAGAGTTGTGGTAAAACTAGTTATGTGGCCTCAATGTCCTATTACTAAATGAATGTGACCTACATAGGCAGTGTACCGGATTCAAACAAAGCCTCTAATAGACAATAGAACCTATATGCTACTTATGTAACCACACCTGAATCAATAACAGATCAAGCTTGGTGTCTTAATAGTGGGGCAAGCAATCATGTTGCTAATAATCTCAATCAATTTTAACAAGTGAACAAGTACAATGGTAAGCTTAACTTGACAATAGGCAATGAAACTTCAATTCCAATATAGTACATAGGTTCAACTGCACTTCCTTCTTTTACTCATAAATGTTATTCACTTCCCTCCAATCTCTAGAAATCTGATTAGTGTATCTCAACTTGCTATCTGCGTAGAATTTGACTTAAGTTCTCTTTCTATCAAGGATAAGACTACAAGGAAGGAACTACTGCATGGGAAAATCAAGGATGCACTCTATCAAAACCAATTATTGCTTCTTCCTTTTTTCAACCTTA
Source organism: Biancaea sappan (assembly GCA_037074585.1). Taxonomy (NCBI): domain Eukaryota; kingdom Viridiplantae; phylum Streptophyta; class Magnoliopsida; order Fabales; family Fabaceae; genus Biancaea; species Biancaea sappan. The sequence goes on along the minus strand of CM073496.1, from coordinate 4,128,507 downwards.
AGTTAATGTTGTCACCAATGCCAAAAATTTAGAAACTCTTTTTGACTAGGGCACAAAAAGCTTGGTCATCCTTCTCAGAAAATTTTGTTTCAAGTTCTAAAGTCATGTAATCTAAAATTTAATGAAAAATGAAAATTTAGATTTCTGCACAGCATGCCAATATGGTAAGAGTCATAAACTACCTTTTAAACACTCAATTTCTAATGCTTCAAAACCCCTAGAGCTAATACATATAGACCTATGGGGACTTACTCCTCTTGTTTCTAAATAAGGATTTAAATACTACATCAATTTTCTTGGTGACTATAGTAGGTTCAACTGGATTTACCCTATTAGATCAAAAGCTGAATCTTTATCAATATTCAAGACAATTTAAATTGTTAGTAGAAAAGAAATTTCATCTACCTATCAAAACTATTCATTCTTAATCAGGAGGAGAATGTGTGGCCTTTACTCCTTTTTTAAAAGAATAAGGGATATGTTATCTATTAACTTGTCCCCATACATCTGAGCAAAATGGGAGAGTAGAGAGAAAACACAAACAAATAGTTGACTCTAAATTTATCTTGCTAGCTCAACCCAAGATGCCCTTAGTTTCTTGTGGGAGGCCTTTCAAACTATTGTTTATAACATAAATGGACTGTCTTCATCTCTCTATATAATAAAACACCTTTTGAGACTCTTTTCAATCTAAAACTTGATTATACAACTTGATTATACAAACTTACATGGTTGCTCAGCTTTTCCTTGCCTAAATCACTTTAATAGTCAAAAAATGTTTATTTGTTAGGGTATAGTAACAACCGTAAAGGATTCAAGTACTTATCACCTTTTGGCAAGCTGTATATATAGAGACATGTGGTCTTTAACCATAATGAATTTCCCTACTAAACACTTTTTATGTCCTATTCTCAAGTAGAAACTAATACCTCAGCTATGCAAGTTATTCCACTCTATTCTTATTTCTCAGATGATACTAGAGGAAAAGATAGCAATCCTTACTTGTTTTCCATTGTAGCAGATCAGTCCATTTTTGACACACAAAGGTTTGAATATCTTCAAACTTATAATTCTATTGAAAATTCTTCAATCAAATATTTTTTACCTAATGAAAATCCTGCAGGCTCTACAAACTCTTCCTCCATGAGATATATGTTGCCTATTATTCAATCAAACTTTTAAAATCACACAGAACCTGTAATACTATTGAACACAACCAAAATGTACATCTTATGCTCACTAACAGCAAGAAAAACATAACAAAACTGAGAATACCATTTACAGGAACCATATCAAATGCTATCATTGCCTCTATAGTATCAGAAGCACTAACAAATCCAATTTTGTATAAGCAATGCAAGATGAATTTGAAGCACTTCAACACAATAGACACTACAAAAAAATGACTTTTGGTTGTGACTTTTAGTGGCGACTAAAGTTGTTGGCGTAAGTCTGTAGCTGATTATCTTTTGGTGGCGACTCTCAAAAGTCGCCACCAAAAGTCACCCTATAGTTGCCACCAAAAGTCATTTTTATTGCCAAAAAAAAATTCGTGAGAAAAAGTGACTTTCGGTGGCGACTTTAGTTGCCACTAAAGGTCACCTTGAAAGTTGCCACCAAAAACTATCTTTGTCGCCACCAAAAGTCACTCCCTATCTTTTTGGATCTAAATTGGCCCAGTGGGTTGACTCGAGACCCATTCGACTCCTGCGGATCTTGGCCGATCTAATAACTCGCTGCTCTATAGTGACTAGATTTTTTTTGTACAATGTTCAAGCTTATTTGAAATTAAACCAAACATATACATACCTGAGATTTGAACCTGAGTCCCTTGCTTACAACCATATGTGTCTTGCCATCCTTTCACTACTTCATTTGTGTTATATAAGTGCAAAATATTATATATATATATATATATATATATAATCTGTTAAAATTATTTTAAGTCAAAAATATTACAAAACAGAAATAAAACAATATTTAACTTAACAAAAAACAAATATATTATTACTATGGGAGTCACCACAAAAAGTCTGACTTCAACTAATTTCATAAAAAACAAATCAACTTTCGTTAAAAAAATCAGACTTTAGTCGCCACAAAAAATCTGATTTTTTAAAAAAATTACAAAAATAAAAAAATTGAATTTCTTTTAAATAAAATTAAGAAAATTAAAAAAACTAAGAAAATTCAAAATTTTTTAAATAAAATAAAAAATGACTTTTTATTTTTTTAATTTTATTTAAAAAATCTGACATTTTTTAATTTTTTTTTTAAAAATAGACTTTTGGTGGCGACTATGAGAGTTACCGTTAGAAGTTTATTTCTTTAATTTTATCTAAAAAATATGACTTTTTTTTAAAAAAATTGACTTTTGATAATGACTATGGGAGTCACTACCAAAAGTTGGACTTTCGGTGGTAACTATAAGAGTCGCCACCAAAAGTCTGATTTTTTAAATTTTATTTTAAAAAATTTGACTTTTTTAAAAAAAAAATCGGCTTTTAGTTGCCACCAAAAATCTAGTTTTTTTTAATTTTATTTTAAAAAATTTCAACATTTTTTATTTTTTATTTTCTTTTTAAAATTAACTTTTGGTGGCGACTATGTGAGTCGCCACAAAAAGTCTAATTTTTTAATTTATTTTAAAAAAAATCTAACTTTATTTTTTTAAAAAAAATTGACTTTTAGTGGTGACTATGAGAGTACCACCAAAAGTCTAATTTTTTAAATTTTATTAAAAAAATTTGACTTTTGGTGGCAACTTTAAAAGTCACTAGTAAAAAGTTGCCACTGAAAGTCAATTTTCTTGTAGTGAAACCAGGTTCTTGGTTCCTACAACACCTTTTATGTACATAGTAGGTTCTAAATGGATCTTCAAGATGAATTACAAAGCAGATGACACTATTGAGAGATACAAAGCCAAGTTACTTACACAAGGCTTCACTCAAAGACCAGGATAGGATTATTTTGATATTTTTAGCCTTATAATTAAACCTGCAACTGTAAGGAATATTTTCACAATAGATGCATCTCTCAACTGGCCAGTACATTAAGTTGATTTTAACAACACTTTCCTTAATTGTTCATTATAAAAGGATGTTTATATGTCTTAGCCACAAGGTTTTAAGGACAAAAGCAAACAATCTCATGTGTGTAAATTTCATAAGGCCCTTTATGGATTTAAACAAGCACCTCGAGCTTGGTTTGAGAAGTTAAAGCACATACTATTATCTTGGGGTTTCAATCATAGTAAAGCAAACTCCTCACTTTTTTATTTAGTTACCGCAACAAAATAAATTTTTTATAATCATCTATGTAGATGACATAATAATCACTGCTAGCAAAAAGGAATTCCTTTCTGACATTATTCACAAATTGCATACTTCATTTGCTCTAAAGGATCTTGGTCCTTTTCACTTTTTTTCTTGGAATTCAGGTTACTAGAACATCGAATGGTTTTTTCTTAAATCACTCCAAGTATGCTAAAGACTTACTTGTCAGATTCTCAGTGGATAAAGTCAAGACATGTCTAACTCCATTGGCCTAAAATATTAACTTGTCTGCCATAGAGGGGGAACCTATGAAAGACTCAACAGCCTATAGAAGCATTATAGGAGCACTGCAATATCTAACACATACAAGATCAGGCTTGAGTTTTCCAGATAACAAACTTAGTCAATTCTTACTGTGTCCCACTTATTTGCATTAGAAAGCTCTAAAAATGGTCTTTCATTATTTGCAAGGTACTATTAATGCTAGTCTTCATATTAAAGCATGTTCTTCACCTTCTTCTACTGGGTTCTCTCTGCCTCTCTCTGATTTTTCATATACTAATTTGGTAGCACCCTTGGATGATAGAAAATCAATAAGGGGCTATTGTGTTTATCTCAATGAAAGCTTGATTTCTTGGTCCTCATGCAAGCAACAAGTTGTGGCTAGATCAAGTATAGAGGCTAAATATAGAGTACTCTCAAACTTGATAGTTGAAATTATGTGAATAAGGTCCTTATTAAATGAAGTTCATTTTCCCTTTTCTGCGACTGCAATCCTATGGTGTGAAAACCTTAGTGCAGGATCTTTAACTTGTAATCTTGTGTTCCATGCTTGTACCAAGCACATTAAACTAGATGTGAACTTTATTCATGACAAAATACAAGCTAAGGAAGTTGAAGTGAGATATGTACCCTCAATTTCTCACACACTAAATTTGACTCTCTAAGGGACAAACTCAGGGTTTTTGTTTCTTTACCCATTTGTTTGAGGGGAAATGTTAGGGCACAATTACCATAAACATGACCTGCATTACTACACACTTGAGATAACAGAAATTAACTCACATGTTAACAGTATTGCAGCTGGTGTTTATATTTTTTATCTTTCCCATACAACTAACTAATTCCAATTTGTTAGATCCTAATTTTCAAGATTAAATGACACCTGTACAGTCCTTTTTCTTTACATGCATTCTAAGTTGTATATATATACAAGAATTCTGCAGACTCAGAACACACTTTGTATATTATTGTTCAAATGTGTGTGTTTTTAATTTGAAAATAAGTTTTGTAATTTGCTTTAAAATTAATTTTGAATAATAAACAAATCGGTTAGATAATTTATTTTTAAATTTTAAAGCATTAAAAAGAATCATTATGGAAGATTTGTCTTGAATAAGATTTTAGAAATCATTTGATACAGAAGTTTTATACATTATTTTGAGGTAAATTTAATTCAATAAATAATTAATAAAAATATTCTAGGAAAAAGGATAGAAACAAATGTGAGTTAAATATATTAATTGAAAATAAAAAAATAAGAGGATAAAATGCCATGGCATTTTTTCCCCATTTTCAAAAAAAAGATTGTTTCTAAAAATATATAAAATATGTTTTCATAATATTATTTTAAAATTCTAAAATAATATTTCCAAAATATTAAATTACAAAAATTAATGGAATCAAGGGAAATGTCCCTTACATATCCCTTGCTATTCTTTCACTAAGTCCCTTGTTGAGATAACAACGGTTGTTTAGTGATGAATTTGTCTATCACTTATAAATGGTTGCTATTTAATGAGGGACCTGGAAGGGACATATTCCTTGCTAAAGAGTTAGCAAGGGAACATCTCTCATTAATTAGCCGTTGTCCCACACCTTGATATTTCCTCAATGTTCCCTCACTAATTTTTAGCTATTCCTTCATTTTTTTGGCTTGTCTTTTGTAATTGTTATCAACAATCCATTTTTTCTAATTTTCCCTTTTATCAACGTACATATAGAAAATAGACAACCAAATGCCATATGCTAGGTCCATTGCATCCACTTTATGCTAGTAGTTATAACATATCAACCCTAATATATTTTCAACTTGTGAACTTGAGACTTTGATTTGTGTGACAACCACCACAAGCTGGTGTTGTGAAGGTCACAGAAGGCCTTTTTGAAACTTGGACAAGGTGCATCATGTGCCTTCTGTTGTGAAAATAGCCTTTCAAAGGCTTTGTATTTCAAAAGAGAAAACTAAAGTCCCACATCGCTTGGAGCAAGGAAGGGAAGAGCCTTTATATACTAACTTGTGTTAGTGGGCTAATAAAGGGCTAAGGAAAGTGGTGGATTCACGCGCTCACAACCCTAGGCCAGTGCAGTGCAAATCAACTGATTTGTCCCTTCTGCGCATGCGATAAATCGGACCTGCTTAGTTTTTCTCTGCAGAAATATTTTTTAAAAAATTAATTTATTTTTAGCTTGTATGAATGAAGGCAGAATTAGTTATTATTGAATTAATTTGGGTTAACTTCAAAAAATTGAAGGCTGACAGTTTTGATTATTTTTTTAAAATATTTTTTAATATTTTGAAACTGCCCATTAATTTTATGAAACTGTCTATTAATTTTCGAAATTAAATTTTAATTTTATTTATAATTGGTGTCTGCCTCATTATGGTTCAACTGTTATAAAAGGAGAATTCCTCCCCCTCATTAGACACACTAAGTCAGAAACCATTATGTACTTCTCTCTTCCCCCTCTCTCACTTTTTGGGTTACAATTTTATAATTTTTGCTGTTTTGTGGCCTGAGAATCTTCTCAGAAGAATCTGTTTAATCTTGGAAGGAGTTCTGTAGACGCAGGTCCTTAGCTGTGGTCATGGAATAAATTCCTTACGGACAGTGTTTACTAAAAAGACACTACTTAAATTACCACTGTCGAAGTTTCTAGATTTTACAACAATCTTAAGGAATTTATGGAAATCAACGCTGCTGCTGCTGGTATTGTTGTTCCAGCTGATACTGTACCTCTTGTTGCTACTGTCACTATGCCTGCTATACCTCCTGTCACATTCTCTATGCTGTTCCAAGATATTTCAAAGATTGAAATATTCAACAGTTAGAATTTTCAGCGATGGTAAGAACGTATTCATATTGTTCTAGACATGCATGGAGTTGATGCGGTGCTGACAGAAACACAATCGCTGCCCACTGCTAATCAAACCAAAATTGATATATGGAATTATGATAATAAGGTATGTAGGCACACTATTATTAGTACTTTATCTTATGATCTCTTTGTTGTCTATTGTACGTACAAGGACATTAAAGTCTAAATAAATGAATACAACAAACTGTTGGAGGACCTTCGTGCCGAGAAGATCAATCTACCTAATGAGTTCGTTGCTGGAATCTTGATCGAGAAGCTGCTTGAAAGCTGGAAAGACTACAAACAATAATTTAAATACAAACATAAATAGTTGCCACTCTCAGAACTAATTAAATACGTCATCATCAAGGATACCAACAGAAAGAAGTCCAAAACAGCAAGTGTTAAAGAAATGACATCAAAGGCTAACATGGTGCAAGGTACATCTAGTCGTAAGAACAAAAATAAAAACAAGAAAATTGATTACAAGCCTAGAGAATCTAACCCTGCCTTTAAGAAAAAGGTAACTACTTTGTGTGTGAAAAACAGGGACACCATGCAGCCTAATGCAGAAGGAGACTAAGAAATGACAATCCTCCTAAGTCAAGTGTAAACTTGGTTGAAGGAGATGATATTATTGTTGCAGTCATTTCTGAGGCTCTTCTGGTTGCCAATGCGAAGAAATGAGTGGTAGACTCAGGGGTTACCAGGCATATTTGTGCAAACAAAAAAGCCCTTACATCCTATACTCCAATCAAGGATGGAGAAGAACATATTTATCTTGGTGATTCTAGTACCACTAGTGTTTTTGGGAAAGGAAATGTTCTTCTCTAACTCATATCTGGCAAAACATTGGCTTTGAATGATGTCCTACATGTGCCTAACATTAAAGCTAGCTTAATTTCTATAGCTCTATTAGGAAAAGCTGGGGTTAAAGTGTTCTTGAGTCTAATAAGATCATAATGACAAAGAATAATATTTTTATGGGGAAAGGCTATTGTAATCAAGGACTCTTTGTACTGAATGTTGCTAATGGAAAAAGTAAATTTTCTTCTTACTTGATTGACTTTGTTGAAATATGGCATCTAGACTAGGATATGTTAATGTTTCGTATATTAAGAAAATGCTTGAAACTAATTTAATTTATGGTTTTAATAACATGAACATGAATAAATGTGAAACATGTATTGAATCAAAGTTAACTAGGAAACATTTTCATAATATACATAGAGAAACAGAGTTGCTAAGTCTTATTCATACGAACCTGGGAAACTTAAAGCAAACTATGACTAGAGGAGGTACAAACTATTATGTAACCTTTATAGATGAGTTTTCTAGATACACTAAGGTATATCTTCTTAGAAGCAAAGATGAAGCTTTTGATTCTTTCCTAGTTTATAAAGCCGAAGTTGAAAATCAGTTAAATAGAAGAATCAAAAGGATTAGATCAAACAAAGGAGGTGAATATATAATATTTAATGATTATTGTGAGAAGGAAGGAATAATCCCCGAGGTTACTCCTCCTTGTTCACCTGAGTCTAACGGGGTAGTGGAAAGGAAAAATAGAACTTTAAAAGAAATGATGAATGCTATGCTAGTTAGTTCTTCTGCACCCGAGAATTTATGGGGTGAGGCTTTACTATTTGCTTGTTATATACAGAATAGGATTCTCTATATACAGACTATAAGACACCCTACAAGTTGTGGAAAGGCTATAAGCTTAGTTTGAGGTATATGAAGTGTAGGGGTATCTAGCGAAAGTTATGTTGCCTAATCAAAAGAAAAGGAAGTTAGCCTCTAAGATGTCTGATTGCATGTTTATAGGATATGTTGAACATAGCTCTGCCTATAGATTTCTTGTTTTGAAAAGTGATGTGCTTGATTGTCATACTATTGTTGAAACAAAAAATGGAGAATTTTTTAAACATGTTTTTCCCTTGAAAAATATGAATGTTCCTAGTACATCTAAGCAAAACAATGAAAGTGAATTTGAATTTGAAAATTTAAGTTTATATGAGAATGTCCATGAGGATTTAAGAAGTAAACAACAAAGGAAGGCAACTTCCTTTGGAGATGATTTCTATACATTTGCTATTGATAATAAACCTAGAAGTTTTTGTAAGGCTGTTGCATCTCCTGATGCAAAATTATGGAAAGAAGCAATTAAAATTGAAATAGATTCAATTCAAAAAAAAACTTGGGAATTGGTGGATTTACCACAAGGAGCAAAAACTATTGGTTACAAATGAATTTTTAAGAGAAAATATAACCCTGATGGGTCGATTGATAAATTCAAAGCTAGGTTAGCAGCCAAAGGTTTTACTCAAAAACAAAACATTGACTATTTTGACACTTTTGCTCATGTCAGCAGAATTTCATCTATAAGAGTTTTAATTGCTTTAGCCTCAGTATATAAAGCTTTATGTTCATTAAATGGATTTTAAAACATTATTTTTAAATAGTGATTTAGAGGAAGAAATTTACATGGAGCAACTTGAAGGTTATATTCTTCAAGGTAAAGAGAGAAAAGTTTACAAACTTCTTAAATTGTTATATAGATTAAAGCAAGCACCCAAACAATGGCATGAAAAATTAAATCATGAATTGATTTGTGATGGCTTTACCTTTGTTGAAGTAGATAGAAGTGTGTGTACAAAAATAATTGATGTTGATTATGTGATTATCAGTCTGTATATGGATGACATGTTAATCTTTGGTACTAGCATGGATATAGTATATAAGACAAAAGATTTTCTTGCATCAATTTTTGATATAAAGGACTTAGGTAAAGCAAGTGTGATTTTGGGAGTTAAAATCATAAGAAAAAGTGACAGAATCATACGATCATAGGAACACTATGTTCAAAAATTACTCAAAAGGTTTGGTTATTTTGATGAGAAGCCAATGTTATCTCTTTATGATTCTAGCACCTAACTGAAAAAAAACTTGAGTGACCCTATTTCTCAATTAGAATATGCATAGATCATTGGGAGTCTATTACATCTGATGAATTTCACCCGTCCTGACATAGCATATGGTGTGTGTAGATTGAGTAGGTATACGCACAATCCTAATGAAGACCATTGGGGTACTTTTGTGAAAATCATGAAATATTTGAGAGGTACCATGAGTTATGGTATCAAGTATAGTGGATTTCCCGCTGTATTAGAAGGATATAGTGATGCTAATTGGATCTCATATTCAAATGAGACAAAATATACTAGTGGATATGTGTTCACCTTAGGTAGTGGAGCAATGTCATAGAGATCAGCTAAACAAACCCTTATAGCTAGATCAACCATGGAGTCAAAGTTTATAGCTCTAAAGTTGGCTGGTAGTGAGGCTGAGTGGTTGAAAAACTTCTTGGCATGCATACCTTTAGGTATGAACTAGTACCATATGTGTCTTTGCATTATGATTGCCAAGCGGCAATAGCCATTGCGAAGAATAAAATTTATAATGATAAAAGTAGACATATTCATTTAAGACACAATGTGGTTAAGCAATTGCTAAAGGATGGAATTATATAGATCGATTATGTAAGGTCAGAAGTGAACCTGGCCGATCTTTTGACCAAACCCTTGGGTAGAAGTATAATTAAAAAGACATCGAGGGAAATTGGACTTAAGTCAATAAGAAATTAACAGTGGTGGGAACCTAACCTTTGTGATTGGAGATCCCATGAAAAAGGTTCATATGGGTAATAACAAGTAGTCTGTTAATTCTACTAGCACTATATCCTCAGTCCATTTCCTATAGCGTTAAGTGTGAAAGTGCTAAAATACATTGACTTGTGGGTTGAGCGTAAGCTCTTTATGATCTTCATAGCCCTACATTGTGGGTAATATATTCATTGCAGATATACTTGATGAAGTCATCTATATGAGTATAGAATGGGGCCCCTCCTATGAGATAGTGGTGAAATCTCTAGAGCACTCATGAATTCTAGGCATGCATATGACCGAAATAACAAGTATAACGGTGTTAATACTAGAAATGTGGGGGTGAGATATGACTCTTAAAGTCACTATCTTACGACTAAGAGTATATTAGTTCATAGAAGCTACATGCTTTACTGACTACTCAGTAAGATAAATCTTATTGGTCTAGGTCTGGTTCATAGTCTAAAAAGAGACATTGGATTAATGCGTCTACATCTATATACGTAACCCAAAAGTTTTTTAAATATCTTTTGAAATATGTGGGGGGTTGTTGTGAAAATAGCCTTTCAAAGGCTTTGTATTTCAAAAGAGAAAACTAAAGTCCCACATCACTTGGAGCAAGGAGGGGAAGAGCCTTTATATATTAACTAGTGCTAGTGGGCTAATAAAGGGCTAAGAGAAATGATGGGTTCGCGTGCTGATAACCCTATGCCAGTGGAGTGCAAATCATCCGATTTGCCTTTTTGCATGTGCGATAAATCGGACCCGCTTAGTTTTTCTTTGTAGAAATATTTTTTAAAAAATTAATTTTTTTTTGGCTTACCTGAATGAAGGCAGAATTAGTTATTACGAATTAACTTGGGTTAATGTCAGAAAATTAAGGACTGACAATTTTGATTATTTTGTTTTAAATATTTTTTAATATTTCGAAACTGCCAATTAATTTTTTGAAATTGTCCATTAATTTTTGAAACTAAATTTTAATTTTATTTATAATTTGTGTCTGCCTTATTATGGTTTAACAGCTATAAAAGGAGGACTTCTCCCCTTCATTAGATACACCAAATTAGAAACTATTCTGTACTTTTCTCTTCCCCCTCTTTATCACTTTCTAGGTTATAGTTTTATAATTTCTGTTGTTCTATAAGAATCTTCTCAGGAGAATTTGTTTAATCTTGGAAGGAGTTCTATTGATGCAGGTTCTTAGCCGTGGTCACGGAATAAATTCCTTAAGGATAGTTTCTACTAAAAAGAAACGACTCAGATTATCACTGTCTAGGTTTCCAGATTTTACAACACATTCCATGCTAAAGTCTACATCAGCAACATATTTCTCTCGAGTTCATCTTATCATTAAGCCATCCAATAGAAGGGCTCCTCCGCAAGTCTTCATAAAGTCGTTGCATGCAATTAGTACTATGGGATGTGCTTGTTTAACCTTAACCACATCACCCTATAAGTCTTTAGCCTTGAATAGATGGATCATGATTTTTCAAGTAAAATAAACAAGGCAATGAATAAGGAACAATTGTATGGATTAGGCGCACAAACAATTTTTTTTTTATTTTTTACCCTTCTGGTGTAATGTTTATGGGTTGTGGTGGAGTTGTGTGATTAGGCGCACTAACTCTATTTCATCCCTTTTGTTTACTTTCTTGTATGAAATAAATTCGTTGAGAGCAAGAAAATATGATGATAGATAAAGATTCAAGTTGTTGATAAGGTCTTAGGGACTAAAGGTATGTACATTTTATTACCATGCTAAGAATTCATGGAAGTTTTCATAAAGTCATTCCATGCTTGGGTATTCTTTTACTTGTGTGATTTTCTTGAATTAGATTTATGGAATTAATCTTAAGCGGGCATTATATTTGGAACCCTGTTTTAGCACTTAGCTCTACAATTTTCCATAAAAGGTTTTACATGTTAAATGTTAGTGAGTTTTTCTTTGTGTTTGTGTGTTTCGTTGCTTGAGGACAAGCAAAGTCTTAGGTTTCAGGGGGTGATAATCCTCTTGGATTATTAGTTTTCATGGGAAAATGTGGCAAAAATCTTTGTTTTCAACCGAAGACCAAGCTTTCCTAGTAAGTTTCACTCTTGCTTTGTTTGATGTGTGGATTAAGTTTTTCTAATTTATTTCACTTGGTTTGAATCCTTTTTAGCTTAGTTTTCTCCTAGTTTCATTGTGATTTCTTTGTAGGTTTGAGTTGAGAAGAGAAAGCTAGAGTAGAGGCTGAAAAACTGAAGTTTTTAACCACATATAATGTCAAGTAAATGCTACAATATGGCCACAATCGTCGCTGCAACATTGGAGCTACCCTTGATAAACACTAAAAACTGTTGTTGTAGTGGTGACACTTCAACTTTTTGTTGTTTTTTTCCCATTACATGCTGTAACGAAGGGATCCACCACTACAACAAAAGGAATTTTATTGTCACATGCTGAAGACATAAAAATAGCGTTTTGGACAAAATTTTAGGGCATTTTAAAGTTGTTTGGCTTGGGAAATGACTGATCTTTCATAAGAGACAAAGTGGAAGCTTTCTCCTTCAAGATTTCAAGGATTTTCTCTTGAAACTCTCTTGGAAACATGCCATTCTTTCTCTTTTTTGCTGTCATGTTCTCTTTTTCTATGATGTATAACGAAACACTTATTTCGATGATTGCTTTGAACCATGACTTTGATTTAGAATTTGATTACTCACTTTGAAATTGTAATTTTTGGATTCAATATATGTTTATTTAGTTTTATGCTTTATGCTTTCGCTAAGTTTAGCCATCTTTGAGATTGTTTTTTAGTTCTTGCTTGCTTGGAAGAGTAAAGTATAGCTAGACTTGAAATTGAATCACTATAAAAAAAATGCAACTTAGTGGCAGTTCGTGCCACCACTATCAAAATTAAGTGCCACGAGTTATTTAATGGTGATTTCAGCAATCGCAGGAATAACCACCACTAAATATAGCTAGTGACAGATAATATAGCAATTCAAACTGCCACTAAAACATCAATTGGATAAGGAAATGAGAGGTTTAGTGGCAGTTGGGAAAGCAAACTGCTACTGAATAGCTAGTGGTTGTTGTTAAGTTCTGGATTTAGCACTATTTCGGTGCTAAATACCTTTTTTTTTATCTCTTTCTTGCTTTGCCTTATGATTCGTAACCCTTGTTTTATGTGGTTTAGCTTATTTTAGGATTTCTTAGAGCTCAGGTTGTTTCGAGTGATTTCATGATTCAGAGTTGTTGATAATTGGCATTTTATTATTCTTTGATGTAGGTTGAGTTGGGAAGGAGCTAATGCAAGAAGAAGGACATGTGCAGTTGCATTTCTAAGGATGTTGAAACTGCCTCTCTGCCATCCACTGCTATGGCGATGGTTACTAGAACTCTCTATTTTTGAAGCAATCTTTTCTGCCATCCACTGCTATAGCGGTGGCTCTTGGGTTAAATGTTTTAAGAAGTTGCCATTTTATCCTCCACCATTTTAGTGGTAGGTCTTTACTACTATAACGGCAGTTTGCGAATTTGTAGCATGCTGGCTTTGTTTAAATATAGAAAGGAAGGGTTTTTAGGTTATTTTGAGTTCGAAGGAAGCCAAAGGACTCCGATTTTGCAGAAGGAAGAGGAGGAATCCCATTCCAAAGCTCTCTGGGCCTGATTTCTGTCAACCCAACCTCGGATTCATGGAGTTTTCTCTATCTTTTACTGTTAAGTTTTGGATTTAGCACTATTTCGGTGCTAAATACCTTCATTTTTTTATCTCTTTCTTGCTTTGGCTTATGATTCATAACCCTCATTTTGTGTGGTTTAGCTTATTTTAGGATTTCTTAGAGTTTAGGTTGTTTCGAGTGATTTCATGATTCAGAGTTGTTGATGATTGACATTTTATTATTCTCTGATGTAGGTTTAGTTGGGAAGGGGCTAATGCAAGAAGAAGGACATGTGTAGTTTCTAAGGATGTTGAAGCTACCTCCCTGCCATCCACCGCTATAGCGATGGTTACTCGAACTCTACATTTTTTAAGCAATCTTCTCTACAATCCACCGCTACAGCAGTGGCTCTTGGGTCAAATGTTTTAAGAAGTTGCCATTTTGTCCTCCACCGCTATAGCAGTGGGTCTTCACTGCTATAACGGCAGTTTGCTAATTTGTAGCATGCTGGCTTTGTTTAAATAGTAGAAAGGAAGGGTTTTTAAGGTTATTTTGAGTTCGAAGGAAGCCAAAGGACTCCGATTTTGCAGAAGGAAGAAGAGGAATGCCATTCCAAAGATCTCTGGGCCCGATTTCCATCAACCCAACCTCGGATTCATGGAGTTTTCTCTATCTTTTACTATTAAGTTCTAGATTTATGATAACATGCAATTTTCCATATATTTTAGCCTCTATTCTAGCCCTTTTTGCATTTTGATTTTTGCCAAAACTCTAGTTTTATAATGTTTTGAATTATTGTGGGTGAAAGCTAATTTTAGATTTATGTGCTTTAACTCCATAATTTTACTCCAAAATGGTTCATTTATGTTTTACAGAGTTTAGAGGCATCTGGGATCGAATTGGACAAGAAACAAAGCAATAGTAAGTAAATGAGAAATGCTGAAAAAATGGCCTGGCGCCCGGCGCCAGGAAGCCAATGCCCGGTACCAGGAATAGTGAGTTAGCAGGATGACGTGGTACACAGTTTAAAAATTAGGTTAACCCAGCGCCCGGTGCTAGCGCCGCAGAAAGCCACTATAAATGTGATTTTTAGGTCAGAACAGAAAGGGCTTTGCTCCAGACTTTAGACCTGCAGCTGCTGCAGACAGAGGCGACTTCTAGAGCTTGGTTTGAGGGAAAGGAAGCCTTCCCACTTGAGAATGGCTTTTCTTCTCCCATTTTCTCCCATTTTCTTCCATTTTCCTTCATAGTTTGTTAGTTTTCTGTTGTATTTTGCAGATTTTTGTCATGTTCGTCTTCTCTTCCATGTAAATTTCTAAGTTTAAGGATTGATTAAGTTTGGTTCTATGAAGCTTTATTGTTGAACATATTCAATGTTAATGCATTTTCGTTTAATGGAATAGATTTTACCGATTATTCTTCCTTTTGAATGCTTGATTAACCTTCAATGAGTTTGGGATTTTGATATCTATGCTAGATCTAGCTGGATATTAAGCTTAACCTTGTAATTTCCACCATAAATCAGATTATCTAGATATAGATAGTTTTATTTATGTGGCTTGAATAATTTTCTTGAGCTTCATAACTTAATTGAATGGTTGATCTAAGATTTTAGTCAATTATTTTGGTTGAGTTAGATTGTAATTTCAAGGTTTTGGATTCAATCATATTTTAGAAAATTGGCCAACATTGAATGGATTGTAATTTAATTGAATTGTTCTTCAATAATTCAAAGATTAATTTGTCTATGAATTAATCGGATTAGACCAAACGAAATCAATCCCAATTTCTTGTATGATCGGTCATTTGATGAAATGAAAATTGTACTTTAATTCATTTGGACCAATGAGTATTTTCTTGGCCAAAGTTCTATTTTATTTATTGTCCTATGAAGCTTGTTATTTATACATGTATGCGATTGCTGTGTATTTGTAATGAGTGGGACAAGAGATAACATGTCATATACGATTGCGGGGCATTGATGTGATTAGGACTTGATTAGATTATATTTGAGTTATAGATTAGTGAAGATCTTCCTAATTATAATTTTAGTATAATTCAGTCTTAGAAGATTTTCTGAGAATTTTAGATTGAAAATTACATAATAGAATTAGCCAAGAAAATTCAAAGGAAAGGATGATGATGTACAATTCCATGGAATTTGTGACCAGCTGCACATCTTTTGTCTATTTTGTTTTCTGTTTAGTTATTTAACTTTCAGTTATTTATATTGTGTTGTTTCAATCATCACCGCCCTTTTGTGTAATTTCTGTAATTTCCTTCATAAGTCTTAATAGCATTTCACTTAACTTAATTGAATTTTATTTGACACTTCAATCTCTGTGGTACGATACTCTACTTATCACTTTATTACTTGTTGCGACCCAGTATACTTGCTGGAGTTTTATATGTGCTATAAAATATACGCACCAAGTTTTTGGCGCCGTTGCCGGGGATTGATGGTTGTCAAATCAAATTTTCTTTTAAGCCAAAGTGATGTTATTTTAGACATTGTCTTTTCTTGTTTTAGTTTTTACAATTTCAAGTGTTTTTAGCTTTTCAAGTGTCTTTATTAGATTCATTTCTTCTTGTTACCTTGCTTATTTGCTGTATCTCTCATGTTATTTCTCTTTGTTGCATGTGAGGTACTTGATCATTTTCCTTGACGAAGGAAATAAAAAAAAATCAAAGAGAAAGTAAGGAAAACAAAGAAGAAGCGACGCTAAGCATAGACAGCAAATAAAATCTGGCTAAGGACTTTAAACCAAGCGCTCTTGGGAGGCAACCCAAGTTTTTCTAACCTTTCTATTTTTAATTTTGTTGTTGTATTTCTTTCGTAATTTTAATCTTGATTTTTTTTCTGTTGTCCATTTTTTTTCTGTCTTGTCTGTTTTGGTAAAACTTTGAGTCATCTTGCATGAATTTTCTGTACAGTTTGGCTATGGTTTTTGCCACTTTCTTTACATGTTTTTAAACTTTTATATGTCTTCTAGTTGTAGAATTTTATTTGGATTGATTCGCATTTGTTTTGAGGTTGTTATGTGTCAGTCAAGCTGCATCGCCAGAAATTCTGCACTGCAGAATTTTGTTGATCTGTTTTGTCCGAATTTGATGCTCACTTTTTAAATTTTTGATGGAGTTTTGGTGTGGAATTATGCATGATGAAATAGCTAAAGTGTAGATTGATTTAGCATGAAGAGAATTTAGTCTTATTTCTCTAAGGAATTCAAGTTAAATGGCAATGATGTTGACTTTAATGAATTTGTAGTAATAGTCTTTTAGCTGTGAGGATTTGAGCCTAAGTGAAAAATGCTATTCTTCTTGTTGTGTGTTCTCTATCATGGATTGTCACTCTAGAACTTGTCTTGAATCTTTGATTGAGGCTACATATCTTGTACATGCTTGGAAATGATTTAGGCATTTGTTTCTTGTAACCACTATTTAGCCAAATAGCCATCCATTATCATTGTTTCCATTGTATGCCATTTTGTGCCTTATCCATTTTCTTTCTTGCATTTTTCCACCACTTTTTCTGCCTACAACAATAATTTTTCTCTTCCAACTTAAGATGTGAGGAGTATTTTAAATTCTTTTAAGGGATTGATGTGCTGAAAAATCTTGTGAATTTTGGGGTGTTTTGAACTATATTTCTTCTACTTCCTCTCAAGCAAAAGAAAAAGATTGGCCAATCAAGAAGAAAAAGAAAGAAAATTTTCAACTGACGTCATCAAAGAGAAAGAAAGAAAGAAAGAATTAAAAAAATTTTGAATTGAAAAAAAGATGAGAATGATGAAAAAGAGGAGCAGGTAGAACATTGAGTCCCAAAATTTATTTATACTCAATCTCTTATATTTTACTTGTAAATACTTTTCATTTTCTTGAGTTGTTGCCATATTTTGTTTCATTGTTCAATCTTTCCCTTTTTTTTACCATTATTTTTCATACCTACATTACAACCTTGTAAAGCCATTTTGATTCAAGTATGTATTGGATTCAAGTAGTGGAGATTTAGATTCTTGACAAGCTTATGCTAGTAAATTTGTGATAGGATGATTTTGAGTGATTCCATCTTAAACACTTGAGAGAGTAGAGGATAAACACCTTACCCTGTAAGGAGATTGTTACTTGAATTCATTCTAATCAAAATAATTGCCATGGAGCTTTAACTTTTTAGAAATTTAAGATTTATTTCTACTAAAGTTAAATCTTTCTAAATTTTAATTATTTCATTATTGTATATTTTCTAAACCTTTGCTTGCTGTGCTTATTGGGATTCTCTGTTGTTTTTAATTGATTTTGCCCAAGCGTGCAAAAGGCTAAGTGTGGGGGATTTGATAACATGCAATTTTTCATATATTTTAGCCTCTATTCTAGCCCTTTTTGCATTTTGATGTTTGCCAAAACTCTAGTTTTATAATGTTTTGAATTATTGTGGGTTAAAGCTAATTATAGATTTATGTGCTTTAACTCCATAATTTTACTCCAAAATGGTTCATTTATGTGTTTTACAGAGTTTAGAGGCATCTGGGCTCGAATTGGACAAGAAACAAAGCAATAGAGAGTAAATGAGAAATGCTGAAAAAATGGCCTGGCGCCCTACGCCAGGAAGCCAATGCCCGGTGCCAGGAATAGTGAGTTAGCAGGATGATGTGGTACACAGTTTAAAAATTAGGTTAACCCAACGTCTGGCGCTAGCGCCACAAGGAGCCACTATAAATGTGATTTTTAGGTCAGAACAGAAAGGGCTTCGCTCCAGACTTCAGACCCGCGGCTGCTGCAAACAGAGGCGACTTCTAGAGCTTGGTTTGAGGGAAAGGAAGCCTTCCCACTTGGGAATGGCTCTCCTTCTCCCATTTTCTCCCATTTTCTTCCATTTTCCTTTATAGTTTGTTAGTTTTCTGTTATATTTTGCAGACTTTTGTCATGTTCGTCTTCTCTTCCATGTAAATTTCTGAGTTTAAGGATTGATTAAGTTTGGTTCTATGAAGCTTTATTGTTGAACATATTCAATGTTAATGCATTTTCCTTTAATGGAATAGATTTTACCGATTATTCTTCCTCTTGAATGCTTGATTAACCTTCAATGAGTTTGGGATTTTGATATCTATGCTAGATCTAGCTGGATATTAAGCTTAACCTTGTAATTTCCACCATAAATCAGATTATCTAGATATAGATAGTTTTATTTATGTGGCTTGAATAATTTCTTGAGCTTCATAACTTAATTGAATGGTTGATCTAAGATTTTAGTCAATTATTTTGGTTGAGTTAGATTGTAATTTCAAGGTTTTGGATTCAATCATATTTTAGAAAATTGGCCAACATTGAATGGATTGTAATTTAATTGAATTGTTCTTCAATGATTCAAAAATTAATTTGTCTATGAATTAATCGGATTAGACCAAACAAAATCAATCCCAATTTCTTGTATGATCGGTCATTTGATGAAATAAAAATTGTACTTTAATTCATTTGGACCAATGAGTATTTTCTTGGCCAAAGTTCTATTTTATTTATTGTCCTATGAAGCTTGTTATTTATACATGTATGCGTTTGCTGTGTATTTGTAATGAGTGGGACAAGAGATAACATGTCATATGCGATTACGGGGCATTGATGTGATTAGGACTTGATCAGATTATATTTGAGTTATAGATTAGTGAAGATCTTTCTAATTATAATTTTAGTATAATTCAGTCTTAGAAGATTTTCTGAGAATTTTAGATTGAAAATTACATAATAGAATTAGCCAAGAAAATTCAAAGGAAAGGATGATGATGTACAATTCCATGGAATTTGTGACCAGCTGCACATCTTTTGTCTATTTTGTTTTCTGTTTAGTTATTTAACTTTCAGTTATTTATATTGCGTTGTTTCAATCATCACCCCCCTTTTGTGTAATTTCTGCAATTTCCTTCATAAGTCTTAATAGCATTTCACTTAACTTAATTGAATTTTATTTGACACTTCAATCTCTGTGGTACGATACTCTACTTATCACTTTATTACTTGTTGCGACCCAGTATACTTGCTGGAGTTTTATATGTGCTATAAAATATACGCACCAATTTAGCACCATTTCGGTGCTAAATACCTTCATTTTTTATCTCTTTCTTGCTTTGGCTTATGATTCGTAACCATCATTTTGTGTGGTTTAGCTTATTTTAGGATTTCTTAGAGTTTAGGTTGTTTCGAGTGATTTCATGATTCAGAGCTGTTGATGATTGACATTTTATTATTCTCTGATGTAGGTTTAGTTGGGAAGGGGCTAATGCAAGAAGAAGGACATGTGTAGTTTCTAAGGATGTTGAAGCTGCCTCTCTGCCATCCACCGCTATAGCGATGGTTACTCAAACTCTACATTTTTTAAGCAATCTTCTCTGCAATCCACTGCTATAGCAGTGGCTCTTGGGTCAAATGTTTGAAGAAGCTGCCATTTTGTCCTCCACCGCTATAGCAGTAGGTCTTCATTGCTATAATGGCAGTTTGCGAATTTGTAGCATGCTGGCTTTGTTTAAATAGTAGAAAGGAAGGATTTTTAGGTTATTCTGAGTTCGGAGGAAGCCAAAAGACTCTGATTTTGCAAAGGAAAGAGGAGGAAACCCATTCTGAAGCTCTCTGGGCTCGATTTCCGTCAACCCAACCTCAAATTCATGGAGTTTTCTCTATCTTCTACTATTTTCTGTAGTTTTAAGGCCATGAGTGGCTAATTGTCTCCTTCTAGGGTTGCTATAAACCTAATTTCAAATTAGGAATTATTTCTCTCTCTGTGTTTGTGATTTCTTTTAATGAATACATTTCTTTTCATTTATCTACCTTGAACTTGTTATGAACTTGATCAATTTATAGTTTGCACATTGCTTTTACCGATCTCGGGAGAGAAAAATAAGAGTAGAACTTTGATTGAAAGGAATGAGTGTATGACCTTAACCTAAGGGATTTTACTTGTTAACTGATAGAGATATTAGTTGATCTGGTTTAGTCTAATTTAGGTTGATTTGTATTAGACTTAGCCAATATAAGGAATTGTGTAAAAATTGAGTAACTTAATCTAGAATCGAGAAAATTATTTTAAGTCATAAGATAACTTAAGATTAACATATATAATTAATTAGAATCACAAGTGCAAGAAAGATATTAGTAATTTCTAGGATGAAAGAGAGGGATTAGGGACTATAGGCCGTTACACATATTAATTTAATCAAATTGTTTGTTGGTCGTTGTTAATTGCATTCTATGTTACTGATTTTATTTCTTTTCCAATTCTTTATTAAAAAATGACTTTTTATAATTTTTTAAAAAAATTCTAGTCGTCACCAGAAGTCTGTTTTTTTTAATTTTATTTAAAAATTTGACTTTTTTTTAAATTTTTTTTAAAAAAATTTGACTTCACAGTCGCCACAACTAATACACTTAATTTTCTTGAGTAATTAGCAAGTTAATTCTCGATAGAACGATATCTTACTCTTTCATTGTATTACTTGTGTGACTGATATGTTTTCCAAATCACTAACAGCTGCTGGGTATTAAACCGCCATTGAATATTCCTTTTTAAGGGTGGTTTATTTGGTAACCACTACAATAATTCCAGTTGAATTACCACTAAAATTGTTCAAATGGCCACTACTATTCCAAAAAGGTTCACCAGTTATTATGTTTTTCCATTTTCCCCTTAAACAAATTACAGACCTGTATATTTCTTCATTTTTCTTACAAACTAGTATTGTCAATGACAATTATAATTAAATATGCCAATAAAGTTGACTCATAATTTTTTAATTATATAAAATAAGTTTAATTTGAATCCAAGTATACATATAAAAATGTCATGTTATAGGTCTAAATATTTGTCTCAGTACATTAAAAGAAATCTAAGTCATGTCATCTTCATCATCTTCATCACCATCATCATCCTTATCTTGATTGTCTTTATTACAAGAGAATTTAGAGTTTATTGCTTGTGCAAAGCCTCTTCCATTCCCTTGATGCAGAAGGTTTTCATGACATCTTATATTTTAAAGAAGGGTCAAACTGCCAAAGCACACATACATGAATACAACCATGCATAGATATATACATACATATATACATTTATTATATATATATATATATATATGCATGTGTGTGTGTGTGTGTGTATAAATGGATGAAGCAGTTTACAAGCTCACTAATTCATTTGCAATTAAATCAACATAGTTAAACTAATAGTAAGTAAATGATTCTTTTCTAATTTTATACTTTAAAAATCTAATAGATAATAATTAATTTTTTTTTATGCTTTGACTTAACAAATTTACAAAAGTATAAATATATTATAATCTTTTTAGACACTGAATGCACCTAATATGAATTAATAAAATTGTGAGAAGCAATTACAAAATCATATATAAATAACAAAGAATAACATACTGGCATCCATGATTTATAGGAAGGGGCAGAGTGGTCATTTGCAATTTTTTCTCATATGTGGCTTTTACTTCCTAAGTTAGAATGCCACTAGGATTATTATATATATATATATATTATCCCACGTGTGGATAGCATCGGCCACATAAACACATAATTGGCAAGAAATTAATAAATTAGGATGGTAAGGACCTTTTTACAAATGATTTCAAAGTGTAAGGGGCAAATTACATGCAATAAATTTTAGGAACCAAACTAAAAATGAATGCTTACATTAAATTTTTAACGAAATTTGGAGGCAAATTACATTGAGATTTACAATAATACAGGTTGCCACATATTTTAGTTATGGTCATCAATTAATATTTCAACGTTAAGGAGAAGATGTTAGCGTAATTCAGTATGCATGGCTTTAGTAAATTTTCAGAAATATAATCCTACGGTTTTGGGTAAAAGTCAAACCCAAAGCTACATTAATCCACACATGATGCAGTTTCAAATAATCTCTTTCATTTCCACACAAAATTTCATAAGCCGCGTGAACAAAGGTAACTGCCTATAACTGCAAGTCGGTGGGAATTTCATGGCGCTTCTTGGAATTCAATATAGCCTTCTTAATTACTCATTTCATGTCAAACTTCTTTGCGAAATACGCAAATATTATGTACACACAAGAGTCACAAGCAAATCACACACTCTCTTAATAATAATTTTCCTATAACGTATAGGTAAATTGTTTGGATAAGTTACAGGAATATATATACAACTCATTTCATCGATCAAATAATACACAATTCAGGAAAATTTAGAAGAAATTTGAAGGAATTTTCAGAAAATTTTCATTTGCTTTCCCATTCATGTCTTCTAAGTTCCCTATAAAAAGAAAGCAAATTAAGAAAAGAAGATTGTGAAGCAAAATTGTAAATCCCAAAATATTAGTATTGCTATACATAGCTCTAGCAGGATGAGTTCTGGTAAGAAAACTAAGAAGAGTGATCAACTAAGTATTGGCTATTCTGATGATCCCCCAGTGGAAGGTTCTTCAATAGGTCCAAGGCCAAAGATTGATAAACTCAATATAGGCTATTCTGATCCCACAGTGGGAGATTCTTCAATAGGTCCAAGGCCAAAGATTGATAAACTCAATATTGGCTATTCTGATCCCACAGTGGGAGGTTCTTCCACATATCCAAGCACAAAGAAGACTGGTAAACCAATTAACGATAGCCTTGATTATGCAAAGGAAAATGGAAAAAAAGAAAAAAAACAAGTGAATGAATCAAAAATGATTCATAAACCTGGTAATTTTAATTAGCATTCTTTCTTTCCTTCTTTCCTTTTAAATTACTTATTTGATTCATGAAAGATTATAATTGTCTTAATTTAATTTCTGATAAAAAATGTGTCTTAATTTAGTGTCTAAAAAATTATATGTCTCAATTTCTTTCTTCTATTTATCAAAGCAATTTTTGGAAACAAAAAAAAAATTGAGATTTGACAACCAAAGGTCTTACTATTTAGTGACAAAAATAATTAAAATGAGACAAATACAATTTTTCAAAAATTAAATTGAGGCCATGATAATCTTGGGTATGGATAGCCTCCTCTGCACCTTTTAGCAACTATTTTTTCCATCGTTAAAAGATTTCGTGTTTTAATAAAAGTTTTAGCAACGTTTAGCAAGGCGTATATTCCTCCTACACGGAGGAGTGAACCCACAGGGACTAAACTAGTATTTTTCTTTTTTGTCCTTTGTTTTAACCATCAAAACATTATTTGATTTTTTTTTAGAATAAATTATTTCATTGAACAATTTTAAAGGCTAAATACACATACTTTCTTCACTTTTATATATTTTGTTAATATCTCATTCTCTCTCTCTCTATCTCTCTCTCTCTCTCTCTCTCTCTCTCTCTATATATATATATATATATATATATATATTAATATTCTTATTTTAATTTTCATGCAGGTTTATGTTGAAGTGGGACAAATGCCAAAACGAAACTCAATATTGTGTTAGCAGATTCCATTAAGTCTATTAATTTGTCTGTATACATGTTTACTATTATATATTTACTTTCAGAAAATAAATGAGATTCAAGCTTACAAAAAGCTTGTAAATAGTAATCTCTATATGTTTATTTGAATTTAAGTAGTTTGAGAATATTTGTAATATATATATATATATATATATATAAGGCTTGCTCAGATTTAAATCTCTTGCTAAACAGTACAGTACTAATTCTTTTAGACGGTTGCAATTATAATTTAAAAAAAATAAAACCAAAAGAAAAAATAGGAGCCATATATCAACAACCAAAAATAGGGGAATGTGCTCAATCTCGTGGACATCGGTTCACATAATTATTTGAAAAAATTAGTATCTCATTAGCTTGTTGTTTTGATTTTTAATGTCATATGCTAATAATCGATTAAATAATATTTAACCATATGAGTTTATATAATTTATCATACACACCGAATTTCGTGTAAAATTAATTTGTGTTATTTCTCATATAAAGGTATAACATCGTAGGAATCATGGAATTAAGGCAAACCGATATATTTTTTTGGTCCCCTTCCTTTGCTTAATTATCATAACGTGAGGGTGTAAATACAAAATTCTCGAGTTAGTTATCATTGAAATATTTAATAATTTTTATATGGTTGAAAATAATATATATATATATATAGCAAAAATATTTTTTATACCTTTAATATTTATCTCGAGTTTCAATTTCGTCCTTATCATTTTTTGTTTCAATTTTGTCCTACATATTTTTAATTTATTTCAATTTCTTCCTTAGACTAACATTATTAACATTGTAACAAGAAAAGAGGCGTTATTGTCAATGTGTCACACACTTGGCAGCTACAGAAGATACATGGCAAAACGATAAGTTTTTCCCTAAAAATTTCATTTTCTTTCCCTTCTCTCTCTGTCAATCTCTCTCTCTCTCTCTCTCTCTCTCTCTCTCTCTCTCTCTCAAAAAAAGTGAATGAGAGCGTAAGGAGTTGTGGGTGTTGAAGGTGAATATGAGAAGTCGGGGTTTTCATCTCTCTTTTTTTTAGTGCCTCAATTATTTTCTTTCTTCGCAAATTAGTCTCTTATCGTTTAGGTGGGGGAATACTCTGGGCTAACCGAAATGAGTATTTTTAAGAGTGGAATTTGATTCAATTAAAAACTCTGGGTCTCTGACGTGGATTAATTATAATCTGAATAACACTTTTTCAATATAATGATAATAATATAATAAATTGCTCATTGAAAAAATATTACTAACATGATGAAAAGATATTAATAATAATTACATTAATATTAATAAAGTCACATTTAAAAAAATATTTGCTTATGGAATTAATATAAATATTAGATATAATATGTTATATGTATTTAAAATTAAAGGTTATAACAATTATATATATATATATATTTAGTTTATATATTTTGTGCAACTAAAAAAAATCATGACCACAACCACATCGCAGCGACCCGCAACACAATCACATTAAAACCTTAGGTAATACACTTCGTGCTTGATATTTCAAATCCTGCATAAAAGCAAGATTCAGTTATATGTTCACATGTATCTACAAATAGGCTATTTTAATTAAGTATTTATCGGCCATTTTAACAATCGTCGGAAATTATTTACATTTGCTGGCAGTTTAGATGCAATTTTCGGCAGTTTTCTATCCCCTGATAATTGTAAATGAAATCCCTTCATCACTTTTTCAATTAGCGCCGGTACATCTTCTCTGCCACCATTTTTTTCTCCTTCTCTTTTGTTCTCTCCCTAAGCTTTTGATGGAAACCCATTTTGGACTCTTTGTTTGTGGGGGCCGAAAGAGAGAAGGAGACGAAGGTGACTAGTCACAGTGAACTGCCACCCTTTGGGCCAAACTAGATGAATATCCTTCACAATCTTTGCCTTTTGCAATATTTTGGGCCAAACTAGATGAAACTGCTGTTTCAGAAAATCCTTCACAATCTTTGCTATTTGCCATCTCAGTTAAGTCCGAAGCATTGTGAGTAGGAATGAGGTATGTTATGGTTAATATTCAAATTTCTTGATAGACATATATAGTTTACAACTTTAAGTTCCAGAACATGTAAAGAGTTATGCACCCCACTCCCCAAAAAAGTAAAAAAAAATTAAGGGAATCAACAAAAGGGAAATGTCCCTTACATATCATTGCTATTCTCTCGCCAAGTCTCTTGTTGAGGTAACAACGGTTGTTTTGTGATGAATTTGTCTATCACTTATAAATGGTTGCTATTTAGCGAGGGAACAGCAAGGGATATATTCCTTGCTAAAGAGTTAGCAAGGGAACATCTCTCATTAATTGGCCGTGGTTCCACACCTTGACATTTCCTCACGGTTCCCTTACTAATTTTTAGCTATTCCTTCGTTTTTTTTCACTTGTATTTTGTAATTATTAGCAACAATTCATTTTTTCAAATTTTTCCTTTTATCAACCTGCATATAGAAAATAGACAGCAAAGTGCCATATGCTATGTCCATCGCATCCACTTTATGCCAGTGGTTATAACCTAAAAATCCTAATATATTTTCAACTTGTGAACTTGAGACTTTGATTTGTGTGACAACCGCCACAAACTGGTGTTGTGATTCTAGGTCGTAGAAGGCCTTTTCGAAACTTGATCGAGGTGCACCACGTGCATTCCATGCAAAAGTCTTCATTAGTGACTTACCTCTCTCGAGTTCCTCTTATCATTAAACCATCCCACCGAATGTCTCCTCCGCAAGTCTTCATAAAGTCATTGCATGCAACCAGTACTATGGGGTGTGTTTGTCTAACCTTAACCACATCACCCTACAATTCTTTAGCCTTGTATAGATGGATCATGATTTGTAAAGTAAGATAAAGACAGAAATGAATAAGGAACTATTGTGTCGATTAGGCGCACAGACAATTTCTTAATTCTTTAACCTTCTAGTGTAATGTTTGTGGGTTGTGGTGGAGTTGTGTGATTAGGTGCACTGACAATAAATAGCCCTATGCTAATATTGTGGACGCACATTACAAAGCCTGCCTGCATGCTAGCATCGACATCAGAGGGATCAATGGAGAAGTGATGCCCAGTCAAGTAAATTAAATTCAAACTCTCCGTCACATTCTTTTCTATATTCTTTATCCTCTTGTTTAGAATCTTCATTATCTATTTATCAATTTTTTGTTTGAATTCTACTCATGTTCTTCATTTGGACTTTTTAGTTTAAAATTTTGTAATTAAATCCTTATATTTTTATAAATTTTTAATTTAAAAATTTGTAATTTTTTTTCTTGTTTGTTTCTTATAACTTTTTGTAGAGTCTTCATGAGAGTCTTACAAAACACAGTTCTCAATGAATTTAAATATGTTCTTTCTTCTTCACCCATGACACATGATATTTTTCGAGAAGAGGGAATTTGGCACCTCATCTTCTCAGAGAGTTTCTTTTATTTTGAATTAGCTTTTGACAGTAGTTCTGGAGGGAGATCTGCACATGCTTAGAGGTTTGCTAACATGAAATAGAGATTGCATCAAGTTACAATCAAAAGAGATAAGGAAAAAAAAAAAAAAGAGGATATGTTGTAAATCTAGGACGAGAGATATAGTGCTAAGTGACAAAAGTCTAGTGGTGTTGGGTCTTGCTATGTTGATAGATATTGTAACGTTATATATATATATATATTTTAGTTAAACTAAATGTATATGACTATTCTTTTTATAATTATAATAAATATAATATTTATACATAATGATTGTATATGAGGTAGAGTTGGCATGACACTTAATGAGGAAAAAATGGTAGAAAATTGTTTTAATGTGGTTTGGAAATGTTTAAAGAAGACAGTTGGAGGCGCCAATAAAAAAGGTATAGTAGATGATATGGAGCTGTATGAAAAAAAAGGGTACTTAAAGAAATCATTGAGTAAGATCTTTTAGTAAATGAGATACCTAAAGAGTTAGTTATTGATAAAGCTCAATGACCTTATGCTAACTATGTGACCGACCCCATCAAGTGGGATAAGGCTTGTTGTTGTTGTTGTTATTGTAATAAATATAATATTTACACTCTTTACTAATAATTTTGATAATTTAAATAAGTATTTCAATCATATTTATAAATAGTGCTGATTAAATATTTTTATTTTACAAAATAAAAATTAAAAATTAAAATGTCTAATAGTGGCAGTTGTAGAACTACCGCTAAATTGTGAGTTTAGCCATGGTTTTTTATAACTACGGTTATAGCCATAGCTAACAATGTGCAGGATCCAGATCTGTTTATCCTGTGAATTTCCTTGGCCATTATTGCATTAGTATTTATTTTTTTACGTAACCCACAATATCCCAATCCCACTTTACTTGAGCTATAAGCTTAGTGGTTATTGCACGATTAATTTAATTGTTAGAATTAGGATATGTGTATGTAAGGGCCATTAATAAAATCCAAGTTTACATAGGGACCAGCCCAGGGAACCAGTTTTGCTGCCTGTAGAGGCAGCGTGCCTTTCCTTTTAGCAGCGGAAAAAACTGTTACTGAAAGTAATATTTACTTTCAGCAACAGTATTTTCCGAAGCCAAAAGTTTTAGCAACGATTTTTACCATTGCTAAAAGGAACCGTTGCTAAAAAGAAAGTCATGTTGCTGCCAGCCCAATTGGACAAACAGGATGGGATGACTCACTAGTAACAACTCTCTTGTCTAAACTTTTTGGTGGACCTGAATCTTGTTTCAAATTTCAAGCCAAATGGAATCAAATCCATTTTTTCTCTTAATATGTTTTTTCTTAATATGTTTGAATTAGATGCAAACTCCAAAATTAAATTTGAACTTCTGGGGAATCCATTGCCCCATGTGCTGATTTAGTCTCCACTGGACCTGGGTTCACACGAATATCATATTGAAATAGGAGACATGAAGCAATCATATTTAGTAATACATGCATATAATCGAAGAAATGAGTTTATGTATCTATAGGACGGTCTTCAGCTGGCGCTAGAGCTCAGACTGCAATGAGTAAATGTATCTACTATTGAATATAATCGAAGCGTAAGCCATATAAATATAAGATGAAAATTTCTATTATGACTTGTGTTCCAATCTTTAATGAAGGTTTAAATTAAAGGAATGGGTTGATTAGCGCCATTTGGGATAGTTTTAAAAAATTAAAACAATTTTAATCGCCAATAAAAATATATATTTTTATTTTAAAAACATTTTTTAAAAAATTATTTTTAAAACATAGTCCTTCAAAATAATGTACTAAACAAATTTATTATACTTTTTAAAAAAAATTATTTTTCAAATATGAACCAAATAGTGCCTTAATCTTGCAAAATTTATGTGTGTGTAAGATTGGTTTTATTTGTTTATTAAATTGAAGATAAATTTGTAAATTGTTTTTTTCGGAAACTAGCTTTCAAAATAAAAAGTTAAAAATTCTATTTGGATGATTTATCCTAAAACAATTTTCAAAATAAGAAAAGAAAAGATATTTGGAAGATTTATTTAAAAAATAAAATTTAAAAATTATTTGCTATAAATATGTTACACATGATTTTGTAATATATTTAATACAATATAAATAATTCCTTGTCTATTATTCTTTAAGTTTAGGTTCCAACGGCACATTATATGATCCTATAAATTGGAAAGTATTTTTCTTTCTCTTAGGATTTATTTAAAAAAATAAAAATACTTTCTTTTGATTTTATTTTAACTTGAAAATTTCAATAAGATCTAGAAGAAACTTGAACGCATTATAGATCCTATATTTTTGGGTCAAACACAATACAAAACTATAAAATCTTAAAGTCCCTTTCTTTTAACCTTCATGTATGTAAGTCTAGGAGAATTTCAATTTATACAAAATTTTAAATATTGCTCCTACAATTTATTAATGGCTCAATAGAAGACATTTCATACTACGCAGTGTACAGTACACACATGCAGGAATCCCAGCCAATTCACCCTCTTCATCTTTAGGTAAATTGTTAGCAATGCTACAGAAATATTCACTCATTTCCTTAGCAACACAAATCTTTGACTGTACCTGTGTACGAATTAATAAACTTAATTGGCTGCAACGTGTTATGAAAGTTTCAATACGATTCAGAAGAAACTTGAATGCATTTTACGAAAATTTCCATTTGCTCTTCATCTTTAGATAAGTTGTTGGCAATGCTACAGAAATATTCACTCACTTCCTTAGCCACACAAATATTTGACTGCGTAATAATTAATAAACTTAATTGGCTGTAATCTGTAATGAAAAATTCAATACGATTCAGAAGAAACTTGAATGCATTTAATGAAAATTTCCATTTTCTCTTCCACGAAGTTCTTTGAGGAATACAGCCTACACTTGTGAGTATAAATATATAGAAGATATAGCTTCCATATATTAAAGGCAAAGCAAAAGAAGATTGTTTAGCAATATATATCACAGGATGAGTTCATCACAGCAACCCACAAATTTGCCTATTGGCTATCCAAGTGGCCCTACAGGGACTACTTCGAATCCTCCAACCTCAACTTCAAGTATTGGAAAGAGTATTGGTTTTGGCTCTCCACCTCCCGGAAAATATGAAAGTGAATAAAAGAAATGATTCATGGAGGTATGGATAATTTAACTAGATTCTTTCTCTCTTTCCTTTTAATTTTTTATAAAATTGTATTATTAAGAGTATAATCAAATGCTGTCCAGACTCCACATCATCTCTTCGTAAAATGATTTTAAAGGCTAAATATGCATACGCTTTACTTTTATAGGTTCCATTAAGTTATGTACTAATTCTTCATTTTAATTTTATGTAGGTTCGTATGGATGTTGGACCAATGTGCCAGGAGGAAAATCCATTTATTGAATCTTTAATTAATTCTTTTGTTTGTATTTATGTCTTATTTACCATTTGTTTACTTTCCAGCAAATTAAAGAGATTACATCTCTTTTTATTTGCACTTAAGTAGTTTCAGAGTCTTTAATATGTGTTTATGGCTTGCTATCATTATTTCTTGTAAATAATGTAAAATAATTTATGGAGTGTGTTTGTCATCAAGGTTAGAGATCCAAATAGTTATAGATATTTCAAGAATTTGGTTATATTTGTCCTAAATTAACATATATTTGAAATGATATTTTTATTTTAAAATTATCAATTTACAAATTGTTCAAAGCCAACAAAATGGTTCTAAGTTATAAGTGGGGCTTGATCCAAAAATACTATTGACTTTCTTAATGTATTAAATTACTGAAAGATTATATTTATTTCAATTTCATTTTTTCATATGTCTTGTCAAAGATAAATTTGACAACAATAATAGATTTAAAGATTTGATAGTGAATAATTGAGATTTTTAAATTTTTAATAATCAAATTGAGATAAATATAATTTTTTATAGACTAAAATAATAATATACTCTAGACTTAATAGACAAAAAGCTATATACAATGATATAAATTTAACTCTTCCTTTAATTTGTCACATCCCCAAACTCGACATGTGACCGGCACGGTGGTAGGGTCATCCCTACTCCGTAAGCCTAAACCAAAGACTGGAATTTGCAAGCATAACCAAGACCATAAACATAGACTAGAATAATTCACCATGAAAAAATGTCCAAAAACCTTTCCAGAATAACTTAGAAGAAATTGCAACTGAATTTTCATCACTTTCAATTAACTATAACATTCTCACAAAATAGTGTTTGCCAACCCCATGTACATTTCCCCAAAAGAAATCATTCATAACCCAGGATCCCTTTTCCAAAACACATACAACCATCCTAGGTGACTTATCAAATCACAGAGCGACTACTAGATGTTCATAAAGTCAACTTGACCCAAAACAGCAAAAGGCCAACTTAACGATTGAAGTTGGATTGCTGAACCAGAAGACCACTACTCTTTAATGGGACCAACAACTTCAACGTAACTACTGACTTTGAAAAGTTCAAGAACATGGTAGAGCGAGTGAGAGAGTAAGTAAATAATGTGCTTAGTGGGTAACAACAAACGTCAAACAATTTAATTAAACACGAAAAATGATTCCACACAATTTCTACTCTCAAAATTTCCCAACAACCTTACAACCATAAACAAGTGGAAATCCAACCCAGTCATAACAATTTCACAACATAATACGAAATAAATGTGATGAGTGCCACACCTTAGCACTGCATAAGTTAATAAGTGCCACACCTCAGCACATTACAACTAGCTTTGTGCCACACCTCAACACAATTAAATTTTAACAAGCCAAAGAACATACAAAAATACAATGCACATTCCAACAATACACTAACGATAACTCAATTCATGATTCTCATAACAACTATATTCACAATCAAGGAGAGTTAAGGTCATGGACATATTGATTCATTATTTATCATATGCTCTTGAATTATGAAAAGCAAAATGTCCACAATGTCTACATATTCACATAATTGATTGAAAAGAAAATGTTGTTGTACTCACCTTAGCCCAAATTACCGTAAAATCCATCCAAAGATTGAAAGAAGTGTTAGAGACGAACCCCTTAAGGACAAGGGATCACAAATGAGCAAAAAAAAGAGAAGAAAATTTGATGGAAATGGGTTGTCACCCACCTAAGCAGATTGTTGCAAGCTTAAGCAAAGTGAAGCAGCACACAATCTAGCGCCCGCCATGGTGGGCTACTAGCTCGCTTAAGCTGGCATAGCAACAGCAGCAATGCTGCTGCTACTGTCAAACTTGCGCTACTGCTGGCAACAAACGCCCTAAATACCTTGCACCAACAAAAATAATCCCTTTTATGTTCTTAATGATTCCTAACCACTTCTAGCCTAGGTTCATTTAAAACTCTCACAAAACTTAAGAAAAGGGCAGTAAAAGATTCAATGATAAGAAGAATGTCATGCCTTTAAAGCTTCTTACTATGATAACTCAACATTTTTCCCCTTAATTTCTAGTTTACTCCATACAGCAGCAACAACAAGGGTGCATTTTCATATATTTCCCACACAACAATTCCTATGGTTCAAATCATTAAACAAAGTACTCATTTCACAACCATTACTAGAAAAACCTCAATTAGTGACAAAAGTTAGCGACAGAAAATTTCCATCGCAAATTCTATCGCTGATTTGAAAATGCAATATAAGGAACTTGCGATAGAAAATTTTCATTGCTGATTAAATTTCCGTCGCTAATATTAGCGACGAAATTTTCTGTACCAAATTCTGTTGCAAAGTATTTTTAGTTTTGCGATGGAAAATTTTGTCGCTAAATTTCGTTGCAAAGAATTTTTAATTTTGCGATGGAAAATTCTATCGCAAATATTTTTTCCGTCGCTAAATTCTGGTGCAAAGTATTTTTAGTTTTGCGACGGAAAATTCTGTCAATAAATTCCGTCGCAAAGAATTTTTAATATTGCGATGAAAAATTCTGTCGCAAACATTTCTTCCCTCCCATTCTTTTTCACATTTCCCCCCAATTGTCAAATCACTTGAAAAAGATAAATATTAATAAAATAAATTTAGGAGAATTTTTACAAACTATAAAAAAAATGAAAATTATACCTCATAGAAATTAATTTTCATTTTAAAATAAATTTTTAGATTTTATTTTATTAATTTAATATTTACATAAAATAATCATTTTTATATATACTATATATTTTTTCTCTAATTCTCTTCTCTTAGTTAGCCTTAGTCTCACTTCTTAGTACTCACTCTCGACCGGTTTCGTCTCAGCTCTGATCTCCATTCCAGGCCTAGTGAGTTCTCCTTTTACACATGGCTTTTCCCCTTCTTTGCATGGTATGATCACACTTACACACTTACACACTTAACATTTAGCTCTAGTCTCTCACACACACATACACACTCGAGGGCAAAGGAGACACACACACATTGGTGCCTTCGGACATTCATCAAAAGCGAGCCCTAGTGCATGAATCAGGAAGCAAAGGCATCCTTAACCGTCATTCTGATGGGTGGCGTGCATAGAGGGAATTGCGACTTTGATGGCAGGAATCAACCATCGATTGGATTTGGAAGGAGAAACTGAAGCTGAAAAATATAAAATAACATAAAAATGTATGTATTTAATAAGCTTAAAATAATACAAAATAAACATATTATTTTTTAAATTAAATTAATTTAAATTATTATCTATATAAAATTAATTATAGTATATAAAATTAATTATATTTTATATATGTATTAAAAATTAAAAGTATAATAATAGAACTTATTTTAAAATTTATTTAAGTAGTGTGGGGGTTTCTAATTAGTGAAAAGATAAGACAAGGAGTAATGAGATAAATTTGGAAAAAATTAGGATTTTTAATAAAAATCAAACAAGGATCTAAGTGAAATGTAAGAGATAAGACCTCCGTATTCCGTTCTTAAGGACCAATGTGAATTTTTATTGAAGAGGTTTAGAGATTTTAATTTAAAAATAAAAAGAAAGGTGTAAGGACCAAAATGAATTATTGTTCTAAGAGGGAGTGGCTCTTAGAATTTATTCAAGAATGGGCTTATGTGGCACATGTTTATTGATACACATGTATCCTTTTTTTTTCCCTTTCTTTTTTTTCATCAGATTACACAGCCCCAAATTGAACCATAATATAAACATACACACTGCCATTTTCATCTAGAGGCTTAGCCAAGAGAGAAGGGAGGAGTTGAGGTGTGAGAGGGGCGTCAATGTGGTGGCCACCATCGACCACCACTTTCTCCGGGGAGCTTCCTCCTTCTTCCCCCTTTTTTCTGTCAACTTCCCCTATCCTTCATATGGCAGAAACAGAAACAGAGCACCATGGGTGAGAGTGAGAGCTAAATTAATAATAATAATAATAATAACAATATCTTGTCCTTCTCCCGTAAATTAGTATAAATTATTAAAAAAATTCTTTATTAATTTTTTCTCACTAGAATTGAAAAAAAAAATTTTGCATACGTAAAATGAAAAAAATTAAGGTAATGAGATTTGAAATAATATGATGATAAATTATTGAGAATTTATTTTAAAATTTATTTAAGTTGTGTGAATGTTCTTAATTAGTGAAAAGATAAGATAAAGGGTAATGAAATAAATTTGGGAGTAAAATGAAATTTTAAGAAATTTCAAACAAGGACTGGAGTGAATTAGCTTTTTAAGGGGGAGTTAATATATTTACAAAATAATTTTGTTACAAATATAAATAATACATATTCTAAAATTAATTTTACAATCCATAGTTTATAAGATAATTTCAAATTTTTAATAGGATTATTATCTTTAGTAATAATTACAAACTGTTGATAAAAATTAAAATTATTCTCCTAGAAATTTAATTTAATTTTAAAATAACATTTAATATTTAGTATCAGAGTATGGGTAAAACTCTTAAAATTTTTTTGCTTCCCTTCATTTTCCAATTTTCCCCCATTTCACTCATTCCCAATTTCTCCAAAAAAAAAAATCCCCCCAGTTCAAAAATGAGTGTTGTGGCAGATGAAGATAATGACATGTGTGTCATTCTCCACTTTTGGATGAAAGGTTGCCTTCTTAGAATGCCGTAATCAAAACATTGGATCCCCAATCTTTTTCCTGGTGTGCGAAAGAGAGAGAGAACCGAGTGAGGAATGAGATCAGCGCCGGCGAAGGGTGGCTAAGTTTCCACTGGCGGCCTTGCATCTCCACCATCCTCTTCGTCTCCTTCATTGCGAGCTCTGAACTAACCGAGAGAGAGAGATGGCATTGTGTTAGCTGGTGCACTATGCTACATCGGCGATGGACCACTCGATAGTCACCTCTCCATCCCGTGGTTGCCTCGCGGGTCTTTGTCGTCGCTGTACTGGTGCTTCATCGACACTTAGGCCACTAAAGAGGAGACCCATAGTGAGGTAATTTCTGGAATATCATTGTATTTTCTCAAGACATCCACGTCTGTCAACGCCTCCGCTTTTCTTGGTACGTTCTTCCCAAGTAAGTTGTTGATCGGTTTTAGAGTTTTCAATTTCTTTATGATTAGATATCATATATGCATTCCTTTACAACCATGCTTAGGAGCTTTGTGTTTAGCAATGTATGCTCAGTGGGTATTGATGGTTGGGTTGGTGTGCTTTGAGATGGTTCTTGAGATTGTAATGAAATGGGACCCACTTGAACCATCACAACTGAATATGTGATAAAGGGATTTGTTTGATTTTGTTTGTTGGTTGTGATAAGAGTAAAGTTTCCTCGTTAATGTCAGTAGTTATCATGATGGTTCCTGTCAAATTGATAATGAGCTTCATGCTTATCACTTACTTGTGGTAACTTGCTCCTTTCTCAGTTATAAATGCATAAAAAATCATCCATGTCCTTGAGCTTTGTGTGACTCCTCTCTGCGTATTAGAGTTTACCTTCTATTGTAGCTGATCCTTGTGATATCTGCTCTTGATATGACTTGTTTAGAAATGGAGATATTAGAGGAAATAGGTGAAATTAGTGAGGGGCAATTCTGTCTGACCATTCATTATTTCTCTTAAAAAAATGTAAATTACACTAATATTTTCTGAAGTTTGGTTAAATATACTTAACATTCCTCTAGTTTTAACGGCTCCATTCTATTTTGTTTTTTATCTTTAGAAAGGTCTTGTTTATCATGCTAATATCTATATTTCTACTATTGAAATATATCGATTCAAATGAATTAGTTAGGTCTCAATATTGAGCTATAATATTAAGATTCGAAGTCAAACCTTTAGAGGGCTAATGAAAAGAGAGGGAAGGAGATAAGCCAGTTAATATGCATTAAATGAAAAACTAAGGTTTCTATACAGACTCGATTCATATATAAAAGATATATAGACAAGTAAATAATTGATAAACATGTAAATCTTAGGAAAAAAATTGCAGTAAATTCTCTCAAACTTTAAATCCAACTTTCAACTAATAGGAAATAGATCATTTTGGCCTTTCTCTAATAGCATTAACTTTCTTGTCACGATAGATCTCTATATGTCAAACCCGATAGTTAGAGAGTTTAAAGTGACAACATTTTAACATATGAAAAGTCCAATATTGTAAGGGAGCTACTATTATTAAGAAGATTTGAACAAAAAATAAATTTCTTAAAAGTTAAAGGTCCAAGAATTTAATTTTCAAAATATAAAATTTAGGGTTCCAAGTGACCCAAAATTCAAGGGATACTTTTGTATAATTTTCTTAAATCTTACTAAAATGTGTATCTCACATATTTATATATCTCTCGACCATAATCAAATTAATTTTGCCTTATTTTTTTACATACCAAAATCATCTA
The DNA here is from genome assembly GCA_037074585.1 of Biancaea sappan. Classification (NCBI taxonomy): domain Eukaryota; kingdom Viridiplantae; phylum Streptophyta; class Magnoliopsida; order Fabales; family Fabaceae; genus Biancaea; species Biancaea sappan. Next base: position 4,091,081 of record CM073496.1, on the reverse strand, counting down.
AAATAGGTACCAGACTTGAACAAATATGACATTAGCTTAGTGACACCCATTAATACCAACAAACATCACTAGCTTACTTGTTTTGTCAGTTGGCCCTTGAAAGTGGATAAAGTTTCTCTTCTCTTTCTTATCCTGTTTGATTGTTTCTGTTAATCATGAAGATTCACTACTCATGATTAAACTTTAATTAAAAAAGAAAAACAATTTAAAAAAAAGGACAGAAAAAATAAAATTGTCCATCTTCACAATCGACGATTCTGATTTTGGAAACATGACCTTTCTACTTCCTACAAAAATAGCTGAGGATCCTATTACCTTGAAAGTTGGTGTGATTGTATCCTTAATAGTATATTTACAAATGGAGATATTAGAGGAAATAGGTGAAATTAGTGAAAGAGTAGTTTTGTTTACAAAACAATACATTTATAATGGTCTTACTGGAAATCTATTCTAGGCTTATATTAAATCTGGAAAGGTATGCATTTTATTTAAATCAATTCTAGAAACACTATTGAAACTCAAATACATCTTTCTCTCACTTGGAGCATTTGAGATAATGTATTCATTAATTGGATAAATATTCTCTAGTGTTGGTGTCAATATTGCTCATTTGCTGGTGTCAATATTATAAATTTACTCGTTTGTGATAAAATGTCTATTGTTCAACATGATAAGGAAAATTTAAATTACATGAGTAAATATCTCTTTATGTCCAAGATCGATAGTGTGATACTATAATTTTTAAGTATTATTCATTATCATAACAGTAAAATATTTCATGAGCAAATGACTAACTTATCTACTTATCAAATCTATTCCTGACTTCTGCATGACAACTGTTAGTTATCTCTCTTTTCCATTTATTTAATTATATGAACAGAGGCTTGTTGCTATAAATGTCTACAAGGTATGTGGAAAATAGATGGACATTGCTCGTAATTCATTATGGGAACATGTGGAAGGTGTATTTTCAGTAAAAATATATATTTGATATTCAAGTTTATTTATATTTAGCTTGGTGGATGTTAATGATCTTTAGTTTTTAGTTTTTTGTGGCACCTATTATCTGAAAGTTTTTTTGGGTCGTTGCGGGGATTTCTTATTTGTCTGTTTTAGGCCTCACAGTGCAAAAATCTATGATCTTTAGAGAATGAGTCAATGTTTTTGGCATAAAAGGGGAATTTAAGAAAGCAGAAAAATGAGAAAAAAAAGAGGTTGCTAGTGCCTATTAATTTACTAGCAGATTCCACTTTTGCTTCTTATTGCTTATAGTGGCTCATGACCTTATCATCAATTGCTAATATTTTTGGCATATCTCTTAGCCTTAACTCTTGCGATTTATGGAACCTCACTTATTTTCTTATAAAGTGTGATTTCTTGGATGACTAGCATTGTATTTTTTATACTCTTGTAATGAGTTGTTTCCAGCCACATATACAGTGTTTGTGATTCAGCGTGGCTCTTTTTTCCCATCTTTAATTCATATATGAAAGTCATGATGCTAATTCATTCACTTGTTTGTTTGAGTATAGATGCCTATTGATTTATTTTAATTCGATATTGACTTCCTGTTAAATAGATATTTAAGTATTTGAGTTCTTTGGTAATATCTTATCTAGCCTATTCTTATTTTACTTATTTTTTTATTATATAATATTCACTATAATATGCAGGAGCGTCAAAGTGGAAAAAAGCCTAACTTGGTGGATGGAGCATGTGATGGATGAGCTTAGGGCTCATAAAGAGGAAATCAACACTCATAAGGAGAAGATTGATGCCTAGACACATATGCTGGAGAGTCAGCCGACTGTCATTAGCAAGATGCGTGCAATGATGGACCACTTTATCAATCAGGTTGACAGGCACTTAGGTACTCGTACTGATGATGATAAGATAGCCACCAAATCTCTAGACTAGTTTATTTATAGAAACTCATATTTTGTTATAATTTTGCATTTCATGATGATAGATCATGAAGAAACATGTAAATCATTTTATTATATAAAAATATTTGAAGTTTTTTGTTGTAATTTCCAATGTTCAGAAAATAAAACCAGTCATTAAATTGCTAAAGGTACTTGTTCAAGGTTTAATGGTTGGAAAGTTTGAACTGTGATCGAATCGGTGGTATTTTAAAAACATTAAAAAATAAAATATATAATTAAAAAATTAAAATATTATATATAATTACATATAAAAAAATATAGATTACAAATTCAATTTAAAGTAAGATTTAATATTTATACATTATTTAAGTATATACAATATTAAATATATATAATATATTAATCATAAATAAATAAATTATATAAAATAAAAATTATAATTAATAAATCAATCAAATAAAATTAAAACTAATATCAACATGTAAATTTAAATAAAAAAAGATAGAGACGATTAAAAAAAAATACTAAGACGTAAAAAAGTCCAAGTGAGGAGTAAATGTCAAAAAGAGAGATTGGAAGTCGGGCCCCATGTGGTTTTTTTCAATATCTTCATTCGTCACTTTCAAAACCAACTGCATATACAACATATTCAAATTTCAAAGTGTTTTGGTATTCGTGATATGTGGATGCAGACTCTTCCTTTTCTCTTACATAAGGTGGCCAGATCTTTCTCTCTCTCAATTTTCCTCCTCTTCTCTTCATCTTCTTCTTTCTTCTTCATCCGTAAATGGAAAACCTTATTCTTCGGCTGTTTTCTCCTTCTTCGGCTATCCACCACTGGCTGTCTTCTTCTTCTTCTTCCTCTTCTTTGGCAGCAACTAGGAATGACGGTGGGCTGTGGGATGCTAATTTTTTTTTAAATAAATCTTGAACCGCTATAATCGGAGAACCGGCTGGTTTTACCGGTTCGCCCGGTTTGTGATCGGTTCGAACACTACATAGTTTTCAAGGTTTACCCAGACCGGACCAGTGGCCAATTCACTGATTTTTCAGTTCGATCGGCCAGTTTGGTCCAATTTTTAGATCCGTGGTAATTGTGAGCTAGTGCTTATCTGCTATATTAATGTTTCTACACAGGTTTCAAATCAAGTTTGGAATTATCATTATTTGTTAAATATTTAAAAAAAACTTGTCTGAAAATTTGCAACAGAATTTGCGACGAAATTTTTCATCACAAATTTGCGATGAAATTAGCGACTAAAATTTGTGATGACGTATCTGAATTTTTGCAACAAAATCAGCGATGGAAATATTCGTCACAAATTTGCAATGAAATTAGTAATGGAAATATCCGTCACATTTGTGACAGAAGTAGCGATGGAAATATTCATCACAAATTTACGACAGAAGTAGCGACAAAAATATCCGTCACAATTAGCGATAGAACGATTTAGAAATATCCGTCAAAAATTTACGACGGACAATTTTCCATCACAAATTCCTAAATTTTGTTTGCGATGGAATTTCAAATTTGCGACGGAATTTTTCCATCTCTAATTCTGCGGACGGATAGTAATCCGTCACAAATAATTTGCGATGGACATTTTAGCGACGGATTTTTTTCCATTGCTAAATTCGTCGCAAACAGGTTTACGACGAAATTTTATTAATTTAGCGACGGATTTTTCTGTCGCTAATTACTGAATTTCTCCCAACCTCTTAAACTCAGAAATTTTCCCATTTCTTATCTAGGGTTCCTCATAGTGCAAAAAAGAGATGGAAAAGAAGGAAAGAAGGGGAAGATAGTGTTCATACTCGATTGGGGACCTTAGATGGAGGAGATGTCAGCCAAAGAACCTTCAAAAGAAGAGAAGAAGGAAGAATGATGGAGTGGTGTTTACTGTGCATGATAATGGAATAAGATGGGATGATGTATGTTCAAGAATGGCATCAGGAGAGCATTTCTGGGATTTACAAGAACTCAAAAATGTCTCCCTTGTCCCTTTGACCCTTTTAGCCCAAAGTCAACAAAATCTACACTTTGCTAAAATTTAAGATGAAACATAACAAGGCACCCAAATTTTCCAACATTGCAAACAAACACATATTTGCTCATTAAGGATAAATTTTTAGAATTCCCCAAGCTTAGGCATCACAACAACAAACAAGAGCACACTCATAAATCAAAGACCCTTGGGACATGGATGTTACAGACTCGCCTTTAAGCAAATTCAGTCCCCCTTAAAAAAAAAATTTGGTCCCTGAATTTCTTACCTTAAGAATCGAATAGGTGGGGATATGCGAACTTCAAAGTTTCCTCAGGTTCTCACATGGCTTCCTGATGAGAATGATTCTACCATAAAACCTTCGCGGAAGGTATTTCCTTAGATCTCTTCTTCTTTACTTGCCGATCTAAGAAAGCCACCAGAAACTCTTTATAAGATAGATCCTCACTCAATTGTATCTCTTGTGGTTGAATCATGTGTGACAGGTCATAGGTATTTCTTCAATATAGAGACATGGAAAATAGGGTGTACATTTTCCATGTCTATCGGTAGAGCTAGCTGACACGCCACCTTGCCCAATCGCTCTAAGACCTCATGAGCTCTAATGAACCTCAGGCTAAGTTTTCCTTTCACCTTGAAACTTAAGTTGCCCTTCATCGAGGACACGATCAAGAAGACTATATCGCTAAAAGAAAATTCGAGATCCCTTCTTTGAATATCCGCTTATGCCTTTTTCCTATTTTGAGCCATAAGGAGTTTTCTCCCGAATGAATTTCACTTTTTCCACAGCATCATAAACAAGGTCAAGTCCAAATCAATGTGCCTTACCAACTTTAAACAACCCAATAGGAAATCTACACCGTCTCCTGTACGATGCTTCAAAATGTGCCATACTTATACTAGCATGATAGCTATTGTTGTAGGCGAACTCAACTAAAGGCCAATAAGTCTCCCAACTCCCTCCAAAATCCATCACACAGGACCTTAACATATCTTCCAAGGTCCGAATTGTACGTTCCAATTAGCCATCTGTCTGAGGATGAAAGGCTATACTTAAATCAACCCTAGTACCTAAGGCTTCTTGAAACGTTCTCCAAAATCAATATGTAAATTGAGTGCCTTGATCTGAAATGATAAAGGCAGGCACTCTATGTATATACAGTTGTGCATACTTGGAGGTATCGTAATTCATCTTCGCCGATAGAAAATGTATAACATTTGTCAGTCGATCCACAATTATCCAAATCAAATCATACCCCTTAGGAGAGTAGGGTAATCTGACCACAAAATCCATGGTGACATTTTCCCACTTCCACTCTGGTATTCCATTTGTTGAAGTAACCTAGGAGCCCTCTTGTGCTCTACTTTAACTTGTCAATAAGTTAGGCATCTAGATACATAGTTGGCAACATCACAATTTATTCCAACATACTAGAACAAGGATTTGAGGTCTTGGTACATTTTTTACTTCCCAAATGTACGGTATAAGTCATGCAGTGTGCTTTCTCCAAGATTTTTCTAAGGGATTCTTCATTCTAAACATATAGCCAGTTCTCAAACTAAAGTACTCCCTGTTCGTCTAGGGAGAAACTACTCTCCTTGCCCCTTTTTACTTTATATTTGATCTTACAAAGGTTAGGATCACTCCTTTGAGCAGCCTTCACATCTTTGACCAAAGAGGATTTGGCTTGCATATGAGCCAAAAATGCACCTAATTTAATGACTTTAAACTATATACCACTCACCTCCAACTCATGAAGCTCATGAATTAGTAGTTTCCTGAATGCCGCAATGTAAGTTAGGCTCCCCATGGATTTACGACTTAAGGTATCTACCACGATATTAGCTTTCCTAGGGTGCTAAAGGATTGTGCAGTCATAATCCTTATAGAGCTCTATCCATCTTTTCTGCCTCAGATTCAAATTCCTTTGTTGGAATATGTATTTGAGACTCTTATGATTAGTATAGATTTCACATGTCTCATATAGAGATAATGGTGCCAAATCTTCAAGGCAAGGATTACTGCCACCATTTCAAGATCATGGGTTAGATAATTCTACTCATGATATTTTAGTTGTCCGGATGCACAAGTGATCACCTTGCCATGCTCCATCAGAACGCATCCTAAACCCACTTGTGATGCATCATAAAACATAGAGAAACCTCCTAATCTCGAGGGTAAAGTTAGGATGAGAGCAGACGTTAAACATTACTTCAATTTTGAGAAGCTTTCCTCACAAGCATCAGTCCACACAAATCGAACGTTCTTCTATGTTAGTCTAGTAAGTGGGGTAGCTAGTTTCGAGAAATCCTTGACAAATTGACAGTAATACCCCGCCAGGCCCAAGAAGCTCTTAATCTCTATCAGTCGAGGCCATTTTTGATCCGTCTCCACCATACTAGGGTTTCTTCCTTTGAAATTAAATGTCCCAAGAACATAATTTGCTCTAACCAAAATTCACATTTCAAGAATTTGGCATAAAGTTGATGCTCTCTTAAAGTCTATAACACGATATGCAAATGTCACCATGATCTTCCGGACTCTTAGAGTACACAAAAATATCATTGATAAAGACTATAACAAACTTGTCTAGAAAAGGCTTGGAAACTCTGTTCATCAGATCCATGAAGGTCGTTGGTGCATTAGTTAATCCTAAAGACATCACTAAGAACTCGTAATGCCTATAACATGTTTGAAAGGTAGTCTTAGGCACATCTTATGACTTAATCTTCAATTGATGGTATCCAAATCTCAAGTCTATTTTAGAGAAGCATTGCGCCCCTTATAACTGATCAAACACATCATCAATCCTATGAAGAGGATATTTGATCTAGCCCATCACTTTATGTAGCTTCCGATAATCTATGCACAACCATAGGGTTCCATCCTTCGTCTTTACAAACAACACTGGAGCACCCAAGGAGAAGAACTAGGCCGGATGAAGCCTTTATTGAGAAGGTCTTGCAATTGTTTCTTTAGTTCTTAAAGTTCTACAAAAGCCATACGATATAAAGGTATAGAAATGGGTTGTGTACCCAGAATTACCTCGATATTGAATTCTATGTCACGGTTGGGAAGTAAACCCAGTGATACCTCTGAAAAGACATATGGGTATTCCCTTACAACCGACATGTGATCAAAGCTCACCATATCCTCCTCAACATTATAGACAAAGGCTAAGAAACTCTGGTATCCTTCCCTTATCATGCACCTAACACAAATCATGGAGATTAAGTTACTGGGTACCTCACATTAAAATCCATGGAAAAAGAGAGAAGATTCGCCCATAACACTAAATTTAACGGATTTGTAATGTCAATTCAAAGTTGCATGACAGGAGGATAACCAATCCATCCCAAGGATGACATCAAATTCCGTCATATTCAATAACATCAAATTCTGTCATATTCAATGACATCAAATTCTATTATATTCATACATATATATAAGAGCTAGATCCTTCACCTCAAGTCCAAGTTATCCATTAATTACATCCCAAAGGCATGGAAGATGCACCAAAGAATCCATCCCTCGATTCCTTGCTTTTCTGGAAGCTTAGATCTTTAGTTGGGTGGAGGGAATAGTGAGAAGATGGAGAGAAAAAAGAGCGAGGAGAGATAGGGAGAAAGGAAAAAAGATGAAATAGGCTGAGGTTACCTATATATACCATTCCATAGTGAAATTACTATTTTGCCCTTCGATTAACCCCCGCTCAATACTACTAATGGTAAACCTGTAATTTTTCTAACTCAGGTATTTCCTAAATCTTAGGTACCCCACAATTTTCCTTATTACATTTTAGTACCTCCTTGGGCTTAATAATATATTTGACTCCCTCAAGTTCCTATTACTCATTATCTCGTACACTTTGTTATTTCTTAATCCCATATTTCAACATTCTTTAAGATCTTCCTCATCCCATGCATCTTCCCTTGTGTGTCAGTAATTACCTTGTAGGTCAAGCCTCTCATAACTTCATGCTTATGCCTTAAACACTTGACGCACTGTAGAGACCCTTGACATAATTACCTAGTTGTAATCATAAGTCAACTTTTGCAAAGAAGGAATGTCCTCAATAGCTAGAAGCATTATGTGCAGCATCCTCCACTTCTATAATGGACCCACTTTATGATCAAATGAGGTCCTTTCCCCATTTTGATTGTACAAGAACATTTTTGCAAGTCAAAGCATCCATCTAGAGAGAAGGAACTGCACCACTCATGCTATCCTTTGGCATATCTCTCTCGTACCCTGCCCTTAGGGCATCTCATAATGATTGTTATGGAAAGCAGTCTAGGACTGACATCAATCTTTTACCTTGCCATTGTCAAGGAGAAAGAGAATTCGCCTTCAACGACTGATTATGTTTGTTACATGGATGAATTGTATTTCATCCATTTTTCGTATCTTCTCCAGCGTTCAAACCTTGCATCTTCATCTCCAATACCTTATTGATCATCAATGCTTCCATTCTTTAAGCCTTTCCTAATCAGTTTTTGTGAAGTACTAAGTGAGAGTGGGCCAGTCAACCATTAATCCTTGTACTCATCTCGTCACATGATTCGTGCGCCGATTGACCCCTCTCTATCATATTACTCATGATGTCCCGCCAACGACGTGTTCTTTATATACCTTTAACTCTCTTGAAAAGTGGGACATAGAAGTGTATCTATAGGTTATGTTCCCCTTCTACTAGCATCTATCCCAATACTTGTCTTATCTAATTGGACCCGTCTGACACACTTTTTCTCTTCTTGGAAAATGGTAATAAAGTTTTCACAAACTTTTCCCTTAGGCTTAAAGCCATCCTTAAGGCAAAATCCTTTCACCATGATCACAATATCCCAACAGCCATAATTCCAAGTCCTAAACCTAAAATTCATTTCGTCTACTTATTAAGTTCCCCTTTGTCTCAAACCTGCAAATTTCCCCTCTCTCCTGAGATGTGCCACCTCCTTGTGGTCCTATCTGACCAAAAAGGAGTCTCAAAAGGACTAATGAATCCTTAACAAGCTCAACTAAGTTTCTTCAGATATCCACATTGCTCTATTCTAGCATGACTCTTTTTCCCTTATCGGTAAAATCCACTATGCTTCCTTATGCCACCCTGATATGACTAGGGGTTTCCTCAACCAGAGGTTTCCCTACCTTGCATACTATACCACCTTGTGTGCTATCCTCATGCTCCAAGATTATAAACTCAAACCCCCTGGCTATCACTCAAGCCAAGGCCATTATCAAATAACTTATCTCCCCTTATGGGGTCCATCGCAAATAGTCATCAACCTATTCGCTACCCTCAAGGGTGATCTAACTCAATGTCATTGGCTCACATACATCCATACATGCATACAACATAAGCATATACAATCATGCTATCATGATCGCATAACACACAGAGGTCGTGAGGATGCACATAAGGTAAAAATGCCAATGTTCTCTGAATACAGTATCTGAATCTCTCGGTTACAAGTGCACATCAAGCCCATTCCCATCCCTTCATAGTCTTGCCTTTCTTCCTCAATCCATTACCAACCTCTCAGCTAGCTCGTTCCTTTCCTGATGGTGCGAAAGAAGTCTTGGAAGCAAAGAGGGAGTAAGTAGACTCCAATGTCATCCTTAATACCGACTGAGGACACTCCCCCTCTGATGTGACCTGTTTGGCTGCACCGCCGTACACAAACCTCACTTAACGACACGTTCCATAATAGAATTTCCCTATATAGAGCATTTAGGCCTATCTTGCCTGGTTATTGATAAATTATGGTAACTTGTATCACATTTCCCTTTCATTATTTGAACCCTCCTATCACAGACTATAAGACATACTAACATTAGAGGCCCATTTTTCTATAGTTCTTTCATACTTTTCCCTCTTATCTCGCTCATCATTTCCTGTCCTTACTAACTCTACCACTAGTCATTATCCTAGATGTGGGATACGTCTACATTTATGGCCTCATGTGCTCGCACATTGACAGACGAAAGCCCTAAACAAGCCTCTTTATTCTTCTACTTCCATCTGGAAATACATGAGAGCATCCTATGCCGATCGATTAAACTTGGTGCCATGCTCTGTACTACCATGAACTCTTGATTGAAAGCCTCAAAATCATAAGCTTTCCACAAGCAAATGCTCTGAGGCATGAATTTACTCAAAAAACATCCTCCTAAACCTTTTCCATTCCTTCGCTAGGAAATTTAGGGCGTTGCCACCCCTCGTTGTGCCTCCCTGACTATGAGCTCTTCCTTCCCAATTGGAATGAAACTGACCTTACATGTATTTCTAATTCATTGTTTGTGTAGTCTTCTTACTTTATGAGTATAGTTTCTACGCTCATCAAACCATTTTCCTTCTTAGCATCCCTACCGCTAATTGTTCTGATGCTAGGATCCCTTTGCGAAATCCTACCATTGTCTCCTTTTCCACTCCTCGGTAACTTTTCCTTCCCTTTTTGTCATTTCCATGATCCATGCCCCTTTTCCTCGAGGTGTATTCATGAGCCTTTGCTCTCTTCAGAATGATCACCTTATCCCTATCAAACTATCCTGCCACGTCATCCCTCATAGTTATGAAATAAACGTGCCTCGTACCACTTGGGATGTGTCTCAAACTCCTACATAGTAAACGTAGATGTTTGAGTCACTTAAAAACTCAAACATGTCCTTTGAAAAGAACCCGATTTGAAATAAGGAAGACATATTCTTTAGGGCTTTGTTAATTTCCCATTTAACATGTTTTTGGTGCACTTTTTCTTGACATCTGAACCCCGATTTTTTTTGAATTTTACTGATGTAATTCATTTGGCCTCAAGATTTTCTAATTTGGAATTCCTTAAGCTCAATGTTTCTTTCTTGATTTACTCTCATTTTATGCTAATAATTGGTGTTTGATCTTGCATTTTAGGATACAAAGAAGGACCACCAAATAGAGGAATGGAAACCATATTGGGAGCATGGAATTAGAAGACTAATATGGAAGAAATAGCCCAACGCTCAGTGCTGAAGTTGTAGTTCTTTAGCATTTGCCTCTGCCTTCCACCTTTACAAAAGTGAGATCCTGTCACTATAGCTTCAGCCCAGCGCCTAGCACTAGCTGTCTAGCGCCTGGCATTAGAGTGGCAATTTCTCAGTAATTTTTTTTGCCATCCATTGCTGCAGTGGTGAGTTCACACCGCTGCAACGGTAGCCCTCCGCTGCTGCCTTGGTTTTCTATGCGTCACCGCTGTAGTAATGGAGACATGCTGCTACAATGGCTGAATGAATTTTCTGCCACATCAAGATGTTTTAAATAGCTGCAGAGGTTATTTTCTAAGGTAATTCTGATCTGGAGAGGAAAGGGAAACATCGTTTTTGCTAAGAAAAAAGGGGGAACTCGACTTTTAAGGCTTTGGAGCTCAAAACCATCATCCAACATCAGATTCATAGCTATTTCTATCATTATTTCTGCTTTTTGTCATTTAAATTTCATAGTAGCTAGATTTTCCTTCTAGGGTTACTATGAACTCAACTTCATATTAGACTTTGTTTTCTCTCATATTTTTGTAACCTTATTTCAATCATATTTGTTTCCTTATTCATTTTACTGTTGCATATGATGGAATTGATCAGTCTATTATTACATTTGTTGTTGTCATCAAACTCGGGAGAGGAAGGTGAGAGTAGAACATTGATTAGTGAAGATGAGTGTGTAAACCCTAACCTAAGCATTTTTACTCATTAATTAATAGGAATATTAGTTAAGCTCGTTTAATCAAAGCTAGGTTGGTTAGTATAGACTTAACTTTCTTAAGGAATTAAGTAGGCGTTAAGTATCTTAATTGAGATTCAGGAGAATTCTTTTGAGTTATTAGAATAACCTAGGATTAACTTATACGGTTGATAGGGTTGTAAGTGCGTGAGAGGGGTTTTACAATTTGTAGGATGAAGGAGAGGGATTAGTAACCCTAGGCTTTTAATTAAATTAATTTCAATCAATCTAAGTGTTTGTTTATTGTCATTTAAGAAAACTTATAAAAAATTTACTATCATTTACCTTTTTACTTTGTCGATTCTTGATTAGAGCTATCTTCAATTCAATATTTTTGTCTAACTAATTTGGTTAAATTTCCTAGGTAGTTAGCCACTTAGTCCTCATGGGAACAATGTCTTACTCATTCTTTATTACTTATGTGACTAGCATGCTTGCCACATCGCTAACAGTCTCTCTATAGTTGTGCTTGGTTCACAATGATAGAGGAGGACCTATAAAGGTTTACCTTGCTCTATAATCAATAGGAGACCTAACATTTCCTTTGATACCAATTTGGCACGACCCAATTTAGGGGTTAGAATTTTCACCATTTCTTGAAAATGTGATAGTGGTCGATGCGACCAAATGTGATATTCACACTACCGCAAGCTTAATTCTCTTCAGATTAACCCTAGCCACAGATTATATCCTAGGTGGTCTATCTAATTACAGAGCATACTAGAGAAATAATTTAACATAAATAAAATTACCTTACCCTAAGTAATGGGGAGGCATCCTCGATTTATATGTCCTCAATCCAGTTGTCCTTCTGTACTTGCAACTGTGAGGGAGTAAGTTTAAACCATGGACTCACCAAAATTAGCCCTACTCTAAACCATGGACTTACCTAAATTAAACCTTAAACCCTAAATCCTATACCCTACTCTATACATAAATGCAATATATAATACATATAGGAAACCCAACCCTTGCGACATTAAGACACCTAAGATATCTATGCATGGCATCGCGCATTCAACTTATGCAAACCTAATGTCATTGCATCTAATCCCCGACTTTAACCTCTCCCCAGTTGCACACATAACACACATACATGCCATCAAACATTAAATACACATATCCCTCCTCATGGGTCTGCATTTCCATGGGTCTGCCTCTCAAGAGTTTCATCAATGTGGGTCTGTGTTCCCATGGATCTATCACTCAAGAGCCTTGTCGCGTGGGTCTATGTCTCCATGCAACATCCCATGGACACCGTGCCACTGACCTTATAGTATGACTCCCATTCTGAGTCTTGGTCCACGCCTAATCCTGCAGTTACTAGTGTATGACCTCAGGAATGCACTACTAGGCTTCATCCCCTATGGGTCTACATTCTTATGGAAAATCCCTTCGTCCTTAACCAAGCCATGTATAAGGTCTCTTGGGTCGTGCCCTCAACCATAACATGTATTAGGTCTCTTGGATAAAGCTTTTGACCAAATCACAATCACACACATAATTAAATAAAATCACCCCATGTATACATTTCCCAAAATTTATTTTTGGCATCTGAATAAAGTGGTATCACCTTTACCATCTCCATTCGTGCCTCCTAGATCCCCAATTAACCCCACTATGCATACTATAAATATCCAGATTTGATAAGTAAATACATTTGAATAAATTTAGGAAAGACAATCTAAATATATATATGCATACATGCACATAGAGAAGAGCTAGATCCCTTACCTCAGTTCCAAGCTATCCACTTCATCCCATGGGTGTGGAAGATACACCAAAGAATTCATCCATTGATTTATTGCTTTTCTGGTAGTGATTGGTTGCCGGAGACTTGCTCCTTGGCAAAGAATGATTATCGGAAGCTTGGGTCTTGAGTTGGTAGAGGGAGAGAAAATGGAGAAAAAAGAGAGTGAGGGGAATTGAGGAGAAAGGGAAAATAAGGAAATAGGATGAGGTTACCTATATATACTCATCCAAGGTAAAATTACTATTTTGCCCTCTGATTAATCCCCAGTTAACACCACCCATATCAAACTTGTAGTTTTTGCAACTTAGGTATTTCCAAAATCTTAGGTACCCCACAATTTTTCTAATTACATTTTAGTCCTTCCTTGGACTTTGTAATATATTTGACTCCCTCGAGTCCCTGTCACTTATTATCTTGTACACTTTGCTATTTCTTAATCCCATATTTCCTTACCACATGAATAACCGCCACTAAATACAGATAGCGACAGTTAATGTGGCGATTTAAACAGCAACTAAAACATCAATTGACTGAGGAAACAAAAGCTTTAGTGGTGGTTGAAAAAGCAAACTGCTATTAAATAGTGGCTATTGGGTATTAAACCGTCATTGAATAATGGCAGTTGGGAGTTACACTACCACTATTTAGTGGCAATTTACAAAACAAACTGCCACTAAATATTCCTTTTTTAGTGGTGGTTTATTTAGTGGTAGTTTATTTGGTAATCACCACAATAATTCTAGGTGAACTATCAATAAAATTGTTCAAATAGCCATTATTATTCTAGAAAGGTTCGCTAGTTATTTTGTTTTTCCATTTCACCTTAAACAAATTATAGATCTATATATTTCTTCATTTTGATTACTGACTAGCATTGTTAATGACAATTATAATTAATTATGCTAATAAAGTTGACTAATAATTTATTAATTAAATAAAATAAGTTTATTTTGAATCTAAGTATTCATACAAAAATATCACATTATAGGTCTTGTTACTAGTCTCAATACATCAAAAGAAATCTAAGTCATGTCATCTTCATCATCTTTATCTTGATTGTCTTGATTACAAGAGAATTTAGAGTTTATTGCTTGTGCAGAGTCTTTTCCACTTGATGCTAAAGGTTTTCATGACATCTTATGTTTTAAACAAGGGTCAAACTGCAAAAGCCCACTACATCATTGCATGCTGTAATAAAGGGATCCACCATTGAAATGATGGGAATTTTATTGTCACATGCTAAAGACATAGAAATAGCATTTTGGACAAAATTTTACGGCATTTTTTAGTTTTTTGGCTTAGGAAATGATTGATCTTTCTTAAGAGACAAAGTGGAAGCTTTCTCATTCAAGATTTAGAGGATTTTCCCTTGAAACTCTCTTGGAAACATGCTATTCTTTCTCTTTTCTGTTGTCATATTCTCTTTTTCTATGATGTATAATGAAACACTTATCTCTAGGATTGCTTTGAATCATGACTTTGTATTAGAATATGATTACTCTATCTGAAATTGTAATTTTTGGATTCAATATATGTTTATTTAGTTTTATGCTTTATGTTTTCGCTAAGTTTTCCCATCTTTGAGATTGTTTTTTAGTTCTTGTTTGCTTGGAAGAGTAAAGTAAGGTTAGACTTGAAATTGAATCACTATTAACCGTGAGAATAACTGCCACTAAATATAGCTAGTGATAGTTAATATAGCAGTTCAAACTACCACTAAAACATCATGAGAAAGTGAGAGGTCTTACGATTCGGAAAGCAAACTGCTACTGAACAGCTAATGGCTATTGGGTATTAAACTGCCATTGAGTTACACTGCGACTATTCGGTGGTAGTTTACAAAACAAACTGCCACTAAGTATTCCTTTTTTAGGGGCGGTTTATTTGGTAACCACCGCAATCATTCCAGTGGAACAACCACTAAAATTGTTCAAAAGGCCCCTACTATTCCGGAAAGGTTCACTAGTTATTATGTTTTTCCATTCTCCCCTTAAACAAATTATAGACCTGTATATTTCTTCATTATGATTACAGACTAGTATTGTCAATGACAATTATAATTAAATATGCCAATAAAGTTGACTCATAATTTCTTAATTATATAAAATAAGTTTAATTTAAATCCAAGTATACATACATGTTATAGGTCTTAATATTAGTCTCAATACATCAAAAGAAATCTAAGTCATGTCTTCTTCATCATCATCATCATCATCCTTGTCTTGATTGTCTTGATTATAAGAGAATTTAAAGTTTGTTGCTTGTGCAGAGCCTTCTCCACCCTTGATGCAGAAGATTTTCTTGACATCTTATATTTTAAAGATGGGTCAAACTGCAAAAGCCCACATACATGAATACAAGCACGCATAGATGTAATATATATATATATATATATATATGCGTGCATGTGTGTGTGCACGCGCAAATGGATGAAACAATTTAAAAGTTCACTAATTCGTTTGCAATTAAATCAACATAGTTAAACTAGTAGTAAGTAAATGATTTTACTTTAATTTTATACAATAAAAATCTAATTAATAGATAATAATAAAATATTTTTTATGCTTTGACTTAACAAATTTACAAAAGTATAGATATATTGTAATCTTTTTACGCACTGAATGTACAGTAGCACCTAATATGAATTAAATAAAAATGTGAGAAGCTATTACAAAATAATATATAAGTAACACAGAAAAACATATTAGCATCCATGATTTATAGGAAGGGGCAGAGTGGTCATTTACTATTTTTTCTCCTATGTGGCTTTTACTTGCTAAGTTGGAATGCCCCTAGGATTATTATATATAGTGATATATTATGCCACGTGTGGATAGCCTCTGCCACATAAACACATAATTGACAAAGAAATTAATAAATTAGGATGGTAAGGACTTTTTCACGAATGATTTCAAAGTGTAAGGGCCAAATTACATGCAATAAAATTTTTAGGAACCAGACTAAAAATGAAAGCTTACATTAAATTTGTAACAAAATTTGGAGGCAAATGACATTGAGATTTACAATAATACAGGTTGCCACATATTTTAGTTTTGGTCATTAATTAACATTTCAACGTTACGGAGAAGATGTTGGCGTAATTCAGTATGCATGGCTTGTTGGAAAAGATAAGCCTTCTCATTCTAAAGTGAAAGTTCTTTGGAAAATTTTCAGAAATATGATCCTACGCTTTTGGGTCAAAGACAAAGCGAAAGCTACATTAATCCACACATGATGCAGTTTCAAATAGTCTCTTTCATTTCCACAAAAACTTCTTGGAATTTGGCCGCTTTATCCAATACATGGCGCTTCTTGCAATTCAATAGCCTTCTTAATTACTCATTTCAAACTTCTTTGCTAAATACGCAAATATTATGTACACACAAGTCACAAGCAAATCGAGCACTCTCTTAACAATAATTTTTCTATAACCTATCGGTAAATTGTTAGGATAAGTTACAGGAATATACAATTCATTTCCTCAACCAAATAACACACAATTCAGGAAAATTTAAAAGAAATTTGAGGAATTTTCAGAAAATTTTCATTTGCTCTTCCATTCATGTCTTCTAAGCTCCCTATAAAAAGAAAGCAAATTAACAAAAGAAGATTGTGAAGCAAAATTGTAAATCCCAAAGTATTAGTGTTGCTATACATAGCTCTTGCAGGATGAGTTCTGATCAGGACAAGAATATGCCTCTTGGCTATTCCGATCCCCCAGCGAGAAGTTCTTCAGAAGATTCATCAGAAGATTCAAGCTCAGAGAAACCTGATAAACCTAGTATTGGCGATAGGCTTGGTTATGCTTCTCCACCTCCACCTCCGGCAAAGGAAAATGAAAAAGAAGAAAAAGAAAAAGAATGAATCAAAATGATTCATAAACCTGGTAATTTTAATTAGCATTCTTTCTTTCCTTCTTTTTTTTTTTAAAAAAATTACTTATTTGATTTCTGAAAGATTACAGTTGTCTCAATTTAATTTTTGATAGATCAGGTTTCTTAATTTAGTCTTTAAAATATTGTATGTCTCAATTTCTTTCCTTTATTTATCAAAGCAATTTTTGGCAACAAAAAATTTTGAGATTTGACAACAAAAGGTCTTACTATTTAGCAACAAAAATGATTAAAATGAGACAAATACAAATTTTCAAACATCAAATTGATACCATGATAATCTTTTGGGGACTAAAGTAGTAATTTGCTTTTCTTTCTTTTCGTTTTTTCACTATCAAAGCATGATAAGATATATTTTTTAGAGTAAATTATTTCATTGAAGAATTTTAAAGGCTAAATACACATACTTTCTTCACTTTTATATATTTTAGTTAATATCTCATTCTGTCTATATATTTTTATTTTAATTTTCATGCAGGTTTATGTTGAAGTGGGACAAATGCCAAAACGAAACTCAATATTGTGTTAGGATTCGATTAAGTCTATTAATTTGTGTGTATACATCTTTACTATTATATGTTTATTTTCAGCAAATAAAAGAGATTACAGCTTACGAAAAGGTTGTAAATAGTTATCTCTATATATTTATTTGAATTTAAGTAGTTTGAGAATATTTGTCATATATATATATATATATATATAAGGCTTGTTATAATAGAGTACTAATTCATTTAGATGGTTACAATTGTAAAAATAAAAACTAAAAACTAAAACTAAAAAAGAAAAATAGGACCTTCTTGCATTTTAGGCATCACTCTTAAATATCGACAACCTAAAATAGGAGAATAGCACTTCAATCTCCTTGCGGCTTGTTCATTCATGTTAGTGACAGTGGACATCGATTCACATAATTATTTGATTTATAATGTCATATGCTAATAATGGATTAAATAATATTTAGCCATATGAGTTTATATAATTTGTCATACACATCGAATTTCGTGTAAGATTTATTTGTATTATATAAAGATAACATCGTATGAATCATGGGATTAAGGCAAACCAATATATTATTTTTTGTCCCCTTCCTTTACTTAATTATCATAACTTGAGGGAGTAAATTCAAAATTCTCCAGTTAGTGGTTATCAATGAAATATTTAACAATTTTTATATGGTTGAAAACAATATATATATATATATATATATATATATAGCAAAAATATTTTTTTTATTTTTAATATTTATCTCGAGTTTTAATTTTATCTTTATTATTTTTTATCTTAATTTCATCTCACATATTTTTAATTTATTTTAATTTCTTCCTTAGACTAATACCATTAACTGGTAACAAGACAAGAAGCGGTCTTGTCAATGTGTCACACACTTGGCAACCACGTAAGATAAATGATAAAATGATAAGTTCTTCCCTTTAATATTTCATTTTCTTTGCCTTCTCTCTCCGTCAAACTCTATCTATCTCTCTCTCTGTCCAAAAAAGTGAATGAGAGCGTAAAAAGTTGTGGTCATTGGAGGTAACGATGAGAAGTCGGTGTTTTCATCTCTTTTTTCAGGGCCTCAATTATTTTTTTTTCTTCGCAGATTAATTTCTTATTGTTTAAGTGGGGGAATACTCTGGAGCTAACCAAAAGAGTATTTTTAAAAGTAAGAAAGTGTGAATGGAAATGAATGAAAGTTTATGCAAACTAATGATCTATGTTCAAATCAATTTTCCCGTAAAGAAAAGAATTTCACTTCCCATCTAAGGCTCTTATCTAATTAATACACAAATAGATAATCCCAAGGATTTCTACAAATAAAAATACAGGATAATATTTTGGACGTCAAATTGAATACATATAAGCAAGGACATCGTGTAAAACATCACTACATGGACGACTGTATAGGCTAAATTAAGGCTGGACCATTTACACATAATCAAAGGATTACCTAAAATATCAATGACATCACTCAATGCTCTGTTCTAACCCTTACATCTCCGTTAGATAATACACTTTGTGTCTCATCCTGCATAAAAGCAACAAGATTCAGTTATATGTTCACATGTAACTACAAACAAATATTAATTTATTGTGATTCTAGTAATTTTTTATTTAGGTATAGTTTAGTAGAAAGTTTTCAATTCCTAAAACTTTATTGCCTTCATAGTTTCCCAGTCCAATTTGTGCAGCAAATTGATCAGGTAATATCTTTGTATATGCACTTTCTTTTTCAATAAAATAGTCTTCAATGTATGTCAGTTGCTTTGGTTTTATGACACTTTCAATTTGATATTTTTAATTCAAAAGAAAGAAGCCCCTCCATCTAGTATCAAACCCAACAATTTGCTTATTTCAATGCCAAATCTGAGTGTAAGTCAATGGTAGCAAATAAATAAATAACATCTAAATGAACAAA
The DNA here is from genome assembly GCA_037074585.1 of Biancaea sappan. Taxonomy (NCBI): domain Eukaryota; kingdom Viridiplantae; phylum Streptophyta; class Magnoliopsida; order Fabales; family Fabaceae; genus Biancaea; species Biancaea sappan. The sequence continues at coordinate 4,071,376 of CM073496.1, read as the reverse complement.
TATAATTGTCAAGTATGGCGTTAAAATTTGTAGGAATAATGTGAAAGGACAAAATTGGATCATTTTGAAAATTAGAAGGGTAACATTTTTATTTTTTTTAACTAAGGAATCAATTGAAATTTAAAGAAAAAAGAGCCAGAAGTATACTTAATCCTACAAAATAGATATAATCATTAATCGGAGTGAAGAATGCTATGTTAAATCTATTAAAATAATAAATAAAAAATAATTAAACACTAGCAAGCATGTTAATTTAATTATGGGATAAGGATAGAATATGCTAGGAGAAACAAAATAGTAAGTTCGAGGTATCGAGACAAAGGCACCATGGAGCCCTAGGCCCCTCTAACCCCCTAAGGTATGTGGATGTAAGGTACTAAAATTGGAAAGGAAAAGAAAATCGACATATAGACAAGAAAAGTTAACTTTGAATTACTGTAAAAACTTATTAGCATATAGCAAGCAAGATATTCATATGAAACTAAAAATGCTCAAAGAAACATTCAATTGTATACCACAAAATTAAAGTTTGCAAACAGAGAAGATGAGACAGCTCTAGAATAGAACTCTTTACAAAAACAATAGGAAAAAAAAAATCCTTGGAGTTCACCATTATGGAATCAGCAATTCTATCATTGTCTTCCGTTCTATACTTGTCCATAGTTATTACCCTAGTGGTAAATAGCTAGAGCAGTATTTTTTTCTTCTCATTGTCCTCTTTCTTTTTCTGAAATCAATGATTGGGTGTCGTTTAGAGGATAATTGTGGGGGTAATTTTGGGAATGGATTGAATTTAAGCTTGAGATTTTATATCTGTTCTGTGATGTGTTTCTGATGGTGGCTAAGAGGGGGAAAAAAAAATGAGGCATAAGGGTTGTAGCAAGAAAATTTGAGTCGTTCTACAGAAAATCCTGGTCATTTTTGCTGTGTCTGAATATGTCTCTGGTCAATTTGAACAAATAAAATTATAAAATTTAAGGTTGGGTTTGAGAAATGATGATTATAAGGTAAAGATGTGAAAATCTGAGTCTATGGCATTGTTTGAATATCATGGGTGTTGTGTGAGATGGAATTTGGTCTGTGAGGGCTTAGGGTGAAATTGAAAGAATTGGGTCCCTCACTTTTAATGAAGGAAATAAAAAGGGAAAACTGTTAAGAAAATGAATTTGTGGACAGATTTGGAAACTCTGTTAGGCCAATAACATGCTGGAGGGAATTATGTGCAGAAAATATAAGTTGAAATAGGAAAGGAAATTTGGCTCGTGATTGGATATAAGTGGATGCTGAACTTTCTTTTTTCATGTGCTGTTTGTGTTGTTATAGCAGAGATTCCAAACTGAAATTTTATGGCATTATGTTATATAAGATGCTTTATTTAGCCCATTTTTGTTCTGCTGTATGGAATGAGGGCTGAAATAATTCTTCAAAATGGGCTCAAATGTTAGAGAAAACATCCAGCCCCTTCTAATCTTTTAGTAAAGACTACAGTGGCATGCTCTCCTTTTGTGTGTGTGTGTGTGTGTTTTCTCTGGTTCTGAATTTGAGAGATGATTGTTGGAATTATTACCTCAAAATATGCAATATCATGGGTAATATACTTTGGAATTCCATCCGTGTATAGTATTAAATAGTTTTTGTTCATGTGAAAATTTTGTATAAAAGGAACATTTGTTCTGTTATACTCTGCCAATATACTTCATTATTTATGAACCCTTTACTTGCAGATGCAGCTGAACAAAGATTGAGCTCATCCACAACTCCAATAATTACTGAAATCCGGATAGGGCAGGGTTTTTGTTCATTTTCAAGAGATTGTTAAAGGTACAATATCTGGTTCTATTTCTCTTCCATTCTGTTTCAATTTTTTAATGTGATTTTGTTTCTGATTTAAATGCTTACTTCTTTCATAAACAATTAGCAAGAGGATTACTTTAATGTCAAACCATCCACATGGTGCAATAAGAAGAGGCATGGAGAGAGCGAAACACTCGCAACTGTGAGCTCAATAAGTCCCATGATGCTTCACATCCACATCAGTAATAGCTGCACTTAACTACTTTTGTGCCTTTATGGTAATTAACTTTCATTTCCATTTTCTATCTTTTTCTTTGAACTTTGATAGAGCCTTCTCATCACATCACTCATATCTGCATGCATTCTCTGACCCAAACCCACTCCCCATTAATTCATTTGGCTTCTTCTGTTCAATCTTATTTTATGTTGCTATGACTTGTGAGAGTAGATTCTCTTTGTTCATTTTATGTAACCATAGCATGCTGCTTGCTTGCTTGCTGTCTCTGTCTGTCTCTTTGTCAATTCTCTTTGCTTACATGTACGTGTGTGTGTGTGTGTGTATATATATATAACAAAGCAAACGTTTCAGTATAAAAATTAATTGTAAAATTATTTACTTGTATGTGTGTGTGTATATATATATATATAGAACAAAGCAAAGTCCTCTCTTTGATTCCAAAACATTTCGTCCTCATCAAAAGAGTACCCACCTTTAGGCACCGCAAAAACCAAATTTCACGTAGCAATTAACAAATGATGTGAACTTACCTATATGCCTTCAGCATCCAAAATTATATATATATATATATATTAGATTAGAAAGAAATCATTTTGATTGAAAGAAAATGTGTTAGGAAACTAAATTAAAATACTTATTTCCAGAAGACAACTTGAGAGGAGTATGATCTTTTCAACATCTGAATGTGTTTATTTGTTTTGAGTTTGATAGGTTGAAAGAGGGACTGATATGGTGTATGGTGGAGATAGCTTAGGACTTATTGGTTTGACGCTCTTTGGAGGGTGCCGTGGTTTTGGGTGGATCTTTTCTTTTTAAGTTTTTTAATGTTAAGAATTTAAAAACTTACAACAACAACAATAACAACAAGCCTTATCTCACTAAGTAGAGTCGGCTACAAAGATTTCACAGTACCATTAAACTCTATCAATAACTAACTTTTTAAGTATATCATTTATCAAAATATCTCGTTTAATGACTTCTTTAAGTGTACCTTTTGGTTTTCTTCGGCTTTTTTTCACAAGTCCCAATATCATCTTCTCAACTCTTCTTACTGGTATTTTTGGAATAACTTTGAAAATAAGAAGACTTGAAACAAATTGACATTAATTAAGTTTAATGTTAATTAGTTTTATGTCTTTTTCATTTCGGAGTGATTCCAAAAGCACTTGCCTCCTGGGTATCAAGTCATATCCTTGTAATTACTATGATCATATATATATATACACACATATGTATGTATGTATGTATGTATGTGTATATATGTGTTCTTTTAATCTGAATTCTCATGAAAGGCTTATATAACAGTAGAGGAGTGTATTTCCTTTATGGAAACTTGTTCTTCAACTTTCTAGAATTTTTTTTTTCTTTCCTCCTTTCTTTCTTTCTTTTGGTCTAAATGTTTATTTGATCTCATGTTCGTTTGATAATAGCAAACACTGTTGTTTGGATTTAATGTTGCATGTTTAAAAGTTTATGTTCCTTTCTGCCTACCCCTCATCACATCCCTTTTCTTTTTCAGCAGCATGTACGTTATCCTTGTGAATCGTGATTTGATGTAATAAATATTAACAATTTTTCTTTTTTCCTTTTGACCTCTGAGATTTATATACCAACACACACACACACATACAAAGGCAAATGGGTTACTTGGTTACAAGTGTTACATGTTTCTTGGTATCTCTTAGTCATTTATTATTATTTGTTCTCACTTGTAGTTAGTTTTACTTGGTACTTATACTGGGACAAAGTCATTTTAATTTCAAGTAATTTTGCATTGCAGCCTGTCAAAATGTTGGAAAATTTTTGAAATTGGCTCTGGAAAATATGCAGAAGAACTTAGAGACATGTGTTGTTCTTGTTGAATTTTAATATATATATATATATATATATCCTATTTTGGATATGCATTAATCAATTATTAAAAATCATTAACATATTAAATATATTATTCTAATATATAGCCTTTAATATATGAATATTATAATTGGGCTTTTATATTGTGAGTGGCCCGTGATGGGTTGGGCCAATCACATAGCTTGTTAAGAAGTCCCTGCTCTCATCTGATAATAAATAGACTGGTATCTCATTAATCAGTCTAACCCTAGACAGAACACTTATCAGACAGAGAGTAGTACCACTCTCACATAACCCTAAAAATTCCCTCTGTTCTACTGTTCGAGATGGATAGCGCGATAATGCCAGGTACACATTCTGTTCATCTCTTTTATGTTCTGTTATTTAATATGCTGTAGTTTGTATCTGTACCGATCTAGGATTAGAAATTAATCCTCTTAAATCCTACAGTGGTATCAGAGGCAGGTTGGTAGTACAAACTATGACTATTAATTAACTATTTTTTTTCTGATTTTCGAAATTCCCTAAACCCTAATTTTAAAACAAATTTCGTTTGCCCTAATTTAGTTAGATTAATCTTGAAATTGTTTTAGGGTTTTAATTCAACACTATAACACGAATCATGTATGCAAAAATCATAGAGTTTCAATGGGTATTTTGTGAGATTTAAAGTTTTTTTAAAACTTTTTTTGAGTTAAATTTCGAATCCGATTTTCTTTCAAATCAGCAAATGTTTTCCTAAATTGATCTAGGGTTTTTCATCGATGCCATTACACGAGTAACATATCCAAAAATCAGGCTTTTTCATTGAAGGTTTTGAGAGATCTAAACTTTTTTTTGAAACCGATGTTCCCTCGATTTTTCGAACTTTTTTTCTACAAATCTAGCCATTAATCTTCAAAATTATTTGAGGGCTTCTCTTTTTTATGAGATTGCGACCAGAACCCCTAAAAAATGGAAGCATTCCGTTGTCGAAATAGGGAGAACTAACCGGGTCGAAATCGCGGGTTGCGCAACCCGATTGCTGGAATTCGGGTGAAGATGGTGAAGACCTCTAGCGAGGCCCACTCGCGGGCCCAGGCGCGTGTGGGCGCGTGGACCCACTTCCAGGCCTCAAATTTTTTTTTATTTTTTCTGGAAAATTAAATAATTAAATAATAGTATTTTTTGGTAATTTTTGAAAATTTTTTGGGACCCCTAAGTATTTTATTTCATTTAATCTGAGACTATTTTGCCATTTTAATTATCGTACTCTCGGATTTTTGGACTGAAATTTTTTGTGGTAATTCCTCACTCTATTAACAACATCTAGGTATGTTGTACTCTCCCCAGTAAGATATCCTAGTGATGGAATTAATTTCAGTCCATATGAAAATTATTCCCTTTTATTATTTTTTGATTTTTCTATTATTTATTTACCTCTTTTTTTCTCTCATTAATAATTATTTATTCTGTCGAATATAATTGCCTTTTGTTTTGTATGATTGTGAACTCACCTATCGTGGGCACAGTTATGCAAAATCTTCAATTTAAATGATTAAAATTTTATTTATTTTATCCTTTTTTTAATCATTATTATTAGTCTAATTTATTGCATTAATAATAATTATATCCTATCGGTATATTATCATTAATGTAATTTCTTATACAATACCATGTTAATCAATACCTCTATCAATTATTTTGAATACCCTATCGGCATTCAAAATTTAGATGATGATATGAGGTCTAAAGTATTGTATTATTATATTTCTTGTTTATTTTGGTTCGGGACCCTTAGGCGGGACCAGGTAGATAAGAAATTCTCTCTAACAGGCTTGATTGGCTGTGCACATAGAAACATTTAATTCTCTTATAGCATAATGACATTATGCATATTAAATGTTTTCTTTGTTGTTTTAATGCCAGCCTCCCTGCCTATGCAATTAACTTCTGTCAAAACACTAAATGGGACCAATTTTGAGGACTGGAAAGAATCTTTGGATTTGTATTTGGCCATCACTAATATAGACTTGGCCTTGAGAGAGGAAGAGCCCCCAGCTCTTACTGCTGAGTCCACTGTTGCTGAAAGGGCTTCTCGTGAAAAATGGGAGCACTCCAACAGGGTGTGTCTCATGGTGATGAAATACACTATGGAGAAGTCTATTAGACAGAGTATTCCAGAGAACAAGAATGCTAAGGATTTTCTGAAGTCCGTTGGTGAGAAATTCACCACTTTTGATAAAGCTCTAAAGGGCCAGTATCTCTCTCTGATTGAGAAGACTAAATATGATGGTGTTAGTGGAGTTCGTGAGCACATCATGAAGTTAGTCCAATATTTTAATAAATTGAAGTCTCTCAAGGTTGATCTTGGTGAGAGCTATCTAATCTGGCAAGTACTGGAGTCACTCCCTTCTCAGTTTGAAGTTCTGAAAACCTCCTATAATACTCAGAAAACTGAATGGACGATTGATGAAATGATTGCCATTGTCTCTCAAGAAGAGGATTCCATAAAGAAAGGGAAAGCACACAGTGTTCAGTTTGCTGCTGCTTCTTCTTCTGGTGCTAAGTCTGAGAAAATGAGAGGTCACAAAGGAAAGTTTCAACATGACAAGAAGAAAGGGGGAAAAGTTTCTCAACACTTAGAGCCAAAGAAGAATTTTTTCAAAGGAAACTGTAAGTATTGCAAGAAGTATGGCCATAAGGTGGATGATTGTTATACTCTCAAGAGGAAACTTGACAAGCAAGGTACACTCCTAGCTTTGGCTTGTTATGAATCAAATATGATTGATGTTGCTCCCAATACTTGGTGGTTTGACTCAGGTGCAACCATTCATGTTGTGAATTCTTTACAGGGTTCACAAGCCTGAGGAAGCCAAGTGATGCTGAATCCAATATCATTGTGGGAGATGGAGCTAGAGTATCGGTGGAAGAAATAGGAGTAGTTACATTGCTTTTACCTTCTGGACATACTTTATTGTTAAAAGACGTTGTTTATGTACCTTCTATGAGAAGGAATTTGATTTCAATTTCAGCTTTGGATAAATATGGCTACACTTTTGAATTCAGTAATGGAAAAGTTGTTATTCATTTTAATTCTGTTACTGTCGATTCATGAGTATTATGTGATGGGCTTTACATGTTGAATTTGAATAATATGTCTGTTAATTCTGTTGTTGGATATAAGCGTAATAGGACTGATGAAAGTTCTTCTATGTTGTGGCATAGACGCTTGGGGCACATTTCTAGGCCCCGGATTGAAAGACTGATTAAGGAAGGTATCCTTCATGATCTCAATTTCTCTGATTTTGACACTTGCATCGATTGCATTAAAGGCAAGCTCACTGCCAAGACTAGGAAGAAAGGAGCAAATAGATGTGATGATGTGTTGCAGTTGATTCACAGGGACATATGTGGACCTGTTACACCTACTGCTATGGGTGGATATAGGTATTTCATTACCTTCATAGATGACTTCTCGAGATTTGGTTGGATAGATCTCCTCCAAGAAAAATCCAGTTCCTTGGATGCCTTCAGATCCTTCAAGGCTGCTATTGAATTAAAGACTGGAAAAAGGATTAAATGCGTGAGGTCCGACAGAGGAGGTGAGTATTATGGTAGATACAGTGAGACTAGAGAAATCCAGGACCATTTGCCAAATTTCTCGATGAATGTGGGATTGAAGCTCAATACACTATGCCTGGTACTCCTGAGCAGAATGGAGTTGCAGAGAGACGTAATCGAACACTTATGGATATGGTAAGATGCATGATGAGTCATACATCGTTACCAGTTTTTCTTTGGGGAGATGCCTTAAAGACAGCCGTGTACATCCTTAATCAGGTACCTAGCAAATCTGTGCCGAAAACTCCTTACGAACTGATGAGTGGAAGGAAGCCGAGTTTGAAACACTTTCATGTGTGGGGTTGTAAAGCAGAGGTTAGACCCTATAATCCTCAATTGAAGAAGCTTGATCTTAAAACAGTTAGTGGTTTCTTCATCGGCTACTGTGTGGGCTCTAGAGGTTGCAGATTCTATTGCCCTTCTCATTCTACGCGAGTTATTGAGTCTGACAGAGCGATATTCTTTGAGGATGATTTGGATAGTGGGAGTCATACACCATGACCAATCACTCTCAAGGAAGATCGGAACACAGCTCCTGCGTCGCCTGTTTTACTTCCCATGAATATTGTGGTTCCAGTCGCTCATGATGATGATCAGACACTTCAAGGAGGACATGATGTAGTGGTACCACCTGTTATTGAACAGGAAACTGATGATACTGCTGAAACAGGTGTAATGGCACCGCAAGATGTAGTGGCACCGCCAAGTGACATTGCAGAAGCACCTCTATTGAGAAGATCTCAGAGAGTACGCAAGCCTTCTATACCAGTTGATTATGTGGTGTATCTTCAGGAGCATGAGTTTGATCTCCATAATGATGACGATCCTATCACTTTCCAGGAGGCTATCTCTGGTTCTCATGCTTCTGATTGGCTGAATGCCATGCATGATGAATTAGCTTCTATGTCTCATAATGGTGTTTGGGATCTTGTAGAATTGCCAGATGGTTGCAAATCGATTGGGTGCAAATGGGTCTTTAAGACCAAGCGTAGTCCAGATGGAAAAGTTGAGAGGTATAAAGCTAGACTAGTAGCGAAAGGCTATAGTCAAAAGGAAGGTATCGATTATAAGGAGACATTCTCACCAGTTTCTACGAAAGATGCATTTCGGGTTGTTATGGCTTTAGTAGCTCACTTTGATTTAGAACTTCACCAAATGGATGTAAAGACAGCCTTTCTGAATGGAGATCTAGTCGAGGATGTCTACATGGTTCAAGCTGATGGTTTCATTGAACCAGGTAAAGAGCATTTGGTTTGTAAACTTAAAAAGTCCATTTATGGACTAAAGCAGGCATCCAGGTAATGGTACTTGAAATTTGATCGTGTTGTCACTTCTTTTGGCTTCAAGGAAAATACTTCAGATCAGTGCATTTATTTGAAGACTAGTGGGAGCAATTTTATAATTCTTGTTTTATATGTCGACGATATTCTACTTGCAAGTAGTTGTGTTAACCTTTTGACTGAGACAAAATTGATGTTAAATAGCCACTTTGATATGAAGGACCTTGGTGATGTTTCAGTTGTTCTAGGCATCCAGATTTACCGTGATAGGTCACGTGGCATTCTTAGATTGTCTCAGAGAGGATATATTGAAAAGATCCTCAAGCAGTTTAACATGCATTCTTGCTCCCCATGTGCTGCACCTGTTCAGAAAGGTGACAAACTGTCTAAATCTCTATGTCCTCAAAATGATTCAGAGATATCTGAAATGAGAAAGGTCTCATATGCTTCCGTTGTTGGCAGTTTAATGTATGCTCAAGTTTGTACTCGTCCTGATATCGCTTTTGCTGTTAATGCTTTAGGGAGATACTTGAGCAACCCAGGTTTGGGTCATTGAAAAGCCGTGAAGAAGGTCATGAGATATTTGTAGGGAACCAAGGATTACATGTTGACCTACAAGAAGTCTGATCAACTTCAGGTCATTGGTTATTCTGATTCTGATTTTGCAGGTTACCCTGACGACCGTAAGTCTACTTCCGGCTCTATTTTTATGATGGCAGAAGGAGCTATCTCTTGGAAGAGTGTTAAACAGACTCTTACAGCTACTTCTACCATGGAGGCAGAGTATGTCGCTTGCTATGAGGCTACTTCTTAAGCCATGTGGCTGAAAAACTTAATCTCTGGTTTTCACATTGTTGAAAGCATTTCTAGGCCACTTGTGATATACTGCGACAACACTGATGCTGTTCATTTCTCTCAAAACAATAGAAGCTCTTCTCGATCAAAGCACTTTGATATCAAATATCTGTTTGTTAGAGAGAAAATTCTGGAGTTTCAGACTAGTATTGAGCATCTCGCTACAGATAACATGTTGGCGGATCCACTAACTAAAGGCTTAACTGTTAAAGATTTTGGGTTAGTGGGAGTCTGAAATTTTACATTTACTTGATTGTTATTCTTATGAGACATGTATGAGATGACGTCACTTTTGTTATCATATCTCTTGTAACATTTTCAGATGCTTGGACTATTCTTGGATTGCATATTTCTTTTAATTAATTATGCTTATCCATATTCATTATTCTTTATCTGAAATATGGGTTTTTACTTTGTATGATTTACTTCCTTATCGGATACTATTTCTGCATCGTTAAAGCTTATGTTTCTTGACATGTGCTATAAATATAGTTGGTATTTTAGCCTTAATGATTGTTGCGTTTAATAATTGACTATTGTTATCCAAGTGGGAGAATTGTTGAGTTTTAATATATATATATATATATATCCTATTTTGGATATGCATTAATCAATTATTAAAAATCATTAGCATATTAACTATATTATTCTAATATATAGCCTTTAATATATGAATATTATAATTGGGCTTTTATATTGTGAGTGGCCCGTGATGGATTGGGCCAATCACATAGCCTGTTGAGAAGTCTCTGCTCTCATCTGATAATAAATATACTAGCATCCCATTAATCAGTCTAACCCTAGATAGAACATTTATCAGACAGAGAGTAGTACCACTCTCACATAACCCTAAAAATTCCCTCTGTTCTACTGTTCGAGATGGATAGCGCGATAATGCCAGGTACACATTCTGTTCATCTCTTTTATGTTCTATTATTTAATATGTTGTAGTTTGTATCTGCACCGATCTAGGATTAGAAATTAATCCTCTTAAATCCTACAGTTCTTGCAGGGTCCCTGGTAAGAGCTATCAAAGTCTTTCAGTGGGTTGTTAATGAGGCTGTCATTTTCCATGAAATGTCTTGCATGCTAATGTTAATTGTTCCTTGTGCTTGCATTCTATGGGTTGAAGAAAAATAGGGTTTTCCATATCACTACTCTTATAATCCCAAAGCAGGAGCCAACTTCAGACTCGGTAAGAAAATAATCATCATTAAGTTCATGCCTCAGTTTTCTATATACATACACACGTTTTGGGTTTTCCATATCACTATGCTAATATTGGGAAGTCCAATTATTGCAAACAAAAGACTGCATATCATATGTAAATAGCATTGTGCTAACATTGTGGATGCACATTACAAAGCATGCCTTCATGCTGGCATCAACATCAGAGGGATCAATGGAGAAGTGATGTCCTGTCAGGTAAATTAAATTCAAACTCTCCATTACATTCTTTTCTATATTCTTTATCCTCTTGTTCAAAATCTTCATTATCTATTTATCAATTTTTTGTTTGAATTCTACTTATGTTCTTCATTTTGTCTTTTTAGTTTAAAAATTTGTAATTAAATCCTTATATTTTTATAAATTTTTAATTTAAAAATTTGTAATTTTGTTTCTTATTTGAGACGAGTATTTTTAAAAATCAATTTGGATTCATGTCAAAGCGGTCTACTATGTAAGCTATTTATCTGCTAAGAGGGTTGATAAAAAGGTCTCAGAGTAAACAAAAAGACTTGTATATAGCTTTTATTGATATGAAAAAAAGCTTATGATCGAGCACCAAGAGAAATGCTATAGAAAGACATGAAAAAGAAAGTTGTTCGAGTTGTGTATATTAGAGTTATAAAAGATATATATGAGTGGGTTACAACTAGTGTGAGAACGTTTAGGGTAGAGACAATAGATTTTCCTTTAAGATTGGCCTGCATCAGGGATCATTTTTTAGGCTTTATTTGTTTGACATGATTTTAGACGTTCTGACATAACACATTCAAGAAGAAATTCGCAAATGCATGCTTTTTGCAGATGATATTATTCTCATGATGGAGTCAAGGGAAGAGATTAAATCTAAATTCGAGTTATGGAGAGATATTTTGGAATCGAAGGGTTTTTGTCTAAGCAAGAGTAAGACAAAATATATGCATTGTAAGTTTAATAAGTGGCAAGCTAGAAAAGAGTTGGAGGTTAAAATTAGAGATCAGGTTATATCACAAGTGTCAAAGTTTAGGTGACTAGGATCAGTTGTACATGATGATGACAAAAATTATTAGAGATGTGGCACATAGGATATAAACTGGGTAGTTAAAGTGGAGAATGACATCAGGAGTTGTTTATGATCGAAAAGTACTTAATAAGCTCAAAGGGAAGTTTTATCATACTGCTATAAGATCGGCAATTTTATATAGGAGTGAATGTTGGGCGGTAAAAGGACAACAGGAACAAAAATTGGGGTAGCAGAGATGAAGATGTTGCTATGGACGTGTGGTCATACAAGACGAGATATGATCCATAATGATTACATACAAAGTAGAGTTGAAGTGGCACCTATTGAGAAAAAATTAGTAGAAAATTGTTTAAAGTAGTTTGGACATATTCAAAGAAGACCATTGGAGGCACCAATAAGGAGGGTTAAACAGATGCTATTGAGTCTTGTGAAAAAAGGCTGGGGAAGGCCATGAATGACACTTAGAGAAGTCATTAAACGAGATCTTCTGGTGAATGAGATACCTAAAGAGTTGGTTATTGATAAAACTCAATGACGTCGTGTGATCCATGTAGCCGACCCTTCCTAGTGTGATAAGGCTTTGTTGTTGTTGTTGTTGTTGTTTCTTATTTGTTTCTTATAACTTTTTGCAGAGTCTTCATGAGTGTCTTATAGGACACAATTCTCAACGCTTTTAAAGATGTTCTTTCTTCAGCCATGACACTTGATATTTTTCGAGAAGAGGGAATTTGGGACCTCATCTTCTCAGAGAGTTGCTTTTATTTTGAATTAGCTTTTGACAGTAGCTCTAAAGGGAGATCGATCTGCACATGCTGATAGGCTTGTTGTCTGTTGACATGTAGAGATCGCATCAAGTTACATAGACATTTTGTTGAATCAAAAGCAATAAGGAAAAAAAAAAGGATATGTTGTAAATCTACGACGAGCATTAGTGCCAATGTGATGAAGGTCTAGTGGTGTTGGGTTTTGTTATGTTGATGGATGTTGTAACGTTAATATATTTTATTTTAGTTAAATTAAATGTATATGACAATTCTTTTAATAATTATAATAAATCTAATATTTACACTTTTTACTAATAATTGTGATAATTTAAATAAGTATTTCAATCATATTTAGACATAGTACAGATTAAATATTTTTATTTTACAAAATAAAAATTGAAATTAAAATAACTATTAATGGCGGTTGTGGAACCGTCGGTAAATGCAAAATTTTATTGAAAACCTGCAATAGTAGCGTCAGTTATATAAACCTATACTAACTGAACTATTAGCGGGGATAAATTAAAAAAAAAATCTTATACATTATATTAAAAAACCACCACAATAAGACAGAAAAAAAAAAACTATCCATAATTGTTAACGGGGGTAAAAAAAAATCGTTGAGAAATGCGTGCCAACACTTGCATTAATGACAATTTTTTAAGCCTCATGTGGTGCATTTAGTGGCAGTTTTAACTATCGGGAAATTTAAAAAAAAAAAAAAAGCCGCTAAAAGCAATTTTTTTTTGAGTTATGTCAATTGAAGTGATCAGCTAAGGAATATCCTTGTTAAAACCTTGAGAGGTCCCTGCATTAATTATACTAGCAGCAAGTTTGGTGCATACGATTTGTGTGCTCCATCTTGGTTTGTAAAATCAACAGTTAATAAAAAAATTTTGTAAATTTTTTTTTCGGAAACTAGCTTTCAAAATAAAAAATAATAATTCTATTTGGATGATTTTTCCTAAAACAATTTTTAAAGTAACAAAAAAAAAGATATTTGAAAGATTTATTTAAAAAATAAAATTTAAAACTTATTTGCTATAAAAATGTTACATATGATTTTGTAATAAATTTAATACAATAAAAATAATTATTTGTCTATTATTTTTGAGTTTAGGTTCCAACGGTGCATTACTTAACCCTATAAATTGGAAAGTATTTTTATTTCTTTTAGGATTTATTTAAAAAATTAAAAATACTTTTACTTGATTTTATTTTAAAGAATTCAAAAAAGTCTTAGTTTTATTTCCAAAAATTCAAAAACTTGAAAATAATTTATTCTTACTTTTATATATATTAAAAATCTAAAATTATTTTCTTCAAATTTCCTTTTGAAATTACTTTAGTTAGTAAACCAACAATATTTGCCTTTCATTTTATTTTTCATAATTACCCCGGCGAGGTATTAGCCAAAGTCTATTTACATCATCCCGTAAATGCGCGAGCGCACACACACAGAGCGAGGTACTGGCCAAAGTCTTTACATCATCCCATAACTTTTTCAACTTGTTAAAATAATTTGCAAGGCTATTATTACCTTGATGCGTTAAAGCAATCTCCCTCTGTAATCTGTAAACATGTGGCCCATTTCCTTTGGATCTGGATTCTCTACTTGGAATTTTACCTGCTCAGTTTTTAGCAATGATTTTTACCGTTGCTAAAAACTTTTAGCAACAGTTTTATTGTTGCTAAACTGTTGCTATAGGTTTTTACAACGGTAAAAACCGTTGTTAAAAACTGAGCAGGCCTCTGCTTAATTTTTCTCCAAGCAGAGATCCGCGCACATTTCCTTTACCAAACTTTTCCCTTAGCTCTTTCCAAAGAACTTTTGTTGTAGAGCAGTAAATGAAAGTCTCAGCAAGATCTTTAGAAAGCGAGCTGAGGATCCACAAGCGAACCATAAAGTCTACCTTCCTTCATTTTTGAAAGTCACCACTAGCTTCACCAGGTCTTGCGATCATCCCATCTATGAATCTAAGTTTATCCTTCACACCCAAGGATACCTGGATCACAGTAGTCCAAGTCAAATAATTGCTTCCAATGAAAGAAGCAATAACTATCGCAATACATGGATGATTGTTACTCGCCCGCGGAAACGTGCCTACAACAGTAATATTTGATTCACCTTGTGTACTATCGAAAGTCGCCATCGGAATCGATTCTTGAAAGGAAAAAAATGAATGTTGGAAAACACCAGAATTTATTGCTCAATTCAGAATCGAGTGACACAAAAAAAATTCTCCGAAAATCAAAGAGATGTGGAAAGAACAGATACGAATCAAACGATTACCCTCAAGACGAATCATTCGTGCTTCAAGAATTGCTCTGATACCATATTACACAAGACGTAAATAATATGTGTATTATTATTCAGTATATCAGTCACAGAGTACACAGCTTTTAATTATATATACAAAACAATCTGCAACTGCTTAAACCGAAAAAACAGAATTAACTACTAAGCTAACTAATACAGATTAGCCTAACTATAAAGTACACGCGTACAAGCTGACTAGGACATATATGCGAAATAGGAAGATTAGCTGTACATAGAATAAGTGTTTCTACAGACTTGGTCTAAAATGATTAATCCGAAGATGTCCAAAAGGCTTTGCATCGTCAATGATAGACACGCCTCAACCCCTAAAACTGCGCCTTTATATTTTAAAGAGCAAAGTGCACTTATCTAACCACATATTTTATATTTCTAACACAATCCTTTAGAATGCATGAATAAATGGGTTGAAATTAAAAATTAACTTTTTTAAAATAAAATTGTCATCAAATATGTTTAACTTTTTTAAAATAAAATTGTCATCAAATATGTTTGACGCTCATTAATTGCTATCCGGACTCCAGCTCATCGTCCTTCAAATTGTACTCCAAAGGAACACCTGCAAATTGTACTCCAAAGGAACATAGGCTACTTTATAATACTAATATGACCCAACTTTATCTTGATTTAATTTAATTTTAAAATAATAAGATATTAAATTTTTAATGTTCATATAAGTAGCTTCCTAATACCTACTTATTATTTGAAGGAACACATATTTCTCTTTTTTTTTTGTCTTCAATTATAATTTTTTTCCATCATATCATTTTCCTAATTCATTCGCTATTTTATCTAACTTTTACCTCTTAACAAGTGAAGGATCAACTATAAATTTAAACTTGTTTCTAAAATGATTCAACGTAAATATTTTCATTTGAACTTGATAACTTATAAATTTCATTATAAAAAATCTATTCTATTTCGTATATTTTAATAAAAATAATTTATTGGTGCCTGAAAATATCCATATTAATTTGACCTTAAAAACTAAAATTCAGTGTCTTTTTTGAGCCTACAGGCGTGCATAAATAAAGTTCTCCTAGAGCAATTGGCTAACCAAACTATGTTTGAGGGTGAAATCAATATGGTCCAGTCAGTTTAGTTGATATACAAGGCAAATCGAAGCAAACCGCACTTATTGGGGACAAATTTAATCAGCTTTCAAGTTGTTAAAATTCAACAATAAAAGATACTATTACATTGCCGAAATTAGAAAAAGAATTTTATATCCTTTATAAAGATTAAAAGATAAAATAATTATTTTCTTTTTGTGTATTTTGACTAAATGAATATAATTTGCCGAATGGAAAGGTCGGAAATCTTTTGGTTCTAGACTCCTATTAAGTGTAACAAAAAATATGCATGTATGTGTGTGTGTGCGTATACACACACACATATTGATTATAATTAATGTTCTAAATGTTAGCATTAATTTATTATGTGTGTGTGTATATATATAATATAATATAATATTTTGTGGATATATATGAAGTGTTAATAATTATTTAAGTGTACCTACATATTAATTATTGTGATGTACATATATTAGGATATATATGTATGTGGTTATCTATAATCAGGTTTGAAATAAGATCTTCATAAAATTTATGTCTAAGGGACCTATTTGATATATTATATTTTGATCTAGGGTGTTAGTAAAAAAATTTATATGTGTAGATATCCAACTCTGATTAATAACAGTGATAGAGTGTTATTATAAAAAGGGGTCGACTTATAGGTATGATGATAGATAATAATTCCCTGAATTTTATTAAAGGGCTTGTTTTTTGTAAAACCTCTGTGTTTTCATAATTCCATTAAACCAAAAAATAGTATGAGAGAGCCATTTATACTCTCTTAAAAGAGTCTTACTTACTGTCTGATCCTCGAGTTATAATGGATCAATGTATGCTTTATTTTTATTGTTTAAATTGTGTTCTTATTGTTTATCAAAATTAACAAAATTATAACTAGAACATTCATGTCCTTAGTTGAATTTCTTTTTTATAATTTGAGATTGTTAATTTGTGCCAAATTTTCTATTGTTAAATGGTAAGATGCACAGGGATTTATCTTAAAACATTCAAAGACTTTAAACAATGAATATTTTTTATTTTAAACAGTGAATATTAAGTAAAGCCGAATGCATTGATGGTCGTCGCTTTCAGACGTGTATTAGGTGTTTCTTTATTTCAAAACTTCAATATTCTTCGTATATTTCGTGTGAGTAGTATATTCAATACCGTAGTGCCTATCATGTGGCCCAAAGCTATAAGCAAAACAGTAAACTTTATACTCCATACTCAACCTAATTTAAAAAGGGATTTTATCAAAAATTAGATTCACAAAGGGAAGATGTGAGCGTTGGTTTTGTGGTTGGCTTTCCCTTAACTCATATACTTGGATATTACAAAAAATTTAAAAATAAAAAATAAAAAACGAAAACTAGGGAGAGAAGAATTCATTGGCTAGCCTTCGTTATTCCCTCACTAAGGGCTGAGGCAATCCCTAAAGGGACATTCTCGTTTTAGCGAGAAACAAGTCCCCTGATAAAATTGATGACTGCTCTCAGAAGTTAATAAGAACTAGTCGTTAATTAACGAGATATTTTTTTCTCGTAAAATTGAGACTGGATTACACAATCACACTGGTCCAATTCTCTTACTACTAGTGCATTTGGAAGAGTTTATTTGAACTTATCTGAACTTATCTTATAGCATAAGCACTTATGAATGTATTTAAAAGAGCTTATAAAAATAACTTATGATATACTCATAAACTATTTTCAGTTTATTTTTATAAACTCTCCTAGATAGATTATAGAAACAGTTTATACAATGAAATTTGTCTTCATAAACTTTTTAATTATAAAAATAACTTATATATAAGTGCTTATCTAGGGAGGGAAGAATTCATTGGCCAGCCTGAATTTATAGATAATTCTTATATACCAATATTGCAGATAACTCTATAGCATATATGAATAACAACAAATCATATACGTATCTGGGACATCAGCGAAACTCTTGATAATAACTAATGATCAGGTATAAGTAAGAAGATAGAAGAAAATAAAAGAAACCAATTAAGGAGAGTAAAACTACCCTCTTGACCTAATATGCTTTCAGAGAGTATATCTTCAATGGGCTATTACACTACATATATAGGAGAGAGTAGGTACCTCTCCTTGTGAAACTCT
This sequence comes from Biancaea sappan, assembly GCA_037074585.1. Classification (NCBI taxonomy): domain Eukaryota; kingdom Viridiplantae; phylum Streptophyta; class Magnoliopsida; order Fabales; family Fabaceae; genus Biancaea; species Biancaea sappan. Next base: position 4,053,221 of record CM073496.1, on the reverse strand, counting down.
AATATGCTGACATTCTCATTATTAGTCAGCCCACACAAAATTCAGTTTCAATTCAATAAGGATTGCATAATTTACTACAAGAAAATTGACTTTTAGTAGTGAATTTTAAAGTCGCCATCAAAAGTGGATTTTGAGTTGAGTTTTGGTAGCGACTCCTAAAGTCGCCACTAAGAGTTACACTTTTGGTGGTGTCTTTTGATTTTTATTGGCGATATTTGAGAGAAGCCACCAAAAGTTAGAGTTTTTTAAAAATAAAATTAAAAAAATTAGACTTTTGGTTGTAACTTTCATAGTCGCTACCAAAAGTCATATTTTTTTAAAAAATAAAAAAAATATACTTTTATTAGCCACCAAAAGTCAAATTTTTTGTGGCGACTCCCATATCACCACCAAAAGTCAAATTTTTAAACAAAAAAATAAAAAAGTCAAATTTTTTTAAATAAAATAAAAAAAATAGACTTTTGATGGCAACTCCCATAATCGTTACCAAAAGTCAATTTTTTTAAAAAAAAGTCAAATATTTTTAAATAAAATTAAAAAAGAGACTTTTAAATAAAATTAAAAAAAAATCAGACTTTTGGTGGTGACTCCCATAGTCGCCATCAAAAGTCAAATTTAAAAAAAAAAAGTCATATTTTTTTAAAATGAAACTTAAAAAATAGACATTTGGTGGCGCCAAAAATTAAATTTACAAAAAATTAAAAAAATTAATTCTTTAAATAAAATTAAAAAATTCATACTTTTGCCACCAAAAATCAATTTTTTAAAAAATTAAAAAAATTATTTTTTAATTTTATTTAAAAAATTCAAATTTTTTAATTTTATTTAAAAATTCAAATTTTTTAATTTTATTTAAAAATTCAAATTTTTTTAATTTTATTTAAAAATTTTGAATTTTTTTAATTTTTAAAAAAATTTGAATTTTTTATTTTTTTTAATTTTTAAAAAATTTTGAATTTTTTTAATCAAAGTCGATTTGTTTTTAATGAAATCAGCTGAATTCAAACTTTTTATAGTGACTCTCATAATAATAATATATTTGCTTTTTGTTAAGTTAAATATTCTTTTATTTCTATTTTGTAATATTTTTTACTTAAAATAATTTTAACAGATTATATATATATTATTTTGCCATTATATAACACAAATGAAGTGGTAGGAAGATGGCAAGATACACATAGTTGCAAGCCATGGAGCCAAGTTCGAATCTCGAGAACATATACGTTTGGTTTAATTTCAAATAAACTTGAATTTTGCCCAAAAAAATCGAGTCACCCCGAGGCAGTCAGTTACTGGACCGGCCAATACCCACACGGGTCCAATGAGTTTTTGGTCGACCCGTTGGGTTAATCCGAATCTAAAAACATATGGCCACTGACTTTTTGTGGCAATTTTTAAAATCGCCGCCAAAAGTTATTTTAGATGACCTTTAGTGACGACTACAGTTTCCATCAAAAGTCACTTTTTTTCACGAACTTTTTTTTTGTGCAAGCCACTAAAGGGTAACTTTTGATGATGACTTTTGAAAATAGCCACGAACTTACGCTAACAACTTTAGTCGCAACTAAAGACTTTTGGTGGTGATGAAGAGTTTTGGTAGTGACTTTAATTACCACCAAAAGTTATTTTTTTGTAGTGATTTAAAAAAAGGACTCATAACTAACCTCTTATTAAGTTTGGATAATACATATAAATAAATAAATATATGTACAGATAAACATGATTTATGGTAGTCCATATGGAAAATCTAATACAACCTTCGTTATTCCTTCGCTAAAGGGACATCCTTATTTTAGGGAGGAAAAAGTCCCCCAGTAAAATTGACGATTGATCCCACAAATCAACAAAAACTAGTCGCTAATTAACGAAGATATTTTCTTATAAACTTGACATTGGTTTACACAATCATAATGATCCAACTCTCCTACAAAGGCTGCATTTGGAAGAGTTTATTTGAGCTTATTTGAATTTATCTTATGGCATAAATACTTATAAACAGATATTTAATATCAAAGTGTTTTGAGCAAGAAGAGCTTTTGTTGTTTTGAGAGAAATATACAGCAACAGTATTGTTGCAATATATCACAAGTGGCCTAGATATGCTTTCAACAATATGAAAGTTAGAGATTAAGTTTTTCACCCACAAGACTTAATAAGTAGCCTCATAATAAGCAACAAATTTGCCTATATGATAGAAGTAGCTGTAAGAGTCTGTTTAACACTCTTCCAAAGAATAGCTTCTCTTACCATCATAAAAATAGAGTCGAAAGTAGACTTTTGGTCGTCAGGTCGTCAGGAAAACTTGCTAAATCAGAATCAGAATAACCAATGATCTGAAGTTGATTAGACTTCTTATAAGTCAACATATAATCCTTGGTTCCCTGCAAATACCTCTTGACCTTTTTCACGACATCCGAATGACCTAAACTTAGATTGCTCAAGCATATCCCTAAATCATTAATAGCAAAAGAAATATCGGGATGAGTACAAACTTGAATATACATTAAACTGTCTGCCAACAATGGAAGCATAGGGGACCATTTTAGTCTCTAAAATGCTCTGTCTAATTGACTTATCCATAGTGTATTTTAACATCATAAGACACACCCTGTTTAAGTGTTCTTATTTTTCACAAGAAGCCTTTTCAGCAAATTCAGTCCCAAATTCACAAAAAAACTCAAAAATTTTGATCAATACACTCATGACCAAAATTATTTAGTCATACATATAAAATTGAGATAAACATATATATATATATATATATATACAAATTCAACCTCAAATATATATATATATATATATATGATTGACTACAATTCCAAATCTCAAAATTTCAAATTAGAGTAATCCACATTAATGGAATTATGTTATAATTTGAAACCCAATCACGTGATTCTCCTTCAATCCCACATATTTATAATTATATTCATTGTATGTAGACAGTGGATTTTCAATTAAGTTGGACATAAGAGTAAGCGAGAAAGCACTTGCAGCACACTAACTATATATTGACAACACAAAGTAGTGTTCAAGAATATACATTGGCGCCGCCTTTTCTATTGATTGAATCTCTTGATTTTCAATTTTGAATTACAACACATAATCAAATTTGAAATATCACAATACTAAATTTGACACATAATTATCAACAACCCTAACTTGTCAAAATTCAAAATATAAAATTGATCAGCATTCAATTGAGATACTGAGAATCGATGTGATTTAAATTCAACTACAATCACATGATCCCAAATTCAATGCAGTGGTTGAATCTTTTAATGTGATTGATCATAATGTAATTTTTTTATTACATCATAGGTTCAAACGTAATGTATTGGAATTGATCACATCTACTTCCATATGATTCAATCAATATATATATGGGATTCCTTAAGGCCATGTATCAATTTGTCGATTCTAGTCTAGCAAAGTGTATTTCTAATTGACTACACATATGATTCAATCCATGATTGATTATATAGATATATGTATATAAACATATGATCACACCATGATTACGTGTTTTCTATATGATTCAATCCCATCCTGCCTTGAAAGAAAGATGTAAACTATTCTTTGAAAAATGTAAAACAATGAAGATGGTGTTAATGAAGATTGAATCAACATAATCTTTATGATTAAGTCTATAGTTAATTTTCAATCGATTAATCATCACCATGGAAAACAATTTTCATAATAAAAGTAATTTACTCAGATCATAACAATTTTCTCCAATCAATATGAATGAATATATTAATCGTCATGTGATTTTAATTTCTTCTAGCCATAGAATAATCTACCAACTAGGCTTTAATATCAATTGAAGGAATTTATAGACAATTCCTATATACTAATATTGCAAATAACTCTATAACATAAATGAATAACAACAAATCATATGCGTATTTGGGACAGTAACGAAACTCTTGATAGTAATTGATTATCGAGTATAAGTAAGAAGATAGAAGAAAATAAAAGAAACCAATTAAGGAGAGTAAAATAGCTGCCCTCTTGGCCTAATATACTTTCAGAGAGTATATCTTTAATGAAACTATTACACTACATATATTGACAGAGATAGGGACCTCTTCTTATGAAACCCTAATGGGTTAACCTTCCCATTATTAGTCAGCTGACACAAGGATTGCATAATTTATAAAAAATGACTCATAATTAACCTCTTATTTAATCTGGATAATACATATAAATAAATATATATATACAGATAAACATGATTTATTTTAGTCTATATGAAAAATCTAACACAACCTTCGTTATTCCCTCGCTAGAGGGACATCCTCATTTTAGGGAGGGAAAAGTCCCTCAGTAAAATTGACAATTGATCCCACAAATCAGCAAAAACTAGTCGCTAATTAACCAGAGATTTTTTCTCGTAAACTTGATATTGGTTTACACAATGACAATGATCGAACTCTCCTACAAATGGTGCATTTGGAAGAGTTTATTTGAGCTTATTTAAGCTTATTTTATGATATAAATACTTATAAATATATTTGGAAGAGTTCATAGAAATAGCTTATGGCATATGCCCATAAGCTGTTTTCAGTTTATTTTCATAAGCTCTCCAAGATAACTTATAAAATAGTTTATATAAAGTTTATGTGAATTTTATCCTTATAAACTTTTTAATTGTAGAAATAACTTATATATAAATGCTTAGTAAGTACTTAATTAAATTATTTTTTCAAAATCACCCTAATTAGTGTTGGATTAGCAAGAAAATTTTTTATGCTATTCCATGGATTGTTCCTTGCCAGTCCCTTGCTATCTTTTAATATTCTTTTTCCCCTTTTTATTTTCTTCCTTATAAACCAAGTTATAATTTAAAGGAGTTCACCGGAAATAATATTTAAAAATTAAAGTTTAAGCACAAATAATAGAAGAGAAAAAAATTACACATTAAAAAAATTGATTATATATCCACCCACGTGACCAAGAGCTAACCACACATAAATTGACTGTGTATGTGTGAGTGTCTCACAGAACATGACTGGGGTGTTGGGCTTGTCTGGTATCACTTTAATTACATTTACCAACGTCATTTAATTAATCATCTTCTTGTTTACCGTGATGAGCATGTGTATGTATAGGGGTGGGGCTACCAACAACATTTTTATATATGAGTCATTCATTTAAATCTTTCTTTTTCTCTTTTATTTGATGAGAAGGCCCTGTGTCTTAACCTCGTAATTTGGTTCTTTTCTTCGCGGTCAAACTTAATGTGAGAAATTGCACCCTTCGAGATGAGTCTACTCTCACCCCTCCCTCAACCAATTAATTTATTCTTAATTACCACTCTCTTCAATCCTATTCTTACCCATGTAGCGCCTTGTGAGCCTCTACCTTTTTTAATTCGTTTTTTTTTTACTCTTGCTGGGTAGATTTTCCAATGAGGTTGCTTCTATATGTTTATAAGAATATAATATATGCATGATCAAGCATCCCAAGACAGGTACGAACAGAATGAACAGGTAAACCTTAATTAAGTCAAAACAAAAACCAAATTTCATTTCCTAATCGACATAAAGTAACAATGATCGAGTCAAAATAAAAACTAGTTCTGATCAGAACAAAATAGAAAACATGAACATTATCATCCAAGATAAAGGACTGGCGTTAATTTTCCAAACTTCGAAATCAAAACCAAAAGCAAACAAGGTTTTAAATTGCACTTGCGGTTGCATTGCAAGTTACTGTAATTGCGGATGTTACGGACACTACAATATGGTTGTGGTTATTGCGATCGTGAATTTCTTTTTTAGTTGCACAAAATGTTGTAAAATTTAGATACTAATACAAAAATAATGAGTCGCGTCTTTATAGTAGACACTGTCCTTAAGGAATTTATTCCGCGACCATAGCTAAAAATTTGCGTCTACAGAACTCCCTACAGGATTAAACAGATTCTTCTGAAAAAGGTTCTCAGGCCACAAAGCAGCAGAAATTTTGAAGAACGTAACCCAAAGAGTTTGAGAGAGGGAAGAGAGAAGAGCACAACTGTTTATTGTGTGAGTGTGAAAAATGAGAGGGATGAGTCCTCCTTTTATAAATGATGATCCATAATGAGGCAGACAAAAATTTTAAATAAAATTAAGAGCAATTAATGGGCAGTTACAGAAAAATTAATGAGCAGTTTTGAAATAATTAAAATAATTTAAAACAATAAAATTAAAACTGTAAGCTCTTAATTTTTTGATATTAACCCAGGTTAATTTTGTAACAACTAAATTTGCTTCTGTTCAGGTAAAATAAATAAATTAAAAAGATATTTTGAAATACAAAGCCTTTGAAAGGCTATTTTCACAACAATCCCCCACATATTTCAAAAGATATTTCAAAAAACATTTGGATTATGTATATGAGTGTAGACACATTAATCTAGTGTCTCTTTTTATGAATCAGACCTAAACTGATAAGATTTATCTTACAGAGTAGCCAGTGAAGCATATAGCTTCTATGAACTAACATACTCTTAGTCGTAAGATAGTGACCTTAAGAGTCACATCTCACCCCCCCACATTTCTACTATTAACATCGTTGTGCACGTTATTTCGGCAGTACTCGTGCCTGGAATTCATGAGTACTCTAGAGACTTCGCCACAATCTCATGGAAGCGGCCCCACTCCACACTCATATAGGTGACTTCATCAAGTGTATCTGCAATGAATACACCACCCTCGGTGTAGGACTATGAAGATCATAAAGAGTTTATGCTCAACCCACAAATCAACGCATTCTAGCACTTTCACACTTAACACCATAGGAAATGGATTGAAAAATCAGTGTTAGTAGAATTAACAGAGGACTTGTTATTACCCATATGAACCTTCTTCATGCAATCTCCAATCACAAAGGTTGGGTTCCCACCACTATTAATTTCATATTGGCTTAAGTCCAATTTCCCGTGATGTGTGAAGGAATAATTTCCTTCTTACATGCATGTTTAGTCAGTGAATTGGCCAAATTCACTTTTGACTTTACAGAACTGATCAGTATACTTCAAATTTTATTTTTTAGTAATTGCTTGATAACTTTGTGTCTCAACACAAGTGTCTACTCTTACCATTGAAAGTTTGTTCTTTACAATGGCTATTGCCACTGGAAATCACAAAACACAAACACTGACATCATTGGGCTCTTACCCAACTAAAAAATTTGCTAAGAAGTTTTTCTACTACTTAGTCTTGTTTTCAGCCAACTCCACAGAACTAAACTCTGATTTTATAGTGAACCTATAAATTTGTATGGCTGCTCTCTCCAAAATAACGTCCCACCACCAAGGGTGAGGTTTTAACCACTAGTGGACTTTGTCTCATCTGAATCAAAAATTCAGTTAACATTATTGTATTTTTCTAATACAATAGGAAATTCACTTTATATGATATCATAAATTACGATACCTCTCAACTCTTTTATTGGAATTGTGTACATATAGACACTCATCTGACATATAACACATGATATGTCAGGCTAGGTAAAGTTTATTAAATACAACAGAGACTCTCATCTGTTTTCCTTAACTGAGTGTTAAAATCATAAAGAGTTTTTCACTAGTTTGTCATCTTGATGATGAAACTTTTAAGATAATTTTGAACATAACGTTCTTGTGATAGTAAAATACTATCACCTTTCCTTATGGCTTTAATCCCAAAATATCATTTACTTCACCCATGTCTTTTATGTCAACACTAGACGTAAAGGAATATTTGACTTTATGTAACATCTACGTCACACATATACAGACAAATAATCATCCTTACCATCTATCACTTCCATATATATACACATCCATCTTTAAAAAAAATATATTTTCACTAATCACGAAGAGAAAATATTAATAATATAATAACTAAGATTTTATAATTAATTTATTTTTCTTATAGTTGTGTAACACAAACTTTGCAAAATACCCCCACATTTTTAAATCTATAAGAGTATGATTACACAACTCATATGAAACCTCATACAAAACCTTATAATTATTATAGATGGGCATCAAACGCATAACATATATGCACATCTAAATTCATCCATCATATAATATTATTTTTCAAGAGAATAATTTCACAGAATTATTTTGTAACTTTTCAATCTCATTTTTGTGACCAATAATTCAACACCATTGTACCTCTTTGTACAATAGAAATGTTTTCATGGATTAGAATTAGAAAATGCTAATTCCAATTTTTATATATATGGCATATCATCATTTTAATGAGATGATTTCCTCAACTTGAAAATTGAGATGGTTTTTTTAATTTCCAAATTGGCTCAAAATTTATATGCCAATATCTTCAAATTTGGTCACAAATCCACAAAAATCATGTTCCAAAATAAAACTCTCAAAAGTTTAAGATGAAACTATTTTGAATTCTTAAATTAAAACCCTCACACATATGTTAATTTCAAGAATTCTATATAAATAAAATTTTCAAAATAGAGAAATTTTAAAATAGTTCACATGTGAGCTTTAAGAAAGCCTTTTCATACTATCAATAGTTATGTCAATAGAAATTTATGGGACATACTCAATACATAAATATAATAAACCCATAATTTCTATTAAACCACAGTATCATTATAACAACACTCATCCCCCACTTGTTGTTATAAAAATATTATCCAAAAATATTTTTCTCTTGCCCCCACTATTAATATAAATTCTCAAAAAGAGAAAGATTAAAATAGTATAATATACCTCATGATGTAGAGAGAAGAAATTACCATTGCACAAATTTGCTTCATGATCAAAATTGATCACTTCATGATCACTCAAAATTAGAACTCAAAAATTATAAGTTATGCTCATAAAAATGATAGCAAATAATAATTTCACTCTATGTATATATATTTGCTCCACATAATACAAATGCTATATATAAATATATGCACAATCTACTTTAAAAGAATTTTTTCAAACCAAGTTAAAAGAACTTGTAAAATATTGTAGATACAAAAGACAATACATAGCAAAAGCTAAAGTCTTGTATCAACACACCTCATCATATGTATCTCATATAGTGAAAAATTCTTTTAAATAAAGTGTCAAGAATATCATATACTTAAATTCTAAAAACATTATACAAGAGTGTATAATATATATATATATATCTCTTCTCATTTTCTCACGGTAACAGATATATATATATATATATATATTATATGTCAATACCATACATATATGAATATATAATCACATTTTCTCGTGAAGAGTAAATCATATGTTGGCCACATGATATGAGAATAATTCTCATTAAATTGAACCAAACAACATGAACCAATGTATATGTATATATAATAAAAACACATTGGCCCCACGATTTTATATATATAAATATATACATCAATTTTTCCAAACGTCTATATACAAATATAAAGACACCAATTGATTGATCAAACAAAGCACCATGAATCACCATCATTAAAAATATTATAATAAAATTGAGTGTATAACGTAAAGTTGCATGTAATCGTTTCACCAAGGCCAACGTATACAACATAAAAGTTGTGAATCCCATTAATTGAGAGAAACCAAATGAATGGTAAAAGGCTCTGAAACTAAATTCAATAATAGAATATTATTAAAGAATTGTAATACCCAATGTTTATAAACATTCATTGCTTTCCTATTAATGTGCCTACCGTTCAATAGAATTAATAGACATAATGCAATGTTAGACCAAATAATTCAATATCAGCGATCATAAGGATAAAGACAAAAACAATAAGCATGGAAGCCAACGCATAGTAAGAATGATTATTTTTTAACACATTTTTATTTATTAATCATATTTTATAACAACAAATCTCCAACATCATATATATATATATATATATATATATATATATATATATATATATATATAGCTACCAAATTTGGAAAATTAAATTCCAAGGCCAAATACCATGTAACTAAAATTAACAAGGTTGAGAAAAATATTATCGGCGTCCCTTAAGATGATACTCAAGGTGCGACTGTAGCAGTGTTGGTATTAAATTTCTTAAGATTGTTGTAAAATTTGGATACCAACACAAAAATAATCTGAGTCGCGTCTTTATAGTAGACACTGTCCTTAAGGAATTTATTCTGTAACCATAATTAAAAATCTACGTCCACAGAACTTTCTCCAGAATTAAATAGATTCTTCTGAGAAAGGTTCTTAGGCCACATAACAGTAGAAATTTTGAAGAACGTAACTCAAAGAATTTGAGAGAGGGAAGAGAGAAGAGCATAACTGTTTGTTGTGTGAGTGTGAAAAATGAGAGGGATGAGTCCTCCTTTTATAGCTGCTGAACCATAATGAGGCAGACAAAAATTTTAAATAAAATTAAGAGCAATTAATGGGTAGTTACAGAAAAATTAATGAGTAGTTTCGAAATAATTAAAATAATTTAAAACAATATAATTAAAACTGTAAGCTCTTAATTTTTTGATATTAACCCAGGTTAATTTCGTAACAACTAAATTTGCCTCTGTTTAGGTAAAATAAATAAATTAAAAAGATATTTTGAAATACAAAGTCTTTGAAAGGCTATTTTCACGACACAAAATATATAAAATATGTATATAATTGTTATAACATTTTAATTGTATATATATATATATATATATATATATATTATATTATATCTAATATTTATTTTGATCCATATCCATGAGGGTTTCGACATAGTTTTATATTGACTGTTGAGGGTCTAACACAACCCTCCTCTTTTATCTGAGCTTGGGATCAGATATGAAACATAGGTGAAGTTATATTAATTCCATAAATATATACTCTTATTCTATGCAAACATGTTAATTTCACTTGTAAAATTGAAGAAAAAAATAAATAATTAATGTGTTAATAAGTGAAAAGTCATGATAAAACATAACAAACTATTATCAAAATCTTGCTATTATCAAAATAATAATCATATAAGAGAGACTTAACTCTAGAAATTAAAAGGGTGTTGCTTAACTATGAATGAATTATAAGGAAAAAGGACTTTCAAGAATATTAAAAGGTGTTTGATGTGAACATTGAATTATATTTAAAAGAAAAGTTAACTATTGACATTTCCCACATCATGGTAGTTTATGTTATTTTTGTAAAAATACTATTATATAATTTATTCTTGGACCAAAACACCAAAATTATATTTAAAAGAAAAGTTTTATATGACTTACTGAAAATTTAATTCGGATAATTATTGGCAAATTGTGCTGATTCAACCATTTCTTGTCTATTATTATGTTATTATTTAAATCTATCTAATAATGTTGGAGAACACTAAATTATTTTTTTAAAAAAATTTATATAAAATTTTATAACCATTTTTTAATCATATTAAATATTTAATAAAAAATGATATGACTTTTTAAAACTAATTGAATTAATTTTGTGCTGATCATATTAATTAATTAATTAATTAATCTAATTACAATTTACAGATTTAATTAAGCAATTATCAGATCACTAAATCACGACTAATCATTAGATTACTAAATCACTGTATTATCACAATTTTATCACAGATCCAAATAAAATCAATGAGATCACTAAATCACTAATTAATCTAATTACAATCTAATCATCATGTCACTAAATCATTATACATTTGTATTCACAATTTTATCACTAATCAAGATCAGATCAATGACATCACTAAATCAAGTATCAAACAATCACTAAATCATACCATCAGAATTGCTAAATGCCTAAATCAGTATCACATTCAGATTTCACATAATCACAACCATTCAGATTTAGTCATACACTGATATACATGAATCATACCACACAGTCACAATTTCAATTTCCACACCACACGAAATTAGAAATCACAAGCCACATAATCATTATTCATCATTTCATCATATCAAATAAGATTTCCAAGCCACACGCCCTCACCTCACTTAGTCAGAGTCAAGTCTTGATTTTGAAGGCTGAAGGCTAAAGCAAAATGAGTCCTCTTCTCATAATCTCACTTCTTTTCTTTGATTCTCTCACCTTGGTGCACACACACAAACACCAAACACACCGAAAATTCCAGACACATAGAGTGGCCGATCAAGTAAGGGTCCCAGTGAGCCTCACGCACAAAGCCAACCACCATAGAGGGATGAGAGAGAAACTAATGTCAAGGATGAAGGCACGAATTGAACCAATGGATGGAGATCGAAGAAGGGGTCATGGGAGGAAGGATTCAAGGATTCAAGGGGAAGGATTCAAGGGAAGGATTCAAGGATTTACCGGCGGTGTTTCCAAATCGCTAGTAAATGCTCGCCACCAGTTGCCCATTTTCTTGTAGTGAGAAAATTTGATAAATAGATAAAGGAAATTATTGGAAAAGAATTATAAAACCCAAGCCATAGTAGTGTCATTTACTCAGGAGTTAGAAAGGACCGCCATCACATGAGGACTTATATCATATAACACAAGTGATTAACTAAGAATTTAGTCTCATCCAATAAACAAGGCTACTATGCATGTGTGATACACTCCCAAGTGTTACTATCATATCAACTCCTTTAAAAAGGTAAACTAAACAATTACATGTATTCTCATCGGGTAGTCAACACATCAATAACCACACTCTTATATCCTTTCCAAGCATAAGGAAACATCAAATGTTTACATTTTGTAACATCCAACAACATTCATTGACATGGGTACCATCTCATAGCAATCCAGCAGACAAGCTTAAAAATACAAGGTCATAATCAATTCATGTGTTGTAGTTCCATCAAGGAAATCCACATACTAAATTCAAAAATTTATCTTATAAGTTCCATAGCATGCTCATCCATTGTTTAAGAGTGATTATCATTAAATTTTCAAGGAGTATAAGAATTTGAAATTTAGTAAAATAGGTTCATCAATTCACCTTAACTCCAAGCTCTAAATTCTATCTTGAAATCCACTTCCAAGTAACGGAAAAAGTCTTGGACACTCACATATTGAAGTCTTCATGATTGAAAATGAAAAAGAGGAGAAAAAGAACTTAAAATTGTATAAAAGAACCCCTACGGGTACTACAGCAATAGTGGCCATCCCCACTGTTACAACGCAAAAGCATAGAGAAAGGTACCCTTCTTAAGTAGCCACTACTATAGCAACCAAATCCATCGTTGCAATAGCCATCCCACCACTGCAGCAGTCATCCCAATACTGTAGTGGTGGGTCACTGCACTTAAAACCCACTGAGAGCTGCAATGGTAGCTTTTATCGCTGCAACAGCCTCGAACTTCAAAATTTCAAAATCCCTTTGATTTTCCTTCCCAAATTGATTCCAAATCATTCCCAACTCCCTTTTATTGATTTTAAAGAGTGAAAGCATGATTTAAAGGCCAATAAAACATACAATAATTATTAAAACAACCAATGATACATCAATTTACTATCCTCTTAAAATTTTCAATTTCTTTCAAAAGTTAGAGTTCTTCCAAGAACAATTTAATCCAACCAAAATCTAGCAAACCATGAAGAAGCTCAAGAAACACAACATTTACCAAGTTTATCCAAAATCCTAGCCTAGGATTTATAATGTATGAAAATGAAAAGAAGAGGAGAAAACTAAATCATATCTTAACTTAATCACTCCTCCAGCTTGGAGGAGATCATCAAAGATTGGGTCTCACTTGAAAATCCTTAGAAAGGGCTAGAGATAGAGTATAAAGGTTATACAAGTACAGAAAAATAGAGAGTGTATGCGTTTGGAGGTGTGGCATGAAATGAAGGGTGGAGAAGAGAGGGCTAATGTATTTAAGTCAGGGAAGGCTCCAAATTACACAAATGCCCTTGATTATAAGGTGGAGAGTAATCAATTAGGGGCAATAATGGAAATTCTACAAACATGCACAAATAGACTTCCAACACTTAATATAAAATTACTAATAGACCTCATAAGTTTCATCATCATCAAATACAACTCAAGAACACATTAATGTTTTATTTCTCACAAACAACTAAAATTTTTCACATTTAACCACATATTTATTGTTCATTTCATTTTTGTCCCTCAACGCCATACCATTTAATACCACACATAAGTATTCATAATTTCTTGTAAATGCTCTAGAGCTATACTTACCTACTCACAAGGCCCCAATTGGTAATTCAAATCCTCAAGATCATCGTACACAACCACGTCTCAAAATAGAGTTTATTTTTGTATTACCCTAAGGTTTTTCTCATTTACTTCACTTAGGTCCCTCTACCACTATTAAATTAACATCTATTACTCATGGTAGCACTTAACTTTTCCATATGTAAAACTCATGGGCACTAGTTATACCAAAAACTCCTTAGAAGGGTTTGGAAAGTGATGAAGATGGAAGAGAGAAATGGAGAGTGTCTGATTATGTAGGGTTTTGTGGCATAAAGCTCAAATGAAAAAAAGAAGAGGATGGTTGAATCTTATATGAAAGAGGGGTAAAAAGGGAATTTATGACTTAGAGTTCAGCACATAGCCTCTTGTATAACATTAAACTTCAACATGATAAATTTCCTATCTTCCAAAAACTCAAATACAAATACAATATTCAAATAAAAATTATTCACATATAAAACCATAAATTTTCTTTTTCTTTTTTGCATTTAGGTCCCTCCAACATAATTAATTATGCTTTACCTAAATTAGAATTTTAAATCATTCACATAGAAAATGTATGGTTATTATATTCTCTCCCTTAAGAAAAATTTGTTCCCAAAATTTATATTTACACTAACCTCAAGACTAAAAAAGGTGGGATACTTGGTGCACATCTCTTTTTATGCCTCCCATGTAGCTTCCTCATGAGAGTGATTGTGCTAAAGTACCTTGACTGTCTGTATCTCCTTTGAACAAAGTTTCTTCATTTGCCTATCCAAAATGATACCTGAACCTCCTCATAGGATATTTTCTCATCTAATTGAATCTCTTGAGATTAGGTAACATGAGACAGGTCAGGCAAATTCTTCCTTAGTAAGGAAACATAGAACACTGAATGCACTCCCTCTAGCTCTGATGGCAAGACCACACGATATGAAACATTACCAACTTTCTCTAAGATCTCATATGGTCTGATGTACCTAGGGCTCAACTTGTCTTTCTTCCCAAACCTCATGGTCCTCCTCATTGGAGACACCTTCCAAATCACATCGCCTATGATCAACATAGGTTTTGTGTCTACTTTGAGCTACCACAACCTTTCCCTGATTGCCTTGACCTTTTCTAAAGCATCATGAATCATGTTGGCTCACAACAACTTGGCTTCACCTACCTTAAACCAACTAATATAATATCTCAAAGGGAGTCATTTGAATACTAAGCTGATAACTATTGTTATAAGCAAACTCAATTAAAGGTAATTAGTTCTCCCACCTTCCACCAAAATCTAAAACACAGGACTTTAACGTGTCCTCCAAAGTTTGAATAGTTCTCTCAGACTAACCGTCTCTTTGGGGGTGGAATGATGTACTCAAGCATCCTGGAACAATGTATGCGTTGTAACAACCCTATAAGCTTTGGTGTTCCACCTTAATTTGCTGACATGTTAAACATCGAGGAACATAGCCCGCCACGTCCTTCTTCATACCTTCCCACCAACACAATTAATTATGCTTTACCTAAATTAGAATTCTAAGTTATTTCGACATAATATTTAAGGTTATTATAGATTAAATAGCAAAGGAAAGAATAACTCTTCGCTAGCCATCTTGTACTCATCACTGGAATGACATCAACCATCGACAATTATTAGTGGTGAAGTCAACAATTTTGTGCAAATTAAAGCTGTAATTGACAGGAGGGCACCTCAATGGATTAGGGCTTTGGGGGAATGATTATATTGAGTTGGAAAATAGTGTCATGTAATTTTTTTAAAAGTTTTGACACAAAATAAAAAAATTGAAAGGGAACATGGAACAAAATCAATTTTGCCTCCAAATTTATTCCATTAGCCATGAAAATTTTCATCCCAAAAATAAAATACACAAATTACATTTTTAGACAAAAATTAAACTAGTTTGGCATGAAATTAGAAATGGACCAATTTTCATTCCAAAATTAAACTAGCGCTAGAGATGGCCATTTTTTTACACAAAAAAATGTTTATCCCTAAATCCATCCCAGATATACCATTTTTTCATTTTCTTTTCCCCTCTTTTAAGCAATGTTGTATGACTCGGCCCCACCCAGTCAAGTCGACTCAGAAACCGGTGACCTGGTACTAGCCCAGTCCAGGTCAAAGTATTGGACTGGTCTGCAAGTGGACTGACCAAACCGGCCAGGTCTTGGTCGATTCGGTGACCCGTGACCCAGTTTCACCTTTTTTTTTGACTTTAGCAGTACACTGCCTCCACCCACCACACTACCTATCTACTTTACCAAATATTAGACCCTGTCTTGACCCACCACAGAATCAAATTCTCCTTCATAGCTTCACCCTTCATCCATCTAGCAAGCCCTAGACGGCCACACACACACGGCAGATTTCCAGCCTTCCACAGTGGCACGTCCAGAGACTCCTCCGACGGTAACCTTCCACAGCTAGGTTTGTCTCTTCTCTTTCTCTCTCTTGCTCTCTCTATCTCGCGATCTCTCTCTCGTGTTGTCTCTTATGAATTCGTCTCCTCTCTCTTTGATGACAACAACAGCACCTTCCCCATGGCCAGCATCACGAAGCTCCTTCCGCAGCCACGAGAAGAACTCAACACCCACGGCCAGGAGATAGGTGTGAATGATTTTGTTGATAGAAATTTATTTTAATTGCTGGATAATCATTTTGATTGCTAGATAATCATATTGATTGCTGGATTAGGTGTTGAATGCTTCTACTGATCAAAAAATTAGGCTAGGTACTGAATGATTAATTTTGCTGATCAAAAAATTTGGCTGATATAGGTATGAATGATTTTGCTGATAAAAAATTAGGCTAATACTGAATGATTTTACTGAATCAAAAAATGACTGATCAATCTTATATTAGGCTATATTGATTGCTGGATAATTATATTGATTGCTGAATCAAAAAATTAGGCTATATTGATTGCTGGATAATCATTTTTTGAATAGATTAGGCTGAATGCTATTTTTAAGAATTGCTGGAAAAAATTATTTTTTTTATTTTGATTAAGAAATTTTTTTGTTAATCTTAGATTATCATAAATGTCGTCTAGCAATCCCATACAAGAGTCAGTTGAGTCTGTGCAAAAAGGTACATCAATAGGAAAAACAGACATAGCATGGGGTCATTGTAGAATTGCTGAAGGTACTGGTTCTAAGCGTCATTTAATATGTTTATATTGTAACAAGACTTTCAAGGGGGTGGAATTTAATTGATTTAAATTACATCTAGCTGGAATAAAGGGAGATGTGGAGCCATGTAGAAAGGTTCCAGTAGATATTCATTTTCAAATACAAAGTAGTGTTGAAGAATTTACTCAAAAGAAAAGAAAGCTTGTAGAAGAATATAAAGAAAGTAATCAATATCTTGATGAGAGCTTATATAGTGATGATGTTGTAGAATTAAATAGTTCTCTTGTTCGGCCTTCTGAGTCTAGGGGAAAAGTAAAAGAGAAGGGAAAGAAGCTTATAAGCTCTTATTTTATGTCTAGAACAAGTCCTAGAGCCCAACTCACCATTAAAAGTGTGTTTCAAAGCAAAGAGGCGAGAGAAAGGTGTAACATTGCTATTGCTAGATGAATGTTTGATGTTAATTTGCCATTTAATGCTACTGACTCATCGTACTACCAATCAATGATTGATACTATTGCTAGTATGGGTGCGGGATATAATGGCCCTGCGTATCAAAACCTTTGTGGGTATTTATTGAGGAAAAATATTGAAGAAGTAAACTCATATGTTAATAGTTATCGCAAAACTTGGAAGGAAACAGGGTGTACGATTATGGTCGGTGGGTGGACTGATTAATGTAGGAGAACCCTCGTAAACTTTTTAGTTTATTATCCTAAAGGGACTGTGTTCTTAAAATCTGTTGATACATCTTATGCTTCTAAGATTGGTGATATGTTGTTTAAGCTTTTTAAGGAAATTGTCTTGTATGTTGGGACTAAAAATGTGATGCAGATTGTGACTGATAATGCTGCAAATTATGTTGCTGCTGGTAGAATGTTGGAACAAGAATTTCCAACTCTTTATTGGTCTCCATATGCTGCCTATTGTATTAATTTGATGTTGCAAGATATTGGCAAATTGGATCAGGTGACATTAGTTGTGAATCATGCTTCAAAAATTACTATATTCATTTACAATCATTGTTTTGCTTTGCATTTAATGAGGAAGCATACTAATGGAAGAGAAATCCTTTGTCTAGCTCTAACTCGCTTTGTAACTAATTTCATTTCTTTGGTAAGCATATTATTTCAAAGGTTGCTTTGCAAGCCATGGTAACATGTAAAGAATGGACAAGCTCAACATTTGCTAGAGATAGCAAATCAAAGAAATTTGTGGATCTTATCTTGGATTCAATGTTTTGGAAAGATTGTGCATTCATTGTGAAAGTTACTGAGCTGTTGATCTGTGTGTTGCATATTGTAGATAGTGAAGATAAGCCTGCAATAGGTTATTTGTTTGTAGCCTTTCATGAAGCTAGGGATGAAATGATGAAAAGATTTTAAAGAAGGAAAAGAGCGGTTGAGCCTTTTCTAAGAATTCTTGATAGGCGTTGGAATAATCAATTACAAAAGAATCTTCATGCTATTGGCTTTTGGTTTAATCCATCTTATCAATATGATGTTGAAGCAATAAGAAGGCACAAGAACACTATCTCAGGGGTTATTGATGTCATTGAAAAATATACTTATAATGATAGAGAGCTGGAAACCAAGTTATTAAGTGAGATGAAAATCTTCAGGAATGCAGAAGGAGATTTTGGAAGAAGACTTGCAGTAAACAATCGTCATACAATGATGCCAGATAATTTTGATATTTATTAACAAAAGAACCTTCATTTGTTTTAGTATTATTTCATTCATTTGTTTTGTGTAATATCATTAGATGAGTGGTGGCAATGCTGTGGATCAAGTGCTCCAAATTTACAGAAGCTTGCAATTCGAGTTTTAAGCCAAACATGCAGTTCTTTAGGTTATGAAAGAAATTGGAGTGTATTTGAACATATTCATTCAAAAAAGAGAAATAGATTAAAGCTTCAAAGGCTTAATGATCTTGTTTATGTTTATTACAACTTAAAGCTACAAAAGAGGTATATTTCTCTTCATAACATTGTTTGCAATTTTCAAACATATAAAGAATCATTTATATTTTTATATGTTTAAATAAAAATATACAAGAAAGAATTGAAGAAGAGTTATGATCCGATTAGTTTCGAATCATTTGAAGAAAATAGTGATTGGATATTGGAAGAAGAACCATCAAGCTTGACTGCTGAGGAATTAAAAGTTCTTAATCGTGAATTTGTAGCTTGTACCACTGAGAAGGATGATGCTGATTGTGGTTTGTGTTTGATAATTTTGGTATATTATTTTGTGAAGTCATTTCAAGATTTTTATTTATCTAAGTTATTTTCTACATAATTGAATTTGGATGAGATTATTGATGATGATGGTGGTGGTGGTGGTGGTGGTGGTGGTGGTGATGGTGGTAAAGATATTGAGAGAGCTGCTAATGTAGAATATAATAGACGACTAGTTGACTCATGGGGCATGCCTCTTACTGGAGAAACGGACAATTCAGATGCTTGGAATTTATAAATTGATTGTGGATCTTATGAACATTAGCATTTTAATGACTTTATAAATTATTATGGATGTTTAAGACTTTTAATGTATGAATTATTATGTTTGGATGATTTTATTTATGACTTTATGTTTGAATTATTATAGATGTTTATATATTATTATGTAAATGATTTATTTTACTTATTTTTAAATTTATTTGTAAAGATATACAAGTATATATAATTTTAATTTTTTTTAATATATTTACTCGGATCAACAATTGACCCGTGACTCGGCGGTTGAACCAGTGATCCAATGACGCAAAGATTTGCCCAGGTTAATAGTCAGGCCGGTTCTGACAACATTGTTTTTAAGAGATAGATCTAAAAGAGAAAAAAGCTTATCACCAATTTCTGTGTCATATTTCACATTTTTTGGTAGTGACATTAATTAACACATGGGTGTTTCTTTTATTTCATAGCCTCATTTTTATTTCTCATTAGGAAGTCATTCCAGTCGCCTTCCTTTTTTTTTTTTTTTTGCTTTTATAGCAAGATACGCTCGTTTTGAGTTGATGTTTCATTGTCTGATTTGGACAAATATCCTCATTTTACTATATCATAAACGAAATGTATTTAAAAATAACCATAATAGTATAATTATTTATATAATCTTTGAATAACATATGTAATATTAGACATTAGTTTATATATTATCAGGTTTTATTGCGTATAAAATGTCAATTAGATGAATATTTAGCTAAATTTTTTTAATGATTATTATTTTTTAAAAAATATAATATATAAACTGTTTTAAAATTACTCATGCATACTAATGTTTAATTGTAAAAACCTCTATTTATTATATGTTTACTTTTTTATTATTATTATCAAGAGGGAAAAGCCCAACATTATATGTTTATTTTGAAATTGTAGGTAGTAAAAAACACTTAAAATTGTATCTATAATTTCGTGTCATCAACCGCGTGAAATGCTTTCTTGTTTTTTCTATACATGTACACAATAGAGTATTGGAGTTGACTTCATATTCCAAGCTAACTAAAACGGTCCCTTTAATTATTCTCAATTCTTTATATATCATTCCAGAATGACTCCCTCGCTTGGCTACGAAGCAAGCGATCCCACTCCACAACCAGACACCATTAAGCAATTCTGCATTTCCATCAGGTGAAACGTTCTCTTATTTGTCTCCTTTCTCTATCCTTCATTTACATGTACCTCTTCGTCTTCTTCTACCGGTATAAATCATGAGAATATGTGTCTGTGTGTGTGTGTGTGTGCGCGTGTGTGTATTTTCTTGTAATATCCATCAATTCTTCTGATTCTACTCTTTCTTCTTCTCTGCTCCGTGATTTTATCGAAGAAGGCCCAAAGTCATGCAACAATGCAGTTTAAAGTTATTTTTCTGTTCTCTTTTCCTCAGAATAACGTGATTCCTAGAAGCTTGATTTTATCTCGTCGAGAGACAAGTACTATACGAGAAGCTCCAGTTTGCGCTCAAAATTCCAGGTATGGTCCGTACGGATAATTTTAGCATTGTTATCAAAATATTTTGATCATTTATCTTTATTTTATATTTGTAAATTTATACTGTTTTGATTTTTTTTATCAAAATTATTAGTCATTTTAACAAAATTAACAACATATATCACATGAGTCTTCGACCGTTTGATCGCGTAAAATGGATAGTTGAAAAAGATCACTGACTGGGATATGCATAATGTCATCCATTTCACATGATCAAACGATTGAAGATGAGGGTCCAAACCAATAATGATGTACACTTGTTTGGTAGGAAATTCTAGTTGACTAACTTTTTAAAAAAAAAAAAATAAATTCACAAGATATGATTGAGTTTTAAGATTTTTCTTTTGTAATATAATTGTTTATAAATTTAATTTAAATTAAAGAAAAAGACAAACTTTAAAAATTTTCCACAAGAGGAGAGACATATAATTGCTTGCGAGTATCTAAACGTTTGGAAGTATTATATTAGGATCTTTTTGAATCTGGTATTTTAATTTTAATTTTTACTTTTTATTAAAAATAAAAAATAAACTTAAAAATATGTTTGGTTGTGTGTTTATATATATTTCTCATGAAAACAGGATGATGAAATTTCTTCCAACACCTGCAATTCTAACTATTTTCAAGAATTTTATAGATTTAGCATTGACAATGTTGAAAGATAGGCCAGCGCTAGCTTTAGCAAAGGATGAAGATGAGCTGACAGATTTGCATGTCTTGGCTTAGAAGCCTTTAGATTTTGGAATTCATTGTCTAGGACTACCAAGCAAACTCACGAAGACAGGTAATATTTATGCCTTATAGATTTAATTATAATAGTTATTCTTGGGAATATATTTGAGTCGAAAAGAATGCATAAGAAGATAAAGACAAATAAATTGCCTCATTCAATTTTTTCTTTTTGCCAAAATCCCAAGAATTACCCTCAACTTAGGAGATGCGTACAATAAATCTCCTTCAACTTCTAATTTTGTACGTTGACTGTTTTATCCAAAGTCAATGCCACTTATCTATATAAGTTTAAAAGACTAAATCAATAAAAAAAAGTACATTTCATCTATCATTTCAAATGAGAAAATAAGGAATTTTTGTTATTTTTTCTTACATTTTTACAACAAAAAATTCCTTTGGATGATAAATTTCATGCTTTTTTTAAAACTAAATTGACTATTTTCAACTAAAAAATGTACATATAGTGTAAGGGTTTTGACCAGAAAAAAAAAAGAAGTTAATTGTAGGGTATGCTGAACAAAATTGGAAGTTTAAGGGGCTTTACTGCCAATTTTTAAATTTGAGAAGTGCGCACTGTACAAACCCTTAAATTGAGGAGGATTTTTTGCATTGTACTTTTTTTTTAATATGTTCTTCTCAATTCAAACATATAAATATGTGTGTGTGTGTGTATATATATATATATATTTATATATATTACCAGACAATTTTTTTGGCTAAATCATACAAGTATTCCCTAGAATTATCCAATTAAAGGAATAAATTTTGTGGGTTCATTTATGTTTTTGGTTTTGTTCATCCAAGTTGTGAAATTATGTGTTTTAGGTATGAAGCATAGTCTATCTCTTCAACTTGTTGATCGCCTTCGAAAAGGAATTCTCAATTTAGTTGACTCAAAGTTGGAGGTGAGAAGAATCATAAGTACACCATCACAGCTATTATTTGATGCTGCAGAGGTTGGGAATTTTGACTTTCTAGCCGTGCTTATGCGCTCTTACCCTGACTTGATGTGGGAGATAGACAAAAGAAGAAGAAGTATAATTCATATCGCTGTTTTGCATTGCCATGAAAGCATCTTCAATCTCATACGCGATATTGGTTCAAACAAAGATATCATATTGAAATACGAGGACAGTGATGATGAAAACAATATATTGCATATGGCTGCAAAGTTAGCACCACGAAATCGGCTTGTGTTAGTCTGTGGAGCAGCTTTTCAAATGAAACTTGAGCTATTATGGTTTGAGGTATTTCTCCTTTACCCTAGTATTTTGGATAAATTCTTTTTTCTCCATAAAAGATTGCACTTATCTTAATTAATTTTTTAAAAATCAAGTGTCTTAATTTAGCACTCAAAATGTTGTGTTTGTCAAAATAATTTTTGGTAACGAAAATTTTAAAATCAAGCAATGATAGATTTTGAGATTTAGACAAAAAAAAAAAGACCAAAATGAGACACCTAATATTTTAACTTCCAAAATGAAATATCTAGTTTCTTTGGTACATTATAAATTAAAATTGAAGAAAACTTTGTTTTAGTCTTGGATAGATATGCAAATTTTTAATTTGGTCATTTAGTAATTATTTCTTTTAATTTAGTCCATGCATCAATTATTATTTTCTTGTAATATTGTCCTTTTATCTCATCTTCATCTAAATTTTAGCACCAAATTTAGCAGTGAGCTAACTTGAATGTCAACTTTGATTCACATAATGCTAATAAACAAATAATGTCCAAGTCAGCAGACTATTAGCTTTGATGTAAAATTTTGGATGAAGATAACATAAAGAGTTAAAATAAAAATTGGTGATACAATTCTTATCGTTTGGTTTTTGAAATTTAAATATTGAATTGGTCATTACAGATTAATTTTTCTATAAGACCAAATTGTACATATTTTTAAGATAGTGACTCAATATATAACAATTTTTAATAAATTCATAACATTCAAAGATTAAATAGTATAGAGCAAAATTTTTGGAGACTCAACAATGAATCAATGTGTCTTTTAAGGAGTAAATTATTAATATAATGGTGACATTACAAGTATGTATAAAGTTTTTTGAAAAAAGAATAATTTGTGGACGATCCAATTAAAAGTGTCCACCTATGTTCTCTTAAAAAGCCTAAAAGACAAATAGTTTGTTCACATGTCTTGACCTAGATTTGGTAATTCATAGCGAGAGTGACATAATAAGCCTTTCTACGAATAGACGTCTGAAGTCATTACAATGGCTAAGTAATCTAACACTAACCAAGAGAAAAAAAAGTGTGCTATATTATGAGAAATTATGACAAGTGCCTTAATTATTTATGGGTTTAGTTCCTTGATTCCCAAAACTGGTTCAATACATAATGTGTCTCTCATACCCCTCACTAACTTGTAAAGAACTCTTTGACATGGTAGGAGATAAGGAAGATTCTACCACCATCATATATGAAGATGAAAAACAACGAAGGTAAAACACCTCGTGAATTATTCACTAGGGAGCATGCAAAACTACGAGAAGAGGTAGACTCTTGGATGTTGAGGACAGTTGACTCTTGTATGGTTGTTTCCACTCTTATTGCCACTGGAGTGTTCACTGCAGCATTCAGTGTTCTAGGTGGTAACAATGATAATACAGGAACTCCAAATTACATGAGGAAACCGTCATTTCATATGTTTGCAATATCATATGCTATTGCAATGATCGCGTCTTCAGCCTCCATACTGATCTTTCTGTCTATCCACCTTTCATGTTACGCAGAGTATGATTTCTTCAAGTCTCTACCCTCAAAGCTGATATTTGGGTTGGTAACATGGTTTTAAATTGCGGTTGTGGTCACGGTTGCGGTTGCGTTGCGGGTTACAGCGATTGCGAGCGTTGCGGACATTGTAATGCAGTTGCGGTCATTGCGGCTGTGAATTTTTTTTTGAGTTGCACAAATTGTACAAAATATGTATATAATTATTGTAACTTTTAATCTTAAATGTAAATAACATATTGTGTCTAATATCTACATTAATTCAATAAATATATATTCTTAACTGTGGTCAAAGTCTTTATTGTTTACC
The DNA here is from genome assembly GCA_037074585.1 of Biancaea sappan. Lineage (NCBI taxonomy): Eukaryota > Viridiplantae > Streptophyta > Magnoliopsida > Fabales > Fabaceae > Biancaea > Biancaea sappan. The sequence goes on along the minus strand of CM073496.1, from coordinate 4,028,198 downwards.
CAAAATTTTCATTCTTGATCAATCCCAAATTTTTAATCCCAAATAAAAAATTCAACCAAATCAAGTACCCAAATTAATAGAGTAAGCTTATAAACTCAACTCAATTAATCATTAATAAACTATCTAAATCAATTGAAAAATTATATTTCAATTTCCTTTCACAATAAAAAATTTAAATCAATGTCAGACCCTACAATTCTACTTATTAGAATCAAAATATCAAATCATGAATCATATTATTGTATTAATCAATTCCGCACGAATCACACCACATGGCAGAATCAAGTGGTCTATAATTGATCTTTTGGTTAAATCACTTAATCAGTATCACGCTACTAACTCACTAAGCACAAATCACGAATCATCATTCATCACATTTACTCAGATTTTAGTCTACTGGTTACTGATCAGTCTACAATCTAGACTATGGCTAGAACCTAGAAGACAGAAGCCTTTCAAACAAGGAAGTAGGAGAGGGAGATTTCGTAGAAGCAAAGAAATTTCATTCAAAGTTTCACTCTTTTACTTCCTCCTTTATCTCCTGGAAACCAGAGAAGAGATCTGAGGAGAGTCAGCTAGTGATGGTGAGGGCCCCAGCGAGCCTTACGCATAGAGCCAGCCACCACAGATGGAGATCAATGTTGAGGACAAAGGCAGAACGGGGTCACGAGAGAAGGAATTTGAGGGGGAGGTCGAGAGGAGAAGCCGAGAGGGAGGCACAAAACCAAACAAGGACCACGAACTCCACCACACCAGAGTCCAGATGGAGGAAAACAAAGGAAAAAAGGTGCATATGGCAGCAACCAGTAAGTAATCTTTGAGGCTTTGATGGGTAACAGCAATGGCAAGGTAAGTTGTTTCTCACTCTTTCGCTTCTCTGGAGTAGATCTAGAACTGATTCAACTGATATATGTGTGTGCTATGTTCCAATTTTTCATCCTTTTGGCCAGAAAAAGCTACAAAACTTCTGTTGCGGCCACAATACCATTCCATTGCGCCGTAACTCAGTGAAACTGAATCACCTCGCAATTGCGGGGTGATACGGATGCGAAGGCCACCGCATCCGTAATATTGCGGCCGCATCACGGTGATGCGGCTGCAATTTAGAACTCTGGTTAGTAACACTCTTTGTCTCCATAACAAGCATGATGATAGCTTTTAGCAGTGACTTCTTCATATCATATTACCATGGCTTAAAGTGGGTTCCTATATTCAGCTCGGTCCTTCCATACTTACCAGTACTTGTATTTTTGTTTCTACAATTTTGACTATTGTTTGATATATTTTACTCAATTTATTACCTAAGGTCTCTGTTCCCCCCAAGCAAACACATGCTTTATTAGACAAAGTATAGGGTTGTATTTATACTCTGTTTACTTCAGTTGTAAAAAATATATATATATATATATTCAGGTTTTCATTTGGGAATGTGTTTATTTAGTAGCATGTTTATGCCCAGGACCGACTCATTCACTTTAACTAATTGAATAAAGTTCGGATGTTGGTTATAATTGGCAACATAGGTAGATCTACGTGGAGTTAAGGGGTGCAGCTAAATTTTACAAATTTGCAAGTAAAAATTTTTTTTTCATTTTGGCCCCCTCTTTTTTCTTGAACACCCTTAATATTTTTTTGAATCCCTTCAAAGACTCAGTCCCTCTCTCACTGTCACGAGACCCCCACTTCCCAGAGTCACAAAATTTTTTCTTGATGATAGTTAATTTCTTATTCCTTTGTTAGAGATCTCTTTGTAAAAGCTTGAAATTTGGGGTTTTTGTGCATAGGTTTAATTCTATCAAATTAGTTGATTGATTATGTAATTACGATCATGAGTAACATATTTGTGAAGTCAATTTCATGAAATTTTTTTTGATGATGGTTAATTTCTCATTTTATTGTTAGGGGCCTCTTTGTAAAAGCTTGAAATTTGAGGTTTTTGTACATAGGTCTAATTCTATCAAATTGATTGATTGATTATACAATTAGAATTTAGAAGGAGAAATATTTTTTTGTAATGGAAATATTTTTTAAGAAGAAATTATCATCAAATGAGCAACAAATTAAAATTAATTTAGAAGAATTGACATCAGATCCAGAAATGTAAATGAAAATTTTGCCCTCCTGACCAAAGAGTCCTGATACGCCACTTATTGGCAAAATATATGATTGTAGCTAGCAATGAGAATATGTGGCATGGCTGGTTGGGAAGTTCTTGAATGTACAATTTGATGAAAAAAAAAAGATAAACAAACAAATTAAGTTTTTTTAAATTACACTCTAGAAAATGTTTCTAACACCTTAGAAACAGCAAACAACACTAATTCATCGAAACTAGATGTGAAATCAAACTTTAATGTTTTGTTATATAACATAAAATCATAAATTTTTTGTTTATAAGATCTTAATAGGCTAATTAACAACAATCATAAGAAAGAATTGGAAGAAAAACCATACCTTGATCCATAGAATTTCTCTACAAAGCAATCAAACTTTTCTAGGTTGACATGAGAGTTTTCACTTTATGTTTTGTTATGATGGATGTTCAAAAAATTCAAACTAGCCCCGTATAACTTAGGAAATTATAGCCCACTTAAAATGCCCATGGATCTGATCCATAAATGGCAATGTTAGTAATTAAAAAATACATAAAGGGTATAGAAGTAACCTTCCTGTATTATTTAGGGGCAATCTAGTCTTTTTCCTTAAGGGCGGTAAGCGTAAGAAGGGCAAATTTGGCACACCTAGTGATGAGTGGCTTTCATGCAATCTGATCAACGATTATTATGAGAATACGTGTGTACCCAAGAAGGAAGTTGAACTAAACATTTTTTCTTTGGAAAGAAGTTTGATGAGGTTCCTGAAAAGTTTTATTAGGTTCCTGGAATGATTTTCTTAACTTATCTTTTTACAAACTATTTTTATCAAATAAGTAAAAGCAATAAGTAGTAAGACAAATAGGAACACAAAAGATATATAGTGGTTCAGAGATATCTTGAAAGATATTCCTGTCTACTACTCAAACACACAGTATGAGAATTTATTACGGGAAACTATAGCATTTACAACAAGCAACCTAGTTGAGACTCAACTCTTCGCTTTTATACACAGCTAAGTCTTACCACGTCCTTAGCAAATGTACCACCAGGTAGGTCACCACAGACCTTTTACAACCTTTCCCTCTGAGAAAATCAGCTAACTACTTGTACACCTAACAATCAGGAACCATAACAGATTCCTAACCACAAGAAGTTCGCTTACTAGACTAATCAAAGAACGAAAAGATGAATAAGTATACTCAAAACTTTTTACAGAGAGAACACTCACTAAGAGAATATGAAACAATACAGAACTTCCTTAAAATATGTGAAGTAGTATAAGCACACGGCTTAAGCTCTTTCAATCTATTTTTCTCTCCAATAAGAGTAACCATAGAACGTTGAAATGAACTCTTTATATTGTCTTTGGGAAGTTAGCAGTTGTGAGTAAATGCTCTTTTAAAATGATCTTTTGAATGTTTGAGTTAATTTGCTAATTGCTTTCAGATTAGGTACCTCGAATATGAAACTTCGTTGGTTGGGATAAGGAAATAAAATTCCGTTTAATTATATGTCTTCATTCGATGTGGATCTTCCAAATATATACATCTCTAACTTATTCTTTCCATTTTTCTACAGCATCCATTCTTAATGATGTAAAACGACTTTATTCCTTATTTAGGGACCTTAGCATTTAATACGTAATATTTCCTTTTTCGTGGTAACTAGTAGCATTCCTTTTCAGTATTGCAATTGTTTCTTTTGCATTAATCCACAAGTAATTATCAATTGTTAGCCATCTTCAATGATGACTAAGATTCTTTCCTTTTAAAGCATGATTATATTTCTAATCTTGGTGCATTAAATGCTTGGGGCTCCCAAGATCTGATAGTTGCTAAAATTTTCTCGTTGGAACCTTGACTCAACAATCTCTCCCTTTTTGATTGATAGCAATCCATGATGCTCCCCCATAGTCATTGTACAAATCAGTTTTTATGCTTCCCCATAGGAGATGCCAGTTTCCAGTGGCAGGGACCTAAAACTTATACCTTTGTTTCTAGAGCAAGTGATTAGTAGTGCTTTAAATAAATTGCAGAAAAGATTAAGAAAAGTATGCACAAATGCACAAATAATTTCACATTGTTTGCTCAAATAAAATATGGTTTGCATATATAGAAACAAAAGCATATACTGTCATATTCATCCTTCTATTGTCATAAAATTGAAAAAGGGTGAAAATTTAAAAGAAGTTAACTAGGATCCAAAGCAATCAAAGACAAAACATAGTCAAACTAGAACCCAAAATTAGGATTCTAAAAATTCTAAAGCCATACAGGCCAACCAAAAATAGTAATAGGAAAATCATCAAATGCCAGAAGGCAAACTAGTCCTGGCAGCATCAGAGGCACGTGGGATAGCATATAATGGTGGGACAGCTAGTAAAGGTGGCGAAACCAAGGAGTTGAGCTTTGTAATGATGACTTCTACTCAATCAATTTATCTGTGGAGCTTGGTGAACTCTCCATTGATATGTTCTTGAAGCCATAATAATTCTTCGAACAGATGAAAATGAAGGCTATCCACAGAAGTTCTCACCCCAATGAGAAAGGTGGCAGCTCTATTTCGTTCTGGTTCCTCAATGGTGGTAGTGGTAGTAGCAGAAGTAGGAATTTCAATAGCAAGAGCATCAGGGGCATCATTAACAAGAAGCAGTGAGACGGTAGGGTCTTGGTAGGTAGGCTCAAGGACTAGTGGAGACAAGTTCAGGAGAAGGGGCAGCTGGATGGAACTCTATAGAATATTCAACTGATGGCAAATTTGTAAAAGTCAATTTTTTTAAAAAATTTAGTATCAATTGTTTACAATCAATTACGAATGACATTAAATATTTTTTCAAGCTCCAATTCCCCACTGATCAAACATCGAGAAACTTCCTCATATATTTATTCACTCTAGTCCATTTCACAAGCTATGAGCATATGAAGTCCCCTTGGATGGAAGGATCCATCCTCCCAATGCATTCCACAAGACCACTACTCTCCAACCACCTTAGCCACTCTACAGGTCCACAATTATCAATTCCTTCCACAAACATTTGTACTTTCCATGTAATTGCCACGATCTGCTACTTGAGCACAGAAGTGACACAGTGACAATTTCCTTCATCACTGTAAGCCTAACTATTATCCAATATTTCCTTATTTGTTAGTTGAATTCATTATGCTCTTCTAGTTTAAAGCATTGGGTCTAGTTTGAGGAAGAAAACATGAATAAAAAGGGCCCCTTGGGAACCTTGATGTTGAAATCTAATGCTCAAAGCTAAGGTCCCACGTCTAACCTGCTTTTTGCCACTCCAGTATTGAACACCATGCCTCTCTAGGTGGCTGGCACTCAGTGTTGGCCACAACAGTGCGGTCAGCACTGGCGATCTTGTAAAGGCCAAGGGGCCTTCTGCCATGCTAGTGCTGAGCGCTGCATTGCGATGCTCAACGCTGGCAAGCCAAAAACCACCTTCTCTTAGTTTTCCATCTAGTTTCAGCCACAGTTTTCAAGCTTTAAAAGGGTTTAAAATATAAGCATCTTATTATATGGAGGAAGGACCAAATTCGCATCCCAACAATTTATTAAAAATAAAATCACATGAATTTAATTCATAAACTCTTTAATGATAATCAATTTATATAATCAATAAACATAAGAAAACATAACTTTTCTAAACAAAATCTCTTAGGTGACCTACAACACTATAGAGCATCCTAGGAAGATGAAACAAACTAAAGACATAGAAATAAAAATGGAGCCCGACCTTACAACGGGAAGGGCAATGGTGCTCTTTGCTACTCCTCTGATGGGAACTCAGTAACCAGGAAATCTGCACAAGAAAAATATATATGGAGGATATGAGTTTTAAACTCAGTGATAGGTATGGTAATACCATAGCCAAACATGACTACTTTGCAATTTAAATGACATGCCCAAAGGCTATAGTTATACATGAGACAAATAGCGCAACAATCATCATAAAATCAACATTCCAATCCCAATCATTATGGAAAACACACATGGTACTCGTCTAGTGGCAGGGGTGCTTCTTGGGAGTCCAGCTCAAACCAAGCATCCTCATCCTCCTACCCACTAACGCATTCACAATCTTAATGGTAAGCCGATCCTCGAGAGCTATACTCAACCCAATCTCATCCATCCTACCGTAAGATGTGTTAGTCACTGGTACTTCGGCAATGTAACCCTTGGGAGTCTTTGCTCAACCTAGTCTGATCCCTATGTTAGTTCAAAAATAGACTTGGCAAGTATACCGATTGAACAAGCAAAAAAGTGATGAATCAAGTATTGTTTCCATAGGGATTAACATGCTAAGTACCCAAGAAATTGAATTATATTAGTTACATAACCCGGATTGGATTGAAGACATCTCTAAATTAAGAACTAAGAACTTGAATTCAAATAGACAGCCAAAATAACACGCAGTAAATTATCAAAGAAAGACAATAAAAATGGAGCCTAGGGCCGTTAATCCCTCTCTTTCCTCCTAGGATATGCTAACTCTCTCTTTCCCATGCTTTTATCACAAACTACAAGCTAATCTAAGGATCTTAATGTACTTAAATGAATTCTCCTAAATCTCAACTAAGCCTTCCTAACAAAACACAATACCTTATGCTAGTTAGGTTAATTACTGAACAAATCCTATCATAGAATAATTGAGATTAATTACTATATTCCTATATAATTAACAAACCCCTTTCCTAATTTTAGAATCAAAGGCTCACCTTTCTTACACACGATCTACTCTCACTTCCCTCTCCAAAGTTCAGTTTAATCACAACACAATACCATAAATTGATCAGAGATATGGAAAGCAAAATATAAACAAACAAAAAAACATGTAATTCATTGATAAAAAAACAAAGTCACAAAGATATTTCATCTTCCTAATAAAAAAAAGAGTTCATAGCAACCCAAGATAAGAAATTTAGCTACTTATGGAAATAAAAAGACAAAAAAATAGTAAAGAATTGAGAAAACTCCATGAATCCGATGTTGGATTGATAGAAATCGGGCCCGAGATGCTCTTGAATTGAATTCATCTTCTTCTTTCAAAAAAAAAAGGCATTCCATAGTCTCTTCTCATGCTTAGAATTACCTTAGGTTCCTATTTATCCAGGGACACATGGCAAGCATTGCGACCTACCATTGCAGTGATATAATCCACCACTATAGTGGTGATATCACTAAATCCTGGCTAAGTGGAGCTCTATAGTCAACAGTGGGGTAATTCTTCAAGCTTCAGTGTCCGTAGTTGTAGCAACACAGATCCACCACTACAGGGATGGAAGCTAAAGAGAAATGCTTCATTTTCTAGGCTGGGGCACTACAGTGTTCCGCTATGGCCTCCAGCGCTAATAAGCAATTTCAGGTCTAGAGCTCACTGCTAAAATGGTGAGTGATAGAGAGGAGAACTTAAGGAGGCCCTTCATTTCTGCAGTGCTGAGCATCCATTCCTATAGCGATGGATGACAGAAAGGGAATTGCATCTTCATCATCATCTAAACAGCTTCATCAAGGCCCATCTTCTAGCACAAGCTCTTTACCCACTCATCCCTACTTAAGAAATTAATAAACTATCAATTACTAGAAGTATTTGGTCACGAAATTATTCAATTAATAAAAACTCTAAGAAATTCTAAAGTTACCAAAACTAAAAGAAATAAAGGTTGAAAACATAATTTCAAGTAAGATGGAGGTTAAAAACACAAGGTAAAATGCACCTAATTAGTGTTAAATTTAGGCTTTAACACCCTACTCCTTGCCGATTTAGAGGAGGGTACCAATAGTACAAACCAATATCATACATTCAGTAATTATAATGCAACCATGATGCATGCGAGTTCCCTTATCAGAAAGTCGTACATGGAATCATTGCCAACCCAAACAGTCAATACATGAAGCAATGCAACATTATTCTGTGTTCATATATTGTCTCACATGATATTACATTCATCTAACCCATATAATCATCAACCAAAATTCGTCCCTATATTGTCATTATGTTCTCAATCAACTTAATCTAACCACATGTTATCTAATTTACGAAGCTAAGATAAGGCTAGGGAATCATCAAATCAACTCACCTAGATTCCTTGCTAAACCTTTATCATGCCTTACCAAGATTCTTTGGTTAAAGGTTACTGTGATCGATTTTCCTACCGTTTGTTTGAAAAGAAGAAGTTAAAACTAAAACAGAAAAGTTCACTACAAAAAACAAAAGTTTAATGTCAATTATTTAGCGTTATGCGGAAGGTAATTTTATTAAAATATTTAATATTAATATTTAATAGGGAAAAAATATATTTGATGTCCCTAAGGTTGAAACTCAATCTCATTTATGTCCCTAAATTTTTTTTGGTCAAATATGACCCACATATTTCAATTTTTTAAATATGCCATTTTCTTAAACACCGTAAAAAAAAAAAACTAACGGAAATGCTGACTAAACTTCCCATGTGGATGCATGTCACTTGGCATATGAAAGAATTCCATGTCAACTAGCGTACCCAATAGAATGGCGATACATGACATGTGCTTTATTTTGAAAAAAAAATCAACAAAGTGCATGTGAAATGATTTGAACTTGGGACTTTATAGATGAAAGAGGCTACTTTAACTACTAAGTCATTGATGTAACTTTAACATGTATATAAGAAATTTAATATATATATATATATATATATATATATATATATATATATATATATATATATATATATATATATATATATGAACTTCTGTTATTGTATTCAAAATTCAAAAAGATATATACCAATTATTATTATAAATTAATAACAAATCTTATAATATAAATTTAATTATTATTTATACTTAATTAAAAATTAACTTTATATTAAAAAATACTTTTAATATTCATAACTTATTGTATAATTATTTTTAATAAGATTTAAATTTTATAAAATTTAATTATTATTAAAACTTATAATATCAAATCTTATATTATAAAATAATTTTAATATGCATAGTATATTATTATAATTATTTTTAATATAAAGTTAATTTTTATTACATAGAAATAATAATTAAAATCATATTATAAGATTTGTTCTTAATTTTTTAAATTTTTTATAATTTAAAATGAGTTATGTAAAATAACAGCATATTATCTTATTATAAGATTTGTTATTATTTTATAATATATAATAATTAGTGTATATTATTTTGAATTTTGAATACAATAACAAAAATTTTTATATATATATATATATATATTATATTTCACATGTATTTCTTAAAGGTATATCAGTGGCTTAAGTAGTTAAGAGAGTTTCCTTTATACTTTAAGTCCCAAGTTCAAATCTTCTCACATGTACTTTGTTAATTTTTTTCTTTCAAAATAAAGTACATGTCGTGTGTCACCATTCTATTAGGTATTTCGGGTGATGTGAAATTCTTCTACATGGAAAGTAGGACATATTTGACAAAAAAAACAAAAAAAAAAGTTTAGAAACATGAAGTATTCTTTTTCCTATTTAATATCAGTTTTTTAGCTTCTTTTTTAAAAAATGTTTAATATAAGTTAAAACTAACTAATTTCCACAAGCTCTCTTAAAGAGAAAAATAAGCTACAATCTATATAATAGACTAAAACAATTCCACTCTAAGACATTAATTACATAGATGTCATTAAATAACGTATAATAAAATTTAATAAATTAAAATGAAAATTAAATAAATAAATTTATTCAAATTAATAACACCATATTAAATTCATTCTAATCAACCTTTTTGAGATGTACTGTAAGACTCTCCTTTAAATTATGTGAAGATTACAATATATTATATGTAAATTGGTGTGATTGACTCTATAATACATTTAAATGAATTTGAAAATTTGCATTCAAATAAATTCAAACCATCCTTTTTAAAACTTTAAATTATCATAAATTTAATTAATAATTAAATAATTAAATAATTAAATAATTGCAATATATTAAATACAAATTAGCATGATTGATTCTATAATTGTATTCAAATGAATTTGAAAATTTTGCATTCAAATGATTTCAAGCCTTCCCTTTTAAAATTTTGAATCATTGTAAATTTTAAGTGTTTAGAGCTCGACCTAAAGCTGAAAAGGTTCTGTGTTTGGATAGTTTATATTAATGGCCTCCGTGCCGATCTCAAGCTCTATCTCAAGCTAATACAGTGCGTTTCAATCTTCAAGAATGACCAAATGTTGAGTGTCATACATTGAACTGAGAACCATCAATTGAGGAATGATAGGATGGCTTGCATATCAATTTCAAAGTGGATTTCTTACCACCGACTACGGAGAAGCAGCTCGCCTCTGTCTTTATTCTATTTTCACTCAAACTTGGTATAATCTTCTTAGTCATGGTAGCCATAAAAGTTCATAGAAGTACTTCTTGATTGCCACCATGTAGGTTACTACTTGTCTTTTAAAGCAACAGCTTGAATTCAAGTTTGTTCCAATTAACATGAAAGAGAGCAAACACAAAAAGGAACATTTCATTTCTCTTAATGTAAGTGTCAGATCAATTCAAGAATTACTTGTCTCTAAGTTGTAGTTCAACTAATTTTCACTTCTTTTGATACTGACATTCGGTCAAGTTTCAGCATTTGAAGACGGAGATATAAAGCTATTAGGTAAGTACTAAGTATACATCTCCAACAAACACATTCTGAGATTGTTAAATTAACATTTGTAAAATTACTTATCAAAACTATTTTAGTATACACAATCAAGAGCAATCATATATCCCCATTAGTATGTTGAAAAAAGGACCCAATTGTTAAGTAAAGAGTCCAAGAAGATGACAATTACAGGGGAAAGTCAAACTGCTAAGAATCTATGTTCTTTTGTTCCTTTTTAATTTGTTTATTGTTTGATTTAATAGAGTTCTTTTGTTTGATCCACTTCACATATTCGAGTCAATCAAATTTTATGGTATTCTTTATCTTTCACTTTATCTCTAATGTTGTAGGGCCCCGAGATTCCAACTGAATTTCTAAAGGATGGTAATTCTATTAAATTGAAACACGGTCAGAAAATAACCATACTGTATGAGCTACAAAAAGTTGGTTGAGGATGTGAAGCTTGGTAGTGTAATATTATGCTCAGATAGATCTATCTCACTTATGGTCTTATCATATGACAAAAAATTGGGTTTAGTTTGATGTCATTATGAGAACTCTACAGTTCTTAACCTAAAAAAAAAATGTTAATCTTCTTAGAGTGATAGTGGATCTCCCTACATTAACAAAAGAAAGACAAGAATGATATCTTGAAAAGGGGAGTTCCCAACAAAATTGACATAATTGCTCTTTTTTTGTTTGAAAATGTTCAGACTTGGTGGAAATTCAGAAACTGCTGGGATAGCATGCAAAGAACATTCTTCTCATTTCAAAGGTATGGTCTTTCTTCATAATATAACGTGACCATTTATTATCATAAATTTTTTTATTAAAAATTATAATTTATATTTGTATAAATAATCAAAATTTATATTAAAATATTTACATTTAAAAAATACATATCATAACTCGTAAGTCTCATAAGTTTTACAAATTTATAAATTATAGTATTATTATCATAATATATTATGTGGATTCCAATGTATTTAATGTATTATGTGAGTTATTGCTAAAGTAAATAGCAGAATATATTTTTATCAGAATATGTTATCATAATTATTAATTAGTGTAATTAGTGAAATTAATAATTAGTAAATTTCATTATTTTATTTGATTTGAATTGAAAAAATAAATTAGGTACATTAATAAATTTGATAAATTAATGACATCTCATAGTATTAATTATTTGATTTAAATTGATTGAAATGATTTAAATTGAAATTCAAAAATAATTACCTTTATTATTTGACTATTGTAGAATAATTAATGATATCACATTAAATTAATTATTTGATTGAATTGAAATTAAAAAATAATTACCATTACTATTTGATTTGAATTGAAATATGTAGATAATAAATTGTTAAAATATACATACACAAGGATCAAGACATATTGAAATTAATTATTGATTATATGTATGAAATTTATTTAAAGTTGATTATTCTACATTCCATAAGAAGATTTTTAATTTTATTATTATTTGTTTACAAAAATTTTAAATTAAATTTTTTTTATTGATTATACATATATCTTGTTATTTTATTCCATTTGATGACTTATTCTACATCATAATATAATGTGATCGTTTATAATCATAAATTTTTATTAAAATTTATAATTTATTTTTTGTATAAATATTCAAAATTTATATTAGAATATTTACGTTTAAAAGTATATGTCATAACTCATATGTCTCATAAGTTTTACAAATTTATAAATTATAGTATTATTATTAGAATATGTTATGTAGGTCCTAATATACATAATATATTATGTGGATTATTGTTAAAGTGAAAAGCTGAATATATTATCATAATTATTAATAAGTGAAAATAATAATTAGTGAATTTTTTTTAAATAGCAAAATATATTATCATAATTATTAATTAGTGTAATTAGTGAAATTAATAATAGTGAATTTCATTATTTTATTTGATTTGAATGAATAAATTAAGTAAATTAATAAATTTGATAAATTTGATAAATTAATGACATCACATTATATTAATTGTTTGATTTAAATGATTTGAATTAAAATTAAAAAATAATTACTTTTATTAGTTGACCACTGTAGTGTCTTAAAGGATTTTTTAGTAGGTAAAATAAATTTGATTATGGAATTGATATGTCAATTAAAAAAATTGCTTTATTTAATAGAAATCAAAGTTTGAGATATGAATCTTTAAATTATTATCCATTGATTGAAGAAATAGATAAAAATTAAATTCTTGAAAGACAAAATTTGAGTTGAAAGACAAAATCTGAGGCCTAGAGATTTAATCCAAATGTAGCAACAACATTTAATGTTTTTCTTCTATGGGTCCGATTGAAACAAAAAAAAAAGACACATTCAAAAGTAAATATGAAATCAATACTCAATCAATCATTGATTTGTGTAACAAATAATTTATAACAAATAATAAATAATCTACAAATTAAAAATTAATTAATTTATCTATTTTATTCATTAAAATTTATTCTATTAAATAAATAAATCAATTCAAATTAAATTGGAGTAAGTAAAATAAATTTGATTATATAACTAATAAATTAGTTCAAAATATTTAGTTATTTACGTCTATAAAGTATATGTCATAATTCATAAATTTTATATAAATCAATTATAATTATTTTTAGTTTTATAAATTACAAAAATTTTTAGAGTTATAATTTAACTATGGATCACACAAATCACAACACTAGTTTAATTAATAATAATGTTCCAACAGGTTTAAAAAAATAAATAAATAAAGAAGCATCAAAGTCTCAATAAATTTTCTTAGCCGCACACTATCGAGAATTTGTGAAAAAATGGGAGAAAGAGCACGAGACTTAACTTGTGAGCTTGAAGACAACACATACAAGTTATCTCACCAAGGTACTCAATTTATTGCTACCACTACCTCGCCCGACACTGCTAAGAAAGTCCGATCGGCAATCCAATTCCTTTGTATGTAACGGATTATGTTAGGATTGGAGGAGATGAACCTGCATACACTGGGAAGAGTATAGAGAAGAGAGGGATTTGGGGATTTCAACGGAAATCAAAGACAGGGAGGAAATCGAAGCGCATAAGAGAAGTTGAAGTATTTTGTAGGTAATCTTTTTCGATTTGATCTTTCTCCTTAGTTTCTATGTTTTTTATTCTGTCAAAGAATGTTAGGGATTATAGTTTTATTGGCATCATTGTATGATTTCTCATTCTTACTTTCAGTTGCTATGTGGCTTTGGTCTTTTCTTCATTTCTGACTACTATTGATTTCTGTTTGTTCATTTCTTTTGCAGTTGTTACACTTGAATCTTTATCATTATGTCTATTCAAGATTACACTTGAATCTTGGCTGATAAATTTACTTGGTACTTGCCAAGGTTTCAGCTCATAAATTAGCTAACTGAGACTTCAAAAAATGATAAAATAGAGCAGTGCTCAAACAACAACAAACTTATATCTACAATTGTGTTCTGCTAAATTAGTGTTGTACTTTTGAAATTGCAAGACATGATTTCTCTATCTTCTTATGATAAGAGGAATAGCTTGCAGCTGAATGAGATCTCAGTGTACTGTACCTTTACACAAACTCTCTCCCTCTCTCTCTATCTATATATATATATCTAAATAATGCATTTATATTTCGAGCTTCTTTCGTTTTTTTTTTTTTGATTGATTAATGGAATGATTTTAGGCATTTATATTTTAAGCTTCTCTAAGTTACCTTGTGATATGATAACGGAAGGTAAAGAGAGAAGGGAATTTGCTTCCCTGTTTTTGGCCACTTTGATACCCAATACATGAATAAGGTTAGCAAACTTACTTTGTTTCAATCTTAAAATTTTATCAAGAATGTAGAAATCAATTTTTGGTGGTTCAAGTGTAGGTATGATAAAAAAAGATAGGAAGGATTTTGGTAAAGTTATTATTAAAATGCAATAATTTGTCTCAGTTTTCCTAGAAGCAAAAACCTTACTTCTTTTTACCCAAATTATCCAGAATGTAAGTTTGATATGTTAAATATCTAGTATCAAAATTTCAAATCAAACTCAAACTCTTTTTTTAGACCCTTTAACGAATGTAATTTCTTTTTCGATTCTGCTTCAAGATGGAAACTGCCTACTTACTCTCTAAGTATTATTTGAACCTTTAAGTCACCTTGTAAGATAAAAAACTTTCTAGTTTGACAAATTTATGTGTTAGAAACATGTTGTAGAATTTTAGCTGCATATTCGCCCATTTGACCCCTCATCTCTACCAGGAATTAAACTTGTTTTGTTTAAATCCTAACACAAGATGCTCTCTGTTTTGTTGTTATTTGAATAACAAAAAAATTTTATATTTTAACGAAACTCCATATTTAATCTTTAACATGTTATTTACCTTTTGAAGAAATTTCAAGCAAAATTTCTTACATTTAATCCCTGAACTAAGCAAGTTATCCTAACGACACTATTATGTTATAAAATCTGGTTCTTTCAAAAAAATTTTAGTTAAAGAGTTTTTTTTCCTTTTCTTAGTCCATTTTTTTCGCAATCTCATATACACTAAGACAAATCATAATTGCATTCCTACCATGATTCCTCTTTTGACTCTGTTATAAAATCTGGTTCTTTCAAAAAAATTTTAGTTAAAGAGTTTTTTTTCCTTTTCTTAGTCCATTTTTTTCATAATCTCATATACACTAAGACGGATCATAATTGCATTCTTACCATGATTCCTCTTTTGAGTCTAGTGTACTGTATTCATATGTATATATAAATCCTGATCAAGATTGGCTGGAATACCTGCAAAGTGTGGAGCTGACAAATGAGGCAATTGATTTTTTGAAGGGAATCTTCGATGCATTTGGTGGGGATGGTGTATGTTATTCCTTCACAGAATCTTGAATACTTGTTTTCCTACCCTTCCTATTTTGTTGTTTTTAACATATAGTTTATTAGTGAATTTTTACTCTAATGTGGCACTTACAAGTGGATGCCTAATTATGCTTGAAATTTGACCATCTCTTTTCATCCATCCAGGATGGGGTTCTTCGGCCTCATGAAATTGAAGAATTGTTTTCTAATGCTCCAGAAAGGTTGTTTGGTTTACATTTACATGTACAATTAATTGTTTTCTTTTGTGGTGATAATTGACATCAATGCACTTAGTTGACCATCATTCTGCTGTCTAGGCATTTCAATATACAAATTTTACACACTAGTGATCATTGGAGAGTAGGATGATTTTAAATTGCAACAGGAAAATGCACAACATGCGGTCATTGTGGACAGTAGTTGTGGTCTAATGCAGTTGCAAAGCCTACCGCAACTGCAATATAGCAGCCATGGTTGTAGTTGTGGACCACAATTTTAAACCTTGGTGGGTATTTATTTGAAGGTTCAAGGTCCTATATACTCCCCCTTTCATTACATAAATGGATTAGCTCACATGTGACACTAGTGTGTTTTCGACCTCATACTTTTCATTGATAAAAAAAATGCAAATAAAATGAGGTTATGATTAGAACTTTTCTTGTGAAAGATACTGATGGAAAATTGGCTAGAGTTCTTGTAGTATCCATTTATTATCAGTGAGTGTAGTTGCAGAAGCACATATGGGGTTATTTCTGGAGGCATGTTTGCCTGTTTATTTTCTTTGTCTCTTCACTTTAAGCATTCTCCATGTTCTCAGAATGGTTTGCTTTGAAATTTGGGACTCATCTAGACAGAAGAGATATCACAACTTGGCTTCCATGTACTACAGAGGCGCTGCTGCTGCTATCATTGTCTATGATATTACCAGCATAGTATGATATCATTCCCTAAATATTTCTGAATTTGTATTGAAATAGATCATATATGATATTTATCAATTAACTGTTTTCTAAGATATAAATATGATTAAAGTGTGAATATGAAAAAATGCTGATATTACTTTTTCGTTTCTACTTTGTATATACACTATTAGTAAAACTTGTAAAATATGGATTATGTAACACGATCAGTACTTATCACACTGGAATAATGGAAACCTTTCTGTAGAAGAAATAATGAAATAAAATTTTGCAGAAGAAAGAAGTGAAAAAGAGAGGGAGAGGGATTAAGAAAGAAGAATGGGAAAAGTGAAGTGCATGGTTATTTGTATCACATGTATCATGCAATTCATATCCCGATTCGACATAAAATCTTAGCAGAAAGATACAGATCGCATGGTGAATCTCTTTTGAACCAGAAGCACACTTAGAATCGCAAATATAGTCCTTGAATCATGTGAATCGTGATTGAGAATAAATCGCATGATACAGTCCCTCCAATGGCTTTCGGGTCGCGTGACCTGGTTCTGAAAATTACTCACAATGCAGCATTTGTGCAATTTCATTTTCTTGAAAAGGACAAGGAGTGCAAAAAATGATCCCTCCCAATAACACAAGTTAGAAACACAAGAGACAACACCTAGGTTAGTGCTTTTTCAGTCCCCACTACGTCACTGCCTCCTCCACTATGTGTGCGTCTGCCTCCCACATGGGCACACACTGATACTTTTCTATTCTCTTTTATATTCTGGTCCCCTTTGATGGCCCCTCCTCTTTTTGTAGTATTTTTTTTTTGAGGTAATAGGTCAAACAAAGAAGAAAAAAGAGGTTGATATTACAGGAACCATTGTGAGTGTGTTCCACCCAATAGGCTTTTAGTTAATTACAAGTATTATTCACATAGTTGTTGGGATAGTATTGCAAGGATGAAGCATCATCTTGCTGGGACTAAAGTGAATGTTAGTGCCTGTCCATCTGTCCCCGATGAAGTCAAAGAGATGTCTTTGAAGCTCTTAGAAGATAAAGATAAAGCCAAAGAGGCAAATAGTCAAGAATGCTTTGAAGGAGTGGGCACCCAAGATAATACAAAAAAAGGAACAAAATTATTAAAGTAGCAGACAATGAATAAGGTGCTTAAAGATAGAAAGTTGGTGATTCAAGACATTTGCAATTGCATCTATGGCAATGCTTGGCCATTTAATTTGGTAAGAAATTCTTTGTTTATCCAAATGCTAAAATCTATTGGTGAATATGAAAGGGGTTTAAAACCTCCTACTTTTCATGAGGTGAGAGTATCTTACTTGAAAAAGGCAGTTGACAACATTCAAGCAAGTTTGGAGAAATACAAGATTGAATGGGAAAAATGGGATTGCACTTTGATGTGTGATGGTTGGACGGATGGAAAAGGCAAGTCACTCACCAATTTTTTGGTTAATAGTCCAAGTAGGACTATTTTTTAAAAAATATGTTGACACCAGTGATGTGATCAAGGATGCTAGGCAAATGTTTAATTTATTGGATTCCATGGTAGAAGAAATTAGGGAGGACAATGTAGTGCAAGTTGTGACAGATGGTGCTTCTAATCTTGTGGCTGCTAGAAAGATGTTATAGGAGAAGAGAACAAGATTATTTTGGTCTCTTTGTGTAGCTCACTATCTTGATTTGATTCTTGAAGATATTGGGCAGCTTTTGATATTTTTTAATACCATTGCAAATGTCAAAAAAGTCACAACTTTCATTGATAGACACATATGGGTCCTAAACTTATATAGAAAGCATTCCAATGAAAGGGAATAAGCTAGACCAGTCACAAGGTTTGCAACTTCTTTTCTTACCCTACAAGGTATAATGCTACAAAAGAATGCTTTTTGGTCTACGTTTGCTTCGGAGGAATGGGCTACTAGTAACTATGCTAGCAAAGATGAGGGTAAACAAGTGATAAATACTATTTTATGTGATGTTGGATCTTGGAAATCCATCCAATATTGCTTGAAGTTTGTGACTCTAGTTGTGAAGGTTCTAAGGCTTGTAGATGGAGACTCAAAACTTGCCATGCCATATATCTGTGAAGCTATGGATAAAGATAAAGAACAAATAGCTGCAAACTTCAAGAAGCAAGAGTCATGATATAAAAAGGTGTGGAAGATAATTGATACTTGTTGGAATTTGTAATTACACAGGCCTCGCCATGTTGTTGCTTACTAATATTGAATCAGATGATGAATGGATTACAGAAAAAGAGAATCCTTGCTTACTGGTTGATGCCTCATGGATAGATATACATGAGGCCTATATTCTTGAAGAAGGAGCTCCAAGCAAGAAAAGGAAGAGAGGTATTGAAGTTACATTTAACTATGGTACTATGTTGTCATTAATTAATTTTTTCTCTTTTATAGGTCTAAGAAACTTAAATGCCAAGGTTGACAAGGGAAAATCCATCTTAATAGGGGATGAGAATAAATTGAAGAGATAGTTGGAGATGTCGAGGAAGAGGAAGAGCACTCAATGCCAGAAGATGAGGATGAATTAAGTGACATTGACCTTGGGGATGATGAATGAGATGAGACCACTCATCATTGTTTTGTCATCGTCTTGATATATTTTTTTTGATATATGACTTGAATTTTGGATTATTTTGAAGTTCATATATGATATATTAACTTATTATTTTTTTGCTTATGTTACTTATTTACTTAAAAATGTCATGTTCTTATTGATCATATATCTTAGGTTTATAATAAGATTCGATTCACTATTCGGAAAATAAGTCTTTTAATTCACAATTCGAATCTCAATTTGATAACCATGGTGAAGTGTATGAAAGTGAAGTTGGTGAAACTCAAAAGTAGAAGAAACTTGTAGTTCAGAGAAGAGATATAGTAAAAGTGATAAGAAGTGGGTCAAAGTATATATGAGTGACATGTATAGGTGTTAAATGTGTGATGAAATTTTTTTTTTAAAGCAGATTTTTTAACAAAAAAGTCAAAATATCACAAATAGTTATTAAATTATTTGGATTGATCTTAAATTAAACGGAAAGTTATTGGCAGATTTTTATATCTCCCCGTTTAAAGGTTTATAATATTTAGAACCTTGCTGAATTAAGAATTTAAGATGCATTTGGTACATCTATATACTAAAATAATATTTCATTGTTGAACACTACTCTTTACAAGGTTTTTTATTTAATGATTACAAGATTTTTCATTTGGCCTCTAGCATTGACTTGGGCTAAATTGGGCACAAGATAGACTGCTATTACTATTGTAAAACACTTCTAATTTATATCTTAGCATGATCTGTGGAACATATATCCTAATTTATATATCATTCAAGCAACTTTTTAGGTACCTCCATCTTGCTATTTATTGACCTTTTCCAATCATTTTTCCTTTCTTCTTCCTTTACTTGGACTGCCAAACTTTGTTTCATCAGAAAGTTTGAGTCAGCATGGTAATTGCTACTATGCAAATAAGGGGTATGCATACTCTGATACGTGATTCTCAAACAACGAAGCATGATTTTGTATTTTATGTTGACAGTTTGATTTGTTTGTTATGTATACAAGGTTCATTTGTCGTTTTTTTTAATTTACTGGTGGATGACATTTTCTTTATAGACAATTACTGGTCTTACTTTTTCTGCACTTGACCAGGTTGTAGAACATGGCTTGAGGCATCTTCCATTTACAAAGAAGTAATTAATCACTCCAATTGGTAAGTTGTCCTTTCCAATGCTTGCATTGTAAACGTACTTTGATGAACTGGTGTTTTCCCTATTTTCCATGTTTTGGTTGATGCAATTGAAGGATTAGTTGTGTAAATGTGTTGAATACCATTATGTGTATTGTATGTCGCTTTACAGATGCATCATTATGCTCCTTTCAATATAGGTTGTTTTGGATGATGTGCATGATGGTTTACTGGTTTCCAAGTGCTGGCATATTGTCACTAAATTGAGGAGTTACAAAAACTGCATGTTGTAGAGGTGTCTAAGGTTATAGTTTATTTGTAAGAAATATCTTATTTAGTGTTAACTAATATCTTGGTGGTCATTATAGTTTCTTTTATTATCAAATGATATGTGATTACATTGTTCTGACGGTCCCTATTATTTACAAGATTTTATATGGCGTCTTCAGTGGTGGTGTAGCGGGCCCTTTGTGGGTAAATTAAAAGTTTCACTTTTAAATTTAAACAACTTTTGTTATTTAAAACTGTTACAACAACAATAACAAAGTCTTATCCCATTAGGTGGGGTCGACTATATGGATCGTACGACGTCGTTGAACTCTATCAATGACCAACTCTTTAAGTATCTCATTCACTAGAAGATCTTGTTCAATTACTTCTCTAAGTATCCTTCTTGGTCTTCCTCAGCTTTCTTTCACATGATTCTAGACCATCTGCTCAATGCTTTTTATTGGCGTCTACAATTATCTTCTTTGAATATTTCCAAATCACCTTAAATGATTTTCTATCATTTTCTCCCCAATAAGTGTCATTCCAATTCTACTTCGTATACAATCATTACGAATTATATCTCGTCTTATATGTTCATACATCAATTTCAACATCCTTTCACCCCCAACATTCACTCCCATATAAAATTGTCATTTTATAGCAGTACGATAAAATTTTTCTTTGAGCTTATTAGGTACTTTCCGATCACAAATAACTCCTGATGTCTTTCTCCATTTTAACCACTTAGCTTATATCCTATGTACAACATCTCCATTAATTTCACTGTCATCTTGTATAACTAATCTCAGATACCTAAACTTTGACACTTATGATATAACCTGATCTCCAATTTTAACTTTCAACTTGTTTCTAGCTTATCGCTTGTTAAACTTACAATGCATATATTCTATCTTGCCCCTGCTCAGACAAAAACTTTTTGATTCCAAGGAACATCTCTACAACTCGAGTTTAGACTTAATCTATTCCCTTGACTCCGCCATGAGGACAATAACATCTACAAAAAAAAATGGATTTGAGAATTTCTTCTTAAATGTGTTTTGTCAGAACGTCTAAAACCAAATCAAACAAATAAGGGTTCAAAAATAATCCATGATGCAAGTCAGTCTTAATAAGTAAGTCTCTTGTCTCTCCTGCAGACGTTTTTATACTGGTTATTGTCCCATCATACATATCTTTTATAGCTTTAATATATGCAATCTGGACACCTTTCTTTTCTGTAGCTTTCTGCAGCACTTATCTTGGTATTTGATCATATGCTTTTTCCAGATAAATAAAAGGCTATATGCAGGTCTTTTTGTTTACTCTGATACTTTTCCATCAACTCTTTTAGCAGATAAATAGCTTCCATAGTAGACTGCTTTGACATAAATCCAAATTGATTCTCAGAAATACCCGTCTCAATTCTTAAACTATGTTCGATCACTCTTTCCCATAATTTCATAGTATGACTTATAATTTTAATCCCTCGGTAGGTTGCGTAGTTCTGGATGTTCCCTTTGTTTTTGTATATAGGCACTAAAGTGCTTCTTCTCTATTTCTCAGACATTATCTTGGACTTTAAAATCTAATTAAAGAGTTTAGTTAGCCAGATAGTACTGTCCTTCCCTAAACACTTGCAAACCTCGATAAGAATACTGTAAAAAATAACGGCTTTACCATTATCTATTATTCTAAGAGCTTCCTTGACCTAGTATTTTTTTACTATTATTTAATTTAAATTTTCTATGTTTACAGGTTGCAAATGAGGAAAGTGTAGGGAAATTAAAGCACTATTAGCAAGTAGAAGATCTTATAGAGATAGTCATGGCTTGTCTTAGTAAATATTAGACTTTATATTTTGATTACTTTATTTGTATTGACATATTAAATAATATATCACATTTGTTGAGATTGAGTATATATTTCATGTTAGATATTGTATAAGATAGTTTCATTATCAATTATATATTTGTTTAAGAATTATTCTTTGAAAATTTGCTAATTATATATGAGTATTGTAATTTAGACCATTTTATAATAAAAAAATAGGAAAATCGAATAAACAGGGATATAAAAGCCTAATATCAGCATTAGTTGAGACTAAAGTTAAGATTAGTTGAGACTAATGTTAAGTTTAACCTCAATTCTAACTGATGTAAAAAAAAATAATAAATGCTTAGTAATAATGTTAGTTATAATTGAAATTAAACATTGCATCAGTCATAAATGACACTATACTTGATGTCATTTAAAACTGAGATTAATTAATGTCAGTTGTAATTGACATTAAAAGTAAAATTTTGTCATAATTTAGCGTCAGTTGTACCTAACACTAAATATTCAATCTAATGTCAGTCATGTCGACAATTACTATAACTGACATTGTGTTTGTCGTGGTACTCTGTTTAGCTTCAGTCATTAAACTAACTGACACCAATAGTTAAAAATAACTGACATTAAACTATAATTATTTTTGTAGTGGTTGTTTGTTTTGAATTATAACCTTTGTTTGTTGTTTCAGTCATATGTCCTAAATGCTATGGAAATTTAAGATGAAATTGTTTAGTCTGAAACTAGACAGAAAGAGCTTTACGTTGATAAGTATCTCGTTAAAATTGGAGATTCCGTGAGAGAGTTATGATCGATACAATAAACGTGAAATTTCTTAATATAAATTTCGAGTTATTTGATCTTACCTTATCTTTAGCTTTCATCTTGGAGTATTTTCCTTGAATAGTTGATTTTGGAATTTGTGGTGCAGAATCAAAGGTGTTTGTGTGTTGATTTGTGATGCAAGGCTAGGGTTTTTGGTTGTTAGAGAGAGATGAGTACGAGAAAGGGAGAGAGAGTGTGTGGCGGCCCAGGGGTTTTAGGGTTTATAGTGGTAGGTCTAGGGTTTTTAGAAGAGTAGTTTGTTTTAGTTTCATGAAGGTTTGGCCGTGGGTGATGTTACCTCTTTTGTGAGGGGAAGGACGCCTACTTGGTTAGGAGTAAAAAGAATAGATTTTATTTTTGAATTATTGTTAATTGATTATTTATCTTTTAGTTTTAAATTTCATTTGAATTAAAAGGCTTCTTAGAATAGGATATTGATTAAGATGTATTCTTTATGTATTATATTAATATTTATTATTTTATTGTAGAGAGAGAGAGAGAGAGAGAGAGAGAGAGAGATGCCAGCCACTTAAGCGACTTTAGGATTCGATAAAAGTTGGTTTAATTAACTTAGATTTAGATAGATTAATTAGTTGGTTGATTTGAATTAGATTTTAGAAAATCTTAATAGGTTATCCAAATCTAAATTGAATTTCTCCTAGGTTAGTCTTAATATTATTTTATCTAGTTTCATTTATTTATTGTTGATGTATCATAATTCATTATTTTGTTTATTAATTTTGTTAGTTGTCTTTAACTAGATTTGGTTTAGCCTTTTATTTGTTATTTAATTATATTAATCCTAATTCAATTATGCTCCTATTTTTAAATTAATATTATTATCTAATAAGTTTTACTTATCTTATTGTTTATTTATTTTGACTTATCCCTTATCTTACTATTACTACTAATTATTTATTACATTAATTTATTTTGTTTGCATTCATCTATTTTCGGTGCCTATTTATATATTATTTATTTAAATGTATAATAATTATTATTTTTTATTTTATTTACTTTTCTCTTTCCTAAATTATTATTATCATATACTCTTGTGGGCATATTTTATAATTGGGCTTCCCTCACTATTATTTATTATTTACTACTATTGTATTAATTTTTGTAACTATGAGTCTATTATGCTTTTCTTTCCCCCTCTGGCCTCATGCCCCATACACTAAGAACATACAATTACATAAGCACATTAAACGAAAATAATATAGAAATCAAAATTTGAAAAATTTTCACACATGGGTATTATAGTAATACCTCAGATATTACAATATCATAAGAAATTATGAATAAAGACATAGGAAAATTTTTTTACAAATAGACATATACCTATAGGAATTTTACCGTATCTGTCATTTAAATGATGAGTTTATGCCTATGATAAATGCATGTCAGTTATTTTGTTTGTAGGATTGTTATTTGCTTCACAAGTTGTGTGAGGGACTCAAGTGAAAATTTTAAAAGTTGGCTAAGGGTCAAACGGCAAATATTCCAATTTTGTGGCGTAAGATTGATGTAAGACTCTAGGGGAATTTTAAAATGTAAAATTTAAGGAAAAAATTAAAAATAGTCAAAATAATGAAAAGAAATTCCAAAGAATTTAATGAAATACAATATTAAGTAGGATAAGTATAATCTTTGGGATAATTACAAGCCCAATTAAGGATTAATGATTTAAATCTAGCTCAAACCCAATGATGATTCATCATCCAAGGTAAGTGTAACTAAAGGAAATATGAATAAGTTAAAATTAATTGAAAAGCCCAAAAATGAATTAAGTATTGTAAAAGCCCAAATTAGAGTTAAAGCCTAGTTAATTAGTGAATTAGTGATTCAAAAGGGCCAACATAGACATATAGGCGTGAAGACCATAAGACACTACACAAAAAAATAAAAAAGGATAAGTTAGGAACATGACTAAGTAATTAGGATAAGAGATGAGTTTAGGTAATTAATTCATTAAGTTAATAAGATAAGCTTTCTAGAAGGATTGAGTTTGAGTAGAATTATGATAGCTTAAATCCAAAAAAATAAAAAATAAATTTTATATTTATAACAAAAGATAATTGCACACGTATCCTAGAGATAATGATTTTATCTACTTTCTTACCACTCAGTCTTGTTTCAAAAAGGATAACAAGGTCAGGGTTATGGGAGTCACAAAGGTTCTTAAATAATCTTTTGAAGTCGATGCCTCCAACACCTCTTACATTCTAGCTTAGTATATTCATGGGTTTAAATTAGAGACAATGATTTTAGTCAAGGGGTTGAAGGGGCTGTAAGAAAATGGCTGGCTTGAAAAGCTCCTGATAGTCTAAGTTGACAGTGTTAAGATTTACGCTACCTATTATTTCTATGTCCATTATGGCAAGTAGTGGGTGTGGTGTTAGAAAGGTTGCGAGTATGTGGTCTCCTCTCTTTTTTACTATGGCTCCTTGTGTTTCGATTATTATTTGTGCAAGGTTTGGGGGTGAAGAAAAGAAAATAATTATTTTATGGTTTAATCTTTATAAAGGATCTAAAATTCTTTTCTAATTTTGGCTATGTAATATCATCTTTTTGTAATACCCAAGAAAAATAAAATATAAATATTTGTTTACAAACTACTGTTACTATTTCAGTATACAGTACTATTCACCCGTATAATACTATTTATGTATACGATACTGTTTATTTATACAATCGAAATGTCAAGTACTAGATGTGGTTTGGTCATAAGAGAAAACTAGAAAGAAGTTTGTAGGAGAAAATGACGTTTTATGTGTAAAAATATGCTCAGGGACTAAATTGAAAGGACTGATTTGAAAAGAAACTTAAAGGTTTAAGAGAAAGGATAATTTTCTCTTTAAGTTTCCAATAGTAATAAAAGAAAAAAATTTCCAGCCGTTGCCGCTATTTGCAAAGTAACTGTATTATTAGAAATGTCATTTTCATAAATAGTAAATTGAATATTTTATTAGTGCATAGTATCAAATAGTACCCTTGACTTTTCTTATAAATAGGCACTTTCATTTCACTTCTAAACTCACACCTTCAACTTCTCTTCTTCTCTCCTTAAGTTTCTCTTACTTCAATGCTAGGCCTCTGAGATTTTGGGCCTTTCCTTTTCAGCTTAGGTAAGGATACTATGCCCTTTCTATGTCTTTCAAATTTTAGAAGTTATTTTCTTAAGTATGCTCTGTGGTTGCGGCCTTGGCTGATCTTCCACATCAGAAAAACTGTCCTTAGCTGTTTATATGTTATTTTGATTCTCTAATTACCGAAATAAAATGTAAACTGTGAAGAATACATGTCTAGGAAAGTTCTGGCTAAGGAAAGACCTGGTTTTTAAGTGTGTCCAATGTGACCCTCCACTCTTTCCTGGGAACTTACCTGGTGTACTCTTTTACATATTGTATTCTCTATTTCTGGTATGAATAGTAACCGTACGTATAAATAGTAACCGTATATATGAACAGTAATGGTATGTATGAACAGTATCTGTACGAAAACAATCTAACGTATTTTCTCTAATCTTTCATGAAAATCTCCGTAGCAGAACACCGAAATTCACCTGAGCACTCTTGTCTGTAACGACTTAGAGAAGTGATACTCGTACGGAATCCAGGTGAGTAAAACGACCCCGTTTTAATAGAGTTTTAGCATTACTGGTGATAAAAAGTATGTCGTAGGACACTCCCAAGATTCATAGGGGGAAATTGGATTCAGAATGACGAATCTAAATGAGATAATTAATCCATAAGTATGGATAAAATGAAATAAGTATCTTATGATGATGTGAAGTTTAAATGTTTTCAAAAACGGATTAATTGTTATCTTGATATGTGGTTTATAAATTTATAATATAGTTATATACTATACCTGTTATATGAATGAATATTATATTGAGCTTCTGATTATAATATGAAATTCTATTGTTTGTAATTGAGCGGAACAGTACCCCCTCTCACGGCAAGGCGAAAAACCCGATTGACAGGGTGTCTTGACCAATGAGTGTGGAGACAACGATTCCCTCAGTAGGGATATAGCCCGGATTGGTGATAAATCCGTGAGGCGCCCTAGCTAAGAGGATGAGGTTGTGCATCATGGCGGAAATATACATAATTGGTGAGCCGGCCTGTGTGCGCTCTCCGGGATATATTGCCATTGACAAGTACTAGTAACGTTTGTTGAATTGGATGAATTTTTATCTTCTTGTATGTAAGAGGATGATGTTGTGCGTCATGGCGGAAATATACATAATTGGTGAGCCGACCTGTGTGCGCTCTCCGGGATATATTGCCATTGACGAGTACTAGTAACGTTTGTTGAATTGGATGAATTTTTATCTTCTGTCTATTAAGTATGAGCCTTTGGATATGCTTGCATGACTGGTGATGTATTTGAATTTTATTAACGCGAGGCCGATTCGCTCATTGAGTTTAAAAGCTCACATTGTTTGTACAACCTTTTTGTTCAGATCAGGTTGCCAATGAAGAATATCCGCTAGAAGAGTAGATCACTTTGGACCCTCCCGCTATCGGGTAGGCCCCTCTATTGTTGTAGATTATGTTGCTCTGTAATCGTCTAGGACATCTAGGTCAGGGGTTCGACATTTGGCTTGTATGTCAGTATAATAATGTATTTTAAATTGATAATCTATTATTACATGCAAATCATCTCTATGATTTTCAGATAAGAAAATTTGATATATTTATCGGAAGGCTTACAGTGATGAGAGATTCATCATTGTGCCGGTCATGTGCCCAGAAAACAGGTCGTGACAAAGTTGGTATCAGAGCAATGGTTGTTAGGTCTCCTAGTGATTACAGAGCAAGGTAACCTTAGTAGGACCTCCTCTATCGTTGTGAACCCGGGCACAATTATAGAGAGACGACTCTACTGAAGGTCCTGTAGGATGTTTCCATTTCCTTTCCCTCCGAGACTTATAGGAATTATGTTCTCAGTTTTAATTTTAGACAGATGTGGCTACACTTTTGAACTTAGTAAAGGAAAGGTTATTACTTGTTTTGATTCCATTGCTGTCGGATCAAATTTTTATATGGTGGATTTTATAAACTGAATTCATGATTGATTTTGTGTAGCTATATTATTTTAGGGTACCAGCCAATAAAAGAAACCACTTGCATTAAAAACAAAAAAACTGAAGGATTACATTGCAAAAAAAAGAAGAAGTTTACTCATGTATGAGTAATCTAAAAGCTAGGTGGTCTTGGATTAGGAGGGTTGTATTGTATCATCACCCCTCGACCATTCCTTGGAGCAGGAGACAGAGCAATGTCGCGGAGGGTAGTGTAAATTCCATTCATACAATCAACACTTCTTTGTTGTTGATTGTAGAAGCACTGGGTGGACCAATAGAAGAACCTATCTATTCTCGAAGTCATTGCCGCGTTATTACGTTTGGTTAACTTCTCCAGGTCCTCTATCATCTTCTTGAGATTCTTCACCTCCTGCTCTAAACAGGCGATTTTGTCCTCTGAGCTATGGCCTGTACTAATCTCCTCAGCTTCCTCAATCTTCTTCATCTTCTTCTCCTTTTGAATTTCTTGAGATCCCTCGAGAGGTCTTTTGCCTTTGTCCCTGCCTAAACTTAAGTTTAAGTCAAGATCTTTTTCCTTGGCCTCCACTGTGAGATCAATGTACTTCCTTGAGGCCATGATTTGAAAAATTTACAAATTTTTGTAAAAATATGAGGCGAGAGGAATGTTGGAAGATTGTAGGCTCAGAGATTATTACTCTTTGTGGTGTGGTAACTGAGAACGCTGAGACGGTTTTTTATAGAGAAAAATTAGGAGTTAGAGACAAAGAAGATATCTTTTCACCGCACCCCTACACGATCAACCTATGGATTTCTGCAAGCTAGAAGCCAGAAGTCTAGGGTAGGCGTGCACACCGATAGCGCGTTGCATTAATGCCAAAACCATGAAAGTCAAAATTCGGTGGATCTGCAGCCGATTTTACTTGGTTTTTTCATTTCTCCAGTTGGCATTTTTCGAAATTCAAAGAAGTTGACGATATAGCCATTAAAGATTGCCTTGGATGCTTTTATGATGAACTGAAATGCATTTCTCTGTTTTATTGTGTTGTTCTTGAGAGCCTTCAGTTGAGTATAATATACATAACTGATTGAATCATGTTGTAATTACATGTATGTATGTTATTCATGCATAATGAGTGAAGGCTACGATCAAGGAGAATATGTGATGATCCTACATATACTCATAGAGATGTGAAATCAAAATGACTTGGATAGAATGAAATGTGTAGATGATGATATATCTTCATGGTTACACATACTTACATATAATGCTCTCATAGGCAAATGAAAGGCAATGATTTCCTTACATCATGATAATGCTTAAGGCATGCGACCGTAAGCAGTTAACTTTGTTTTAAAATATATATATTTACATATATATTATGTGTAAGTCTAGAGTAAAGACACCGATTAGAATCTAAGATACGGCCAATATGAGGCTACCTAATCATAGAGGGACATCGTGATATGGGATTACAGGATAAAACAAGTTTAGAGGGAGAAAATCTCAGACTGAAGAGCGTAGTTAGTCAAAATTTTAAGAAAGGTCAAGATTAGCCAAAAATTTTTTTGAGGAAATCTTTGACTTATGTTAATTGCATTAAATTATATTTACTATTTACTTGCATGTCCGACATTAATTGCTGGCATTGCGACATATGTGATCTGTAAACCTCTTAGCGAGCGGCGTATAGGTTGTGGTGGCTTTAGCTCCAGGGGCTTCGGGTTGTCTATAAATCTTGTATGCCCGTTACCCTACTCATCGCACCAAGCAAACCTACTTCTTTCATTACATACCTATTTTTCAATCTCCATTCCTTTCTCATTCGAAGTTATTTCTGAGATCCCTAGAGAAATGGCCGATAATAAATCTTTCAACTTGAATTTTGAGACTGGCAATGTAGAGCTTGATTTAAATCTAAGTCTCGGAGACAACAAAGGGAAGAGACCTGTAGACAGGTCACCAGAAATTAAGAAGAGAAAGAGGGATGTAATAGAGTTGGAGGAGGACAGTACTGCAGCATCCTCAGAAAATAAGCTTGCATGCCTAGAGCGTAAGATAGAAAACCTGGAGCGTAAGATAGAGAGCCTGGAATACAAGACATAGGACCAGAAGCGACTAATAAATCGTCTCTTTGAAAACCAAGAGAAACTGATAAACCGTCGTTTCGGGGAACTAGCTAATCGAGTTGATAGACATTCAATGTTTGCAACTCAAAATTTTCGTGACCAACAAGCAAGGTGTATTGACTGTATGAACGGAGTGACTTCTGCTCTTCGCCAAATTTCCCAATCGCTTCCTCCAGAAACCCTTTCTAGGCTACAACGATTAGCTTCCTCCTTAAGGTCTGAAGCATCTTCCTCTTCTAGACCTGGAGCACCTTCTACATTTCAAAAGCCTCCTTGTCCTTAATTTATTCTTTCTTTTGTTTGTACCTAAAGTTATATTTGGTCTAAGCTTCATGTATTAAAATTATCTATGTACTAGAAGTAAAATTTAAGTTAGCATTTAGATCTTCTTTGTTGAAGTGATTCCTTTTATTGAAAGAACTTGAGGAATGAGAAGATGTGGGACTTATATTTCGTACTTGATTATGGAAATTCTAAAGCAGAGAATGGTAATATCCTTTTGACTGAGCAGAGTTACTAAAATGATATTTCATTGCACTTTTGAGCTATGGAGGAATGCTAAATAAGTATTTTATGAACCTATGTATAGAGAACTATGGGTTTGCCCTAAGCATTGAAGGGATACGACTCTATATGAGTCATTGAGGTGAGAGGAATTTCTATATATATTTATTTTATAATTATGCATGAGGAGTATGTTATTTACTTAACACATTTTCTGGGATTGTTCTTCCTAGAGATTTATCTAATAATTTTACGTGATTTTTCCTTTTATATGACGCATTCAGCTGAGAGTATCGCCTTAAGGTAGAATGATCGCCTTCGAGCAAGAATATTGCCTATGGCCAAAATGATGCCTTCGGGTAGGGTACTTGTATTCGTAAAAGTTATAAGCTATGTTTATGGTAGCTTGTGTTTTGATATTCAGTATAAACTAGAAAGACCACATGCCACTGTTGAGAAGACACCTATTTGAGGTTTTACATAGAGACAGAGTTCGTCTCTGATTAGGTGGTTTGAGTTTGGTAAAGGTTATGAGGATGAGACACTTTATGGTACAAAAGGTTGTGGAGAAGATCAAACTGATGAGGAAGAGATTACTTACTGTTTAGAAAAGGCAAAAGTCCTATGCAAATCATTGATAATGCGGTCTAGAGTTCACAGTTGATGTTATAGTGTTCTTGTAAATCTTACCAAGGATGTGAAGAGGTTTGGGAAGAAAGAGATGCGAAGGATGAGATATGGACGAAGTAATCACATTTATTTCAGTCTTAAGATAAGTTTTGAATTCGGGGGACCGAATTCTCTTAAGGGGGTGATAATGTAATACCCAAGAAAAATAAAATATAAATATTTGTTTACAAACTACTGTTACTATTTCAGTATATAGTACTATTTACCTGTATAATACTATTTACATATACGATACTGTTCATTTATACAATCGAAATGTCAAGTACTAGATGTGGTTTGGTCATAAGAGAAAACTAGAAAGAAGTTTGTAGGAGAAAATGACGTTTTATGTGTAAAAATATGCTCAGGGACTAAATTGAAAGGACTGATTTGAAAAGAAACTTAAAGGTTTAAGAGAAAGGATAATTTTCTCTTTAAGTTTCCAATAGTAATAAAAGAAAAAAATTTCCAGCCGTTGCCGCTATTTGCATAGTAACTGCATTATTAAAAATGTCATTTTCATAAATAGTAAATTAAATATTTTATTAGTGCATAGTATCAAATAGTACTCTTGACTTTTCTTATAAATAGGCACTTTCATTTCACTTCTAAACTCACACCTTCAACTTCTCTTCTTCTCTCCTTAAGTTTCTCTTACTTCAATGCTAGGCCTCTGAGATTTTGGGCCTTTCCTTTTCAGCTTAGGTAAGGATACTATGCCCTTTCTATGTCTTTCAAATTTTAAAAGTTATTTTCTTAAGTATGCTCTGTGGTTGCGGCCTTGGCTGATCTTCCACATCAGAAAAACTGTCCTTAGCTGTTTATATGTTATTTTGATTCTCTAATTACCGAAATAAAATGTAAACTGTGAAGAATACATGTCTAGGAAAGTTCTGGCTAAGGAAAGACCTGGTTTTTAAGTGTGTCCAGTGTGACCCTCCACTCTTTCCTGGGAACTTACCTGGTGTACTCTTTTACAGATTGTATTCTCTATTTCTGGTATGAATAGTAACCGTACGTATGAATAGTAACCGTATATATGAACAGTAACAATACGTATAAACAGTATCTGTACGAAAACAATCCTAACGTATTTTCTCTAATCTTTCATGAAAATCTCCGTAGCAGAACACCGAAATTCACCTGAGCACTCTTGTCTGTAACGACTTAGAGAAGTGATACTCGTACGGAATCCAGGTGAGTGAAACGACCCCGTTTTAATAGAGTTTTAGCATTACTGGTGATAAAAAGTATGTCGTAGGACACTCCCAAGATTCATAGGGGGAAATTGGATTCAGAATGACGAATCTAAATGAGATAATTAATCCATAAGTATGGATAAAATGAAATAAGTATCTTATGATGATGTGAAGTTTAAATGTTTTCAAAAACAGATTAATTGTTATCTTGATATGTGGTTTATAAATCTATAATATAGTTATATACTATACATGTTATATGGATGAATATTATATTGAGCTTCTGATTATGATATGAAATTCTATTGTTTGTGATTGAGCGGGACAGTACCCCCTCTCACGGCAAGGCGGAAAACCCAGTTGACAGGGTGTCTTGACCAATGAGTGTGGAGACAACGATTCCCTCAGTAGGGATATAGCCCGGATTGGTGATAAATCCGTGAGGCGCCCTAGCTAAGAGGATGAGGTTGTGCGTCATGGCGGAAATATACATAATTGGTGAGCCGGCCTGTGTGCGCTCTCGGGATATATTGCCATTGACAAGTACTAGTAACGTTTGTTGAATTGGATGAATTTTTATCTTCTTGTATGTAAGAGGGTGATGTTGTGCGTCATGGCGGAAATATACATAATTGGTGAGCCGGCCTGTGTGCGCTCTCCGGGATATATTGCCATTGACGAGTACTAGTAACGTTTGTTGAATTGGATGAATTTTTATCTTCTGTCTATTGAGTATGAGCCTTTGGATATGCTTGCATGACTGGTGATGTATTTGAATTTTATTAACGCGAGGCCGATTCGCTCATTGAGTTTAAAAGCTCACATTGTTTGTACAACCTTTTTGTTCAGATCAAGTTGCCAATGAAGAATATCCGCTAGAAGAGTAGATCACTTTGGACCCTCCCGCTATCGGGTAGGCCCCTCTATTGTTGTAGATTATGTTGCTCTGTAATCGACTAGGACATCTAGGTCAGGGGTTCGACATTTGGCTTGTATGTCAGTATAATAATGTATTTTAAATTGATAATCTATTATTACATGCAAATCATCTCTATGATTTTCAGATAAGAAAATTTGATATATTTATCGGAAGGCTTACAGTGATGAGAGATTCATCATTGTGCCGGTCATGTGCCCAGAAAACGGGTCGTGACACTTTTATTGTTGAATTTTAGCAGCTTGAAAGCTGATTAAATTTGCCCCCAGTAAGTGCGGTTTGTTTCGATTTGCCTTGTATTTCAACCAAACTGACTGGCCCATATTGATTTCACCTTCAAACACTATAGTTTGGTTAGCCAATTGCTCTAAGACAGATTGAACTTTATTTATGCACACTCAGACTAAAAAAAGACACTGAATTTTAGTTTTTAAGGTCAAATCCATATGGATATTTTTAGGCACCAATAAATTATTTTTATTAAAACATACGAAATAGAATAGATTTTTTTTTATATTGAAATTTATAAGTTATCAAGTTCAAATGAAAATAGTTACGTTGAATTATTTGAGAAACAAGTCTAAATTTATAGTTGATCCTTCACTTGTTAAATGTTAGATAAAATAGTGAATGAATTAGCAAATTGATATGATGAAAATGGAAATATGTTTTCCTTCAAATACTAAGTAGGTGTTACGAAGCTGCTTATATGACCATTAAAATTTTCAATATCTTATTATTTCAAAATTAAATTAAATCAAGAGAGAGTTGGGTCTTGTAACATCTATGAAATTTTTATTTTTAGCTCGGTCAATGTATTCATTCTTTTATATACCTATGTGTGAATTTTTGGGATTAATTTGAAATTATTGAAGTTATAAAGCTTTGGAATTTCCAAAATGTTGTAAGTGTGTATTCCTCTTGTGTGTATGTAATTATGCGTGTGGGTGGTGGTAAAAGTATTGGAAATAATTAATCTTTGGTGAATTAATCTTTGGCATGCATGGTTTGTGAATTTTATCAAAAAGGCCCTTGCACAAGGACTTAAGTGAAAAGAAATATTTAAATTGTGCGTACTTTGGAACTTGTGGTAAAAATTCTAGTGTTGGTATCTTGGTGAGCTAGGGGAAATATTTTTGGGTATGTGAGTTAAGTAGTGTGCAACTAGTAAATGAGAAGGGAGATGTAGGGCAAAAAGGTCCAAGTAGGTAAATATGTTTGACTTAAACCCCTCCCTTCCCTCTTCATATTGTCACGCCACCCACACACAGATTGATTCCTCTTCAAGCCTTGGATGCCAACTCCCCCTCATTCACCAAGACTCCAACTTTGTTTCCACTTTGGCGAGGGACCCTTTTCTCTAGCGATCGCAAACTCACCAGAATATTCATTTCCAGAGGTAAGTGCAATACTTTCTTCAACCTCTTAATTTTTTGGTCTTTGGAAACCCTAACTTGGGATGAGAAGTGAGACTCGGTTGCAATTTTATAATCTGAAACCTTGCCCTATTCTTTGAAATATTATATCTAGGAAAATCTTATCGGAGATTTAACTTTGTTTTGATGGTGGATGTTGGGAGGATTTACGAGGAAGAGTAATGGTAAACTTAAGAAATATTAGCTCACAATCAAATCTAATTTTTTTAGGGGTTTTAGAGGAGTCTTAAGCGACTTTTTTTGGGGTCTTGATCGCATCCTTAAATGCCTTTGGAAGAAATTGGAGCTTTGGTATTCGAATGGAACCAAAATGGAGGGATTTTAAGGCTTACCCAATAGTAGGCATATGTGTTTAGCCTAGGGCAAGGTGCCACGAGGCTACACAAAAGGATGCTTTGGATAGCATGTGGCCTCCAAGATGCCAAGGTGGGCACCCAAGGCGCTACAGGCTGATTATGTGTATGGCTTGAAGCTTTGTGGCACCCAAGGCACCACGAGCTGAAATATCTCTTTTTGAGGATTAGTTGCTAATAATTCATTTGGTTTTGGCTTTAGGTGGTGGGCAAGTTGTTGGGTGGTTGCTCGAGGCCTTATTGTGTTTAAATCTAGCTTGGAAACAAGGTGAGAGATGAATTTTACTCTTTTTCAGGTTAAGAAAACTTGCAACTCTTTGAAATCCTTCAATTTTTATGGATGGTATACTTCTTGGATGGTCTTAAATTGGAAATGGAAATTCTATAGTTTGTTTTATTAATTACAGAGGAGTGTCACCTTAATTATGCTCATGTGAAGGATTATTGTACCGATTTTATAAACATGGTTGTTAGGGATAAATACCATTTTTTTATTTTGAATTGTGTGAATCTTACTATCTCTTATGTATTGAACTTTTGTGATATGTGTTGATAATAGCCTAGAATTGTGGA
This sequence comes from Biancaea sappan, assembly GCA_037074585.1. Lineage (NCBI taxonomy): Eukaryota > Viridiplantae > Streptophyta > Magnoliopsida > Fabales > Fabaceae > Biancaea > Biancaea sappan. Next base: position 3,992,217 of record CM073496.1, on the reverse strand, counting down.
CAATCTAGAGATGTGAACTTCTTATGGAATGCAAATGTGATGAATTAACATTACTTACTTTTTTTTCTTTTTTTTTATGCCATTTACTTTGTGTGTTGCTTTAAATCATGCTAAGCGAGATTCAATTGGTGTGAGTCTAATATGGCTTAAGAGTATGTTCACATGATCATACACATGTTTGTGAGATATAGGACGAACCTGTCATTAACTACAATTTACATATGTGCTTGTAAGAATTGGAAATAGTAAATGAGCTTAACAGGTTGGATGATCTAGGGTAGCTTTGTGGGCTCCCTTGTGTTGGTTGTATTTGTGTGACTAAAATTGTGATGGATGTTTAGGAAAACATTTTGCATTAGAAGGTGAACTATAATAATGATAACCATTACTTTCTTTCGGCTATGCATGTAAATTATTTTCCTATAATAGTGAAAGGCTATTATACAAAAATGGAATGACAAGTTCAAAACAAAAATGGAACTCTTGGTAATGAATGTGGTGAGAGGTCTAACTCCACCCCTCATCTAAATTGTGGTACGATAATTATTCCCCTTGATTCACATTAATCCTATTGGTATTAATGTTGTGAGTGACGAAGTGTATTAAATGGATCACTACATGTTTGAACTGGCCGCGTGTGACGAGTTGTGTTATAGTTATATATGTCATGTAATATATTATACATAAATATGTTCATATGTGGATGTGTGGGAATACTCCATCGTGTGCAAGTATGTCCTTGTGTTTTGAATGAAGGTTGGTGATGGATTTACTTTTGTGTGCCATGTGGCTCCTTATGCTGGAATGTGATGGTCAATCCTTGATGTGCTGGAGTTTATTTCTTAGTGTTGGTTTGTATGGAGTTTATATGTGTATGATATGAGCTGGATTGTGCTAAAAAGTTCATGTGCAAGTGAATATGTAGGAATATTTTATATTGTTATGAATATGCTTTTATATGTCTTGAATGAAGGAATGTGATGGATTGGCCATATACGGGAAGCATGTGTGGCTAATACAGCTAAAGTGACCATCATTTCGTGGATGGTGCAATGTTTGGAACATCGATGCTTTAGCATGGTAATTACCCTTTGAGTATGCCACACTTAAGGATGCTACTTATGTGATGGACAAGCAAAGAAGCTTAGTTGCTGCATGGCTAAGTGACCCACACTTGAGGATGTCGCCTATGTGATGGAGAGGCAAGGGGAAGCTATCAAATATCAAACTTAGGTGAATGGTGCCTCGGTGACCCTAAAATGCCTATACAGTGATGTAGAGGATGCTTGCGTGGCAACATATATACTAAAACTTGCACTTAATATGATAACTTTCGAATTGTGTATTCATTGGATATATGTATTAAACTGCATTAGTTGATTATGTGATGGGTTGTACTATGTAAACTTATAGCGAGGTGTGTGTTTTTTTTTTGTAGTGGTTGCATTTTGGGTGAATTTTATTATTTAACTGTGTAGGTTGTGCATTAACTTGATATTTGGGTTGGGTATGGTTGTGGATGATTCTTTTCCCTTGGGTCCTATCCCCATAAGCAGCACACGATTATATTTTATTTACGGTTGATTTATCTCTCACTGAGTATTATTTACTCACCCTTTTTTATATACCCTTGTATGTCCTCGTATGGTTGGTGAGACTTTGTATGAGGAGTAATGGAGCCTTCGAGTCCACGACCCATTTCAACTTCAGGTTGGTAGCTTTGGTATTGTGGTAATGACGGGGTAGAGTCGTTCTGTAGTGAATAAAATATCTATTATTATTATAATTGATGTGATATGAATGTTGGAGAATTATTTCATATAATACTTCTGCTCATTGAGAATACTGGCTATATCTTGATTTAACTAACATTGTAATTGAAAGGAATTTTATTTTGCTTCTTATCAAATTTATTTTAGTCCATTTATTTTGTGTGTTTGTATGATGTTAGGATTATGACAATAGAATAGAATCCACCTGCTTGTGATCATGTTTTCGAATAGGGGCATGACAAGTCTTATTAGTATTATAACATAGCCTATGTTCCATTGGAGTACAATTTGAAAGATGATGAGCTGGAGTCATGATATCAATTAATGAGCATCTAACATAATTAATGACAATTTTATTTTAAAAAAGTTGATGTTTTAACCTAAACTTATTAATTCATTCATGAAGGCTTTCTAAACGATTATGTTAGAAATATAAAATATGGTGGCGAGATAAGTGCACTTTGCTCTTTAAAGTATAAAGGCGCAGTTTTAGGGGTTGGGACGTTTCTATGCTTATTGTAATAACAAACCTAAGTTGGTACGAACAAAAAATAAGAGAATGGTTCTTGAACTTTTAGGAAATGACCTAGAGTGGAGTATATCTTTCGGTGGAATATCTGTTTACTTTTCATGATAAACTGTATTTAGAAGGAAAATTATGCTATCACTAGTTATCGCTGGCAATCATTGACTATACAAAGCCTTTTGAACATCTTCGGATTAATTATTTTAGACCAAGACCAGAACGTCCATGAAGCTCGATGGCGATTGGCAATTGCATAGTGCTTCTAACTTGAAAAGTGAGGAGATAGCAGGAAATGGAATAGTCATACATATAACGTTAAAAGGATCCAGCTCAACTGGGTCACCCACGAGTCCACGACTATGAAAGGTAACATATATTAAACGTGCGCATTCAACTCATATTCTTTTTTCTTATGACTTTTCCTCTTTAAATGATGTTTTCATATAAAATGAAAGGGTTAAGAAAGTGACAGCCACATGGTATGTCTGCGATTAAAGACAAATTCCCTGCCCTGATGTACTGTCCAGTAATGCGGGATGGTAAGTGAATTGTTTTAGTAAAAAAATTAATATTTTTATTAAAATATAATTTATATATGTAAAATATTGTTTTTTAATAATTTTAAATAATTAATAATATTAATTTTTTTATATTTTTAAGTGAACTAAATTATATTTAAATTTAAAAATTTTATATTTTTTAAAAAATTATAAAAAATTTACTATAAAATATAAAAAAATGATAAAGTAAAGTTATTTATAATAAATAATATAATTTTTATAAAAATAAATAAAAAAGGGCTAACTCTTATAGCTCGTGGGCTAAAAGGCTAACATATTTAAGCTTGTTTTATAAACGAATATATTTTTCTAAATTCAAAATCATCTATTTATAGATAATCTTAAACTGACTGCCACGAGCCACAAGTCAAAATAATATTTCTAGGCAAAAGCCAGAGCAAGCTTCACTTACTTGAGCGACGTGAAACTTCTTTAACGACATCAAAATCTTCCTTTACTTCACAGTTATTGTAGTGGGATGCTGAAGGCTGAAAGTTAAAACTTTCTTTAATCTATTTTTTAACTTCAAATATCAGTGTTTAATTTTAGTTCTTCAAAAATTTACTTTGTAAATTTTATAAATGTGATAATCATTAAGTATAATTTGTTTCATATTTAATCATTTACGGTTAAAATCATGACACTTCCCCATTCAGCACTTAAAAAGTTTTTTTTTCCCCTTTAAAGTGCATAGCTTCAACTAAGATTATTGACTCTTCTTTTTAATTCAAAACAAGTGAATCACAATTTATAAAAGGCTTCAAGCAGCAATCATTTCAAATAATTTTTATATTCTTTTAAATAACTTATTTTAAATTATATAAAAATTTAAAAATTTTAGTAACAAATCTTATAATATAATATAATTATCATTAAAAATATATTATATATATTATAATTATTTTTATAATATTTTAATTCAACTAGTTCGATTATGATTTAACTGAACTATTAAATCATAAATTACTCATTTTTTGACTCAATTATCAATCTAATTTTTAAACTATTGTATAAGAAAAAATGTTTCAGCATTATATCAGAGCAATAGTTTTACCGTAGACATAGCAGGTGAAATTAAGCCATGTCTACAGGTTCAAAGAGAGAATGCTATGAGCAAGAAGTGATTTTTGAAACAAAATGGAACTTCGTCTCAAATAAGATTTGTTTTCACAAAAAAAAAAAGGGTCTTCGTATGTGAAAGACAAGAAAGAATAGCCTAGTACTACTTTAGTGTAGTGTTGCATAATAGGTGGGGTTGTTTGGAGAATGGGGAGAGAGAAAATATGGGAAAGTAACAGGGTTTGACAGAAGGAAAAACCGAAAAAGAGAAGTGGGAGTATGTTGGAGACTAATAAATATAGGGAAAAATTTTGGGGAGTCGGCTTCTCCCATGTTATTTTCTTCTCGGCAGGCATACTCTGATTAAAAAAATTGATCAGCACACAAAACGAGATAAGGGAGACTCAGAAGGTAGAAATCAAACTCTCAGTAGCATCGTCTATAAATATATGTGCTAGGAGACTAATAAATAGCAACGCAAACCATTTTATAGATGAAGTTGTATATTTTTAACACACACACACACACACACACATATATATATATATATATATTAAGATACAAAATATAAGGATAAATTATTATGAGTTTTATTATATATATTAATTTATATATTTTAAGTATTATTGATTTAATCACAATTTAATAATTAAACTTTAAATTGGTAGTTTCACCAATTTAGTAATTGGTCTAATTTTTAAAACATTAATATTTAATATTTTCATTGTGTTGCACCTGAGGAGTATTAGTCTTGCAAAATGCACAAGACTGGTAGGCCATATAAAAACCAAATTGTCTTTAAATTGATGACAAATATAGAAAGAGGTGACCAAATAGCTAAGTAGTGTAGAACACTCTTAATAAGTGTTTATTAATTTTTTATTAAATTAATACAATTAAGTATAATTAATAGATTCAATTAATTAAAATAGGAAATAGTCAATAACAGAATAAATATAAAATACAGAAATAAAGAGATAGGGTTTAGAAAACCACAAAACTAATTTATTCTAGTTCATTCTCTAGTAGCCTACGTCTAATTCTCTTTCAAAACAAGAGGCTTTCTTTAATAGAAACAAAGAGTACATTGGAAGTTTTTACAAAATCTCACCCACAATTTTCTCATGTAAGGTTTTCTAGTTCACTTTCTTATTTTTTCTTTAGACGTGCTTTTAGGATTTATTTGAAAGAAAAAATTTTAGATAAGTCCCAATATTTTTTTTTCTTTCAAATAGGTCTATGAAAGTAGACACGAAGAAAGAAAAAAAGTATTGGGGCCTATCTAAAAATTTTTCTTCAAATAAGTCCCTAAAAGCAAGTACAAGAAAAAAAAGAATTAGGACCTATTTGAAAAAAAATTTTAGATTCCCAATGCTTTTTTTTTTTCAAATAAGTCAATAAAAGCAGCCACAAATTAAAAAAGTATTGTAGCCTATCTAAAAATTTTTCTTTTAAAAAGTCCTTGAAAGCAGGTACAAAAAAAATATTATGACCTATCTAAAATTTTTTTTCTTCAAATAAGACTCCAAAAGCAAGTAAAAAAAAAAAAGAATTGATACCCATTTAAAATTTTTTTTGTTCAAATGAGTTTTTGAAAACAAGTAAAAGAAAACATTGAACAATGTCGCCTAATCATTGATTTTTGAAAAAATAAATACATTTATCACAAAAAAAAAAAGAAAAGAAAACGCTGCACGGCTACATCTGCTTTTCCTGAGGAAAAGCGGAGGAACTCGTTCCACAACATTAAAAGCAATTCTGCATTTTCATCAGGTAAAACCTTCTCTTATTTGTCTTCTTTCTCTTTCCTTCATTTACATGTACCCCTTCATCTTCTTCTACTGGTATATATAAATCATGAATATATATATATATGTGTGTGTGTGTGTGTGTAAGTGTGTGTATGTGTGTTTTCTTATAATATCCATCAATTCTTCTGATTCTACTCTTTCTTCTTCTTCTTTGCTCCGTGATTATATCAAAGAAGGCACAAAGTCTCTTAAATATGAATCATTTCATTCAAGTCTCAGTATGCAACTATGCAGTTTTAAGTTAGTTATTTTTCTGTTCTCTTTTCCTCAGAATAAAGCTGGATTTTATCTCTTCGGGAGGCGAGTACTATACTAGAAGCTCCAGTTTGCACTCGAAATTTCAGGTATGGTCCGTACGGATAATTTTAGCATTGTTATCACTGGTTGGTTACGTGGATAAGATTTAGTAAAAGATAAAGGAAAAATAATATTTTCGCCCCTTATCTTTATTCTATGTTTTATTTTAGCCTTTTATGTTTTCTATGTTTTAAATTTACACTATACGTTGCAAATTTACACTTTCAATCTTTTTCTGTCAAAATTAGTAGTTAGATATGTTATGATAATGGAAGTACAGTGTGTTATAGAGTTATATAGTATATCTTTGGGTGCGGAAAAACTGGGGATGGAAAGGGAGTGGTAGAGGGAAAGAGAGCTTCGCTTAGTAAGGGACCGCCGATGGAGAGATTAAACGGAAGAACCCCGTGACTTCCTTCGTTCTCGTCAGTGAGGGATCGCCGATGGGGAGATCAAGAAATGGAAGAAGACAGAGATCTGTGAAGCTTCTCAATCTGTCAGTCGTGGGGGACCTTCGCCGTTCAATGTCGCGATTGTCCCCATTCCCGATATGTAGAGGATGACGATAATGAGTTGAGGGCCTTCATGGAGCAAGAGAGAATGAGAGAGAGGGAGGGAGTGGAGGAAGAAGATGACGAAGATGATGCTGATGACTCATGAGTTGTCCATTCTGATAGCTTCTACCCTTTTTTTTTAATATTTTTTATTATATTTTATTATATGAGTAATTTCATAAAATTATATTTAATTTTTTTCTTTTAAATCACATACTTAAAAAAACTCATTTTTTTTAAATTTTTTTCTATGTTATATCAAATATAGTTTTAACTTTTTCTTCTTTCTTTTTAATTTTTTATTTTCTTTTCCTTAAAAATCTTTCGTGTGTACCAAATATGTCCATAGAATATCTGATTGCATATTTTAAAATAAAAAAGTAGAGTGATGTAATTTTGGAGTTGAATCTATTGACGTCACGTTTTGTGAAGTGGATTTTCAACTTTTTTTTAATCGTACGAAATGGACAATCAAAAGAATCTCCAAGAGATATTCTAGATGTCCTCCATTTCACACTACTGGATGGTTCAAGATGGTTGGGGATTTGCTGCTGATCAATGCTGCTTTTTACTTTTAGTAATAATTTTTACCGTTGTTAAAATTTATGACAACAGTAAAAACGATAAAAATCGTTGTTAAAAGTAAAAAACAGCAAAAATAACACTTTTGATCAACAGCAAAGCAAATCTAGATCCGTTCAAGATTTAATGAACTAGTAATGATGTACACCTGTTTGGCAAGAGACTCTAGTTGATAACCTTTTTTTTTTTAAAATAAATCCACAAGACATGATTGAGTTTTAAGATTTTTATTTTGTAATATAATTGTTTATAAATTTCATTTAAATTAAAAGAAAAAGACAAAGTTTAAAATTTTCTACAAGAGGCATAGTTGCTTGCCGGTGGATCCCACAAAGAGAAAATAATAATTGTGAACCACAACCACAACAACTATTGGTCAAGATAAAGGAGTTTTGTGTGTGGGACCAAACACAGCCTTTCCAAGAACTTGCTCAGTGTAAAATTCAATTAACAACTCATAATTTGTCCTTTAACAAGTTTAGTAACTCATTACCAACCCCTTGGTTGATTAGTTAATAGCATATGTATCTAAACGCCTAGAAGTATTATAACGGGCATGTTTTGTTTGGATATTTTTTATTTTTATTTTTATTAAAAATATGAAATAAATTTAAAAGTGAGTTTAATGATTTCTTAAAATAAGTCTAAATTTAAAAATATTAAAAAGATATTTTCAGTATTTTAAGAAATGAAATCAAAAAATATTTTTACAAACCAAATATTAAAAAATATATTATATAAAAAATATTTTACATATTGGATTTCAGGTTGGTTTTGGACTTGACTTTTTTTATTGTATTGTCATATAACTACCTATATAAAAAAAATTTTAATTTATATATTAACGTGTGGAAATGTAATATGCAATTGATATATGATATGTAAAAAGATAAATATGCTTTAATTAAAAATATATATAGTTAGATTACTAACATTAAAAAATATACTATAACAAATTTGTCTGATTAAAAATATAAAAAATAATAATTTTATAATTATAAAAAGGAAGTGAAGAAAACGGAGGGTTTGGATTTTGGGAATTTCAGCTCAGATCTCGTGTCTGAATGAATATCATTTCTATAAGAGATCTAGAGATCACGTTTCTCATAATCTTGTACAGGTGGCTATTGATCCGTTAATCAAGGAATTATCTCCTAGGGTCTGTTGTGTACAATTATAAAAGAATGTGAAGTACAATTATAAAAGAATTTACACGTATGCACTGATTGAAAACCACCTAAATGTGAAAACTATCTGTGCTGCTGATGCATTATTGAGTGATTTGCATTTACTTTTTTTGGTTTAAGAGGAAAATATATTAAAACACAAAGCTGAAAGATGAGTACAAGTAGTTTTTAAGTAGCATACAGCCTAAGAAACTAGAAGCCCCGGCGTTCAAAACAAAAGAAGAAAGGGGCACCTAACTATTATCAAAATACATTTCATGCTCATGAGTGTCTTTAACAAAAAAAGGAGCTACATTGAAGCTGCTATACGGAAGGCACCTTTTCCTAGCCTCTTTAGCCAAAATATTTGCACACTTGTTTGAGTTCTGGGGACCTTGCAGATCTTAAATTCCTCAAAACATTGGAGGAGATACCTATAATTATCCATAAAGATAGCAAGGGGGTGAGCATTGTTAGGAGTTTCAGTTAATAAGTCATGGATAATCTTGCTATCTGTTTCAATTTCAATTTTTTTGATGTTCAGTGAGACTGCAAGTTCTATTCCTATTTGGAGAGCCCATGCTTCTGCTACTGTGGAGTTACTCATACCCAAGAATTTAGCAAATCCCCAAAATCACTGTCCACTATCTGTTTTGATGACTCCACCTGTAGCACTAAAATTCTATTTACTAGATCTATCCACATTAATTTTAAACCAACCAGAAGAGGGTTTTTTCCAATGGTTACAAATAGGATGAGGATTTGCTAGCTGATGAGGTGTGTGTGAGGAATGGTTTCCAGAATAGAACCAGTATTCAATAACTTTTTTTTTGATTGACTTTGATAGAAGGGAGGAATCAAAAGGATAATTGGTGAAAACTTTTTTGTTTCTAGCAAGCCAAATACTTCTAACAACATATGTATAGACTGTGTTCCAAGGAATGTTAAGAATAGAAGGTAGAGAATTGTTGCAGTTTTCATAAATCCACTTTTCTAAATTTCCAGTGAAAAAGTTATTGGCGGGTTAAAAATTTCTCAGAATTGTTTTGAGAAGGAACAGTCTCTTAAGATGTGAATGTGAGATTCATGGGCTGAGAGGCATAAGGGACAGGTAGCATAGTAGAGAGGAATTCTTTTGTTCAAGGTTTTGTTAGTAGGGAGAACCTTAAGAATAATCTGCCATATAAACATGTTTTCTCTAGGGTGGGCTTTGTTTTTTCCAAATCTCGGAAATAGAGAAGGAATTAATTTTGTTTGGTAGGGAGTTGTAAAACTGATTTACGTTACTTTGGCAAATCTTTTTGTAGGCTGATTTAGAGGAGAAGATACCGTTATTTGTTAGTTTCCAGCAAGTGGTGTCTAAGGGAGGGAAAGGGTTTTGGGAAAGGCAGGTAGACATAATTTTCATGATTAACTCAGGTTGTAAGGTAAAAGGTAGGTTAGTTAGGGACCAGCAATTTCCATTACACTCTTTTTTAATGATTGAACTTACCTTCCTCTTTTCCTCATTTTTTGAGAGGCGTCCTATGAGTTTTAATCTTAGAGGAGCCCTTAGCCAATTTTCTGACCAGAATTTTGTATTTTCCCTATTACCAATTATTTTTTATGTACAATCAAAGAACAGTGGTAAGAATTGCTGTATATTTCTAAAGGTATAAGATTAGTTGGTCTTTCTATGGTTTAGATTAGATCCATATTTGTTAGTAATAATTTTAGACCAGTAGTTGTTGGGGTTATTAAAGATTTTCCAAGTAAGACTAAGGATATGAATTTTATTTTGGTGTTCAACTGTTTTAGAAGTCCATATTTTGGATTTCTCAATGTTAAGCTTTAAACCACTGATATTTGAAAAGGTTGTAATGACATCCTTGATTGCTTGGATACTTTTATTATTAGTTTTGGAGAAGAGAAGGATATCGTTAGCAAAGAGAAGGAGAGATGTGAGGGTCTTTGTTTTTAAATTTAAAGGGGGTCCAATTCTTAGAGCATATTTCATTATTAATGAGATGGGAGATCATTTCCATTCCCATAATAAATATATGGGGGGAAAGGGGGTCACCTTGCCTAATGTCTTTTGAGGGGATGAAGGCATCTCTCTTTTTACCATTTATAAGGGGGGTATAGGAGACATTTCGTACGCAAGACATTATAAGATTTTTTAAGGTAGAGGGGAAGTTACAGTTAGTCAAAATTGATTCAAAGTAGTCCCAAGAGATTGTATCAAAAGCTTTCCTAATATCAATTTTAATTATCATCCAACCATTTTTTGCTTTTGAAAGGTTCACTGAATTCATTGTTTCATGAGCAGTTAGGAATAGATCAGAACAATGTCTTTTAGGAATGTAAGCACCTTAGAAGGGGGAGATAAAGGAGTGGAGAAGAGGTTTCAGTCTAATTACTATGATTTTGGAGAGAATTTTATATACTAAGTTACAAAGACCTAAGGGCCTAAAGTGGCTAGGCAAGTGGGTGTGCTGAATTTTTGGGATAAGACATAGAAGGTTGTTACCCCAATCTTGAGGAATGGAGTTATTGATAAAGGCTTGCTGTATTGCATGAGTTATTTGTATTTTGATGGTTTCCCGTTGATTTTGGTAGAAGATGGGATTTACTCCTATTGCTTTATTCTCATCATTCCCCCTCAAAAGTAGGGGTGAATGAAGATGAACCCCTAGTTTGTCTTTTAGGCAATCAAAGCGAGAGTGAGAAAGTGGTTTGGTCAAAATGTCAGCTAACTGATCACTAGATGTAATATATCTGGCCTCTATCTCTTTGTCTTGAATTTTATCCCAAATAAAATGTACGTTTAGCTTGATATGCTTGGTTCGAGCATGAAAAATAAGATTGGATGCCAAGGATCCTACACTTATATTATCACACCACAACAGTGCAGGTCCAATATAAGGAAATTTTAGGAGTAAGGAGATCCTACACTTATATTCACACCACAACAGTGCAGGTCCAATATAAGGAAATTTTAAGAGTAAGGACTTAACCCAAACAACTTCAGAAAGACAGATTTGAGAAAGATATGTACTTTGATTTGTACTTGATCTTGCCACAGCGGTTTGTTTTTGTCATCCTTAGATGTAGCTTAATCTGCATACGAGAAGCCAGTTATGGAGAAGGCATTGGCAGAATAAATGGGAGAATGCATACCAATATTAGTTTTGATGAGAATACCTGCATTAAGGGTCCCTTTCAAATAACGAAAATCCCTCTTGAGAGCCTTCTAATGGAGGTTAATAGGATGTTGTAGAAATTGACTTAGTTTATTGATTGAAAAATTGAGGTCTGGCCTTGTATAAGTAAGACATTGCCATCCTCCTATAGTACTTCTGTAATTTATGGCATTCTCAAGCTAATCCCCCTCTGTTGCTGATAAGGATGAATTTAGTGTCATTGGTTCAAGGCAAGGATTTACCTTGCTAATTGAAAATTTTCCAAGGAGATTCTGAGCAAATTTAGATTGTGATAGAAAGAAGCAATCTACATTTCTAGTTACCTGTATACCCAAAAAAAAATGCAGTTGTCATGACCCGAAATAAGGGGTTAGGAATTTTGCCACCACCGGAATCAAGACCATGATTGGCATAAATGATAGGTCACTCACACCATCGCAAGCCTAGATCTTTTTTAATCATTTATAATTACTTGCACTATACCCTAGGTGGCCTATCTGATCACAGAGCATACTTAAGTAATTAACATAAAAGTAAATAAAATTACCTTACCTTTAGTAATGGAGAGGCATCCTCGATCCATGTATTATCGGTATAAACATCATTTTGTACCTGCAACTGTGAGGATGTAAGTCTAATCTACAGATTCACCCAAACTAGCCTTACTCTATACAGACATGTAACATAAAAATATTTATATAGAAATATATACATACAGGAAACCCAACTCACATGACATCAAATCACCCTGAATGTTTACACATGGCATCTCGTTCTCGACTTTTGTAAAGTAAACTCCTGACGCCACTATGCCCAATCTCTGACTTCGGTCTCCTCGATCACACACGTAACACACATATATACCATCACATATTAATCTATACACACTTATCAAATACACACATCATTCTCAATAGGTCTGTGTTCCTATGGGTCCACCTCTCAAGAGCTTCATCAATATAGATCTGTATTCCTATAGATTTATCACTCAAGAGCTCTATCGCTTGGGTCTACATTCCTACAGACTAATTATCTACATCTCATGAGCCATTTTGTTGGGGGTCTACATTCCTCCGAATGTTTCATTCAAGGATTTTACTTACATAGGCATGCATCCTCATATTTCTATTTCTCAAGACTTTATCAATATAGGTTTATATTCCTATTGATTCATCGCTCAACAATTGTCACATAGGTATATGTCTCCACAGACTTATCCTTTCCCTAATCACATCTATAATCATAACATTCACATCACACAACATAGATAAAAACGATTACAAGCCTTTTGTGCTAGTATCTACTAAGTCATTTGCATGAATACATATTGTAATATGTATAAGCATTTTACATTTAGCACTCAACGAACAATGGTAGCACTTATAGTATTTCCATTTGCACACTAGGACTCCCACTCGTGTATAATATGTATACTAGACATATTATTTTCCAATCATATAAATGTATTTAAATTACATTTAGCAAGTTAATTATAACATAAACATAAATATAAACATATACCTCGGCCAACCCTCAAGCCATCGCCTAACCTACGGAACAAAAACTACACTGATAAGCACATAAACACATGGAAAAATACCATGTTTAGGTTGTGGCTCCACAGCACTCCCTAAAGCTTCCCCTATACATCAGGCTCGGGCGCCTAGGTGCCACAACTAGCCCCTTGAGCGCCAGCCCTTCTTCCTATTTTCCTCTACTATTGTGGCACCTCAGGTGCCACGTTCTGCATTTGGCCTTGGTTTTGGCTCAAAATCACCCAAATCCTCACCATTTCTCTTGATTTCTTCATGAGTTTTCATTCTTGATGTTTATAGAGTGTTTTGACACCAAAACTTCCCAATTAATTCCAACAATCCAAGCCCCAACTCTCATTTTTTGTTTCAATATCTAAATCTCATCTTTATTCTTGTTTTCCCCTTAAATTCTTGGTTCTAATTCCATCAACAAATATCTAGGAATGTTTTAAAACCTAACCCAAGCTTCAAAACTCTTTAACACTTTCAATTTCTACCCAAATCCCCTTGTGTCCAAAAATAGAAAAGAATTTGGGAAAAATGAAATATCAACCTCAATTCCTTGCTTTTCCGTTAATGGTTGGTCCCTTGAAACCTACCTCGCCGTTGGAGAATAGTTGCCCGAGGTTAGATGCAGAAGGTTGAGATGAGTGGAGAGAAAAGAGGGGGAGATTTTGAGGGAGGGAGAGAAAATGAGAAAATGGATGGGTCACCTCTATATATACCCCTCTATGGTGAAATTACTATTTTGCCCTCTAGTTAACTCTCATTCAACTTTAGTAATGGCAAATTCGTAATTTCTCTAACTTGAGTATTTCTCATATCCTAGTTACCACACAATTTTTTCTTATTACCTTTTAGTCCCTCTTTAGACTTAGTAATTATCTGATTCCCTCATTGCCACATGTATGCTTCCTCAAGTTCCGGTCACCCAATATTTTATAGACCTTGCTATTTTTTAATCTCAAATTTCTTTATTACACAATGAAAAATTTTCTCTTATATTCCAATTAACTAATAAAATCCAATAATGTTAACACTCAAAGATGGCGGGTGTTATAACAATGGTCCAAGGTCCTTTAGGGCAAAAATTTTATGTAGCTTTTGAGTGAATTCAATGAGAAATTAAAACTTGTTAGCTGTGATGATAATGTCATCAACGTAAATTAAGATAAGGACCTTTGATGTAGTCACATGATAGAACAATGATGTGTCAGCTTTGTTATGGCTAAAACCCCAAACCAAAAGTGTTTCCTTTAACTTGTCAAACCAGGCCCTAGGTGCCTATTTTAGGCCGTAGAGTGCTTTATGCACTTTACACACAAAGCATTGGTCATATCAACCTAATGCACAGGCCTGTTCAGGATAGCAGCTATGGAGAGAATAACTCAAATAGTCGCCGGCTTGACAACATGATTGAATATGTCAAAGTAGTCAAGGCCAAGTGTTTGTGAAAAACCTTGAGCTACTAGTTTGGCCTTATGCCTGTCAACATGGCCATCAAGTTTATATTTTATCTTAAAAATCCACTTGGAACCAACAATGTGCATATCAGAAGTTTATATTTTATCTTAAAAATCCACTTGAAACTCAATTTTCATGGCTTTGCACCAAAATTGTATTAGCTAAAGCATCAACCACATTTACTGGAACTATGATGACTGCTATTGAGCCTACAAAAGGTTGTTTGGGCTTGATTGTTCCTGTCTTTGTTATAGTTACCATAGAATACTTATTAATAAAGACATTATTCTCATGTGCCAGATACTTTCATTATGGTGCCTTGCATTGGTAATTGGCAGCGTATATCATGTAGATGATGAAACCAATCTGTTCTTTGAGTTTGCAGACTGAAAGAAACTAGCAGTAAATAAATACTTGGTTGATGTGTCATTTGAAGGAATTGTAGTGTCAATAGGAATTGATTCAGAGCCATTTGTGCTATTTCCATTAGAAAGTAAAAATCCGACTTATGAATTTGAGGCATAGATTGATCTACTGCAACAAGAATCAAGTTTGGGCTATAATTTGCAAATGTAGATTTTTTATGAAACTGAAAAATAAGTGAATGGTTCTTACTAGAGTACAAATGGGATTCATCTTGAGATAAAGCAGAGAACATATTTTGAAAGGGAAAATCATTATGGTTAAAAACGTGTCTTGATAGATATAATTTTCCATTTTGTGACAAACATTTAAACCTTTATGATTATTACTGTACCCAATGAATAAGCATTTTTTAAAGTGATATTGAAGTTGATGTTTATTTAATGGAGTCAGATAAGGGAAGGCAGAATAATTAAAGGGATGAGACATGCTGTAATTAGGTTTTCTTTTGAACAAAATTTCAAATGGTGTTTTATTTTTCAAAGGAGAGGAAGGCAGTCTATTTATGCTATAGGTGGTAGTATGGAAGGCATCCCACTAGAAATCTAAGGGCATTTTGGCTTAAGCAAGAAGAGTAAGGCCACCCTCAACAATTTGGCAATGTTTTCTTTCGAATTTTCCATTTTGTTATGAGGTATAAGGATAGCGGAACACGCGGAACACGTGGTGTATGCCATGTTCATTTAAGAAAGGTTTGAAAGATAAAAATTATCCCCCAAAATCTATATTAATAGATTTAATAGATGAGTCAACTTGTTTTTCTATTTGTAGTTTAAATTGTTTGAATATAGGAAGAGCCTCATTCTTTGTTTTAAGAGGAAAAATCCAACTAAACCTACTGAAATCATCAAGGAAGTTCATGTAGTATCAAAAGCCTTGTTTAGATGGAAGGAGTGCTGATCCCCATAGATCAGCATGTAAGATTTTAAGAGGTTTAAAAGTTTTTGAGTTTGAACTTGTGAATGGTAACTTATGACCTTTACCAAACTATCAGCAAGTGCAAAATGGAACACTCATTTTTTTAGTTTTTAGATTACAAGATCTAAGGACTTGAAACAAAGCTTTTTGTGAGGGGTGACCAAGTCTATTGTGCTATTCAACTATTTTTTTTTTCTAAACTAATAGATCTGTTAGTAAGATTGACTTGTGGTTGAGAGTTTTGTTCAAGGTGATACAACCCATCCTTACTCTTCCCTTGTAGCAGCTCCTTCTTTGAAGCTTTGTCCTTCACAACAAAAGAATTTGCATCAAACTCAACACAAACATTGTTATGTGTAGTAAGTTGTGAGACACTTAATAAATTTCTTGAAATTTTAGGTGAATGAATAACATTCTTGAGTAAAATTGGTCTACCATTTTTAGCTAGAACATTAGTTGTACCTATTTAATGTATAGGTAAAATTTTTCCATCTCCCACTGTTAGTTTTTCCTTAAAATTATACTTGTTCATTTGCTGCAATTGGCTAGTGTCATTTGTGACATGATGGATAGCACTAGTGTCAATACACCAAGCTTGGTTTGTCACGGTTTCTGGTGTAGCAACACAAGTTGCATAGGGTCTAGACTAATTTGTGGTGGTTTTGTTTGATTCGAGGACATTTCCTATATAATTAAAATCAGTTCTATAATAGCAAATCGAGGCTAGATTACCAATCTTCCCACATATCTTGCATATGGGCCTTGAATTCTATTGTCTACTTCCTCTGTCTCTTCTTCCTCTTGTGTTGCCTCTCTAGTTTCCTCTGGTCTTTTGAGTTTGAACAATGTTTGTAGTGGGAGTGCCAGTAATTGACAGATTTTCAAGGCATTAAGTTGCTCAATCCTGCTCTCAAATGTCAGTAAAGCAGCTGAAAACTCAACCCAAGAGATATCAGGCATAAAAGCGAGCTGAGTCATTATAGGCGTGTATTACGAATCTAAACCAGATAAAATTTGAGCAAATAAGTCTTTTAAGGGTAAAAAACTTCCTACTAATTGTAAATTGTCTGACAATGACTTCATC
This sequence comes from Biancaea sappan, assembly GCA_037074585.1. Classification (NCBI taxonomy): domain Eukaryota; kingdom Viridiplantae; phylum Streptophyta; class Magnoliopsida; order Fabales; family Fabaceae; genus Biancaea; species Biancaea sappan. The sequence goes on along the minus strand of CM073496.1, from coordinate 3,975,284 downwards.
TTCGCCAGATATTCTTCCATTTTCAAGGATCCTTTTCGGGTTCTTTGTAGTTTCCCCTTGAACCACAATTCTTTTGCTTTGATAACTATACTTGCCATCTGTTTTGCGCTAGACCAAAGATCTCTACTCATGCTGCAATTGATTGATTGACAAGCTATTTCAACATGATTGAACTATACAACCAACCCAAGAGCAATTGATCAGTGACCATCCACTCATCATATTTAGGATTTGGTTTAGCACCAGATGGCCCAACTACTATTGGTGTTGGCACAGATTGCTTCCATTAATGAAGCCCTAGAGTTTATTTCCTCTAATTACTGGCAGCATAGTTGATTTCCGGAGAAGAAAGTTGTTTCTGTCCAGTTTGAGAGGAGCAACCAAATTGAAGGAGTTTGAGAAATCTTTAGACCTGAGCCGGAGGCCGTAGAATTAAGAGATATATTTGTGGCAAGATGGAGTCCATGGTAGCGTTGAGTAGTGGGGCTCTGACACCAAATAAAGAAAATAGAGAGTTTGGATTTTAGGAATTTCAGCTCAGGTCTCTGAGTCTGAATGAATATCATTTATATTAGAGATCTACAGCTCACGTTTCTCATAATCATGTACAGGTGGCTAATGATCCATGAATCAAGGAACTATCTCCTAGAGTCTGTTATGTACAATTACTAAAGAATGTGAAGGAATTAACAGAATATACATGTGTGTACATATTGAAAACCACGTGAATATGAAAACTATCTTTGCTGCTGATGCATTAGTGAGTGATTTGTATTTATTGCTATTGCTTTTTTCTCATCAAAGGGAAGAATATATTTTAAAAATAAAAGAGTATATCGTGTAATTTTAAATATTTCAGAAAGATTAATATAAGCATTAAGAAATCATAAAACTCCCCAGTCTTGGGACAAAAAAGTATATACTCTGATTCTGAAAGGTTCCATATTATAGCCAAAATTAAATAAACAGGAAATTGGTTCCTCATATACTAATATTAATTTGCTTAATATTCTTTTTTTTTTTGGGTCACGATACTGAAGTGAATTTATTTATTTAACTTTTTTCGGGCTTTTATAAAGTGCTTTATCCAAGGAGTTCTCCACAAGCACAGAATCAGCACCCAGGGTCTTCCTCTCAATTTTTTCAAGATACAAGTAATTCTCTCTCTCTCTCTCTCTCTCTCTCTCTATATATATATATATATATATATAGATTAACATATAAATTAAAATAGGCAATAATCGGCATTACTCTAGCTAGAATTGTCACTATCACACTAACTTAAAAAATTTTTAAAATCCATGTCAATTATGAATTAAAATAGAACTAAAACTATACATCGATTTACGTAGTCCACACCTATATCTTATTAAACAACACCAATTTGAGCCACCATTTATTATAGAACTTTTGACCAAAACATCATGTTAGTCCCGCACAAATGTTTTATTTTTAATTTGGTCCCTTAAAGACTGATATGTTATCAATTCTATCCCTTATAGATTTTTATTTTCAATATATTTCCTTACAAATTGATATGTTATTAATTTAGTCTCTCACATATTTATATTTTCAATTTTGTCCCTTAGATTTATATGTTATCAATTTAATCCCTTTATAAAAAGTTATGACTAGCAAAAAAGGACTAAATTGATGATATATCAATTTGTGAGGGATCAAATTGAGAATTAAAAAAGTTAGGGACTAAATTAATAACAAATCAACCTATGAAGGACTAAATTAAGAATAAAATTTTTTAAGGGACTAAATTGGTAACATATCAATCTGTAAGGGATAAATTGAGAATGAAAATCTATGAATGACTAAAATTAAAAAAAAAAGGCATATGTGAGGAACCCAAATAAGATTTTAGTCTAGAACTTTCTTGCCGTTATTTACTAGAATAGATGAATAGTCATTCCATTGAGAAAAATAAAAATCTTTCGATATTTCATTTCCTAACACAATAAACGTATAAGTCCACTCACAATATTAAGTAATAATGATAACACCGAGTGAGTCTTTATTAATTAAGGAAATTAAGCAATTCCTTCTGGTGAATTAAATACTTCTCATGAAATATTTCAATTGACTATACTATAACATTATATTTATTAAAAGATGCATGGGTTGATTATATAATTCTTAAATATTTAACTTAAGTAAAAATAAAATTTAGTCATGTAAAAGGACTAATTTGTATTGAATCCATAAATTATATGAAGTAACTCTTTCACTATTTCAATTTTAAAGACTAAATAGTAACAAATATATCTTTAGGAAAATATTTGTATAATTACTCTATTCAATCGTTTTAAAATGATGGCATGACAACTAACTGAATTTAGGGGGCTTTTTAAAAGTTGTGGAAAGCATTTCATATTAGTCCATTGTTAATAGCTTATTAGAAATTAGTTAGGCCAAGATTTAGTAACTACTTTTAAATTTTTTTAATTAATTTTTAATAAAAATATGATAATTAATGTTTTTAGTTTGTCAAAAAGTTTGTCTACATAATATATTTTTCAACTAAAAATATCTTAAAACAAACACCCAATTAAATATATCTATATTATACACTAAAATTTATCATGAGAAATTCAATCAAATTATAAAAAAAGTAAATTTGCTCATTTCCGCTAAACTTAAACCACACACAAAAGCTAAAATATTACTACTCTGCTGTTAAGTTAGATAATTACTATAAATTCTTTCAAAAAAAGAAAGGAAAAGTATATTCTTTTACGATTTAACATCACATAATTATGTCTTTCAAATATTTTTTTTACATATTAATTTTTTATTATTGGATTTCAGGTTAGTTTTTGACTTGACTTTTTTTTATTTATTGTCCTATAACTACTTATATAAAAACATTTAAATTTATATATTAATGTGTAGAAATGTAATATGGAATTGATATATGATATGTAAAAAGATAAATATGATTTAATTAAGAGAAATATATAGTTAGATTACTAATATTAGAAAATATACTATAATAAATTTGTTTGATTAAAAATTGTAAAATATAATAATTTCATAATTATAAAAGGGAAGAATATATTTTAAAAATAGAAGAGAATGTCGTCTAATTTTAAATATTTCAAAAAGATTAATATAAGTATTAAGAAATTAGAAAATTCCCTAGTCTTAGGACAAAATCCTATATACTCTGATTCTGAAAGGTTCCATATTATAGGCATAATTAAATAAACAGGAAATTAGTTCCTCATATACTAATTTGCTTAATATTCTTTTTTTTTTCGTCACTGTACTGAAGGGAAGTTATTTATTTAACTTTCTTTGTGCTTTTATAAAGCACTTTATCCAATGAGTTCTCCACAAGCACAGAATCAGAATCCGGGGCCGCCTTCAGCTGCATTTAGGACGCCTTCCACTCAATTTTTGCAAGATACAAGTAACCTCTCTCTCTCTCTCTCTCTCTCTCTCTCTCTCTCTCTAGATTATCATATAAATTTATAAGTTAATTTCTGAATGTTTTCACTTTCCAATAATCAACGTTTCTCTAACTGGAATTGTCACTATCACACCAACTTAAAATATTTTGGTTAAAATATACTTGAAATCCTTATAATTTTATTAAAAAATGATGTTAGTCTCTATAGTTTGAAAATAATAAATTTAGTCTCTGTAATTTTCAAAATCATGAAATAGGTCCATCGGGTTAGTTTTTGGTTAATCAACCGTTAGTCAATGCTAACTAAAATTAATGCTGATGTTAGTATTAAAATATATGTTAACGATGACTGTGTACCACTTATGCAGACGTGGATTAGCCATGTGAACTCTCTAAAAAAAGTTTCAATTTATTCACCTAGGTCATTAATCAAAATTTTACTTTTATCCAATTTTCAACATAAACTCGTCTTCTACTTCGTCTAGGCCCCTAGTTTAAGAATATATTTTTTATTTGTCAAAATCATCTCTTACAAACTTTTCAGTTTGTTCACTTTAGTTCATATTCTTCACTTTCATGCTTTTTTTTCACTGTTTGGTCCTCCAAATTAGTCCATAATTTCATTTTTAGTCATGATATAATTTAATCTATCATTTATATCCAAAAACAATACAAGAACTGAATTAAAATTCAAATTTTAAAACTTACCTTTTATTCACTTAAGTGCTTAGTCAAAATTTTTCTTCTATCTAATTTTTTATATAAACTAGTCTTCTATTTCGTCTAGGTTTCTAGTTTAAGAATATTATTTTTTGTCAAAATATCCCCTACAAACTTTTTAGTTTATTCACTTTAGTCCTTGTTCTTAATTTTCATACTTTTTTCTCATGGTTTGGTCTTCCCAATTAGTCCATAATTTTATTTTTAGTCATAATATGATTAAATCTATCATTTCTTTTAAAAAAATACAATCTATCATTCATTCTATCATTCATTCTATCATTATACCTAAGTGAATAAAAGGTGAACTTTGCAACTTGAATTTTAATTCGTTTCTTGTATTGTTCTTAGGTATGAATGATAGATTGAATCATATCATAACTAAAAATGAAATTATGGACTGATTTGGAGGATCAAACAGTGAGAAAAAACATGTGAGTGAAAAATGGGACTAAAGTGAACAAACTAAAAAGTTTGTCAGAGATATTTTGAAAAAAAATATTCTTAAACTAGAGACCTAGACTAAGTAGAAGACTAGTTTATATCAACAATTGGATAAACGAAAAATTTTGACTAAGGACCTAAGTGAATAAAAGGTAAGTTTTGAAACTTCAATTTTAATTCATTTCTTGTATTTGTTTTTTGTAGAAATAATAAATTAAATCATATCATGACTAAAAATGAAATTATTGACTGATTTGAAGGACCGAACCATGAGAAAAATGAATGAAAGTAAAGAACAGTAGAACTGTCAAAACGAGCTCAACCCAGCAGGCTGGGCCTGTTTAACTCACTTTTAGTATTGGCCGAGTTTTGTAAAAAGAGGCCCTTTTTTCATTGGGTTTTTTAGGCCCAGCTCGTGTAACCCGCATGTTTTTATTCTCGGTTCGCATAACTTGGAGATAACCTGTTGATTTTTTTTATTTTTTATTTTCTGTAATTCTGGTTAATGTTAGACACATCCTTCAACTCAAGACTCCTCACTGTCCTTAACTACCAGTCCAGCAAGTAGGACTCAGCTAGGCATAGCTCAGTGGTGACTCACATAACAGTCGTGCCTCATAGTCACGCACTCGCGTAGCAGTCCTTACCGTCCGACATGCTCCTCGTAGTCCTCACCGTCTGGCATCCTCAGACCCTTGCAGTACTGGATTTGAAGATTTGGCTTCAACTCCAGCGACTTCTCTCCCTTCTTTCCGATGCAATCTTCATGAGGTGAGAGAGAGGATAGAGAGAGTGTTGGGAAAATTACGCAAAATTCTCCTTAAATCAGATTTGTAAAAAGCAAAATAACGGAATAATAACACAAAAAATTGATAACGGAGTTTGGCTAATACTGCCTACGTCTCCGGGCTGCTACAAATTTTTTTTTTGGAAGAGAAAAATATACAAGTGTTTACAAAACACTCACAACCCACAACCCAATTGCAGCCAAAAAAATTACTCTCAATTTTTCTCTCACAAAGCTTTTCTTTCTAAGCCTCTTTTCTCTCTTGGTTGTGTTGATATATATTTGAGATGTGGAAGATGCTCTATTTATAGAGCCATCCTTCCTCCAGTTCTCCTTCATTCATGATGCATCTGATGAAAGTTTTCACTTTCGATGCCTATAGATTTCCTGCCAAAACAAAATTTAGGTGCCTAACATCTTTTGAAAAAATTTCTCATGGGACCCACATGTCCCTTCCTTTCCACATAACAAATCTCTCACTTGAAGACTGATTTGAATCTGTCTTCACACTTAGATCATGCAGCAGCCTTCCTTGGACTATTATTCGAGTAGGCCAACTGAAGTTGAGCATAACTTCAGTTTGTTAATGGTCACTACCTTTGTTAACATATCAGTTGGATTCTTACTTCCTTGAATCTTCTTCAATGTTAGCACCTCATCCTCAAGCAGAGATCTAATGAAATGATAATGATGATCAATGTGCTTTATTCTAGAGTGAAATGCTAAATTCTTTGCTAGATGTATTGCACTTTGACTATCATTGTGCAAAACACTCTCTATTTGGATAAATCCTAGCTCTATTAACAACCGTTGAAGCCATACCAATTCTTTACTAGCTTCTGTTATTGCTATATACTCAGCCTCTGTGGTGGATAAAGCAACAATCTTCTGTATCTGTGACATCCAACTAACAGCTGTAGTTCCTACAGTGAATATGTAACCAATGGTACTTCTTCGGTGATCGGCATCACCTCCAAAATCTGCATCTACGTAGCCTTGTACTTTTAATTTACCTTTACCAAAGTGTAAACAATTTTTTGTGATGCCTCGTAGATACCTCAAAATCCACTTAACTGCTTCCCCATGAGCTTTTCTTGGATTTGACATAAACCTGCTATCAACTCCCACTGCATGGCCAATGTTTGGTCTCATACAGACCATTGCGTACATCAAACTTCCAATGGCTGAAGCATATGGAATCTTAGCCATAAGTTCTCTTTTTTCTTCCATCTGAGGAGACTGATCCTTAGATAGGTGAAAATGACTAACCAAAGGTGTGCTGACCGGCTTGGCATTGTTCATGTTGAATCTTTGCAAAACACGATTGATGTACTCTGTTTGAGATAATTGCAAAATTCCTCTTTGCTTATCTCTCGTGATTTGCATTCCAAGGATCTTCTTTGCTGGACCTAAGTCCTTCATGTCAAATTCTTTTGACAACTATTTCTTCAAGTTTCTGATCTCGTCCATATCTGAACCAGCTACTAACATATCATCGACATAAAGTAGCAAAATGATATAACTGGACTTATATATCTTGAAGAAGCGGCAGTGGTCGACATTGCACTTCTGGAAACCTTCCTTGTGCATAAAGCTGTCAACTTCCTATACCACTGTCTTGGAGCTTGTTTAAGGCCATACAAGCTCTTCTTCCATCTGCACACCATATTCTCCTTCCCTTTTTCTGAGAAACCTTCAGGTTGATGCATGTATATCTCCTCATCTAAGTCTCCGTGAAGAAATGTAGTCTTCACGTCCAACTGCTCAAGATAAAGCTCTTCAATGATAACAATACTTAACACGGTCCTGATAGTGTTGAGCTTCACAACTGGAGCAAAAATTTCAGTATGGTCAATTCCTTCTTTTTGCTGAAATCCTTTGACGACTAATCGAGCTTTGTATCTTTTAGAGCCATCATGTTCCTTCTTCACACGATACACCCATTTGTTGTAAAGTGCCTTCTTTCCTATGGGTAACTTAGCTAGTTCCCATGTCTAATTGGAGATCAAAGACTTCATCTCGTCTTTCATGGTAAGCTCCCACTTACTGGCATCCATGGTATGACATGCTTCCTCATAGCTTTCAGGCTCCCCTCCATCAGTTAGAAACATGTAGTCCATGTATTTCCTGTTAGGTACATGAGGCCGAGAAGACCTTCTTAATACAGGAGCTGGAGCAGGAGTTCATAGTGTGTCAGACTGTGGCTCGTTACTTTGTTCAGTTGATTCCTCTGACTGAGGATTCTCAACTATAGGACTTTCTGGGACATCTTCAACATCTACATACATTGGAACTATTCTGAGTTGCTGGCATCTGTGCTATGCTTGTCCTTGTACATCACTCTTTTGTTGAAAATCACATCTCTATTGCAGATTATCTTTTTGTTTTCATCATCCCAAAGGCGGTAACCAAACTCATCGTCACCATAGCTGATGAAAGTGCACTTCTTTGACTTGGGATCAAGTTTGTTCCTACCTTGATCACTGATGTGCACATATGCTACGCACCCAAAAACTTTAAGATGTGAGAGTTTTACCTCTTTTCTGCTCCATACATTTTCTGGTATTTTGTGCTCCAATGGTACCGATGGGCCTCGGTTGATCAAGTTAGTTGCTTTGTTGACTGCTTTTGCCCAGAATTGCTTTGGTAAGCCTGATTGCACACACGAGCTTCTAGCTCTTTCAGTCAACGTCCGATTCGTATGCTTAGCTAACCATTATGTTGAGGCGTACCTGGCACGATCCTCTCCATTCTGATTCCGTGATCATAGCAGAACTTTTTGAATCTGATGTCTTCATATTCACCACCATTGTTAGTTCTAAGCTTTTTGATCTTCAATCATGTCTCATTTTCTACTATGGCTTTCCATATCTTGAAAGTCTCAAATACTTCAGACTTATATTTCATAAAGTATACCCATGCCTTTCTAGAGTGATCATCGATAAAAGTCACGAAGTAGTGTTTCCCACCAATAGATGAGACATTTGTTGGACCCCAAACATCTGAGTGAACAAGCTTGAACCTTTGTTTCTTTGGAGTTCTTCCACTTGTCTGAAAGCTGACTCTTTTCTGTTTTCCAAGTATACAGTCTTCACACATGTCAATTTCTACTGACTGAAGACATGGTAATTTGCCTTTTGAGTGCATGATCTTCATCCCTTTCTCACTCATATGGCCTAGTCTCTGGTGCCATAGATTGAGATTTTCATTTACTCCAACTGCAATCAAATGACATGCCCTTGCTGTTTTGTAAAAAGTACTGCTTTTTATACCTTAAGCAATCGTCATTGCACCCTTTGAAATCTTCCAATTATCTCCGTGGAAGATTGTTGTGTAGCCTTCACTTGCCAACTAGCCCACAGAGATTAAGTTCTTTGTCAGGTCGGGAATATGTTTGACATTCTTCAATTCCCATACAAACCCATTTAACTTAATCTTCACTATACCTTTGCCGATAATCTCACAAGATTGTTCATTATGAAGATAAACTTTACCAAGGTTTCCGAGGACATAATTTTCAAAGAATTCTTTCTTTGAAGTAGCGTGAAAGGATGCTTCAGAGTCTAACACCCAAGACTCTTCCTTGCTCTCCAAAGAGCATATTAATGCATCATCTCCTCCTGAGGTGGAAGTAACATTTGCTTCATCCTTTGCCTCCTTATTCTTTGGTGCACTCTTGCACTGATTTTTGTAGTGCCCCGTCTTCCCATAATTCTAACACTCGATAGTCTTCGAGCTGCAGGCCTTACGATGATTTTTGGACTTAGACTTCCTGTCCTTCGATTTACTATGTCCATTTTCTCTAGTTGAATTTCTTCCCCTTGACTCTGTATGTAATACTAAACAGGTTGATGATTCACTCGACTCTCTTCGTCGGATCTCTTCACTAAGAACCAAATCACATACATCATCAAATTTCAACTTATTGTTCCTTGATGAGCTACTCACAGTCGTGACAGTAGCATTCCAACTTTCTGATAGGGAAGACAAAAGTATCAATGCTTATATTTCATCATCAAACTTGATTCCAACTGAACTCAACTGGGTTGTGACTGTATTAAGTTCATTGAGATGTTGAGCTACTGATGCACCTTCTGTCATCCGTAAATTAAATAACCTCCTCATCAAATAAACTTTATTTAAGGCTGACGACTTTTCATACATACTAGAAAGAGCCACTATAAGACCCATCGTGGTCTTTTCCTTTGCTATATTAAAAGCAACGTTGCGTGATAATGTCAATCGAATAACTCCGAGGGCTTGCTTGTCAAGAAAAGCCCAATCTGTATCTTTCATGCCTTCTGGCTTTATTCACGATAGAGGTTGATATAGCTCCTTTTGGTACAGATAATCTTCGATCTGCATTTTCCAAAAACCAAAGTCTGCATCATTGAACTTCTCAATTTTCACCTTTCCTTCGTCTGTAGCCATCGCTTCCACTCGAATCTGATTTCCTTTGGATCGTTTCTGACAATTCCTGCAAACCACCGTATAGTGGAATACCACTGTGGATAAATTGGTACCACTGACCAAATTTCACTATTCACAAAAGTTACTATTCATGTGAATAGTGATCTTGTAGAAAAACTGACAAAATTCACAACCAGAGCTTTGATACTAGTTGTTGGGAAAATTATGCAAAATTCTCCTTAAATCAGATTTGTGTAAAGCAAAATAGTGGAATAATAACACACAAAATTGATAACGGAGTTCGGCTAATACTGCCTACATCTCCGGGTTGTTGCAGATTTTTTTTTTGGAAGAGAAAAATATACAAGTGTTTACAAAACACTTACAATCCACAACCCAATTGCACCCAAAAAAATTACTCTCAATTTTTGTGTCACAAAGCTTTTCTCTCTAAGCCTCTTTTCTCTCTTGGTTGTGTTGATATATATTTGAGATGTGGAAGATGCTCTATTTATAGAGCCATCCTTCCTCCAGTTCTCCTTCATTCACGATGCACCTGATGAAAGGTTTCTTCTTCACTTTTGAAGCCTACAGATTTCCTGCCAAAACAAAATTTAGGTGCCTAACATCTTTTGAAAAAATTTCTCATGGGACCCACATGTCCCTTCCTTTCCACCTAACAGAGAGAGGGAGGCAAAAGCTAGGAAAATGAAAATGTTGTGTGGGTTGTCTTTTCATTGACTCACCCTCCCACTATCCCATTCCCAATGCAAGTTTTTATGTGATTTTGTTGCCATTATTCAATCCTCCCTTTTCCTCTGCGACAAATAATAAATTACATTCTTAAAGTCTAGAGCAAGGCAGTCAAACTCGAGAGTTTACCTCGACTCAGAGAAGTAGGAGTAAACTTGGATCGTAAACTCGAATCGTAAACTCGTAAGAGTTTACATATACCCTCCCTAGCAATATATATATATATATATAGACTTCTAACACTATAACACATAAAGTCATAAACAATTACAAATACTTAAACTAACATAAGAAAAAACATATGCTAGTTACAATATGCTATATTCATTAGATATCAAGATGCTCATTCTCCTTAAAAGTGAAATAATTAAGAACAATCATTGATTCAATATATAAACAGACAATAAAACTCACAAAACTAGACATTACAAGTAGGTTGCTGAAAGCAAGTACAAAGAAAAAAAAAAGCATAAGGACCTATTTAAATTTTTTTCTTCAAATAGGTTGCTGAAAGCAAGTACAAAGAAAAAAAAGAAGAAAGGGTTAGTAGTTGTTGGATCAAGAGAAAAACAGAGAAATCGGTTCTGCTATTTAATAGATGATTAGAATAGATGAATAGTCATTTCATTGAAAAAAAAAAGAAAAAAAAAACAAATCCTTTCGATATTTCATTTTCACTATATTAAGTAATAATAAGAATACCTAGTGAATCTGTATCAATCAGGAAATTAAGCAATTCCTTCAGGTGAAAATAAATACGACCACATATAATTAAATACTTCTCATGAAATATTTCAATTGACTATACTATAACATTTTATTTATTAAACGATGCATGGGTTGATTATATAATTCTTAAATATTAAACTTACATAATTTAATTCCTGGATATCTTGAACTCCATACACTTTGTATTGAATTGGTCTCTCAAAGAAAAGTAAAAATAAAATTTAGTCATACAAAAGGACTAATTTGTATTAAATCCATAAATTATAGCAAGTAACTTTCACTACTTAAATTTTAAATACTAAATAGTAACAAATATATCTTTAGGAAAAAAAATTATATAATTACTCTAGTCAATCGTTTTAAAATGACGGCATGACAACAAACTGAATTTAGGGGGCTTTTTAAAAGTTGTCGAAAACATTTCATATTAGTCCATTCTTAATAGCTTATTGGAAATTAGTTAGTCCAAGATTTAGTAACTGCTTTTAGATTTTTTTTATTAATTTTGAATAAAAATATGATAATTAATTTTTTTAGTTTCTCAAAATGTTTGTCTACATGATATATATTTTCAACTAAAAAAATCCTAAAACAAACACCCAATTAAATATATCTATATTATACTCTAAAATTTATCATGAGAAATTCAAGCAAATTATTATTTTTTTAAAAAGTAAATCTACTCATTTCCGCTAAACTTAAACCAAAAGCCAAAAAATTACTACTCTGCTGTTAAGTTAGATAATTACTATAAATTCTTTCCAAAAAAAGGACAAGTGTATTCTTTTACGATTTAACATCACATAATTATGTCTTTCAAATATAATTTTTATATATTATATTTTTATTAAAAATTGATCAAAAATACAAAAAGAAAAAAATTTTCATATAAACTTGTGTTAAAAATTACTATAAAAATTAAAATCAAATTACATATTTAAAAAAAAGAATACATATTATTGATTTAGTTTTTAAAATATTTAATTATCTCAATTTAGTCTTTAAAAGATTAAATATTTTAATTTAAGCTTAAAAAAATTATATTTGATTTAATTTGGTCTTTTATATTGCTAAATTACAAAATCTATCTATAGCAAATTTTAAATTTTTTGTTATTGTCAAAAGTCACTTTAACAAATAGAGTAATGAAATCGAGATAAATATAATATTTCAAAAATTAAATTAAACTACGTGTGATTTCAAAAATTAAATTGAAATAACTGGGAGATTAAATAAGTAATGTAGTGTCTAAAAAACAAATTGAGTTGATGTCCCATTGTTTCAGGAGAGGCGAGAGACAATTACCTCAAGTTTTGTGTGCCCCTTTACAAGTATGCACTGGAAGGCAATTGGGCCTTGGCTAAGCCCATGTTGGAGGGTGACCTAACGCTGCTGAACGCTGCCATAGCAAAGGGACATCTCACTGTACTGCATGTAGCAGCAGGAGCCAACAATGTGGAGTTTGTGAGGGAGCTTGTGAAACTGATGGATGATAATAAGAGTGACTTGGCATTACAGGACTACAAGGGCAACACTGCCTTCTGCTTTGCTGCTGCAGTGGGGAACAAGCACATTGCTCAGATAATGCTGGACAAGAATCCATTGTTGCCAACAATCAGAGGAGGGGGCGGCCTCACTCCTCTTCATTTTGCTGCGATACAAGGAAGGGCTGACATGGCACGGTTTCTATACGGCATAAGTGATATCAGAAGATTTGATGAAGCTGAACGGAGCAAGTTATTCCTCACTTGTATAGACATTGGTATCTATGGTAAGTATGTTGCTTATTTTGTTTGCATGTTGTGTTATCTTTCAAGCACCAACACTACCACAACACATTGCTGATATGTGTACGGGAAATGCCAAATTTTAAAGTGACAAGAAAAATAAAATGAGAGATATTAAATCTTCTTGAAAAGATAATTAAAAAATTTAACACACACACAGACACACACATACACACATACATATATATATATATTGCACTGTATTTTTGAAGAGTAAATTATTAATTTAGATTTTAAAATATTATGGTTGTCCCAACTTATTCTCTAAATAATCAAACTTTTCAATTTAGTCTTTAAAAGATTATATTTGACTATTCTTTGTCCTTCAATTTGTTAAATGATTTTCTAATGACAAAAAATTTAAGATTTAATAATGATAAATTTTATTATTTGGAATAGTGATTGAAGAAAGAACTTAATGCATTCAATATTATTCACATTTGAAATACAACTGAGAGAGTATTTATAGAAATAAAAGAAACTAATGAATATAATAGAAAAACCAAAACAAATCGATCTTAACATATTCTAATAGAATATGACGAGTTGTTATTTAACTAACAATCTATCTTATTATTCTAACACTTTCCTTGAAAAACAACTACTGTTTCATCTATCACTTTCCATGAACTGTGAATACTATCGCAGCTTCCTGATGCCTCTTGTGAAATAGGAATTGAACTTCCTTTCAAGCTTTGAGTTTGACCTCTAACCTCTAAATTAGGAACAAACTCTTTAAACTTGGAACTAGAGATAGGTTTTGTCATGTCATTGCTATTTGAAAAATAGAAGGAATTTGATTAACTTGTAGTTGTTTATTGATCACTTTCTCCCTTTCAAAGTGAATATCCAATTCCACAAGCTTAGTGCAAGCATGAAGAATAAGGTTAGTAGACATAAGTACAACACCTCAATTATCACAGAAAACCTGAGAAGTGTTAGGAGTGTCACCTCCTTTGACATGCAATTCTCTAAGCAAAGAAGTTAACCAGGACACTTCTGTCACAACATGTGTGCTAAATTCTTGTACTTAGTTTCAGTGGAGGACCCTGAGACCACTTGTTATTTCTTTGTTGCCAAAATTTGAACCCAAATACACACAATATCTGGTGGTACTTCTTCTGTCATCGGAATCTGAGCCCAATCTGCATCACAATATCATTTGAGAAGAGGAAACATTAAGATGAAGACCATGATCCAAGGTCCCTGCAAAATACCTCAAGGTTCTTTTAACTAATTTTCAAAGTGGCTCAAGGGGATTTTGTGGAAATTGAAAAGAATTTGTTGACAACAAAGGTAATTTCTAGCCTAGTGATGGTAATATGCTGAAGTGCACCAACCACAAACTTATACACCTAGAGGTCAACAACAGGATCACCTATAAACTTTGACAACTTAGTGCTACCTACCATATGAGAGCTAATACTCTTTACTTGCACCATATTTGCTTTCTACAACAGATCTCTAATATATTTAGTCTTAGTGAGTAACAAGCTTCCATCAAAAAGTTCCTTGGCTTCAATTCCCAAAAATTAGTTTAGAGGACCCAGATCTTTAAGGGAGAACTTTTCTGATGTTGAGAAATAAGATGAGGGATTTTATTGGATACGGAACTAGTGATAAGAATATAATCTACACATGAAGGACATAAGTAGTATGACTAGGAGTGATTCTAATAAAAAGAGAGTGATCAAACCTACTATAGTTGAAGCCCAATTTGAATAAAGTCCCCCTCAATTTGTCAAACTAGGCTCTTAGGGCTTATTTAAGGCCATAGTGAGCCTTGTGTAGCTTGTAAACAAGGTTCTTATTAGCATGTTTAAAGCTAACAGATTGTTGCATATTCACCTCTTATGTAAGAAAACTATTTAAAACTGTATTGTCAACATCAATTTGATCTAAGTGCCATTTGTTTTCCAAGGTAAGACTCAGAATCACTCTTGCTGAAGGTTTAATTATAGTCAAATCTGTTTTGAGAGAAACCTTTAGCAACCAACCTTTCTTTATACTTTTTGATTCATCCACTTTTCTTTTATTATAAACATTTACTTGCACCCCACTACTTTCCTTCCTTTTGGTAACTCAACAAAGGATCAGGTGCTATTTTACTGCAAAGCATTATATTATTGAATCATAGCTTCTTTCTAACAAGATTGTTTGAGTGCCTCATGAGGTGATACAAGTGTTGAGTGAGTTAAGTAAACTTTTAGTTTTAAAACTCCTGCCTTAGCCCTTGTGATCATAGGATGAGTAGATTTGCTAGGAGGTATGGCATTTTGATTTTCATAAACACTTGGTTTAGCTACATTAGCAGTAGGAACGATGTGCGTAATAGCCATAGGTGAGGTTCTAGCATTATTTATAACAGGAGTAAATTGTGCAACAGTCATAGGAGACCATCTATCACTCACTGGTACACTTGAATTGCTAAGAATACATGCACTTGCATAGTCTTTAGTGGGCACAAACACAATATTGCAATTATCAAAATATTGGTCATTCAAGGAAGGATAAATAGGAGGTTTGGCTAAAGAGAAAATACATATTTGAGACAATAGAGGTTGACTTTTGAAAAAAGGGTTTTATAAGGAAAAGTAAACTCATCAAATGTGACATTTCTAGAGATATACAACTTTCCAAAGGATCAAGGCATTTGAATCATTTATGAACAAGGTTGTAACCAATAAAGACATAATGGATAGATTTGAAATCAAATATGTGTTTGTTATAAGCCGAGTTAAAAGAAAACGAGAACATCCAAAAGTTTTGAGAGTTTTCTAATCTGGTTTAACTGTAAAAAAAAGTTTCAAGATGTGATTTATTGTTAAGGTTTGAATTAGGCAATCTGCTAATGATAAAGCTCATGGTTCTAGATTTTTCATCCCAAAATTTCAAAGGAAGAGAGGTTTGAGCAAGAAAAGTTAGTTCTATTTCTATGATATGTCTATGTTTGTGTTTTGCCAAGCCATTTTGTTGATGTGCGTAAGGGCAACTCCTTCTCTAAATGATGCCTCGAGAACTTAGATAGTTAGTGAATGACCTGAATTCCCCTCCCCAATCATTTTGAATAGCGTTAATTTTGGAATTTAATTGAAGCTCAACCATAGCTTTAAACTGAAGAAAAACATAATAGGCATCAGATTTGTGCTTTAACAAATAAAGCCAAGTGAATCTAGAAAAAGAATATATGAAATGGATATAATATGTATAACCATTATGAGATTGGATGGGAGCATGACCCTATACATCAATGTGAATGAGCTCAAGGGTTGAGTATAAACAGTATGAGAGGCACTAAAACGTAATTGATGAGCCTTTCTTATACAACAAGTAGAATAGAAAGTAGAAAATTCTTTATTCTTCAAAATTGTCACGACCTACAAACTGGGAATGTGACCAGCATGAGTCTAACGATAAACTACTCAGAATCATAAGCCTAAATTTGATCTGACTAGCCTAAATCATTGTATTTCACATCTCATTAAAAACATTTAACTTTTAAGAAAATTGAAATTCCCAAGAAAGAGATACATGATTTATTTAACAACATTTTTCATTGACATCCCCTAAGATTTCATTTACAAGTACACTGACCCAAAACAAGGGAGCTATATGAGAGGTACTCGTTACTCCTCAAACGGATACTCTTCTCATGTAAAGCAAAACCTCGACCAAGAAATGACAACGGAGTCGAACCAATTATGCAGCCTCTGACATTACCTGAAACTGTAGGGGTGTGAGTTGAATACTCCGTGAGAAAGTTCTACCCTATCACTAGCTAATAACAACAATATGGGTAACTCAGGAAGGATAAAAAAAGGCATAATTATATTTATTTACATATACACACAATCATTCCACAATAAGATAAATCCAGTTATGGAATGTACCATGATTATACACAAAAGCATCATGGTCCTTGGACAAAGATTCTTCAACATTGGTAATTTAAAGTTGTTTTAGAGAAAACATAATTGCTCACAAGGTCAAACGAGTTTATAGCAATATTCATACCTTTCATCGTAATCAACATCAAATATAATTCATGTAATATCTAAACATATGAGAGCAAGAGTAAATGCAAAATCATCATGAGTGTCTAAAAACATAATTCTCTCACATCAGTCTCCCTAGCATTTATTGACCATCGATGGCATGAAAAATCCCCCTTATCCTCCACATCGTGTGCATGATCCCATGAGGCCTTAGTGGTGGCCATCATCCATCCTTATTCTACCATAAATTCTCGCCTTCTCACCCTCACATCATGAATACGCATGTATCTTTTACATATGATCAAGTCAATCAACTTATAAGAATGAGATAAAATGTTTTGCTTGCATAAAACACTCATAAACAAATGCATCGTAAGCATAGAAGCACAATCCATGAGAAACAACTAGCCATACTAGCATTGTAGAAGGTAAATTGTTCAACGATCGGTCAATTAATCCTAAGCAACTCATGATCGCAAAAGCATGGACCTCCCCTATGCCCCCACTCGTGCTTATGACACCATGAAACCAAGGACAATGAAGCTAATCCATTGTACATAACGCACAATGCAAACAATTGCATACAATTACACATGCGCAAGCCAAATTTACCAATTTAAAAAAATATGTCATCTACAACACGAGTACTTCAGTAAATATGTAACTCAATCAATACTAAACATTCAATCTCTAGCATTCAATTTTGATATTGAACAACAAAACAATTATATCTTCCTCCATAGTATCACATATTCGAAGGGCATTTCATATTCACATATTATCAAGTCAAAAGAATGCAAACACACTATAATATTATAATATCATGAAGTTTCCGTAAGAGAGGAAATCATCTCCCTTTCTAAACTTTGATAATGATACCATGCTTAAATTTAAGGGGTACTCTTAAATTTTGTTTTCAAAAAATGTAAGATCTAGGATTTCATATGCATTTACATTGGAACTTACACACTCTTTATTCATATTTACAAATGGTCAACACCTTCTTATTCAAACATCTTGTACCATTCATTACCACACAACAATTCAAACATGAACATATGTTTGCGTCATTATTTGTAACATTCAAATATTCTAATAAAGTAGCATTTACAGGAATATACAATTCAAGATTTGTTCATTTATGAATATTCAAGCGCGACCAATCCTTCTTAGGTATATGCTCACCACGGGCCCAGTAATATGACACTACACGTAGGGAGACATTGCATACTTTCCTACTTGTGAAGCTTAAAATGTAATCATACCTTGAGTTCTTCCTTCCTTTTGATTCGGTCGCACAAAACATGACATATCTGAGTATACTATTGCATCAAATTTCATGAGACTCTATCTTGATAGGGGTGGTGGTTTATATGTATCAACATGTGAACTTCTCATAACATAACCAACTAAATATAGGATAGAAGATTCCTTACTTTAGCTTGAGATACTCTTACCAGTCCTCTTTGGTTGAAGTTAGAGAACAAGCCTCCGAGGTGGCGAAAAGGAATCCAAGATATTACCCAACACCTAAGGGATCAAGAAATAAGGGAACAAATATGAAATCCAATACTTTAATGAAGGACCAATTGGTGGCGCCTTGGGTGCCACTTTGGTACCCCTGGCACCACCCTTAGGTGCTCTCGAGTAAGACCAAAGCATGTGGCACTTGGGCACCCATGTTAATGCCTAGGCGCCATGCCATGGTAGCCATAGTTTACTACCTAGGCCAAGGCGTCTTGGGAGCTAGGGCTGGCACCTATGGCTAGGCAACCCCGGGCTATAAAAGAGCAAAGCGCCCAATAATCCCAAACTCACTCTTTTTGGTTCGAAAACTTCAAAGATCATTCTTGGGTGTTTAGGGGTTATTAAAGTGAATAACAATCAGCCTAAAAACACATAAAACAATCCTAAATATCAACAATTCCATTTTCACATTGGTACCTCCTAAAATCACCCAACATTCCAATAATTATGACACCTGACAATAGGAGCCTTTCTAAGTAAATTTGCAAGTACATAATCTCAGAGAAAGAAAAGAAGAAGAAAAGGTTGAGATGCCTCCCATCCCACTGTGAAAGCTCACCCAAAGATTCATCAGTCAACCTTGGGTTTCTACTACTCAAGAGTGGGGAAGAGGGGGAGAAAAGGAGAAGGAATTTCCACCTACAATATTCTAAAGCTTGCCTTTAATATCCCTTAAGCATGGTTGGCCGTGGGTTGAAGAAGAAGCACAAGGATGCTAGGTAGAGAGAGCATGCATTAGAGGAGAATGAAGGAGGGAGTAGGGTTTGAGAAAATATATAATAATGAACTTCAAGATCACCAATGTGCTATCCTTGGTAACTTAAAGGATTCAAGAGAGTTTCGTAATTTCCTTCAAATGGTCTGGGTCAAAACCATATCTTAGCTACATTACCACTCATGTGTCAAATTTTTCCATCCCATAACACATTTCCATAAAAAAATTTGAAATATTAGATTTATTCACTTTAGTCCCTTTCTGTGTCCTTACACAACTATGGCCCCACGTCCCTCATATTCGTGTTCCCACCATCCATAACTTAACCTCTCTAGGTCTAATCCTCCTCAAGGATTCTTATTTGACTCTTCCTCAAGACTAACTGATGCTTTCTATTCTTTTCAGTTTGGTCCCTATGGAGTATTCTCGACTCCTACCCTTGCATTTCCTTATTCGGTCATGGTTTTGTTTGGCCGCATGCATATGTTAAAATACTCATTTTGATTTTGGGACCCTTATACCTCCTCAAGCACCCATCAACATCAAGAAAATTTCGCCCTCACAAAAATTCATACTTTTTAACCACAATGTAATACCTAGTGTATTACATACAACATTGCATGATTGTAAAGCAATTCTAAGAACAACATTGGAGGGATGACCAAGCCTGTAATGCCACAAGGCATAATTATTTACAATAAAATTCAAAGAACTATCAGTACTAGAATTGTGATTGCAAGATTGATTTGAAATAGTGAAAGTAGAGGCTAATGCTTAAGGAGAAAAATGAGAACTCAAGTAGTTGCTTTTATCCATAGGAAAGATATCAAACACTTACAGATCTTCTTTAATTTTGCCTTAAAGAATTATTTTGTTGGTAGCATGTTCTTTCCCAAAGCAAAGATTAGGGTGGAATTCAAAATAGACGGAATTGTCTTTGGCAAATGTAGAAACACTCGAAAGAATTTTAGTAATATCAAACAAAGGTTTCAAATTTGAATAACCAATGTAGTGAATTCACAAACATGTTCCATCACTAACATGAACCTTCTCATCACCAAAATAAAGAGATTTCTACAAGAGATTTCCTTCATCATAAGTAATATGATTGCTACCTTTAGAATAAAGATACCATTTTTGATCTATCACAAAATCAAATGTTGCTAGGAGCTGGTACTTGTGGCTTTGCTAAGATGGTATGAGACTGAGACTAAGTTTTCTAGGACATTTTGATAATTGGCAATGCTCATTTGGTAGTTTGAGTCATGTTTATAGTAGCCTGAGAAGCTATATGGCTAGTTTTGCCACATACTTGACAGAAAATCTTGGATCTATCTTGACTAGATCAACCTCCTCTGCCTCTTCTTCCACCATGAAAATTAGTTGAAAAACTTCCTCTAGTGTTATAACTTTGATTCTTTCCTCCTGCATTGATCTTTGATTGAGTTTGTGTTAAGTGAGCAACTATAGGATCAGATGACTTATGCTTCCTATGCTAGCAAAAGAATCTGCATTTTTGCTGTTGAATAATGTTCCAATATGGTTGAAATAAAAGCGAAAAAGGTGTCACAGTCATCAGAAATACTATAAAAAATTGCTTCTATATGATCACTTTTGATATTGGATATCCTATAGCTATCAGTGCATCTACTGCAACTTCCACTTTAAGAAGCCATTCATTCATACTCATGGAACCATTCTTGGTGTTACAAAGTTGTGATTTTAATTGTCTAATCTTAGCCTAAGTTTGAGATTTAAAAAAAGGCCATAATTCTTTCCCATACTTGAACTGAGGTACTGCAACCAACGACGCGAGTAAGCATTGAATTGGTCATGGATGACAAAAGCCAAGATAGCAATATCTTATCCTATCATTGCGAAGCCAAAAAATCACCACTTATCTTTCCTATCCTTTCATCTTCTTCATTGCTATACTTAAGAGGTTTTCTTGTATCTTTCTCAAGGAATATCTCTAATTTGTATCAAAGAATTGTTGCATGTCTTTGCTGTTTCCACAAAAGAAAATTAGTGTTATCTAGTTGTACGAAGATCTGGTGAATGAACAAGTTAAACTCATTCTTCTAATTAGAGGGCTAAGATACTTGAGGAGCTTGAGAACAAACAAAAGGATCAGTGAAAACACACTCCATTAGAGAAGAGATGCTATTGAAGAAAGAAAAGAATGTATTCAATATTATTCACACTTGCAATACAACTGAAAAAGAGCATTTATAGAAATAAATGAAACTAACGAGTATAACCAAAAAAAAAACCCAAAAACAAATTGATCTTAACAGATTCTAATAGTATATGATAGGTTGTTATTTAGCTAACAATCTATCATATTATTCTAACATGATTTAACAATGAAAATGATCAAATTTAGATGAATGCGATTTTAGGAACTGCAAGGGGACACTTGATATATCTTTGAAGGACCAAATTAAGATCATCGTAATATTGCAGGAACTAAATTAGTAATAACTCTTTTTTAAATTTGACATGTCAATATGCTTACCTTGTGTGTCATGTGTGTCTGTATCAATATTTATGCATGAATATTGTGATGTGTCAGCTATAATAAAGCTAGGAATTGTGACAAGATTTAGAGTGTGCATGTATAATTAAGAGTGTCATATTATGTTTAATACAAGTATCTTGCACTAGTTAAACTTGGGCACAACTTATTCTACAAAATGTATGTGCTTTGTGTGTGTGTGTGAATATATATATATATATATATATATCTCACCAAAACTGGATGATGAGATTTCTTCCAGCACTTGCAAGTCTAAATAGTTTCAAGAATTTTATAGATTTAGCGTTGAAAATGTTGAAAGTTTCGCCAACGCTAGCTTTAGCAAAGGATGAAGATGAGCAGACAGGTTTGCATATCTTGGCTCAGAAGCCTTTATATTTTGGAAGTCATAGTCCTGCACAACCAAGCAAACTCAAGAAGACAGGTAATATTTATGCCTTATAGATTTAATAGTTATTCCTTGGAATATATTTGAGTCGAAAAGAATGCATAAGAGGAAAAAAAACAAAAATAAATTGCCTCATTCAATTTTTCTTTCCAAAATTCCAAAGAATCACCCCTCAACTTAAAGAAATACGTGCAATAAATCTCCTTAAACTTTTGTGTGTTGACTGTTTTATCCAAAGTCAATCCCACTTATCTATACAAGCGTGGAAGACTAAATCAGTATAAACAAAAAAAAAGTACATTTGATCTATCATTTCAAATGAGAAATTAAGGAATCCTTTTTGTCATGTTTTTCTTACATTTTTGCAACAAAAAATTCCCTTTGGATGATAAATTTCATGCATTTTTTTTAATTAAATTGACATCTTCAACTAAAATGTACAAATAGTGTAAGGGTTTTGACCTAAAAAAAAAAGTCGTGGGGTATGCTGAACAAAATTGAAAGTTTAAGGGGCTTTCTTTTGCCAATTTTTAAATTTGAGAAGTACACTGCGCAAACCCCTAAATTGAGGAGGAGTTTTTTGCATTTTACCTTCTTTTTTTAATATGTTAGAATCATCCAATTAAAGGAATAAATTTTGTGAGTTCATTTATGTTTTTTGGTTTTGTTCATCCAAGTTGTGAAATTATGTGTTTTAGGTATGAAGCATAGTCTATCTCCTGCTCTTCGTCTTGTTGAGCGCCTTTGGGAAGGAATTCTCCAGTCAGTTGACTCAGAGTCAGAGATAAGAATAATCATAAGTGAACCATCACTGCTATTATTTGATGCTGCAGAGGTTGGGAATTTTGACTTTCTAGCTGTGCTTATGCGCTCTTACCCTGATTTGATGTGGGAGCTAGACACAAGATATCGAAGTATAATTCATATTGCTGTTTTGCATCGCCATGCAAGCATCTTCAATCTCATACGCGATATTAGTTCAAACAAAGATATCTTATTGAAATACAAGGACAGTGATAATGGAAACAACTTATTGCATATGGCTGCAAAGTTAGGACCACCGGATCGGCTTGAGTTAGTCTCTGGAGCAGCTTTTCAAATGAAACTTGAGCTATTATGGTTTGAGGTATGTCTCCTTTACCTTATAGTGTTTTGAATAAATTATTTTCTCCCTCAAAAATTCCACTTATCTTAGTTTGATTTTTAAAAGATCAAACGTCTTAATTTAGTACTCAATAGGTTGTATTTGTCTTAATGTCATCCTTATATTAGCCAAAATAGTTTCTGGTAATGAAGATTTTGAGGTCTAACAATGATAAATTTTGAGATTTAGACACAAAAAAGATCAAAATGAGACAAATATAATCCTTAAGAAATCAAATTGAGGCACCTACTCTTTTAACTTACAAAATGAAATATCTAGTTTCTTTGGTACATTATAAATTAAAATTGAAGAAAACTCTGTTTTAGTCTTGGATAGATATGCAAATTTTTAATTTGGTCATTTAGTAAATATTTCTTTTAATTTAGTCCATCAATTATATTTATTTTCTTGTAATATTATCCTTTTATCCCATCTTCATCTAAATTTTAGCACCAAATTTAGCAGCCGGCTAACTTGAATGTCAAATTTGATTCACATAATGCTAATAAACAAATAATTTCCAGGTCAACAGATTGTTAGATTTGTTATTAAATTTTCGATGAAGATAACAGAGAGAGTAAAAATACAATCGGTCCTTAGCTATAAGATATAATCCTTATCATTTGGTTCTTAAAATTTATACATTGAACGAGTTAATACAAATTAATTTTTCTATAAGACCAAATTGTACATATACTTATCTTTAAGATCCTAACTCAATATATAATAATGTTTCATGAACTCATAACATTCAAACATTAAAGAGTAGAGAACAAAATTTTTAGAGACTAAATAATCAATCAATCTGTCTTTTAGAGAGTAAATTGTTAATATAGTTAATGGTGACATTACAAGTGTGTATAATTTTTTTTTTTAAAAAAAGGAATGATTTGTGGACGATCCAATTAAAAGTGTCCACCTATGTGTTTCTGTTAAAAAGCCTAGAAGACAAATAGTTTGCTCATGTCTCTTGACATAGATTTGGTAATACATTGCGAAAGTGATATAATAAGCCTTTCTACAAATAGACATCAGCAGTCATTACAATGACTAGGCAATCTAACGCTAACCAAAAAAAAAAAAATGCGCCATATTATGAGAAATTATGACAAGTGCTTTAATTATTTATGGTTTTGGTTCCTTGATTCCCAAGAATCGGTCAATACATAATGTGTCTCTCGTACCCCCTACTAACTTCTAAAGAACTCTTTGACAATATAGGAGGTAAGGAAGATTCTACCACCATCATATATGAAGATGAAAAACAACGAAGGTATAACACCTCATGCATTATTCACTAGGGAGCATGCAAAACTACGAGAAGAGGCAGAGTCTTGGATGTTGAGGACAGCTGACTCTGGTATGGTTGTTTCCACTCTTATTGCCACTGGAGTGTTCACTGCAGCATTCAGTGTTCCAGGTGGTAACAACGACGATACAGGAACTCCAAATTACTGGAGGAAACCGTCATTTCATATGTTTGCAATATCAGATGCTATTGCAATGATCTCATCTTCAGCCTCCATATTGATCTTTCTGTCTCTCCGCCTTTCACGTTATGCCGAGTCTGACTTCTTCAAGTCTCTACCCTCAAAGTTGATATTTGGGTTGGTAACACTTTTCATCTCCATAACAAGCATGATGGTAGCTTTTAGCAGTGCCTTCTTCATATCATATTATCATGGCTTGAAGTGGGTTCCTTGGTTCATCGCAGTCCTTTCATTCTTGCCAATACTTGTATTTTTGTTTCTACAATTTCAGCTATTGTTTGATATATTTTACTCAATTTATTACCTAGGGTCTCTGTTCCGGCCAAGCAAACATATGCTTTATTAGACAAAGTAGAGGGTTGTATTTATACTCTGTTTACTTCGGTTGTAATATATATATATATATATATTATTCAGCTTTTCATTTGGGAATGTGTTTGTTTAATTAGCAGCATGTTTATGCTCAGGACCGGCTCATTCATCTTATCATTGGATATTAAGTATTAGGTATATGGGTACCAAGAACTAATTTAAAATATCCAATGTCTATTATCAAATGATTTTTTTGGGTACTTCGAGTATTTTTTGGATATGTACGATTAGAAGTGTTTTTTTTTTGGCGTCCAGATAAGATGGAGGTATTGAATTTTGAATGAATA
Source organism: Biancaea sappan (assembly GCA_037074585.1). Lineage (NCBI taxonomy): Eukaryota > Viridiplantae > Streptophyta > Magnoliopsida > Fabales > Fabaceae > Biancaea > Biancaea sappan. The sequence continues at coordinate 3,949,776 of CM073496.1, read as the reverse complement.
TAAATATAAATAATTTGCAATTATCTTTCCATTGTGATTCCTCCCAGTAAAATTATTTTTTTAAAAAAAAAATCATACTTCTCTAATTGAGTCGCAAAATTTATACGCATCTCTTTTTTTTTTTTGGTTAATTTTTTTGAAATGAACTATTCACATATCGTTTTCCGGCCAACAAAATTAATTATTTGAAGTTATAGGTTGAGTTTGATGTAAAAAATCTTTGTTAATAGGAGAGTGAATAAATAAATATAGATATAAATATGTAAAAATTATTAAAAAAATTTAATCAATTTTTATAATTGAAAAATATATTTATAAATTTGTTTATTGTATTTTTCTCTGTTTCTGAAATTACAAAGTTGATTTAAAGTGATAAGAATGCTTCAGCAACAAGCCATGCATACTCATATTCTAAAAAAGAACATAACAGCCAGAGACGTTACCGAATCCGTTGTAAACGACGTCGTTTGATGTGTTTCAGTATTGGCACCGTGTGTATAACGCAGAAAGAGTCTCTTCAGTTAATTTTCAGCGAAAAGAAAAATAATGTTTCGTATATTTCTTTCAATACCTGTAACACAAGCCTTGTAGATTTCCATTACAATTTCATGCCTTAATTACTCATCCTCATTTACTTGAGGATTCAACTCACGTACCTATATAAACCTCAACCTTTGACTCATTTCGTCAGGCATACAATCCTTTGACAATGTCACAATAAACTGGCTGCAACCTGCAATCTATTACATGAAAATTTCAAAAAGATTTAGAAGAAACTTGAACGCATCATATATTAATTAATTGCTTCTACAGTTTATTAATTCCTCAATTGGAGACATTTCACACTATGTATTGTACACACATACAGGAATCCCACCCAAATCACCCTCCTTATATCTATGTAAATTGTTAGCAATGCTACAGAAATATACACTCATTTCCTCAGCCACACAAATATTTGACTGTGTAACGATTAATAAATTTAATTGGGTGCAATCTGTTATGAAAATTTCAATATGATTCACAAGAAATTTGAATGCATTTTACGAAAATTTTCATTTGCTCTTCCACGAAGTTCTTTGAGGATCGGAATAGAGCCTACACTTGTGAGAGTATAAATAAAGCCATAGATTAAAGGCAAAGCAGAAGAAGATTGTTTAGCAACATATATCGCAGAATGAGTAAATCACAGCAACCCAAAAATTTGCCTATTGGCTATCCAAGTGGCCCAACAGGGACTAAATCGAATCCTCCACCCTCAGGTTCAAGTATTGGAAAGAGTCTTGGTTATGGCTCTCCACCTCCCGGAAATTAAAAAAGTGAATAAAAGAAATTATTCATGGAGATGGAGGTATAGGTAATTTAACTAGAATTCCTTCTCTCTTTCCTTTTAAATTTTTCTAAAATTGTATTATTAAGAGTATAATCAAAATTTGTCCAGATTCCAAATCCTATCTCTTCGTAAAATGATTTTGCTACAATGCATACTCTTTACTTTTATAGATTCGATTGAGTTAGTCTCTCTTTCTGTGCACTAATTCTTCATTTTAATTTTATGTAGGTTTGTATGGATGTGGGACCAATGTGCCTGAAGGAAAATCCATTTATTGAATCTTTAGTTCTTTCATTTGTATTTATGTATTATTTACCATTTGTTTACTTTAATTTCCAGCAAATTAAAGAGATTACATCTCTATGTATTTGCATTTATGTAGTTTGAGAGTCTTTAATATTATGTGTTTATGGCTTGCTTATCCATATCATCATTATTTCTTGTAAATAATGTAAAATAATTTATGGCGTGTGTTTTTAATCAAGGTTAGATATCCAAATAGTTATAGATAGTTCAAGAATTTGGTGATATTTGTCCTAACAAATATTTGAAATGATATTTTGCTTTTAAAATTATCAATTTACAAATTGTTTAAAGCCAACAAAATGGTTCCATGTTATAAGTGGGGCTTGATCCAGAAATACTATTGACTTTCTTAATAAGTGTCTTAAATCCTAAAATATTATATTTGTTTCAATTTCATTTTTTCATGTCTCATCAAATGATAAATTTGACAACAATGGTAGATTTAAAGATTTGATAATCAATAATTGACATTTTTAAACTTTTAAAGAAGAAATTAAAATAAATATAATTTTTTATGAACTAAAATAATAATATACTCTAAACTTAATAGATACAAAGATATGTACAATGATATAAATTTAACTCTTCCTCTAAATTCCCTTACAATCAGCATTTTATTCATCAAGAATTTTAAGATATGCATTTGTGAGTAACAGTAATGGATCTTTTACCAGCAATAAAAATTCGACCCAAACATAACACATAACCTGACAAAATTCGAAGGCATTTTTGGGTAAGCACATCCAGTTATGCACGACAAACAAATTATTCCACCTTAAATAATTCTGTGACATTATTGTGACATTAAATGGACAAATGTTCTATCTCAATATTGTGTCACAATTTTCATTCCAAAAATACTATTTCTTATAGTGATATCTATGTCTCATACATTTTCAGATATTAATGGCTTAAATGGAAAGAAACATGAATATGTCACATATTCAGCACTCCTATAACATCTTTCGATGCTTTATTGGGAAGCTTCTACTAATTGAAGTTGCTTTCCCTAATCCCATAAAACAACAAACATACTTGCTTATAATATATATATATATATATATATATATATATATATCTAAATTCTTTTTGATTGTGGTCATAGGAGGTTCATAAAGGATTAGATCGTTGATAGGGGCAAAAATGAACGCAAAGTAGGTGTGAAGATAGCAAATTGTGAATACATCAGACACAAGTAGAATCCCAAATTGTTAACCCATCAATAAATGGGCCATCGTTATACGTAAAATATATGGGTGTGTTTGATTTTTTGTGTGTGAGTTAAGGCACAATCAGTAAACAAGGCCCAATTAACAAATATATGACCTATATTACTACACATGTATAGTGGTATAGCAGTTGGTGTTTATATTTTTTATTTTCCCTATACAACTAACTAATTCCAATTTGTTAGATCCTGATTTTAAGGATCTAGTGACACATGTACATGCCTTCTTCACATGCATTGTAAGTTGTATATATATATATATACACAGGAATTCTTCAGACTCAAGGCATGAGTTGATTCCCAATTTACTTCGTATATTATTGTTTAACATGGTATCAGAGCAGCTATTGCTAAACGCTTGATCCATGGACTCAAGCTCACCTCAAGTTTCCCTTAATTCTATAGCTTTTGGTTCAAGACTAAAGAACTCTCAATATGCAAGTAACTCCTTCAATCTCGTGGCTTCTGTCAAGTTGGACAGGAATAATTACTGGTTGTGGAAATCTATCTTGCTGCCAATAATTAGAGGTAATCACCTTGAAGGTTTCATCAATGGCAGCAACCCCTTTCCTCTAGAAATCATTACTACTTCTGCTAGATTAGTACCGAATCCACTGCCTATCGATGTGGAAGTTGCAGTGTAGTTAATTGATTGTAAGACTAGCAAAGAACTATGGTTGAGTACTCAAGAGGTGGCTGGAGCTGCAGCTAAGGCTAAAGAACTCTGGTATAAGGGAGAACTGCATAGACCAGGAAGGGTTCTATGAAAATGGAGGAATATCTAGCAAAAATGAAGTCAATAGCTAATAATTTTACAGTTAGTAGGAAGTTATCTTTCTCTTGAAGATCTTATTGCACAAACTTTATGTGGATTGGATTCAGAATATACTCCTATTGTTACACAACTTACTTACATGCCTAATATCTCTTGGATTGAATTTTCTACTGCCTTACTTACCTTTGAAAGCATGATGGAGCAACTTAATGTCATTCAAAATCTCTCCATCAACACAGTCACCGCAAACATGGTTCAGTAAAAAAAAAACTCGAATAGCAGTAGAGGAAATTGGAGAGGATCAACAAGGGGCAGGAAATGAGGTAGAGCTAGAAATTACAACCCTAAACCAGTATTTCACATTTGTGGTAAAATTGGTCATTTGGCTTCAGTGTGTTATTACAAAACAGATATAAGCTACAGGTAGTGTACCATATTCAAACAGCCTCTGCTGGATAACAAAACCCATATGCTGCTTATGTAGCCACACCTAAATCACTAACAAATCAAGCTTGGTGTCTTGATAGTGGGGGCAAGTCATCATGTTGCCAATGATCTCAATCAATTGCAGCAAGTGAACAAGTATAATGGTAAGATTAAGTTGACAGTAGGCAATGGAAGTTTAGTACCAATACAACGCATAGGTTCAACCATACTTCCTTCATTTACTCATAAACCTCTCTTGCTAAAAAATGTTATTCACTCCCCTAAAAGCTCTAGGAATCTGATTGGTGTGTCTCAACTTACTGCTCAAAATAATCTGTATGTAGAATTTGACTCGAGTTCTTTTTCTGTCAAGGACAAGACTACAAGGAAGGAACTACTGCAAGGGAAGATCAAGGATTAACTCTATTAAATTGAACCAATTATTGCTTCTTCATCTTTTCAACCTCAAGCCAATGTCACTAGTGCCAAAAATTCAAAAAGTCTCCTTAACTGGCATAGAAAGCTTAGTCATCCTTCTTAGAAAATTTTGTTTCAAGTTTTAAAGTCATGTAATCTGAAATTTAATGGAAACGAAAATTTAGATTTCTGCACAGCATGCCATTAAGGGAGAGTCATAAATTACCTTTTAAACAATAAATTTCTAAAGCTTCAAAATCCCTAGAGCTGATACATATAGACCTATGGGGACCTGCCCCCTTGTTTCTAAACAAGGATTTAAATACTGCATCAATTTTCTTAATGATTATAGTAGATTTAGCTGGATTTACCCTCTTAGATCAAAAGTTGTGTCTCTATCAATATTCAAGTAGTTTAAATTGTTAGAAGAAAAGCATTTTCATTTACATATCAAAATTGTTCATTCTAACTCAGGATGAGAATTTATAGCCTTTACTCCTTTTTTAAAAGAACAAGGATAATCTCACCTATTCACTTATCCCTATACATCTTAGCAAAATGGGATATTAGAGAGAAAACACAAACAAATAGTTAAGTCTGCACTTACCTAGCTCAAGCCAAGGTGCCCCTTATTCCTAGTGGGAGGCCTTTCAAACTATTGTTTATAACATCAATAGCCTACCTTCATCTCCTCTGCATAATAAAACACATTTAACAGTCAAAAACTTTAATTTCATTTTGAGACTCTTTTCAAGCAAAAACCTAATTATACAAACTTACATCCCTTTGGTTGTTAAGCTTTTCCTTGCTTAACTCCATTTAACAGTCAAAAACTTTAATTTCATTCACAAAAGTGTTTATTTGTTGGATATAGTAACAACCATAAAGGATTTAAGTGCTTATCACGTTTTGGCAAGCTTTATATATCAAGATATGTAATCTTTAACCACAGTATTCCCACTAACACTTTTTATGTCCTCTACTCAAGTAGAAACTAATACCTCATCTATGCAAGTTATTCCACTCTATTCTCATTTCTCAGATGATACTAGAAGCAAAGATAGCAATCCACACTTGTCTTCCACTATAGCAGATCAATCCATTTTTGACACATAGAGATTTGAATCTCTTCAAACTCATAATTCTACTGAAAATTCCTCAACTAAATATGTTTTTTTTACCCAATGACAATCCTACAAGCCCTACAAACTCTTCCTTTTATTGCTCAACCAAACTTACAACATCACACGTAACCTACCAATACTATTAAACACAACCATAATGTACATCTTATCCTTATCAGAAGTAAGAAGGGCATAACAAAACCAATAATACCATTTGCAGAAGCCATATCAGATTCTACTACTCCCTCTACAGTAGCAGAAGCACTAACAAGTCCAAATTGGTATAAAGCAATGCAAGATAAATTTGAAGCACTTTAATAATATAAAACATGGTCCTTGGTTCCTGCAACACCTTCTATGCACATAGTGGGTTCTAAATGGATTTTCAAGGTGAAGTACAAAGCAAATGGCACTATTGAGAGATACAAAGCCAAGTCAGTTGCAAAAGGCTTCACTCAAATACCAGAATTGGATTATTTGGATACTTTTAGCCCTGTGATAAAGTGTGCAATTGTAGGGATTATTCTCTCTATAGTTGCATCTCTTAGCTAGCCAGTACATCAACTTGATTTTAACAATGCTTTCCTTAATGGTACATTACAAGAGGATGTCTATATGTCTCAGCCACAAGGTTTTGAGAACAAAAGCAGACCATCTCGTGTGTAAACTTCATGAAGTCCTTTATGGACTTAAACAAGCACTATGGGTTGGTTCGACAAGTTAAAGTACACTCTCTTATCTTGATGGTTTCAATCATAGCAAAGTAGACTCCTCACTATTTTATTTGGTTGCCACAACAAAAGTAAATTTTATCCTTATCTGTGTAGATGATATAATAATCACTGCTAGCAAAAAAGGAATTCCTCTCTATCATTACTCACAAAATGCATACTTCATTTGCTCTTAAGCATCTTGGTCCTCTTCAATTTGTTTCTTGGAATTCAAGTTACTAAAACATCAAATGGTTTTTTCTTGAATCAGTCCAAGTATGCTAAAGACTTGTTAGATTCTCAAAGGATAAAGTCAAGGCATGTCCAACTCCGATGGCCCAAAATCTGAACTTGTCTACCATAAAGGGGGAATCTATGAAAGACTTAACAACTTACAGAAGTGCTATAGGAGCACTGCAATGACAAGGCCAGACTTGAGTTTTCCAGTTAACAAACTCAATCAATTGTTGTAGTGTCCTGCTGATTTGCATTGGAAGGATCTAAAAGGGGTCTTTCGTTATTTGCAAAGTACTGTTAATGCTGGTCTTCATATTAAAGCAAGTTTTTTTCGTCTTCTTCTACTAGGTTCTCTCTGTCTCTCTGGTCTTTCAGGTATTGATTGGGAAGCATCCTCTGATGACAAAAAATCAATAGAGGGTTATTGTGTTTATGTCGATGAATACTTGATTTGCTAGTCCTCACGCAAGCAACAAGTTGTGGCTAGATCAAGTACAGACTCTGAACATAGAGTACTCTCAAACTTGACTACTGAAATTATGTGGATAAGGTCGTTATTAAATGAAGTTCAAGATTAATTAATGTATAAACTATTAAACTAAAAAATTGATGCAAATATTTTAAATTATAAAGTTAACTTAAGAAAAAAAAATCTCAATTATTATTTCAAAGTTATTTATCAATAATATTTTTAGTAGTGCACCATTTGAGAACCATCAACCTTAAAACTTTAAGATCCTAAACTTTAAACCTGCATAAATACTTATAATCTATAACCCTTAACCTTAGTAATTCAAAATTATTCATCACCATTACTTCTATAAAATGATTAGAGTAGTAGTAGGCCAATAGAAATAAAAAAAAAATACCATCCCTCGAGCATTAAATTTATTAAAAAAATTAATCATATATATATATAATACAATATTATATGAATTAAATAATATTTACATATATGTATATGTATATATTTACATATATGTATATGTATATATTTAGATATATATATATATATATATATATATATATATATATATCTCGAGCATGTGTCTTTATACATATATATATAATACCATATATAATGAAATAAAATAATAAAACAATGAATATAATTGAATCTTAAATTATTATTTAATGAATACAATTTAAATTTTAAAAATTAATTCAACTTACAAAATATTTCCAAGTGTAAAGTATAAATGAAGCCAATTAACGAATACATATCATATTAAAATCAATTTAAATAAATATAAATTTACACAACATATCCAAAATAAGCGCGGGAGAATACAAATTTGCACTGGCAGGCGTGAAAAATTGTAAAGCATGTGTGGATATATGTACGTATATATTCAAGTTTTCTTTCTTTTCGTCTTCCACTTCTTAACTTCTGTTGTCTCTTCGCATCTCTTCTCTAATTTTGTTGTTTTGTTCTTCTCTTCTGGGCAAGTTAAATGAGGTGAAGAAAAAGTAAAAGAATACAAAAATTAATCCTCATACTGTGTTTGAAGGAAAAATTTTGTTTTGTTCTTCTCTTCTGGGCAAGTTAATTCTTCTCTTCGCATCTCTTCTCTTTATCCTCATACGTCGCTTCTTAGGTTTATTTCTTTTCCTTTTCTTATTCTCTTGTAATTTCTTCACTTCTGATTCACTTTTATTTTATTGACAAGTTTGAAGGAAAAAGATATCTTGGTACACTGTGTTTTTGTTCGGTTCCTTCTCTCTTCTCATTTTCTTCATTCCTTTTACATTTCTTGCCCATTTTCCCTTAGTTTTTATAGTCTTCTCATCTTTTTTCTTTTTTTTTTAATAGGAGGAGTACCTAGAAGAGGATTATGAAGATTATGATTTTTTTTTTGCCATGTGCAAATCAAAAAAATATTTTCTACTTTGAAGACAACTGTGAGAATTTTTTATTCTCCTTCTGAAATGTAATCGTGTTAGCTATTACTGTGATGAAAAAGAACTATATGAATCCAAAGACATTTCTCTCATTTACTTGATTGGAAAAGTTTGTTATTTATTATACGTTCTGCCTCTATCATGAACAAGTGATCAAATTAATATTAATAAAGAATAAACAAAACTTGAGAAGGGCTTTGTTGTCTTTTAGGAAATGTAATTTTATTTGTCATATCATTTGAAGAAATTGATACAAATTAATAGAGACTCAATAAATTTAAAAAAAAAAAGTTGAGAGGCATTATCAAGCAACTTCAGTAAATTCAAAAAACAAAAAACGCTAGAGGGGCTCAAGTAATGGTTGCTCGAGCCCCTCGAGAAATTATATATATGCAACCACTTTAATATAAATATATATATATATATATATACCAACTACTTTAATATAAATATAAACATATATATACCAATGTCGAGTCACATTTAAAAGTTGCTTCGAGGCACATATAACAGACAAGTGATAGATGCGGAATAGATGTGACATGATAATCTTCAACTGAAAATTAGTAAGAAATTTTTAGTAGAATTTATTTATTAGTAAGAAACTAGTCGAAAATGAATTAGCGATTACTAATTTATCGACTAAAAATATTTTGTAAGAAATCAGTTACAAAACTCATTTTTCTATTTAAAATCCTTATGTTTCTAACCGCTTTTGCTATAGTATACAACAATATGTTGCTGTAGTGAGAGACGCAGGTAATAATTTTGAAGGAGACTTAGGCTGTGTTCGGTATATGAGCTTGTAGTTTATAAGCTAACTTATAGTTTATTTAACTAGCTTATAAGCTCATTAAAAGTGTTCGGTAAACAAACTTATTTTAATAGCTTATAGTTTATTTTGATAAGTTGTTTGAGTAACTTATACCTTATGGCTTATAACTTATGTATTTTTCTTCCCTTTTTACCCCTGTTATTTTATGAAAATATCCATTATACCCTTCATATTCATTATACTTTTATATATAAATATATATAATATATAAATATAATAAAATATGTAAATATATTTTACTATATACAATAAAATATAATAATATATATAAATATATTATATATGTAAAAATATATTATTTATATATGAAATATAATAAAATATATAAATATATATTTTTAATGAATTTTATATATATAATAATTTAAATTAAATTAACCAAAAACAAAAATGATATATTTATTTATTTTTTTTAGAATTAAAAAATATATGCCCTTTTATGTCATTTTACACTTTTTAGCTACTTTAACAGCTACTTTTACCGAATACTTCTAATTCAATAAGCTAACTTATAAGCTATAAACTATAAGTTAAAATTAGCTTGTAAGCCATGAGCTAACTTATAAGTTAATTTTGCCAAATAGAACCTTAATGAGACGTATTTGATATACAAATAGGAAGAAGAAGTAGAAAGGGAAGAACACATATGAAGTCAAAAGGATTCGGTGCCGTCCTCTGTGATCTCTGTGGCTACGTGTCCCGTCTCCTCTGAAACTTTCTCCTTGTATAATGATGTATATGAGTCTCTCTATCTCTAAAGTTTAAACATAAAGTATGTTAACCATTGGGAATATATTTCTTAAAACAAATCTTTTCTTTAAATCACTTCAGTCAAAATGAACTGATTCACTTGGTTAAAAAAAATTATAATAATAAAAGTTTGTGCAGTCTGAACGCCCTTAATATTTCAAATTTTGTGAATACATTTAGAGAGATTTATTAATGCTACGGAAATATACACTCATTTCAGGGCCACACAAATCTTTGACTCTGTAACAACTAATAAACTTATTAATTGGCTGCAATGAGTTATGAAAATTTCAATACGATTCAGAAGAAACTTGAATGCATTTTACGAAAATTTCCATTTGCTCTTCCACGAAGTTCTTTGAGGAATAGAGCCTACACTTGTGAGTATAAATAGAAGATAAAGCTGCCATAGATTAAAGGCAAAGCAGAAGAAAATTGTTTAGCAATATATATCACAGAATGAGTTCATCACAGCAACCCAAAAATTTGCCTATTGGCTATCCAAGTGACCCTACAGGGACTACTTCGAATCCTCCACCCTCAACCTCAAGTATTGGAAAGAGTATTGGTTATGGCTCTCCACCTCCCAGAAAATAGAAAAGTGAATAAAAGAAATGATTCATGGAGGTATAGGTAATTTAACTAGAATTCTTTTTCTCTTTTCCTTTTATATTTTTCAAAAATTGTATTGTTAAGAGTATAATCAAATTCTATCTAGACTCCAGATTATATCTCTTCGTAAAATGATTTTAAAGGCTAAATATACATACTCTTTACTTCTGTAGGTCCCATTAAGTTAGTCTCTCTTTCTCTGTACTAATTATTCATTTTAATTTTAAGAAGGTTCGTATGGATGTGGGACAAATATGCTAGAAGGAAAATCCATTTATTGAATCTTTAGTTCTTTTGTTTGTATTTATGTCTTATTTACCATTTGTTTACTTTAATTTTCATCAAATTAAAGAGATTACATCTCTATTTATTTGCACTTATGTAGTTTGAGAGTCTTTAATATTACGTGTTTATGGCTTGCTAATCCATATCATCATTATTTCTTGTAAATAATATAAAAAAAATTATGGAGTGTGCTTTTCTTCAAGGTTAGATACCCAAATATAGTTATAGATATTTCAAGAATTTTGTGATATTTGTCCTAACAAATATTTCAAATAATATATATTTTTTAAATCATCAACTCACAAATTGTTTAAAGCCAATAAAATTGGTTCCAAGTTATAAGTGGGGGCTTAATCCATAAATACTGCTAATATTTTTAAATAGCAGAATTTTAAAGGCTGTTACAGGAATTTTAAAATAGTTTAAATGGGGTTGTTATAGAATATTTAAAACAATTGAAACAACCCTTTAATTTTTGAATTTGATCGAATTATAACCATCAAATTCCTATATGTTTAGGTAGGCATAAAAATAATAAAATTATTTTTATTTTCAAAAAATATAAAATTAGACCCAATCAACTTTATCGTACGTTTAGGGAGAAAATTGCTAATTTGCAGTGCATTGACCAAGGATTGTAATCATATGACCCCACATCTTCCTTAAGCTCTTTTGTGAGCTCATTATAACATGTTAATATATAAGGCCTCATCCTTTTACTGTTTTAATTGATGTGAGACTAATTTTACGCTTTTGAAATACTAAAGTTTTTCATAACACAATTTTCACAACAATTAAAACTGTTCTGAATAAGAAAGATTTTGCAAGATTAGATTAATTTGAATGTGAAATTTCTCCCAAAATTAAAGTAGTTCTTTTGACAAAAATCTCACGTACCAGAATGAAAAGAAAGAGACATAACCCAAAAAAGGTATTTTCTGTAAAATAATCAACAAAAAACAAGTGCACGGATAATGAGTAGAGTTTTAAATCAGTTCAAAGCCAGTAAGTAAATTCAAAAACCTAATCAAAGAATAAAGTGGGATAAATAATGATCGATCACATCAGATATATGTTTGAATCAGTCAAATTGAATGTGCATGTATTGTGAAATGCCCCAAGAGATTCCTTCTGTTTACCAAATTGAGGGATCTTATTATAAAAGGAAAAGCAAGAAATGCAAAGACCTAGCTTGATCAGTCTTCCCGCGTTATTGTCATTTGAGATTTCTAGCTACATTTGTCCACACCAATTTCGCTTCATTGTGACAATCAAGTTGCTTTTCACATATCAAAAAAATCTTATGTTTCATGAAAAAAAAAACACCTTGACATTGATTGTCATTGGTGGTGCCAAATTCCATCATGAAGATTTTTTTATTCATGCAATCTCTAAGACCTTGGTGTTACAAGCATTTAATGAACTAAATCAAAATCAATATGGAAAAAATCAGATATTAATTCGGTCAAAATAAATGATCACAAATAGTAAAGGAAATTATTCATGACAAATGTGGAACGAATAAATGAGATCATCCATGAAGTAGAAAAGAAAGCTAAAAGATATCACACGAAAAAGGAAATACTACACAATTAGTAATAGAGGAACCTAAATAAGGAATGTCCAATTTTCAAAGAAGTCAAATGTAGAAGCTGCAGAAAAGGAATGAATCATTCAAGAAGAAATAATTGCAAATAAATCTAGAAGATTTGTGCATATGGAAGGAGATCAATTCAACAATGATTTATGTCCTTATTGGAAACAACACATTTTCCTTATTTGAGGTACCTGATTTGTAAGCAAAATACAAACCTTTATAGAGTTGACAAAACGCATTCAAGTGCCTACAGAAATTAATGAAGGAGCCTCTACCCAACGACTAGTTTCTCAAGGCTATAAAAAGAGTTCATTTCATCACATTCAACATGCCTTGGTGAAGGGGAAAAGAAAAGAAAGAAAATAAAGAGCTTGAGATATGTGCTAATATTCCTTCTTGTTCTTTGAGAGATTGCTTAAGATTGATGTATTCTCTAAGTGAGCTTGTATCTCTGCTAGTTTTGTGTGAACTACTTCATCTTTGTAATTGTCGCTTGTAGTCTAGTAAGTAGACAGACTGTTAAGGACCTGGTGTGGTTCCTAATTGTAAGTTGTAAAAGTTGATAGCTAACCCTCTGAGGAGGAGAGGTTGTAAAAGGTCTGGGGTGACCTACCTAGTGATAAGATTGCTAAGGGCTTGGTAAAACTTAGCGGTGAGTTTAGCGTAAAAGCATGGTTCTATTGATCCATAGTTTGAGGTTGCTAATTGTGGCAACATAAAAGCGGGTTGCTGAGCCTCAAGTAGGTTGCTGGTTGCACTTGTTACTTTTCCTTTAATAAAATTCTCATACTATGTGTTTGAGGAGCGGATAAAGGACTATCGTTCAAAATATCTCTGAAACATTATATATCGCATGTATTCTTTGTTTATTTTTATTCCTCATTGTATTTACCTTGTTGATATCATATTATCATCTTCTAAAGCAACCTTTGATAAATAATCAATCTTTCAGGAACCTAATTTAATATTTTTAAAAGAAAAATTGTTTAAGTTTTTGAAATAAACAGGTTCCCAATTCAACATCTCTTCTTGTGTACATGTGTTCTAACTGTCATTTTGTTTGGGAAAAATTCAAAGATGGTTTCATATCTTCTCAGCATGTTTCTTCATTTGATTAGTTGGTAGACTCCTTAAAAATTGAGTGCATATGTTTTTAGCAGTATCATGTCGAAGTTGGGCTTGCTAGATTATTATCGAGCCTCATCTTCAGGGGGGATGTAGGAAATTGTAGTAGCATTAGTGTTCTGTTTCTGTAGTTTTTCTTTTTGTAGTATTCAGTAGCTTAGTTTATTTTTTATTACCTAATTAGCTACAAATAACTGATTCAGTAGCTTAGTGTTCTGTTTCTGTAGTTTTGTTTTTCCTTCTGCAATATCCTGACCTACACCAATAAATTCGTTCCTCGACAGATACTTTGATTTTACACATACTACCAGAATCCAAAACGAAGTCACACTCTTCGTGTTTAGGTAAATTGGTAGTAAATGCTATAGAAATACACACTCATTTCTTTTAATTTGACTACGTGACAATAAACAAACAAATTAATCGGCAGCAATCCAGTTTGAAAATTATCCAAATAGATTTTTTTTATTTTCAAAGCTAATTTTAGAAACAAATTTATAAAATTTATTTTCAAAAAAAAATCAAACAAACCCATAAATTTTGCAAGATCAAGACGCTGTTTGGTTCTTTTTTTAAAAAAATTGTTTTTTGAAAACAAAAAAATAATATACTTTTTGGACATTATTTTGAAGGAATATGTTTTAAAAATATTTTTAAAAAAACATATTTCAAGAGTCACCACTAAATCTTTTTTTTTTGGCCAACAAAGTGACTTTTGGTAGTGATGATTGAAAGTTGCCACCGCAGGTAACCTTAAATGATGACGTCACCTTTGGTTGCAACTGCTATTGTCATCACTGAATGATTTTTTTTTTCAACAAAGTGACCTTTGGTGGCGATCCTGGGAAGTCGCCACTAAAGGTAACCTTTAGTAGCAACTATAGTCACAATTGAATCTTGTCTTTTTTGTGGCGACTTGATTCTATTACACATGTCGCATGCAAGTTTTGGTAGTGATTGTTTTGTTTCTGGCGGAGACTTTAGTCGTCACTAGAGAGTGACTTTTGGTGGCGATCCTTTTGTCGTCACCAAAACTTTCAGCTACGCGACTATCAGCAGCAACTGCAATCGCCATAAGAGTCGAATTAAAAGTCAATTTTTTTTTTTGTAGTGTTTGCTTGTTTACAAATGCCACATTGGATATATCTTAGCTTGCTTTAAGAACATAGCATGATAAATACTTGAGTCCTTGGTCCAAGGAAGCTAATTAAGTGTTTTGATAAAAACATTTGTTGAGTCCTACATTGAATAATTTAGTGGGTGAAAGTTAATGGGTGTGGCATAAAAGAAGGATTTTTGTGCAATTATGGAGTCCCACATTGCCTTGTGTCAAAGTGCGAGGCTAAGGGATGTGTTATATAATAGAGGGACTTCGTCTCTCCTAAAGTCTAGGGCTGATGTCGCTTGATTTTAAATGAGGCAAAGGGATATGCTATATAATAGACTGGCTTCTCTTCTAGAGTCTTTGTAGTGTCATACTGGTTAAATTAGTTTGTTATTGACCTATTTAAGAGCAAAGTCGACTAATCAAGCCTGACTTTTAATCAGATTTTTAGTCCATCAATTTTTTAACTTGGACCAGATAATAGGTCGATTCAGCATTTTTTTTAGTTGAATAGACCAATTCAATTCGATTTTTTACTCTATGATCTTAACTGTTGGTGTACCCTATTTTTGGAATTTTTACTTCCACTCTTTCTCTCAATTTCTCTTTTTAAAAATAAAAAAATAGAGAAGAGACTAGTGGTGAAGTGCTGTGAGACAAAGGGTGCGTAGTAAAGATGAAAAAGAAGATAAGACAGTGGTAGTTACAGAAGTTCTGCATGAGTGACAATATATGAATATAATTGTATATAATATTATTTGAAAGAAATAATAAAAAAAAATTTTAATCATCCAATACATGAAAACATTATCAATTTTTATAATAAATAAAATATATTTGTAAATTTATGTATTTGTATTTTTCCCATTTTGATAAATTATAGAGTTGACTTAAAATGAGAAGAATGCTTGCTTAATTAAGCCATGCATGGATATTTGGCCGTGCGTCCTTTCTTTGCTGAATTGTGGGTCCCTCAAAAATAGTTTTCAACCATTTGCTAAAAGTGAACATACCGCACAGACATTCTCAAATCCACAGGAGAGAACGACGCCGTTTGATGCCATCAGTATTAGCCCCCTGTGTAATGCGCGGAAACAGTTTTTCCGTTTGACCACACACCCAACACATATATATATATATGTGTGCGTGTGTGTGTGTGTGTGTGTGTGTGTGTGTGTGTGTGTGTGTGTGTGTGTGTGTGTGTGTGTGTGTGTGTGTGGCTTGTTTGAATAGCCTTCTTCTCATTTCAAGTGAAATTTCTTTGGTAAATTTTCTGAACTATAATTCGATATTTTTGCGTCAAACCCATTACTACATATATAATCTAACAAAACATACTTTCAGTAGTTCTTCTTAGCTTCATGTAAGTCATGCAGACATTTCAAGAATATTCTCAGGTAAAACACCCCTCATATGTTTGTGTAAATTGGTTGTACATTTTACGGAAATATACGACTCATTTTCTCAGGCACACAATCCTTTGACTATGTCACAATACAATCCTCAGGCATACATGAAAATTTCAATAAGATTTACAAGAAACTTGAACGCATTATATATTAATTGCTAGCAACTTGAATGCATTTTACGAAATATACACTCATTTCCTCAGCCACACAAATCTTTGACTGTGTAACAATTAATAAACTTAATTGGGAGCAATCTGTTATGAAAATTTCAATATGATTCAGAAGAAACTCGAATGCATTTTACGAAAATTCCCATTTGCTCTTCCACGAAGTTCTTTGAAGAAGAGATAAACGCTAATAAACAAATACTTTAAGTAGTAAACAAATTATAAATACTATTTATGTAATATATATAACTATGTAATAAAAATCTGATATGTTTTAATTTTTTATTATTGGATATTAAGTATTAGGTAATCGGTACCCAATAACTAATTTAAAATATCCAATATCTATTATCAAATAATTCATTTTTGGGTACTTCAATTATTTTGTGGACATGTATGCTCAGAAATTTTTTATTTCCGTCCAGATAGGATATAAGTATTGAATTTTGAATGTTTATAAATATAAATAGCAAAAATATTGCAAGTACCTGTCCATTGTGATTCCTCCCAGTAATTATTATTTTTTTAAAATCATACTTCTCTAATTGAGTCACAAAATTTGTATGCGGTTATTGTTTTGTTTTTGGCGGAGACTTTAGTCGTCAATGAAAGGTGATTTTTGGTGGCAATCTTTTTATCGTTACCAAAACTTTCAGTGATAGAACTATCAGCAACAACTGCAATCGCCATAAGAGTCGCATTAAAAGACAATTTTTTTTTTTGTAGTGTTTGCTTGTTTACATATGCCACGTTGGATATCTTAGCTTGCTTTAAGGACATAAGATGATAAATACTTGAGTCCTACATTGAATAATTTAGTGGGTGAAAGTTAATGGGTGTGGGATAAAAGAGAAGGATTTTTGTGCAATTATGGAGTCCCACATTGCCCTGTGTCAAAGTGCGAGCCTAATGGATGTGTTATATAATAGGGGATTTCGTCTCTCCTAGAGTCTATAGCTGATGTCGCTTGATTTTAAATGAGGCAAAGGGATATGCTATATAATAGAGTGGCTTCTAGAGTCTTTGTAGTGTCATGCTGGTTGAATTAGTTTGTTATTGACCTGTTTAAGAGCGAAGTCACCTATTCAAGCCCAACTTTTAATCGGATTTTTTGTCCATCAATTTTTAATTTGGACCAGATAAGAGGCCGATTCAGCATTTTTTTTAATTAAATAGATCGATTCAATTCAATTTCTGACACTGATTTTAACTGTTGGCGTACCCTACTTCTGCTCTTACTCTCAATTTCTCTTTTTAAAAATAAAAAAATGGAAAAGAGACTAGTGTTGATGTGCTGTGAGACAAAGGGTGAGTAGTAAAGATGAAAAGGAAGATAAGAGAATGGTAGTTAGAGAAGTACTGCATAGTGACAATATATGAATATAATTGTATAGAATATTATTTGAAAGAAATAATTAAATGTTTATTTGATCATCCAATACATAATCGTCGTATGATTCTAACTTCATATAGTCATAGAACAATCTGCTAATCAGGCTCTGATACCAATTGAAGGAATTTATAAACAATTCTTATATACAAGAATATATTGCAGATAGTTCTATAACATATATGAATAATAATAAAACTATGCGTACCTGGGGAAACAACAGAACTCTTAATAGTAATTGATAATCGGGTGTAAATAAAATTAAAAACAAGAAAACAGAATAACTAAGGAGAGTAAAACTGCTCTCTTAGCCTAATATGTTTTTCAGAGGGTGTGTTACTTCAATGGGACTGTTACACCACATATATAGGCAGAGAGTAGAGACCCTTCCTTGTGAAACCCTAATGGGCTGACATTCCCATCATTAGTCAGCCCACACAAGGCCTAGTTTCAATTCAATAAGGATTGTTTAATTTATAAAAGAATTTATAATTAACTTATTATTAAAACTGGATAATACATATAAATAAATAAATATATGTATAGATAAATATGATTTATGGTAGTCCATATGAAAAATCTAACAATCTCCCACTTGGACAACATAAATCATTAGTTTAAAGTATAAATAATTTCCAGAATTAATAATATAACAAAATAGACATGTCAATTATGAGTTGTCACTATAAATTAACAATTATCAAGTCAAATCAAGAGGCAATAAGTATTTGACAATGCAAAAAACCATGTCCGATAGGGGCACTGGCATCTTACATGTCAAGATCCTCAAAAAAAGATTTGAATAATATGTGAAACTGGTGTCAGAACTTACATTACAAGGATATGATCCTTGTGCAATCCTGACCAATGGTCCAAGCATCTAAAAATGCTCTAAGAGATATGATAGTATAAGTGACATCATCACAAACATATCTTATAAGAATGACATTAAGTAAATATTAAATTTTAGACTCCCACTAACCCAAAACATCAAAAGAGTTAACTAAACCCAAATGAGCTACATGATTATGAAAAGCTCTAATAGTTAAGCCTTTAGTTAGTGGATCTGCTAACATGTTCTCTGTAGCAAGATGCTCAATACGAGTCTGAAACTCCATAATTTTCTCTCTAACAAAAAGATATTTAATATCAAAGTGCTTTGATTGAGAAGAGCTTCTGTTGTTTTGAGAGAAAAGCACAGCAGCAGTATTGTCACAATATGTCACAAGTGGCTTAGAAATGCTTTCAACAATATGAAAGCCAAATATTAAGTTTTTCAGCCACATGGCTTGACAAGTAGCCTCATAGCAAGCGACATACTCTGCCTACATGGTAAAAGTAGCTGTAAGAGTCTATTTAACACTCTTCCAAGAGATAGCTACTCATGTCATCATAAAAAATAGAGCCGGAAGTAGACTTTCGGTCGTAAAGGCAACCATGCTAAATAAGAATCAGAATAATTAATGACGTGAAGTTGATCAGACTTCTTATAGGTCAACACATGATCTTTAGTTCCCTGCAAATTTCTTATGACCTTTTCACGGCTTTAAATGACCTAAATATGAGTTGGTCAAATATATCCCTAAAGCATTAATAACAAAAACAATATCGGGATGAGTACAAAATTGAGCGTACATTAATCAGTGGAAGCATACTAGACCTTTTTGCTCTCTGGAATGGTCTATCTAATTGACTTCTTCATAGTGTATTTCAACATTGTGAGACATACTATGTTTGAATATTCTCATTTTTTACAAGAAGCCTTTTCAATAACAATGGACGAGGCAGTAAGAGCACCAGACTCTTCTTCTCTCAAAGCCAAGTCCATATTAGTGATAGCCAAATGGAGATCAAGAGATTATTTTATTTCCAGTCCCCAAAATTGATCCTATTCAAAGCCTTGACAGAAGTCAAGCATAGACAAAAAAAGGCTGACATTATAACAACAAAAGGAACATTTAATTTACACGATGTGATCATGCAATAAGAGAATTAAATAGTTCCTTATACACATCCAATAAAGCCTTGACAGAAGTCAAGCATAGACAAAAAAAGGCTGACATTATAACAACAAAAGGAACATTTAATTTACACGATGTGATCATGCAATAAGAGAATTAAATAGTTCCTTATACACAGCCAATAAAGCCTTTTAGAAAATTTTTCTTACTTATGATGGTGCGGCCTAAAGGTCCCGAATCATAATAAATGAGAAATGTAATAATTATAATGCACAAATCTTATATCACCAAATTTTCTAATACCGATAGGGTATTCGAAAGATAATTGATATAAGTATAAAACTAACAGTGCATTGTATAACAAATTACATTAATGATAACACACCGATAGGGTATAATTATTATTAATGTAATAAAATAATGATTAAAAAAAATTTAATCATTCAATTCACAAAATTTGTATAATTGTACCCACGATAGGTGAAGTTACAGTTATACAAATAATTAGCAATTATATTCAAAAATATAATAAATATATATCATGCCTAATGAAATTATTCAATTCACATATGGACTAAAAAAAAATGAATTCCTTAACTATGACACATCAATAGGGAAAATATGATATACGAAGGTGCCATTAGCAGAGAGTAATGAATATTCATAAAATTTCAAGCCCATAAACTGAGAGTACAGTATTTAAAATCACAAACTTACTCCCACTAGTAATCATGTAAAAACACTAATGAGACACATATTCTCCTTAAGTTGATCAAAGTGACAACATAGTGAAATTTTAGGTACCATTGCCTCAAGGCCAATTTTAAAACGTATATGGATATCTTAATTTGCATAATATATGGTTTTGACCATATTTTTGAAAAAAATATATAAGGTTGATCCATGTACACATCATTTGAATAATCACCATTTAAGAATGTTGTCTTAACAACTATTTGGTGAAGCTCTAGGTCAAAAGAGCCACCAAGAATTAAGAGAAATATAAATCAAATTAGATTCAATTCAATTACAATATTCATTGAATTAATTAAAATGCTATATTATAAAACACAATTAATATAGTTGATATATTAATGATTTAAAAAATATTTTAATAATTTAGTAATGCTAATCCACATAGGATATATATATAAAATTTAACAATTCTCCCACTTGGATAACAATAGTCAATTATTAAAATATAATAATCATTAAGGCTAAAATAACAACTATAATTATAGCACATATCAAGAAACATAAGCTTTAACGATGCAGAAATAGTATCCGATAGGGAAGTAGATCATACACGTTAAAAGCTTCTATTTCACATAAAGAATAATGAATATGAAAAGCATAATTAATTAAGAGAAATATGCAATCTAAGATCAGTAAACTTCAGATCAATTATAGATGCAATATCAAAGTATATTATAGTACACGATATAGACTAATAGATCAGTGATGTGTACCTGAGGTGATTTCACAATCCTTTTATATTACAAAAATATCAAAAGGAAACCACCAAAAAAAATTATTTATCACAAGAAACACATATTAATGTCACTCTGATAGGGAGTGTACACTAATGGTATTTCAAAACAAATTATTTATTGTCACCATAATTGCTATTTTTTTTTCTTTTTTCAAGCCAAAATTATTTTGAAAAAAATAAAGATATATATATATATATTATTTTCAAAAATAATACCAAAGATTGGACCCGCGGTAGGCGAGCTCACAACGTCACAAAATTATTCAAATAACATCTTTGGATATCAAAATAATTTGGCAGATGTTTAGAAACAATTTACAATAAAAGAATACAATTTAAATAATCAAATAATTGTAAATTGTCTCTAAAATACACAACAGTGCTACTAGGAGAGCGTGAGAAATATTTAATAGACAATAATGTCCAAAATTTATATAAAAAATTTTTGAACTGAATTTTTAGAAAGTATAATATCCAAAATAGAATTCTTGACAGATTCAGTCCCAATTCAAAAGAAAACTCAAAATTTTGATCAATACATTTTTGATCAAAATTATTCATGTATGCATATTGAGATAAACCAAATCAATGTCAATTTCACATATATAATTGACATACATTAATCATTTTCAAATGTACATATAACCAATTCAATTGATATATTCAATCATTGAGTATAATATATCTCAAGGATACAATCATGATTAAAACAATATGCATAAAACAACTTAATATATATATATATATTAAACAGTCTTAATCCTAAATATATATCATTTTGATTGAATCATATGGAAGTAGATGTGATCAATTACAATACATTATGATTGAACCTATGACGTAATCAAAAAATTACATTACGATTGATCACATTAAAAGATTCAAATACGGCATTGAATTTGGGATCATGCAATTGTAGTTGAATCCAAATCATATCGATTCTTAGTATCTCAATTGAATGCTAATCAATTTTATATCTTGAATTTTGAAAAGTTAGGGTTGTAAAATTGATTAATCTAATATTACCAATACAACTACAATTCCAAATTTCAAATCAGAATAATTGGTGGGAGATTACATAATTTTACAAATTCTCCTAGTTTCTCATTATGTCGATTAATCAATTGGATATCATATAATCAAATATATACCCTAACTGGGTGATTCAATTGATTATGAAAATTCTCCCACTTTAATGACGTGATGTGTGTATGTTTTCAATCATCGCAATCCCAATTTATGAGATTTTGGGAGATAAACAATCATGTCATATGAGAATGCACATAATTTCAATAACATACTTTCATATGAAAATCAAGTCTTCGTAATACATAATTGAATTAACCCTTGCAAATGAGATTTATTATGTATAAATTAAGATAATTACATAATTGAATTAACCCTTGCAAATGAGATTTATTATGTATAAATTAAGATAATTACGTCGATAAACATGAAAATTCAATTACGTAATACCAATCACGTAAATTTTAATAAATTGAATTACACCTTTTCAAATTGTATACATGTAATTCAATTGATTGAATCAAATGAGTTAATTTTAATATCATCATAATCAATTGTAATCCCTTATACATATACATATATACAATTGATACAGTTCAATCAAGATTGAAAATTTTGGGGTTCTATAAATAAACTCCCTTATGAACTTCAACACAAATTAATTTAGATTTGATCCAAAAAAAAGGGGTTGTTTAAAATAAAACAACATCAAATCTGAATTAAAATTGATATCCAGCAACCAAAAAGGATTGTTTTGGTTTCGAAAAGAAAAGGGAGCAAACCATGAAAAGAAAAAAAAATTTATAATAAAAGAAATTTACCCATATCATGATAATTTTTCCCAATCAATATGAACGAATATATAATCGTCGTATGATTCTAACTTCATATAGTCATAGAACAATCTGCTAACCAGGCTCTGATACCAATTGAAGGAATTTATAAACAATTCCTATATACAAGAATATATTGCAGATAGTTCTATAACATATATGAATAATAATAAAACTATGCGTACCTGGGGAAACAACAGAACTCTTAATAGTAATTGATAATCGGGTGTAAATAAAATTAAAGACAAGAAAACAGAATAACTAAGGAGAGTAAAACTGCTCTCTTAGCCTAATATGTTTTTCAGAGGGTGTGTTACTTCAATGGGACTGTTACACCACATATATAGGTAGAGAGTAGAGACCATTCCTTGTAAAACCCTAATGGGCTGACATTCCCATCATTAGTCAGCGCACACAAGGCCCAGTTTCAATTCAATAAGGATTGTTTAATTTATAAAAGAATTTATAATTAACTTATTATTAAAACTGGATAATACATATAAATAAATAAATATATGTATAGATAAATATGATTTATGGTAATCCATATGAAAAATCTAACATTTGTAACTTTCCCATTTTGAGAAATTATAGAGTTGACTTAAAATGAGAAGAATGCTTGCTTAATTAAGCCATGCATGGATATTTGGCTGTGCGTCCTTTATTTGCTGAATTGTGGCTCCCTCAAAAATTAGTTTACAGCCATATGCTAAAACTGATCATACCGCACAGACATTCTCAAATCCATTGGAGAACGACGCTGTTTGATGTCGTCGGTATTAGCCCCGTGTGTAAAGCGCGGAAACAGTTTTTCCATTTGACCACATACCCAACATATATATATATATATATAAGCTTGTTTGAATAGCCTTCTTCTCATTTCAAGTGAAATTTCTTTGGTATATTTTCAGAACTATAATTCGATATTTTTGCGTCAAACCCATTACTATATAATGTAACAAAACATACTTTCAGTAGTTCTTAGCTTCATGTAAGTCATGAAGACATTTCAAGAAGGGCAAATTACACTTTACCCCTCTAAACTTTTTTCTATATGCAGAAAATCCCCTAAAGTTTCAAATTCAGCAAAAGACTCCTTTCAACTTTCATCTTGTACTGAAAATTCTCTAAAATTAGTTGATTGTCAGTTGACCGTTATTTAAATGCTGATGTGAACTGAATCTCCTGCTATGTCATTTTTTTTTTACAGCTCAACTTTCTTAGTCAGCCATCTTTTTACTAATTACTTGTCACATCATTCCTGCCATATCACCTTTCTTTTATTTCCCTACTTAGCTAAAAAAAAGGGCATGACAGGAGCTTCAGTCCACATCAGTATTTAAATAAATCCAAGTAGAAAAATAAAAGAAAAGTGACGTTGTGAGAATGATGTGGCAAGTGATTAGTAAAAAGATAGCTAACTAGAAAAGCTGAGCTGTAAAAAAATATGATATGATAACAGTTTTAGTCCACATCAGCATTAAAATGATAGTCAACTAATTTCAGGAGATTTTTTGAACGGTCTTTTGCTAAGTTTGAAACCTTAAAGAAGTTTTCTGCACATAAAATAAATTTTAGGGGGTAAAATGCAATTTTTCTTTTCAAGAATATTCTCAAGCAAAACATCCCTCTTAATGTTTGGGTAAATTGGTACGTAGTACATGTTATAGAAATATACGACTCATGTCGTCAGGCATACAATCCTTTGACTATGTCACAATACAATCCTCAGGCATACATGAAAACTTCAGTAAGATTTAGAAGAAACTTGAACGCATTATATATTAGTTGCTAGCAACTCGAATGCATTTTACGAAATATACACTCACTTCCTCATATCTAGGTAAATTGTTAGAACTGCTACAGAAATATACACTCATTGCCCCAGCCACATAAATCTTTGACTGTGTAACAATTAATAAACTTAATTGGGAGCAATCTGTTATGAAAATTTGAATACGATTCAGAACAAACTCGAATGCATTTTACGAAAATTTTCATTTGCTCGTCCACGAAGTTCTTTGAGGAAGAGATAAAAACTAGTAGTAAACAAATTATAAAATTATTTATGTAATATATATAACTACGGAATAAAAATATGATCAATTTTAATTTTTTATTATTCGGTATTAATTACGTATACGGTACCCAAGAACTAATTTAAAAAATATCCAATAATATCTCTAATCAAATGATTTTTTTTGGATACATAAGAGTATTTTTTGGACATGTACGCTCAGAAGTTTTTTTTTTGGGCGTCCAGATAAGATGTAGGTATTGAATTTTAAATGAATATAAATATAAATAGTAAAAAAAATTTGCAAGTATCTGTCCATTATGGTTGCTGTAAAATTAAATTTTTTTTTTCAAATCATACTTCTCTAATTGAGTTGGAAAATTTATATGCATCTCTTTTTTTTTTTTATGAAATAAAACTATTCACATATCGTTTTCCAGCCAACAAAATTATTTGAAGTTATAGATGGAGTTTGATGTAAAAACTCTTTGTTAATAGGAGAGTGAATAAATAAATATAGATATAAATATGTAAAAAATTATAAAAAAATTTAATCAATTTTTATAATTGAAAAATTTATTTATAGATTTGTCTATTTGTATTTTCCCTTCTTTCTGAAATTACAAAGTTGACTTACAATGATAAGAATGCTTCAGCAACAAGCCATGCATACTCATATTCCAAAAAATAACATAAAATCCGTTGAAAAACGACTACGTTTGATGTCTTTCAGTATTGGCAGCGTGTCAGCGTGTGTAAAGCGCAGAAAGAGTCTTAATTTTCAGGGAAAAGAAAATAATATTTCGTATATTTCTTTCAATACTTGTAACACAAGCCTTGTAGATTTCCATTACAATTTCATGCCTTAATTACTCATCCTCAGTTACTTGAGGATTCAACTCACGTACCTATATAAACCTCAACCTTTGACTCAATTGGAGACATATATTTCACAATTCACACTATGTGTTGTACACACATGCAGGAATCCCAACCAAGTTACCCTCCTCATATCTAGGTAAATTGTTAGCAATGCCACAGAAATATACACTCTTTTCCTTTGCCACACAAATCTTTGACTGTGTAACAATTAATAAACTTAATTGGCTGCAATCTGTTATGAAAATTTCAATACGATTCACAAGAAACTTGAATGCATTTTACGAAAAATTTCATTTGCTCTTCCACGAAGTTCTTTGAGGATCGGAATACAGCCTACACTTGTGATAGTATAAATAAAGCCATAGATTAAAGGCAAAGCAGAAGAAGATTGTTTAGCAACATATATCACAGAATGAGCTCATCACAGCAACCCAAAAATATGCCTATTGGCTATTCAAGTGGCCCTACAGGGACTATTTCGAATCCTCGACCCTCAAGTTCAAATATTAGAGATAGTATTGGTTATGGCTCTAAACCTCCCGGAAAATGAAAAAATGAATAAAAGAAATGATTCATGGAGGTATAGGTAATTTAAGTAGAATTCTTTCTCTCTTTCCTTTTAAATTTTTCTAAAATTGTATTATTAAGAGTATAATAATTCTGTCCAGACTTCAAATCGTATCTCTTCGTAAGATGATTTTAAAAGCAAAATATGCATACTCTACTTTTATAGGTTCCATTAAGTTAGTCTCTCTTTCTCTGTACTAATTCTTCATTTTAATTTTATGTAGGTTAGTACGGATGTGGGACGACCAATGTGCCGGAAGGAAAATCCGTTTATTGAATCTTTAGTTCTTTTGTTTGTATTTGTCTTATTTACCATTTGTTTACTTCAATTTCCAGCAAATTAAAGAGATTACATCTCTATTTATTTGCACTTATGTAGTTTGAGAGTCTTTAATATTGTGTTCATGCCTTGCTTATACATATCATCATTATTTCTTGTAAATCATGTAAAATAATTTATGGATTATGTTTTTCATCAAGGTTAGATATTAGTTATAGATAGTTCAAGAATTTGGTGATATTTGTCCTAACAAATATTTCAAATGATATAAATATAAACATATATATATATATATATATATATTTTAAAATTACCAATTCCCAAATTGTTTAAAGTCAATAAAATTGGTTCCAAGTGGGGCTTGATCCAGAAATACTGCTAAGTTTTTTAATAAGTGGATATATAAAATTATGTATATATATATATCTGTATATGTATATGTGTATATATATATATATATATGTCTAATGGAATGAACTAATTTCCTACAAAGTAATGAACCAACGCTTAAATTCCTGTTGAAAAAGATGCCCTCATTTGATCCTGAAATTTTCAAAACAAGAAGTATTATATGTTTAATTTTGCATGCCTTATTATTCTTGTTCTCAGGCTTGCAAGAAATAATTAAAGATAGAGGAACAATTTTTGTTGGGAAAAAGTCATCTTAAGTTGTGTTAAATAACATTTTTCTTAATAAGAAATACTTTGCGACATCAAATTAATTTGAATGTGAAATTTAAAGCAGTTCTTTTGACAAAAATCTCACATACCAAAAAGAAAAGAAACAGACATAACCCAAATAGGATATTTTCTGGAAAATAATCAACAAAAACCAAGTGCAGGGGATAATGATGAGAGATTTAAATAGGTTCAAAGTCAGTAATTAAATTCAAAAACATGATCAAAGAATATTGATCACATCAGATATATATTTGAATCAGTCAAATTGAATGCGCCTGTATTGTGGAATGCCCCAAGAGATTCCTTCTGTTCACCACATTTTGGGATCTTATTATAAAAGGAAGCAAGAAATGAAAAGACCTAGCTCCATCAGTCTTCCCAACACCAATTTCGCTTTATTGTCATTCGAGATTTCTCGCTACATTTGCCCACACTAATTCCACTTTATTGTGACAATCAAGCTGCTTTTAACACAGCAAAAAATCCTATGTTTCATGAAAGAACAAAACATCTTGACATTGATTATCATTGTTAGTGCAAGATTTCATCTTGAAGATTTTTTGATTAGTGCAATCTTTAAGACCTTGGTGTTACGAGCATTTAATGAACTATACCAGAATCAATATGGAAAGAATCATATATTAGTTCAATTAGAATAAATGATCACAAACAATAAAGGAAATTACTCGTGACAAATGTAGAAGGAATAATTACCTAATTAATTATTTGACTCTAATTAACACACTAATCACTCAACCTTACTACACCCAGGGGGTTACAAAATTTAAAGTATAAAACAACAAAACAGCAAACAGAAACAAGACAGAACATAAATGTAACTAGCTACAATTTTCCTAGAATTGTGTCTATCATAACCTTGATCAACATGTTAATGTCCCATTGTGTTTAAATACTTAAATTTCTAGAAAACCTTCTAGAATTTGATTTCATTTAGTTTATTATTAGGAAGGTCTTCACTAATTCAAACCAAATGAAATTTGATTAGCCCTAACCTAGATCACACATAGCAACCGCATTTATGTATGTTATTTTTGTTCATCTTATTATACACATATAGCAACCACATTCATACATATGCATAACCAGATTAATCCTCAAATAGAATGATTAAAATAGTCATAATACCCACACTACTCTAATAAAAAATGAACATGGATATAAAAATAGAGATCCAAGTAAAGGAACAGGAAAATGGAACAAAAATAATAAGAAACTTATTTGATTAATACCCAAAAGGGTTCAAGTACAAATCTAGTTCATGTGTGATTGATTACATAAGAAGTTTAGCCTTCTATGGAGGCCAAACCAGATAACAAAGAAGAGAAAAGGAGGGAGAGAAGACCTATGAATTTCTAAGTGTAAAATTAAAAAATGGAAGAAATTGCAACAAAAATAATATACAAAGTGTGTCTTGCATCAGCCTAAGGAGGGAGAAAAAGAATTCTGCACTTGTCCCTTTCATAGTAAGCCATGGCAGCACCCTTTTAGCACATTGCAACATCAAAAGCATGGAAAAATTGGCTATCAATGTGGTCAAGATTGGGATTTGACACATGATCAAAAAAGGCAGAGGTATGATCGAATTGGGTTTGTAAAATTCTATCAAATATATAAAAATATATAATAAAATATAATAATGACAAAATCTTTGTATATAATAGAAAACTGTCAAAATCTAATTATATGTCAATAAAAAAAGCTCATATATATCAATGTGTCATAGTCATACATAGATAATCAAAGTATCAAACATTGATAAAAAGTCATTAAAATACTCAATACATAAATCATATAAAATCAAACATAGATAAAATATAAATTAATCATCATTCTTATCGCTATCGATATCATCATCATCATCAGAGTCTCTTAATTCTATATCTTGATTAATACAAAATTAAAAAAATTAAAAAATTGAAAAAAAGCATAAATGATAAATAAAATAATTTTAGAAAATTTTTTAAAATTTATAAAAATGAAAAATATCTTTAAATTTTTTTTTAAAATACATAAATGATTTACAAACACATAAATGATAAATAAATAATTTAAAAAAATTTTAATTTTTTTTAAAAAAAATTGGTAGGATCTGCAAAATCTCATGATTTTGCGATTGTACGATCTGGATCCCGATCCTGTATGATCCCATGAGAAAAATGATCCCATATGAAATTAGGATTGTTTTTAAGCTCTGGATCCTACGATCCTATGATTCTATGATCCAATTCCCCATTTTGACAACAATGTTTGCTATTTTTGACTAAGTTTTGGACTGCAATTTCTAGTCACATGGCATTGAATAAAATAGAAGTGGGTCCCATCTATCCTAGTCAGCAAACATGTCATCAGAATATGCCCAGTCAAGAAAAAGTGCCAAATCAACATCTATTCAGCATAATTTGTACGTCCATGTACATCAACGTAATTGCTTTCCAATAATTTAAATCTACAATATTTGCTCATGGATTAAATTGAGTATTCAATAATTTAAATCCTAAAAATATAAATTAAGGCATATTCAATTCATAATTAATTTATACCCAGTAAACTCTAAAACATAATAAAATTGGAAAGTTTGTAAGAGTAAAGTGGCAATGAGAATAAGTTTAGGGACAATAAAGATTGTAAAATGCTAGATATCAGGAGTAGATGTATCAATGGACTGGGTTGGGGCCGGGCTAACCCAATCCCACATGGGCTTCCAATTAATGCGTGTTGGGCTAGGTTGGGTCGGGCTTATGTTATTGATTGGGCTTAAAATCATGGCCCAGCCTAGCCCAACCCATTATTTTATTTAAAAAATAATTTTCTTTTATTCATAATTTAAATATATATTATAAATTCAGATATAATGTATGATACAATAAAAAACATATTATACATGATATATTTGTTCAATGAAGCTCAATGAAAAAAAAAAAGCATAGTCTAATGTCAAAGATTCAAAACAGAAACAAAAATTTATAGCTTTTATGATATTTTATTTTTAATTTTAGAAGTCCTCTTTTGGATCAAGACATTAGGTTGGGTCATACATATTACTTAAAGGACCAGTTTTTAATACTTGTACGACTTCAACAACTCATGACTTAAGTAACAAAAAAAATTACAAAAACCCATGGGGCCGACCCTACTTCCTAGCCCATCTCAACCCATAGGGACTAAATGAGCTTAACTAAAAGCCCTTATTAAATACGGGCTACTAAATTTTTAGCCTAGTAGACTTAGCTCGTTTTGATAGCCCTATTTAGGAGCCTTTACCCAACGACTAGTTTCTCAAGGCTATAAAAATAGTTCATTTTATCATGTTCAACATGTCTAGGTGAAGAGCCAGAGAGAGAGAGAGAGAGAGGGGGGGGGGGGGGAAGAGCTTGAGCTATGCACTAAGTTTCCTTGTTCTTTGAGAGATTGCTATATTCTTTGAGTGAGCTTGTATCTTTGCTATAGTTATGAGTGAACTACTTCATCTCTGTAATTGCCACTTTTAGTCTACTGAGTGGACAGAATGTTACGCACCTGGTGTGATTCATGGTTGTAAGGTGTAAAAAGTCTGGGCTGACCTACCTAGTGATAAGATTGCTAAGGGTTTGATCTATAGTTTGAAATTGTTGATTGTGGCAGCAAAAAAAAGGGTTGCTGGTTATATTTGTTAAGTTCCCTTTAATAAAATTCTCATACTATGTTTGAGTAGTAAACATAGGACTATCTTTCAAAATATGTACGAACCACTATATATCATTTGTATTCTTTGTTTATTTTTATTGCTCAACGTATTTACCTTGTTGATATCACATTATCATATTCTAAAGTAACCTTTGATAAATAACCATTAATCTTTCAGGAACTTACTTAATCTTTTAGGAACCTAATTTAATATTTTTAAAAGAAAAATTGTTTATATTTTTAAAATAAACAGGTTCCCAATTCAACCTCTCTTCTTGGGTACACATGTGTTCTAACAGTCATTTTGTCCAGGAAAAATTCGAAGATGGTTTCATATCTCTTCAGCTTGTTTCTTCATTTGATCAGTTGGCAGGCTTCTTAAAAATTTTGAGTGGATTTGTTTTTAGCAGTATGATGTCCAAGTTGGCTTGCTAGATTATTACCAAGCCTCATCTTGTGGGGGGATGTAGGAAATTGTAGTAGTGTTAATGTTCTGTTTCTGTAGTTTTGTAGTATTCAGTAGCTTAGTTTATTTTTTATTATCTAATTAGCTGTAAATAACTTATCTGTTTTCTGGTAGTTGTAATATGGTTAAGTTCAATTATAGTCAGTTGGTTAGTTGATAGTTGTATCTGTATATAAAGGACTTCACTGGGTACATATTTACCTGATGCAATATAGCATTCAATTACTGCACTTAATCCTTTCCTTCTGCAATATCCTGACCTACACCATTAAATTCGTTCCTCGCTTGCCAAATACTCTGATTTTACACATACTATGTGCGCACCAGAATCCAAACGAAGTCACACTCTTCATGTTTAGGTAAATTGGTAGTAACTGCTATACAAATACACTATATGTTCCTCTGCCGCCAATAATACAAAATCTGAAGACCATGCTATGTTGCTCTATATTTTTGGTTCTTTCTTTAGCATTTTTTGCTTGTTTACATATGCCACATTGGATATATCTTAGCTTGCTTTAAGGACATAAGATGATAAATACTTGAGTTTCCACAGCAGCCGCAACTTCCAGCTAGCATTCATACCTCCACATGCACCTACCTCTGTTTTTCAACATCCACCTACCTTCCAGATCCAGAAGTCCACATTGTCTGCACCTTCCAAGCTTCAATCTTCAACCTCTGCCAGCTACGTCCATGTGCCATTGTTCCCCTAGAATTAGTATAAATAGGTTAGCGCTTCATTGTAATAGAGATCAGAATCAAGTAATTAAGCTTTGCTTTTGAAACTTTGAAGTTTCATTTCTTCTTCTGCTCTGCCCCCCTTCTCCCTGAGCCATATTTGGTATCAGAGCAAGGTTCCAGAGAGAGGGAACGCCTGAAAAGCTCCTGAGATTCACTGTCGAAGTTTTCCGGCGACGTCGAAATCGGCCAACTTCGAAAGTCCCATCTCTGGCGCTCTTTCGGGAAACCTGACGTCGGAATAGTGATCGGAAGGGTCCAAAACCTTGGACTGGAGAAGATCAACGCCGCCTGACCTTTGACGCGCCCGCACGCACCACCGTCGGAAGATCACGCGCCGGCCATCAACTCCACGCGCCACACGCGCCTGCCAGAGGTTGAAGACGACCACGTCATCAGCCACGTCATCACCACGTCATCCGCTCCAACCAATCATATATTGCCACGTGTCACCTCGGCCACGTGTCCAAGCTGATTCGGTTGCCACGTCATTAGCCACGTCATCACCACGTAATCCACTCCAATCAATCAGAGGTTGCCACGTGTCGGTACTGCCACGTGTCACAGCTGATTCGGTTGACACGTCATCATCCACGTCAACAGTTCAGCAAATCAACGATTGCCACGTGTCAAGTGTTGCCCCGTCACCACAATTTTCCAGATTCCCATATTGACCCCGGAAGTCTTGCAAAATCTTATTTTTACCCATATACTTTCTAAAATTCCACTTTTACCCCAAAACTTTCTGAAATTACAGATTTACCCCAGAACTTTCTAAAATTCCACTTGCCCCGAAACTTTCTGAAATTACAGATTTACCCCAGAACTTTCTAAAATTCCAATTTTGCCCCGGAACTTTCTGAAATTACAGATTTACCCCAAAACTTTCTAAAATTCCAATTTTACCCCAGAGCTTTTTGATATTATACTTTTACCCTCACAACTTTCTGAAATTTTATTTTTTACCCACAGTTATTTTCAAAATTTCACTTAATCTTCTTCAAAAAAAGTTGTAGGAAATTGTGAATGCCCAACGAATTCAATTGGAGGAACGGAAGGAGCATGAAAGTGATGATTCAGACAACAGTACCTCGACGTCCACCAGTAACCGTCGACAACGCAGACCAGTCACCCGTAATGACGATATCAGAGTGGAAATTCCAGAATTTGAAGGAAAACTCCAACCAGATGAATTTGTCGATTGGCTACAAACTGTTGAACGAATATTCGAGTATAAAGAGATACCCGAGGAGAAAAAGGTGAAAATTATTGCTGTCAAATTAAAGAAACACGCTTCCATATGGTGGGAAAATTTAAAGAAGAAGCGCGAGAGAGATGGAAAAAGAAAAATACGTACATGGGAAAAGATGCGCAAGGAACTAACTCGTAAGTTTTTATCTCCGCAATTTTTTCAAGATAATTTTATTCAACTACAGAATCTCCGTCAAAAGAACCTGTCTGTGGAAGAATACACCAGAGAATTTGAACAGCTGATGATGAAGTGTGACATTCAAGAGAGGGATGAGCAATCAATCGCTCGCTACCTTGGAGGATTAAACGTAGATATCGCCCACCTGGTCCAACTTCAACAATATTGGACTTTGGACGATGTTATTCGTTTATCTCTTCGAATTGAGAAACAGCTTCCCAAGAAGCCTTCATATCAATCTTCTTCCTCTTTTCCTTATAGGAACTCTGCAAATAACTGCAAACCTCAGATCCAACAAGCAAGTACTTCAAACAGCAATCCACCAAAGCCCAACAGAGAGGGCAATTCTAAAGTTGTCAAGTGTTTCAGGTGCCAAGGATTTGGACACATTGCTTCTAATTGTCCAAACCGTAAGATTATCACCATCATTGAAGGAGAAATCCATGAAGCTTCTGAAGAAGATGAAGGACCAGTATTTGATGATGGCCCAGTGTTTGATGAAGAACCAGTGCACATTGAAGAGGTCACCCCTGCTGATCAAGGAGAATCACTGGTAATTAGACGAAGCTTGCATACTGCAATAGCCAAAGAAGAACCATACAACATTTTCCACACCCGTTGCACTGCGCAAGGCAATGTTTGTGATGTTATTATTGACAGTGGGAGTTGTGAGAACGTCGTGTCAAATTATATGGTGGAAAAATTGAAATTGCCCATACAAGATCATCCGCATCCGTACAAGTTACAATGGCTCAATAAAGGCAACGAGGTAAGGGTCTCTAAACGTTGTCTTGTAAATTTTTCCATAGGTCAGAAATACCACGACAACACATGGTGTGATGTGATACCTATGGATGCGTGCCATCTTCTACTGGGGAGACCATGGCAATATGATCGTCATGCAATATACAACGGCTATGCTAACACCTACTCTTTCGTCAAAGATGGAGTAAAAGTCAAGTTGACACCATTGCCACCAAGTGAACTGAACAAAGACAAGAAGGAAACAAAGCCCCTTGTGACTTTAGTTACAAAAACACAGTTCAAGATGACGGCAGAAGAAGCTCAGACCACAAATTTCGTCCTTTTGTTTGAAGCAAATAAAGAAACAACTCTTCCTTTGGAGATAGAAGAAATGCTTGCTGAATTTCTGGATGTTGTACCAGAAGAAATCCCTTAAGGATTACCACCAATGCGTGATATCCAGCATGCCATTGACTTTATTCCTGGAGCTGTCATTCCAAATAAGCCAGCATATAGGATGAGTCCTAAGGAACATAACGAAATTCAACGCCAAGTTGAAGAATTGCTGAAGAAAGGATTAATTCAAGAAAGTGTTAGCCCTTGTGCTGTACCTGTCCTTCTAGTGCCAAAGAAAGATGGAAGTTGGAGGATGTGCGTTGATAGTCGAGCTGTCAACAAAATCACTATCAAGTATCGATTCCCGATACCAAGGCTCGATGACCTGTTTGATCAACTACATGGAGTCACCATCTTCTCCAAAATTGATCTTCGCAGTGGCTACCATCAAATCAGAATCCGTCCAGGAGATGAATGGAAAACTGCTTTCAAAACCAGAGACGGCCTGTATGAATATACTGTGATGCCTTTTGGATTATCCAATGCTCCCAGTACATTCATGCGTCTGATGAATCAGGTACTTCACCCCTTCATTGGCAAATTTGTAGTCGTGTACTTTGACGATATTTTGATCTACAGCAAGGGAAAAGAAGAGCATCTAGAGCATATACGACAAGTGCTACAGACTTTACGAGAACAGAAACTCTATGCCAATCTCAAGAAATGTTCTTTTCTAACCAAGGAAGTAAATTTCCTAGGTTATATTATCACCGCTGAGGGTATTCGAGTAGATCCGAGTAAAGTTGAAGCCATCAACAGCTGGCCTATTCCAAGCTCTATCCATGATGTGAGAAGTTTCCATGGATTAGCTTCATTTTATAGAAGATTCATCAAAAATTTTAGCTCTATTGCTGCTCCACTCACAGACTGTACCAAAGGAGACAAATTTCAATGGACCGAACAAGCCCAGAAAAGTTTTGAAGAACTAAAAAAATGTTTGACTGAAGCACCAGTGCTAGTACTTCCAAACTTTGACCAAGTATTTGAAGTTAGTTGTGATGCTTCAAATACCGGAATTGGAGCTGTTTTGAGTCAAGAAGGGCACCCTATAGCCTTTTTCAGTGAAAAACTCAACAACGGTAAACTCAAGTATTCGACTTATGACAAGGAATTCTATGCCTTTGTTCGTGCCCTGCATTACTGGAGCCACTACTTGTTGAATAAAGAATTTATTCTTTATTTTGATCATGAAGCCCTCAAGCATTTGAACTCTCAGTAAAAGATCAACCGACGACATGCTGCTTGGAGTGAATTTTTGCAACCATACCCATTCTTACTCAAGCACAAGGCAGGAGTCCAAAATATTGTAGCAGATGCCCTCAGCAGGCGCCATGCTTTACTCTCTACCCTTCAAACACAGATTGTCGGCTTTGAGGTTGTCAAGGAATTATACCAAGATGACCCAGATTTTGGTAAAATTTGGGGTAATACTACAATGCAATCCTTCCAAGACTACTACAGGCATGAAGGATTCTTATTCAAAAGAAAGTCATTATGCATCCCTCAATGCTCATTACGGGAAACAATTATCTGGGAGACCCATGATGGAGGACTAGCAGGTCACTTTGGACGAGACAAAACTGTAGCCCTAATCAAGGAGAATTTCTATTGGCCAAGACTAGAGAGAGATGCTACTAAACATATTCAAAGATGCAGGATTTGTCACTTGGCCAAGACCAAAAGTCAAAATACAGGGTTATATTTGTCGCTTCCAATTCCAGAAGCACCTTGGGAAGACGTCAGTTTGGATTTTATCCTTGGATTGCCAAGAACTCAACGTCAAAAGGATTCCATAATGGTGGTAGTAGATAGATTTTCAAAAATGGCACACTTTATTCCATGCCAGAAGACCAATGATGCTGTTCAAGTTGTAGACCTTTATTTTAAAGAAATTGTTCGTCTTCATGGTATTCCAAAATCTATCACCTCTGACCGAGACGTTAAGTTCTTAAGCCACTTTTGGAGAACCCTGTGGAAAAAGTTGGGTACTAGGCTCCAATTCAGCAGTGCTAGTCATCCTCAAACGGATGGTCAAACGGAAGCTGTCAATAGGGTTTTGGGAAACCTTCTCCGGAGTTTTGTAGGAAAGAATTTGAAACAATGGGATCTTATCCTTGCCCAAATTGAATTTGCCTATAATAACTCCTCTAATCAAGTAACTGGAAGGTGTCCGTTTGAAGTGGTTTATGGTACTCGACCGCTTAGCCCCTTGGATTTGACCCCATCTACTGATAAACAACAATATAGTGCCAATGCAGACCAGCGTGCTAACGAAATTAAGAAGCTGCATGAGCAAGTTCGAGACAAGATCCAAAGGCAAAACATGAGGTATAAGACTCAACGTGACAAGCATAGGAAAGCACAAACTTTCAAAGTAGGTGATTTGGTTTGGATTCATTTGCGCAAAGAACGTTTTCCGAATCAACCCAATGCCAAATTATCACCAAGAGCTGATGGTCCGTTCAGAATTGTACAACGGATTAATAGCAACGCATACAAGGTTGAACTACCCGGAACCTATGGAGTTTCCGCTACTTTTAATGTTGCTGATTTATCTCCATACATTGATGAAGAGATCGAATTAGACTCGAGGACGAGTCCTGTTCAACCCGGGGAGAATTCCACAGCAGCCGTAACTTCCAGCTAGCATTCATACCTCCACATGCACCTACCTCTGTTTTTCAACATCCACCTACCTTCCAGATCCAGAAGTCCACATTGTCTGCACCTTCCAAGCTTCAATCTTCAACCTCTGCCAGCTACGTCCATGTGCCATTGTTCCCCTAGAATTAGTATAAATAGGTTAGGGCTTCATTGTAATAGAGATCAGAATCAAGTAATTAAGCTTTGCTTTTGAAACTTTGAAGTTTCATTTCTTCTTCTGCTCTGCCCCCCTTCTCCCTGAGCCATGAGTCCTTGGTGCAAAGAAGTTAATTAAGTGTTTTGAAAAAACATTTGTTAAGTCCTATATTGACTAATTTAGTGGGTGAAAGCTAATGGGTGTGGGATAAAAGAGAAGGATTTTTGTGCAATTATGAAGTCCCACATTGCCTTGCGTCAAAGTGCGAGGCTAAGAGATGTGTTATATAATAGAGGGACCTCTTTCCTAGAGTCTATGTCTGATGTCGCTTGATTTTAAATGCAAGGCAAAAAGATATGCTATATAATAGAGTGGCTTGTCTTCTAGAGTACTCTTTGTAGTGTAATGTTGGTTGAATTAGTTTGTGATCAGTGTCATATTTGTTTTTGGATATTAGTAATTTTAACCTTGTTAAAAATATATTCTTTTTGTAATATATCATATTTACATAAATGCCCTTTAAATAGGAGTGAATATAAATAAATATGAATATTTAAAAATTATAAAAATATTATAAATTTTTATAATAAATAAATATATTTATAAATTTTTATAATAAATAAAATATATTTATAAATTTATGTATTTGTATTTTTCCCATTTTGAGAAATTATAAATTTGACTTAAAATGAGAAGAATGCTTTCCTAATTAAGCCATGTATGCATGATGCATATTTGGCCGGTCATCCTTTATTTGCTCAATTGTGGGTCCCTGGTCCCTCAAAAATAGTTTGCAGCCATATGCTAAAAGTGAACATAACGCAGACATCCTCAAATCCATTGGAGAACGACGCCGTTTGATGTCGTCAGTAGTAGCTTCGTGTGTAAAGCGCGGAAATAGCTTCTCCATTTGACCACATACCCAACATATATATACATATATATATATATATATATATGTAGCTTGTTTGAATAGCCTTCTTCTCATTTCAAGTGAAATTTCTCTGGTAAAATTTCAGAATTATAATCCTATATTTTTTGCGTCAAATTGATATGACTACGTCCCCAAATGCCATTATGCACACAGACCACGTGGAGCCAAATGCTTCAACCATGCGGGACCACTCGGTGAGAAGGAGTATGAGAAAGAAAAGGAGCACGTGGAAGCTGAGGGAATAAGAAGAGGTTAGTAATTGTGGGGAAAGTCAGGGAATATGGTTTTGCTGTCATCTCTCTGATTATTCTTCTCTTCCTCTTCCTTCTTTTTTTCCTCTGCGTAATTCTGTTCTGAGTCTATATCTGATGTACCAATTACACTGGGATGTGTTTCCTTAGTGAGATTTTCAGTAAATAATATACATCAGATTGATATTTTCCATTAATATTTGTTTTCATAACAAATTTGGTGCTTTCATTCTAATGGCAGAAAACACTCGTATGAAGGATATCGCTGCAAACATTAAACGTCTTACAAAAACATGGGAAGCTAAGGAGGCAGCCAATGGAGCTCGCTTCGATCGTTTAGAAGCCTCAGTAGACACGCACCATCAACCGTACTATGGACTTACTGTCCCGTACACTTGATCAGTTTGCGTTGCATTTCCCTACCCCGGGCACAGAGACGTCGTCGACATCAAATGCAAATTCAGGGGATCAGCCTCCACAAGCACGCGCAATTAAACTGGACTTTCCTCGCTTCGATGGCACTGACCCATTGAACTGGATTTTTCGTGCTGAGCAATTCTTTAATTTTTATCACATTCCAGATGCTCAACGCCTCACAATCGCTTCAGTTAATTTGGAGGGCTTTGTAATTCCATGGTATCAAATGATGATTAAAACTAAAATGATTACTTCGTGGGAGACGCTAACTAAGGCTGTAGAAATCCAGTTTGGTCCTTCTCAATTTGAATGTCCTCGTGCGAAGCTATTCAAGCTTACCCAGACTGATTCGGTTTCAAATTTTTACAAGGAATTCATGACTTTGGCCAATCGGGTGGATGGGTTGTCAGAGCCGGCGTTGCTTGATTGTTTTATCAGTGGACTCAAACAAGACATTAAAAGAGATGTGTTAGCACAATCCCCTACTACCTTGTTACATGCAGCTTCCCTTGCACGGCTGTTTGATGAGAAAAACCTTGTTGAATTACCTCAAACCACCTTCCGTTCTATTTCAGCTAACTCTAGTTCTACCACAATTGTTCCTTCTAAACCACCATGGAAACCTCCCTTTTCCTCACCGACTACTACTCAAACACCATTTCAGTCAATGCCTAAATCCAATCGTCCTCCACTTCTACCGACACCAAACACTAAACCATTGCCTCCAGTCAAAAAAATGTCCACGGCTGAAATGCAACTTAGAAGAGATAAAGGTCTTTGTTATACATGTGATGAAAAGTTCACCTGGAATCATCGTTGCCCCAATCGCCAATATTTGATGTTTCATGTAGATGATGACGACATTAGCGAGGCTCCATTACCAATACCTTCACCTGATGTTTCTGAGGCTACATCTCTTCATCATCTATCTTTTAATGCTCTTAAGGGAGCTCACGCAATAGGCACGATCAGATTTAAGGGCATGATCAGAGGTCATGAAATCCAAATTCTTCTGGATGGAGGAAGTTCAGACAATTTTATCCAACCACGATTAGCGCGCTTTTTAAAACTACCCATTGAACTTGCTCCAAATTTTAAAGTCATGGTTGGCAATGGGAATTATCTGTTAAGTGAAGGCCAGATTAAAAATTTGGAAGTGTCTATCCAAGGATATCTGATTCAGTTACCAGTATTCTTATTACCCATTACAGGGTCCGAATTGGTCCTTGGAGCTGGTTGGTTATCTACGATTGGACCACATGTCGCGGATTACAGTACTGCTGCCATCAAATTTTATTTACACGGTCAATTTATCACTTTGCAAGGAGAATGACCAGAGTCCCACATGAATGCTCAGTTCCATCATTTGAAAAGACTTCATGCGACAGGTTCCATATCAGACTTATTCATGCTCCAATTTCATGAAATAGAGGATTCATCTCTTTCATTACCTCATGATATGCCTCAAGATTTACAACAATTGCTAAACAAATTTGGGAGCGTTTTTTATGTTCCTCATGGGCTGCCATCACATAGATCTCATGATCACCAGATTTCCCTCATTGACGGCACACCACCTGTGAAAGTCAAACCTTACAGATATCCTTTTGCAAAGAAGACCGAAATTGAAAATATAGTTCAACAGATGCTGTCAGAGGGAATCATCCAACCAAGTTCAAGCCCCTTTTCGGCTCCTGTTGTTTTAGTTAAAAAGAAAGATGGGTCTTGGCGTTTTTGTACTGATTATCACGCATTAAACGCCGTAACAATTAAGGAAAATTTTCCCATTCCTACAGTGGATGAATTATTGGATGAATTATTTGGTGCAATTTATTTTTCAAAATTGGACCTTCGATCCGGTTATCACCAGATTTTGATTAAAGCCGAAGATCGATTTAAGACGGCTTTTCGCACCCATAATGGCCATTATGAATGGCTTGTTATGCCGTTCGGGCTTACGAACGCGTCGGCCACCTTCCAGGCGTTAATGAACGATATCTTTCGGCCTTACTTGAGAAAATTTGTCCTCGTCTTCTTTGATGATATTTTGGTTTACAGTGCTTCATGGCCATTGCATTTAGATCATCTCACCATTGTTTTGGAGATTTTATTTAATCATCAATTATTTGCAAAATTATCTAAATGCTCATTTGGTCAAACCAAAATTGCCTATCTTGGCCACATTGTTTCAATCAATGGGGTTGAAATGGACCCTTCAAAAGTAACAGCTGTTTCTCAGTAGCCAACTCCTGTAAATCTTAAGCAGCTTCGCTCATTTCTGGGTTTAGCAGGATATTATAGACGGTTTATTCGTCAATATTCCTCCATTGCTGCTCCGTTGACTTCATTACTACAAAAAGATGCCTTCTTATGGTCCCCATCAGCAGAAGAGGCTTTTCAAAAATTAAAGCAATGTCTTACACATGGACCTGTCCTCCATCTTCCAGACTTCAGTAAACCTTTTATCATAGAGAATGATGCCTCGGGATTAGGCATAGGTGCAGTTTTAAGCCAAGATGGCCATCCCATTGCTTTTTTCTCAAAGAAAATGGCCCCTAGAATGTAATCCAAGTCTGCGTATGTTAGAGAAATGTACGCAATTTCTGAGGCTGTATCTAAATTCTGACATTATTTATATGGGCATCCTTTTATAATCCGTACTGATTAAAAAAGTCTGCGGCATTTGACTGATCAATCCATTCAAACCCCAGAGCAAGAAGAATGGTTGCACAAGCTAATGGGTTTCTGCTACGCGATTGAATATAAACCTGGAGCTGCAAATTTAGCCGCTGATGGGCTGTCACGTTCATTTGCTATGGCTTATTCAATTCCTCATTCTACTCTATTTTCCACACTACAGCAAGCAACTCAGAGTTCTCCAGAACTTCAGCAGATAATATTGAAAGTAATGGTTGGAACCCAAGAGGGGGGTGAATTGGGTTTTATAAATTTTTCAAAAGACTTTATTGGAAGTTAAAATGATTTTCTGTAAAAGTACAATGTTTAGGATAATAAATACAACACAGAAAATCAATGTGCTATCAAGATGAATAATTATGAAGAGCAAGGAAATAAAGAATAAATAACAATAAGCACAAATAAAGGAGGAAGGGATAGAGAGAGCAAACTCGGAGATTTATACTGGTTCGGCTAATCCAAGCCTACATCCAGTACTCAAGAGACCACTTGAGTGTTTCCACTATAATTGCAAGTTTAATCCGGGTACTTGCAAACCACTACAACCACGTAAATTCGATCCTGGTATTTGCGAAACCACAATGGAGAATTTATGAATCCGGGCTCCTCCTCAACCCAAAGCAAGTTCTTCCAACACCGGTACTTGCGAACCTCAACTCAGAGAAATATTGGTGTTGATCAAAATCAACAATACAAAGAAACTCTCTCTAAAGAGTAAATGAATACAAATGAAGCTCTAATAACTTTAATGATAGAGAATATGCAAGATTGGCTCAAGAATGTTTGGATTTCTCTCAAAGATGATAGAACATCTTAATATATCATTGTAGTACTTGGTTCTAGCTCAAAATCGTGTATCTAAGGTCATATATATAAGGTTTTAAAAAACTAGCCGTTATATAGCCGTTACAACACTTATTATACAGTCCAGATGTCCATTGGTCGACCAGTGTGGCACGTTGGTCGACTAGTGTAGTCCAGAAGTGATTTATCAGACACGTTGGTCAACCAGTGTAGATGGGGTGGTCGACCACCGGCTGGCAGTAGCGAAATACAGATTTTGAGCTTTATTTAAAAATTCATAACTCCATCATTTGAACTCCGTTTTAAACAAATAATATACCATTGGAAAGCTCTTGGAGTCTAGTTTCAAATGAGCCAAGTTTTACTCAAAAATTATTTTTCATTTAAAAGATATAATCAAAATACTGACTATAGTTCAGAACAGAATAATTTTTTAGTACAGTAAAATCAACATTCAGTTTTTCAAACTATATTTTAAATAGTCATATATTTCTCATTTGGACTCCGTTTTGAATAAATAATATACCGTTGGAAAGATCTTTGAGTCTACTATCAAATGCGATTAAGATACGTGAAAAACCGAATTTTCATTTATGAGATATGATATAATAAGTGACCAAAGGTCAAAAACTAACTTTTCTAAAACTTCATATCTCATTATCTTTTTTTGTTTAAAATGCTTGAGCCAATATATGCAAATCTAAATCATTGAGTTGCACAAGTATACTAGCCTATATAAAATATACCTAATGTAAACACATAGGCTATCTTGATGCATCAAAGCTTCCAAGACTTCAAATCTTCTAATTCTTCATTTCTTGGAGCTTTGTCCTTGTATGTTGTTTTCCTTGAGTGAAGCAAGATATTTCTTTTCCTTGTTCTTCAATCCAATGTTCACTCTTCTTGTTTTTGAACCAACCTATAAAATATGTCTTACTTGCAAATCCAATGGTTAGTTCAATTCATGATAATAGCATGATTCAATATATGCAACAAATATATTAAGTAACATAATCATGCTTAAGTACTTGTAGCATATATATGATAATTAACCTTTATATAGATCAATGCTACATTTCAAATACATTTTGTCATCATCAAAACTTATGGCATATAGCCTTAGGGCTAACAATCTCCCCCTTTTTGATGATGACAAATCACCAAAGAAAAATATGTATCACAAGATAATGAATGCAATGTTATAAGTATATACACATATTTTTCTACTATTTCTTCTCCCCCTATTTGACATCAACAAAAAGGTGTAAGGAACACAATATATAGAAGTTAAAGCACATACCTTCTTTAAGCCAGGATGTCAAAAGATGTCAATATAGCATAGGGTGAGGATACATCAAAACTTATCATTGTTTTCATTGACATGTAAAAACAATTTTTAGAAAAATTTCTCATGTCAAATGAAATGAGCCAAAAGATAAAACTTGAAAGAGTTTTAGGCTCCCCCTTAAACCTTGCATAATTTGAAAAAGAATAATGAATATCCAATTTTCAAAAAGTATTCTTTTTCAAGAACATTTATATATATTCAGCAGAGACAAAGCTCCCCCTGAATTTCATAACCCTTTTGATTTGCAGAATTTTGAAGTAAGACTTTTGAAGAAATTTCTGCAATATTTCTGTTGAAGATGATTTCTGCTTGTTTATGAAAAGGCATTTTAGTAAATAGCAGAAACATTGAAATATTTGAAATATGTAACAAAAAAATAAATAAACATCATTTGCTGTCATATGATAGAAATATTTGTAACACACAGCAGAAGTATGATATATGGATTAGCAAAGCATGATATAAACAAGAATATTAATCATAATCCATAAATCAAATACTAATATTTTTCAAGATATTTGAAAACAATTTAAAATGAGGATATTCA
This sequence comes from Biancaea sappan, assembly GCA_037074585.1. NCBI lineage: Eukaryota > Viridiplantae > Streptophyta > Magnoliopsida > Fabales > Fabaceae > Biancaea > Biancaea sappan. Next base: position 3,905,046 of record CM073496.1, on the reverse strand, counting down.
AATCCATTTCTTTTCAAAGTAGATGTTGCTTCAATATGGCAAAGTAATTTTAGCACAATGGAAGAAATTTAAGAGTTTCATGATCTTTTTCTAAAACAATTTGCTTCAAAAGGAATTTAGAAACGTTTCATCCAAGGAAGCAATATATATGGATTAGTGTAACAAGATATAATCAAGGATATAGTTCATAATCCATACATCACAACAAAAGAGATCTTTAAGACCTTTTCTTTTTCAAAAAGAATATTGTTTCATATGATAAAACATATTTGCATTGCGGAAGCATTTTTTAAAGTCCTTTTTCAAAACAAATTTGCTTCATAAAGGATAAGATAGATTTCAGTACAATGGAAGCAATTTATATACCCATTCAAGATGTAAAACATTATAAGCAGGATATATATAATATATATCATCACAACAGAAGCAATATAAATCACTAAGGCCAACATGTAAATCACTAAGGCCAACATGCAAAGGACATATATTTAAAGAAGATCAGTCAAGCAAATTCAATATAATATCCATTTTGAGATGAGTAATCATACCTCTCAAAATTCTTTTAACCAATCAACTGATCGTTCTTACCTTTCTTTTGCAAGAGCTTGTTTATCCAAGAATTGTCTTGGTGTATAGACAATTTATTTTGCCTTGACTATTTGATCCTTGATGAAGATTTCAAACTTGTATAGTTTGACAATCCTTTTGGAAGAGTCATTTGTACCTTTAAGCTTCTTCATTAACTAAGACATATCCTTGCTCAAGATGTGATTAATAGATCCAAAAATCATATAATCATTTGATAGATGATAGGCAAGGAAAGTTACTTCAAATAATTTTAGTGGCAAAAGAAATGTTTTTCTCCTTTGAAAGATGAGCCACTATAGTTCATATTTAGCTTGAGGTGCAAAAGTGAAATTGAAAATAATATATGAATTTTCAAAGTATTTTTCAATCAGTTTAAAAACTCTTTCTTACCATTCATCTAATCTCCACATAAAGCTTGTAATACTTTAAGGATTAAAGATCGATTTCAAGCAAGGCTAGATATTACCAATTTTTGAGTGTGCACGCTTGATTAGAATCACCATCTTCGTTGTAGAGTCCTTCATCCTCAAGATTCATTTGTCGTCATTGCAAGCTTGAGTTTGAGAATACTTTTCCTCACAAAACAATGTGACTCTTAATCTTAGGTACCCAACCAATTTGGGTCCTTAACAGGTTAGTTCATAATTCTCAAACAATGAAGATGTTCAATAAGAATGCTATGCATCCATGAAATCCAAAAATTTGTAGAGAAATCGTTTTTCTTTAATGATTGATATCATAAAAAGCATACAAGATGAAATCCTTTTAAAATGAGGATTTCTAAATGCTTTTCTTTTCAAAACGAAATATGATAAAGTAATTTTTGAAACAAACTCTTTTGAAAGAATGATTTTATGACAAGATTATCTAAAAAACTTTGGCAAAAAGAATTTCCAAACTCTTTTACTTTGAAAAACAAATTTTTCTTCAAAAAGCATAAGATGTAGAAAAAGATGCAGCGCAATAGAAGCAACATATATATCCTTTTAATGATAATGACAGAAGATATTATAACAGGATATATATCACAACAAATGCAAATTATATACTCATATAAGATATATCATTTTGAAACTAGAGTATATAATAGGACAACAATTTTCTTGGATTAGCAAAAGATATAACCAGTGTAAGGCATAATCCATAGGCAGAAGACGATTTTGAGTGAGTACCCATTGAGATGCTTCTTCAATGATGAGTTCCTTAGGATGACTTTTGGCATACCTCAAATCCTTTGAAAAATCATCATTGTTGCTTGATGGCTCCTTCTCATGAGGTAATTTTTCTTCTTGAGGCTTTTCTTCTTCTTGAGATAGTTTGGCATTCTCTTCAATGCCATTATCTTCTTTTGAAATAAGGGTACACTTTTCCTTTTCAAAAGTTTTGAAAATAATTTTCTGCTTATGTATAGAGACATTTAAGTATATTAGCAGATGTAATTTTGAAATAAGGATTTCCAAATTCTTTTCTTTTTAAAAAAAATGATAAAGCAATTTCAAATCCTTTTCCAACACTTTTTTAAATAATTCCTATTGAAAGAATGTCACCAGATTTAGCACAGTAGAAGAAAATATATATCCAATATCATATATAAAACATTTTATATCCAGGATATATCATATCATCTCAGTAGAGGCATTATGTATTTTGAAAAGTATACATATATTTATTCAGGGCTATAAAAACATTTTCTCACATGAATATATATATCATCATTACATAGCGGAAGCAAGTTACATACTCATTCAAGATAAAGCATATTATAACCAGAGTATGTAGTAAAATAATTGAAGTAATATGGATTAGTAAGATATAATCAGATATAAACTATAATCCATAAACAATTGTTCATAACCCATAGCTTATGCAAATATATGACATGTATGATGCTCAAACCATGTGAATGGTATAAAGACAATTTAAGCATTTAGCATATCTTTATATGCAATGATATGATCAAGTATGTAATATATCAAAGAACAATATGTCATTGCAATGAAAGTATGTCAGTAAAAAGATTTGCTAGAATGTTCAATAGAGATCAAGGAGTATCATTCAATTAAATAATAAAGAAGTAAAGGATAGAGATACTCATCAATTTTGACAAACTTTTGTTACTTCTTGAACTTCCTCCTTAAGATGTTGATATCCTTGTCTTCCTCATTGCCCTTCTTTTGATCCTATCTTCTTGCAATTTTAATGATCTTCACTGAATGATTATTTGCAAGATTCTTTCAAAAATAATCTCTTATAAGATCACCCATGAAGCTTTGAAGAGATCATTTAGTACATAGCAGCAAAATTTAAATCCTTCATTTACTGTCATCCGCTGGTCGACCAACTTGTCCACACTGGTCGACCATCGTGGGGATGAGAAAGTGGAAGGAGCTTACTGTCAAGCATTGGTCGACCATTGTGAATGAATTGGTCGACCACTCCTCACAGGAATAGCCTTATTTACCCACTGCCTTGAGTTGGTCGACCAATCTGAGGACCTTGGTCGACCACTTGACTCAGCGTTCAGCATTCTTCTCCTGGCGCTGGGCGTTGATTCAATGTAGGCTTCGTTGGTCGACCACTGATAGGAGCGTTGGTCGACCAACCAACTTCAGAACTATAAATCTTATTGATTTCGGAGAGCAGAGGAAGTAAAGTGCCTTAGAGGATAAATTTGAGAATTGACTTTGGCGAAACACTTTTAGTGGAGCACTTTGATGCTTAAATTAGCAATGTCCAAATAAATCTCGAGCACAAGGAGCAACATTATGTTCAAGATATGCCATATTAATAAAAGTGCTATGCTTCCATGAAATGCAATTTTGCAAGATATTTGATTTTATTGAAAATATTTAAATAAGATTACAGCAAGGATAAATACTATAGGTAGGAGTAATCTTATTGTTGTGAAGACAAGAAAAATGTGCGTGTAATGGAAGCAAGTTTTCATCATGCGGCAAAAAGTAGACTTTGAGCAGTATATAGAAGAAAGATTTTGGCTCAAAACAAAATTTGAATCAAGGTCACACACATAAGAATTGTTTTTAGATATAGCATGCATGACTATCAAAGATAGATGTAAGGCATATTAGAGAACAGACAAAAGTATTAGAGAGCAGTAAACATATCAGTCAAATTTCTTACAATGCATTCCAGCTTATATGTTTACTTATCCATTACCTCCTTTTGATGCAAGAGAGTGGAGTTTGAATGATGTAGCTATTGAAAAGTCATTTCCGCTCCTTGCTTCGAGGCGAATCTGCAAATTAATCTTTTGTTTTTGGTACCCAAATTTCTTTGGGTCCGCCTGGGTCATGAGTTCCTTTTTGAACCCATTTCATTTTTACTCCATGAACAAGATTTTTCTTATAAAAACAGGAGTAAGATTTGTGCCCTTTCAGTGCACAATAAAAACAAGTGCAAGTTGGACTATTGGACATATTTGCAGAAACAAAGAAGTTTTTAGAATGCTTTTGGTTTGATTTATTTTTAGAAACAAGACCAACTTTATTAAACCTTCTTCTTTGTTTCAAAACTGAAGTATTTAAAATTTCTCTATTTTGAGAAAATTTTGCAAGTGTGTTTTTAAGATCATCATTTTCCTTTTTCAAAGAATCACACTTGGTGCAAAAGCAGCTTTTGTTGGTAGAGATACTTCCCTTTAAAATCAAATTCTCTTCTTGCAAAGTTTTGTTTTGATTTTCGAAACTAAAATTCTCTTCCTTGGAAATAGAAAATTCATTTTTCAAATTTTCTAATTCATTTTCAAGAGAAGAGTTTTTCTGTTTTGAAGCATTTAATTTCTTTGCAAGTTTTAGAGATTCTTCATGTAAATCATCAAAGCAATCTTGTAATTCATCAAAAGAGTAGTCAAATGAATTTACCTCATCTTCATCTCTGGCCTCAAGACAAATGTAGTTTTCTTCATTTGTGTCCTCTTCATCAGAATTGATATTTCCCCAAATGGAAGAAATGTAAGCTTTCTTTGATGATTTTAGTTGTGGTTGTGGTTTCTCTTCTTCTCCTTTTTCTACTTCTCCTATCACCTTGGTGATTTGATATTTTCCTGTAAGTTCAACACCAAGAGCTTGCAATTGATTAAGCACAAGATGTATCTCATTAATGGTTTCACAATTTTTCATTTGAGCGATATCAAGTTCATTAATGAGATTTCTAGACTTTAATTCCATTGCAACGAGATCTTCCTCATATGCAACTTTTAAAGTTTCCCGCATTTCCTTAGCAGTTGCACAATTGGAAATTCTGAAAAATTCATTTTGACTCAATGCACAAGAAATAATTAATTTTGCCTTAACATTTAGTTGCACTAAACTTCTTTCAGTATCATTCCATTCACTCTTGGGTTTTGGAATGCATTTTCCTTGTTCTTCCTTGACAGGCATACAAGAACCATTTTCTATAACATCCCAGAGTTTATGGTCTACTGAAATTAAAAACATTTTCATTTCATACTTCCAATATTGAAAATGATTAGCATCAAAAATTGGAGGTTCTGTGAAAGAACAATTTTTAAAAATAAACTAATCACTATATCCAACCATGCTAACTCTTAGACGGTTAAGTCTTTAAACAAGAGCCCAAGCTCTGATACCAATTGAAAGTAATGGTTGGAACCCAAGAGGGGGGTGAATTGGGTTTTATAAATTTTTCACAAGACTTTATTGGAAGTTAAAATGATTTTCTGTAGAAGTACAATGTTTAGGATAATAAATACAACACAGAAAATCAATGTGCTATCAAGATGACTAATTATGAGGAGCAAGGAAATAAAGAATAAATAACAATAAGCACAAATAAAGGAGGAAGGGATAGAGAGAGCAAACTCGGAGATTTATACTGGTTCAGCTAATCCAAGCCTACATCTAGTCCTCAAGAGACCAGTTGAGTGTTTCCACTATAATTGCAAGTTTAATCCGGGTACTTGCAAACCACTACAACCACGCAAATTCGATCCTGGTATTTGCGAAACCACAATGGAGAATTTATGAATCCGGGCTCCTCCTCAACCCAAAGCAAGTTCTTCCAACACCGGTACTTGCGAACCTCAACTCAGAGTAATATTGGTGTTGATCAAAATCAACAATACAAAGAAACTCTCTCTAAAGAGTAAATGAATACAAATGAAGCTCTAATAACTTTAATGATAGAGAATATGCAAGATTGGCTCAAGAATGTTTGGATTTCTCTCAAAGATGATAGAACATCTTAATATATCATTGTAGTACTTGGTTCTAGCTCAAAATCGTGTATCTAAGGTCATATATATAAAGTTTTAAAAAACTAGCCGTTATATAGCCGTTACAACACTTATTATACAGTCCAGATGTCCATTGGTCGACCAGTGTGGCACGTTGGTCGACTAGTGTAGTCCAGAAGTGATTTATCAGACACGTTGGTCAACCAGTGTAGATGGGGTGGTCGACCACCGGCTGGCAGTAGCGAAATACAGATTTTGAGCTTTATTTAAAAATTCATAACTCCATCATTTGAACTCCGTTTTAAACAAATAATATACCATTGGAAAGCTCTTGGAGTCTAGTTTCAAATGAGCCAAGTTTTACTCAAAAATTATTTTTCATTTAAAAGATATAATCAAAATACTGACTATAGTTTAGAACAGAATAATTTTTTAGTACAGTAAAATCAACATTCAGTTTTTCAAACTATATTTTAAATAGTCATATATTTCTCATTTGGACTCCGTTTTGAATAAATAATATACTGTTGGAAAGATCTTTGAGTCTACTATCAAATGCGATTAAGATACGTGAAAAACCGAATTTTCATTTATGAGATATGATATAATAAGTGACCAAAGGTCAAAAACTAACTTTTCTAAAACTTCATATCTCATTATCTTTTTTTGTTTAAAATGCTTGAGCCAATATATGCAAATCTAAATCATTGAGTTGCACAAGTATACTAGCCTATATAAAATATACCTAATGTAAACACATAGGCTATCTTGATGCATCAAAGCTTCCAAGACTTCAAATCTTCTAATTCTTCATTTCTTGGAGCTTTGTCCTTGTATGTTGTTTTCCTTGAGTGAAGCAAGATATTTCTTTTCCTTGTTCTTCAATCCAATGTTCACTCTTCTTGTTTTTGAACCAACCTATAAAATATGTCTTACTTGCAAATCCAATGGTTAGTTCAATTCATGATAATAGCATGATTCAATATATGCAACAAATATATTAAGTAACATAATCATGCTTAAGTACTTGTAGCATATATATGATAATTAACCTTTATATAGATCAATGCTACATTTCAAATACATTTTGTCATCATCAAAACTTATGGCATATAGCCTTAGGGCTAACAAATATCACGATGTGGACTTGAACATATTCCTCATTTTTCCACAAAGGAGGGTCTGTTATTTTATAATAATAGAGTAGTTGTGCCTACTTCTGCAAAAGACATACAGCAAACAATTCTCAATGAATTACACACCTCTCCTATTGGTGGTCACGCTGGAATAGCTCGCACCTTTGCTTGGATCGCAGCCCAATTTTACTGGACCCATATGCGCATTGATGTAAAAAAATTTGTCTCGGAATGTATGATCTGCCAGCAAGCTAAACACTCTCAATTGTCTCCAGCTGGGTTGCTTCAACCTTTACCAATACCCTCTCAAGTTTGGGATGCAGTTGCTATGGATTTTATAACTGGTCTTCCTCCCTCGAATGGGTACTCTGTTATAATGGTGGTTATTGATAGATTATCAAAATATGCCCATTTCTTTTCCTTGAAATTGGGTTTTACAAGTCAGCAGGTAGCCAAAATATTTTTTAATGGGATAGTGAAATTGCATGGCCTTCCTTCAGCAATAGTGTCTGATAGAGATAGAATTTTTATCAGTTCTTTTTGGAAAAGTTTATTTAAATTACAGGGCACTACACTGCGGATGTCTTCTTCTTATCATCCTCAATCGGATGGCCAATCCGAAGCACTCAATCGATGTCTGGAGATGTATTTACGATGTTATGCTTTTGATAGACCTAAGCAATGGGTTAAGTTCTTGGCATGGGCAGAGTACTGGTACAACACAGCACACCATACATCAGCAGGCATGACCCCTTTTAAGATTGTATATGGCAGAGATCCACCCGCCATTCTACGTTACACTCCAGCTTCGGGTGATTCCAGGGATATTCAAAGTCAATTGTTGTTACGTGATGAAATATTGGAGATCCTCAAATGTAATCTCTTGCAAGCACAGGTAAAAATGAAAAAATATGCTGACACTAATCGAACTGATTTGCAGTTTCAATTAGGTGACATGGTTTTTGTCAAACTTCAACCATATCGCCAGAACTCTGTAGCATTGCGCCAAAAGCAGAAGTTGGGATTAAAGTATTTTGGCCCATTTCCAATTGTTGAACGAATAGGTGAGGTTGTGTATCGATTGTTGCTTCCACCGACGGTAAAGATTCATGATGTCTTCCATATTTCTCTCCTAAAAAAGTGCGTCGGGGACCCATCGTCACAATATATGCCATTACCATTGTCTCTGTCTATTAAGGATCAAACGGTGTTACCTTTACGTGTACTGGAAAAATGTTCTGTTTTGGTAAATGGCACGTGGAGACCGCAAATACTTGTTGAATGGGATGATGCACAGACCACGTGGGAGGACCTCGCAGTATTCCGTCATGCTCACCCGCATTTTGACCTTGGGGACAAGGTCCCTTTTAATGGGGGCGGCAATGATATGATTGTGCCTCTAAATGCCGTTATGCACACAGACCACGTGGAGCCAAATGCTTCAACCATGCGGGACCACTCGGTGAGAAGGAGTATGAGAGAGAAAAGGAGCACGTGGAAGCTGAGGGAATAAGAAAACGTTAGTAATTGTGGGAAAGTCAGGGAATATGGTTTTGCTGTCATCTCTCTGATTATTCTTCTCTTCCTCTTCCTTCTTTTTTTCCTCTGCGTAATTCTGTTCTGAGTCTATATCTGATGTACCAATTACACTGGGATGTGTTTCCTTAGTGAGATTTTCAGTAAATAATATACATCAGATTGATATTTTCCATTAATATTTGTTTTCATAACACAAATCCATTACTATATAATCTTAAAAAAACATACTTTCAGTAGTTCTTCTTAGCTTCATGTAAATCATGCAGACATTTCAAGAATGTTTGGGTAAATTGGTAGTACATGTTATTGAAATGTACGACTCATTTCGTCAGGCATACATGAAAATTTCAATAAGATTTAGAAGAAACTTGAACGCATTATAAATCATATGGTTTTGGGTCAAACTCAATACAAAATTATAAAATCTTAAAAAGTCTCTTTCTTTTAATCTTCATGTACGTAAGCCTTGGAGAATTTCATTTTATACAAAATTTTAAATATTGCTGCTACAATTTATTAATTGCTCAATAGGAGACATTTCATACTATGTAGTGTACTCACTTGCAGGAATACCAACCAAATCACCCTCTTCATCTTTAGCTAAATTGTTAGCAATGCTACAGAAATATACACTCATTTCCTCAGCCAAACAAATATTTGACTGTGTAATTAACAATTAATAAACTTCATTGGCTGCAATGTGTTATGAAAATTTCAATACGATTCAAAAGAAACTTGAATGCACTTTACGAAAATTTCCATTTGCTCTTCCACGAAGTTCTTGGAGGAATAGAGCCTACATTTGTGAGTATAAATAGAAGATATAGGTGCCATAGATTAAAGGCAAAGCACAAGAAGATTGTTTAGCAATATATATCACAAAATGAGTTCATCACAGCAACCCAAAAATTTGCCTATTGGCTATCCAAGTGGCCCTACAGGGACTACTTCGAATCCTCCACCCTCAACTTCAATTATTGGAGATAGTATTGGCTATGGCTCTCGGCCACCTCCCAGAAATAAAAAGAAGTGAATAAAAGAAATGATTCATGGAGGTATGGGTAATTTAACCAGATTCTTTCTCTCTTTCCTTTTAAATTTTTCTAAAATTGTATTAAGAGTATAATTAAATTCTGTCTAGACTCTAGGTCATATCTCTCCGTAAAATGAATTTAAAGGTTATTTATATACATGCATACTCTTTACTTTTATAGGTTCCATTAAGTTGGACGCGTCTCCAAGCATTGGAGAGTTTAACTTGTTTTTAGTCACGGTTCTTATAACTACGACTATAACTATAGTTAAATGTATACTAGAGCCAATCCGGATCCTATTAAGTTAGTCTTTCTTTCTCTATACTAATTCTTCATTTTAATTTTATGTAGGTTCATATGGATGTGGGACCAATGTGCCGGAAGGAAAATCTATTTATTGAATCTTTAGTTCTTTTTTTTGTATTTATGTCTTATTTACCGTTTGTTTACTTTCCAGCAAATTAAAGAGATTACATCGCTTTTTATTTGCACTTAAGTAGTTTCAGAGTCTTTAATATTATGTGTTTATGGGCTTTCTTATCCATATTATCAATATTTCTTTTAAATAATGTAAAATAATTTATGGAGTGTGTTTTTCATCAAGGTTAAATATCGAAATAGTTATAGATATTTCAAGAATTTGGTGATATTTGTCAAACAAATATTTGAAATGACATTTTTATTTTCAAATTATCAATTTACAAATTGTTTAAAGCCAACAAAATGGTTCCATGTTATAAGTGGGGCTTGATCCAAAAATACTACTGACTTAATAAGTGAATCGAAAAAATTATACAATGAGTTAGATCTAGTAGAAGGGACTCAATCTTTTACAAAATAATGAACCAAGGGGTTGGGTATGGAATTTTCAAACCAAGAAATATATGTTTAATTATGCATGCCTTATTATTCTTGTTGTCAATAATGTGGTATGCGAGAAATAATTAAAGGTAGAGGAAAAATTTATGTTGGGAAAAAGTCAGCGTGATCAATCGTGTTAGATAATATTGTTTTTTGATCAAAAAATAATATTGTTGTTAAAGGAATATTTCGCGACATTAGATTAACCCAGAAAGGATATTTCCTGGAAAAACATGATGTACCAGAAAGAAAAGAAAGAGACGTATTCCAGGATATTTTCGTGAAAATAATCAACAAAAACCAGGGGATAATGATTAGTTTTAAATTGGTTCAAAAAATTGATCAGAGCATAAAGTGGAACAAATAATGATAGATCACAACAGACAAGCATATATTTGAATCAGTCAAATGGAATGGGCCTGTATTGTGAAATGAAAAGACCTGACTCGATAAGTCTTCCCAACAAGGGTTATTAAGATTACTCCATCTCGTACAATACATGCTTCACTAATAACGTTTCTCTTATCCTTAGTAATTATATATATATATAAAATCGATCTCTCAAAAGTTTGTAATACATCATTGGCTCGCACTCACTGCAATTCCTAATTCGTCCTCTCCCCTTTATAGGAAAAGACAATCTTGACCACCAATAGCTGACTGTTGATAAGCATGTGCATCCCATAAAATGTTAAATGGTAAATAAAAATTGTTCTTCTGACATTAAAAAACAATGCATGGTCTAGAACTTGCTTCTGTTTATAACATATTTCACTACAACAATGTTTTCAAATAGCGACTGAAATTTTTCTACTGATTCTCACTAAATTAATAAACAACTGTTGCCAAATTTATCTTCGACTAAATGTCAATAGGAAAATAATTTTTTTGAATAATATATTATGAGCAGAACATTACGACTGAAAAAGCTATTGAAACTGAGTCTAAATAAAAAACATACCGCAAAACTGGCTGATATTAGTAGGTAAGAGTGTGGTGCGGGTTAGACACCCCCGCGCCACAAGGTGTTGAGTGGTGAAGTCTCCCTCGAGTGTGGTGCGGGGGAACATAACCCACGCAACATATGTAGTGAAGGGCATGCTCCCTCGCGCCACACCTTGTGGCACAGGGCAGCATCACCTGTGCCACAATTGTGTTGTGGGGGCAGCTGACGCGAGGGAAGCTCCTCCCTACCACAAGGTGTGGTGTGGGAAAGCCTGCCCTGGGCCATAACGTGTGGTGCAGGGATGCCTCATTCGTGCAGTACTAGCATTCCCATTACTCACGCCACACTTGCATTTTTAATTTACATTAATTAATTTTTCTTCACACTTGCATTTTTAATATTCTTAAATTTACATTAATTTATGTTTTTTTAGAAAACATATGTTTAAAAAGTTTTTTTGTGGAATAATAAGTATATTGTTACCAAGAAAAAATGATACTGAACAAAGTACAAAATATATTATCTTTTAGTATACAAAGAGAGTTGTAGAATGGAAAAGAAAATTAGTCATCACTTTCTGTTCTCTCTTCACTTTCCTATTCATTTGTCTCTGTCTCTTGGTCCTCATCCCCATCTTCACTCTGTTAGTCATCCTTTTCTTCTTGATCTTCCGCTTCTTCAAATCTTATTTCTATATATTGTCTTTCTTCCCTTAAATTTTCGTTAAATAAATTGCTATCAACATTAGAAACACAAGATTCTTCATTTTGGTAGGCAACTTCCAGACTTTTTTCATTTTCTACTAGACTTCTGGACTTAGTTTTGATAACAACCCACCAGTCAGATTTGTCTCTCATTCTAATTGGATAAGGAACAAAATATATATGTATTGCCTGTTACACAAACATAAAAGGATTAAATTTTTCATATCTCCTTGTATGCTTAATCTCTATAATTCCATAGTCTAGGTGCACCGTAGTCTTACTATTCAACACTGGATCAAACTAGTCACAGTAAAACAAAATAATCTTTTTGTTAGGTTCTCCAAACTGCTGTAATTGTACCACCAGCTTAAGGATGCCAAAATAATTATTTTCTCCACCACCTTCTTCAGTGCCTGTAACACAAACTCCATTGTTGATTGCCTTCTTCCGAGTGTTACAGTCATCAGTATGAAATTTGTATCCATTCACAAAATATGTTGGCCATGTCTCTACCTCTCTAAATGGTCCCCATGCCAAGTCCCTCACATTTGGATCATTAAATACATGAGGTTGAGTTTGTGCCAAGTTAAAAGTTATAAATGAATAATTGATTAATTAGCGCACACCATATTAAAAAAGACCTATTATACAATTAATCCAATTAAATTAGAAGGCCATTTACAAGGCTTTTGAACCATGAGACAAAGTATAATTCGACAAGTGTTTCAATATCTGCACGCTGAAATGAAGATTTAAATTTCTATGGTATTGTTCAAAATTGCTGTCGTGAAAAACCAAACTTAGTGAGTATACATAGTAGGTATACAATGTTTAATTGAATAATAAAAGTGGGAAATAGAATGTGTTCTTACTCGAGATATGGCTTCACTTCATCACAATTGAGAAAAATATAAAGTTGAGCTATCATATATTCTCTATCACTTAAAAATTTAGTGACGCTCTTGCTAGAGGGATACCCAACTTGGTAAAAAATTGTTAATGTTGTCGGTTGGCTAGTATCCTCTTGCATACAGGGATTCCGACCAATTCTTGTTCTTAATGAATTTACGTATGACCTAAAATAATAAGAACAAAAGTATGATGCCTCTTGTACCAAGTATGCTTCGTAAATAGAACCTTCCACCTGAGATTTATTCTTGACTGTCTTCTTAATTTTGTTTAAAAACCTTAACAAAATGAAAGGAACTAGTTTGTTATATTTTAATAAATATAAACTAAAATAATATAAAGAAGAAAAACTAATTAATAATTCAATACCTCTTAAAAAGATACATCCATCAATATTGAATTGGCCTACCAACTCGAGTCTCATACGAGAGATAGACAGGTAAATGCTCCATTAAGTCAAAAAATCTAGGAGGAAAGATTCTTTCTAGCTTGCAGAGAATGACAAGAATGTTGTGCTCTATTTGTAGTAGCTCATTCACTTTCAACTTTGTTGAACACAAATCTCTTAAAAATTGACTTATTTTAGTAAGAGGCCTTCAAACTTGCTTCGGCAAAGCACTGAATGCAATCGGTAGTAAACATTCCATGAAAATGTGATAGTCATGGCTCTTTAGTCTGAACAAATTTTCGTCCTTCATGTCAATACATCTTGATAGATTTGAAGAATATCCATCAAGTATTTTTAATCCTTTGACCCACTCACATATGGCCCTTCGTTGCTCTAGCGTAAATGTGTATTTAGCATTTGGCTTTATCACCCTGTCATTTCCTTGTAACTCTAAATTACGACACTTGCAGTACACCAGAAATCATCCATAACTATAAAAATTATTACTTTTACTCCCTCAATTCCCCACTTTCCACTCCTCCCATCTCATTCACAACTCAACCCTATATTACATACTTATAAAGTTTGTCATAGAGCCATTCCTATTTGAGAATGACTATTTTCCTAAGGACATTATGATAAACATATTGTCACGGTTATCAGTTCTTGACGTGTAGACGTGTATGACAGTATCTTGGAACTGGTTTCATAGCTTTCGTCACGAAACTTTTAAAGAAAATCACATGAAAAGAGCCAACACACATTTTCCTTTTGTCTTGATGTTTGTTCCGAGCTCAAATCATCTAAGGTCATTCACTGATGTGTATGACATGAGTGCTCGGTCAATTCGAAGGCTTGACATAGATGAAGGTTGGTCCAACAGATGCTCAAGTGTCAAAGTTGTTGGATGCACAAATGGTTGAATTCTGCTAAGAGGTAAAAGGCCATATTGTCATCACTAACTGCTTCTTCTCAACTCGGTCACCGGACAAAGATGCGAGATGCTTGGCCCCATCATAGGTTGGTTGCTAATTAATTATAGTTAAATCATAATTTTTTTATGAGTATTGATAATATAGATTTTTTTGTCAGGAAAAGCTAATTTTTGTCTTGCTTGTGATATATACCGAGAAGACTGTTGTTGTGTGCTACCACTTAGTTGAACAAATTGTGGTGGTCACAAAATTATATTCATGAGAACTCTATTGGTTGCTCAAGAAACTCCTTAGGGCGATGAAGCACTTTACATAAATATTTTTGTTTTCCACAATTTTAATGTGTGGCTATCCCTAGATAATATGCCAACTGTATTTGTGTATGATATACAACAAGATCATTTCCAGTCTTTGCTTATTCCGGTATTTCCTTTTGAAGACTTACAAGTGGTTGAACACAAAAATAGCCTAGGCATCATCTTTTCTTTTGAACATTACCTTCAAGGGAATATGTTGCAACTATGGACATGCGATATATCCACTATGATCCACAGTCGTGGAATTTTGTGTGGTCGTTATGTATTCCACTACGTGCTAATCCATCTCTGGCCCTCCTTTATGATGAGTTATTGGTTTTCGATGTGTCTGCTATAATGGGAAACGAGGAGGAAGATGAGGATCCTGATAGAGTTACACGTTCTTATAGATTTAGCATGGTAGACGCTATAGTCGAACTAGCATTACCGAACATATTTGGGACCTAGTAAACCCCAAACAATACTTATTTTAGTAATGCTTATATTTTTTTTTCCAACCTTCATGTAAATTAAATATGTACTACTTCTTATTTTGAAATAAATTTATATATGCTTAATTGGATTTTACCTAAACTTATTTATATATTATTAAATATTAACCATAGAAGTAAAAGTTACTGAAGATAAAAAAGAAAAAAATAAAGACTTGATGTACTTTTGAAATAATGATCATAAAAGTTATTTAAAAAAAGTGAAAAATTCAAACTTGATGCACTGACATACAAGTTAATGAAGACTTTGTGTATATATATCTCAAGCCATTCATCTTTTCCTTACTCCCACACCACTTCCACGCCACTCTCTTCTGTATTAATATCTTTCACTCAGACTTCTAAGAGAAAAGGTTCTTGCACACTCAATACTTAGTCTGATATTCACACTCTTTTTTTTTCCTATTGGCATTATTCTCATTTTGTTTGTTTCCTTTGGCGGTGTTTGTTGTAAGCACGGTAGAGTCACTTTTTAGTAATGCATACTTTCCTAAAAATATCATGCTTGATATTCTATCTCAAATTTCTGTTGATGATTGTAAAAATTTGTTGTCATTATCTAGAAACTGGTACAATAGCTTTCACAACATTTTTTTTCTTCGAAAAAAGCCTATTGCAAAAAAGCCAAAGCAGCTGATTCATTTTACTTATTTCTGTCTTGGCCATGTCAATCATATGGGAGATCTCGTTTAGATATCCTCTCTCGTTACACCACAAGCACCACAATATTCATGCATACCACACTATTAGAGCACTCAACACAATAAATGGCCAGATATTGCTCCAAAGCAATTATGTATGGAAACGTCACCAACTAGTGATTTTAAACCCAGTGACACGAAGATGTCAAAAAATCACATCACTTTTTATAGGTTACTTTTGACATTTTTTTCTCATGCTTGATTTTCTACAAGAAATAGTTGTACTGACATTTACTATTCTTTTAGGTGTTACTAACATTGTGCGAATGGCCAAATTATATCTGGAAAGAACGGAGTTCAGGTACCTTGAATCTCAACCAGAGCAATGTCTACTTCAAGTCATGACCACATCCTACTCTTATCTTGCAATAGACAATTTCATAACCTCTGTATCTGTAACATCTAACTGGGAAGGCTACTTGGTCATACACAATATATCTAACGTTCAGATTCTTAATTGTCCCATCAAATGCAATGAATGAAAACTGCAAGTTGGTAATCTACAAAAATGGTTTAGGGATCATATTTTTTGGTGAGCACCAGCATCGAGGAACTGTCATTGAATTATGGACATGCAACATAGTCACCATTGATCCCCACTCATGGAACTTATTTTTCTCTTTTTATTTCAATGATAGCTCAGAAGCGTTACTATGGCTTCCGAACGACGAGTTCTTGATTGCAGATGAATCAAATGGGGACAGCAAATGGGACGACGAGATGGAAGATGAGCCTTAGGCCGTCGATTTTGACACATTAAAGGATGATTGGTAGAGACCATTCAAATATGTAAACATAGACCTAGAACTTACAGTTGAAACGCATATATTGCCACTTTTTTATAGTATATACGTGAAATCAATGACGAATATATTTGAATGAAATTTTTATTATATTTTAAAATTAATTTTTATTTCTAAAAATATTTAAAAAATATATCCTACTTGTCAAAACTTTTAAATAAGTAAAAAAATTACAAGTTAAAAAAAATAAACAAAACAAGACTACGCTCATTAAATAATTAAAATTAAAAAAATTATAAATTAAAAAAATTAATGCACTGAGGTGACCTCGAGGGAGTGCCTAGAGTCCGTCGGTGCAGGCACCGAGGGTCTTGCTGTGCTATCAGTGCAATTCGCTGCACCGAGGGGTCAACTCGTTGTAGGTTTGCATGCAGTCCACTGTATCGAGGCACTTAAATTTTTTTTCTTATTAATGAAATATAAAAAATTATTTTATATTAAATTTTATAAATTAAAAAATAAAAACATTTCATCCGAGTTGAAAAAATAACAACTTTTTATAAACAATTTAATTTTTTTATTAAAAACAAATGTAAATAATAAACTAACTATAAATTAACTTTAAAAGATATATAAAATTAATTGTGGCTAGTTTTAACATATATAAAAGATATATAAAAGTTCATATGAAATTTAAAAAATTGTATAGGTAACAGGTCACATATAGTTATTACAAAATAACATCTACCATACAATTATTACAAATAGTTGCTCTGTCTATTCATCTTCTTTGTCTCTTGCTTCTTCTTCTTGTCTTTGCTCTCTCCATCTCCTCCTGATCCTCTTCTTCTGGCTTGGTCTAGCAGTGTTGCTTGGGCTAGTAGCATTACTGACACCCGCTTCCTCATCCTAATGTTCTAACCCCTGTGACATTTCAGCATGCATCCGTGCAAATTGTCTCTGGTTCCTCTGTCTCACCCTCCCCCGTATTAATTTCATTTCATGTCTAGCCATAGGAATGAACTGTTCAGGTAGAAATGTAATGGATGCACATTCTTGGGCTCGCTCCCAATAATTTCAATAGGTTCTAAGGAATAGACTTGTTCTAAGTTTGAGTAAATCTTACAAAAAAGAGTTGAAAAAATACGAGGAAAGGATGAGAGGACTAAGAAATGAACTCACTACCGTGGAGAGCAGACTAAATGCAGTCCAAGAATTTTGTCCACCGCATCCACCTTCACAAGGATTTTATGCGAGTTCTAGCCAACTATGGGAGGCAAAAGTGTATCGGTTAGAAATAACTTCTTTAAGTGTATCGGCCAATATCTGACAACATCCAATGTAAGGATGAGGAAAATGATGGGGATGGACATGATGATGATTAAGCATAGATTTATCTTAGACAAATTAAATGTAATTTATTTGTATTAATATAATAGCTTATTTTTGAGTGTTTAATACAATTTATTCAATCCTATGTTATTTATTATTTTTTAAACATATAAATAATTTAAAATAAATAAAATATTATCTAATAAAATAAGAAACAACTTATTTAATAATTTACAAGTAAATTTGTAATAAAATTGGTAACAACTTATTTAGTAGTTCTCGAATTCTCTTCTCTCATTAAATAATAGAAACATATAATATATATATATATATATATAAAGTAAGTACATGAGTGTTTACGTACATAAGTGTTTCCCTTCTCTCATTTATTATTTCCTTTCCTGCGTATTTATGTAAATATATTTACATGCCTTTCAAAAATTTTAGATTGCCGCCAGAATATATCTATTAACACCATTGTCTCAAAGTCTTATCTCTTGTTGCTTCATCTTTTCTTTTCTTTCTTTCAGCTCATTATTCAGCTCCTCCTACTATTCAATTTTTCTCTTTCTGCTCATTATTCAACTTATCACTCGTGTGCTACTGTGTGCTGTACTTGTAACTTTAGCTTCAGTGTTTTCTATTTTTAGCATTATGTATCTTTTAGCTTTTATCTTCTATTCATATCTTTTTGTTTAGTTTTTTCTTCTCTTTTGTCTTGTCTCTTAGTGTTGTACTATATATTCTAACAAAATTCTTTATGTACTTGTAGAAGATTGTAAGTGCAGTTGAATAAAGTAAAAATTTCATAGATAGGATGAGAGAGCAGAATGGATTTATTGTAGAATGTAGAAAGTGGAGTTGAATAAGGTAAGAATTGTAGACTAGATTTATTGCTGAAGAATGGATTTATTGCTGAAGATAGAATGTAGAAAGTGGAGTTGAATAAGGTAAAAGTTGCAAGACTAGATTTATTACTGAAGACTAGATTTATTGTTGAAGGTAGAAAGTAGAGTTGAATAAAGTAAAATTTTCAAAAAGTACAAAAGAGAAAACGATACTCCGACTAGATCTATTGAGCATTATGTATGTATTCATTGAGCATTATGTAAGAAAGCAGAAAGTGGAATTGAATAAGGTCAGATTTCACAGAGAGGACGAGACATGCATTCATTGAGAATTTCAAAAGAAAAAGAAAAATTATGTCAAAAACATACCATTAAAATAAAATAGATTTATATATTAAAAAAATAAAGTTAATATCTTGACATAAAGTTAATATCTTGACCCAATGAATTATCTATTTTATAAAAGTGATTTATATATTGATAATTTAATTTCTTTAAAGTTAATAATTTATAAATAAATTCTTTTTGTAAATTTATAAGTTATATCTTTTGTAATAATAATATGAATATAAAAATCACTAATTTCTTATTGTTGATAAATAAAACATAATAATAAAAATTACCAGAAAAATAAATATTTTTAACAATAAAAACCAATAAAAAAATTATTATGTAGCAAAAAACAAAAAAATAATAATATAAAATTTAATGCTTGGTTAGCTCAGGTGGTGTCCACCTGAGTAACCATGTGTTGCTCGGGTGGTGTCCACTCGAGCATCTTACGTTGCTCGGGTGGAGTACCCGAGCATCTCCACCCGAGCATCTTGCATTGCTTGGGTAGAGTCCACCTGAGCAGGAGCAAGTTGCTCGAGTGTTGACCACTAGATCAACAAACCAAGCAAGATAACAAGACCACCCGAGTTTTCTCTTCAGCAGTCACAAGTAGTTTCTGATTGAAAAACGTAGACGTAAAAATGTAGTTTCTAACTGAGAATGCAAAAGTAAAAATGCAGTAGTATTTTTTTTAGTCAGAATTCAATCATTTTCTTATTTCCAACTATAAATTTAACTACTGGACCGTTTCAGTAGGAATTCAGTAGGAAATGTATTTTTTCCTACTGAATCTGATCAATTTATGACTGTAATCTCTGTAACTATTTTGGATTATTGCTGTAGTGTTTATGGTTATATCCTTTTTTCAATATTAAATAGAAGATGTGTCAGCATAATTTCACAAACCATTATGGTCCACCAAACTTTAGCATGTGTGCATTTGACCACTTCTTGTTGAAATTTAAACTTGACTTGTGACCCAATATTCTGTAGTTTTTGTAATGAGTCATGATCCAAATTGTAAACTCATCATATCTAAGGCCCATTGTCTAGAAAATACAAAGAGTTATCTAGAATATCTAGAATAAGTCTAAATATCTAGATTTTTCTTTATTAATGTAGACTAAGTGGTAGTTGGGAAGATGAATTGAATGTAAGACTAAAGCCATCTCATGAGTCCTATAAATAGGCTAAGAGTCTCTCATTTTGTACCAAGCTAAGAAATTGATAAATAATAAGTTTTCTCTTTTCTACCCTTGTTTCATTCTCTTTATTCTCCAAATTCCTTTATAAAAGGATATCTAGAATCCTCCTCCTTTCAGCAAAGCGGTATCAGAGCCAAGAGTCATGGTGAGCAATAGTATGGCTTCCTTTCAAGTTTCTATGCCCAACAAGAGCAACTATGACAATTAGAGCACCAAGACCAAGGCTTTCCTTGGAGCACATGATGTTTGGGAGATCATTGACAAAAGCTTGTGAGCCATAAGATGAAGTGTCACTATCCCAACCACAAAGGGATAGCTTGAAGGATTCAAGAAAAAGAGACAAGAAAACTCTCTCCTCATCTACCAAGCACTAGATGGTGATGGCTTTGAGAAGATTTCAAGTGCAATTACTACTAAAGAGGCATGGGAGAAGCTTCAAACCTCTTGTGAAGGGGACAAGCAAGTGAAAAAGGAACTTCTTCAAACACTAAAAGGCAAGTTTGAATCTTTACATATGAAAGAGTCCAAGTCCATTTTCGACTATTTCTCAAGGGTCTTGGTTGTCTCCAATCAAATGAAAAGAAATCGTAAAAAGTTAGAAGTTGTGAAAATAATAGAGAAGATATTATGTTCATTATATCCAAAATTTGAGCACATTGTTGTGACAATTGAAGGAAAAAAAACTTAGAAGAGATAACTATAGACCAAATAATGGGGTCATTGCAAGCTTATAAAGAAAATCATAAGAAGGAATTTGATATCGTGGAGCAACTCCTCAAGATGCAAGTGTGTTCAAGGAGAAAGAAGAAAGCTTCAACAAAGAGCATGGTCAATATGGAATAGGTTATGGTTGAGGACGAGGACGAGGTGAAGGTCGAGGTCAAGGACATATACGAGGAGGTTTTGACAATAATGGAAATAGAGGAGAAAGCTCAACAAGAGGTCATAGGAGGAATAATTCAAGGTATGAAAAATCTCAAGTCAAATGTTACAATTGCCAAAAGTTCAGTCATTATGCTTCACAATGTAGATTTTCCAAGGAGAAAGTAGAAGAGAAGACTAACTACATCGAAGATAAGAACCAAAAGGAGGAAACTTTATTCCTAGCATACAAAGGAGATTGTGGCAAGCAAGACCACACATGGTATCTTGACACTAGAGCAAGCAACCATATGTGTGGAATAAGAGAAATGTTTGTGGAACTTAATGAATCTATAAATGACAATGTTTCCTTTGGCAATGAATCCAAGATTTCAATAAAAGGCAAAGGTAAAATTCTAATTCGATTGAAAAATAGAGAACATCAAATTATCTCAAATGTTTACTATGTGCCCAGCATGAAAAATAATATCTTGAGTCTTGGGCAACTTCTAGAAAAAGGGTTATAATATTCTCACAAAAGATTATAGTCTAACTATAAAAGATGAGAAAAATAATTTGATCACCAAGGTGCCAATGTCAAGAAATAGAATGTTGTTGTTAAATATTAAAAATGATTTAGCAAAATGTTTCAAAGCTTGCTAACACAACTTGGCTTTGGCATCTTTGTTTTGGGCACTTAAACTTTGGTGGGTTGGAATTGCTATCAAAGAGAGAACTGGTGAGAGGATTGTCTTCCATCAATCATCCCAACCAATTGTGTGAAGGATACCTACTTGGAAAACAATCCTGAAAGAGCTTTCCAAATGAATCAAACTCAAGAGCACAAAAACCTCTTGAGCTTATACATACCGTTGTTTGTGATCCAATCAAGCCAAGTTCCCTTCGTAAGAGTAACTATTTCCTTCTTTTCATTGTTGTATTTTCAAGAAAAAAACTTGGGTGTATTTCTTGAAACAGAAATTAGAAGCATTTGGAACCTTTAAGGCCACAGAGAAAGAAAGTGGATTAGAAATTAAGTCTATGAGATTTGATTGAGGAAGCGAGTTCACTTCTTATGAATTTCAAAAATCTTATGAAGAATATGGAATTTGATGACCCCTAACTGTTCCAAGATACCTCTAACAAAATGGAGTAGCCGATAGGAAGAATAAAATAATCCTTAACATGGCACGAAGTATGTTGAAGAGAAAAAGACTTCCAAAGGAATTTTGGGATGAAACTGTAGCATATGTAGTCTATATGTGTTTGCACTTATACAACCTCTAATGCCACACAAATGCATGGATCCTGGAACATTCATAAATCCTATGCACAATCGGTAATATGGAGTTCTCCAACGCCATGCTGGATTTGGGAGCATTGATCAATGTTATACCAAAATCTATTTACTCCAGCCTACAAATTGGAACCCTTTCACTAACTAAAGCAGTAGTACAATTAGCCAACTAGAGCATGACATATCCAGCAAGAGTCCCAGAATATGTTTTGGTAAGAGTAAAGGACTTACTATTTCCTACTGATTTTTATGTTCTTGACATAGAGATGATAATACTCCCAGTCATGCACCATTGAAAATTAGTAAAACTTTTCTGAAAACAGTAAAAATCATTATCAATGTGCATGAAGGGACTTTATTTATAAAATTTTCTGGAAAAAAATTGATTTTAACATTTTAAATACTACGAACCCATGGATGATCATTCTACCTTACATATTGCGAATTTCTTGTATTTGTTGGTTGATGAGGCTTGTGCAAATTTTCAAAATGAATTGATCTCATATTTGTTTGAATTTGTTGATTTGGTGGATGTTTTTAACTATGATTATGTTGGTTGTTCATTTTGTCAAAGAATGTACTAAAATTGAGAAAATCTTAAGTCTTGGCAATTCTAACTTCAATTTTGATTTTGATTTTGGTTGTGTCACTACCCAAAAAAAAGGACTTCCAGTGGTGACTCTTCGATGGTGACAAAAGATTTGTCACTGAATGTCCACTTTCAGTGGTGACACTAAAAGTCATCACTGAAAGTGAAACTTTTAGTGGTGACATCAAGACTTTCAATGGCGACTTATTTTAAGGTGTCACTGAAAGTCTAACTTTCAATGGTAATCTTAAATGTCGCCACCAAAAGTCAAACTTGCTATGATGACTTAGTCTCACTTTCAGTGACAACTAAAGAAGTAGCCACTGAAAGTGAACTTATCAACAAAATGCAATATCTAAGACTCAGACCTTGATTGTATGGTATAATCTAGCACATATCTGCCATTTGATCACTGAGTCTTGAATGTTTATTGTAGTAAAAGTTAAATAAATTTTAATTTTTAAACTTATTATAGTGTAAATAAAACATTTTTAAACATTTTAAAATAAAATGCGAATTGATTATAAATAAATTTTAATTTTTAAACTTATTATAGTATAAAAAAACATTTTTAAACATTTTAAAATAAAATGCGAATTGATTAAGGGTTGTGAAAAATTAATAGGTTTTATACGTCTTTAAATTTTATAATTATTGTTTTTTACTATGATAGAATCAGATATTTGGGATGAAAATTTCTATATCTGATCCTTCGATGAAATTTTTGTTTTATATATGTGCATCTACAACAATGATATTTGTGATGTATTTTTTTCCTCAAACTCTAATTTCGTCTTAGAAACATCTAAGATGAAATTTTAGCTAATTAAAGATAGAAAATTTTATTTTAGATTTCCATTTTTTAGTGTGTGAAATTATTATATTTATCTAATTTTTATTTTTATATGAATTTTTGGAGTAATTTCGACAAATCTAATTTTTCTTATGCTGAAGTATAATTTTTTTAAATCCTTGTATGTCGCACTCGAAATGCAATGCGCTTGATGCCCTTAGAAAACATTAAAAGTCTCTAGCTTTCGAAACGAAAACCATTTTAGAGTCGCCACCAAAATTTTTATTTTAAGGCAAAACTTTGAAAAAACTATGTTTTGGAAAATAAAGCCCAGTCTACGAACATAGGATAAGTTCCGAAGCTTGATTGTGATAGGGAAGGTATTAGGCAACTCACAACACCCATGCTAAAAATGTTTACTTTGAATTAATTGTGCAAAATTTGATGATATGGCCTTCGAATTTTCCAAATTACCCTTAACCACAGCATGGCCATGAAGATGCTAAAAAGAGGAAAAAACCAGAATATTTACTAAAAGGGACTCGACCTAGGGGCTATGTAAGGCTTACAAGTCCATAGAAATGGCATTAGAGTCCAGGTAATTTGGGATTTTGAAATGCCACAAAGGGTAATGAGAAGGGCTTGTTTTTTGGCAAGAAAAGCTGAGGAGTTCAGAAATAATCATCTTGATAAATCAAAAGGTGCTTAGAAGATATCATTTATGTTTGACTTTATGCAAACAAATTATTTTGAATTTTCACTCTTCCCATTTTAAGGACTCACAAGCATAATTTTCTCCAAGAACTAAAACAAATTCTCAGGAGAATTTGCGCCGGAACTAACTTTCTCAAAAAGAAATTTCTCATATACTAACTATTCAAAACTATTTCTCGGGATACTAGCTTTTTGTCAAATTCGACCAACACATGGTTGAATTACATGTAAAATTTACAAAGAATTTGACTAGACCTTGGTCAAATTCTTCTAGTGCAGCAGTTGAATTCGACTAGGCCTTGGTCGAATTCAACCTACAATTTCTTTTTTTAATTTTCGTGTACATATAATGATATATGTTTTGATTATTATATGTATTTTGATTTTTTTTATTTGTTGATCATTTAATTTTTTTTATTTGTTTTCAAATGATTTAATATTTTTAACAATTTAAAAGATTTTAAAATTGACTTTAATAAATGTTTTATTTTTTTCAAGATTTTAAGAATATTCCTAATTTTTTTAAGTTTTAATGAATCAATAATTGTAAATATATTAATACTATTTCTTTTAAGTTTTTAATTTTTCATTTTAATTATAGTTTTTAATTTTGTATAAATTTATCATATATTTATACAAAATAAATGTATAAACTTTTTATTTACAATTTTTAATTTTGTTTATTAAATCATATTTTTTTAATATTTTTTCTCTCCACCATAAGCCACATACAATAAAATAACATAATAAAATTTTTGAATGAGAATTTTTTATAAATCTTATTAGATAATATAATTGTACAAATAAAATGTTATTTAATCTAATTGGTCTAGTATGACAGAGTGAGATGAGCATGTTAATCGATTTTGCTCGATTTGTCTGTAAATTTCACATCGTGAAAGTTCTCCACGTTGATAATTGAATTTCATGTGTGTTTTTTTAAATTTTTTTTAGTTTCTTGATAAATTTCATATATAATATAAGTTTTTTAAAAATTTTATATATTTAATAAATTTTATAGGAAATCCAAGTGTATATATATTTTTAATTTTTGTTTAAAATAAATTATAATAAATAAATTTTACAAGATAATTTTTATTTTTATACAGTATTAAGTTTCAGTAATTAATAAATATATTAATTAATATAATGTTAATTACTTAATTAATGTGTTAATAATTTTCATTAATGTGTAATTATGGTTTCATTATTGATTTAATAAATATGGAAAAGATTTATTTTTATTATTTTTTTAAAATTTGGAGAATATTCATAATTTCTTAAGTAAATAAAAAACATGAAATTAACATCAAATACAATTAAAAATTTGATATAAAATGAAATTTATACAAGAATACATGTAACAACTAATAGTAATGTGAGGCAGTTCCACAACAATGCCTAACGACATGCCTCTTTCCTTGGCCAAGTGCTTGATTCTCCTCTTCTTGATGGCTATCTTCGTCCGAATCACCAGCTTGAATCATTGTTGGGTTTGGGATAATGTCTTGGTGGGGTTTGATAGACCCAGCTTGGATAGACCTCATCCCTCCTAGCGGTGCTCGGTCCAGCTTCGGATGTCACAAACCTACTACCATATCCCCCGTGTCCTTTTTCCTTTCCTACATGAGGGTAGCCTTTGTATTGGAATATATGGCTGCGATAAGTTTTGTGTTGTTGGAGCTAGATATTCTGTAGTGTAGTCTCTTCATTTCCTAAGAGCTTGTAGGATCTTGTCATTATTCGATATCACATAATCCAATGGAACTGCTGGTTCCTACAAACCACGTATGCACAATGCAATCACTAGAGTAGCCTATAAATAATACAATAAACAAAATTATACTATGTATCCATCGGTGGTATTCGAAGCATGAATCCATCGTTGTGTGCTGAGCTAGAACCACTGCAAGTAACGAGAGTTTGGTCCCAAAGCCTGGTCTGTTAGTGTTATAATGGAAATGTATACTTGATCTTGCCACTGGTCCCACGTCTGGATGAACCTAGCATGCCCCACCATCCAATTAGTATCAGTCTTCCCATTTAACTTTTTAAGATGTCATTCCCCTGAGTTGGTCGGTGGTTTCAGTAACGGTTGTTCCATCCCAAATTGACGCATGACTCGATCAGGATGGTGCTATTTGATTATGTGAAAATTTAATAGTGGAACCGAGGCACGCCACACATCAGGTTCAATTCTGTAATATTCTGGGACTACTTGATTTACACATGGGAGACCAATAACTTAATTTTGGCAAATATTAGTATCTATTAATAGGGAACAAAATATTATCAGTTTAAAAACAAAATATATGTTAATACCTCATCCTCTTTTATCTGGTCCAACAATCACCTATATCGATCTAGAGCATGAGCAACGAGGGCTTGGTATAAGGAAAATCTATTCCACCTATTAAAATTAAATCCTTATTTCAATTTCTAATTTTGACAAATTATTACCTCAAAATAATGTAAATGATTCAAAAAATATTTAAATAAAATAGCATATTATATAGGTAGGGGCCACAGATGTTCTCGTCATCATCGGGTTGATTTGGTATTTGTGGCCTTAGTTTTGGAAAACGTTCAAATGCCTACATATGCAATAAATGAACACACCCGCTAATTTGATGTCCACTAGGATGTGTTGCCTTGCATAACTCACTGTATAAGTGGGCCAAGACTGTCAAGCCCCAACTATAGTTTCTATATTCTTCAAAGTCTTGCAACAGTGGAAGGTACATTAAGTATACGTTCATGCTAGATTTGTCTAGCATCATATAGCCACCGATAATGAGCAAAATATATGCCCATGCATGTTGTTGAATTGTGGCTTTATTTGCAACCTCCGGTAACTCTGAGAAATGTTCTTAAAACCACATCATACATAATCTTTATCCCTTTAACTTGTCCTCAGGCGGCATAACTCCCAACAATTCAAGACATACAAATTCCCAAGAGAGGGTAGAATCTGAGACAACAATACTTCCACTACAAGGGAGTTTGAACAGCAATGCCACATCCTGTAATGTGATAGTGCACTCTCCCTGCATCAGATGGAACGTGTGAGTCTTGGGACGTCATCTTTCAACTAGCACTATGACCAATGCCTGGTCAAACAAAAAGAATTTAATCTTCGACATTCCATAAAACCTCGCTTGTTGCAAATATGTACAATGCAGGGGTCTGCTCGGGCCACTAATTGACTAGTGTGTCGACAACATTTTAATAATCTATCAGGCTGTATAGAAAATAAAAATATGAGTAAAATAAAAATATTATGAGAAAAATAAAAATAAAAAATTCAGGGAGTAAAAAAATAAATTACAAAATAAAAAGAAACTACAACAAATAACATAATCAAAACAACAAATAAAAATATTATGAGTAAAATAAAAATAAATAACAAAATAAAAAGAAACTATAACAAATAACACAATCAAAACAACAAATAATAAAAAATCATATTGAATAAAAAAATAATAAAGAAAATAATACCAGTAAAATTAAAATAAATAACAAAACAAGTGTAAAAAAAATTTAATAATAAAAGATTACTTACTTGGTCATCTTCCCACCTTTGTTCAGATATGTATTGATCTTGAAGATGTAATAAATCTCCTATTATTGGTCCAGGCAGTATAAGTTGACTTCTATATGCCATTATAAGAAAAAAATTACAACATATTATAGAATTGGAGAATTGGAGAATTGGGAGGTAGGAGAGAATATTGAAAGGTGTGGTGAGGTATGTGGTAGGGGAAGGTTTATATAAAGGTGTGAGGGAGGCAAGGGCCAATTGGCAATTGGCAATTCAACTGTTGTAGGGTCGAATTTGACTATATAATTGTGGTCAAATTTCACCTTACAATGGTCGAATTCAGCTACAATTATTATGGCCGAATTCGACCATGGCAGGGTCAAATTCGGCCACAATTAAATTATCACTACATTCAAAATTGTCCTATCTCCCCATGCGGCCAAATATTTCATGACCAGGCTATGATGGAATTATTGATGGAGATCAACACAGTGCAAATAGATGTGAGCACTGGCATATCGACCCACATGACAAATCTAGAATTGTTGTCTCAAGTACAACTAGGTCTAGACTCTCAAATGTGCAACCCAACGATCCTCTCAATCTCCTAGTACTACTTATAGCCAAGTTCATCGGACCAACCACTTTTATTATCTACTGCATATGACATGGGCCTAGAAGATAACATGTCAAACGAGTTAAGTGATCTCGATTACGATCTAAAAAAGTTTTACAATTATGTTGTGATGACGATGGTTTCAGACATGGCTCTCATGACAGACACATCGTCAACATTTATTCATTACATTGATGCTGATCAGATGGGAAACGATGACACTTGGCATACCGACAAGTTGGCCTCTTTTAATATTCAACAGGAGCTATATAAGGACATGTGATTTACAGATGTCCTCAGTTTAAGATTGACAGTGAAGTTGTACGCTGTTCGAACACACCAAATGTTTTGAGTAATACTGTTAAAATGTGCTACCGAAGATTACATATGCCTAAATTATGGAAATGGCTACAAGTGGAGGGTCAGAGTAGTGAAAAAATACCTGCACACCCGTATAGGATCACCAAGTATAATGGAGACCATACATGTCTATTAGCTACCATGTCTCAAGATCATGAAAAGCTAGACTCTGATCTAATAGCCTTTTGTATTACTCCTCTGGTCTCTAAAAAGGGTGATCTGGCAATTAGCCAAATAATAACCATAATAAAGACTATATTATCGTACAAGATGGCTTGGCTTGCAAAACACAGGCATTGTCAGTTGTTTTCGGAGGCTGAAAACGGTCCTACAATTTGTTACCCTGATAGTTAAATGTTGTCCGTCATTTTAACCCTGACATTGTCTACGAATTGGATCCTCACCCTCTAACACGTAACCAAAATAGAAAGGTATATTTCTGTCGTCTTTTTTGGGCCTTCAATCCTTTCATTGATGCTTTCATCCATCTGAAGCCTATAGTGTAAATGGATGCGACACATTTATATAGAAAGTATATAGGACAATTGATAATAGCTGTGTCACAAGATGGGGATAGGAAAATGGTTCCCACAACATTTGTATTGGTAGAGGGAAAGACCAAAGAAGTGTATCAATTTTTCTTGTCGCGCTTGAAAACACATGTGACTAAGAATTGACGAAATATTTGCATTATCACAGTTAGAAGAAAGGGCGCGACGGCAAAGTGGCAACATCTAGAAATTGGGTGGAAACATCCATATGCCCATTGGAAGTTTTACATTCATCATTTGGGGGACAACATCAAAAAATAAAAATGCAATAAATACTTATGAGAAAAGTTTATCAGTATAGGTGAGTTTTATGTTTTTTAAATCTCATGGTATAGTTTGTTTCTCAACTGAACTTATGTATATGGATGACTAGATACTATTTTGAGCGCCACAAGGTGGATGCTGAATTAGTAGCTATACGAACTTGGTCTGACATAGGTATAAACTATATAGCAGATATACCACTGGAACAATGGTCTCGTGCATATAACACAGAAGGTATTCGGTAGGGTCAAATGACTATGAACCTCATCGAATGCATGAATGACATCTTTCTAAGGATACGGCACCTGCCTATGCTCGAATTGGTCAAAGCAACAATGTATAAATTGCTAGAATATTTCACAACACAAGCCATGAGCATACAGACATAGATTTTAGCTTGCAACACTGACTCCTTAGAGATTGTGACAAAAGATTTACAAATAGATAGTGAATGCGGCAGAAGGTGTGTAGTGATTGATTTCGATCCACAGAGGTCGCTATTTGAAGTAGAAGAACAATTTGATGAACAAAACGGACAATTTAAGCATACTTGCAAGCTGGATCTTAGTGCTAGCAAGTACGATTGTAGGGAATCTCAAGCTCTACATTTTCCATGTCAACATGTGATAGCGGCATGTTTAAAGTAGGATTTTGACTACCACCGACTGGTCGATAATATTTTCTAATTAGACACCATATTGAAAGCATATTAGGGGAAATTTATCCAATTGGAAGCCATGAAGATTGACCAGTCTACAATGAAGACAAAGTGGAGCCTCACCCTAAAATGGCTTGAGAACAAGGACGTCCAAACTCCAATCGCATAAATAGTTCAATGAATTATAGACAACATGGGAAACCTGTAGACAAACTGGACACAATTGATCAACATGCCCATCTTGCCTTGTCATGCCAAACTAATCAAATGAAATAATATTTTATTTATACGATTATATTATCTAATAATATTTTAAAAAAATTCTCATTCAAAAATATTGGTCTATTATTTTGTTGCATATGGCCTATGGTGAAGAGAAAAATATTTTTAAAAAATGATTTAATAAACAAAATTATAAACTATAATTAAAAAATTTATAAATTTACTTTGTATAAATATATGTATAAATTTAGACAAAATTAAAAACTATAATTAAAATAACAAATTATAAAATTATAAAAACTTTAGTTTTAATATAGTTACAATATTGATTCATTAAAACTTAAAAATAAAAATTAGGAATATTCTTAAAATCTTAAAAAAATAAAAAGAAAATTAAATTTAATTTAAATCTTTTTAAACTATTAAAAATATTAAATACATTTTATTAAAAACTATTATGAAAATCATTTACACATTAATAATTAATTATATATATTAATAAAATTAAATCATTTAAAAATAATTAAAAATAAATCATCAACACATAAAAAATATCATTATTATAATAAAATTTAAAAAATATATATTTTATTAATATTATATGAAATTTTTTAAAAAAAATACATGTCATAATTTAATAAGAAATTTAAAAAAAAATTAAAATACATGTATGAAATTTGACCAGCTCTTGGTCGAATCTCATGTAACACACTGGTTGAATTTTATGTGAAAAAATAAAAAATAAAAAATAAAAAATAGCGTTGAATTTGACCAAGTAGTGATTGGATTTCATGTGGATGTAATTCAACCGCCACTTGGTCGAATGTGCTCAAAATATACCGTGAATTCAATCAAGTGTTGGTTGAATTCAGTAAAAAATTAATATATTAAGAATAGGTTTTGAATAGTTAGTATCGTGTAAAATATTTTAAAAAAAGTTAATTAGTACCACAATAAATTATCCCAAAATCTCACTCAAAATTCTCTCTCTTCCTGATGTGGGTCCATGATCTCTCTGTCTTCTGATAACATGCTTTTTTCATTTATTTTAGTCCCTATTTTAGTCCTTTTTGCCTCTTTAATTTTGTCAATTCTCTAATCTTATTATGTTTTAAAATTTATTGGGTATAAATTATTTATACATTGAATGTGTCTCAATTTTATATTTTTAGAACTTGAATTGTAAAATGCTCAATTTAATTCGTACAAATTTTAATTTTTGAGAAAAGTGCTGACATGGACAAAGATGCTGATTTGGATGCTAATGTGGCACTTTTTAGGTGATGCAGATGCTAACTAGGTTGTACTGAATATGGGGCCCGTTTGAACTCTTATTCAATGCCATGTAGTCAGAATCTTTGGGCAGAAATATTACTTTTTGTAGGTCAGAAAAGTATGGCTGTAATATTAATTATGCACCTCCCTTTTCCATGTTTTCTGCCATATTTTTCTGTTGCTGTTTTGCTGTTTTTCTGCTACTGTTTTGCTGTTTTTCTGCTGCTGTCTGCTGTCTTTTCTGCTGCTGTTTGCTGTTTTGCTGCCCAAATCATGGAAGAAGCACCAAGGAGGCATCCAAGGAGGCATCTAGGGTAGAATATCCCAAGGCATTGAGGGCATCATTTTTAAAAAGGAGAAGACACTTTTATTTTGAAAAAAACTTAGGAAATACGCAGTTTTCTTTCCCTCTCTGTTTTTCTCTTCTGTTTTTACTGTTTTGCTCTCATGGAGGGCTAAGTCTTCATTGTAATTAGTCACTAGATCACTGGGATGTTGTAGCTTGAACTAAGAATGCAAGCTAAGTGTTTTATTCTCCATTTTCATCTCATTTCGTTTCTGTTTTGATGTTATGTTTATGTTGCTGTCAGATTCTGATTAGAGCTTGAGAATGTAACATAAACTAACTTATTTATATAAGATATAACCTTGCTTGAATGATTAGGAAAGTGAAGGAGGCGAAATGACTAGTTAGATGATATATTTAACTTGGTTTGGTTGAGATTTTCCACTGAATGCATCTAGTTATAGTAGAGAGATGTTCTTGACTGTAATTAATAGTATTAAATTCTAGATGTTATTCTAGAACCATTTTCATAAAGAACCAAACAATGGAATGAGAACAAAACTGAATCAATGAGTTAGGTAATGATAGTTACACTCCCATGAATCCTAGTGGCTGATTACATAGTCTCTTTACTGTCAATACCTTGCAAATTCTACTGCTGCTGCTGCTGTTGTAGTTATTTGGTTGCTGTTCTATTTTTTTTAGTACTGCCACAAAACCCCCCCACGTTTATGTACTTTCATTAGTGTTTGGGTGTTTAGAACGATTAATTAGTATCAAGAAGTGAGGCTCCTTGAGTGAATACGACCTGGGGATCACTATACTGCAAATTGCCACGAATTCAATTCTGGGCGATTTGGCATCGTAGTGGCGTGAACCATCTTCCCTTCGATCTCTCTCTCAGCTCTCTTTTCTCAATTTACTATTCTCCTTTCTCCTCTTTGCTTCCTACTCTTGATTAAGCCTTTCAGTCTTTCTCTTAATTTCTTTTTCTCGTTTCTCTCATGCACAAGGCCTCTCTCTCTTCCCCCTCTCTCATGGTTTTAGCAAGAAAATAGATCACAGACATGTACAGTAACCAAGAATGAAAAACAGGGTCTAAGAATTACATCACAATCTTCTCTTCCTGAAGCTGAAGCCCTTGTTGTATCGTGGTTCAAAATTGGGGAATCAGATGCTACTCCATTTGTTGCCAGCAGGTAGCTTCAGGTGATGACCAGAAGGGCTGAGTGGTCCAAGTCACGTGCTCTGCTTTTGATCTTGAAAACAGGGGTGACGGGGGTCCTTGATGGCTGGCACGGTGACAAGCATTGACCGACTGTGAGAGTGTTGATGGATTTAAACAAATCAATTTACAAGCCTAGATCGGTTATAAACACAAATTATAGCATATTATTTAACAAATTAAAGGAGAGATAAATTAAGAATGTGTACCTGGCGTGATTCCGGAATCGATTATGAATATAGAAGGCATTAAGAGAAATTATTTATGAGAGCATAACTGCTCTCTATCTGATAAGTTTTCTATACCAGTTAAATTGTTTAATGAGTAGTCAGTTTATTTATTATCAAATGAGAGTATGAACCTCTCAACAGGCTATCTATGAATAGCCCAACCCATCACAGGCCACTCACAACAAAAAGGTTAGTTACAATATTCATTAAATTAATTATAAAGCTATATTATAAAACATAAATAATTTAGTTGATATATTAATGATATTAAATAATATTTTAATAATTGATCAATGCTAATCTACATAAGATATACGTATGTAAATTAAAATTCAATAATTTTCCTACTTGGATAGCAATAATTAACATTAAAATACAATAATAATTAAGACTCTATAATACCAACTATAGTTATAGCACATATCAAGAAACATAAGCTTTAATGATGCAGATATAATATCCGATAGGGAAGTAGATCATACATGTTAAAAGCTCATATTTCATATAAAGAATAATAAATGTGGAAAAGCATAATTAATTAAGAGAAATATGCAATCCAAGAATGGTCCAAGCATTTGAAAATGATATAAAAGATATGATAATAGAAGTGACGTCATCTCAAACATATCTCATAAGAATGACATTAAGTAAATGTAAAATTTCATACTCCCACTAACCCAAAACATCAAAAGACTTAACTAAACCCATATAAGCTACATGATTCTGAAAAGCTCTAATAATTAAACCTTTAGTTAGTGGATCTGTTAACATGTTCTCTGTAGCAAGATATTCAATACAAATTTGAAACTTTAGAATTTTCTCTTTAACAAACAGATATTTAATATTTGATCAAGAAGAGCTTCTATTGTTTTAAGAGAAATGCACAATAGTAGTATTATCACAATATATCATAAGTGGCTAGAAATGCTTTCAATAATGTGAAAGCTAAAGATTAAGTTTTTCAGCCACATGGCTTGACAAGTAGCCTCATAGCAAGCGACATACTCTACCTTTATGGTAGAAGTAGTTGTAAGAGTATGTTTAATACTCTTCCAAGAGATAGCTCCTCTTGCCATCATAAAAATAGAGCTGGAAGTAGACTTTCAGTCGTCAAGGCAACCTGTGAAATCAGAATTAGAATAACTAATGACCTGAAGTTGATTAGACTTCTTATAGGTCAACATTTAATCCTTGGTTTCTTGCAAATATCTCATGACCTTTTTCATGGCTTTTTAATGTCCCAAACCTGGGTTGCTCAAGTATCTTCCTAAAACATTAGTAGCAAAAACAATATTAGGACGAGTACAAACTTGAGCATACATTAAACTGTCAACAGTATAAGTATATAAGACCTTTTTCATTACAACTATCTCTGCATCATTTTGAGGACATAGAGATTTAGAAAGTTTATCACTCTTTTGAACAGGTGGAGCATATGGGGAGCAGGAATGCATGTTAAACCACTTGAGGATCTTTTCAATATATCTTCTCTGAGACAATCCAAGAATGTCATGTGACCTATTATGGAAAATCTGGATGCCTAAAACAACTAAAGCATCACCAAAGTCTTTTATATCAAAGTAGCTATTTAACATCAATTTTATCTCAGTCAAAACGTTAACACAACTACTAGCAAGAAGAATATCGTCGACATATAAGACACGTATTATAAAATTGCTCCCACTAGTCTTCAAGTAAATATACTGATCTAAAACATTTTCCTTGAAACCAAAAGAAGTGACAACCTAATCAAATTTTAAATACCATTGCCTGAATGCCTATTTTAGTCTATAAATGGATTTTTTAAGTTTGCAAACCAAATACTCCTTACCTATTTCAACAAAACCATTAGCCTGAACCATGTAGACATCCTCGATTAGATCTCCATTCAGAAAAGTTGTCTTCATATCCATCTGGACAAGTTTCAAATCAAAGTGAGCTACCAAAGCTATAATAACCCGAAATGCATCTTTCGTAGAAACTAGTGAGAAAGTCTCCTTATTATCAATGCCTTCCTTTAGACTATAGCCTTTTGCTACTAGTATAGCTTTGTACCTCTCAACTTTACCATATGGACTATGCTTGGTCTTAAAGACCCATTTTCACCCAACTGGTTTGCAACCAACTAGTAATTCTACAAGATCCTAAACATCATTATGAGACATGGAAGCTAATTCATCATGCATAGCATTTAGTCAATTAGAACCATGAGAGCTAGATATAGCCTCTTGGAAAGTGATAAAATCATTGTCGTTATGGAGATTAAACTCATGCTCCTGAAGATACACTATATTGTCATCTAGTATAGTAGGCCTGCATACTCTCTGAGATCATCTCAATAAGGGTCCTTCAACAATGTCATCCAGTTCCTGTTCATCAATTGGTGGTAACACTACATTATCTTTGCCTTAAAGAGTCTAATCATCATTATGAATAACTAGAACCATCGTATCTGTAGGAAGTGAAATAGCCGGTACAAGAACTATGGTGAGATCTTCTTTAAAAGTGATCGGTCGTGGTGTATGGCTCCCACTATCTAAATCATTCTTAAAGAATATCGCTTGGTCAGACTCGATGACTCGCACAGGATGAGAAAGATAATAGAATCTGCAGCCTCTAGAACCCACGTAGTAACTGATGAAGAAAACACTAATAGTTTTAAGATTAAGTTTCTTCTATTGAGAATTATAAAGTCTAACCTCTACTTTACAACCCTACACATGAAAGTGTTCCAAACATGGCTTCCTTCTACTCATCAGTTCATAGGGAGTTTTCGATACAAACTTGTTGGGCACTTGATTAAGAATGTGTCATGACCAAAACTGGACATATGACCAGCATGATCCAAGGAATACCCTATAACTATAAGGCTAAACCTTAACAACACAATCTATCAATAAATGCGTACAATTATGCATGAATATACTTCATTAGATAGGATTAATCAATGATATGCTTGTCAACATGTTATGTTTCCAAACTTTCCTCCCAATCACAAAACAAGGTGAGGAAAGGGCAAAAACATAGTCTAAGCATACATGTAGTTCCCCAAAGAATGAACAATCCAAAATGATATATACACAAAACCTAGAAGTCCTAGCGACCTCTGAGTAACAAGCCATTTCCCAAAAGATCAAAAGGAACAATCACTGACGATGAACTAGTCATGGTGATGTGAGACCCCACTACTCCTCTTGCAGAGACTTGTCAATAACTACAGAATCTACAAAAAAGGACATACGAATATGGGAGTGAGTAAAATTACTCAATGAACTTAAACTCAATTAAACTTACCCATCGTTGCTATAAACAGATTTACCTCAACCATGCAAATGTTTACCACTGATTCTAATCATTTAAATATAATGGTTAAATATATACACACGTCAACATTCATAATAACAACCAACAAAATAGTCATGAACGTCAACTAATCTCATGTGATGTCCTTAATGCAAAATGAACAATTTGATGCCTTTATGGTGCTAAACTTTCACTCTCATATACTACGCTCACAATTCCAGGATAAGGAATCTAAGTAATAATAATAGTGGAATCCCGTCCATCGTTCTAGGACAAGGACTAGAAATGAAAATAATGAAGTTCCATCCACCGTTCTAGGACAAGGACCATTGATGACAAAAGAGTCTCGTCCACTGTCTAAGACAAGGACCATTGATTATAAAATAGAGTCCCATCCACCGTTCTAAGACAAGGACCATTGATGATAAAATAGAGTCTTGTCCACTGTTCTAGGACAAGGACCATTGATGGTAAAATAGAGTCATGTCCACTATTCCAGGATAAGGACCATTGATGGTAAAATAAAGTCTCGTCCACTGTTTCAGGATAAGGACCATTGATGATAAAATAGATAATTAGATAAATGAATGAAATCATATAGCAAGGAAACTATACCAATGATCTACAGACATGCAATCCTTTGAATAGAGAGTTCCAATACCTTCCCTTAAGAACTAGCATTATATAAGGTTCATGTAATACAATTTAGCAACATTATGACTACGGATGATCTGTGAGTTCAATTCTCTCGAAAGAATAAATTCAGAGTATACCCATCCATATACAAAATTTACATATATAATTACAAATTTTAAGAATATGAATTTAATTTGCTCCCTCACCAGAGACCAAACGAAAGAAGGAAGAAATGCAAGTAAGAGGAACAATCAGGTGACAGTGAAAAAAACTATGGAACAAGGCAAAAATTAAAGTTCATAATAATGAGATAAGGTCTAGAAGGTGGCGCCACGACATACTTGGGTCACCCCGCCCCCCAAGCGTAAGGCGCCTAGCGTCCTCCAGTGCCGTGCCCCAAACTTTCTGTCCAACCAATTGACTAAGCACCCTGTATGGCACCCCCATGCTCCAAATCCTTAACTTTTAGGCAGAAGAAGGCAGCAGGGTGCTTGAGGCGCCAAACATGGTGCCTAGGTGCCCCGATGTTAGTAATCTAGAAACCTTTGACAAGAATCACCAAAATACACCAAAGTCTCTTGCTTTGTGTTCTAAGATCCCCATGGCTGAGATCTCATCATATTTAAGTGATTGGCAATAAGAAAATAGCTTTCAAGCCTATTAAATTCAAAGGTGAAGTTGTGAATCATAAATACCCAATTTCTGCTTCTTTAAGCATTTAATGTGGTCTCTATGGGTACATCTCCTTTTCTCTCAAGTCATTATTGTTAACCAACCATTTAAATGTTTAGCGAACTTATCAATTGCAATGGAAATCCTAGGGATGATGAAACACAAAGAGGTTTGTGCCTAAATCTAAAAGGAGAAAGTTCAAGCTAGGGTTTGCTCAAGATGGGAAAGGAAAAGAAAAGAGAAGAGAAAAGGATTGAGAAGTAGAAGCTAGAGCAATTACTTGAGTTCCTTTCTTAAAAACATATTAGAATGAGCCCTTCTCTCTCTTAGGCTCACTACAGTCAGCACACAAGGAGAGGGCAAGAGAGGAACTAGCCAAGCAAGATACACACACACTCAGCCGCATGGGGAAATAAAAAAGAAGAGGAAAGGGGTTTCAATAATGTAGGACCCACCACTCACATAACAAAGGCCCAAGCTTTATCAAGATTTTCCATAAGTCCCTTGTTCTCCAACATTCCAATTAAAATTTCTCTATACATATAAAATAAGATGAATAAAATAACAATAATAAAAATACTCATAATTCGAGACTCAAGTAATTATCAACAAAATCAATTTATGTTAATGCCTGCGAACTTGCACACAATAATTTCGAAGAAAAAAATAAAGGGAAAAAGAAAAAAAAGAATATATATATATATATATATTACGGGTATTACAGTATCACCCCCTTAAGGAAATTCGATCCCTGAATTTACACAAAATGAAATTAGGTAAACAGAGACGAATATCTAGATTGCATGTCCGCTTCTACCTCCAATGTGTCTTCTTCGTGAGAGTGGTTTTGCCACAAAACCTTTACTAAAAAGATCTCCGTTGATCACAATTTCTTCACTTGATTATCCATTATTGCCACCAGCTCTTCCTCATAAATCAAGTTTTCATTTACCATGATCTCCTAGGGATGAATGACATGGAACGGGTCATGAAGGTATTTTCGCAACATAGATACATGAAACACAGGGTGCACCCCATCCAGCTTTGCCAGTAGAGCTAGGTGATAAGCTACATTACCCACTCTTTCCAAGATTTCATAGGGACCAATATATCTTGGGCTAAGCTTGCCTCATACTCCAAAGCGCATAAGCCCCTTCATAGGTGAAACCTTGAGGAATACCATATCTCTAACCATGAACTCTAGATTCCGCTATCGGTTATCCGCATATGATTTTTGCCTACTATGAGTAGTCACTAGTTTATCTCGGATGGTCTTAACTTTAATCACTACCTCATACACTAGGTCGGACTCAATGACTTTGGTCTCTCCAGTATCAAGCCACTTTATTGAAGATTTGTACTTTCTTCCATATAATGCTTCAAATAGAGCCATTTGGATACTCGAATGATAATTGTTATTGTAGGCGAATTCTATTAATTTCAAATGCTTTTCCCAACTTCCTCCAAAGTCCATAATACAAGATTGTAGCATATCCTCAAGTGTTTGAATAGTCCTCTCAAACTGTCTGTCAGTCTGAGGGTGAAAAGTCGTGCTTAAGTCCACATGAGTTCCTAAGGCCTTTTGAAAGGCCCTCTAGAAATGTGAAGTGAATTATGGCCCTCGTTCTGATATGATAGAGACCAAAACTCTATGGAGTCTTACAATCTTATCAACGTAAAGTTAAGTGTATTTGGCTGCACTAAATATGGTGGGCCATCTTAGTCAAGTTATCGATAATCACCCGAATAGAATCATTTCCTGAAAGGGTACATGGTAATCCTACCACAAAATCCATGGTAATACACACCTACTTCCATTCGGGAATTTCAATTTGTTGCAATTTTCCACTCGGCTTCTGGTGTTCCACCTTAACTTGTTGACAAGTTAGGCATTTTGCTACGAATTCTGCATCCTGCTTCATACCTTTCCACCAATATAGAGACCTTAGATCTTGATACATTTTCATAGTACCAAGGTGCACCGAGTAAGTTAAGTTATGAGCTTCTCTCAAAATGTCCTCTTTCAAGGTCCCCACCTCAGGTACATATAGCCTTTTCAAATTGCAATCCCCATCCTCTTCCAGGGAAAACCTATTTCCCTTTCCTTCTTTTACCTCATCGCAAAACCTGTTGAATTTTGGATCTTCGCTTTGCTTAACCTTTACTTCCTCGACCAATGAAGACTTGGCTAGAATATGGACCAAGAGTGGTCTAGTTCCCGGTCTAGTTCATGTAGTTCATACACTAAAGGCCTTATAGCCTCAGTTATATGAGCAAGGCTTCCAATGAATTTGCGACTTAGGGCGTCGGCCACTACATTGGCCTTGCCAGGATGATACAGAATGGAGAGATTGTAGTCCTTCAGTAACTCTATCCATCTCCACTGCCTTAGGCTAAGATCTCTTTGATCGAAGATATACTTTAAAATCTTATGATCTGTGTACACTTCACAAGTTTCTCCATAAAGGTAATGCTACCACAGTTTTAAAGCAAAGACTACCGCGGCCATTTCTATGTTATGAATCAGGTAGTTCTGCTCATGTTTCTTCAACTATCGTGATGCGTATGCTACCACCTTCCTATATTGCATAAGAACACATCCTAACCTAATTCGAGATGTATCACAATAGATCGCAAAGTCTCCCAGTCCGATGGGAAGAGTGAGTACTGGGGCCAATGTCAAGCACTCTTTAATTTAGCAAAACTTTCTTCACACGATCAGCCCATTCATATTTTATTCCCTTCCATGTCAATTTAGTAAGTGGGGTCGTGATTTGGGAGAAATCCTTCACAAACTGACGGTAATAACCTGTAATATCCCAAGAATTTATATGAATATTTAAAATCTGTTTTGAAGTTTATTAAAAAATTTAATTACATGAAAAATGTTCTTTTTGAATTAGTGAAAGAAATTTGGGAATATAAATTTCAAAATTTTAATTTGGGAGATTTTTACAAATTCTCAAGGACAAAAGTGAAAAGAAAAGAAAATATGGAGTACTTTTGAGAAATGACCAAATAGGAATCCGAGAGGAAGAATAGAGCTTATGAGAATGAATTATGAGTTCGATACCTAAAGGATGATGGATTCAAGGTTAAAGTGGAGTCTGAGACATTGAAAGGGACTAAAGTGAACAAATACGTGATTTTGGAGTTTTAATAAAAATGGGATGCGATGAGGTGTATTTTGTGGGACTATATTGGGTGCCCCAAGTATAATCAAGCTTTTTCAATTCCCTTACAAGTCCTAGTTAAAATGGTTGCCAAAGGGACTAAATTAAAAAGAAAATTAGTGAGGCTCACACATACACACTTAAACACTCGTCCTTTTTTCTTATTCATTTTTTCTATCTTCCTCTTGTAGCTCTCTCTCTCTCTATAGGCCAAGCACTCCCAAGCTCTCTTCTTCGCCTCCATCCATGCCAAATGCTCAAGGAAGGAAGCCTTGGAAGCTAGGAAGATTGATGTTCTTCTTTTTCTTCCTCCTCTTACAAGAATAAATCCTAGGTTATCATTCTCAGAAATTTTTGTATATTGTTTCTATGGCTGAATTTAAGTAAAGATGTTAGTTTAAAATATTTCTACATGTTGGATAATAATTGTGGAATAAAAAATTTGGAGAAAACTAGGAGAAATTCAATAATTTGAAAATTTGAAGAAAGTTAGGGCTCTTGATGAAAATTTGAGATTGGACCTTCGATTGTTAGTAAAAATTGGGAATTTTGGTGTCAAAACACTCTTTAGACATTAAGGATGAAAATCGATGGAAGAAATCAAAAGAAACAACATTTTAGATGTAATTTTGAGATTTTTGGATGAAAAATACGAAAAACATTACTGTTCATTCCAAAATTTTTCCAAAAAAACACTGTTTATCGAGAAATTTTTTCCAGATTTTCATGGTTACTGTAGCATTGACTTGGTCAAATTTATTGTAGCTGCTTTGGCTATTGACAGTTACTGTAGCATTAGTTTTAAAATGTTTATAACTCATTCATCCGAACTCCATTTTTAGTAAATAAGGTATCATTGGAAAGCTCTTCGAGTCTATTTTCAAATGAATTAAGTTTCATTTGAAAATTTCTTATCATTTAAGAATTATATCTAGAAGAGTAATTAAAGGTTAGAATTGCAGTAGGGAATTTCCCTATTTTGTGACATTGACATATTTTTGCATGATTATCTTATAGGGATGAATTCTTTGATGTATCTTCCACATCTTTTGAGATGTTGTCACTAGATTGAAATAAAGGAAATTACTTTCTATCATCTTACATATCTTCGAGAAAGGTTCAAGATAAAATTGGGTAATGTCAAGGTGAGTGGGCAACCTTGCAAAATTAATTTACTAAATTAGTCAAAGCACAATATAAATCTCATTTTCA
Organism: Biancaea sappan; assembly: GCA_037074585.1. Classification (NCBI taxonomy): domain Eukaryota; kingdom Viridiplantae; phylum Streptophyta; class Magnoliopsida; order Fabales; family Fabaceae; genus Biancaea; species Biancaea sappan. The sequence goes on along the minus strand of CM073496.1, from coordinate 3,862,343 downwards.
TTATTTGTGAAATTGATAAGATTACCAGTGTATGTTTAAGTTGAGAAAAATCACAATATCATTAGAAATTATTTTATTATCTTATGTGAATTAATTTCTCTTGTTGACTAAATAACTAGATGTGGTAGTTCCTTGAATAAATTAGAATATTTTGTGAGAATATAATTATATGTCATGATTGTGATTATGTTTGATGCATAAATAAGGTAAGGGATTGATCACCTAATAGACCTAAATAAGTGGATACTTTTATAGAGACTTCACTTGACAATTTTAAGGCCACACATGCCTTCTCACGCTCATCGAGAAACCATTGGGGGTCTTCATTAGGATCCTTCCTAGAGAATACCGGTGGCTTTAGCTTAAGGAAAGCTTGTAGATTCACCTCCCCACCGACTTTTCTCCTTGGATGGGGCGGAGGAGTTTGATCACAAGGTGCTTGTAGTGCATTTGTAGGATCATGTGCCTTAGGTAAGTTAGGAGCGACCACATGTCCTCCCATGACAGCAGCGGCGATATTAGCAAAGGCACCTTGAAGGGCATTTACGGCTGCCCACAGGTCGGCATTTAGATCATCGGGTGATGCCACACTAGCTTGGGAACCCTTTTGCACTGGATACTGATCTTCCGTACCATTAACACTATCAGCCTGATCCTCTCTACCTCGATGCCCACTTGCCAAGTTTGCAGGATCTAATGGAATAGGGGCATCCCTACCACCCTCCCTATTAGCATTGGCGAGATCATTATACTCTATGTGGAAAGTCTCTACATAAAACATCAATACCATTAGGTTTTTATAACGACACTACCAAAGAGTGACACGAAAGGTAGAAGCACCCCAAACCGCCCCAGGGCCTTTAGTGGAACCTCACTCTATAGTTGCGACGCGGCTCACAACAACAAAGGAGGGCCCACCAAGGTAATTTGCCTAAAGTCATTAAGAGACCTAAACCATGCCCTCTGATACCAACTTTGTCACGACCTAAACTGAACACGTGACTGATATGATCCAAGGATTACCCCATGACTGTAAGCCTAAACTTTAATAGCACAATCAATCAATAAATGTGTACAACTATGCATGATAGGATTAATCAATGATATGCTTGTCAACATGTTATGTTTCCAAACTTTCCTTCCAATCACAAAACAAAGTGAGGAAAGGGTAAAAACATAGTCTAAACATACATGTAGTTCCCAAAAGAATGAATAATCCAAAATGACATATACACAAGACCTAGGAGTCCTAACGACTTTAGAGCGACAAGCCACTTCCCAAAAGATCAAAAGGAACAATCACCGATGATGAACTAGTCGTGGTGATGTGAGACCCCGCTACTCCTCTCGCAGAGACTCGTCAACAACTATAAAATCTGCAAAAAGGGATATACAAACACGGGAGTAAGTAAAATTACTCATTGAACTTAAGACTCAATTAAAGTTACCCATCATTCCTATAAACGGATTCACCTCAACCATGCAAATGTTTACCACAAATTCCAATCATTTAAATGTAAGGGTTAAATATATACACACATCAACATTCATAATAACAACCAACAAAATAGTCATGAACATCAACCAATCTCATGTGATGTATGCAATGCTGAATGAACAATGTAATGCCTTTATGGTGCTAAACTTTCACTTTCATGTACTATGCCCATAATTCCAGGACAAGGAATCTAAGTAATAATTGTGGAGTCCTGTCCACCGTTCTAGGACAAGGACTAGAAATGAAAATAATGAAGTCGCATCCACCGTTCTAGGACAAGGACCATTGATGACAAAATAGAGTCTCGTCCACCGTTCCAAGACAAGGACCATTGATGGTAAAATAGAGTCCTGTCCACTATTCCAAGACAAGGACCATTAATGGTAAAATAAAGTCCCGTCCACCGTTCTAGGACAAGGACCCTTGATGGTAAATAGAGTCCTATCTACTATTCGAAGACAAAGACCATTAATGGTAAAATAGAGTCTCATCCACCGTTCCAGGACAAGAACCATTAATGATAAAATAAAGTCCCGTCCACTATTTCAGGATAAAGACCATTAATGATAAAATAGATAACTGGATAAATGCATGAAATCCTATAGCAAGGAAACTATACCAATGATCTACAGACATGTGATCCTTTGAACCAAGAGTTCCAATACCTTCCCCTAAGAACTAGCATCATACGAGGTTTATATAATACAATTCAACAATATTATGACTACAGATGATTCGCTTGTTCAGTTTTCTCGAAAGGGTAAACCCATCCATATACAAAATTTACATATATAATTACAAATTTTAAGGATATGTATTTAATTTGCTCCCTCACCTGAGACCAAACGAAAGGAAGAAGAAATGAAACATGAGGAACAATCAAGTGATAGTGAAAACACATATGGAGAAAGGCAAAGAATGAAGTTTAGAATAATGAGAAAAGGTCCAGAAGGTGGTGCCTGGGCACCACCCATGGCACCTGAGGCGCCAAGACATACTTAGGTCACCTCGACCCTTAGGCGTAAGGTGCCCGAGGTACCCTGGGTGGTGCTTTTCAGTGCCACACCCTAAACTTTCTATCCAACCAATTGACCGGGCGTGTCACCCCAGGTGCCAGACCCTTAACTCTTGGCCAGAAGAAGGCAGCTGGGTGCTCGAGGTGCCAAACTTGGTGCCTAGGCACCCCGATGTCAGCAAACCAAAAACCTTGGACAAGAATCACCAAAATGCACCAAAGTCCTTTTGCTTTGTGTTCTAAGATCCCCATGGTTGAGATCTCATCATATTTAAGTGATTGGCCACAAAAAAAATAACTTTCAAACCAATTAAATTCAAAGATGGAGTTGTGAATCACAAATACCCAATTTCTACTTCTTCAAGCATTTAATGGGATCTCTATGGGCACATCTCCTTTTCTCTCAAGTCATTAATGTTAACCAACCATTCAAATGTTTAGTAAACTTATCAATTGCAATGGAAATCCAGGGGATGATGAAACACAAAGAGGTTTGTGCCTAAGTCTTAAAGGAGAAAGTTCAAGCTAGGGTTTGCTCAAGATGGAAAGGAAAATAAAAGAGAAGAGAAAATGATTGAAAAGTAGAAGTTAGAACACTTACTTGAGTTCCCTTCTTGAAATCAGATTAGATGGAGCCCCTCTCTCTCTCAAGCCCACTTTAGTCAGTATACAAGGGGAGGACAAGAGAAGAACTAGCCAAGCAAGATACACATACACACACACATACACAACTGTAGGGGGGAAATAAAAGAAAAAGGAAAAGGGGGTCTAAATAATGTGGGACCCACCACTCACAAAACAAAGGCCCAAGCTTTATTAAGATTTTCCATAAGTCCCTTGCTCTCCAACATTCCAATCAAAATTTCTCTATACACATAAAATAGGATGAATAAAATAGCAATAATATAAAAATACTCATAATTCGAGACTTAAGTAATTATTAACAAAATCAATATATGTTAATGCCCGCAAACTTGCACACGATAATTTTGAAGAAAATAAAGGGAAGAAGAAAAGAAAAAGAAAAAAAAAATATATATATATATATATTGCGGCTATTACAGAATGTACACAATAGTCTTTAAATCATCTCCCCAAAGAAAAACTAGCAATGATGAATGACTCATCATGCATCTCACTATATCCATGAGTGTGTGATTACGTCTCTCTGCAACTCCATTCTGCGCAGAAGTACTAGGCATAGTGTACTGAGCTTCAATTCCATAATCATCGAGAATTCTGGCGAACTGTCTTAGATTTCTTTCAGTCTCATCATATCTACTGTAATACTTATCTCCTCTGTTAGACCTCACATATTTAATCTTCTTACCTATCTTCAATTCAATGGCAACCTTGAAGGATCTGTAGGCATCCAAAGAACTAGATTTTTCATGGAGAAGATCTATCTAACCGAATCTGGAGAAGTCATTTATGAAGGTAATAAAATACCTATATCCACCTATGGCAGTGGGTGTAATAGGTCTACGCATGTTTGTATGAATCAATTGTAACACATCATCACACTTGTTTGCTTCTTTCTTCCTAGTTTTGGCAGTGAACTTGCCTTTAATACAATCAACACAAGTGTTGAAATCAGAGAAGTCAAGATCATGAAGAATACCTTCCTTAATTAGTCTTTCAGTCTGGGGCCTAGAGATGTGCCCCAAGCGTCTATGCCATAGTATAGAAGAACTCTCATTAGTCCTATTATGCTCATTTCCAATGATAGAGTTAACAACCACATTATTCAAATTCATCATATAAAGCCCATCACATAAAACTCTTGAACCAACTGTAACAGAATTAAAACAAATAACAACTTTTCCATTACTAAATTCAAAAGTATAGCCACATCTATTTAAAGCTAAAACTGAAATCAAATTCTTTCTCATGGAAGGTACATACATAACATCTTTTAACAATAAATTACGTCTAGAAAGTAAAAATAAGGTAACTACTATTATTTCTTCCACAGATACTCTAGCTCCATCTCCTATAAGATATTGGATTCAGCATCACTTGGCTTCCTCAAGCTTATGAACCCTTGTAAAGAATTCACAACATGAATGATTGCATTTGAGTCAAACCACCATGTATTGGGAGCAGCATTAATCAGATTTGATTCATAACAAGCTAAAGATAGGAGTGTACCTTACTTCTCAAGTTTCTCTTGAGAGTGTAACAATCATCCACTTTATGACCATACTTCTTGCAATACTTGCAGTTTCCCTTGAAAAATTCTTTTTATGCTCTAAGAGTTAAGAAACTCTCATTCATTTCTTCTTATCATGTTGAAACTTTCCTTTGTGACCTTTCTTTTTCTCAGATTTAGCACCAGAAGAAGAAGCAGCAAACTAAACATTGTGTGATTTCCCTTTCTTTATAGAATCCTCTTCTTGAGAGATAATAGCAATTATTTCATCAATTGTCCATTCAGTTTTCTAAGTGTTATAAGAGGTCTTTAGAATATCAAATTAGGAAGGGAGTGACTCAAGAAGTTAGCAGATTAGATAACTCTCACCGAGATCAACCTTGAGAGACTTTAGCTTGTTAAATTAGTGGACTAATTTCATGATGTGCTCACGAACTCAACCAATACCATCATATTTAGTTTTCTCAATCAAAGAAGGATATTGGCCCTTCTAAACTTTATCAACATTAGTGAATTCTTACCAACGAACTTCAAAAAATCCTTAGCATTTTTTTCCATAATGTGTTTTATCACCATAAGACACCCTGTTTGATTGCTCTAATTTTCACGAGAAGGCTTTTCAGCAACAGTAGACTCAATAGTAAGAGTTGAGGCACTTTTTCTCTTAGAGCCAAGTTCATATTAGTGATAGCCAAATAGAGATCTAGAGATTCTTTCCAGTTGTCAAAATTGGTCCCATTCAGAGTCTTAACAGAAGTCAATTTTATAAGCAGAGAGGCTGGCATGAAAACAACAAAAGGAAATATTTAATATGTACAACGTCATTATGCAATAAGAGAATTAAATGTCTTCATATGCATAGCCAACCATGCCTTTTAAGAAAAATTTCTTACTTACTTAGTCCTACCTAAGGGTCCCGAAACATAATAAATAAGAAATATAATAATACAATACACAAATCTTATATCATCAAAATTTTTAATACCAATAGTGTATTCATAATAATTACATAAGCATAAAATTGATAATGCATTGCATAACCAATTACATTAATAGCAACACACTGATAAGGTATAATTATTATTAATGCAATAAAATAAAATAAAATAATGATTAAAATAAAATAAAAATAAAATGAATTTCAATCATTTAACTCAAGGAAAAAAATTGTACAACTGTACCCACGATAGGTTAGCTTTCAAATATACAAATCTTTGGCAATTGCATTGAATAGGATATGATAAATTCATATTATGTTTAACAATATCCTTAATGCATATATATAGGCCGAAATTAATTCCATGACTAGGACATATCAGTAGGGAGAGTATAATATACCTAGATGTCACTAGCAGAGTAATGAATAATCACAAAAAATTTTAGTCCCAAAATCTGAGAGTACAATAATTAAAGCAACAAAATAATCATAGATTAAATAAAATAATATATATAGTCTATCCAAAAAAATTCCCAAAAAATTACCAAAATAATATAAATAATAAATAATTACTTTTAAAGAAAAAATAAAATTTTTTGGGTTCTAAAAGTGGGTCCACGCACCAACACATGCCAGAGCCAAGAGTGGGCTTCGCGCAGGAAGCCTTTCTTCCTCACCTGGCACCCTGTAAACTAGTCACAATGACTCGCGAGAACCCAGTTTGATCTCCTTATTCAAGTGATGAAGCTCCACCAAATTTGAGGGGTTTTGATCAAACAGGTATCACAAGGAGAACCACTCAAGAAATTTTACTAATCGTGAGTTCAGGATGGAGAAATCGGGTTCGAAAATTTTGGGAGAAAACCGGATCTGAAAAGGTTTGATCTCCCAAAATTGCTGATAAAAAAATTTGATTTTTAAGTATATGATTCTTGCAATAGCATTAAAGAAAACCCCCAAATCAATTTTGTTAAACATTATTTGATTTCAGAGAAATTGTGTTCGAAAATGAACAAGAAATAATGGAAAACAAAAACTCTTTGATCTACAAAATACTTGTTCAAACTCTCTGAATTTTGAGAATGTGATTTATGTGAATGTGTTAAAGACAAGCCCCAAATCAATTTTCAGATTAATCGAACAAAATAGGGCAAACAAGAACTTTCAAAACTTTAGGCTTTATAGGTTGCAAAAATCATATTTAATTATGAAATAATCAGATTTAATTATAGAAAAAGAAAAGAATTAATAGTCATAATCCGTATCTAACTTGCCTTTGATACCAATTGATGGATTTAAACAAATCAATTCAAAAATTAAAATAGAGATAAATTAAGAATGTGTATCTGACATGATTCCAAAATTTATTACGAATATCGAAGGTATCAAGAGAAATTGTTTGTGAGAAAATAACTGCTCTCTATCTAATAAATTTTCTATACCAGTTAAACTGCTTAATGAAAAATCAGTTTATTTATTATTACATAAGAGTAGAGACCTCTTAATAGGGTATCTAATGAACAGTGTAATTCATTACGAGTTACTCACAATAAAAAGTCTAATTACAATATTTATTAAATTAATTATAAAGCTATATTATAAAACACAAATAATTTAGTTGATATATTAATGATATTAAATAATATTTTAATAATTAATTAATGTATACCTGTATAAATTAAAATTCAACAAGTGTGGGATGTTACGTGAGGAAGCACAATCACCGGAGTTAAAGTATGGACAGTGGCTGTGACTATGACGGTGACGGAGAGCCTCCTCCTCCCCTGTTTTTCACCTCTGAAAACAGAGGTTTTGCGAGAGCTTTGAACTGCAAGATAGGCACTGTGAGTGTGTGGTGATGGGGTGGTTGTAAGAGAATACAGGAGAGACAGTGGGGGAGTGAGGTGGGAAAGAGACGTCCAAACAGGAAAAAGCTCCAGAGACTCCAGAGATCTTTTTTAGGCGCTTCCCGTGTGTGTATCAGAAAAAATCTCCCTAGGAAATCAATCTCCAAGCCATAGAGAAGTGACCGATTCAGATTTCAGACAACAGGCGTTACTTAAAATTGAGAGACGGGATGCGGAATTTGGCTTCCATTAATGCCGACGTCCTTTTCGGCTTTAATTACACTTGGCCCTTTTACAAAAAATTCTGTTACAATAACGTCCCTCTCAGAATTGAAAAATAATAATAATAATAATAAACAACCACAAATGCCCATAAATTTAGCGAGATCAAAATGCAATTTTCTCCGAAACTCAAAACCCAATCTAACAGTTGGCGAAACCTCTTTGGTGCTTTTTTTTTCTTCCGCTCCCTCAACCTCTGGACAGTATACCCTTGGAAGATCAGGATGTCTAGATTTGGATAATATATTATTACTAAAATATAATATTTAAATTTAAACTTTGATCGAAGTGTGATCTACCGATCGAATTAAAATAGTGTAAAAATTAATTTTAGTATATCGTTAATAATAATAAAATTTTTAAATTTTTATATAATTTAAGATAAATTATGTAAATAATAGCATATTTATTTATTATAAAATTTATTATTATTTTATAATATATAATCATTTGTGTATATTACTTTAAATATAATGTATAATCTCCCTTATATGAAAAAAAAAATTGATGCATATATGTTGATAAGAATTCATTGGGTGGATGGTTGATGAGCTTCACATCTTCCTCTCAGTCATGATTCTAACCTTGATTGTTACGGTTGGAGATTTTTTTCTTCCAAATACAGATGTCACGTGGCACATCTCTATTAACTAGAAAGGTCATATACATAGACGTGTAGGATACCATCTATCCCAATAAAAAAGTAGATGATCCTTTTTCAGGGGGGTGGAGAAGCATAACCAATACTTTTTTCAATACTTGGATTTGAGGTTAAAGTTTTTCAAGTACTCCCTACAGTGGCACTAGCAACGCCCAACCCAAGAGGCACATTCTTGGTGTTGAAAATAAGATTCAAAAATCATTTCTTACAAAATTTGTATACACAATTTTGATAATAGATTTAATATGATAAATAAGTTAGTAATAATATTTCAAGAAAAAATATAAAAAAATGCAAGTGAAATATATTAATCCAAAATAAATTAATGCACATTTAGTATGTCATTTTTGTTTTTGGATATTAGTAATTTTAACCTTGTTAAAAATATATTCTTTTCGTAATATATCATATTTACATAAATGCCCTTTAAATAGGAGAGTGAATAACTAAATATGAATATTTAAAAATTATAAAAAGATTATCAATTTTTGTAATAAATAAACTATATTTGGAAATTTATCTATTTGTTTTTTTTCCCATTTTGAGAAATTAAAGAGTTGATTTAAAATGAGAAGAATGCTTGCCTAATTAAACCATGCATGCATATTTGGACGTGCGTCTTTATTTGCTGAACTGTGGGTCCCTCAAAATAGTTTACAGGCATGTGCTAAAAGTGAACTTAACGCAGAGACATCCCCAAATCCATTGGAGAACGACGCCGTTTGATGCCGTCAGTATTAGGCTATTAGTCCACTCTGAGCGAGGAAACTTTTTTTCCAAGTCCCTAGCATTTGACCACATATCCAACATATATATATATATATATATATACGTGGCTTGTTTGAATAGCCTTCTTCTCATTTCAAGTGAAATTTCTTTGGTAAAATTTCATAATTATAATCCTATATTTTTGCGTCAAACCCATTACAATATAATCTTACAAAACATACCTTCAGTAGTTCTTAGCTTCATGTAAGTCATGCAGACATTTCAAGAATGTTTGGGTAAATTGGTAGTACATTTCAAGAAATATACGACTTATTTCGTCAGGCATAAAATCCTTTGGCTATGTCTCAATATAATTCTCAGGCAAATTAACATGAAAATTTCAATAAGATTTAGAATAAACTTGAACGAATTATAAATCCTATATGGTTTTTGGTCAAACTCAATATAAAATTATAAAATCTTATAAAGTCTCTTTCTTTTAACCTTCATATGCGTAAGTCTTGGAGAGTTTCAATTTATACCAAATTTTAAATATTGCTCCTACAATTTATTAATTGCTCAATAGGAGACATTTCATACTGTGTAGTGTACACACATGCAGGAATCCCAACCAAATCACCCTCTTCATCTTTAGGTAAATTGTTGGCAATGCTACAGAAATACACACTCATTTCCTTAGCCACACAAATCTTTGACTGTGTAACAATTAATAAACTTAATTGGCTGCAATCTATTATGAAAATTTCAATACGATTCAGAAGAAACTTGAATGCATTTTACGAAAATTTTCATTTACTTTTCCACGAATTATTGAAACACGGTTCTTTGAGGAATAGAGCCTACCCAATTGTGAGTATAAATAGAAGTTATAGCTGCATAGATTAAAGGCAAAGCAGAAGAAGGTTGTTTAGCAATATATATCACAGAATGAGTTCATCACAGCAACCCAAAAATTTGCCTATTGGCTATCCAAGTGGCCCTACAGGGACTACTTCGAATCCTCCACCCTCAACTTCAAGTATTGGAGATAGTATTGGTTATGGCTCTCGGCCACCTCCCAGAAATTAAAAAAGTGAATAAAAGAAATGATTCATGGAGGTATGGATAATTTAACTAGATTCTTTCTCTCTTTCCTTTTAAATTTTTCTAAAATTGTATTATTAAGAATATAATCAAATGCTATCCAGACTCCACATCATATCTCTTCCTAAAATGATTTTAAAGGCTAAATATATATATGCATACTCTTTACTTTTACAGATTCCATTAAGTTATCTCTCTTTCTCTGTACTAATTCTTCATTTTAATTTTATGTAGGTTCGTATGGATGTGGGACCAGTGCCGGAAGGAAAATCCATTTACTGAATCTTGAGTTCTTTTGTTTGTATTTATGTCTTATTTACCATTTGTTTACTTTAATTTCCAGCAAATTAAAGAGATTACATCTCTATTTACTTGCACTTAAGTTTGAGTCTTTAATATTATGTGTTTATGGCTTGCTAATCCATATCATCATTATTTCTTATAAATAATGTAAAATAATTTATGGAGTCTGTTTTTAATCAACGTTAGAGATTCAAATAGTTATAGATATTTCAAGGATTTGGTGATATTTGTCCTAACAAATATTTGAAATGATATTTTTATTTTAAAATTATCAATTTACAAGTTTTTCAAAGCCAACAAATTGGTTCCAAGTTATAAGTGGAGCTTGATCTAAAAATACTATTGACTTTCGTAATAAGTGTTCTAAATCACTGAAAGATTATATTTATTTCAATTTTATTTTTTGATATGTCTCATTAATGATAAATTTGACAACAATAGTAGATTTAGATTTGATAAGAATAATTGAGATTTTTAAATTTTTAAAGATCAAATTGAGGTAAATTTTTTTTTATGGACTAAAATAATAATATACACTAAACTTAATAGATACAAAGCTATATGCAATGGTATAAATTTAACTCTTCCTCTTCATTCCCTTACAATCAGCATTTATTTCATCCAGAATTTTAAGATATAGATTTGTGGGTAAACATAATGGATCTTTTACGAGCAATACAAATTTGACCCATAAACGATTAGATAACATAACCTAACAAAATTTGAAGGCATGTTTGGGTCAGCACATCGAGTTATCTGCTACACACAAAAGAAAATTTAAAAAAAATTAGCAACGGCCAAAATTTGTCTTTAATCCTAGAAAATATTCCACCTTAAACAATTTTGTGACATTATTTGTGAAATTAAATGGACAAATGTTCTATCTCAAAATATTGTGTCACAACTTTCATCCCAAAAATAATATTGATAGGGGTAAAAATGAATGGAAGGTAGCTAAGTGGATGAAGGTAGCAAATTGTGAATACATCACATACGAGTTGAATCCCAAATTGTTAACCCATTGGTTCATGCCACTACAATGCTGAATCGCCCAGAATTGAAATCATAGCAATTTTGCAGCATAATGGTCTCCAGGTCGTTTTCATTCTTGGATCCTCACTTCTAACTACTAACTAATTGTTCTAAACACATAAGCACTAATTAAAAGCTAATTAACACACCGGGGGATGGGGTTTGGTTGTGATAGAATCAGAAAAATGGAATTAGGAACAATAACAACAATAGCAAATAGGATAGCAGACTTGAACAATAATAGAAGAATGCAACCAGCCTTGATCTTTCCTGAAAATGTAATCTTCCTAGTTCAATTCAGATGCTAAGTTTTATTTCATTTATCATTTGATTTTTAACTAAAAAGCCTAAAAAATCTTCTAGTTTAGATTACACTAAAACATACTCAAAGAAAACCTTCTCTGATTACATATTATTATAACCATAGTAAAGATAATCAAATCATATAAGAAGATCTTTGTTACATGCCATTTTCATCTCTTTCTACCATTCCAACCAGTCATGATAGATAAATCCTCATATGAAGCAATAAAAATTAGTTGTTAAGTTCATGAAACTCTAACCAGAAATATTCATAAACATAACATAATAGAGGCTTAAAGAATAAGATGAATACTGGAATAAAGTGAATAAAACTTATCTTTTAAAGCATAGGAACTCAGATTATAACTCCAATCTAGACCAAGACTGATTACAAGAGATTTTAGCCCTCCATGAGAGCAAAAACCAACAAACAGAAAGGAGAAAAGAGAGGGAGAAGTGGTCTACGAATTTTGCTCTCAGTTACAGAAAACTAAGACATAACTTAAGTCTAAAAAAACTAACTGAACTAATGCCCCAAAAAAGCTGATGGAGAAATTTTCTTTTGATTTCTTATATGGAAGGGCATGCTGTTGCAGTGGAGTAGTTGCCTTTTTCAGAAAGTGGTATGGTGGCTGCTTCTTTCATCAAGGTTAGAGGAATGAGATGTAAAAAAGTTTGTCTGAATTGTTCCAGCCTTGGGTTCCACATGTCCATGTCATCAGACAAGTAGAAGAGGCTGCCAAGTCATCCTAGAAGTTGCCACATCAGCGTCCAGCTCATCAGGAATGCCATGTCAGTGCCACATCATCAAGAAATCTCCAAAATTAATTTTGAAAATTGCACAAGAAGGATTAGAATGAGTCTTTAATAATTTAAGTCCTAAAAGATGAAAATAGTTCATTTTCCATCTAAAATTAACTTAGACCCAATAAAACACAAAGTGTAATAAAATTGGAGAAATTGTAAAGATGAAAATGTAAAGAGACTAAGATAGAGGTTAATATGTATAGAAAAATGCTAGATATCAAATTCCCCACACTTAGTCTTTTGCACTCCTAGGAAAAATCGATTAGTAACAACAAAGTCACCAAAGGAACACAACAAGAAGTGAAGAAAGTATGCAATTATGAAATAGTTCAAGCTTGAAAAGGTTTAACGCTTGGAGAAAACTAATCTTAAATTTCTAAAAAGTTCAAGTATCATGGCAATTTCGTTGAAAAGAATGAATCCAAGTAATAATCCACTCACAAGGGAAGATGTATATGCTCTAGTCTCTCAAGTATTTAAGGTAGTGCACTCACATTTCAAGCTATCACAAATTCACTACCATAAGCTTGTCAAGAATCTAAATCTCCACTACTTAAATCACATAACATGCTTGAATTATTAGGACTTTACTATGAATGTAAGGCAGGAAAAAGAATGATTGGAAGATGGGGGAAATACAAGAAACAAGGTTTAACAAAAACTTGCGGAATTGACGAGCATCAATCAAGTCGTAAGAAATTGAACCATGAAGCTTGGGCATAAAAATGCTACTTCTTTTTCCTTTTTCTTTCTTTCTTTCTTGCTCTTTTTCATGCCTCTTTTGTTTTTACTTTTCCAAATTTTTTTTGATCTTCATACAGTATATTTTTCATGAAGAATTGTCAAAATTTTCTTTTCTTTTGAGTAGCAAAACTAAATTTCAAAACAACTCACAAATTTTTCTTTTTACACATGCTCAATCTCTTTTCGAAAGAAATCTCTAAAGCTCTTCAAATTCTAAGTTTTTAGGGAAAATAATTTGTTTTAAGGTGGAAAATGGGTTGGAAGCACAAGAAAGAAAGGTAGAAGTAAGGCACAAAGTGGTACCAATGGAAACAATGATAATGGATGGTTATTTGTCTGAAAGTGGGTAACAAGAACAAATGCCTAATTCATTTCCAAGCATGTACATATAATGTAGCCTCAACAAAGATTCAACAAAAATTCTAGAGTGAAAATCATGATAGGGAATACTTATGACAAGAGAGAATATTATTTTGCAATAAAGGCTCAAATTCTCATAGTTTAAAGACTACTACTAAAAATTCATTAAAAACAACGTCATTGCCATTTTACTTGAGTTCCTTAGAAAAATAAAATCAATTTCTTTTCATGATAAATCAATTCACACACTTAAGCTATTTCATCATGCATGCTCTCACACAAAAACTCCATCAAATTATTCAAAAAGAGAGCATTAAATTTGGACAAAGCAGAGTAGCAAAATTCTGAACTGCAGAATTTTGGCGACTTGACTTCACCGACACAAAAGTGTACCAAAACGGATCCAAAAGACACCAAATAAAATTCTACAACTAAAAGACATTTAAAGCTTTAAAAACATGAAAATAAAGTGGCAAAATTTTTAGCCAAACAGTACATAAAATTAGTGCAAGATAGCTTAAAAATTTTGGACAGAACAGGGAAAAACAGAGAAAATAGCAGAAAAATTTTTAAATCAGCAACCAATGTTTTCTCCAATTAAATTCTCTCCCCCCACACTTAAATATTGCATTGTCCTCAATGCAAATCAGCACTAAACATCACATAAAATAGAAAGGACATAAATTAAAAGGAGGGAAAGAAAACGGCCTTATCATGGAGCCGGTATACTGTAGAGTTGGATTTCTTCTCCAGTTTCTTCTTGGAAGCCCTCATAGAACTTCTTCCACCTTTGCCCATTTACCATGAATTGTTTGTTGGCGGCATCATTTTGAATTTCTACTACACCAAAAGGAAAGACATTAGTAACAACATAAGGGCCAATCCATCTAGAGCGAAACTTACCAGGCATAAGTTTGAGGCGAGAATTGTAGAGAAGGACTTTGTCTCCCACTTGGAATTCTTTCTTTTCAATTTTCTTATCATGTAGAGCTTTGGTCCTCTCCTTGTAGATGCAGGCATTCTCATAAGCCGCTAGCCTTAGTTCTTCTAATTCTTGAAGTTGTAACTTCCTTTCCTTACTGGCTAGGGTCATGTCAATATTGCATTGCTTAACCACCCAATATGTCTTGTGTGCAATCTCCACTAGCAAGTGACATGCTTTACTAAATACCAAGTGGTATAGAGACATGCCGATGAGAGTCTTGAAAGCGGTTCTATAGGCCCAAAGTGCATCATCAAGCCTCTTACTCCAATCTTTTCTATTGGCTGCACAATTTTCTCTAATATGTGCTTTATCTCTCGGTTGGAGACTTCAGCTTACCCATTGGTTTGGGAATGGTAAAGTGTAGAAGTTTTGTGCACCACCCCATATTTTTTAAACAACCCTTGCATGTTCCTGTTGCAAAAATGTGATCCTTGATCACTGATTATGGCCTTGGGGACACCAAATCTGCAGAAGACATGTGAACTAAGAAAATCTACAACAACAAAAGAATCATCAGTTCAGATGGCTTTAGCTTTCACCCACTTTGACACATAATCCACAGCAACCAGAATATACATGAAGCTAAATGAAACTAGCACTACAAGAAAATTGACTTTCAGTGGCGACTTTTTGGTGGCGACTTTAAAAGTCGCCACCAAAAGTCGACTTTTGGTGGCGACTAAATAAGTCGCCACTAAAAGTTGACTTCTACAACAACAAAAGAATCATCAGTTCAGATGGCTTTAGCTTTCACCCACTTTGACACATAATCCACAGCAACCAGAATATACATGAAGCTAAATGAAACTAGCACTACAAGAAAATTGACTTTCAGTGGCGACTTTTTGGTGGCGACTTTAAAAGTCACCACCAAAAGTCGACTTTTGGTGGCGACTAAATAAGTCGCCACTAAAAGTTGACTTTTGGTGGCGACTCTTATAGTCGCCACTAAAAGTCGACTTTTGGTCCAAAAGTTTTTTTTAAAAAAAATAAAAAAAAAGTCAGATTTTTTAAAATAAAATAAACAATTAGACTTTTGGTGGCAACTATAGTCGCCACCAAAAGTTTTTTTAAAAAAAAAAACTCAGATTTTTTAAAATAAAATAAAAAATTAGACTTTTGGTGGCGACTATAGTCGCCACCAAAAGTCTTTTTTTAAAAAAAATAAAAAAAAGTCAAATTTTTAAAATAAAATAAAAATTAGAGTTTTGGTGGCGACTATAGTCGCCACCAAAAGTATTTTTTAAAAAAAATAAAAAAAAAGTCAGATTTTTAAAATAAAATAAAAAATTAGACTTTTGGTTCTTTTTTAAAAAAAAATTAAAAAAAAAAGTCAGATTTTTTAAAATAAAATAAAAAATTAGACTTTTGGTGGCGACTATAGTCGCCACCAAAAGTCTAATTTTTAAAAAAAAAATTAAAAAAGTCATTTTTTTACCTAAAAAATTCAATTTTTTTTATTTTTCTTAATTTTATTTAAAAGAAATTTAATTTTTTAATTTTTTTAAAAAATTAGATTATCAGTGACGACTGAAGTCTATTTTTTTAAGTGAAATCGTTTTTTTTTTATGAAATTAGTTGAAGTTGGACTTTTGCGGTGACTCCAATAGTAATAATATATTTGCTTTTTGTTAAGTTTAATATTATTTTATTTTTGTTTTATAATATTTTTGACCTAAAATATTTTTAACAGATTATATATATAGATATATATAATATTTTCACTTACATAACACAAATGAAGCAGTGGCAGAATGGCAAGACACACATGGCTGCAAGCAAGGGACCCAGGTTCGAATCTCAGGTATGCACATGTTTGGTTTAATTTCAAATAAACTTGAATATTGCACACAAAAAAATCGAGTCAGCTCGGGATAGCGAGTTATTGGATCGGCCAAGACCCGCACGAGTCGAATGGATCTCGGGTCGACCTTCCGGGCCAATCCGAATCTAAAAAGATGACGAGTGACTTTTGGTGGCGACTAAAGTCGCCACCAAAGGTAGTTTTTGCTGACACCAAAAATCATTTTTTTTACGATTTTTTTTTTTGCAATAAAAATGACTTTTGGTGGCGACTAAAGTCGCCACTAAAGGTAACTTTTGGTGGCGACTTTGAAAGTCGCCACCAAAAGAATCAGCCACGGACTTACGCCAACAACTTTAGTTGCCACTAAAAGTCGCCACCAAAGACTTTTAGTGGCGACTTTTAGACTTTTGGTGGCGACTTTAGTCGCCATCAAAAGTCTTTTTTTTTGTAGTGTAGAAAAGGACCCATAAAGTCTATACCCAAAACATAAAAAATATCACAAAAGAGAAGAGGTTGTTGAGGCATTTCATTTTCTCTAGATATATTTCCAGTTCTTTGACACCTAGAACAATTTTTACAGAAATCGTAGGCATCCATAAACAAAGTAGGCCAATATAAACCAGAATCTAACACTTTCCTAGCTGTTCTTTAGGGATTGAAGTGTCCACCACATGCAAGAGTATGACAAAATTTAGCACAAATGCAAACTCATGGTTGGGAACACATCTCCTAATAATTTGATTACTATAAATCTTTCACAAATAAGGGTCATCCCACATATAGTACCTAGCTTCACTTTTTAATTTATTCAATTGATGTTTGTTTTAATATACAGGTGATTTAGATGCAATAATATAATTCACTAAATTAGCATACCAAGCCTCACTAGTACCATGCAAAAAGGAAAAACACTCATCTGGGAAGTTGTCTCTAATAGGGAGATGCTCCAAAGGAAGCTCCGAAAGCCTACTCAAATGATCCGCTACTATATTCTCCACTCCACTCTTGTCTTTGATCTTCACATCAAATTCTTGGAGAAGTAGCATCTGTCTGATCAATCTTGGCGTTGAATTTGGCTTCTTTAACAAATATCTCAATGCTGCGTGGGCAGAAAACACAATCACTTTAGAGCCAAGCAAATATGATCTAAATTTATCCAAAGCAAAGACAATTGCTAAAAACTCCTTTTCTGTGGTTGTGTAATTTGATTGAGCTGAATCAACGGTGCGAGAAGCATAAGCTATGACATGCAACTTCCTCTCTACTCTTTGTGAAATTACCGCTCCCACAGCATAATTCGAGGCATCACACATGAGCTCAAAGGGGAGCTCCCACTGTAGAGGTCAGATGATAGGAGGGGAAGTAAGTTTCTTCTTCAACTTATCAAATGATAACCTACAAGCATCATCAAAAATGAAATCAGTCTCTTTTTGGAGGAGTTTGGATAGAGGTAGAGCGATCTTACTGAAATCCTTGATGAATCTCCTATAGAATTCTGCATGGCCAAGAAAAGAACGAACTTCTCGCATAGAAGTGGGGTAAGACAAAGATAAGATAACATCAACTTTAGCTTTATCTACTTCTATGCCACGAGATGACACTATATGGCGTAGAACTATCCCTTGCTCTACCATTAAATAACATTTCTCATAATTCAAAACCAAATTATTTTCTATGCATCTCTCAAGTACTCTCTCTAAATTTTTCAAGCATGCATCAATTGAGTCTCCATAAACAGAAAAATCATCTATGAATATTTCTATGCAATCTTCTAACAAATCAGAAAATATACTTATCATGCATCTTTGAAAAGTGCTAGGTACATTGCAGAGATCAAAAGGATCAAAAGGCATACGTCTATATGCAAAAGTACCGAAGGGACATGTGAAGATGGTCTTCTCCTGATCTTCGGGTACAATGTGAATTTGAAAATATCTAGAAAAACCATCAAGAAAACAGTAGTAAGACTTTCTAGCAAGTTTCTTAAGCATTTGATCAATAAAAGGAAGAGGAAAATGATCTTTTCTAGTAGCTTGGTTCAACTTCTTATAATCAATGCAAACACGCCAACTGTTTTGAACTCTAGTGGGTACTAACTCATTGTTTTCATTTGCTATAATAGTTACCCCGGTTTTCTTTGGCACTACTTGTACCGGACTCACCCACTTACTATCAGAGATAAGATAAATAATGCCAGCTTCAAGAAGCTTACTTACCTCCTTCTTGACCACATCAAGAATCATGGGGTTGAGTCTTCTTTGGCTGGTTTCGTCTCTTCTTTAAGAAGAATGCGATGCATGCACACTGAAGGACTAATCCCAGGAAGTCTGCTTGAGTCTACCTAATTTCCTTCTTGTTCTTTTTCAGCAAACTTATTAATTTTTCTTCTTGATCAGGCTCTAGATTGTTGGCTACAATCACTAGAAGCTGATCTTCTACTTCTAAGAAAGCATACTTGAGGTTTTCTGGTAGAGCCTTCAACTCCAATACAGATGGTTGGATGGAGGATGGAATCAGTTTTTGTGAAATCACATCCAAGGAGGCACCTACAAATTCAGATTACTCAAAGACAGAATCTTTGGCTAAAAGGAGGAAGGGTCAGTAGCACAAGAAGAAAGAGACAAAGAATGTACAACATTACAATTTAAATCAATACACCTACAACTACCTAAAACAAAAACAGAATCAAAATCTAAGCTAGAGGAAATGATAGAATCAGAATGCAATTCAGAATCAAAATCAGAAGGTGAATCAGAATGTAACTCAGAATTGTCAAGACTTAGAGAATTCTCAATTTTAGCACAAGCATGACAAAACTCAGAACTAGCAACACAATTGAACTCAAAGGCATGAACTAAATCAGAAAACTCAGGAAAATCAGAGATTAAATCAGCTTGGAAATCATCACATGCCTCGTCAACTAAATAATCCAGAAAATTAACCACATGTACATTGGAATGATTTTCTATAGGATGTTTCATGGCATCTAAAATATTAAGGTCAATCTTGTTGCTAGTAAACTCCATGGACAAAGTCCCTTTATGCACATTGATAATAGTCTTTGTAGTTTTCAGAAAAGGCCTACCAAGTATCAATGGTGCATGACCAGGAGTGTTATCACTTTCCATATCTAGCACATAAAAATCAGTAGAAAAGATTAAATCTTTAACTATTACCAAGACATCTTCTAGAACTCCTACTGGGTGTGCTGTGCTTCTGTTGGAAAGTTGGAAAATCACTATAGTTGGTGAAAGGACACCAATCCTGAGGCTTGAGTACACTGATTTGGGCATGACATTGATTGAGGCTCCCAAATCCAGTATAGCATTGGAGAACTCCATATTGCCTATTATGTATGGTATTGTGAAAGTTTCAGGATCTTTACACTTGGGTGGCATGGGTGGCCGGATGAGTGCAGAAACATTCCTCCGCAAATTCATTCTCTCATTGCCCCTTAAACGCTTCTTATGAGTGCACAATTCTTTAAGGAACTTGGCATACTTGGGAATTTGTTTAATTACTTCCAAAAGTGGAATGTTGTCCTCTATTTTTCTAAAGGTCTCTATGATCTCTTTATCCATGTCAGATTTAGAAGCTTTCCTTGATTGAGTTTGTCTATTGGGGAAAGGAAGAGGTATTCTCTGAACCACTTCTTCATCTTTTTTATTTTGCTTATTGGGTGAGGATGAAGGAACATTTGCTGCATATCTAACTTTGCTAGTTTAGATTCAAGAGGTAGACCATCTACTTGCTTGCCACTCCTCAAAATGATGGCATTAACATTTCCCCTTGGATTGATCACTGGTTGAGAAGGTAAACTCCCTGAACATTGACTTTTCATCTCATTGATTGTTGTAGTTAACTGACCAATCTTGGTCTCCAAATTCTGCATATTTATTTCTGTTCTCTGCTAAAACTGAAAGGTGTTGGCAGTCAGCTTTTCATTAAATCTTCCAAACTAGTCTCAGGCTTCTTGGGTGCTAGAGGAGGTACACGGCTAGGTCCAGGCTGATTGTATCTTACATGGATGGCTGGTAAGGAAGGGGATTTAGATTTGAGGTATTTCTATACTTGAAGGTTAGATGGTCATGCCACCCAAGATTATAGGTGGAGGAATATGGGTCATATCTCTGTTGTTATGGCTGCATAGGTCTACTAGGGAATATGCCAGCACATGACTCTGTTGAGGTCTCTTGCAGTTGAAGGCACTGATCATTATGGTGGGTATTAAGGGCACAAATACCACAAACTGAAGGAGTATGGAGGGCTGGTTGTTGTGTTCTCTGATTTAATACCAATTACCTTACCATTGAAGCTAACTCTTTCAATTTATTTTCTATCATTTGTTGCTCCATGGGAGGTGTCCTCACTTCATTGACAGTAACTGCTACTGGATCATTCAGTCTAGTGTCAAACTATTGTGCATTTTGGGCCATCTTAGCTAATAATTCGTTTGCTGCAGCAGGGGTCTTGTCCACCAATGCCCCACAAGCAGCTGCATCAACTATATATCTGTCCATAGGCAATAATCCCTCATAGAAATACTGGATGAGAAGCTGCTCTGAAATTTGATGGTTTGGAGAACTTGAACATAGCTTCTTGAATCTCTCCCAATACTCATGCTAAGATTCACCGCCTATTTGTCTAATCCTACTGATATCTTTCTTGATTGCTGCTGTTCTAGAGGCTAAGAAGAATTTCTCTAGGAACACTTTCTTCAGTTCATCCCATCTTGTGATCTAGACAGTTGCCAGGTAGTAAAGCCAATCCTTGGCTACCCCATCCAAAGAGAAAGGAAAGGCTATCAATTTGATCTGTTCTTCTCCAACTCTACATGGTTTCATGGTAGAGCAGACAATATGAAATTCCTTCAAGCGTTTGTGTAGATCTTCTCTTGAAAGACCATGAAACATGGGTAGCAAGTGGATTAGACCAGATTTCAGTTCAAAATTAGCATCCAACTCAGGATAATTTATGCACAATGGTTGATAATGCACATCAGGTGCAATCAACTCTTTAATGGATTGTTCTCGCCTATTTTGAGGTACTTGTGCATTTTGATTATCCATCATAATTATCCCAGCTGACTCAAAATCAGTTGATTCTAACACAATATCATATTCAAACTCTGACTCTACTTCTACTTCCACATTATTGATAGCAAGATCAACAATTTTAGCAAGAAGTTCAAAAACTATGCTAGTCCTAATGTTATTGCTTCTTACTAACCTATGGAAGGTCCTATCAATTTCAAGATCAAAAGATGGTAAGTCCACATTAAGAGACCTTCTCATACAATAAGAAGGGCAAAATTCACAAAAAAATAACAAAAACAACAAAAACACTGAAATTGAAAAAATCGTTACACTAAGATCTAATCGACGAAAACCGTTGAAAAAAATGAAGTATCTCAAAAAAATCTGATTTTTCTTGGAAAAATCCTTCTCAAGTTAGAGGGACTAGTGCAAAAAAAAAAAAGAACTTAAAAATTCGACCCACAAAAATACACTAAAAATCACAATTAATTAAAAAAATCAAAAAATAAAAAAATAGAAAAGAGGGTCTAAACGATGAAATTTGGAAAAATGGCCACCCCATACTAGGCAAACCAAGTAAGGGTTTCAACTTGCTTGAAACATCGAGAACTAGTGGTCTACAAAGTTTGAGGTCAATAGGAGATAGTTAGGTTTTTCGCCGGCAAGAAAATGACTAGTTTTTTACTAGTGTCTGATAAAACAACTCAAACTCATAAACTACTTCAACAACACTGAAATAACTGAAAACCAAATAAAGATACACATAAATAACTAATCAGACAACTTAAAAGTGAATTGGCTCCCTGAAATGGTGCCAAAATTCTGGTTCACGCACTACGATGCCGAATTGCCCAGAATTGAAATCATGGCAATTTTACAGCATAATGGTCACCAGGTCATTTTCATTCTTGGAGCCTTACTTCTAACAACTAGCTAATTGTTCTAAACACATAAACACTAATTAAAAGCTAACTAACCCATGGGTTGGGGGATTTAGGTTGTGACAGAATCAGAAAAATGCAATTTGGAATAATAACAACAATAGTAAATAGGACAGCAGACTTAAACAATAACAGAAGAATGCAACCAGCCTTGATCTTTCCTGGAGATGTAATCTTCCTAGTTCTATTCAGATGCTAAGTTTTATTTCGTTTATCATTTGATTTTTAACTAAAAAGCCTAGAAAATCTTCTAGTTTAGATTACACTAAAACATACTCAAAGAAAACCTTTTCAGACTACATATTATTGTAACCACAGTATAATCAAATCATGTAAGAAGATCTTTGTTACATGCCATTTTCATCTCTTTCTACCATTCCAACCAGTCATGATAGATAAATCCTCATATGAAGCAATAAAAACTAGTTGTCAAGTTCATGAAACTCTAATAAGAAATATTCGTAAACATAACATAACAAAGGCCTAAAGAATAAGATGAATATTAGAATAAAGTGAATAAAACTTATCTTATAAAGCATAGGAACTCAGATTATAACTCTAATCTGGACCAAGACCGATTATAAGAGATTCTAACCCTCCATGAGAGCAAAAACCAACAAACAGAAAGGAGAAAAGAGAGGGAGAAGTGGTCTACGAATTTTTCTCTCAGTTACAGAAGACTAAGACACAACTTAAGTCTTAAAAAACTAACTAAAATAATGCCCTAAAAAAGCTGATGGAGAAACTGACTTTCTGCTTTTTTCTTATGATTTTTGATATAGAAGGGCATGTTGTTATAGTGGAGTAGTTACCTTTTTCAGAAAGTGGTATGGTGGCTGCTTCTTTCATCAAGGTTAGAGAAATGAGATGTAGAAAGTTTGTCTGAATTGTTACAGCCCTGGGTCCTACACGTCCATGTCATCAGACAAGTAGAAGAGGCTGCCAAGTCATCCTAGAAGGTGCCACATCAGCGTCTAGCTCATCAGGAATGCCATGTCAGTGCGACATCATTAAGAAATCTCCAAAATTAATTTTGAAAATTACACAAGAAGGATTAAATTGAGTCTTTAATAATTTAAGTCCTAAAAGATGAAAATAGTTCATTTTCCATCTAAAATTAACTTAGACCCAATAAAACACAAAGTGTAATAAAATTGGAGAAATTGTAAAGATAAAAATGTAAGGAGACCAAGATAGGGGTTAATATGTATATAAAAATGCTAGATATCACCCATCAATAAATAGGCCATCGTTATACGTAAAATATATGGGTGTGTTTGATTATGTGTATGTTAGGCACAATCAGTAAACAAGGCACAATTAAAAAATACATGATATGCATTACTACACACTCGAGATAACAGAAACTAACTCACATGTCTAGCAGTATAGCAGCAGCTGGTTGTTGAGTTCTCAATTTAGCATCATTTTGGAACTAAATCCCATCTTGTCTTGGTTTTTTTCTTGTTGGCTTGTGATTCTTAACCCATGTTTTGAGTAGTTTGGATTAGTTTTAGTTTTCTTTGATCTTTTAATAAATGGAGTGATTTCATGATTCTTTCATACTATTTGATGTTGTTATTTGTCTTTTGGTAGAGGTTGATTTGTAGAGGAGGAAAATACTGCAGTTCTGGAGTTCTGAGCCTGACTCTCTGCCAACCATCACTATAGTGGTGGACCAATGGTAATATAGAGGTGACCCACTAGAAATAGCAGCCTAGAAGCCTTACTTTCTACCATCCACCGCTATAGCGGTGGATCTGTACTGCTATAGCGGTTGCTATTGAAGTTGAAGACCCTGTAGCCTATCTCTCTGCTTACCACTGCTATAGCAGTGGATATTTACAGCTATAACGGTGGTCCCTGGACAAGAATTCATTTAAAGTTACCCTCTCTGCCTTCCACCACTATAGCGGTTGGAATTCACCACTATAGCGGTGGCTCGCGATCCTGCACTAATTGAAACGCATCAGAACAGATTTTTGAGGGTATTCTGAGTTGGAGACAAAGGAAAGGCACCGATTTTTGCTAGAGGAGAAGGAAGAATCCATTTCTGACTCCTATTAAGCCCAATTTCCGTCAATCCAACCTTGGATTCATGGAGTTTACTTTATATTTTATTGCTTTCCATAGTTTTAGAGCCATGAGTGACTGATTTTCTGTACTAGGGTTGTTATGAACCTAATCTCTGATTATGAATTGTTTTCCCTCTAACATTTTGATTTCTATACAATTAATACATTCCTATCATTTATATATTTTATATACTTATTGTAAAACAGGCCATTTTATGATTTGTCTATTGCTTTCATCAAACTCGGGAGAGGGAGATGTTAGTAGAACGCTGAGTGATTAGGGCGAGTGGTAGAACTTAGGGATTTTACTTGTTAATTAATAAGGATATTAATTAACCTAAATTTAATTAAATTAGGTTGGCGTTTACTTGGCTTAAACTCACATAAGGGATTATGTTAGAGTTGAGTAGCTTAATTTAGGTTCGGGACAATCGCTTTAAGCCATTAGAAAACCTAAGATTAAAGTGTATAATTGGTTAGAATCACAAGTGTTAGGGAGAGTTAATAATTCTTAGGATGAGAAAAGAGGATTAGTAGCCCTAAGTTTTTTAATTGAATTAATTTTCATTCGAATTTATTTCTTAGTTTTCAATTAGAGATACCTTTAATCCAACTTGGTTTGCCTAACTAACGCATTTATAGCAGTGAATATTTACCGCTATAGATGTGGTCCTTGGACAAGAATTCATTTAAAGTTACCCTCTCTGCCTTCCACCACTATAGCGGTGGCTCACGATCCTGCACTAATTGAAATGCATCAGAACATATTTTTAAGGGTATTTTGAGTTGGAAACAAAGGGAAGGCACCATTTTTTGCTAGAAGAGAAGGAAGAATTCATTTCCAAAGCCTATTAAGCCCAATTTCCGTCAATCCAACCTTGGATTCATGGAGTTTACTTTATATTTTATTGCTTTCCATAGTTTTAGAGCCATGAGTAGCTGATTTTCTGTCCTAGGGTTGCTATGAACCTAATCTTTGATTAGGAATTGTTTTCCCTTTAACATTTTGATTTCTATACAATTAATACATTCCTATCATTTATATATTTTATATACTTATTGTAAAACAGGCCATTTTATGATTTGTCTATTGCTTTCATCAAACTCGGGAGAGGGAGATATTGGTAGAACGCTGAGTAATTAGGGCGGGTGGTAGAACTTAGGGATTTTACTTGTTAATTAATAAGGATATTAATTAACCTAAATTTAATTAAATTAGGTTGGTGTTTACTTGGTTTAAACTCACATAAGGAATTATGTTAGAGTTGAGTAGCTTAATTTAGGTTCCGGAGAATCACTTTAAGCCATTAGAAAACCTAAGATTAAAGTGTATAATTGGTTAGAATCACAAGTGTTAGGGAGAGTTAGCAATTCTTAGGATGAGAAAAGGGGATTAGTAGCCCTAAGTTTTTTAATTGAATTAATTTTCATTCGAATTTATTTCTTAGTTTTCAATTAGAGATACCTTTAATCCAACTTGGTTTGCCTAACTAATGCAATTAAATTTTTGGAGTACTTAGCATGTTAGTCCTTGTGGGTTCGACACTCTTGAGTCATTTTCACTATATTACTTGTGCGATTGGTGCATTTGCCAAAACGCCCAACAAGTTTTTGGTGCTGTTGCCGGGGACTAACAATTTTTAGCTGATATTCTAAGAAATTTAAAGGTGCTAGATTAGGCATTTTTATGTTTTGTTTTGTTTTTCTTTATTTTCTTATTTTGTCTGTTTTTTGTTTAAATAGTCAATTTTACTTTTAGAGTTATTTTTTTGATTTCCTTTTTGTCACTTATGACAGGTAATTTTCTATTGTGTATACAAGGTACCACTCATACTTATGATCTTCTCTTCGATCCTGAAATCGAGAGGCTTGCAAGGAGAACTTGAAGAAAAGCTAAGGCAAGAAAATTTCAAGAGGGGTAAAGTTCTCAAGAAGAAATGGCAGAGGATAATATAAATCTGGGTGGCATAGAAAACAATGGAGGAAATAGTGTTGCAAACTTGCAACAAGATGAAAATAGAGCAGTGTGGGACTATGCCTTACCCAACAATGCTGGACATGCCTCCAGTATAGTAAAACATCTGCTTGGCATGAATAACTTCAAAATTAAAGCTGTCTTGATGAACTTGGTCCAAAAGAATCAGTTTAGGGGAAGTCCCATAGAAGACCTGAACAACCATATCACAAAATTTTTGTATATTTGTGATATGGTTAAACTTAATATTGTAAGCGACGATGCCATACATCTCCATCTGTTTCCTTTTTCCTTGAAGGATACAGGTAAGAGTTGGTTGAACGCTCAACCGAGAGGGAGCATCACAACTTGGGATGATCTCCATAAGAGGTTTTTAGATAAATTCTTTTCTTCCTCAAGGTCAATCAAATTGAGGAATGAGATCACAACCTTTTATCAGCATGAAGGTGAAGGTTTATATGAGGCTTGGGAACGGTTTAAGAATTTACTAATGAAATGTCTAAACCACAGCCTTCAAGAGTAGCAGCAGCTAACTATTTTTCATAGTGGTCTTACATATGAGACTCAAGATAAATTGGACACTACAGCTAGCAGTGCTTTGATGCCTAAGTCGATTAAACAAGCTCGAGAAATAATTAAAACTACAGGGGCTAGTTAGAATGCTTCCATTAAAGCTAGGAGCAATTCGAAGAAAGGGATTATGGAGTTGGATACTCTCAATGCTATGTTGGCACAGAATGAAGCACTGACCAAGAAAGTCAACATGTTGTGTTCAAGACAACAAGAGACAGCTAGAGTGAATGTAGTAGCCACTCCTGAGGCTAACTGTGATTTTTGTGGAGGTGCACAGAATAATGGGTGTTGTGATGAGTCGACTATGATGGAGCAACTAAACTACATGGGTAATACTCAGAGAAATCAACAAAATTCCTATTCCAACTCATATCATCTGGGGAATAGGAATCACCCAAATTTTTCTTAGAGTAATAATCATTGTCTAAATCCTCCAGCTTCATCATCTTGTGGTAAGCCTTCTCATCCTCTTGGTTATGGTAGTCATAACAATTACTCTCCTCAAAATAGAGTTCCACCACCTCAAATAGAGAAGAAACCTTCGATGGAGGAGATGTTTATGAAATTCATGCAGAGAAGTGAGTCGATGTTTCAGACTCAGAATGTGGCTATCAAGAATCTAGAGACTCAAATGGGACAGCTAGCTCTTGCTCTAAATAATAGAACACAAGGTAATCTCCCTAGCAACATTGAAAAAAACCCAAGAAGGGAGAGGAAAGAGCATTATAATGCCATTACCTTAAGGAGTGGTAAAGAGCTCCCTGATGCTATAAAATCACATCATTAGAAGAAAGGGGTGACCATTGAAGAAGAGAATGAAAAAGTTGTCAAGCCCCAAAATAGGGCAACTGAGAATATAGATGCTTCAAGTGCTAAAGGAAAAGGTGTAAATACCAGTCAAGACTTGAGAGCTGAAAAGTTTATTCCACTAATGCCCTATCCTCGGGGAGCGAGTGTGAATCTGATGCCACTGTCTATCTTTAAGAAACTAGGTTTGGGGAATGCTCGGCCCACCACAATGACTCTTCAGCTAGCTGATCGTTCGA
This sequence comes from Biancaea sappan, assembly GCA_037074585.1. Taxonomy (NCBI): domain Eukaryota; kingdom Viridiplantae; phylum Streptophyta; class Magnoliopsida; order Fabales; family Fabaceae; genus Biancaea; species Biancaea sappan. The sequence continues at coordinate 3,834,152 of CM073496.1, read as the reverse complement.
TGTGCTATCCCAACGGAGTTATTAGGAATGTGCTTGTCAAGGTAGATAAGTTGATTTTTCCAGCTGACTTCATTATCATGGACTATGAAGAAGACAAGTAAATTTCGATCATTTTCGGAAGACCTTTTCTAGTAACTGGAAAAACATTAATTGATGTTCATAAAGGTGAGTTAACTATGAGGGTTACTGATCAAGAGGTCACCTTTAATATGAACAAGGCAATGAAAACTTCTGATGACCCTGAGAAGTGCTACATGGTGAACATGATTGATAAAGAAACTCACGAGCACTTTCATGATGAGATGAGTCAAGATTGTTTGGAGTATATTGAGAATATAGAGAAAAGAACAAAGAGAGTTCTAGGAAGTTTAAAGTTTCCTGAAAAGTTTAGTGATGATCCCTAGAAATTCAAACCTCCTGACATTGCAAAGAATGTTGTCACTCAGCTGAAAGTATTCAAGAAGCAAAAGAAATTGGAAGATCCACCTTGAGCATAGGCATCCTAGTAAAATTTGGCTGAAGACTATAAAATCACATGATCAGAAGAAAGGGGTGACCATTGAAGAAGAGAATGAAAAAGTTGTCAAGCCCCAAAATAGGGCAACTAAGAATGTAGACGCTTCAGGTGGTAAAGGAAAAGGTGTAAATACCAGTCAAGACTTGAGAGCTGAAAAGTTTATTCCACCAATGCCCTATCCTCTAAAAAAGTTTAATCTGGATTAGCAATATAAGAAGTTCTTGGAGATCTTGAAAAACCTTCTCATCGACATCCCATTCGTGGAGGTATTCGAACAAATGCCCAGTTATGCAAAGTTTATAAAGGATGTTCTGTTACGAAAAAGGCAATTGGGTGAGTTTGAAACTGTTGCTATGACTCAAGAATGCAGCGCCACTCTCCAAAAGAAGTTACCTAGCAAAATGAAAGATTCGGGTAACTTTGTGATCCCATGCAACATTGGGAACAATTTTTTTGGAAAGACACTGTGCAATCTAGGAGCGAGTGTGAATCTAATGCCACTTTCTATCCTTAAGAAACTAGGTTTGGGCAATGCTCGGCTCACCACAATGACTCTTCAGCTAGCTGATCGTTCGATGTGCTACCTGAATGGAGTCATTGAGGTTGTGCTTGTCAAGGTAGATAAGTTGATTTTTCCAGCTGACATCATTATCACGGACTATAAGGAAGACAAGTAAATCCCGATCATTTTGGGAAGACCCTTTCTAGCAACTGGGAAAACATTAATTGATGTTCATAAAGGTGAGTTAACTATGAGGGTTAATGATCAAGAGGTCACCTTTAATATGAACAAGGCAATGAAAACTTCTGATGACCCTGAGAAGTGCTACATGGTGAAGATGATTGATATTGAACCTCACGAGCACTTTCATGTTGAGATGAGTCAAGATTGTTTGGAGTATATTGAGAATGTAGAGAAAAGAACAAAGAGAGTTCTAGGAAGTTTAAAGGTTCATGAAAAGTATAGTGACGATCCCCAGAAATTCAAACCTCCTGACATTGCAAACAATGTTGTCACTCAATTAGAAGTATTTAAGAAGCAAAAGAAATCGGACGATCCACCTTGAGCATAGGCATCTTGGTAAAATCTGGCTCAAGACTACAAAATCACATGATTAGAAGAAAGGGGTGACCATTGAAGAAGAGAATGAAAAAGTTGTCAACCCCCAAAAAAGGGCAACTGAGAATGTAGATGCTTCAAGTGCTAAAGGAAAAGGTGTAAATACCAGTCAAGACTTGAGAGCTGAAAAGTTTATTCCACCAAGGCCTATCCTCTAACGCATAAAAAGTTTAATCTGGATTAGCAACATAAAAAGTTCTTGGAGATCTTGAAACAACTTCATATCGACATCCCATTCGTGGAGGCATTGGAACAAATGCCCAGTTATGCAAAGTTTATTAAGGATATTCTGTCAAGAAAAAGGCAGTTGGGTGAATGTGAAACTGTTAATATGACTCAAGAATGCAGCACAATTCTCCAAAAGAAGTTTCCTAGCAAAATGAAAGATTCGGGCAACTTTGTGATCCCATGCAACATTGGGAACAATTTTTTTGGAAAGACACTGTGCAATCAGGGATCGAGTGTGAATCTGATGCCACTGTCTATCATTAAGAAACTAGGTTTGGGGAATGCTCGGCCCACCATAATGACTCTTCAGCTAGCTGATCGTTCGATGTGTTATTCGAACGGAGTCATTGAGGATGTGCTTGTCTAGGTAGATAAGTTGATTTTTCCAGCTGACTTCATTATCATGGACTATGGGGAAGACAAGTAAATCCCGATCATTTTGGGAAGACCTTTTCTAGCAACTGGGAAAACATTAATTGATGTTCATAAAGGTGAGTTAACTATGAGGGTTAATGATCAAGAGGTCACCTTTAATATGAACAAGGCAATGAAAACTTCTGATGACCCTGAGAAGTGCTACATGGTGAAGATGATTGATAAAGAACCTCACGGGTATTTTCATGATGAGATGAGTTAAGATTGTTTGGAGTATATTGAGAATGTAGAGAAAAGAACAAAGGGAGTTCTAGGAAGTTTAAAGGTTCATGAAAAGTTTAGTGACGATCCCCAGAAATTCAAACCTCCTGACATTGCAAAATAGGTCACGCCACTACGATGCCGAATCGCCCAGAATTGAATTCGTGGCAATTTGCAGTATAGTGATCTCCAAGTCGTATTCACTCAAGGAGCCTCACTTCTTAACACTAATTAATCGTTCTAAACACCCAAACACTAATGAAAAGTACATGAACGGGGGGGTTTGTTGGCAGTACTAATAAAAACAGAATAGAACAGCAACCAAATAACTACAACAGCAGCAGCAGCGAAATTTGCAAGGTGTTGACAGTAAAGAGACTATGTAATCAGCCACTAGGATTCATGGGAGTGCAACTATCATTATCTAACTCATTGATTTAGTTTGTTCTCATCCCATCATTTGGTTCTTTATGAAAAATGGTTCTAGAATAACATCTAGAATTTTAATGCTATTAATTACAGTCAAGAACATCTCTCTACTATAACCAGATGCATTCAGTGGAAAATCTCAACCAAACCAAGTTAAATATATCATCTAACTAGTCATTTCGCCTCCCTCACTTTCCTAATCAGTCAAGAAAGGTTATATCTTATATATATAAGTCAGTTCATGTTACTTCTCAAGCTCTAATCAGAATTTGACAGCAACATAAACATAACAGAAAAACAGAAACGAAATGAGATGAAAATGGAGAATAAAACACTTAACTTGCATTCTTAGTTCAAGCTACAACATCCCAGTGGTCCAGTGACTGATTACAATGAAGACTTAGCCCTCCATGAGAGCAAAACAGCAAATGACAGAAGAGAAAACAGAGAGGGAAAGAGAGCTACGAAAATTGCTAAGTTACAGAAAATAAAAGTGTCATCTGATTTTTAAAACTGATGCCCTCAATGACTTGGAATATTCTACCCTAGATGCCTCTTTGGATGACTCCTTGGTGCTTCTTCCATGATGTGGGCAGCAAGACAACAGCAGAAAAGTGGCAAAAGCAGCAGACAAGTTACTCCATTCCTTTGCTATTTCTGTCTACCATTGATTGCTGCAAAAGGCCCATGCTTTCAAAGCAGAAATTACATTCCCCTTTGCTGTAAAGTGGAGAACAATGGGGACCATAAATCCAGTCAGCCCTAGTCAACCATTCAATGCCAAGTCAGCATGTCCAGGTGGCATCCAAGTAAGCAAAACGTCCATGCCAGCGATTTTTTCTCTCAAATAATTAGATTTGAAATTAAGCACATGAATTAATTGGGATAAAATTATGAATTTGAATCATATTAATTCTATAATTAATTTACACCCAATAAATTCAAAATATAATAAAATAAGAGAGTTGGCAATATTGAAATAGCAATACGACTAAGATAGGGACTAAAAAGTATATAAAAAATGCTTGATATCACAAACAATGTTATCACTCAACTAAAAGTATTTAAGAAGCAAAAGAAATTGGCAGATCCACCATGAGCATAGGCATCCTGGTAAAATCTTGCTGAAAACTATAAAATCACATGATCAGAAGAAAGGGGTGACCATTCAAGAAGAGAATGAAAAAGTTGTCAAGCCCCAAAATAGGGTAACTGAGAATGTAGATGCTTCAGGAGCTAAAGGAAAAGGTGTAAATACCAGTCAAGACTTGAGAGCTGAAAAGTTTATTCCACCAATGCCCTATCCTCTAAGGCATAAAAAGTTTAATCTGGATTAGCAATATAAGAAGTTCTTGGAGATCTTGAAACAACTTCATATTGACATCCCATTCGTGGAGGGATTGGAACAAATGCCCAGTTATGCAAAGTTTATGAAGGATGTTCTATCAAAAAAAGGCAATTGGGTGAGTTTGAAACTGTTGCTATGACTTAAGAATGCAGCGCTATTCTCCAAAAGAAGTTGCCTAGCAAAATGAAAGATTCAGGCAACTTTGTGATCCCATGCAACATTGGGAACAATTTTTTTGGAAAGACACTATGCAATCTGGGATCGAGTGTGAATCTGATTCCACAGTCTATCTTTAAGAAACTAGGTTTGGGGAATGCTTGGCCCACCACAATGACTCTTCAGCTAGATGATCGTTCGATGTGCTATCCGAACGGAGTCATTAAGGATGTGCTTGTCAAGGTAGATAAGTTGATTTTTCCAACTGACTTCATTATCATGGTCTATGAGGAAGACAAGTAAATCCCGATCATTTTGGGAAGACCTTTTCTAGCAACTGGGAAAACATTAATTGATGTTAATAAAGGTGAGTTAACTATGAGGGTTAATGATCAAGAGGTCACCTTTAATATGAACAAGGCAATGAAAACTTCTGATGACCCAGAGAAGTGCTACATGGTGAAGATGATTGATAAAGAACCTCAAGGGCACTTTCATGATGAGATGAGTGAAGATTGTTCGGAGTATATTGAGAATGTAGAGAAAAGAACAAAGAGAGTTCTAGGAAGTTTAAAGGTTCATGAAAAGTATAGTGACGATCCCCAGAAATTCAAACCTCCTGACATTGCAAACCATGTTGTCACTCAATTGAAAGTATTCAAGAAGCAAAAGAAATTGGCAGATCCACCGTGAGCATAGGCATCCTGGTAAAATCTGGCTGAAGACTATAAAATCACATTATCAGAAGAAAGGGGTGACCATTCAAGAAGAGAATGAAAAATTTTCCAAGCCCCAAAATAGGGCAACTGAGAATGTAGACGCTTCAGGTGCTAAAGGAAAAGTGTATATACCAGTCAAGACTTGAGAGCTGAAAAGTTTATTCCACCAATGCCCTATCCTCTAAAAAAGTTTAATCTGGATTAGCAATATAAGAAGTTCTTGGAGATCTTGAAACAACTTCATATCAACATCCCATTCGTGGAGGCATTGGAACGAATGCCCAGTTATGCAAAGTTTAGAAAGGATGTTCTGTCAAGAAAAAGGCAATTGGGTGAGTTTGAAACTGTTGCTATGACTCAAGAATGCAACGCCATTCTCCAAAAGAAGTTGCCTAGCAAAATGAAAGATTCGGGCAACTTTGTGATCCCATGCAACATTAGGAACAATTTTTTTGGAAAGACACTGTGCAATCTGGGAGCGAGTGTGAATCTGATGTCACTGTCTATCTTTAAGAAACTAGGTTTGGGGAATGCTCGGCCCACCACAATGACTCTTCAGCTAGCTGATCGTTCTATGTGTTATCTGAACGGAGTCATTGAGGACGTGCTTGTCAAGGTAGATAAGTTGATTTTTCCAGCTGATTTCATTATCATGGACTATGAGGATGACAAGTAAATCCCAATCATTTTGGGAAGACCTTTTCTAGCAACTGGCAAAACATTAATTTATGTTGATAAAGGTGAGTTAACTATAAGGGTTAATGATCAAGAAGTCACCTTTAATATGAACAAGGCAATGAAAACTTCTGATGACACAGAGAAGTACTACTTAGTGAAGATGAATGATAAAGAACCTCACGGGCACTTTCATGATGAGATGAGTCAAGATTGTTTGGAGTATATTGAGAATGTAGAGAAAAGAACAAAGAGAGTTCTAGGAAGTTTAAAGGTTCATGAAAAGTTTAGTGACGATCCCCAGAAATTCAAACCTCCAGACATTGCAAATAGTGTTGTCACTCAGCTGAAAGTATTCAAGAAGCAAAAGAAATTAGAAGATCCACCTTGAGCATAGGCATCCTGGTAAAATCTGGCTGAAGACTATAAAATCACATGATCAGAAGAAAGGGGTGGCCACTGAAGAAGAGAATGAAAAAGTTGTGAAGCCCTAAAATAGGGCAACTGAGAATGTAGACGCTTCAGGTGCTAAAGGAAAAGGTGTAAACACCAGTCAAGACTTGAGAGATGAAAAGTTTGTTCCACCAATGCCCTATCCTTTAAAAAAGTTTAATCCGGATTAGCAATATAAGAAGTTCTTGGAGATCTTGAAACAACTTCATATCGACATCCTATTCGTGGAGGCATTGGAACAAATGCCCAGTTATGCAAAGTTTATAAAGGATGTTCTGTCAAGAAAAAGACAATTGGGTGAGTTTGAAACTGTTATTATGACTCAAGAATGCAGCGCCATTCTCCAAAAGAAGTTGCCTAGCAAAATGAAAGATTTAGGCAACTTTGTGATCCCATGCAACATTGGGAACAATTTTTTTTGAAAGACACTGTGCAATCTGGGAGCGAGTGTGAATCTTATGTCACTGTCTATCTTTAAGAAACTAGGTTTGGGGAATCCTCGGCCCACCACAATGACTCTTCAGCTAGCTGATCGTTCGATGTGCTATCGGAACGGAGTCATTGAGGATGTGCTTGTCAAGGTAGATAAGTTGATTTTTCCAGCTGATTTCATTATCATGGACTATGAGGACGACAAGTAAATCCCGATCATTTTGGGAAGACCTTTTTTAGCAACTGGGAAAACATTAATTGATGTTCATAAAGGTGAGTTAACTATAAGGGTTAATGATCAAGAAGTCACCTTTAATATGAACAAGGCAATGAAAACTTCTGATGACCTAGAGAAGTACTACATAGTGAAGATGAATGATAAAGAACCTCACGGGCACTTTCATGATGAGATGAGTCAAGATTGTTTGGAGTATATTTAGAATGTAGAGAAAAGAACAAAGAGAGTTCTAGGAAGTTTAAAGGTTCATGAAAAGTTTAGTGACGATCCCCAGAAATTCAAACCTCCAGACATTGCAAATAGTGTTGTCACTCAGCTGAAAGTATTCAAGAAGCAAAAGAAATTAGAAGATCCACCTTGAGCATAGGCATCCTGGTAAAATCTGGCTGAAGACTATAAAATCACATGATCAGAAGAAAGGGGTGGCCACTGAAGAAGAGAATGAAAAAGTTGTGAAGCCCTAAAATAGGGCAACTGAGAATGTAGACTCTTCAGGTGCTAAAGGAAAAGGTGTAAACACCAGTCAAGACTTGAGAGCTGAAAAGTTTGTTCCACCAATGCCCTATCCTTTAAAAAAGTTTAATCCAGATTAGCAATATAAGAAGTTCTTGGAGATCTTGAACCAACATTATATCGACATCCCATTCGTGGAGACATTGGAACAAATGCCCAGTTATGCAAAGTTTATAAAGGATGTTCTGTCAAGAAAAAGACAATTGGGTGAGTTTGAAACTGTTACTATGACTCAAGAATGCAGCGCCATTCTTCAAAAGAAGTTGCCTAGCAAAATGAAAGATTCGGGCAACTTTGTGATCCCATGCAACATTGGGAACAATTTTTTTGAAAAGACACTGTGCAATCTGGGAGCGAGTGTGAATCTGATGTCACTATCTATCTTTAAGAAACTAGGTTTGGGGAATCCTCGGCCCACCACAATGACTCTTCAGCTAGCTGATCGTTCGATGTGCTATCTGAATGGAGTCATTGAGGATGTGCTTGTCAAGGTAGATAAGTTGATTTTTCCAGCTGATTTCATTATCATGGACTATGAGGACGACAAGTAAATCCCGATCATTTTGGGAAGACCTTTTCTAGCAACTGGGAAAACATTAATTGATGTTAATAAAGGTGAGTTAACTATAAGGGTTAATGATCAAGAAGTCACCTTTAATATGAACAAGGCAATGAAAACTTCTGATGACCCAGAGAAGTAGTACATAGTGAAGATGAATGATAAAGAACCTCACGGGCACTTTCATGACGAGATGACTCAAGATTGTTTGGAGTATATTGAGAATGTAGAGAAAAGAACAAAGATAGTTCTAGGAAGTTTAAAGGTTCATGAAAAGTTTAGTGACGATCCCCAGAAATTCAAACCTCCAGACATTGCAAATAGTGTTGTCACTCAGCTGAAAGTATTCAAGAAGCAAAAGAAATTGGAAGATCCACCTTGAGCATAGGCATCCTGGTAAAATCTGGCTGAAGACTATAAAATCACATGATCAGAAGAAAGGGGTGACCATTGAAGAAGAGAATGAAAAAGTTGTCAAGCTCCAAATAGGGCAACAGACAATGTAGATGCTTCAAGTGCTAAAGGAAAAGGTGTAAATACCAGTCAAGACTTGAGAGCTGAAAAGTTTATTCCATTAATGCCCTATCCTCTAAGGCATAAAAAGTTTCATCTGGATTACCAATATAAGAAGTTCTTGGAGATCTTGAAACAACTTCATATCGACATCCCATTCGTGGAGGCATTGGAACAAATGCCCAGTTATGCAAAGTTTATGAAGGATGTTCTGTCAACAAAAAGGCAATTGGGTGAGTTTGAAACTGTTGCTATGACTCAAGAATGTAGCGCCATTCTCCAAAAGAAGTTGCCTAGCAAAATGAAAGATTCGGGCAACTTTGTGATCCCATATAACATTGGGAACAATTTTTTTGGAAAGACACTGTGCAATGTGGGAGGGTGTGTGAATCTGATGCCACTGTCTATCTTTAAGAAACTAGGTTTAGGGAATGTTCGGCCCACCACAATGACTCTTCAGCTAGCTGATCGTTTGATGTGCTATCCAAACGGAGTCATTGAGGATGTCCTTGTCAAGGTAGATAAGTTGATTTTTCCAGCTGACTTCATTATCATGGACTATAAGGAAGACAAGTAAATCCTGATCATTTTGGGAAGACCTTTTCTAGCAACTGGGAAAACATTAATTGATGTTCATAAAGGTGAGTTAACTATGAGGGTTAATGATCAAGAGGTCAACTTTAATATGAACAAGGCAATGAAAACTTTTGATGACCCAGAGAAGTGCTACATGGTGAAGATGATTGATAAAGAACCTCACGGGCACTTTCATGATGAGATGAGTCAAGATTGTTTGGAGTATATTAAGAATGTAGAGGAAAGAACAAAGAGAGTTTTAGGAAGTTTAAAGGTTCATGAAAAGTATAGTGGCGATCCCCAGAAATTCAAACTTCCTGACCTTGCAAACAATGTTGTCACTCAGCTGATTGTATTCAAGAAGCAAAAGAAATTGGCAGATCCACCGTGAGCATAGGCATCCTTGTAAAATCTTGCTGAAAACTATAAAATCACATGATCAGAAGAAAGGGGTGGCCATTGAAGAAGAGAATGAAAAAGTTGTCAAGCTCCAAAATAGGGCAACTGAGAATGTAGATGCTTCATGTCCTAAAGGAAAAGGTGTAAATACCAGTCAAGACTTGATAGCTGAAAAGTTTATTCCACCAATGCCCTATCCTCCAGGCATAAAAAGTTTCATCTGAATTAGCAATATAAGAAGTTCTTGGAGATCTTGAAATAACTTCATATCGACATCCCATTCATGGAGGCATTGAACAAATGCCCAATTATGAAAAGTTTATGAAGGATGTTCTGTCAAGAAAAAAGAATTGGGTGAGTTTGAAACTATTTTTATGACTCAAGAATGTAGCTCCATTCTCCAAAAGAAGTTGCCTAGCAAAATGAAAGATTGAGGCAACTTTGTGATCCCATGCAACATTGGGAACAATTTTTTTGGAAAGACACTGTGCAATCTGGGATCGAGTGTGAATTTGATGCCACAGTCTATCTTTAAGAAACTAGGTTTGGGGAATGCTTGGCCCACCACAATGACTCTTCAGTTAGATGATCGTTCGATGTGCTATCCGAACGGAGTCATTGAGGATGTAGTTGTCAAGGTAGATAGGTTAATTTTTCTAGTTAACTTCATTATCGTGGACTATGAGGAAGACAAGTAAATCCATATCATTTTGGGAAGACCTTTTCTAGCAACTAGGAAAACATTAATTGATGTTGATAAAGGTGAGTTAACTATAAGGGTTAATGATCAAGAAGTCACCTTTAATATGAACAAGGCAATGAAAACTTTTGATGACCCAGAGAAGTGCTAAATTGTAAAGATGATTGATAAAGAACTTCGGGGCACTTTCATGATGAGATGAGTCAAGATTGTTTGGAGGATATTGAGAATGTAGAGAAAAGAACAAAGAAAGTTCTAGAAAGTTTAAAGGTTCATGAAAAGTTTAGTGACGATCCCCAGAAATTCAAACCTCCTGACGTTACAAACAATATTGTCACTCAGCTGAAAGTATTGAAGAAGCAAAAGAAATTGGCAGATCCACCGTGAGCATAGGCATCATGGTAAAATCTGGCTGAAGACTATAAAATCACATGATCAGAAGAAAGGGGTGACCATTGAAGAAGAGAATGAAAAATTTGTCAAGCCCCAAAATAGGGCAACTGAGAATGTAGATGCTTCAGGTGCTAAAAGTCAAGACTTGAGAGCTGGAAAGTGTATTCCACCAATGCCCTATCCTCTAAAAAAGTTTAATCTAGATTAGCAATATAAGAAGTTCTTGTAGATCTTGAAACAACTTCATATCGACATCTCATTCGTGGAGGCATTGGAATAAATGCCTAGTTATGCAAAGTTTATAAAGGATGTTCTATCAAGAAAAAGGAAATTGGGTGAGTTTGAAACTGTTGCTATGACTCAAGAATGCAGTGCCATTCTCCAAAAGAAGTTGCCTAGGAAAATGAATGATTCGGGCAAATTTGTGATCCCATGCAACATTGGGAACAATTTTTTTGGAAAGACACTGTGCAATCTGGGAGCGAGTGTGAATCTGATGCCACTGTCTATCTTTAAGAAACTAGGTTTGGGGAATGCTCGGCCCACCACAATGACTCTTCAGCTAGCTGATCGTTCGATGTACTATCCGAATAGAGTCATTGAGGATGTGCTTGTTAAGGTAGATAAGTTGATTTTTCTAGCTGACTTCATTGTCATGGACTATGAGGAAGACAAGTAAATCCCGATCATTTTGGGAAGACCTTTTCTAGTAACTGGGAAAACATTAATTGATGTTCATAAAGGTAGTTAACTATAAGGGTTAATGATCAAAAGGTCACCTTTAATATGAACAAGGCAATGAAAACTTCTGATGACCCAAAGAAGTGCTACATGGTGAAGATGATTGATAAAGAACCTCACGGGAAATTTATGGTAAGATGAGTCAAGATTGTTTGGAGTATATTGAGAATGTAGAGAAAAGAACAAAGAGAGTTCTAGGAAGTTTAAAGGTTCATGAAAAGTTTAGTGACGATCGCTAGAAATTCAAAGCTCTTGACATTGCAAACAATGTTGTCACTCAGCTGAAAGTATTCAAGAAGCAAAAGAAATTGGATGATCCACCTTGAGCATAGGCATCTTGGTAAAATCTGGTTGAAGACTATAAACTTAGCACTCTTAGGAAGAACCCAAGTTTTATTGCTTTTTAGTTTTTATTGTTTTGTTTTGGCTTTGACTATTTTGTCTATAGTTTTTCTTGTTCTTATTGTTATGCTGCTTGTTTACTACTAATTTGGGACAGTGAGGACACTGTCAAATTTAAGTTTGGGGGAGAAGTTTAACATGTTGATGGGTTTATTCTTTTAGAAAATTTTGGTTAATTTTGTGTTGTCCATAAGCATGTGTTATAAGAGGAAAATTTTTGAAAATTTTGAAATCTGAAATTTTGGAATTCTTTGGCAAGTCAAATCTTGTTATATATATATATGTGTGTGTGTGTGTGTAAGATTCACCTCTTGAGTTTGCAAATCTTTAGTTTTATATATTTTTATTAGTATTAGCCTTATCACTTCAAAATTATAGGAGTCATGTTCTTGTCTCTTTGAATGGTTTTTAGATCATATTCATATATAAAAAAAAGTTCAATAAAGGGCTAGTGAAAAAAGGATTCAATAAGAGGATAGCTAAAAGTTTCAATAAGGGGTAGGCTCTTATAATTAAAATAAAATGAGAAAATTTGCAAAAAATTTCCAAAGGAAATAAGGAAAGTAAGGAAGCTATATCCTTGAGAACAAAATAGCGAAGCCTTTGTGAATTGAAATAAAACGATGCCATTGATAATAAAATTAGTAATTTAGTCTTGGAATTTTTGTGAATTTTGTTTGATAAACTGTTCTAAGATGTGAACCTTTGATTTCAAGTTTTCTTATGGTTTGGTTAACACTTGTTATTTAATCCTTAAGATTACAAACTCTTGAGTTAAATTTTTTGAGTAATGGTTTTGATGAGGCTTGGCTTGCTTTAATTCACATTTTCAAATCTTTACTCCTCCTAGTTGTATATATTTATGGTTGCACATTTTTTTTTCTCAAAATTTTTCTCATTGAAAGTTTTTGCTTGAGGACAAGCAAAGGTTCAAGTTTGGGGGAGTGTTGAGTTCTCAATTTAGTACCATTTTGGTACTTAATCCCATCTCGTCTTGGTCTTTTTCTTGTTGGCTTATGATTCTTAACCTATATTTTGAGTAGTTTAGATTAGTTTTAGTTTTCTTTGATCTTTTAATAAATGGAGTGATTTCAGGATTCTTTCCTACTATTTGATGCTGTTATTTGTCTTTTGGTGTAGGTTGAATTGTGGAGGAGGAAAATGTTGCAGTTCTGGAGTTCTGAGCTTGACTCTCTGCCAACCATCGTTATAGCCGTAGACTAATACCACTATAGTAGTGACCCACTAAAACTAGCAGCCTAGAAGCCTTGCTTTCTGCCATCCATCACTATAGTGGTGGATATGTGCCGCTATAGTGGTTGCTACTGAAGTTGAAGACCTTGTAGCCTATCTCTCTGCCTGCCACCGGTATAGTGGTTGATGTTTACTGCTATAGCGGTGGTTTCTAGATAAGAATTCATTTAAAGTTACCCTTTCTACGTTCCACCGCTATAGTAATGGGAATTCATTGCTACAGCAGTGGTTCACGATCCTGCACTGATTTAAATGCATCAGAACATATTTTCTAGGGTATTCTGAGTTAGAGACAGAGGGGAGGCGTCGATTTATACTAGAGGAGAAGGAGGAACAATTCCCAAAGCCTATCAAGCCCAATTTCCGTCAATCCAATCTCGGATTCATGGAGTTTGCTTGATATTTTATTGCTTTCCATAGTTTTAGAACCATGAGTGGCTGATTTTCTGTACTAGGGTTGCTATGAACCTAATCTCTGATTATGAATTGTTTTCTCTCTAACATTGTGATTTCTATACAATTAATGTATTCCTATCATTCATATATTTTATATACTTGTTGTAAAACTGGCCATTTTATGATTTGTCTGTTACTTTCATCTAACTCGAGAGAGGGAGATGTTGGTAGAACACTGAGTGATTAAGGCAGGTGATAAAACTTAGGGGTTTTACTTGGTAATTAATAAGGATATTAATTAACCTCGTTTAATCAAATTAGGTTGGCGTTTACTCGGCTTAAACTCATATAAGGGATTATGTTAAAGTTGAGTAGCTTAATTTAGGTTCAGGAGAATCGCTTTAAGCCATTAGAAAACTTAAGATTAAAGTATATAATTGGTTAAAATCATAAGTGTTAGGGAGAGTTAGCAATTCTTAGGACGAGAAAATGGGATTTGTTGCCCTAAGTCTTTTAATTGAATTAATTTTCATTCGAATTTATTTCTTAGTTTTCAATTAGAGATACCTTTAATCCAACTTGGTTTGCCTAACTAATGCAATCAAAATTTTTAAGTACTTAGCATGTTAGTCCTCGTAGGTTCAACACTCTTTACTCATTTTTCCTATATTACTTGTGCGACTGGTGCACTTGCCAAAACGCCTAAGACTGGTGTTTATATTTTTTTTATTTTCCCTATACAACTAACTAATTCTAGCTTTTTACATCCTGATTTTTATCATCACCTTCTTCACATGCATTCTAAGTTGTATATATATATATATATATGCAAGAATTCTTCAAACTTAGGACACAAAGCTGATTCCCAATTTGCTTTATATATTATTTTTAATTTGGTATCAAAGCACCTATTCCTAAACGCTTGACCTGTGGACTCAAACTCACCTCAAGTTTCCCTTAATTTTGTATCTACTAATTCAAGACTAAAGAATATGTAAATAACTCCTTCAAACTCGTGCTCATGTCAAGTTGGACAAGAATAATTACTTGTTTTGTGTTAAGTAATTTGGCAAGCGCACTAGTCGCACAAGTAATACAGTGAAAGAGTAAGATTATCTCCTACAAGGACTAACTCACTAAGTACTCTAGAAAATTAAACGCATTAGTCAAACAACCCAATTTAGATTAAAGGTAGTCCTAAATTGAAAATTAAAAGGTAACATTCAAAAGATAAAATATTTTTTTATACTTCTCATAGTTAAAAAGAACGCAATCACAAATTTAGATGAAATTAATTTAATTAAAAGACCTAGGGCTACTAATCCTCTTTTCCTGTCCTAAGAATTGCTAACTCTTCCTAACACATATGATTCAATTCAATCATATACTTTAATTTTAGGTTTTCTAAAGGCTTAAAGTAATTCTCCTGAACCTAAATTAAGCTACTCAACTCTAACATAATCCCTTATATGAGTTAAAGCTGAATAAATGTCAACCTAATTTCTTTAAGTGAGGTTAACTAATATCCCTATTAATTAACAAGTAAAATCCTAAGTTTCAACCACTCGCCCTATCCATTCAATGTTTTACAGACGCCTCCCTCACTAAAGTTCAGTGAAAGCAACAAGCAAGCAATAAAGTGATCAATTTTAAAGCAAGCACAATAAAATGAATGAAAGGAATGTATTTTATTGAATAGAAATCACAATATTATAGAGAAAATAACTCCTAATCGGAGATTAGGTTCATAGTAACCTAGAAGGAGAAAATCATAACAGTAAAAGAATAATAAAACTTCATGAAACCGGGGTTGGTTTGACGAAAATCGGGCTTGAAAAGCTTCAAGAATGGATTCCTCCTTCTCCTCTAGCAGAAATCAGTGCCTTCCCTCTGTCTCCAACTCAAAATAACCTAAAAACTCCTCCTTTTCACTATTTAAATCAGTCTATAAACGCGACCCACTGCTATAGCAGTGACTACCCACCGCTATAGCGGTGGACGATAGAGTTTAAGGCTTTAAAAGACCTTAGTGCAGGAGCCACCGCTATCGCTGTAGGAGATAGCCATCTCTCCAGCATCTTTAGAATTACAGCTCTAACATTTCATCTTGCACAAACTTCTCATCAACTCAACCTACAATAAAAACAATAAATAATATCATTAAATAGCAGGTCTAAAACATGAAATTACTCAAACTAATCTAAAATCCAATAAAATATAAACTAATCTAAAACATTCAAAATAAGGGTTAAAAATTACAAGCCAAGGCAAGTAAGAGATAAAAAAATAGGGCATTTAGTACTAAAATGGTGGTAAATCCAAAACTTAACATTTTGCAAATCTACCGTGCTTATACTAATCTAAGGTAATTGCCTTGAAGGATTAATCAATGGCAGGAACCCCTGTCCTTCTGAAATTATCCATTACTACTTCTACTGGATCAATATTGAATCCAAAATTTGAGGAGTGGATTGTACACACCAACTCCTTCTCAGCTGGCTATATAGGTCTGTCAATGTGGAAGTTGCAATGCAGTTAATTGATTGTAAGATGAGCAAAGAACTATAGCAGAGCACTCAAGAAATAGTTGTAGCTGTGACTAAGGCTAAAGAACTCTAGTATAAGGAGAACTACAAAGAACAAGGAAGGGTTCTATGAAAATGGTGGATTATCTAGCAAAAATGAAATCAACAGTTAATAATTTGCAGTTAGAGGAAGTTACCTTTCTCTTAAAGATTTAATTGCATAAACGTTGCCTGGATTGAATTCAGAATATATTCCTATTGTTACACAACTTACTTACATGTATCTCTTGGATTGAATTTTCTTCTCCTTTACTTACCTTTGAAAGTAGGATGGAACAACTCAATGCCATTCAAAATCTCTCCATCAACACAGTCACTACAAACATAGTTCAATCACAAAAAATTTTGAATAGCAGTAGAGGAAATTGGAAAGGATCAACAAGGGCATGAGCCAAGGTCAGAGGTAGAAATTACAACTATAGACTAGTGTGTTAGAGTTGTGGTAAAACTAGTCATTTGGCTTTAGTGTCCTATTACAAAATGAATGTGAGCTACATGGGTAGTGTGCCTAATTCAAACAAAGCCTTTACTAGACAATAGAACCCATATGCTACTTATGTAACCACACTTGAATCAATAAGAGATCAAGCTTGGTGTCTTAATAGTGGGGCAAGCAATCATGTTACCAATAATCTTGATCAATTGCAACAAGTAAACAAGTACAATGGTAAGATTAAGTTGACAATAGGCAATGAAACTTCAGTACCAATACAGCACATAGGTTCAACCACACTTCCTTCTTTTACTTATAAACCACTCTTGCTAAAAAATATTATTCACTTCCCTCTAATCTCTAGAAATCTTATTAGTGTATCTCCACTTGCTATTTGGGTAGAATTTGACTCGAGTTCTTTTTCTGTCAAGACCATAAGGAAGGAACTACTGTATGGGAAAATCAAGGACGCAATTCATCAAAACCAATTGTTGCTTCTTCCTTTTTTCAACCTTAAGCTAATGTTGTCACTAGTGCCAAAAATTCAGAAACTCTCTTTGACTAGGGCAAAAAAAAAAGCTTGGTCATCCTTCTCAGAAAATTTTGTTTCAAGCTCTAAAGTCATGTAATTTAAAATTTAATGAAAAATGAAAATTTAGATTTCTGCACAACATGCCAATATAGGAAGAGTCACAAGCTACCTTTTAAACACTATATTTCTAATGCTTCAAAACCCCTAAAGATGATACATATAGACCTATAGGGACCTACTCCTCTTGTTTCTAAACAAGGATTTAAATACTATATCAATTTTCTTGATGACTATAGTAGGTTCAACTGGATTTACCCTCTTAGATCAAAAGTTGAATCTCTATCAATATTCAACGAAATTTAATTTGTTAATAGAAGAGCAATTTCAGCTACCAATCAAAACTATTCATTCTTAATCAAGAGGAGAATGTGTAGCCTTTACTCCTTTTTTAAAAGAATAAGGGATATCTCATTTATTCATTTGTCCCCATATATTTGAGCAAAATGGGAGTCTAAGAGAAAATATAAACAAGTAGTTGAGTCTAAATTTACCTTGCTAGCTCAAGCCAATGCCCTTAATTTCTTGTGGGAGGCCTTTCGAACTATTGTTTATAACATTAATAGACTACCTCAATCTCCTCTGTATAATAAAACACCTTTTGGGACTCTTTTCAATCTAAAACTTGATTATACAAACTTTCATCCCTTTAGTTGCTCAACTTTTCCTTGCCTAACTCCCTTTAACAATCAAAAACTTCAATTTCATTCACAAAAATGTTTATTTGTTAGGTATAGTAACAACCTTAAAGGACTCAAGTACTTATCACCTTTTGGCAAGCTGTATATATAGAGACATATGGTCTTTAACTACAATGAATTTCCCTACTAGACACTTTTTATGTCCTTTGCTCAAGTAGAAACTAATACCTCATCTATGCAAGTTATTCAACTCTATTCTTATTTCTCAGATGATACCGGTGGAAAAGATAGCAATCCACACTTGTCTTCTACTGTAGCAGACCAATCCACTACTGACACACAAAGGTTTGAATCTCTTTCAACTTATAATTCTACTAAAAATTCTTCAACGAAATATTTTTTCCCTAATGATAATCCTGCAAGCCTTGCAAACTCTTCCTCAATGAGATATATGTTGCCTATTATTCAACCAAACTTACAAAATCACACAGAACTTGTTAATAATACTGAACACAACCAAAATGTACATTTTATGCTCACTAGAAGTAAGAAAAAGCATAACAAAACTAAGAATACCATTTGTAGGAACTATATCAAATGCTACCATTGCCTCTATAGTATTAGAAGCACTAACAAATCCAATTTAGTATAAAGCAATGCAAGATAAATTTGAAGCACTTCAACACAATAAAACCTAGTCCTTGGTTCTTGCAACACCTTTTATGTACATAGTGGGTCCTAAATGGATCTTCAAGATGAATTACAAAGCAGATGACACTATTAAGAGACACAAAGCCAGGTTAGTTACACAAGGCTTCACTCAAAGACCAGGATAGGATTATTTTGATATTTATAGCTTTATGATTAAACATGCAACTATAAGGATTATTCTCACAATAGATGCATTTCTCAATTGGCAAGTACATTAACTTGATTTTAGCAACACTTTCCTTAATTGTACAATACAAAAGGATGTCTATATGTCTCAGCCACAAGGTTTTAAGGACAAAAGAAAACCATCCCATGTGTGTAAACTTCATAAGGCCCTTTATGAACTTAAACAAGAACATTGAGCTTGGTTTGACAAGTTAATGTTGTAAAATTTACCATCACCAATATAGTCTGGGTCATGCCTTAAGAGATGTTATCCCTAAGAAAAATTATTCCACGACTACAGAAATTATTCTGCATCTACAAAGCTTACTTTAGGATTAAACAGGCCCTTCTAAGTGATCTATCAAGAACTGGAACAATTGCATGCTAGAATAGCAGAAAATAAAAACATGTAACCCATAAAATTTGAGAGCTATGAAAGAAGGAAGAAAGACAACTTCTATTTTTTTTTCTTTTTTCTTTGGAAATAAGAGGAAGGAGCATTTTATAAGCATAAAAACATAACAGTAAAAGACATGTATATAAAAGACTTTTAACAGCAATTAACAAAACAATTACAAAATATTAAAAACTATTAAAACTTGGCAATTAACATTAATTAAATAATTATTACAAAATATTAAAAGCAATCAAAATTCTCTCATTCCTTTCTTAAAAATTCTTTTCAAATATCAAGCTCATCAAAACATTATTTTTTCGACAATCCCCCACATATTTCAAAAGATATTTTTGAAAAAAATTTTGGGTTACATATATGGGTGTAGACGCATTAATCTAGTGTTTTTATTTAGAATGTGAACCTGATCTAGACCAATAAGATTTAACTTACAGGGTACTTGGTGAAGCATATAGCTTCTATGAACTAACATACTTTTAGTCGTAAGATAGGGATCCTAACAATTACATCTCACCCCCCACAATTTCTACTATTAATGCCATTGTGCACGTTATTTCGGCCATACGCATGCCAGGTATTCATGAGTGTTCTAGAGATTTCGTCACTATCTCATAGGAGTGGCCCCACTCCACACTTATATAGGTGACTTCATCAAGTGTATCTACAATGAATACACTACCTTTAATGTAAGGTTGTGAAGATCATAAATAGCTTATGTTCAACCCACTAATCAATGCATTCTAGTGCTTTTACACTTAACACCATAGGAAATGAACTAAGAAAAAAGTGCTAGCAGAATTAACAGACGACTTGTTATTACTCATATGAACCTTTTTCCTAGGATCTTCAATCATAAAGGTTGGGTTCCCCCCTGTAAATTTCTTATTTGCTTAAGTCCAATTCCCCTCGATGTGTAAAAGACTAATTTCCTTCCTGCATGCATGTTTAGTCAATGAATTGGCCAAATTCACTTTTGACTTTACAGAACTGATCAGTATACTTCAAATTTCATTTTTTAGCAATTGCTTGATAACTTTGTGTCTTAACAAAAGTGTTGTCTCTTACTGTTGACAATCTTGTTCTTTACAATGTCTATTGCCGCTTGGTAATCACAAAACACAGACACTGATATCATTGGGCTCTTACCCAACTGAAAAATTTGCTAAGAATTTTTTCTACCACTTTGTTTTGTTTTCAGCCAACTCCAGAGCACTAAACTTTGATTTATAGTGAATCTATAAATTTGTATGGTTGGTCTCCCCAAAATAACGTCCCACCACCAAGGGTGAGGTTCAACCACTAGTGGACTTTGTCTCATTTGAACCAAAGATTCAGTTAACATCATTGTATTTTTATAATACAATGGGAAATCCACTTTATATGATACCATAATTCATGGTACCATAATTCATTGTATTGTGTTCATATATACCCTCATCTGACATACAACACATGATATGTCAGGCTAAGTGAAGTTTATTAAATGCAATAGACTCAACTCTATTTTTTCTTATTTGAGTGTTAAAATCATAAGAAAATTTTCATCAATTTGTCATCTTAATGATCAAACTTTTAAGACATTTTTTACATAACGTTCTTGTGATAGAAAAATACTATCATTTTTCCTATTTGTTTTTATTCCCAAAATCGTATTTATTTCACCCATGTCTTTCATATGAACATGTTATCAAATATCTAAACTAAATATAGACATTTTTTTCACAAATTAAAGTACTTTCCACAAATGACAATTTTCCACAAATGACAATTTTCCACATGGCTTTATAAAGCCCACAATAGTAGAATTAAAAAAAAATTCCACAAAGTGAAAAATTTATATTTCACATAGTTTTAGAAAACTCACGATAATATGGCCATAAAAATTTATATTTCACATAGTTTTAAAAAGTTTACAATAATATGACCATAAAAATTTATTGTAGAATTTCAAAAAAAAAAAATTCCACAAACACAATTTTCAACATTAAAATGTTGAATACTTGTTCACATATAAGCTGTAAGAAAGCCTTTAGAAATTTATAGGATATACTCAATACTCATATATTAAACCCATTAAATTTCTATTAAGTCACAAAAATATTAACTATTGACCATAAAACATATTACGAAAATTTGTATATTTTTATAACAACACATTTACATTCCCCACTTGTTGTTATAAAATAAAACCAAAAAATATATATTTTTTCTCTTGTCCCCACTATTAATAAAAATTCTCAAAAAAGAGAAAGATTAAAATAGTGAAACATACCTTATGATGTAGGGAGAAGAAATCACCATTGTATAAATTTGCTTCATGAGCAAAAATTGATCAATTGATGATCACTCAAAATTGGAACTCAAGGGGAAAAAGTGAGTTATGCTCATAAAAATGCTAGATAATAATTCTCCCCATGTAATGATATTTTGCAAAATACCCCTACACTTTTTAATATTTTATATTTATAAGAGTATGGCAACCCAACTCATATAAAACCTCATAGTTATTATAGATGAGCATCAAATGAATAATATATATGTGCATCTATATTCATCCACCATATAATATTATTTTTAAGAAAATAATTTGACAGAATTATTTCAGAAAATTTCAATTTCTTTTCAATAATTCAACAACATTGTACCTCTTTGTACAATAGAAGTTTTTTCATGGATCAGCATTAGAAAATGCTATTTCCAATTTTTTATATATGGCATATCATCATCTCAATGAGATGATTTTCTTAATTTCCAAATTGGCCCAAAATTTTATTTGCCAATATCCACAAATTTGGTCACAAAACCATAAAATTTATGCTCCAAAATAAAACTCCCAAAAACTTAAGATGAAGCCATTTTGGATCCTTAAATTAAGAACCATCACAAATATGTTTATTTTAAGAATCCCACATCTTATGTTCACCCAAAGAATTTGTGCCACTAAAAAAATATTGTATGTGATATCACCATTTATGTAAAGTTAATTTTTACAAAATTCACAATTACAATTTCTATATGTGAATTTCCTACAAAAATATAATCACAACTTTTTCTATCCAAAAAATCACATATATATATGATATATATATCTTATATATATTTTTATTCCACCTCATATATATGTATATATATATATATATAATAAGGGCCTAACAATTTATATATATAATACACTGATTCCCACAATAATACCCCATGCCAAAACAAATACACATATATTGCACCAAATTCGCCATTATATCTCACTTAAATCACAATGGATACATATATATATAATGACTTCAATTATATATGTATATATAATGATACAAACACATATCCATTGGCTCCATAAGATATTTATGTTGGCTGCTTAAAAGTAACAATAAAATAACTTTATAACCCATAATAGCATGGCATTGAATCCAAGTTAATTATATGCCATATGGAGCAAGTTAATGGACCAACATTTATATCCAAAAATTTGAGGCTCACAGTTTCCAAAGAATAATTATAAATTACTAATTATAATTATCTTTAAAATTAATATTTTATATAATAAATCTCTAACTTCATATATGTAGCTAGCAAATTAGAAAAATCAAATTCCAAGACAAAACACCATGTAACTAAAATCAACAAAGGTTGAGAAAGATGTTATCGGCGCCCCTTAAGAAGATAATCAAGGCGTGACTGTGGCAGTATTAGTATCTTAATTTTCTTAAGATTGTTTTAAAATTTATCGTCACCAACACTGTCTGAATCGTGTCTTAAGAAACACTGTCCTTAAGGAAAATTATTCTGTAACTATAGAAATTATTCTGCACCTATAGAATTTTCTCCAGGATTCAACAAACCCTTCTAAGTGTTCTCTCAAGAGCTGGAACACTCAGGTGGCAGAATAGCAGAAAATAAAAACATGTGACCCATAAAGTTTGAGAGCTATGAAAGAAGAAAGAAAGACAACTTCTAGTTTTTTTTTGTCCTTTTGTCTTTGGAAATGAGGGGAAGAAGACTTCTACAAGCATAAAAAAAATAGTAAAAGACATGTATATAAAAGACTTTTAATAACTGTTAACAAAATGGTTACAAAATATTAAAAGCTATTAAAACTTGGCAATTAACATCAATTAAATAGTTGTTACAAAATATTAAAAGTAACTAAAATTCTCTCATTCCCTTTTTAGAAAATTCTTTTGAAATATAAGCTCATCAAAACATTATTTTTCCAATAGTTAAAGCACACATTATTATCTTGGGGTTTCAATCATAGTAAAGCAAACTCTTCACTGTTTTATTTGGTTACAACAACAAAAGTGTTTTTTATAATCATCTATGTAGATGACATAATAATCACTGCTAGCAAAAAGGAATTCCTCTCTAACATTATTCACAAATTGCATACTTCATTTGCTCTTGAGGATCTTGGTCCTCTTCACTTTTTTCTTGGAATTCAGGTTACCAGAACGTTGAATGGTTTTTTCTTAATTCATTCCAATTATATATGCTAAAGACTTAATTGTCAGATTCTCAGTGGATAAAGTCAAGACATGTCCAACTCTAGTGGCCCAAAATATTAACTTATCTGCCACTAAGGGGGAACCTATGAAATACCCAACAGCCTATAGAAGCATTACAGGTGCACTGCAATATCTGACACGTACAAGCCAGGCTTGAGTTTTCTAGATAATAAACTTAGTCAATTCTTGCCGTGTCCTACTTATTTGCATTAGAAAACTCTAAAAATGGTCTTTCATAATTTGCAAGGTACTATTAATGGTAGTCTTTATATTAAAGCATGTTCTTCGCCTTCTTCTACTAGGTTCTCTCTGCCTCTCTCTAATTTTTCATATATTGATTATGAAACATCCTTGGATGATAGAAAATCAACAGGGGACTATTGTGTTTATCTTGATGAAAGCTTAATTTCTTGGTCCTCATGCAGTCAACAAGTTGTGGATAGATCAAGTATAGAGTATAAATATCACCACAAAAAAATTGGCATATAGTGGTATTTATTTTTGCTATATAGTGGCATTTGCAAACGCCACAACCCAATTTAGTGGCATTTCATGAAAATGCCACTAAATTGATTGTCACAAGCTATTTAGTGGCGTTTTTAGCAAATGCAGGAATAAATGCTGCTAAATATATACAATGGCGTTTATTGGGGTGCTTCAAACCTATCACTACATAGTGGCGTTTGTTAATGCAAATATCACTATATAGTGGCAATTGAAACGCGTAAATGCCACTATATAGTGGCATTTGTCAATGTAAATGTCACTAAATAGTGGCATTTAAAATGCACAAATGTCACTATATAGTGGCTTTTGTCAGTATAAATGCCACTATATAGTAGCATTTATCAACGGAAATGCCACCACTATATGGTGACATTTTGGAAGCACAAATGCTACTAAATGTGCATTTATAGTGACAATTGTTATTACAATTGCCACTATAATTTTATTTTGTGGCATTTGAAAACATTACTAAAATGATAACGATTGCCACTATATTAATAGAATAGTTCCAATTTAGTTTATTGAAATTTCAATATTCCCCCTAAAGAGGTTACAACCTTGTATACTTATACAGATGACAGCACAATCTAATAACAACCCTAGTCCAATGTTCATAAAGAAATGAAATTTACAAATGAGTTCTTCATTAATATAATAAGTTTAATGTTACCATACAAGTAAAATTAGTAGATATATCAATTCTTCATTAATATAATAAGGTATCTAAAGCAAAACATAAGTCCTAACTGCATAAATTAAAGAGTCTCATCATCGTCTTCACTATCCTCGTCATCGTCTTTACCGTCTTCATCATTGTCCTCCCTATCTTTATTCTCTTGATTACAAGACAATAGAGAGTTGGTTACTGGTATAGAATCATCTTGAATCCCTTAGAGGCTATGGAAGAACTGCATCATTTCATTATGTTTTCGAGTCATCTCTTCCACTTGAGACTTGAGATTTGTCATCAGCTCCATTTGAGACCTAAGACTTGCAACCTCTGCATGTAATTCACGAACAGATTGACTCGAAGACGTTTCACCTACAAAACATGAAGTGCGTCTAAACACTTGAGTAGGACATGGTCCAAATCCCAAGCCACGCACTCGTCCATGATACTCATAGCTTCCTAAAGCAGTCCCTTGAGTAGGACATGGTCCAAATCCCAAACACTTGAGGCGAGACTGTAGTGGATGCAGTCCCTTGTGACTCAATCATATTGATTTTTTCCACTACACCCAAATAAAAAATAAAACATTATTAACAAATTCTATAAAACATAATTAACATTTGAATACATTAACTCACATTTCAAAATTTTTAATTACAAAACAACTTATAGTGATGGCTCTCGCTTCATCGTTAATGAATGAACCATTTTTCTTTTTATGAGTCGCAATCCAAAGTTTTGCCCTACTAACGGGTCTACCACGCTCAGCAGCCTACAAAATTAAAATTAATTATTTATGAAATAATATTATATATTTAGGTTAAAAAAATAAGTTTACCATTACAGCTTCTCTTCTAGCCAAACTCTTTGTGCCTCCTGTGTGATTAAGGGTTAGACGTTGTCTGCTCACTTTGTTTTTCCAGCTTTTTCTTAACATTTGGATAAAGCATGTTATTATAGTGTAAAAATGATATAGAAAATAATGTTTTAAAACGTCACTACCGGTAACGTGGGTCCTGACAGTACTAAACGTATGAAGCCAAATCATCCCTTGGAATTCTGTTTAGAACATTTTCTATTATTTCTCCTCTCGATCTGATCTTGTTGTTCCGAGCCTTGTATAACTCTAGGCACCCGTGGTTCCAAGCCTTTCCAATTTTTTTTATAATGTATTTTTTTCTCATCGCGATGAACAACAAATCTAGTTTGAAAAAGAAAAGCTTAATTAGAAGAATATATATAATTAAGAAAATTATAAATCAGTAATTGATTACTACTACCGCTATATTATTTGAAAATACGGTTTCTTTATAGTTGAATGGAACATTCTTCCAATCTAGATAAGAGATAGGAAACGCTATGAAGTTATGCCCCACACGACCCGTGAATATCCTAAACCCTATACTTCTGGCTTCTAGCTTGCAGGAATTCGTAGGTTAGGTATGTAGGGGGTACACTTCCATAAAAATTGCCTCAGCTCTTAGTCATCTTCAACATACCTCTTCTACTCCTTTCTAGTTCAAACACATTTTTCTTATCCCCAACAACCATGGCCACAAAAAAGTTCATTAATCTTACAATCAAGCCCAACGAAGAAGAGCTTGACTTGAACTTGTGTTTAAGCAAGGACAAGGGCGAGAGACATCTTGAGGGGTCTTCTGAGAAGCAGAGGAAGAAGGAGAAGATTGGTGATGAGTAGAAGGATAAAGTTGCTCACCTAAAGAAAGTGATAAAGAGTCTAAAGAAGTAAAAAGGGGACATGGAGAAGTTGGCCAAACGCCAGGATGTAGCAATGGCTATGAAAATAGACAGGTGTTTCTACTAGTCCACTAAGTGCTTTTACAATCAACAACAGAAAAATGTTGATTACATGAATGGGATTTACAGTACTCTGGCTCAAATTGCTTGGTCTATCTCTCCCAGAAATAGCTTTGCATTGACAGTTCAATTCACAAACCCCAAGCCTAGACCTCCATCTTCCTTCGCTAAGCCGCCACGCCCTTAAGTTATCATGTTTTTATGTTTACCCCCTCTCATGTTTTGTTTTTTTATTTTGTTTTGTTTTTGTTTTTGTTGTAATCTTATCATATCAATGCCAGAGGCGTCTTTTGAAGGAAGTCTTGTTTTATTTTTTCTATTTTCATTTAATTAAAATTAAAATTTCTTCATCTCATTACAAATATATTAGAGTCAATCTATAAAGAAAAAAAATTGCAATGTGTATAACACTTTCATTAATCTTTCTAGTATCATCAAAGCTGGAAGTACTAAGAAAGTAGGGTAGGAAAACATTTTTGAATGCTCAAAACTATTTGTATGGTCTGCAATCCACTATTATTTTATTTTTAGTATCCAAACTTTATAGTTATACCCAATAGCCTAGTATCAAATAAAACTTGACATGCTTTGGATTACTACTAACTTCAAGTACAAAAGTAGTGACAGCCACAATCATATCGTTGGAATTTGCATATAAATCCAAAGGTTAATAAAGTTAAAACTTACCTTTGCGTAGTTAGTTAAGCAATTTAAGCTGGTATGCGGAAAATAGAAGATCCACAGAGCAAGCTTCTAGCTAGAGTTTAACTGTAGAAACATTCAAAACTAAAAGGAATTGATAATGTTTAGAACATAACTTGAAATACTAAATCTATTAAAAAAATGACAAGTAAATTTGTACCAATTCAAATATATATCTTAACCACTGTAGATAATCATAATATTAAAGATACTTGAATGACAACTTAAACTAATAAATATTGTTAGTTACAACTTTTCTTTCAATTTAAAAAAGAAAAGGAAAAGAAAAGACCTAAATTCTCTAATTACTTTATAATTTTAACATTTATAAATCATTAAAATATAATATGATAAAGTCTCATTTGATTGACGTTGGTCTTGGGTATGTGACTAAGCAAGTTAGGTAAGTAATAGAATTCAAATGATGAATATAATACATAAAGTAAAGAATATAATACGTTCATAAATCATAATACATAAAGAAAAGAATGTAAGGATGAATATAATAGATAAAGTAAATGATGAATATAATACATTTATAAATCATTAAAGTCTCATTCACGTTGATCTTGGGTATGTGACAAGTTAGGTAAGTAATAGTACTTGAAATGATGAATATAATACATAAAGAATATTTGGCAGAACTTCCATTATGAAATAGTAATGCTTGAAATGATGAATATAATTCATTGTGCGTATGGGACTTACCATTTTGTCAGTCACCACTCACAATTCACACTTCTTGCCAATGTTAAACCAAGTATATATATCTCAAGATAATAATAAAACTAAGATAAATAGAAACAAATAAGTAGCAATACGTAGAATGCTTTAGCTAACTAACCTCACAATTGTTTCTTCATCTAGAGAGAAATTTGAAGCTATTGAAAGAGAATTCATTGATTCGTTCTATATAGCTACAAAAAGATGAAGATCTTGTGGCTAAGGAACAAAAAAACAAAACATCTCTTATATTAAAAAAGCTTTTCAGAGGCAAAGGGAGTGAGAAAAAGAGAGAGGAAGAAAGATGAAAAATACCTATCAATGGAGATGCCCCTAGCCTTCGACAAATCAAAAGCAAAAAATGAAAAAATAGATGACTCTCAGCCAAGCATCCACAGAATTGGAAGGAGAGATTTGAAAGGAGAGAGGAAAAGAGAGAGGAAGAGTGAAATGGCAAGGTGGAGGGGAAATCTAGATAATGAAATGAGAGGGAGGGCCAGCAAGAAAGAATAGAGAAAAAAAAGAATGAAAAAGGTAAAGTGAAAAAATGAAAAATATGGAGGGAGATGAAAAACAATTAGGAGGGAGATGGAGGTAATAGCCAATTTTTTTGTAGTGATAATAAATTTATCAAAAAGAGTTTATATTTATAGGAAAAATATAAATATAAAAAAATATTTTACACCAATTTTAAAAATAATCTAAATAAATATTTAATAGTAAAAAAATATCATCTAAATAATCTATATTTAATACTAAAAATAATTCATTATGATATCTATATTTATAATAGTAAAAAAAAATATTTAACTATAATTTTGAAATAAAATAAATATATATTAATTTAAATAATTTAACAATAATCTATATAGTGGCATTTAGGAAACAAACGCCACTATATAATGGCATTTCGGAAACGAATGCTATTATATAGTGTCGTTTGTCTCCAAAATACCACTACATTGTGAAATTTAACCTAACTAATTTACTCTTTAATTAAATTTTTTTCATCATTTCTTCAACAAAAGTGGACCATATATCTAGATATATCATATGTATCTAAGCTTTGGGATGAAAAATATTGCAATCAATTCAATTTATATAATTTTATAATTGAGGCATAAACTTAATTGATCGAATGAAACATACTAAGTTAAGAGATCGACGTACCAATACTAAGTTCTTGAAGCCTTGCAATGAAACGTTAAATAACAACTTACGATTTCAAATTTCTAATATACATAGAAGAAAGAAGTATGACAACATGCAAAACATAAAGCTTATGTGTACAATTCCGCTAAAATATTCAATACACGCACACATATACCATGACCAATAAGGAAATGAAACCCAATGGAGAAATAATGGTACCTATCAACTGAGGGAGTGGATACAAACAAAAAATTAAAAAAATGACATAATCATCAACGACAAAGCGAATAAGTAAAAGAAATTAAAAATAACATTTATCGCATAGTGGCATTTGTTTTGCCAAATGCTACTATATAGTGGCGCTTGGTTTGCAAATTACCACTATACAATGGCGTTTGCGATACAAATGCCACTATTTAGCGGCATTTGCACTACCAACGTCACTATATTGTAAAATTTAAGTTAATTAAATTTATTTTTTTTGTTGAATTTTTTCTCATATAGTGGCATTTGAGCTACAAATGTCACTATATTGTCAAATTTAAGCTAATTAAATTTTTTTACTTATTTTTTTTCATATAGTGGCATTTGAGCAACAAACGCCACAATATACCTTAAAATTTTAAGTTAAATAAATTTATTTTTTAATTGATTTTTTTCTTATATAGTGGTATTTAAACTTCAAATGTCACTATATAGTGGCATTTGAGCTACAAACGCCACTATATAGTGGCGTTTGGTATGAAAACACCATTGTATAGTGGCATTTTACCAAAACGCCACAATATTTGTATTTAGTGACATTTATTTTCAAGCGCCACTAAACAAATGCTACCATATCACTGTTTTTTTTGTAGTGTATAGAGCACTCTCAAACTTATAGTTGAAATTGTGTGGATAAGGTCCTTATTAAATGAAGTTCATTTTCCCTCTTCTACTAGTGGAATCTTGTGGTGTGAAAACCTTAGTGCAAGATCTTTAGCTTGTAATCCTATGTTCCATGCTTGTACCAAGCACATTGAACTAGATGTGCACTTTATTCATGACAAAATACAAGCTAAGGAAGTTGAAGTGAGATATGTACCCTCAGTCGACCAGACTGCAAACGTTCTTATTAAACCTCTCTCAAACACCAAGTTTGACACTCTAAGGGACAAACTTAGGGTTCTCCTTTCTTCACCCCTTCGTTTGAGGGGAAATGTTAGGGCACAATTACCATAAACATGACTTGCATTACTACACACTCGAGATAACAGAAACGAACTCACATGTTAACATTATTGCAGCTAGTGTTCATATTTTTTATCTTCCCCATAGAACTAACTAATTCCAGTTTGTTAGATCCTAATTTTCAAGATCAAATGACACCTGTACATGCCTTTTTCTTCACATGCATTGTAAGTTGTATATATATACAATAATTCTTAGACCCAGAACACAATTTATATATTATTGTTTAAATGTGTGTGTTTTTAATTTGAAAATAAGTTTTGTAATTTGTTTTAAAATTAATTTTGAATAATAAAAAAATCAGTTAGATAATTTATTTTTAACTTTTAAAACATTAAAAAGAAAATCATTGTGGAAGATTTGTCTTGAATAAGATTTAGAAATCATTTGATACAGAAGTTTTATACATTATTTTGAGGTAAATTTAATACAATATTCAATAACAACAATATTGTAGGAAAAAGGATAAAAACAAATGTGAGTTAAATATATTAGTTGAAAATGAAAAAAAAATTAAGAGGATAAAATGCCATGGCATTTTTTCCCCATTTTCAAAAAAAAAGTTTCTAAAAATATATGAAATATGTTTTCATAATATTATTTTAAAATTCTAAAATAATATTTCAAAATTATTACAACAACAACAACAAAACCTTATCCCACTAGGTGGGGTTCTTTACAAGAACAACAACAAAATTATTAAATTACAAAAACTAATGGAATCAAGGGAAACGTCTCATACGTATCCCTTGCTATTCTCTCGCTAAGTCCCTTGTTGAGGTAACAACAATTGTTTAGTGATGAATTTTTCTATCACTTATAAATGGTCGCTATGTAGTGAGGGAACAATAAGGGACATATTCTTTGCTAAAGAGTTTGCAAGGCAACATCACTCAATAATTGGCCATTGTCCCACACCTTGATATTTCCTCACCATTCCTTTACTAATTTTTAGCTATTCCTTCATTTTCTTCGCTTGTCTTTTGTAATTGTTATCAACAATTCATTTTTTCTAATTTTCCCTTTTATCAACCTACATATAGAAAATAGACAGCCAAATGCCATATGCTAGGTCCATTGCATCCAATTTATGCCGGTGGTTATAACCTAACAATCCTAATATATTTTCAACTTGTGAACTTGAGACTTTGATTTGTGTGACAACCACCACAAGTTGGTGTTGTGATTCGAGGTCGCATAAGGCCTTTTTGAAACTTGAACAAGGTGCGTCATGTGCATTCCATGCTAAAGTCTTCATCGGTGACATATTTCTCTCGAGTTTGTCTTATCGTTAAGCTATCCCACAGAAGGGATCCTCCGCAAGTCTTCATAAAGTCATTGCATGCAACTGGTACTATAGGGTGTGCTTGTCTAACCTTATCCACATCATCCTGTAAGTCTTTAGCCTTGTATAGATGGATCACGATTTGTCAAGTAAAATAAAGAAGGCAATGAATAAGGAACTATTGTGTGGATTAGGCGCACGAGCTATATTTCATCCTTTTTATTTACTTTCTTTCATGAAATAATTCCTTGAGAGCAAGAAAATATGGTGATAGATAAAGATTGATAAGGTGCTTAAGGACTAAAGGTATTTACATTTCTTTACCCTGCTAAGAATTCATGGAAGTTTTCATAAAGTCATTCCATGCTTGGGTATTCTTTTACTTGTGTTATTTTCTTGAATTAGATTTATGGAATTGATCTTATGTGGGCATTATCTTTGGAACCTTTTTTTAGCACGCAGCTCTATAGTTTTCCATGAAAAGGTTTTACAAGTTAAATGTTAGTCAGTTTTTCTTTGTGTTTATGTGTTTCTTTGCTTGAGGACAAGCAAAGTCTTAGGTTTGGGGGAGTGATAATCCTCTTAGATTATTATTTTTCATGGGAAAATGTGGCAAAAATCTTTGTTTTCAACCAAAGACTAAGCTTTCCTAGTAAGTTTCACTCCTACTTTGTTTGATGCGTGGGTTGAGTTTTTCTAATTTATTTCAGTTGGTTTGAATCCTTTTTAGCTTAGTTTTCACCTAGTTTCATTGTGATTTATTTGTAGGTTTGAGTTGAGAAGAGAAAGTTATAGTAGAAGCTGAAAAACGAAAGTTTTTAACCACATATAATGTCAAGTAAACACTGCAATATGCCCACAATCGTCACTACAACATTGGAGCTACACTTGATAAACGCCAAAAATTGCTACTGTAGTGGTGGCACTTTAGCATTTTGTTGTTTTTTTCCATTGCATGCTGTAATGAAGGGATCCACCACTACAACAATGGGAATTTTTTTTGTTTTTGGTGAAAATGGAACATATATTAAAGTAAAGGTTCACAGCGGTGAAAAGTACAAGATTAAAGCATAACAGAAGTAGAGAGAAGAGGCCAGAAACAACTACAAAATAAAGAACCTATTGACTATTACAAAAGTCCTACCAGAAGTGCTGTTGAACAGAAGGTAGAGGATAAAGATAGGTTCTCAAGCCATGATTTTTATTTTTGGCATACATGGCGAGAGCATCAGTGCAAGAGTTTTGGCATCTTTTGATTTTGATCAGATTTGTGTCTTCAAATTTGGATAAAAGGAGCCTGTAATTGTCAGCAATTAAAAGAAGGGGATGAAAATTAGAGGTTTTTAAGTGATTAGAGTGTAAAGATCTTGACAATTAGTTTCAATTTAGCTTTGTAATTCTCATATCTAAGGCCATTTTTAAACCGATCTGGAGAGCCCATGCTTCAGCAAGGATGGGAGAGCCATAACCAATAAATTTTGTGAAGCCAAAGACCCAGTTTTCCTTAGCATTCTTAATGATACCTCCTACTACAATGACATTTTCCTCAGTAGATCCATCAATATTGACTTTAAGCCAGTCTCCATATGGTTTGATCCAGAAAATATTATAAGTATCAGTAAGATGAGTCTTTTGGTTAGAGAGATTTTTCTTAAAGAAGTACTCCAGTGTTCAGCAGCTAGAGAAAAGAATTTGTTTTTTGTAGCATTAAATGAAAAGGGTTCATTTTTTAAAACATTTTTATTTCTGGCTAACCATATTCCTCTAATAGTGATTAGGAAGATTAAGTTCCAAGGAATTCCAAGAAAGCTAGGATTGGAATTTTTTGTATTATTTTCCAGCCAACTTGTGAGTTGAGATTAAAAGAAGGGAAAATTGAGGGAAAAAGAGTTGCAGATGGCTTTAACATGAGAGTAATCTTGAAGAATATGAAGATGGGTCTCCTTATGATTGTTACAAAAGGGGGAAAAGTGTAGAAGAATTGTTAAAAAATTTTTCTCTAGTGTAATTTATTAGAAGACCTTTATGGGTTATTTGCCATAAGAAGAAGGTTTCTTGAGGAGGGTTTTTTGGTTCCAAATCCAATTGAAGTTTTTGGGAGAAGGTTCATTATTTGTTTGGGTGGTACTGTTGTGGTGAGATTGAAGTTTGAGAAGATACATATAAGCTGTTTTAGTAGAGAAATTTCCATTAGTGCTTAGGTTCCATATTGTTTGGTCATTTCTAAGTGTTTGTGTACGGGCTAGGGGTAATGAATTGATCTCCTAGATTAGGTTAGAGGGCAAAGTGAAAGGGATACTGCTGAGGTTCCAAAGAAGTCTATTTTGAACAGTAGATATCATATCTTCCACTTTTTTATTAAGATCATTTTTTGGCAGGGGGCAATTAATTTAGATCTAAGGCTAGAGTTGAGCTAGTAGTCATCCCAGAGCTTTGTGTTTTTGCCATTACCAATTAATTTTCTTGTACAGGGGGTGAAAAAGGGGAGAAGTTTTTTTGTAGATTTATGATTTTTGTGTTTTCTTTTTCATGATGTTCTGTCCATATTTGTTTTTAATTATTTTAGCCCATAAAGTATCTAGGTTTAAGGTGAGGTTCCAAAGTCTTTTGAAGATTAGAGCTTTGTTTTGATGACAAGCTGATCGAATTCTAAGTCCTCCCATAGATTTAGGTTTGATAATTTTTTTCCAGGATATTGTATGAATTTTTTTAGTTAGATTGCTATGGCCCCATAAGAAATTTCTAGTTATTTGGTCGATTTTTAAACTGATAGACTTCGGGAGAAGGAATGTAGTCATAGTATGATTTGAAATGCTTGAGAGAGTAGAATGGATTAGTTCAGTCCTGCCTGCTTTTGATATTACATTGCATTTACATCATTGAAGCTTTTTATTAAGTTTGTCAAGAATAAAATTGAAATCATTTTTTTTGTAGTGAGGTTTGAAAAGGTATCCTAAGTAGATACCAAGATCTTGAGCTCTATTAATTTTAAAGGTTCTATTAAATAAGCTTATTGTTTCAGGACTAGCTTGATTAGTGAACCAGACTTTTGATTTTTGGTTATTGATTTACATTCCACTAGTTAGGCAAACTGTTGTAAGAACCTCTCCTAAAGCTTCTATAGAGTTTTTTTTGGCCTTACAAAAACATAGCATATCATCAGCAAATAAAAGATGAGAAATGGCTATATTCTTATTTTTAAAAGTGAAGGGTTTCCATTTCTTTTTTTTTTTTGCATTTGATCTTTTATCAGTTTTGCAAGGTATTCCATTCCTAGGATAAATAGGTAGGGGGATATTGGGTCAGCTTGTTTTATTCCTCTTTTTGGGGTGAAGGGAATGGTTTTCTTGCCATTAATATTAGGTGTATATGTGACATTTTTTATACAAGAAAGAAGAAGAGAAGTAAAATTATTTGGAGATTGATGAAGTTTTAAAATTTGCTCTAAAAAGGACCAAAAGATAGTATTAAAAGCTATTTCAATATCTATTTTTAAGACTATCCATCCTTCTTTGCTTTTTGAGGAGTGCATGGAATGGATGGTTTCTTGAGCTATTAAAAAGAGGTTAGAACACTGTCTTTTAGGGGTGAAAGCCCCTTGAAAGGGGGAAATCAATTTTGGAAGAAGGGGTTTCACTCTATTAACTAAAATTTTTGTTACGATTTTGTAGGGGTGCTGTATAAACCTATAGGTCTGAAATGATTAGCAAGGTGGGCATTTCTATCTTTGGAATAAGACAAAGTAAGGTATTACATCAAAGGCTATGGATTGAGAATTGGGTGAAAATATCTTGAATTTTAATAATTAGTTTGCTTTTAATTATATCCCAATTAGTTTGATAGAATATGCCATGCAAGCCATCATCACCTGGTGATTTAAGAAGGTTTAGGTTGAAGACTGCATTTTTTTTTTCAAGTTCACTAGGGATGATTGTAAGGTTGTAGGAGTTTTCTCTGGGAAGAGGATAAGGCATTGGTGGGACAAAATTCTCAGCCCTCACATCTTTTATCACATTTCCTATTTTACCTTTACCTTTAGCACCCGAAGCATCAACTTTCTCAGTTGCTTTCTCCTAAGGCTCGACAATTTTTTCATTATCTTCTTTGGTGATCACCCCTTTCTTCTGATCATATGATTTAACAATATCCAGGAGCTCCTTGCCATTCTTTAAGGTAATGGCATTACAATACTCTTTTCCCTTCCTTCTTAGGTTATTTTTAGTGTCACTAGAGAAATTACCTTTTGGCCTGTTATTCAGAGTATTTGGCAATCGACCTATCTAAGTCTCTAAATTTTTAAATGCAACATTTTGAGTTTGGAACATTGCCTCACTCCTCTCTATGAACTTCATGAACATGTCCCCCATTGATGGTTTCTTCTCTACTTGAGGTGGTGCAGCTCTATTTTGAGGAGTGCAATTACTTTGGTTGCTGAATCCAAAAGGTTGAAAAGGCCTACCAGAAGATAAAGATATAGAAGTTGGGTTTAGGCAGTGATTACTACTCCAAGAAAAGTTTAGATGATTTCTCGAGCTTGGATGGTAGTTGTTAGGATATGGGTTATTTTGATTCCCTTGCTAACTACCCATATAATTTAACTGCTCCAGTGAAGTAAATTCCTCACAACAACCATTAACATGAACCCCACCACAAATATCATATTTGGGTCTCAAAGTGATTACAGTATTCACTCTTGTAGGTTCTTGTTGCCTCGAACACAACATATCAACCTTCTTAGTCAATGCTTCATTCTGAGCCAAAAGAGCATTGAGGGTATCTAATTTCAGCATCCCTTTCTTTGCACCGCTTCTTGGTTGGATGAAAGTATTTTGACTAGCTCCCACTGTTTCAATTATTTCCCGAGCTTGTTCAATGGATCTTGCCATCAATGCACCGCCAGATACAGTGTCTAGTCTATCCCAAGTTTCATATGTCAATCTACTATATAAGATCAAAATTTGTTGCCATTCCTAAATACTATGGTTAGGGAATTTTCTCAACATCTCATTAAATCTCTCCTAAGCAGCATATAAATTTTTACACTCTTGTTGATAAAAAGTTGTAATCTTATTCCTCAATTTCATTAACCTTGAGGGAAGGAAGAATTTATCTAGAAAATTCTTTTGAAGCTCAGCCCAAGTAGTAATGCTCCTTGGAGGTTGAGTCATTAACTAGTTCTTTGCACTATCCCTTAAGGAGAAAGGAAATAGCCGGAGGCGAATTGCATCATTTGAAACTTTATTTAGCTTGACCATATCACAATCATCAAGAAAATTCATGATATGATTGTTTGGATCCTCTATAGGGCTTTCCCTAAACTGATTCTGCTGGACAAGGTTTAGCATCATGGCCTTCATCTCAAAATTATTGGAGCTAATAGTAGGCTTCACTATACTCAAAGTGTTTCCAGCGTTGTGTGGTGAAGCATAATCCCGTGTTGCTCTGTGTCCCTCATGAGGCTTATTGCCAACCTCATTACCAGCATTAATTTCAATACCCTGATGATTCTGGTTATCCTTAGCCATTTCCTCTTGTGTAACTTGGCTTACTTGAATTTTCCTAGCTTTTGCTTCATTTCTAGTTCTCCTTATGAGTCTTTCGATCTCAGACTCGAAGAGAAGATCAGACGTTTAAGTGATACCTCACATACACAATAGAAAACTCCAGTCATAATTGACAAAAGGAAATCAGAAAAACAATTCTAAAAGCAAAAATGACTACTTAAAGAAAAATAAAGAAAATAAGAAACTTAAACAATATAAAACAAAACAAAATGCCTAATCTAGCACCTTTAAATTTCTTAGAATATTAGCTAAAAAATGTTAGTCCCTCACAATGGCACCAAAAACTTGTTAAGTGATTTGACAAGTATACCAATCGCACAAATAATATAGTATAAAAATGAGTAAGAGTGTTGCGAGGACTAACTTGCTGAGTACTCCAGAAATTCAATTGCATTAGTTAGACAAGCCAAATTGTATTAAAGGCAACTCAAAGAACTGGAAAAGAAATAAAATCAGTAAAATAGAATACAATAAATAATGACCAATAAACAATTTGATTAATATATAAAAAGGCCTAAAATTACTAATTCCCCTTTTCTGCCCTAGAAATTACTAATCTCTCTCTTGCACCTGCAATTCTAATTAATTATACATGTTAATCTTAAGCTATCTTATGGCTTAAAGTGATTCTCGCAAACCTAAATTAAGCTACTCAACCCTAACTAATCCCTTACATGAGTTTTAGCTGAATAAACGTCAACCAAATTTGATTAAGCAAGGCTAACTAATATCCCTATTAATTAACAAGCCAAAATTACTAAGGTTCAAGCACTTGCCCTAACCATTCAGTATTCTACTCGTACACCCCTCTCTTGAGATCGATAAAAGCAACAAGTAAACTATAATTTGATCAGGTTCATATCAAGCTCAATGTAAATGAATGAAAGGACATGTATTGATTAAAAGAAATCAAAAATACAAGGAGAGAAATAATCCATAATCTGAATTTAGGTTTATAGCAACTCTAGAATGGGAAAAATAGCTACTCATCACCCTAAAAGTATAGAAAATAGTAAAAGGTAGAGAAAACTCCATGAATCAGAGATAGGTTTAACGAAAATCGGCTTGGAGAGCTTTGGAATGGGATTCCTCCCTTCCCTCTGCAAAATCGGTGTCCTATGGTCCCTCCCTAACTCAAAATACCCTAAAAAAATGTTCTGGAGCTATTCAAACCAGAATCTGATGCCGCAGAATGTGAACCACCACTATAGTAGTGACTACCCACCACACTACAAAAAAAAGGACTTTCAGTGGCGACCTTTCAGTGGCGACTAAAAAATTTGTCACTGAATGTCTACTTTCAGTGGCGACATTAAATGTTGTCACTGAAAGTGAGACTTTTGGTGGCAACATTGGAGGTCGCCACTGAAAGTATAACCTTCAGTGGCGGCATTTTAAATTTGTCACCGAAAGTCTAGCTTTCAGTAACAACCTCAATTGTCGCCACTAAAATATAAACTTTCAGTAGCGACTTTTGTTGTCACTAAAAGTCTTATTGTTAGTGGCGACAAATGTCGCCACAGAAAGTCCACTTTCAGTGGCGACATTTAATTGTCACTGAAAGTAAATAGAGTATGTTATTTAATAATTTATAAATTAAAATTTATTTAACTTTTTAATATTTGATCAAATTAATTTTTACCTTCTCAAGGATATAATTTCATTAGATTTATTTCATCTTTTTAAATATTTAGTATTTTAATAGTCCTTACATAATTTACCTGATTTCACTAAATCTTTAAATATTTTTACATTTCAAAATAGTCCTTACTACACTTAGGAAAAATTTAAAATTTTAAGAATTTAATGAAAAAATAGGTAAATTGTATAAGAACTCTTAAGATATTATAATTTTATAAAATTAATTTTATAAAATAGTCCTTACTACACTTAGTCTTGAAAAGTTGAAAATTAATTTTATAAAATATTAAGAAGTTAAATAAAAGTTAAATAAATTTTAATCTTTAAATTATTAAATAAAATGACTATTGACTTTTGTTGCCATAGAAAGTCTTACTATTAGTGGCGACAAATGTCGCCACAGAAAGTTCACTTTCAGTGACGACAATGCAATCGCCACTGAAAGTGGCCTTCAGTGGCGACATTTAGTTGTCACTGAAAGTAAATAGAGTATTTTATTTAATAATTTAAAAATTAAAATTTATTTAACTTTTAATGTTTTATAAAATTAATTTTTACCTTCTCAATGATATAATTTCCTTTTTAAATATTTAGTATCTTAATAGTCCTTACGTAATTTACCTAATTTAACTAAATCTTTAAATATTTTTACATTTCAAAATAGTCCTTACTCCACTTAGGAAAAAATTAAGTTTTTAAAGATTTAGTGAAAATTTGAGTAAATTGTATAAGAACTCTTGAAATATTACAAAGTAAATAAATCTAATGAAATTATAGCCTTGAAAAGGCGAAAATTAATTTTATAAAATATTAAGAAGTTGAGTAAAAGTTAAATAAATTTTAATCTTCAAATTATTAAATAAAAATAACTATTTACTAGTTGCCACCGAAAACCTACTTTCTGTGACGACAAATAGTCGCCACTAAAAGTCAATGTACGTTTTTTAAAAAATAAATTAATAAAACAATATATCCAAGACTCGAATTTAATTTGAGAGTTAAATTTTAATTTTTTTTCCTGTGATGACTAAGGACTATTTTGAAAAACAAAATTTTAAAGGATTTAGTGAGAAATTAGAAAAATTGTATAAGAACTCTTGATATATTACACAGTTAAATAAAAGAACTAAATCTAATGAAATTATGACTTTGAAAAGGTGAAAATTAATTTTTAAGAATTTATTAATAAGTTAGGTAAATTGTATGAGAATTCTTGAGATATACAAAGTTAAATAACAAAAATCTAATGTAATTATAGCATTGAAAATGTGAAACTTAAATTTATAAAATATTAAGAAGTTAAGTAAAAATTAAATAAAATTAAAATTTTTTTTAAAAAATGTCTTTTTACTTTCGGTGGCGACATTAGTCGCCACTGAAAGTATACTTTTGGTGGCGACCGAAATGTCGCCACAGAAGGTCAACTTTCAGTGGCGACTTATAGTCGTCACTGAAAGTTAATGTACATTTTTTAAATTAATTAATAAAATTATATATTAAAAACTCAAATTTAAAGTTGAGTTTGTACACAGAAAAGATAGATATTATAAAAGCCTACAATTGGGATCAATTTTTAGACAAGAGAAATTTTATTTTTGGGAGTTAAATTTTAATTTTTCCTAAGTGTGGGCTAAGGACTATTTTGAAAAGTAAAAATTTTTAAGGATTTAGTAAGAAGTTAGATAAATTGTATAAGAACTCTTGAGATATTACAAAGTTAAATAACAAAAATCTAATGAAATTATAATATTGAAATGGTAAAAATTAATTTTATAAAATATTAAAAATTTAAGTGAAAGGTAAATAAAATTTAATTTAAAAATTACTAAATAAAAATATCTATTTACTTTCGGTGGCGACAAATGTTGCCATTGAAAGTATACTTTTAGTGGCAACTTATAGTCGCCACTGAAAGTTAATGTTCATGTTTTTGAAAAAAAGAAGAATTCATGTTTTGAGCCTCCGACCTCTACTTTATAAAAGCGCCAATTTACCATTTGTACACTTAAACTCATTTATTTTGAATTAGTTACTCTAATATATAAAGAATTCTGGACTCTTTATATTTTACTTTCCCTCCACAATTTTTCACTTTCCCTCCACAATTTTTAGTCTCCCGCTCTTATGCCTTCTTTGCTCTCAATCTTTTCAGAGGAAACCTTTTCCTCCATCTCCTTGTGGTAGGTAATGGCTGTTGTTCACTCGTCCTTCACCTTCCTCTTCTTCTTGCTCTTCCTCTTCACCATCTCCTTCTCCACCACTACCCTCCCTAACTCCAATGAGGATGCCCTGCTCTAGTTCTACCTCTTACTCGACCCCACCGATGCCTCTAGCCCCCTTGCCAACTGGCTCCTCTCCACCTCAACCTATCTAGAGGGGTGTCCTCTGTAGCAAGAACAGCGGCATCCACCTCAACTGCATGTGCATCCAGCGCAAGATCGACGTCGACGTCCTCTGCAACAAGAACTAGGTACTATTATGTGATTCTTCTTGCCTCAAATGGAGTAGATCTAAGCTTATAGTTAGTCATAGTTTTCAAAGCAAAATTTTGATCATCAACTTAACCATCCCCCTCGGCCTTTATTATTTCCAGAAAGGAAATATGGTATCACCTCCTTTTCCACTTTCATTCTCAATATAATTTCCTCTTTAATTTTAAAATGCAATTTAACCTTTATAACTAATCCTAAAATCTATTCCTTTTTCGTTGCTGTGCTCCAAAAATCACGATGATTCCTTCTATGATGTGATGAGTGAATGAATTCCCTAATTTATGTAATTGTGCATTCAATTAATACTTCAACGTTTTATTATGGTAATATTTTAAATATTGATTTTGTAAAAAGTTAATATTAAACATTACACATGACTCAATCACAAATCATTATCTTGTCAATAGTATTGCAAATCAATAATAATCAACTAACGAAGATTTGAATGTATATGAATTAATTAATTAAAGAAATCATTCATAATTGTTGTATTAATTAGTTTTGTGTCATTGATTTTAATTTCAAATCCTATGGTGTTGCAAATTGGGTATTTTCTATGAAATGGTGAATTAGTGTGTATGAGAGAGATAATTTAAATTCTTAAAAACATATATTGTTAAATTAGTGAGAGCCAAAGTGGAGAATAAACTAGTAATTAATTGATGGCCTAATTATTTGAGCCTTCCTCACATACTCTTTAATTGCCATCACACCTTTTGGTCATAAATCATGAAAAGCGGATGGACATGAAAAAGTGAGTTTTTATGGTTTTTTTTTTTTGATTCCATATATCATTAACTAAATTTCTGGGAATTGACTAGCAAAAGTGAATGCGTGTGAAGAAAGGAGGAAGATACATCCACTATTTGGTGTGGAAGAACAAAAATACTTACATAATAAGTCGATTAAGAAAATATACTATAGCTTATTAGGTGTGGAAAATTCTTACCAATTCATTTTATACATTTTTCTATTTTTTTGATAGTTTGCTGCATCACATTTAATAAAGATAGTTTGAACCAATATTCTTCAAATAAAAATTTTGATCCAAACTCGTAAAGGCTCCAACATTTATTAGATACCAATACATTTACTAGAATCAAAATTAGAGAAAAATTTTTTTTTGGTCCCTCCAAGTGTACTTTGTTGATGGCATGGTCTTTGAAAAATAATTACATATTACTTTAGTCCTTAATTTTTAAATTGTTATATAGAATGGTCCATTCATTCATTACAATTGACAATAATAACTAACTATCACTGTTACAATTCCTGCAGGTTATGCAAATGCACCAAAAGTATTTTGGAGGATTGTTGCCGTATTTAATTGCTTTGAGTGCTTGCCAAAACCTAGTTTATTAGAATTATTGAATGGTTTAATTTTTAATGTGTTGAGTGATGTTAGATCTTCTTTAGGCAGCAAATGGAGCCAATATCTCAAGAGGCAAAGTTTAGCGTTGAGATTTCCTCATGTATAATTGTAAATTGCAAAATATTTGTTATTTAGGAAGCATATTGTATTGTAAATTTAGGATTTAAGTTATGAGATAGTTTATATTACAACTTTAATTACTTATTAAATAATATTTCTAATTATAAATGAAAATTTTTCATTTTATATTTTTTTTTGAAAATTTTGTACTTTTAGTGGCGACTATTGTTGTCACTAAATGTTAGAATTTTGACACTAAAAACACTTTCAGTGATGACTTTTTGTTGTCACTGAAGGAAACTTTTAGTGACGACTAATAGTCGCTCTGAAACTATGTTTAGTGGCGACTTTTGTCGCCATCGAAAACATATTCAGTGACAACAGAAATGTTGTCACTGAATGTATTTTTAGTGGCGACAGAAAGTTGTCACCAAAACTATCTTTAGTGGCGACTTCTATTCCCCTATTTTGCTTACAATTTAGTTTTGGTGACGCAAATTATATTTTAGTGATGACAAAAGTTGCCACTAAAAGTGGATATCAGTGGCGACATTTTAGTGACAACAAAAGTCGCCACTAAAAACTTTCAGCAACGGAACTTTAGATGACGACATATTATCGCCACTGAAAACTTTCAGTGACGAATTTTTAACTTTCAGTAACAACTTTTGTTGCCACCAAAAGTCAATTTTTTTGTAGTAACTATAGTGGTTGAAGGCAAAGTTTCAGGCTTAAAAACATTTTTTTCTAGGAGTCACTGCTATAGTTGTGAAATCCACTGCCACAGCTGTGGGAGACAGCCATCTCTACAGTATC
The DNA here is from genome assembly GCA_037074585.1 of Biancaea sappan. Taxonomy (NCBI): domain Eukaryota; kingdom Viridiplantae; phylum Streptophyta; class Magnoliopsida; order Fabales; family Fabaceae; genus Biancaea; species Biancaea sappan. The sequence goes on along the minus strand of CM073496.1, from coordinate 3,790,685 downwards.
TTCAGAATTACAGCCCTAACTTTCCATCTTCTTGCACAAACTTCTTACTAACTCAACATACAACAAAAACAACAAATAACACCATTAAATCGCAGGTCTAAAATATGAAATTACTCAAACTAATCTAAAATCTAATAAAACATAAACTAATCTAAAACATTCAAAACAAGGGTTAAAAATCACAAGACAAAGCAAGTAAGAGATAAAAAGATAAGGCATTTAGCACTAGAATGGTGCTAAAATCAGAACTTAACACACTACTAGGCCTCATCCCCCATGGGTCTTCATTCTCATGGAAAATCCCTCCATCCTCAACTAAGCCAAGTATCAAGTCTCTTAGGTTATGTCCTCAACCATAACATGTATTAGGTCTCTTGGATAAAGCTTTCGACCAAATCACAATCACACATAATCAAATAAAATCACTCCATGCATACATTTCCCAAAATTTATATTTGGCATCTGGATAGAGTGGTATCACTTATACCATCTCCATTCGTGCCTCCCAAATCCCCAATCAACCCCCCTATGCATACCACACATATCCATATTTGATAAGTAAATGCATTTAAATAAATTTAGGAAAAACAATCTATATATATATATATATATATGCATACATACACACAGAGAAGAGTTAGATCCCTCACCTCAGCTCCAAGCAATCCATATCTTCCCATTGGTATGGAAGATGTACCAAAGAATCCATCCATTGATTCATTGCTTTTTTGGTGGTGGTTGGTTGCCTCAGACTTACCTCCTAGCAAAGAATGGTTACAGAAAGCTTGGGTCTTGAGTTTGGTGAAGGGAGAGAAGATGGAGAAAAAAGAGTGAGAGGAAATGAAGAGAAAGGGAAAATGAGGAAATAGGATAAGGTTACCTATATATACTCATCTATGGTAAAATTACTATTTTGCATTCCGATTAACCCCCAATCAACACCACTCATGGCAAACCCATAATTTCTGCAACTCAGGTATTTCCCAAATCTTAGGTACCCCATGATTTTTCTTATTTCATTTTAGTCCCTCTTTGGACTTAGTAATATATCTAACTCCCTCAAGTCCCTGTCACTCATTATCTTGTACACTTTGCTATTTCTTAATCCTATATTTCCTTACCACATGAATAATTGCAACTAAATACAGCTAGTAACAGTTAATGTATCGGTTCAAACCACCACTAAAACATCAATTGGCTAAGGAAACAAAAAGTTTAGTGGTGGTTGAAAAAGTAAACTACTATTAAATAGTGGTTGTTGGGTATTAAACTGTCATTGAATAGTAGCGGTTGGGAGTTACATTGCCACTATTTAGTGGCATTTTACAAAACAAAATGCCACTAAATATTCCTTTTTAGTGGTGGTTTATTTAGTGGCAGTTTATTTGGTAATCACCAATATAATTCTAGGTGAACTGCCAAACTGCCATTAAAATTGTTCAAATAACCACTGTTATTCTAGAGAGGTTCACTAGTTACTTTGTTTTTCCATTTCCCCTTAAACAAATTATAAATCTATATATTTCTTCACTTTGATTACAGACTAGTATTGTCAATGAAAATTATAAATAATTATCTAATAAAGTTGACTAATAATTTCTTAATTAAATAAAATGTTTATTTTGAGTCCAAATATACATACAAAAATATCATGTTATAGGTCTTAACACTAGTCTTAGTACATCAAAAGAAATCTAACTCATGTCATCTTCATCATCTTCTCATCCTTATCTTGATTGTCTTAATTACAAGAGTAGAGCTTATTGCTTGTTCAAAGTCTTTTCCACTTGATGTAAAAGGTTTTCATGACATCTTATATTTTAAAGAAGGGTCAAACTGCAAAAGCCCACTTCAATATTGCACGCTGTAATGAAGGGATCCACCATTATAGTGATGGGAATTTTATTGTCACATGCTGAAGACGTAGAAATAGCATTTTGGACAAAATTTTAGGGCATTTTTGAGTTGTTTGGCTTGGGAAATGACTGATCTTTCATAACAGACAAAGTGGAAGCTTTCTTGTTCAAGATTTAGAGGATTTTCTCTTGAAACTCTCTTGGAAACATGCTATTCTTTCTCTTTTTTGCTGTCATATTCTCTTTTTCTATGATGTATAATGAAACACTTATTTCTAGGATTGCTTTGCACCATGACTTTGTACTAGAATTTGATTACTCTATCTGAAATTATAATTTTTGGATTCAATATATGTTTATTCAGTTTTATGATTTATGCTTTCCCAAAGTTTGGTCATCTTTGAGATTGTATTTTAGTTCTTGTTTGCTTCGAAGAGTAAAGTAGGGTTAGACTTGAACTTGAATCACTACCAAAAAAATACAATTTAGTGGTAGCTCGAACTACAACTATCAAAATTAAGCGCCATGAGTTATTTAGTGGTGGTTTTCAGCAACAGTAAGAATAACCGCCACTAAATATAGCTAGTGACAGTTAATATAGCAGTCCAAACCACCACTAAAACATCATGAGGAAACAAGAGGTCTAGTTGCGATTGGGAAAGCAAACTGCTACTGAATAGCTAGTGGTTGTTGGGCATTAAACTGCCACTATTCATTGGTAGTTTACCAAACAAACTGCCACTAAATATTCCTTTTTTAGGGGCAGTTTATTTGGTAACCACTACAATCATTCCAGTGGAACAACCACTAAATTGTTCAAAGGCCACTACTATTCTAGAAATGTTCACTAGTTATTATGTTTTTCCATTCTCCCTTTAAACAAATTATAGGCCTGTATATTTCTTCATTCTGATTATAGACTAGTATTGTCAATGACAATTATAATTAAATATGCCAATAAAGTTGACTCATAATTTCTTAATTATATAAAATAAGTTTAATTATAATCCAAGTATACATATAAAAATATTATGTTACAGGTCTTAATATTAGTCTCAGTACATCAAAAGAAATCTAAGTCATGTCATTTTCATCATCCTCATCCTTATCTTGATTGTCTGGATTACAAGAGAATTTAGAGTTTGTTGCTTGTGCAAAACCTTCTCCACTCCCTTGATGCATAAGGTTTTCATGAAATCTTATATTTTAAAGAAGGGTCAAACTGCAAAAGCCCACCTACATGAATACAACCATGCATAGATATAATATATATATATATATATATATATATATCTGTGTGTGTGAGTTAGTTTAAAAGTTCACTAATTAGTTTGCAATTAAAGCAACATAGTTAAACTAGTAGTAAGTAAATGATTTTACTTTAATTTTATACATTAAAAATCTAATGGAAAATAATTAAATCTTTTTTATGCTTTGACTTAACAAATTCACAAAAGTATAGATATATTATCATCTTTTTACGCACTGAATGTACAGTAGCAACCTAATACGAATTAAATAAAAATGTGAGAAGCAATTACAAAATAATATATAAATAACACAGAAAAACATATTAGCATCCATGATTTATAGGAAGGGGCAAAGTGGCCATTTGCTAGTTTTTCTCCTATGTGGTTTTTACTTGCAAAGTTGGAATGCCACTAGGATTATTATATATAGTGATATATTATGCCACGTGTCGATAACCTCTGCCACAAAAACACATAATTGACAAGAAATTAATTAATTAGGATGGTAAGGAACTTTTCACAAATGATTTCAAAGTGTAAGAGCCAAATTACATGCAATAAAATTTAGGAACCAGACTAAAAATGAAAGCTTACATTAAATTAGTAACAAAATTTGGAGGCAAATGACTAAGATTTACAGCAATACAGGTTGCCATATATTTTAGTTATGGTCATTAATATTTCAACGTTAAGGAGAAGATGTTAGCGTAATTCAATATGCATGGCTTGTTGGAAAAGATAAGCCTTCTCATTCTAAAGTGAAAGTTCTTTGGTAAATTTTCAGAAATATAATCCTACGCGTTTGGGTCAAAGACAAACCCAAGGCTACATTAATCCACACAGGATGCAGTTTCAAATAGTCTCTTTCATTTCCACACAAAATTTCATAAGCCGCGTGAACAAAGTAACTGCCTATAACTGCAAGTCCGTGGGAATTTGACCACTTTATCAAATGCATGGCGCTTCTTGGAATTTAATAGCCTTCTTAATTACTCATTTCATGTCAAACTTCTTTGCTAAATATGCAAATATTATGTACACACAAGAGTCACAAGCAAATCAAACACTCTCTTAACAATAATTTTCCTATAACGTATAGGTAAATTGTTAGGATAAGTTACTGGAATATACAACTCATTTCATCGACCAAATAACACACAATAAATTTAAAAGAAATTTGAAGGAATTTTCAGAAAATTTTCATTTGCTCTTCCATTCATGTCTTCTAAGCTCCCTATAAAAAGAAAGCAAATTAACAAAAGAAGATTGTGAAGCAAAATTGTAAATCCCAAATTATTTGAGTTGCTATACATAGCTCTTGCACGATGAGTTCTGATCAAGACAAGAATATGCCTCTTGGCTATTCCGATCGCCCAGTGAGAAGTTCTTCAGAAGGGAAGCATGATAAACCAAGTATTGGCGATAGGCTTGGTTATGCTTCTCCACGTCCACCTCCATCTCCAGCAAAGGAAAATGAAAAAAAAAGAAAAAGAAAAAGATTGAATCAAAATGATTCATGAACCTGGTAATTTTAATTACCATTCTTTCTTTCCTTCCTTTTTTTTTTAGAAATTACTTATTTGATTCCTGAAAAATTATAATTGTCTCAACTTAATTTTTAATAGGTCAAGTTTCTTAATTTAGTCTCTAAAATATTGTATTTGTCTCAATTTTTTCTCTATTTATCAAAGCGATTTTTGGCAACAAAAAAAATTGAGATTTGACAACAAAAGGTTTTACTATTTAGCAACAAAAATGATTGAAATAAAACAAATACAATTTTTCAAACATCAAATTGAGACCATGGTAATCTTTTGAGGACTAAACTAGTAATCTGCTCTTCTTTCTTTTCTTTTTTTCACTGTCAAACCATGATCAAATATATTTTTTAGAGTAAATTATTTCATTGAACAATTTTAAAGGCTAAATACACATACTTTCTTCACTTTTATATATTTAGTTAATATCTCATTCTCTCTTTATATTTTTGTTTTAATTTTCTTGCAGGTTTATGTTGAACTGGGACAAATCTCGAAACGAAACTCAATATTGTGTTAGCATATTCCATTAAAACCATTCATTTGTTTGTATACATGTTTACTATTATATGCTTACTTTTAATAAATAAAAGAGATTCTAACTTACGAAAAGCCTGTAAATAGTAATCTCTATATGTTTATTTGAATTTAAGTAATTTGAGAATATTTGTCATATATATATTAGGCTTGTTCAGATTCAAATCTCCTGCAGAATAACCGAGTACTAATTCATTTAGACGGTTGTAATTATAAAAATAAAAACTAAAAACTAAAACTAAAGAAAAATAGGACCCTCTTTTATTTTGAGCCATCACTCTTAAATAGGGGAATAGCATTTCAATCTCCTTGCGACTTGTTCATCCGTGTTAGCGGCAGTGGACATCGGTTCACATAATTATTTGATTTATAATGTCATATGCTAATAATCGATTAAATAATATTTAGCCATATGAGTTTAATTATATAATTTGTCATACGCATCGAATTTCATGTAAGATTAATTTGTATTATATCTCATGTAAAGGTATAACATCGTATGAATCTTGGGATCAAGGCAAACAAATATATTTCTTCTGTCCCCTTCCTTTACTTAATTATCGTAACGTGAGAGTGTAAATACAAAATTCTCGATGGTTGAAAATAATATATATATATATATATATCAAAAATATTTTTTTATCCCTAATATTAATTTCGAGGTTTAATTTGTTCCTTAACTTTTTTTTATTTTAATTTCGTCTCACATATTTTTAATTTATTTTAATATTATCCTTAGACTAGCCATTAATATGCTTGTGAATATTGCAATGCAAAGAGAATGGAAAAGGAGAAGAGAGAATTTTTACAATGGCCAGGGTTGCAAATACATGATATTACAAGAGAAAATGGTAAATATATATAAATAAGATTAAAAGACTAAACTACCCTTAAGTGTAATAAATATTATTTACTAACATCCCCCCTCAAACTCACGATGTATCAGTAGAAATCATCGAGGGTTTGCTAGTCAAGAAATGAAAACGTTGAGTGGAATGCGATTTTGTGAACAAGTCAGCAATTTGCATGGAGGATGAGACATAGGGTAAAGCAATGGTGCCATGTCCAAAGTGATGTCGAGTAAAATGGCAATCAATCTCAATATGATTGGTGCGTTCATGGAAAACTGAATTGCGGGCAATTTGTATAGCACTCATGTTATCACAGTACATAGGAGTTGGGCCAGAGAAAGAGACACTCATATCGGCAAGTAACCAGCGTAACCAAACTATTTCTACAGTGGTGGACGCCATGGCACGATATTCAGCTTCTGTAGAAAATCGAGAGACAATGTCTTGCTTCTTACTCTTCCAAGAAATGAGAGAATCTCCTAAAAAAATGCAAAACCCTATGGTTGACTTACGATCGGTGGAATCACCACCCCAATCAGCATCTGAGTAGGCACATAATTCTAAGGAAGAAGATGTAGGAAAGAGAAGACTCTGAAATTGAGTGCCTCTAAGATAACGAAGAATGCGAAAAACAGCTGCCCAATGAACTGAAGTAGGAGAAGTGACAAATTGACTAACAACATGCACTGCATAAGCAATATCAGGTCTAGTGATAGTAAGATATACCAGACTGCCAACAATTGTACGATACAGAGTAGCATCTGATAAGGGAACGCCATCAGAAGAGGTATACCGGGCATTAAGCTCCAGAGGAGTATCTGCTTTTCGAGTATCAGATAGACGAGCTTGTTCAAGGATGAGAGTGATGTACTTAGATTGGGAAAGAAGATAACCTCTAGGAGAGTAAGCCACTTCAATCCCCAAAAAATATCGAAGAGTGCCCAAATCTTTCATCTCAAACTGTCGAGCTAATTGCAATTTTAACTCTGCAATCCCATCAATATCATCCCTAGTAATAATCATGTCATCAACATATAAAGAGAGCAGGATATGACCATGGGAAGTACTTTTGAGAAACAAGGCGGAGTCATGTGAACTAGAATGAAAACCAAGAGATGCAATCACAATGGAAAACTTTTCAAACCAAGCTCGAGGAGCTTGTTTGAGGTCGTATAAAGCTTTCTTTAGTTTACAAACTTCACTAGGATTATGAGAGACACCTGGTGGAGGCACCATGTAAACTTCTTCTTGAAGATCACCATTTAAGAAGGTATTTTTAACATCCATTTGAGAGATATGCCACTGATGAACAGATGCAACTGGAATAAGAGTGCTGATGGTAGTCATTTTAGCAACAGGAGCAAATGTTTCTTCATAATCCATACCATATTGTTGAGAAAAACCTTTAGCAACTAAACGAGCTTTGTATCGTTCAATTGACCCATCAGACTTAGTTTTGATCTTATATACCCAACGAGAACCAATTGCACGTTTTCCCGGTGGAAGAGGAACAATGTCCCAAGTATCTGTCTTTTGCAAAGCAGAAAGTTCCTCTGCCATAGCTTGCTGCCAAAGAGGGTCAAGAACAGCCTCTTGATAGGAAGATGGCTCAAATAAATTGTGAATAGAGGTTAAAAAAGAAGCAAAAGAAGTAGAATAAGTAGAATAAACAAAATCTGGTAATTTAGTGGACTTACGATCACGTTGAGGGTAACGAGAAGGAGGATCCACAGTCACAGAGGGTTCTTGAGAAGCAGTAGGGAGAGGGGAAGTATCAACAAGAGGAACATCAAGATCAGCAGAACTACCAATGTCAACCCTGCAAAACTCAATATCAGAATTATTTAGATGATCTGTCACATGAGGAGGTGTGATATCTGTATCTGTGTGAAAAGGATCAATACGGGTGAGATCAGACTTTGTAAGACTCTGAGAATCAGAAGGAATGGAGTAAAATGGTATACGTTCAAGAAACACAACATGACGTGAGACATAAAGTTTTTGAGTAACAGGATCATAACAATGATATCCTTTCTGACCATCACCATATCTTAGAAAAACATAGATTGCTGAACGAGAAGACAATTTATTACGTTGTACACTAGGAAGAAGAACAAAACAAGTAGAACCAAAAACTCTTAAAGCTGAATAGTTAGGAGCATCACCACATAGTTTTTCAAAGGGAGACAAACCTGAAATAACAGATGATGGAATTCTGTTAATGACATAGACAGCAGTAAGAATAGCTTCCCCCCAAAATTCACTGGGAACTGATGCAAACAAAAGAAGGGAACGAGCAGTTTCAACAATATGACGATGTTTCCTTTCAGCAACGCCATTTTGCTGAGGAGTGTCAGTACAAGAAGTTTGATGAAAAGTTCCATCAAAGGCAAGTAATTCAGAAAATTTACTAGATGTATATTCACCCCCCAGATCACATCGAAAACACTTAATAACCGCATTATGTTGAGTTTTAACAAAAGCACGAAACATAAGATAAACACTAAAAAATTCAAAACGATTTTTCATAATATAAACCCAACAATAACGAGTATAGTGATCAATGAAAGAAACATAATATCTAGATCCACCTTTTGTAGGAAGAGGTGATGGACCCCAAACATCAGAATGAACCAAGTCAAAAGGTGCAACAGAAACAGAAGTACTTTTGGAAAAAGGTAAAGCAAAAAATTTAGCAAGTTTACAACCACAACAAGTAGAAATGTCATGAGTTTGCAACTCTCCTAAAGCTCTGGTAGAAGCTAAGTATTTCAAGCGGGAAGAAGATACATGTCCAAGACGAGAATGCCATAGGTAAAAATTAGAAGATGAGGAACCTAAACTAAATGATGACAGGTCAACACTGGAAGCTGCAATATCTGAAACTTTGAGCTCATCCAGAATATAAAGTCCCCCCTGCCTACGACCGGTCCCAATGAGCCTCCTGGATTGTGGATCCTGTACATAACAAGAAGTGGAAGAAAAGAAAACCGAGAAGCCAGAATCACACAACTGACTAACAGAAACAAGGTTCAACGTAAGGTTAGGAATGTAGTAAACATTTGAAAGAGATAAAGAAGATGTGCAAATAGACCCAGTGCCCACTAAAGGCATAGGAGTGCCATCAGCAGTCATAACAGATATAGATGACGTGGGATGTAAAGATGCAAAGGATTGAAGATCAGATGACATATGATGAGAGGCTCCAGAGTCAAGAATCCATATGGATGAAGATATACCTGATGAGCTAGAGGAAGGCAAACCTATATTTGAGGAGGCAGACATAGCTTGTGGTTGAATAACAAGAAACTTCTGAAATTGCTCAGTAAGGGTAGCTATTGTAAGACCAAAAGAATGTGTATGTCCAATACCAAGAGAATCTGTAAGAGGAACAACTGCTGCAACATTTGAAGTTGAAGGTTTGAAGTCTCGTTGTTGCAAATGATTATGTTGTTGTGTATGGTGCAATTTGTTCAATAATTTCGGGCATTGAGCTTTCCAATGGCCCTTTTGCTTACAAAAACTACATTCGTTATAACCAACCTTTTCATGGAATTTGTTTTTGTTAGGAGGAACTGCAAATACAGATGTGTGAGGAATAGGAAGAATTCCTTTCTCTATAGTCCCTTTATCAGATTGAGATTTAAGACGAATCTCTTCAGCTAACAACTCATTAACCATTGAATCAACCATTGGAAGAGGATTACGGTGCAATATTGTTCCACGAAGCCCTTCAAAATCATCCTGAAGAGCCATCAAAAATTGAACCAGACGTTGTTCTTCTCTACGAGCAATGTATGGTGCAAAAGCTCGTAATTCAACAAATTCAGTAAGAGCTAGTTGATCCCAAAGATTAGTCATAGCAGAATAAAATTCTTGTATGCTCATGTTGTTCTGTTTAAGAGCACGAATATCAATCTCTAATTGATATTGCTTTGCAAAATTTGACTGCATATACAACCTTTCCAAATGATCCCAGACCTCTTTAGCTGTTTCATATTTTGCTAGTTGTACTCCTATTGATTGCAAAACAGAGTTATTGATCCAAGTAATTATCTTCGAATTGTTTGCATCCCAAATTTCCATCTGTTCAATATATTTTGCATCATTTTTATCTTTCAACTTAACAAAGGTTCCAGAAACATAACCTCACATTCTCTTACCTTTTAAAAAAATTTTCAACACATAACTCCAATATGAATAATTATGTCCATTCAATTGCACACTAATAGATTGAAGATAATCATCTTTTTCACTAGCCATTGCTATTGTTATTAGACCAAGAATTTAATTATCTGACAAAATGTACACTGAATGAATAGTAAATGTACTGGAATAGTGTAACGATTCTGATAAATAGTAAATTCAGCAAATTTCAGACTGCTACAATAACGTTGACCGTTGACCGTTTGCTACAGTACTCGTGTCGCTACAGTACCGTGTTGCTACAGTACGCATTGCTATAGTAACCCAAATTTGCAGAATCGGAGAAGATGATGAACAGTAACTCCGGCAACCAGAACAGTACTCCAGCAATCGGAAACGCACCAGAACAATAAAAAACAATCTCTGACTTATCAGAAATGCAAAAAATAGTTTCTTTCTAACCAAAATCAATTAAATCGGGCTAGATCTGAGAAATTTTCTCGCAGCTACAGTAACAAAAAAAATCTGCAAACCAGATTTTTGCGAACAAGAACCCGATCTGAAATCTGCGAACTCGATGTAAAATCGATCTGAACTGCAAATGGGTTGCCGAAAAAAAATAAAAGGTAAAAATAACGTACCAAATTTGATTGCTCCAACCCGGATCTGTGATTTGTTGAAAGATCTGCAAAGCTGTGGATAGATCAAGAATTGCGCTTTGATACCATGTGAATATTGCAATGCAAAGAGAATGGAGAAGGAGAAAAGAGAATTCTTAGAATGGCTAGGGTTGCAAATACATGATATTACAAGAGAAAATGGTAAATATATACAAATAAAATTAAAAGACTAAACTACCCTTAAGTTTAATAAATATTATTTACTAACAATGCTAATGTGGAAGTACACATTATTGTCAACACGTCACACTTGGCAACTACGTAAGGTACATGGTAAAATAAGTTTTTTTCTAAAATTTTCATTTTCTTTCCCTTCTCTCTCCGTCAATCTCTCTCTCTCTCTCTCTCCAAAAAAGTTAAGAGGTGTGGGCGTTGGAGGTGAAGATGAGAAGTTGGGGTTTTCATCTATCGTCTCACAAATGCATTGCTCTTGGATTTGAATGGAGGTGGCAGAAGACGTAAACCCATCTCAAAGAAATCGACTAGTCCATTCAAGAAATAGAAAAAATGAATCTTTTCTCTCTTGTTGCAGAGTTTTTCTCCCAAAGAAGAAGACAAGAAGACCAAAATATCCACCAATTCCAAGAATGCAGACCTTAAGCCTCAAGTTCGAAACTCAACATAATAAGTACCTGTAAACGCACATACGCACTCTTCAATCTCACTACCTCCCTCTCACACTCACGCTCACACACACACACACACAGAGTCAAAGAAAGAGCGAGAAAGAGACTGCGTTAGTATTTAACAACAAATCTGTAATTTCATCAGGTATTTGACCCGGAAGACGGCAGTGTGTGACACGTTAACAATAATGTGTCCTTTCGTTAATATTTTTTGTTATTGTATTTACAGTGTTGACCGTAAGCATAAAATTCAAATAAATAAATAAAAGCGTCAAACAAAATTGATACAAAAAATATTAACAACAAAATTAAAATTCAAAATAAATATTAAAAATGAAAAAAAGATATTTTTATTTATATATAATATATATTTTTTTTCAATAGCAAAGAAAATTTATATATATATATATATATAAGCGTGCAAGAGGCACATAACATGAAAAGTAAAGTGCCAAGAGGAGGTAAGATACATATTTAAGAAAAAAAAAATTATACTTAAGTCTGAGGAATGTATCAAATGAATTTTTGAGTACATATATACCACCATTATAAGGCTCATTCGAAACTAAATTTTATTAATGTTCAGACTCAAATTTGAGGTCAATATATTTTGAATAAAAAACATATAAACATTAAAGTTTCGTTGATTCAATTACACCCATAAGCACGACAGAATTATTATATTAAAAAAATTACCGAATTATTCTTCTATCTTACATATTTCAACATCAAAACTGAATTTCCAATCAAGCTTTGTTGTTTTCTTGAGTTGTCTCAGCATCGCCCAGCGGCGGTGAAATCTATGTCCCTTCTTTTTCAAATAAATGTAAATATCATATTTTAACCTGGAACTATAAAAACTGAAAGTATTTTCCTTAACCATCACTCTTACAAGATTTTAGTCCATTTTCTTGTTCGCGTCCATAATGGAGATACCACCTTACACTGTCATTTGCTGTTTCTAAGCATAAATGTATGTCACGCGACAAATGATGAAGTTTAAAATGGAATTCCCATTATGAGCTTCTTTGCAAAATGAACAAGTTTCAGATCCAAAGGGCAATGGTTGAAGTAAATTAACAAAAAAAAAAAAAATACAACAAAACAAAACAAAACTTATATATAATTCTTATTTCTATGCTATCATATCCTTCAATCAGAATAGTATAATATTTAAAAAATTATTATACAAATTTCTTTACAAAGATTAAATTTTTTAAAAAAACTTTTTACACATTATATTTAATGGAGAACCTGATAGTAAAATTACAAAAAAAAAAAAAAACTACGCAAGTCCAATCCATAGTTGAAAAGAGATTGGGCACCCTAAGCATCTTGTCCTGCATTGGATGCTATAGGCGATGTGTATGTCTAAACAGAGTTGGAAGGAGTTCCGCCTCGGGCGTCTGACTGTACCCTGAGAGATTCTTATTGTCTAGGTGGAGAATACACCGGGCTAACCGAAATGAGTATTTTCAAAAGTGAGAAAGGAAGGGTGAATACAAATGACTGAAAATTTAAAGTTAACCAACGAGAAATTACCATATGTTCATATCAATTTTCCCATAGAGAAATTAATTTCACTTCCCATCTAAGGCTCTTATCTAATTAATACATAAACAGATAATCCCAAAGATTTCTACAAATAAAACCACAGGTTAATATTTTGGACATCAAATTGAATACATATAAGCAAGAACATTGATGGACGACTATATAGGCTAAATGAAGGCTGGACCATTTACGCATAATCAAAGGATTACCTAAAATATCAATGACATCATTCAATGCTCTGTTTTAACCCTCACATCTCCGTTAGGTAATACACTTTGTGCCTGACGTTTCAAATCCTGCACAAAAGCAACAAGATTCAGTTTCAGTTGTATGTTTACATGTAACTACAAACAAATATTAATTGGTATTGTGATTCTACTAATTTTATATTTAGGTATAGTTTAGTAGCAAGTTTTCAATTTCTACAACCTTATTGCCTTCATTGTTGCCCATTCCAATTTGTGCATAGAATTGATCAGGCATCATCTTTGTATATGCACTTTCTTTTTTAATATAAATAGGCTTCAATGCATGTTAGTTGCTTTAGTTTTATGACACTTTCAATTTCATCTTTTTAGTTCAAAAGAAAGCAGCCCCCTCCACCTAGCACCAAACTCGACAATTTGCTAATTTCAAAGCCAAATCTGAGTGTAAGTCAATGGTAGCAAATAAATAACATCTAAATGAACAAATTGTTAAGTATGACGTTAAAATTTGAAGGAATAATGTGAAAGGAAAAAATTCGATCATTCTAAAAATTAGAAGGGCAACAATTTTTTTTTAAACCAAGGAATCAACTTAAATTTAATGCAAAAGGAGCCAGAAGTATACTTAAGCCTAAAAAATAGATAAAATCATTAATCGGTGTGAAGAATGCTATGTTAAATCTATTAAAAGAATAAATAAAAAATAATTAAACACTATGATAGAGCCCAGTAGAAATGACAAGCCAAATTACTGAACAATACTGATTGTTATTGAAAATAAGGAAATCACCTCTTCCAGTGGAGAAGGGGTGAAGTTACAGAACTCACAACAGCAAGCAACTCACGCACAGTAAAACAAAACAGAATTAAAAGCAGCACACACTGAAATCACAAGAACACTCAAAAGAACTCCATTGGACATCTAGCTCACTCCCTAAGCCCGTCCAAATCCTTCCCTGCCTCTTCCTCTCTCCTCCAGCCAATATCACCTCCCTCCACTACATTGTCAGAGACAACTGAGCAAAGTTAGTTACATCACTTCACTCTCCTTCCCCTCCACTTCCTTATTTTCCAAATCAGCCCTGGTTACTATGCCTTTAGGCCCATTTCTTCTTTAACATTACTCTCCCCCATAAAATGCACCTTGTTCTCAAGGTGAAAATCTGGAAACTAATTTTTGATGGTGTCAAAGGATTCCCACATGCTCTCGAATTCAGGTAAACTCTTCCTCCATTTAATCAAAACCTCCCTAGTCCCATCAGTAATTGATCTAATCTGTTTTACAGGTTCAGGTTCAACTACTAACTCCAAATCCTCTGTCAGGACTGAAGGTAAAGGTTGGGGCTGTACCTCAGTTTGAAGAGATTTTTTAAGTTCAGAGACATGAAATACCGGATGGATGCGGGCTGTATCCGGAAGTTTCAGCCTGTAAGCTACTTAACCAATTTTTTTTGTCACCTCAAAAGGACCATAGTAACGAGCACTAAATTTCTCATTCACTATTTAAGCAAGTGATTTCAACCTATAAGGTCTAAGTTTGAGATAAACAAATTCCCCCTTCTCAAAGGAAATGTCCCTTCTTGATTTATCAGCATACCTTTTTATAGTCTCCTATACCTTGGACAAATGCCCCTTAAGTTCCTCCATCACGGCATTCCTATTCTGAATCTGCCATTCACTTCTTCCACTGTTGATGCCACATCCTCAAGCTTAAAAAGAGTGGGAAGACCCTTACCATACAAAGCGTTAAATCGTGACATCCCAATTGACTGATTAAAATTGGTATCAAACCAATATTCAGCCCACGCAAGCCAGTGTGACCACTTTCTGGGTTTGTCTGAAGTAATACACTAAAGATGAGTCTCTAGGCTTCTATTTACCACTTCTGTTTGCCCATCTAATTGTGCATGATAGGCAGAACTACAGGCAATAGTTCCCAACATCTTAAACAATTCTTGCCAAAAATTACTCAAACAATCTGTCTCTATAAGAGACAACAGACCTTAGTATTCCATGCAACTTGACCACCTCTTTAACAAAATCTGATGCAACATCACTAGCACTGTAAGGGTGTGAAAGAGGGACAAAGTGAGCATTTTCGTCAACCGATCTACCACAATGAATATAGTCTCAAACCTATCCAGTGATGAAATCAAGGTTGACATCCTCCCAAACCTGTTTCGGAATTGGCAACGGTTGTAAAAACCCGGCCGGGCTCCTTGCTTCATATTTTTTTTGCTGACAAGTGGCACATCTAGCCACATAATCCTGAATCTACTTCATTCCCTCCCAAAACAGTACTGTAGATATCCTTTTATAAATTCTCAAGTATCCTGAATGGCCACCCATTGGTGTGTTATGGAATTCTGCAATCATTGGAGTAATTCTTGGGGAATCTTTTGATAAAACCAATCTGCCATGGTATAGAAGACACCCATCCCTCAAAGTTTAACCCTCTGGTGGATTGGAATTGGTGATGAGCTGCTGCAATATTAAAGATAATTTCTCATCTTTTTTAATTTCTTCTTCCCATTGAAGAATGTCCTCATATTGATGTACTCTAAAAGCTTTGTATTCTAATTCCTCTCTTCTAGAAAGTGCAGCGCAACCCAACTTTATTCTCCTTGTCTGGCTTATATTGTATCTCAAAAGAATAACCAAGCAATTTTGATACCCATTTTTGCTGTTCATTCCCCAACTCACACTGTTCTAACAAATATTTTAGGGCCCTTTGGTCAGTTTTAATAATGAATGATGGCCTAATTAATAATGTCGCCATTTCTTCACCACTAACACAATGGCCATGAGTTCCCTTTCATAGACCGATTTTAATTGATGTCTAACAGCCAATGCTTGGCTGTAATAGGCTATAGGTCTCTTGTTCTACATTAGTACAGCCCTTACACTCACACCCGATGCATCCATCTCAAGCTCAAAGGGTTGTGTAAAATCCAGCATGGCTAAAGCTGGAAGTGTCGTCATAGCTCTCTTCAACTTCTCCAATGCATCTTGAGCCTCAAGTCCCCATTTAAATGCAGCTTTCTTGAGTAAAGCTGTCAACAGGCCTACAATACACAAACCTTATGTAGTACCCGATCAACCCCAAAAATCCTCTCAAAGCCTTCAAATCTTTGGGAACAGGCCATTCCACCATGGTCTTAGTTTTAGATGAATCTGCCTTCACCCCTTTAGCTGAGACAGTATGCCCTAAGTACTCCAACTGAGTTTTAACAAATACACATTTCTTCGTATTGATGACCAAATTGTGTTCTTGCAAAATCCTCATAGTCTCCTTTAAATGCTCAATATAGGACTTGTAGTCAGCACTATATACCAATATATCATCAAAAAACACTAAAATAAATTTCCTTAGTTGTTGCTTAAATATGTCATTCATCAAAAATTGAAAGGTAGCAGGTGCATTTGTAAGTCCGAAAGACATTACCATGAACTTGTAATGTCCCTGGTGTGTTCAGAAAGCTATCTTCATTTCATCCCCTTCTTTAATCCATATCTAGTGATACCCAAATTTCAAATCAAGCTTGGAGAACACCAATGCACCCTTGAGCTCATCTAATAACTCATCTATTACCTGAATAGGAAATTTATCGGGGATCATTATTTTATTCTACGCCCGATAATCAACACAACCTCCAACTTCCATCCTTCTTCTTCACCAACAAAACTAGATCAAGCCTGCTGCCAACATCTCATTCACTAAACTCAATTTATGTTTTTTTGTGAGTGCGGATACCGGTATGGTCTGACATTTGGAGGTTGTTCTCCTTGCTTAATCTCAATGGCATATCCCTTACCCTTCTGGAAGGTAATCCGTGAATAGGATTATGTACTACAGGAAATTGGTCCAACACTTCCTATACCTCCTAGGGCAATTTTTCTTCCATTGGTGCTACTGACATCTGTACAAACTCCAACAGATAGCCCTGTCCTCCTTTCCTTAGGTTTATCATCATGGATTTTAAAGAAAGCAAAGTTTTCACCAGAGATGGGTCCCCTTTAATTCTCCTTTTCCTCATTCCCAATCTTAAATTTCATGGTCAATTCATCCCAATTTACCTTGACCTCACCCAAGGATTAAAACCATTCTACTCGAAGTACCGTGTTTGCATCTCCCATATCAAAACCACTATCAATCAAGATTCGTATTTCTTCTCCTTTAAGTTTCCCTTTCAGCTTCATCGTATAGTTTCTTGTGAGACCCACCACCGAATTCATGGACAGCTCGAGGACAGGGGTGTCTTCTTCCTTCTCGAGTACGCCTTCTAATTCCTCTTCGTCCTCTGTCACATGGTTGCAAGATCATCACCTGTAATTGGCAATTCTTGCACTTATGTGTTGGAGCCCAATTCTCGTTGCACCTATAGCACAAACCCAGGCTTCTCTTCTTCACAACTTCTGCGTTAGTGAACCTTCGGACTTGGGTGTTGGAGCTTTTGTTACTGGACGAAGAAACAAAGCTGGAGTGCTTTGTTTTTCCACTGTCAGGGGCTTCGAATCTGTCACCTTAGTCAAAGCCGGGTTGTAGATAGTGGTACGAGGCGGGTTTGACCCACCCGAAATCCTTATCCAGCCAGCATTGGGTTTCACCACATTCCACTTCGTGGCTACCGTTGTCTTCAAGCGTTTGAACAAAAAATCCTCTATTTTATTTCAACAATGATAGCGTTTGGACAAAAAATCCTCTATTTTTTTCAACAATGATATTTAAAAATCCTCTCTATTTTTTTCAACAATGATATTTCTCTCTTCTACATTGTGGGCCAAGTCCATCATCTCCTGCAAGGACCCAAACTTCATGATTCTTAGTTCAACCCTTATGTCTTCTTTCAATCCGTTCCCAAAGGCCCCCTTTAACATATCATCTGATGCCTCACTCAAGGGAGCTGACATTGTCTCAAATTTTTCTCTATATTTGACCACTGATCCCAAATGTCTCAACACCATCAATATCTCATAGGCATTGCCGACCTAGGAATGTTGAAACGGATTGAGTACCTAGTGTTTGAATTCAGCCCATCTTTTCACTTGATTACACACTTCCAACACTGGTACCAATTTAGCACCTTATCTTCCAAACACACTACAGTCGCTTCAAGCTTCTCACTGTCATCATTGGCGTTCACAGCGAAGTATCTCTCTAATTTAAATAACCAACCTATTCGATTTTCTCCAGCAAAGAGGGGAATCTCAAGTTTCCTAAACCGTGAAGGATCTTTCTCCATGTTCCGAAGCCGACTAGTGGCTCCAGTGTCTCCTACCGCCATTTCGCTGTTAGCACCCTGATTGCCAACCTACTGGTTCTTTCCCCTTTCTTCAAGCCGGATAAGCAACTCCATCTCTATCATCCATAACTTCATCATCTCTAAATCTTTTTCCACACTCTCTACTCTGCCCTCCATTCTGGTATTCACCATAACCCACCCCGATCTTGCTCTGATACCAATTTGGTAAAGTCCAGTAGAAATGACAAGCCAAATTACTGAATAATACTGATTCTTATTAAAAATAAGAAAATCACCTCTTCCAGTGGAGAAGGGATGAAGTTACAGAACTCACAACAGCAAGCGACTCACACAACAAAACAAAACAGAATTAAAATGCACCACACACTGAAATGACAAGAACACTCAAAAGAACTCCATTGCTAGACATTCGAGAGGTCTGGCTCTCTCCCTAAGCCAGTCCAAATCCTTCCCTGCCTCTTCGTCTCTCCTCCAGCCAATATTACCTCCCTCCACTACACTGTTAGAGCCAATTCAGCAAAGTTAGATACACTACTTCTCTCTCCTTCCCCTCCACTTCCTTATTTTCAAAATCAGCCCCGATTCTTTTGCCTTTGGCCCATTTCTTCTTTTGTATTACTTAAGGGCCACAAGCCCAACACACTAGTAAGCGTGCTACATCACTAATTTAATTATGGGATAACAATAAAATATGTTAGGAGAAACAAAATAGTAAGTTCAAGGCATCAAGACAAAGGCATCATTGAGCCCTAGGCCAATGTAAGGTACTAAAATTGGACAGGAGAAGAAAATCGACATATAGACAAGAAAAGTTAACTTTGAATTACTGTAAAAACTTATTACATATAGTAAGCAAGATATTCATATGAAACTATAAATGCTCAAAGAAACATTCAATTGTATATCACAAAATTAAAGTTTGCAACCAGAGAAGATGAGACAGCTCCAAAATAGAACTCTTTACAAAAACTTTTGTTTTTTTGGGGTTGGGGGGGGGGGGGGGGGGAGGGAACAAAACCCCTGGAGTTCACCATCATGGAATCAACAATTCTATCATTGTCATCCGTTCTATACTTCTCCATAGTTATTACCCTAGTGGTAAATAGCTGAAGCAATATTTTTTTTTTGATAGAAAAAGAAATTTTATTAATGAGAAGAGAAAGAAACAAAGGCAAAAGAAAAAAAAATACATCAGAAGGAGGACAAGGGATCCTCCTAAGATAGAACTAAAAGGATAGAAAAACTAAAACCAAAAGACGTCCCATAAGGCCCCTAAAAAAAAGAATTTAGTACAACGCCCTCCAGTCCTTATAAACATCAGAAAGAGGCACCCCCTTGAAAGACCCATTGGCCGAAACCGACAAAGATGCCATATAACGAATGCGGTCCCATAACAAATGAGGAGGTAGACCCTGATCATTCAATATTCTGGCGTTTCTTTCCATCCAAATGCACCAGACAGTTGCGAACAAAGCTGTTTTCCAAAGAATTTTATTCTCCTTCCTAGAACCGAAACCAGTAAAATTGGTCGCAAGGAATGCGGCAAGGTCAGTTGGGCAAACCCAATTCTCATCAAAAAGACCAAAAAGCCTGTTCCAAATGCTCCAAGCCACATCACAATGAAGGAACAAATGATTGTTTGTCTTTGAATGTCTCAAGCACATCACGCAAACATTAGGAGATAAAGCCATAAGAGGCCGTCTGATTTGCCACAGATCATTTGTATTAATTCTATTGAGCACTGCAGAGCACAAAAAAACCTTTACCTTTAAAGGCGCCTTAACTTTCCAATAAGACCTTTGAAAATGCGAAGAAACAACAGGGTTACAGACGAGATAATTAAGAAAGGAGGCACAAGTGTACGAACCTGAGGAATCCAACTTCCAAATTCTTTTATCAGGATGAGAGGAAAGGCGAATAGGATCCAAAATATCAAGCATCAAGGAAAGATCAGGCAATAGTCTATCGTTTACATTTCTGGCGAAATGGAGATTCCAACCAGGTTGGTCCCCTTGCAAACAAAAGAAATCAGCAATAGGGGCATCATGCAAAGAAGACAAAGAAAAGAGACGCAGGAATCTTTCTTTGAAGGGGGAAGGACCAATCCAGCAGTCCTCCCAAAAATGAAAACGGGAGCCATCACCAACGATGAAAGACAACGAAGGAAAAGAAAGATGGTATACATGGGAAATTGCTTTCCAAGGACTTGCATGCGTAACGACACCTCCCAAATCAGCGTCCCAACCATTCCGATGAAGCCCATACTTTGCTTTAATCACCTTATGCCATAAGGAATTAGGCTCTAAAGAGAATCTCCATAGCCATTTAGCCAAAAGAGATGTATTTTTAGACACCAGATTGCCAAGACCCAAGCCCCTGTCTTCCTTAGATTTGCAACACACCTCCCAACTAACCAAGTGGTCCTTCTTCTTGTCCCCTCCATCAGACCAAAGAAAATTCCTCATAATTCTCTCAATCCTTCTAGCCACTCCAACCGGAATTTTGAACAGGGACAAAAAATACAAGGGCATACTAGATAAGGATGCTTGAATTAATGTCAATCTTCCCCCTAAGGAAAAGTAGGAGCCTTTCCAACTATCAAGCTTGCGGGAAATTCTTTGGATAACAGGATCCCAAAAGGAAGCTGCGCGCGGGTTACCTCCTAGAGGAACACCTAGATAGGTAAGAGGCCAATTGAGAACCTCGCAACCCACTATCTCGGCCAACTATCCAAGAGAGTCATCTTGAATATTAATGCCAGCTAAGCCACACTTGCCCAAGTTAACGCGAAGACCCGAAATCAGTTCAAAGATTTGAACCAGCGATAGAACTCTAAGAAAATTTTCCTTATCCTTGGGCAAGAAAAGAATTGTGTCATCAGTGAATTACAGGTGAGTTACTTCGCAACCATTTCCTTTTACCGAAAGGCCTCTAATAATCCCTCTATCAGAACCCCGCTTCAACATACGGCTAAGGACATCGGCCACCAGAGTAAAGAGAAAAGGGGATAGCGGGTCACCTTGTCTAATCCCACGTTGCCCCTTGAACCAAGCTTTAGGCTGGCCATTAATAATAACCGAAAAAGCCACTGAAGAAATGCAACCATTCATCCAACGCCTCCATCTATCACCGAAACCATTGTGACGGAAAATCAGGTCCAAGAAATTCCAATTGACCGTGTCGTAGGCCTTCTCAAAGTCTAGTTTAAACACTAGTCCCTGTTGCTTTTTATGTCGAACATCGTCAACTAACTCGTTAGCAATAAGGCTAGCATCAAGAACCTGTCGATCAGCAATGAATGCACTTTGGTTCTCTGATATGGAATTCCCAACAACCACACTCAATCTCTCGGAGAACACCTTGGCAATGATCTTGTAAACACTAGTAACCAAGCTAATAGGCCTGAAATCCCTCACCTTAATGGACCTGTCTTTCTTGGGAATAAGGGCGATGAAGGTAGAGTTCATATTGGTCGGAATACGGTATGAAAGAATTCTCCAAAAACTTTCATCAAATCTTCCTTCCCTATTGCCCAACAGGCTTGGAAAAAAGCCATGTTGAACCCGTCAAGCCCAGGAGATTTGTCTATATCCATCTTCCAAATGGCATTTCTAACTTCCTCCTCCTCAAAAGGTCTTTCAATCCAAATACCCTGATCATTGTCAATGGGAGACCAATCCAAACCGTCAATCATCGGCCTCATGAACCCATTTAATTCTACTCTTTTGGCGCCAGCTTATATCTTCTTTTTTGCAAATGTCATCCAAAGCATTCTTAAGAGTCACTTTACACACGACAAGACTCACCTCAAGCCCACCCTGGCTCTCTAATTTGTCAAGAGCATCGATCTCCTTGACAATATCTTTCTTCTGCATTCTAATGTCCCCAAAAACATCTAAGTTCCAAATCTTCAGCTTCTCCTTCACAAATTTTAGCTTCTTCATGAACTTAAAGCCCTCCCAACCAGGTATCGTGCTTTCTGACCACCACTTCTCCACATTGCTTAGAAAAGACCGATGGTGAAGCCACATATTTTCAAATCTGAAAGGGGTAGGACCCCATTTAACTCTGCCGGTCTCAAGGATGATGGGAAAATGGTCAGAAACCAAGTGGGAGCCCACTTCCTGAATAGGGTTAGGAAAAAAATCCTCCCATTCAGGGGTGATCAAGAACTTGTCGAGATGAGAAGAAACAATTGGACCCCTGTTGACTGACCAAGTAAATTGTGCATTGGAGAGAGGGAGGTCCCTAAGCCCGCAGTCCCTGATAAAAGAGTCAAAACCTCTCATGCTAGCATTGATTCTAGATCCTCCTAGCTTCTCATTAGGGAAACGCACAACATTAAAGTCGCCACCAACACACCAATGAGGGTTACAGAAACCGTGAACATACGATAGCTCCTCCCAAAAATCGCCCCTCAACCTAGGGTTCGTTGGGCCGTAGACGTTGGTGTACCACCAACACCCTTTGTCCTTAAAATTAAGTAACACCAAGAGAGAAGAAGCACCCTCAAGCACTTCCACTTTGGAAGCGACCCGAGTGTCCCAAATAATTAATAGGCCGCCTGAAGCACCAATGGAAGGCAAAAACACCCAATCCTTGAATCTGTGATCCCGTATGCTTCGCACTAGAAATCTATCCACCTTCCCAAGTTTAGTTTCCTGAATCAACCCAATGTCTGGATCTACCCGTCTGAAAACCTCTTTCACCTTTTTTCTTTTGTGTGGATTACCAAGGCCATTCACATTCCAACTTAGGATCTTCATAAAGAAATTGACTTGCCCTTCCCTCTCATGGGTTTCCCATAATTAATCGAGGAAGCCAACCTTTTTATCTCGCTTTCGACCTTTTTCTTCTTCCTTTGGTAAGTCCTCGGTGATAAAAACACCTTAACCTCGTTTCCAGATTTGTCTCTTAGCTTAAAGTTAAGGGATTCTAACAAGGCTTGTGGGTCTTGATTGTCCTTTTCACCCCCCAATCGATGTTGGAAAATGGAAGGACCCCCTTTGTCATTGCCCTCCCCAATGGCGGTAGAAGATTTATTTGGGACGAGAGAGTGATTAGTGCCCTCTTGAGCGATGTCGTTATGCATGCAATTCCCTGCAAAACCAAACCAAGACACACCAAGAGCATTAAGAATAGTGTTAGAGTTGTCTAAATGGGAAGAAACAAAATTATCTATTTGGGGATGAAATGAAGAGAGTAGAGGCGCTTCCGGAACATTGGCAGTGCTCAAAAGATTGATACAATTCTGTGACAATTCAGGGTCCCCTTTAGAGGCTTCATCAACCTCATTTTGCAAAAAAAGCCTGTGAACATCTTCCAAACCATCATCATTATCCCCTGTATGATTATCCAAAGCAGTGAATTGTTGCTCCATTTGTTGGATGAGAAGACCTTCATCACTGTCAAAATCAGACAACGAGCAATCTTCATCAAAGGTATTCTCCTCTTCCCCACAAGAGATAACTTCTGTTTCAGTATAGCCATTGGAGGCTTCGGTGGGAGCACCCAACGTGCCAAAAGATGCTGTCTAGATAGTGGGCCATTTTCCATCTACTATGCGAGTAGAATGTTGGCTGCTGGATTTTGCTGGCGTGTTCCGGTCAGTTTCAGTGTGGACATCAGTGTTGATTGGGTTGGCAAAGGCTTCCCGAGTCTTCCTCCACCGCTGGCCCGAAGTCGACTCTAACGCTCCTCTCTGAGAGTGACGCGAGGAAGCGAAAAGAGAAGGTGGCCAGACGTTAAGGAGCTCCGGCGGTGTCTCCGGCACTCCTTGCTCACCATCGGCTGGTTCTGTGGAAGTCTTGCACCTCCAGGTGTGCCCGATCCTGGTTTACTTGGGTCGAGTGATGACCCACATTCTCCTGAACTGGGTTTTGGCCCTTATTGTCCCTCCAATTTTTCGAAACCCATCTGGCAGTTAGTGGGCCAAAGCGTTTGGCCTGATGGTTTCTCACCTTGTTTGTGTAGGGCATGGGCCTTTGAGAAAAAAATTTTATCTTCCTACTATTTGGGCCTTTGTCCACAGAGGGTACTCGCACAAAAGCCCAGTACACCCTTCTCTTTCCTTCAGGTTCCACCAACACTCTAAGGGTCTTCGAAAAAGCAAAACCAGGGGCTCTTTTATTGAGGTCTTCCATTTTGTTGATACCCATCACATCTGCCGCTGCTTCTTTGCCCTTTTTGTGAATGCCACGTTGACCGAGGTCACCAAAGTCAGATAAACCTCCCTTTGTGGACCTGTTGACCCAACTGCTGCCAGCACTATTATCCAAATTTTTGGGCATGTCAGAAACACTCCCCGAGGCATCTAGGAGTCCGCCCTCACCGATCTGAAGAGTTCTATTGTCATTCACCACCTTCTTGTTCTTGAGAACATCAGCAAAGGTTCTACTGGCATCCACAACAGAGCATGAAAGTAGAGATAAACCTCCCTTTTTGATCTTCGAACATTCAGCCCCTTCAAAAGACACCAGAACATTCAATGCATGCCCAAAAGACTTCCATCCCCTTCCACCCATTCCTTTGGGGACAATAACAGAGACCCGTTTTCCTCCAGGTAGATTAACCGTGATAACCAGAAATTCTCCCTTACAATTCTTCCCTTTCTCTGTTGAGTAGAAATTACCCTTCTCTCGACAGCTTTTCGGCTCAGTCCCCTTCCACTCGCCAACTTCCAAAGAGTGGAAAATAGAAGAAAGCCACCTAGCAGAATCCCAACCCAAAAATATGGAGAACAAGAGACCTCTACCTTTTTCAGTAAGAGAAATTTTTGGGACTTCTCCTACTCGATTCTTAACCAGATCAAAGGTCTTTGCTTCAATAGCTAATCTATGAATCAGCATTTTGATAGGAACCAGAGCTAACTAACGCAAATCAGGTCAGTCTTAACTCTCAAACATTAACACATCAACTTTCAACACAAAAGCACAACAGTCTTCAGCAAGAAAAACAAACTCGAGAGACCACAAGAATAGAAAACTCAATAACCGGCAGTACTAAAAACCAATGACAACAACATCAAGAAACAACAAACATGGAATGATTAATAAACTCAATGCACAGAATTTAGCACTCTACTAGTGGGGTAGAGAGAAGGGAGAGCATTTTCTCTCACTATTTTTCTTTTTAATCTTAAACAATTCTTATCTCCTGAAGCAATATTTTTACTCCCAAGCTTGATGCAGCTAATGCCTAATTTACGATAATCAAGCTACCCTATATATTGCCTCCAATCTTATCATTTCATTAGGGAGAAAATTGTCTAGTGGTACTTTGAGTTATATCAACTCAAATGATCAGCTAACGGATATCCTTATCAAAACCCTAAGAGGTCCCTGCATTAATTATACTAGCAACAAGTTTGGTGCATATGATTTGTGTGCTCCATCTTGATTGTAGAATCAAGAGTTAATATAGGCAAGACAGTACATTCTTCAGTTCAACATTGTAGAGTTTTATCAACTCAAATGACCAGCTAGCAGATATTTTTATTAAATCCCTTAGAGGTCCCCACATTAATCATAATTGCAACAAGCTTGGTGCATATGATCTCCACCTTGGCAAGAGTTAATATAGGCTAGATAGTACATTCTTCAGTCCAACATTGTTTGTCATACATATTGTATAGTCTTTTCACTGTTAATAAATACAGCACCCTTTCCAAAGTATTCTCTCTTACTTTAGAATATTCAATTATCCGGTGAATTTCCTTGGCCGTTATTGCATCAGCATTTATTTTTTTATGACAAAGGACTCAAACTTTGACCCCTAACCCACAACATCCCAATCCCACATTACTTGAGCTACAAGCTTAGTGGTTATTGCATGAGTAATTTAATTGTTAGAATTAGGATATGTATGTATAAGGGCGATTAATAAAATCCAAGTTTACATAGGGACCAGCCCAGTTGGGCAAACTGGACGGGATGACTCACTAGTAACAACTTTCATGTCTAAACATTTTTCGTGGACCTGAATCTTGTTTCAAATTTCAAGCCCAATGGAATCAAATCCATTTTTTCTCTATGTTTTTTTTTTCTTTATGTTTGAATTAGATGACAACTCCAAAATTACTTATCAACTTCGGGGGAATCCATTTCCCCATGTTCACATGAATATTTGAATGAATCATGATTTAGGGTTTAGGTATTGTCATTTAGATTAGTCTTTAGTTTAGGTTACTTGCTCAAGGGGAATTAGAGTTGTCTGGGTTGCCTATTTAAAGGCAAACTGTCTTATAAACTACCAACGTCATCAATGAATGTAACAAGAATATTTTAAATGTTGAGATTTGTTCCTTAGTCCCCTGCCCTGATTCTACATCACTAAGAGACTACTTAACTCTCAAATCATAACTATTCTTATAAAGGATGCGCTATTTTTTTTATTTTAATTTGTTTTTTTCCAGTGAATATCACATTCAAAGAGGAGACATGAAGCAATCATATTTAGTAATACACACATACCCCCCCCCCCCCCAAAAAAAAAAAAAGAAAAGGTTGGGAGCTCATGGATGTAATTGAGCAGATCTATAATCTAAAGCTAAAGTGACGCAATATTTTGGACCAAAGTATATGTAGAAAAATCAACATTAGTAACAGATCACCAAACTAGATGAAACTACTCTGTTTCAGAAAATCCTTCACAATCATTGCCATTTGCCATCTCAGTTAAGTCTGAAGCATTGTGAGTAAGAATGAGGTATGTTATCGTTAATATTCAAATTTCTTGATAGACATACAGTTTACAACTTAAGTTCCAGAACATGTAAAGAGTTGTACACCCCACTCCCCAAAAAAAAAAATTAAAAAATAAAAAAAGTAATCTGACTGATCATCATAGAATGAATTTTCATTTTGGAAAATCTTTATAATCCCAACTAATGGGATTAATTTAATCTGAAATTGAAACAATATTAAACTAATCCATATACAGGGGAAATGCTTTATTCCTATAGAAAAAGAAGGTAATGTAATAGAATATCTAGATTGATGTACAATCTCAATTATTTGGTTCAAACAAGACATGCAAAAGCAAAACGTCAGTATAAATGTCCATCATGACTTGGTACATGACTATTATTGAACAATTCATTTTCAAGAGAATGTCTTATTCCTATGCATATGCAACATGACTAGATGAAGAAGAGGTGAGTACATGACATAGAAATCATACAACCACTGATGGCCTTTCTTCTTTATCTATCTGACAAAACAAAATTCCAAACTACTAAGTCAAAGTTCAATGAGTAAGTTACATGGCAATTTAGTTTGTATAAATAATTTCAATTAATCATGTCCACTTTCCCAATGACAATTCACCAAATTGAATCCAACGGCAACATATACTTCAAAGCTGCCACCCCCCCCCCCAAAAACCCCACCCAACCTTATTCAACTCAGTGTCATGGACTAATTAATTTTAAAGGTATACCATCAAACTTTGAAAATACATTAACAAAGTTAAAATCCCTTCTGAAAATACTGTTCTAAAATTAAAGAGGAAGGGACCAAAGAAATTTTACTTACAACAGCAGTAGCTGCACGACTCTCCCTGTAACCTTCAATCTCTTTAGGGAAGTTTTGCTCCAATTCTTCCAGGAGATGCTTGCGCAAATTCTGCCAGCGGAAATGTCAAGTTGGACTCAAGATATAAAATGAAAAACATTAAAATCTAAGATATTAAGAATTAGATTCAACCTTCAATGCATCAGTTTTTCCTTTGGTGATCTGATTTTTTGAAATGCAGTTGATTATTACATCCCTTGTAAATTCATCCGGATTCTTCCCATCATCAATTAAACTAGACCCAACAGTAAAGCAACAATCAAGTTTTAATGACAAAAAACATATATTAGAATGTAAAATAACCTATAGAAAAAAAAATTCAAAGGCAAAGGACTCACTTCACAACCTCCATAGGGACCTGAATGTTGCACTTCTCAGCCAATTTAACCATGTTGTCAAGCTCCAAAACAAGACCATTTCTTAAAATTAAAGTAAAATGTGATCAATATATTTCCAAAAATGGGAAAAAATGAAACAAGAAAAAATTGCATGAGAAGAAAAGGATGGGAGAGAAGTACATGCGTTGCAGGAGAGGCATCTGAAAGGCAGTATTATAGGTAGAAACAGTAAGGTAAAGCTGATGAATGAGACCCAAGGTTTTCTGAATGGAGTTGATAACTTGGTTCAGCTTCTGCATAGAATCATCAGCTGCTGATGCAGGAGATGACATGTCATTTGTTTGAGGGATCAACATCCCATTACCACCACTCCCACCATTTCCTCCTGCAGTTGCACTCTGTGACGTATCCATTCGTGTATTTCTATAAAATCTCTGAAAATATTTTGAAAATTATAAGTCCAAAAATAAATAAATAAAAAAATGATTATAAAAGTAAACTATGTTGATATTTACAATCAACATATATAAATAAGGACAACAGGAAGGCTTGCACATTTATGCACAATGCGCAAGCCCCCTTCTTTCTTATTTTTATACTAAAATGGATTAATTTGAATACCAAAAATAATCCTCAAAGAGGAAGACAACTCACAAAGATAATGGTAAGCGAGAACTAATACTCCCAGATTATGATAAACTCCCAAGTCCCAACCTCCAGATAAAAGATAATGGTAAGTGAGAACCAATACTCCCAGATTATGATAAACTCCCAAGTCCCAACCTCCAGATAAAAGATAAAAGGTAATTTTCAAACATCAACTTTAATCACACTTATTTTGTAACACATATCCTCTAATAGTTGATAAGTCTTCTACACCCCAACTCAAGCTGGAACTTACAAAACTTATGTTAGCCTCAAAGGTTTAAGTCTATGTTTTTAAGCAATTTTGATAATTTGCAAAGTACAAAAAATCATAACAATCCCCATCATAAATTTAAAAAAAACTTGAAACTATCCTACAATATCCTCACACCCAAGTAAATATGTGAATAATAGTAAATTGATCTTTAGATTAATACACTGGGCCAACTAAAAGCAAGAGATTCATTCATATTCCCGAGAAATGTTAACCAAATCCAAGTCAACCAAATACTTCTACATCTGTGGGAATAAATTGGGATACAATGGAATTCTCATATTCAATCTCTAGCTCGTGTTCCTTCTTCATCTCTTCTTATTATCATTTTATATGAATTTAATAGATTGCATAAAAAAAAATGACAGAAAAACCAAAGACAAACCTAATGTGAAATCGAAACTTCAACTATATATCACAGTGAAAACATGCATTAAGGCAGATACAAGTATATAAAAGTAGAACTTAGGAGTTCGGTATAATTTCAAAGTGTCTATGCAACAGGACAATGCGGGAATGATCTTTACAAGGGAAAAACAAGACCAACTAAAATGGTAGAGTTGTGTAAGTACTATGCCTATTCGATTGGATAATGGAACATTATTGACTTGTGACAAAGTAAAAGATTAAAAAATAATTCAGAAGTGAGTAAAAGAAAGTTGGCAAGGATAAATAGACCTCTATGAACTCAATATAAGGATTCAATGACCAATCTTATCTTAATTCCGGCAGAATACATGTAAAATCATTTACATGATATTATAATATTACGAATTAGCAAAACATATTCAGTAATTTTCAGATTACAACAAAATACGAATACATAGTATAAGTCCCGGAATCTAGATACTTATGTAAAATAAGCAACCTGCTGCTTACCAGAGGCAGCAAGTGCACTCAAGGCACTAGAGCCCCCTAAGAGGTGCTGAAGTAAGGCAATATATTAGAAAGAAAATAACAAAACTGAAAAATAAATATAAATAACTAAATTTTGCTATCACAATATACAATTATTTAATAAATTGACTGACTGCTCAAGTATAACTTTCTTATAATGTGGTAAATATTCAAAATAATGTATGTTAACAAGCCATAAAAAATTAAATTCACAACCAAAAATCTTTGGCATCCCTAACAACCATACAAGAAACATTACATGCAATTATATAATGTAGAATTTATTCTTTTAATTAACTACTATTATTTTTAGGATCTCATTCATCTGTTGCATGTTTCTATTGCTGGAAATTTTCATATTACAAAATTTATTAGATTTAATCATTTGAATTTAGAATATGCTAAATCAACTTATATTACCAATTCATTGCCCAGACCACCCTCTGTCAACAGCTGCATTCCCTTCCTGTTTCACTTTCTATTTGACCCATCTTGATGAATGACTCTAAAGATAACGAATCACTTCTAGTTTGAGTAAAATAAGATAAAATTCTAAACATATTACAGGTAAAATAGAAAAAAAAAAAAAAGGGAATGGATTCAGAAATCCATTATCAGAATTTTTTTATTCAACGTCACAAGAAGGAACTAATGCACCAAGATTTTAATACAGAAGAGGTGAGCACCTCAACAGCCTCAGATAGGGGCCAAAGGTGTGCAAATGGCTGAAGGGTCCTTGACCGAATCATCAAGAGTCGAGGATCCCTTATGGGGCCATGCCTCTTGAGGGATCCTTGCCTTGGGCCTTAGGCCTGCCTCACGGCACCATGAATTTCACTGACCAAAAGAAGTATTGAAAAGAAAATGACACTGCAGTGAAAACCACATGACACAAAATTCAGCTAAAGACTTCTCAATGGTCATCCTTTAAACTTGAGTTCCAGATTAATAAGTAAGGAAAACCATATGTCCCAATAGCTATTGATATAGGCTATATCACAGAATCCCAATAAAGAGCAACATGACCCAACATCAATAGTTTTGTGTCATTCAAGTGAAGTGATAGAACTAGTGATTGTAAGACAAAGCTGGAAAGAAAATAAATTTGCAAATAAAAAGTCCTCCTAAAGATTTATGCCAGTTGAATCTTCTATAAATTATTAGAGCATTTCAGAAACAGGATGACCTTTTTCTCACAAGAGTAACATAGAACAGCAGGTTGATTCTACGAACTTTTATACATGACAAAGTAATCCATTTGGCATGTCATTTCTTGAACAAAAGATTTTAACAGCATCTTGAGAAAATAAAAAATAAACAATCGAATCAGATTAGACAATATACTATGGTAGACCAAAAAAAGATGTCAGGAGATAGATCAAGAAAATCAACACAAGAATAGGCGTACACATAAGTTTGTCGCAATTAAATAGGGACTAACCTTCACAATCACAATAAGATGGCAGCACTGTACATTCAAAATCATCTGCCTAACTACATATAGTCCATTTAAACACGAAGATTAATAATTGTACCACAGGTCGGTTACCCTACTCTCCATGACCCAGAATCACACCAGAGAAATCTAATCCGAAATAGGCTCATCAGAATCTTTTAGTAAACTACAGTTCGGTAAGCCACCAACATCAATATACATCAAAAAGTATTTTTCCTGATTAAAGAGAACAGGAGCCTTATAAACAGGAAATACTTTGTGACAATAGATAATTACAGCCCACCTACCCAGACTATAATTATATTCTCACGAACCCCAAAAAATTGATGATAGAGAGAATTTGGAAGCATAGAGTAAACCTCCGTGTGTTCCTTATAGCAGGTTTTGATCCGAATTTCATTGCACATAATCAACCCCAACTAGTTAAGTTCTACGACGTCTAGTGCTTTTAACGGGAATTGATAAGGTCGATAAGGATGACTATTCATACTTACGCACCAAGCGATAATATAATCGGTACGCAAAGACCAGAAGAAAGCAAGGGAGAAGAATCATAGAAGAGCTCACCTTGGTGAGACGCCTCCGGAATCTGGGTGGGAGAGGAAATACCGAAATAGAGAAGAATAAAAAGGCCCTTTTTCAACTTAGCATCTTAAGACTTAAATAGATGTACCTTCCATCAGTGACTCAGGTCTTGAGCCGCGGGAGGTGTTCGGTCATAAATGAGTGATTATTTATTATTAGCAAAAATTTAAAAAAATCTCTAAATTTAAAAAATTATGTAATTTACCCCTTCAAAATTTTTTAATTTTATGTTGCATAATTTTTTATTTTTTATTTTTCATTTTTCATTTTTTATTTTTTTGTCCAAAAATATTAATGGTACTTATCTATGTGAGCTAAATAAAATCAAATTAATAAGAAACACATCTAATTTATCATTTTAAAGAGCATTCTTG
The DNA here is from genome assembly GCA_037074585.1 of Biancaea sappan. Lineage (NCBI taxonomy): Eukaryota > Viridiplantae > Streptophyta > Magnoliopsida > Fabales > Fabaceae > Biancaea > Biancaea sappan. The sequence goes on along the minus strand of CM073496.1, from coordinate 3,758,036 downwards.
TTACAAAATAGCATGAGAAGATAACTCAAAAAAAAAAAAGCTATTATTTTACCGCTTGAAAAGATAGGATAGAAGCATTTTTTTGTTGAGTTTTCTTCTTTAATCTTATATGGACTAGTGGTGTTGAAATCTTGGATAGAGGTGAACTATTTTGCACAAAATTAAATAGGAATAGCAATTTGAACTCTATAGCCTTACTTGACCTACCTTGTCTCAATTCAGGTTGTTTAATTAGGTAATGGGATAGATTTGAAGAAAAGTCGAATGTTTTTGTGTGTGTGTGTGTGTGTGAGAGAGAGAGAGAGAGAGAGAGAGAGAGAGAGAGAGAATAAAATACTTGTATAACACATTTCAAAAAAATTAATTATATAAGATATGGTGTCTTATAAAATTATAATGTTTTTAAATATAGCTTATATAACTTAAGATTAATAAAGGATGCTTCGTGTAAATTATTGAATGCAATTGAAGGCTATTAAGAGTTTTAATGAAGAAAATAAGTAAGACATAGTATTTCATAAAATTTAAGTGTTTTGGAATATAATACATAAAACTCAATTTAGTTTAATAAAGAATTATGAATATAAATTATTGAAAATTTAATAAAGAAGTATGCAAGTTTTAATTATTATTTTTTCAAAGAAGTCCTAGCACAGGTGAGGACATATAATTCACCATAAATTTGGGTTTAAAAAAAAAAACCTTGTAGGGCAACAACACAGGGATGAGCAGTGAAAATCCCACACAAATCCACTCCCTTTCCATCCTTAAATTGAAAGTTTATGAAAATTTTATTGCCAATTTTTGAAAGGCAAAGTTACAGTTTTTGTGCATAAACTTTCACCAAAATTTTATCTTCATCTTACATCTTTATAATTAGTTTTAATTTTATCTTTGATACTAAATCCACCAAAATTGTAAATAACAAATGCTTATGTTGTCAATTCTAATGTAGACATCAATACTAACTCGTTAATTTAGGAAATTCTACGTGTTATATGCACTTGATGACAAAGTTACCTTCTTTCCTTCATTTTCAAGTAATGGAGTCCCCTTAACTTGAAGGTATTTTATTATTTCAAGTTTATTCGACTATCAAGATGGAGCATATAAGTCATATGCACCAAGCTTTGTTGCAATTATGATTAATGTGGGGACCTGTAAGGGATTTAATAAAAATATCTGCTAGCTGGCCATTTGACTTGATAAAACTCTACAATGTTGAACTGAAGAATGTACTGTCTAGCCTATATTAACTCTTGATTCTATAATCAAGATGGAGCACACAAATCATATGCACCAAACTTGTTGCTAGTATAATTAATGCAGGGACCTCTCTGGGTTTTGATAAGGATATCCGATTAGCTGATCATTTGAGTTGATATAACTCAGAATACCACTAGACAATTTTCTCCCTAATGAAATGACAAGATTGGAGGCAATATATAGGGTAGCTTGATTATCGAAATCAGGCATCAGCTGCATCTAGCTTGGGAGTAAAAATATTGCTTCAGCTATTTACCACTAGGGTAATAACTATGGACAAGTATAGAACGGATGACAATGATAGAATTGTTGATTCCATAATGGTGAACTCCAAGTATTTGTTTTTTTTGTTCCTATTGTTTTTGTAAAGAGTTCTATTCTAGAGCTGTCTCATCTTCTCTGTTTGCAAACTTTAATTTTGTGGTATACAATTGAATGTTTCTTTGAGCATTTTTAGTTTCATATGAATATCTTGCTTACTATATGAAGTTTTTACAGTAATTCAAAGTTAACTTTTCTTGTCTATATGTCGATTTTCTTTTCCTTTCCAATTTTAGTACCTTACATCCACATAACTTAGGGAGCTAGAGGGGCCCAGGGCTCAATGGTGCCTTTGTCTTGATACCTTGAACTTACTATTTTGTTTCTCTTTATTTATTCTTTTAATAAATTTAACATAGCATTCTTTACACCGATTAATGATTATATCTATTTTTTAGGCTTAAGTATACTTCTGGCTCCTTTTTCAGTAAATTTCAATTGATTCCTTAGTTTAAAAAATAAAAATATTGCCCTTCTAATTTTTAAAATGTTCCAATTCTGTCCTTCTTTCACATTATTCCTTCAAATTTTAACGCCATACTTAACAATTTGTTCATTTAGATGTAATTCCTCGTTGGTTAGCTTAAACTTTAAGTCATTTGCATTCACCCTTACTCACTTTCGAAAATATTCATTTCGGCTAGCCCACTGTGTTCCCCCACCTAAACGGTAAGAGACTAATTTGCAAAGAAAGAAAATAACTGAGGCACTGAAAAAAGAGAGATGAAAACCCTGACTTCTCATCTTCGCCTCCAACGCCCACAAGTCCACAACTCTTTACACTCTCATATGGTTAAATGTTATTTAATCGATCATAAGAATATGACATTATAAATTAAATAATTATGTGAACCGATGTCCACTGCCACTAACATGGATGAACAAGCTGCAAGGAGAATGAAGTGCTATTCCCCTTTTTTAGGTTGTCGATATCCAAGAGTGATGGCTCAAAATGCAAGAGTGTCCTATTTTTCTTTTTAGTTTAATTTTTTTTATTTTTTTTTATGATTGCAACAGTCTAAATGAATTAGTACTCTACTATTCTGCATGAGATTTGAATCTGAACAAACCTTATATATATATATATATATGACAAATATTCTCAAACATATGGAGATTACTATTTAGAAGCTTTTCGTAAGCTGTAATCTCTTTTATTTACTGAAAGTAAATATATAATAGTAAACATGTATACAGACAAATTAATAGACTTAATGAAATCTGCTAACACAATATTGAGTTTCGTTTCGGCATTTGTCCCACTTCAATATAAACCTACATGAAAATTAAAATAAAAAATATATACAGAGAATGAGATATTAACTGAATATATAAAAGTGAAGAAAGTATGTGTACTTAGCCCTTAAAATTGTTCAATATAATAATTTAATCTAAAAAATATATCACATAATGCTTTAATAGTGAAAAAAAGGAAAGAAGAGTAAATTTCTGATTTAATCCTAAAAGATTACCATGTTCTCTCAATTTGATGTTTGAAAAATTGAATTTGTCTCATTTCAATAATTTTTGTTGCTAATAGTAAGATTTTTTGTTGTCAAATCTCAAATTTTTTGTTGTCAAAAAATACTTTTATAAATGGATGCAGTTGAGGAAGCACCTATGCCTTTTAGCGACGGTTTTTTCGTTGCTAAAGTTTAACAACAGAAAAAACCGTTGCTAAAAGGTAGAGGAGTGAACCAATGCGTTTTATGAATAGAGAAAAGAAATTGAGACATATAATTTTTAGAGACTAAATAAAGGCACATAATCTATCAAAAATTAAATTGAAACAAATGTAATCTTTTATAAATCAAATAAGTAATTAAAAAGGAAGAAGAAAAGAAAAAATGCTAATTAAAATTACCAGGTTTATGAATCATTTTGATTCATTCACTTTTTTATTCGTTTTTTCATTTTTCTTAGCTGGAGGTAGACGGGCAGGACTAATGCTATGAAAACTTGGTTTATCAGTCTTCTCTGAGCTTGAAGAACTTTTATCAGGCTCCGTTGGAGGTAGACGAGCAGGACTAATGCTATGAAAACTTGGTTTATCAGTCTTCTTTGAGCTTGAAGAACTCATCCTGCGAGAGCTATGTATAGCAACACTAATACTTTGAGATTTACAATTTTGCTACACAATCTTCTTTTGTTAATTTGCTTTCTTTTTATAGGGAACTTAGAAGACATGAATGGAAGAGCAAATGAAAATTTTCTGAAAATTCCTTCAAATTTCTTCTAAATTTTCCTGAATTTTGTGTTATTTGATCGAAGAAATGAGTTGTATATTCCTGTAACTTATCCTAACAATTTACCTATACGTTATAGGAAAATTATTGTTAAGAGAGTGTTTGATTTGCTTGTGACTCTTGTGTGTACATAATATTTGCGTATTTAGCAAAGAAGTTTGACATGAAATGAGTAATTAAAAGGCTATTGAATTCCAAGAAGAGCCATGCATTGGATAAAGTGGTCAAATTCCCACGGACATGCATTGTTCACGCGGCTTATGAAATTTTATGTGGAAATTAGAGACTATCTGAAACTGCATCATGTGTGGATTAATTAATGTAGCTTTGGGTTAGAACTTTGACCCAAAAGCGAAGAATTATATTTCTGAAAATTTACCAAAGGACTTTCATTTTAGAATGAGAAGGCTTGTCTTTTCCAACAAGCCATGCATATTGGATTACGCTATCATCTTCTCCTTAATGTTGAAATATTAATGACCATAACTAAAATATGTGGCAACCACTACAAAAAAAAAAAATAGAAGATCAGAGACGGAATTTTGGGACGGAATTTGTCTGTCTCAAATTTCGTCCCTGATCCGCTTCAAATTTCATTCCTGATTTCAAATTTTAAATGCGGGAATCAAAGACAGATATTAGGATGGAAATTATCCGTCTCTAATTTAATTTTTGTCCTTGATATTAGAGACGGGTATATCTGTGTCAAAATCTTGTCTCTAATATTTTTCTAAAAATTTAAAAAAATAAAAAAATTTGAGGTGGATTGATTCCGTGACTAAATTCCGTCTCTAAAATTAAAGACGGATATATCTGTCTCAAAATATCCATGGCTAATTTGGTTAGTGGACAACGACATCATATTAACTTAGAGATGGATTTGTCCATGTTTGATTTCCGTCTCTATTTTTTGTAACCAAAACGACATCGTTTCCATTTGTGATTATACCTGTGACCTAAGTCCATTTTCTAGTTCATCTACATCATCTCCGCTTGTAAGCCCTTTTGCACATTGCCATTGAAGCCTCTTACATTCCTCCTCATTGTTCCAGCGCCATCGTTGATGTTTGTCCTTTGTGGCCACCTATATCCGATACTCTCTCTCTCTCTTTCTCTCTTTCTCTCTCTCTCTCTCTCCATCTCTTCACTCGCTCAGTTCTAATGCTCGTCCTTTATTTTTGCTTTTATTTTTTTTTTGGTTTCCAGTAAATTCCATATCGAATATCTACCTCGTTTCAGACATCTTAATCACACGAGTGGCTCAATTTGAGGCTTCCCAGAAAGTTTGGTCTTACCTCTGATTGGCTAAAGAAGGTTGGTTTTTCTAGATTTTTTCTTTTGATTTTGTGTTGTTTGATGTCATCCCTTATCCTTTTGTTTGATTTTACCTCCAATTTATCTTTGCTGGTTGAATTTGTTTTATTGTTCTTTTCAATTTTTTGTTCTATATTATAGCTTTTAAAATTTTTTTTCTTTGCTAGTTCTGTTCGTGTGCTAGTTCCTTTTTTTCCCCTATTTATGCTTCTTCCACACATACACACACACACAAAAGCTCATGGAAAAAGAGAAGTATCATATTTTACAGTCCTATGGTTGTAGGTCTTTGAGAATATAGAAAATTTATGTGTCGAGTTCTTGGGAATGAAAAGGGATAATTTTGAACTCTCCAAAGGGAATTTGTTTTCCATTGGCTCTGTTCTGTTGTTCCTATTGGATCAGACTAATTACTTGAGAATTATATCTTCCAGCTACTGTGGTGTTTTTATTGTTATTGATCACTTTAATGTTTACCCTTTCTCATTGTGGTAGATTTCTTTTTTCATTAATTAAAGTGCAAAAACTTTAGTTTCATATATGCCTGTAAAGCCAAAAGAAGAGCTAAAGCTTAGAGATGCCACTACAAAAAAAAATGCATTTAGTAGTGGTTTTTTTGTCATTTCCTAACGGTTTGTAACCGTCACTAAATGCATGCCCGGCGGCAAAAAAAGTGTCGTTGATGCATGTGTCGGAACACATTTGGCGACGATTTTTATTGGCCGTCGGAATAACCATCGCCAAATGATTTGCGACGATTTTGGGTGTCATTTGGCGACGGTTTTATAGCCGCCGTGTCAACCGCAGCAAAGCATTTAGCGATGGTTTTTGAGTCTTGTAGTGACGATTTTGTTGTCGAATTTTTTTTCATTTGGCGGCGGTTGACTTTTTTATTTGTGACAGCTAATAATCGCCGATAATTGTCATTTGGTGACGGCTTTTAAAACCGCCGCAAAATGTTAACATCTAATGCTCATTTTCATAGAATTAACATTTAGCGACGGTTTAAGCAACCGCCGCTAATGTAGTTTTTTTTTGTATTTTAATTTGTACTATTTCTAAATATTATTTATATACATAATTAAATTATGACAATCATATGTAAAATATGCAAATATCATGTACATTATATTTACTAAATTAAATGTTATACATATTACAAAGCAACATAAAGTCATACATATATTATGAAATTAAATGTTATACATATTACAAAGCAACATATATAAAATGTTCTTCAACATCAACAAAAGTCTTAGTTATTCCTCTGACTATCTGAAAGTGGAGCATAACTTGAAGATGACGATGGATCTATATCTCCCTACAAAAAAATATATATGTTAGTATTATTTATTATTTAGAATTACCTTTGAATGAGAATATTAATAAAAGTTTATCAAAGTAACTTAGTTATTAAGAATTTACCTCATTATTTACTAGTGCTTCAACCTCTGGAGGTATTGGTCGGTCATTGTAAACGTCTTGCAGCATGCATTGCATAATATTTTCTAACATTTGCATACGTGACTTAACTTCTACACGTACTTCTTCACATATCTTTTGAATAACATCCATTGAATCAACATTGGATGTCATATTAATTCCATTTGACTTCTGGGGACCAAAGACTTATGTTGGGGTGGGGCCAAACCCTAAGGTTCTCACTCTGCCAGGGTGCTCTGCACCCAACACCTACCAGCGAATCTTTATTACTAATTGTTGAGGAAGAACCCTCCTGAGACTCAATGTCCAAAATTTTTTCCTACAAACAAGATAACTAAGTTATTGATTTCATAACAAAATTTAATGAAATAAGATATTCTAAACATTTCAAACTTACACTAATAATTCTAGCTTGCTCTTTGAATTCCATACATTAGATTTTTATGTCAATTAAGACATTATGATGTTGAAAAAAATCTAAAAAAAAATTAGAAAACATTACTTACTCAATAAATTGAGTGACATGGTCACAGTTAAATAAGACATGTCGATATGCTTGATGTTTCTCCTTAGGGCTAAGATTGAAATAATCAACATGTCCCACTGGTTTTCCTATTTGAGGAAACAAAATTTCCCTTTGTGTCTTGTCAATATCGTTGGGTTCATCGTCAACACATGGAACTCTATTAAATCTTGTCTCAATCCCATGCAAGTACCTTGAAGAAAAAGTCAAACACTATTTTGCTATGTACCCTTCAACTATAGATCCTCCTGGTTGGGCTTTATTACGTACATAGGATTTCATATGTCCTAAATACCTGTGAAAGAAACATCACACTAAGTAGTAATTAAGTTATAACACCATTTAACTTGTAAGGTTAAATCGTTTACCTTTCTATAGGATACATCCATCAATAGTGTACAGGCCCACCACACTTTGCTTCATCAACCAAATGGACAATCAAGTGAACCATCACCGTAAAGAATGATGGAGGAAATAACATTTCTAAGTGGCACAAAGTTAACACAATTCGATTTTGAAGCTTTTCTAGTTTACTTATGATCAACACTTTCCCACACAAGTTCTTAAAGAAAGAACATAAATCCAATAACACTGCACAAATTTGGTTTGGCAACACATTTCTCATTGCTAATGGTAACAATTGCTCCATAAGAATGTGAGAGTCATGACTTTTCAAGCCAATAATTTTACGATGTTTCAGATCAATGCATCTAGAAATGTTACTGGAATAACCATCGGGCACCGTGACATTCTTTAATGTCTTAAGAAATTGATCTTTGTTCTTATTTGTCATTGTATAGAGTGCCGAACAAAACTTCCCATTATCATTTGGCCAAAGATCTGGTTTGATTCTTAGATGGAGTAGATCTTTGCGAGCATTTAAATGATCCTTTGTCTTACCAGGTTCATTGAGCATTGTGTATAAGGAATTGTCATATACATTTTTTTCAATATGCATCACATCAAGATTGTGACGTAACAAATTAAACTCCCAATATGGAAGTTCGAAAAATATACTCCTCTTCCTCCATTGCTGAGAATCATTTTTGTCAAGATTCTTGCCACGCAATCTTTTCCCTCTACTATCCACATCTTGACTTTTACCAAATGTGACATCAATATTTTCAATTTGAGTCAATATTTCTGAGCCTGACAATAAAACCGGCAGATCTCTCAACTCAGTATAGCCATCAAATCGAACATGGTTTAACCTAAACCTATGTCCTGCTTCCAAGAAACGACGATGACCCATAAAACATCATTTTCTACTGTGAAGAAGATGACAACTTTTAGCATCAAAGTTACAACTTGGACAAGCCAACCCAGTATATATGTTCCAACCAGATAGGGTGCCAAGTCCTAGAAAATCACTAATCGTCCACATAAGAGCTGCATGCATCGTGAACACTTGATCAGAGGATGAATCATATGTTTCCACCTCTTCACTCCACAACTCTTTCAATTCTTGAATCAATGGCTGAAGGTAAACATCTATATCATTTCCTGGCATTCGTGGGCCAGGAATGATCATTGAAAGAATGAATGATGATTGTTTCATACACATCCATGAAGGCAAGTTGTATGGCATAAGCACCACTGGCCATATACTATAGTTAGTACTCATTGTACCAAATGGATTAAATCCATCACTGGCTAGACCAAGCCGCACATTACATGACTCTGATGCGAAGTTAGAAAACATTGTATCAAATGTCTTCCATGCTTTAGAATCCCTAGGATGCCTCATGAAACCATCATTATTATTATTATTTATAGGATGCCATTTCATGTCATTTGCAATCTTAGAAGACATAAAAAGTCTTTGTAGTCATGGCCTCAAAGGAAAATAACGTAAAACTTCAGCAGCTTGCTTCTTTTTTTTTTCTTTCCACTAGTCAATAATGTACTAGCATTTTCTTTATCCTTCCATCTAGACGCTTTGCAAACTTTCCATGTTTACCTACCTTCATCATCTTTCCAATACAACATACAATCATTAGGACATGCATCAATCTTGTCATAATTAAGTCCTAATTTGTTGATTATTTTTTTGGCTTCATATAATGAATTTGGAAGCTTTGCGTGCTCAAAAGCATCATGTAGTAACTCCAATATCATATTCATTGCTTTATCGGTCATTCGACATAAGCACTTTATGTGATAAAGCTTAATTAGGAACGAAAACTTCGAATATTTGGTACACCCTTCATACAATTCTTCATTAGAGTCCTTAATTAAATCTATGAATTCATTATGATCTCTACTTTCTCTTTGAGTCCCTTCAGGCATTACCCTTTCTACTTCTTCAACTGATTCGGGAAACACATTAGGAATTTCTGTCTCGCAACGCCTATTAATCCCAAAAGCATCGTGTATCATATCATGCATCAAGTCTTGACTAGGTAAATTGTTAAGGCCACTCAAAGCATCATGACGTACGCTAAAGGCATCTTGGTTTTCTCTCATCCTTCTTTCCCCATGAAACATCCAAAAAGTATATCCAGTTGGAAATTGGCTACACATTAAGTGGTCGTACACTACTTCTAAATTGGCTACACATTAAGTGGTCGTACACTACTTCTCGAGTTACCATCTTCCTAAACCCACAACGGACACATGGACATTTTATCCTCCCATTGCTAGATGAATGTGAAAAGGCAAAATCTATAAATTCTTGTAGCCCAGCCGCATATTCAGGTGTGTTTCACGGCTTGGTGATCCATGATTTGTCCATTCTAAACCCTAAGGAATTTAGTTAAAAAATGAGTTAAATTAAAACATTGTATAACATCTTATGATATCTACTATTTTTTAAAATCAAGAGAAAACTGAAGTAACAATTCAGTAACCATATCTCATAAATAGAATATTTATAAGCTAAAGAAGTCAAGATGAAGATTTCAACATCAAAACTGAAACCCATTAATATTGAAATATAGGAAAAAATAATTGAAAATGATAAGATAAAAAATTGATTAGCCTATGGTCAACAATTATCTTCAAGCTTCCAATTTTCTAATATTTCAAATGCAATTAAACAAAAAGAACAACTAAAACCAGCCCATGGTCAACACTTCAGCACACACAACAAGTGTTGACCAGCAATTAACAAAAAATTAAAATTCATAATTACAATAAAAAATTGAACAACAAAATAAGCCATACCTAGATGAAGGGAATCGCTCAATGAATAGCAAAGTGTAGACTCAACTGAAAACAACTAAGATTTACAATAGCTTGGTAGCAAAACAAATGGCCACCTTATATTGGGGTCTGGACAAAATAGAAACAACAAAAAGTCAAATGATGTCAAGTCATTAATAAAGAAATACTAAAGAAGAATAAAGAAGAAAAAAGGACAAGCCAAAAACTTCAAATTTATAAAATCACATGTTAATTCCATTATTTTTCCATTATCTGAAAAAAAAAATGCACAATAGTGGCAGCAATCCAAAAATGAAGCCCAACAACAACAAGAAGCCCAATTTTAACCCAATTTCAGCCCAATAAAATCACAAATTTCAGCCTAATAAGTGAAGCAATATCAGCCCAAAAAATGAAGCATTCTTTGCCCAATAAATGAACAAATGTCAGTCTAATAAGTAAAGCAATATCAGCCCAAATAATGAATCAAACTACATGACAGATTTCAAGCGCAGACAGAACCAACAATGTAATCAAAGCAATAGTCCACTAAATAGTTGACTAAATAATATTCCTGATTTCACCCTCAAAGTAAAATGTACTGTAATTTGTCAATGAATTAACAAAGAATCATTTGTAGGTCATGACTTGATTTTTAAATTAAAGCAACGTTCAAAATTATGTTAAATTCTAGATTGATTTGATGAGCAAAAGAAAAAGACAAGTGACTTAGCTTTTTAGTACAATACGTGGTGTTGATTATTTGTGTTCATGATGTTGATCTCATTGCATTTAAAGTACCCTTTGATTTTGATGAATGACAAAACAACTTAAAATAATGCATGTCTAATTAATGAGACTTCATTTTCTATAGGCTTTTAAATTTCAGCATCATGCTGGTCGACCACCATGCCTTCACTGGTCGACCAACGGAGTCCAAAAGCTAAAGAATATGATGGTGATATCACATTGGTCGACCACCATGCCTGCACTGGTCGACCAATGGATTATAGAAGCAAAAGATTATAGTAACAGGTGACACACTTATCGACCACTCTATCTGACCTGGTCGATCAATGGACTCCAGTAAGCATCACTGCAACTCATTGGTCGATCACTCCTTGAACACTGGTCGACCATCGTGTTCCAGCAAAGAAACACTATAAAAAAAAACACTTTTGGTGGCAACTAAAGTTGCCACCTAAAGTCTAAAAGTTGCCACCAAAAGGTCTTTGGTGGCGACTTTTAGTGGCAACTAAGTTGTTGCTGAAAGTTCGCGGCTGAAAGGTTTTTGGTGGCGACTAAAGGAGTTGCCACCAAAAGTTACCCTTTAGTGGCGACTTTAGTTGCCACCAAAAGTCATTTTTCGCAAAAAAAGAAAAATTGTATCAAAAAATAATTTTTGGTTACCTTTAGTAGCAACTTTAAAAGTTGCCACTAAAAAACCTCTGGTGGCGACTAAAAGTCGCCACCAAAAGTCAATAGTAATTTTTTTAGACTCGGATTGGTCTGACGGGTCAACCCGAGACCCATTTGATCTGTACAGGTCTCAGCTGGTCTACTAACTCGCTACCACAGGGCGACTCGATTTTTTTTGTGCAATATTAGAGTTTATTTGAAATTAAACCAAACATATGCATACATGAGATTCAAACCTGGGTTCCTTGCTTGCAACCATGTGTGTATTGCCATTACGCCACCACTTTATTTGTGTTATGTAAGGGCAAAATATATATATATATATATATATATATATATATATAATCTGTTAAAATTGTTTTAAGCCAAAAATATCATAACACTAAAATGAAACAACATCTAACTTAATAAAAAAAATATATTATTGTTAGTATATTAATAGATAAAAAATAATTATATATAAATAAAAAATTGACTTTTGATAGCAACTATGAGAGTCACTACTAAAAGTCCCACTTTCAGTGGCAACTCTCAAAAATTGCCACCAAAAGTCAATTTATTTTTAAATAAAAATAAAAAAATTTAGACTTTTGGTGGCGACTCTCAGAGTTACCACCAAAAGTCACCTTTAGTGGTGACTATAGTCGTCACCGAAAGTATTTTAAAAAAATGTTAAAAACAATTTTTGATTATCTTTGGTGGCGACTTTTGTTGCCACTAATGGTGTTTGGTGGCAACTTTTGGTTGCCACCAATGGTATTTTGGTGGTGACTTTTAAGAGTTGCCACCAAAAGTTGACTTATTTTTAAATAAAAATAAAAAAAATTGAGACTTTTGGTGGCGACTCTCAAAGTAGCCACCAAAGTCACCTTTAGTGGCAACTATAATTGCCATCGAAAGTAATTTTAAAAAAAATACCTAAAATTGATTTTTGGTCACTTTTGGTGGCAACAAAAGTTGCCACCAATAGGCTTTGGTGGCGACTTTTAGTCGCCACCAAAAGTCTAAAATTTTTTAAGTTTTATTTTGAAAAATTAGATTTTTGATGGCGAATCTCAAAAGTCGCCACCAAAAGTCCCTCTTTCAGTGGCAACTCTCAAAAGTCGCCACCAAAAGTTGGACTTTTGGTGGTAACACTTTAGTTGCTACCAAAAGTTAGACTTTTAGTGGCGACTCTGTTAGTTGCCACTAAAGGTCGACTTTTGGTGGCAACTTTTTTAGTTGCCATCAAAAAGTTGCCACTGAAAGCTATTTTTTTTGTAGTGAAAAATGCCTAGTACAGTAAACCAGATATGAGTGTAGTTCACCTTCCCTGAATTTTCAAAAGTAAGAGCAAGTAAAACGAAGATTACAAACCATTATCATTAAGTAAGAAAGAAATTAAATTAAATAGAGCCATCAGTTGAGCTACTCCTCCTAAATTTATGCATCATTCTAATCTTTAAATGATCAAGTCATCAGTAACTATTTAGATCAACAATTTCAATCTTATAAGCAGATAGTAATGATCAAATAGAAAATAATTAAAAGACACAAGTTATCATTCAAAACAGAACACTACATAACAGCACAAAAACATAGTGGCATATACATATAATATGAAGCCAGCTTACAAAAGAGTGCCTAATCATCAAGCTAAACATAGTTCATCACAAGATTACATAACCAACAGATCCTAACATATTATAATAGAGTTCAAAGACACCTATCAATAACATATTAATTGGAAAATGATTGCAATATATAGGTCCATCCATAACTCCAATTTAGTTGCCTCTCTTGAAGGTCAAATATATAAAGAAAAATATAATTTTTTCTGCTTGATTCACTGTGAGGTCTTAAATATAGTAGATTCAAACTTAAGTTTAAGATAGGCTAATCCCTTTAGTTAGATCCAATTGACATATATATTTCACTTTTAAATAAATTTGAGGCCATAGTGGTGACTTCTTCCCCTAGGTATGATTGAACTAATAGAACCAGGGGAAAAGTGCTTTGATTCAAAAGTTGCTAATTCCATAGCTACGAATAAGTCAAAGCTTGCTACAGAAAGGAAGTCAAGCAGGAAAAGAAAAATAGTAAGAAAGGAATAAAGGTACGAAGGTAATATATCCATACTAGCAATTCGGTAATCTATATTTGACAAGCCCTCCCCTCCCCCAATGGCTACATAACTCTTATTCCTAGCACCTACGCTTGCGCGAGCAAAGGCATGAAGTGAAGGAGCTTACCCTTTCTCTACTTTTGATTCACTTGCAGCATCTAGCCTTTGAAAGCAATTACCATGTCATAAGATTTGAATATTGTTGTCTGTGAGTTCTCTAAGTGAGATAAGTGATTGAGACAGCGAGAGGCCCAATATACAGTAGTGCCCTATTTTTAATGGGTCATAGAGTCGGTAAACCTCTTCGCCCTAAGATCCTTCTCAATTCGTCGAACTCCAGATAGCAATAGCAGCACTTGTCATAGTAGTTCAGTTCTATTTCGCTCAATGGACCAGGGTAGAAGGCATTGAGGATGCAGCGACATCAGATGCAAAGATATAGGTAACGAAATAAGTCAAGGTAGAGAAAGTCAGTTGATTCATCAATATGGGACCATCCCATACCATAGGAAGTTGCTTCTTGGAATGCTGTCATTCAAGCACAGGCTAACCACTGATTCAATCTTCAAACCAAAAGCCAGATCTTGCAAAACAACCACGCAATGTCTGGATCTGCAAGAATGGCTATGTAGATAAGGGGATCAGCGCTATGATCACTTTGAGTTATGCTCGAAGTGCAACATGTATACTTACTTAGTACTTGAGAAAATCTAAAGGAAGAGAAAAGTTATAATTTTTGGAAGATTTATAGGAGCATAAACTAAAAGGGGAGAGAAAACGCTAGGAACAAAAAATGAAAAAAGGGGGAAATTATTTCATCTGGGTGTACCAGCATCAAGAGAAATTTCCCAGTTCAAAAGTGGAAGGGACACGAAAAAATGAAATTGATCAATTGCAGTAAAAAGCCAAGGGAACTCAAACCAGAAAACTGAGTAACATACACCTACGAGAGTAAAGGTTCATTCTAAGGGGGTCAAGTGTGACTTACCTTCATCGACTCAACACAACGCTTAGATGAGATAATGTGCAATTCACTCGACGGCAAATCAGCAAAAGGGAATAGTAGCTCACGGGTTTAGGGTTTAGTAGGATCGAGAATGAAACAGAACAAAAAAGTCGAGGGAGATAATGGCGTGAAAGTGAAATAGAAGATGTGCGTGTAAATTTTTTTTTATTTTCACTTGCCGGTGGTTACGTAACCACTAGTAATTAAGTAAAACCGTCGGTAATTGAAATACAATTACCGACAGTTTTGACAACCGTCGGGAAATGCTAAATTTCCTGACAGTTTATTTTAACTGTCGGGAAATAACCGTCGCGAAATGCATATTTTCTAGTAGTGTGCATAGTTACCTCCAAGGGATTGAGCAAGATATGGCCCCAAAGGCGCCACAAGTCCCTCAGAAAGGTCTCCTCCCAAAAGTGCCACAAGTCCCTCTAAAGCTACTATTCAATATTCAAGCCTTCCATGCAAATATAGATAGATAGTATAGAACCTTTAATGAAGTAAAAAGAACATAAGTATTGAGTAGTAATCATATACATATACATATACACACAAGTAAAAGGACTCCTCCTGCCATGAAAAGGTAAAAAGAAAGATACCATTACCATTAGGCATGAACTCATTTACAAGTAAAACACAAACACTTTTCACGATACTGGCTTGATATTTAGTTGTACTAGATTACGGTGCCTTTTTTAATCTCTGTTTTGTACTCTCCTTTCCCCTTGTTTGGATTCATAACAAATTTTCTTCACCCTACCGGTATTTGTAGATCAGTCAAATAGCCTCTATAAATAAAAGAATTTAAATTAACTATAAAAGCTAACTTTTTATGAAAGAAAAGTAATCACACGCTTACGTTTATTCATTTTAACTTAACACACATTCATAATCATGCAAATACTTCTACTTTCCAACCTTTAACATCCTAACATATACTTATTTCGACTATACTTAACAGGGATTTTGCATTTCACATTTTTTTTCAACTTAAATATAATTTTTTGTCTCCTATTAAATTTTAACATAAAGACATTAAATAAGTTGTTTTTACAAGATCTCAATATTTGATTTTGTAGATGGTTCGTCATTGCTCAATAGCAAACACCAAACCCGGCCTTACTTGGTCAAATTGAGCAATTTTCTATAGCTGAAACAAGTTCATCATAAGAAAACCATCTAGGTACTCTTTTTATTTCAAGGTCATCAGTAATATTCGACGTCTAGTTCATTTGTTTCTCTTTATGTTTCTTTTTCTTAGTTCAAATTTTTTTTCTCTCTAGTACTGTTTCTCTCCATTAATTGAAGGCTCACTGCTTCCTCCCTACAAAAATTTTTTGACAATAAGGTGCACAATTGAAAGCCCACTTCCTCCATTCATCCATTACAGTTCAACATTGTTGGAGTATCGATTGGTTTTTCATTTGTGCAAGTTATTTGTAAATGGTAGAATTTAAATGTAAGTGCTTGTTGAAATGGCTGGAATTGTTGGAATTGTTGGAATTGCAAATTTTTTTGTCAATGTAATAACTATTAAAGTTGAATTTATGTTTCAGTACAAATAAAGATTGAGGTTGGGACTAAGGAAGCCTGAGAGATGTTGGATAATTTCTGTATCTTTGTTTTGCTAAATTTTTGAATCAATTCCTATGTATTTTTTCCGATGGGTAAAGACTTTGTGAAAAATTTTCTTTTGTTGAATCAATTTTTCTTTTGTTGGTCAGCACTTGTGTGTGTGTTGAAGTGCTTACCACTAGGCTGTTTTCTTTTATGTATAAGATCAAAAATTTGATTTGTTTATCTGACCAAATTTGATGATTAGAGTTATTAGGTTTCTTTTAAATTTGGGCATGTGCTATTTTAAGGGGAAACCCTGCCAAAATTTTTGCTAACTTATAATCTCTTGTATATTTATTTATTTATTTATTTTTCTGCTACTCGAAGTGGGTTGATTATAAGGACAAATATGAAAGCCATAAATCTCGATAGGTGACCAACTGTAAGGTGAAGATAAAAGATATAAATCTCAAGAATTAGGATACTGTAGGGAGAAGATAAAAGACATAAATCTCAAACATTACGATATTGATTTATTTAAATTTGCATAGTTAATCTTATAATGCATTGACCTCTTAGGTAGAGAATATTGATGTGCCACAAAATCATCAATGGATGTACAATAGTGTGGGATCTAATAGGATTGGGTTTACAGATGAGTTTTTGGAGGGGGTAGAGACATTTATTAGTCATGTCGAGAAATTACGAGTTTACTTGATGGAAGGGATAATAAGGTGTCATTGTGTAAGTTGCAAGTGTATGAATCTTATGGATCCCGATGATGTGAGGCTGCACTTCTATCAAAAAGCTTTCGAACCAGATTACTATCACTAGACATCGCATATGGTACGATTCCCATGGATGGGTAAATCATCGTCGATGGGAAATCCTTCTATAGTTTACCAAAATTCTAACCTTGAACAGTCTGAGGCACTGGAGGGTCGGTATGAAGTGTTGGGGCGTTCTGGCAAGTGCACCAGTCGCACAAGTAATAAAGTGATGAAATATGAGTTATTGTCTCCACAGGGACTAACATGCTAAGTACTCTAGAAGTTTAAACATATTAGTAAGCAAACCAATTTTTATTTAAGAAAGCTCTAATTGAGAGTAAAATCAAATTGCAATATAATCGAATGGAAATAAATCAAATAAAAGGCCTAGAGTTACTAATCCCCCTCTTTCGTTCTAGGAATTGCTAATTCTCCTTAACACTTGTGATTCAAATCAATTATACACAATAATCTTAGGTTTTCTAATGGCTTAAAGTGATTCTCGCGAATCTAAATTAAGCTACCCAACACTACACAATCCCTTATGTGAGTTTGAGTCTAATTAATGTTAACCTAATTTGATTAAACGAGGCTAATTAATATTCCTATTAATTAACAAGTAAAATTCCTAGATTCTATCACTCGCCCTAATCATTCAGTGTTCTACCAACATCTCCCTCTCCCAAGTTCAATGAAAGCAACATACAAATCATAAAATCGCCAATTTTATAACAAGTTCACGAAATATGAATGATAGGTATGTATTAAATTGAAAAGAATCACAAATTTCAAGAGAACACAAATCCTAATATGAAACTGGGTTCATAGTAACCCTAGAACAGAAGATTAGCCACTCATGGCTCTAAAACTATAGAAAACAGTAAAAGAATTAGTGAACTCCATGAATCTGAGGTTAGGTTGATGGAAATCGGGCTTGATCAGATTCGGGAATAGATTCCTCCTTCTCCTCTAGCAGAAGTAGACGCCTCCCCTTTGTCTCCAAGTCAGAATTCCCTAGAAAATATGTTCTAACGCTTTTAAATCAGTGCAGGATCGTGAACCACCGCTATAGCGGTGAATTCTCACTGCTATAGCGGTGGGAGGCAGAGAAGAAAGCTTAAAAATATGTTTTTCCAGGTTTCACCACTATAGCGATGGCTGGTAGAGAAGAAGGCTCCAAAATCATTTTTTCAACAATCCACTGCTATAGCGGTAGATTCTATCGCTATAGCTGTGGGAGACAGCAATCACATCAGTATTTTCAAAATTTCAGCTCTAGCATTCCATCTTCTAACACGAACTTTTTACCAACTCAACCTACACCAAGAATAACAGATAAACCCATTAAATTACATAAAAGAATCATGAAATCACTCCATTTATTAAAAGATCAAAGAAAACTAAAAATAATCTAAACTACTCAAAACATGAGTTAAGAATTATAAGACAACAAGAAAGAGATCAAAAGAGAGGGTATTTAGTATCAAAATGACACTAAATTGAGAACTCAACACTCCCCCAAACTTGAACTTTGCTTGTCCTCAAGCAAAAACTTTCAATGAGAAAAATTTTGAGAAAAATATGTGCGACCATGAATATGTGCAACTAGGAGGAGTAAAAATCTGAAAATGTGAAGTAAAACAAACCAAGTCTCATCAAACCATTACTCAAAAGATTTAACTCAAGAGTTTGTAATCTTAAGGATTCAATAAGAATTGTTAACCAAACCACAAGAAAATTTGAAATCAAAGCTTCAACTCTTGGAACATTTTATAAAACCAAATTCACAAAAATTTCAAAACTAAATTACTTCTTTGTTCTCAAAGGCATTGTTTTATTTCGATTCTTAAGGGCTTCACTGTTTTGTTCTCAAGGATATATCTTCCTAACTTTCCTTATTTCCTTTGAAAATTTTTTTTGCCAATTTTCTCATTTTATTTTAATTACAGGAGGAATTAACATGTTTGCATAAAATAAGATTATATATTTATGGAATTAATATAAATATTAGATATAATATGTTATATATATTTAAAATTAAAGGTTATAACAATTATATACATATTTTGTATTTTTTGTGCAACTAAAAAAAAAAATCACGACCGCAATGACCGCAACCGCATCGCAGTGCCCGCAACACCCGCAATCGCAGCGACCCGCAACGCAACCGCAACCGCAACCACAACCGCAATTTAAAACCTTGGCCCAGTGTATTCCCCCACCTAAACAGTAAGAGACTAATCTGCAAAGGAAGAAATAACTGAGGCACTGAAAAAAGAGAGATGAAGACCCTGACTTCTCATCTTCACCTCCAACACCCACAAGTCCACAACTCTTTACCCTCTCATATGGTTAAATATTATTTAATCGATTATTAGAATATGACATTATAAATTAAATAATAATATGAATTGATGTGTACTGCTCTGCAAGGAGATTGAATTACTATTCCCCTATTTTAGGTTGTCGATATTTAAGAATGATGGCTCAAAATGCAAGAGGGTCCTTTTTTTCTATTTAGTTTTAGTTTTATTTATTTATGATTGCAACCGTCTAAATGAATTAGTACTCTACTATTCTGCAGGAGATTTGAATCTGAACAAGCCTTGTATATATATATATATATATATATATCAAATATTCTCAAACATATAGAGATTACTATTTAGAAGCTTTTCGTAAGCTATAATCTCTTTTATTTACTGAAAGTAAACATAAAATAGTAAACATGCACAATATTGAGTTTTGTTTCGGCATTTCTCCCACTTCAACATATACCTGCATGAAAATTAAAATAAAAAACATAAATAGAGACTGAGATATTAACTAAATATATAAAAGTGAAGAAAGTATGTGTATTTAGCCTTTAAAATTGTTTAATGAAATAATTTAATCTAAAAAATATATCAGATGATGCTTTGATAGTGAAAAAAAAAGGAAAGAAGAATAAATTACTGATTTAATCCCTAAAAGCTTACCATGGTCTCAATTTGATGTTTAAAAAATTGTATTTGTATTATTTTAATAATTTTTGAAATTGTATTTGTATTATTTTAATAATTTTTGTCGCTAAATAGTAAGACTTTTTGTTGTTAAATCTTAATTTTTTTGTTGTCAAAAATCGTTTTTATAAATGGATGCATTTGAGGCACATACATTTTTTAGCAACGGTTTTAAACGTTGCTAAAAGTTTTAGTAAAGGTAAAAATCATTGCTAAAAGGAATGAACGCACACCGTTTATAGATAGAGCAAAAAAATTGAGACAAATATAATTTTTCATAAACTAAATTAAAATATTTGATCTATTATAAATTAAATTGAAACAACTGTAATTTTTTATAAATCAAATAAGTAATTTAAAAAGGAAGAAGGGAAGAAATAATGCTAGTTAAAATTACCAGATTTATGAATCATTTTGATTCGTTCACTTTTTTTTTTTCGTTTTTTCATTTTCTTCTGCTGGAGGTCGACGACCAGGACTAATGGTATCCAAAATTTCATTGTCAGTCTTCTTTGAGCTTGAAGAACTTTCATTAGTCTTTGTTTTTGGCTTCGTTATTTCATTTTCTTCTGCTGGAGGTCGACAACCATAACTAATGCCACGAAAACTTTGATTATCATGCTTCTTTGAGCCTGAAGAACTCATCCTGCAAGAGCTATGTATAGCAACACTAATACTTTGGGATTTACAATTTTGCTTCACAATCTTCTTTTGTTAATTTGCTTTCTTTTTTATAGGGAACTTAGAAGACATGAATGGAAGAGCAAATGAAAATTTTCTGAAAATTCTTTCAAATTTCTTCTAAATTTTCCTGAATTTTGTGTTATTTAATCGATAAAATGAATTGTATATTCCTGAAACTTATCCTAACAATTTACTCATACATTATAGGAAAATTATTGTTAAGAGAGTGTTTCATTAGTCACGGACTTGCAGTTATAGGCAGTTACCTTTGTTCACGCGGCTTGTCTTTTCACTTTACAATGAGAAGGCTTGTCTTTTCCAACAAGCCATGCATACTGAATTACGCTAACATCTTCTCCTTAACGTTGAAATATTAATGACCATAACAAAAATATGTGGCAACCTCTATTATTGTAAATGTCAATGTAATTTCCCTCCAAATTTGGTTAAAAATTTAATGTAAGCTTTCATTTTTAGTTTGGTTCCTAAATTTTATTGCATGTAATTTGGCCCTTACTCTTTGAAATCATTTGTAAAAAGGTCCTTACCATCCTAATTTATTAATTTCTTGTCAATTATGTGTTTATATGGTAGAGGCTATCCACACGCAATGCCCCCACAAGAAATTAATTTTTTAATTAGTATATAAGGTAATTTTTTTTATCTCATAAAAATTTAGATGTTGACATCACATTAAAACTAAATCACATTATATCTTATGTATTTATATCATTTTTATTACTTATGTATATTTATAATATTTTTTTAGTAAAAATATTTATAAACTATTTCTTTTTCTTACTAACCAAAAGTTTTAAATCCACCCATGTCTACACGTAGCATAATATATCACTATATAATAATCCTAGTGGCATTCCAACGTAATTAGGAAGTAAAAGCCACATAGGAGAAAAAATAGCAAATGACCATTGTGCCCCTTCCTATAAAACATGGATACTAATATGTTATTCTGTATTATTTATATATTATTTTGTAATTGCTTCTCACATTTTTGTTTAATTTATATTAGATGCTACTGTTCAGTGTGTAAAAAGATTATAATATATCTATACATTTGTAAATTTGTTAAGTCAAAGCATAAAAAAGATTTAATTATTATCTATTAGATTCTTAATGTATAAAATAAAAAATCATTGAATTACTACCAGTTTAATCGATTCACAAATCTTTTAAATATATATATATATGTGTGTGTGTGTGTGTGTGTGTGTGTGTGCGCGCGCATGGTTGTATTCATGTATGTATGCCTTAGCAGTTTGACTCTTCTTTTAATTTCAAGGTGTTACACATAAAATTTGACATTATCAGTGTTTAAAAAGAAAAAAAATTAAAACTACTTTAAAAAACGAAAATCAATTTAATTGAGATCTCAGAGAAATGTTTATTTTTTAGGAAAAACATTGAAAAATTCTCATTAAAAACTGATAAGACAAGAAATGCTCTGGGAAACAGGATGAGCTCGGGAGTTGGTAGACATTGGAAAAATGATAGGCATACTATAATGTTTAAAAATTGTGCAATTCCTTTATTCACATCCTAATCACCGTTATCAATCACATGTAAAAAGAAATTAAGTACCAAAGGAAAATTAAACAAATGAAAAAGGAAAAAATATGTATAAGTTGGAGATATTTACAAGGGATGAGAAAGAGTATCATCCCACAAGGGATCTTTAAGAAAACTCACCTAATTTTTTTTTTCCAAAATTAGCCCCACACAAAACGTGAAGAAGCCCAAAATTTAGATAAAGGGGAAAAGAAAGCCCAAAATTAGAAGCCCAAAGACAAGAAGTCTAAAATATTACAAAAATTAGCCCAATTATCGAGTTAGTGCCTCTGCACCAAGATTCAGCATCCTAGCACTAGAACAACAATCTAGAACCTTCTAGAAGCACAAATTGGCATTGCAAAGCTGGGATTGGAGCCTTGAAGTTGACAGTGAATTAACCCATTAAGATATGTTTTCGAGTCCCAATCCTAGTGGGACTGTGTCTCTTTGTAATTTTAAACCTATAAACACCTTGTTAGGCCTTCTAAGTTAGATATCGGTTGAGAATTAATCTATTCTCTTAGAAATTATTTAGCTCTCAAGAGATCATGTTTGTTTTCTTTTATTAGTTAGTAAATTTAGTTAGAGATAGATGTATCTCTTTTATTTTTGGTTTATAAAATAAAGTTTCTTTTCTCTCCAATTTAATTCTTCTAGTTTGTAAGATTGTATATGAATCTAATGCTTGTTACACATTGACCACTTGTAAAATTGAAATTGTGATTTATTTATAGGATTAACGGATCCATAAAGAAATAAAAGCCTAATTTATTCAATCACTATAGGTTAAATTATACCTAGACATAAGATAACCGCCACAGGGTCTTTATAAGATGCAAAGTGGTAATGTCTTTTCATATGAACATTAATGATGGCTAAGGCATTAGCTAGTTGCCTCATGTTGAAAAAAGGTCTAAATAGTCTAAACATAAGAGTTAGATAATTAAGGAATCCTAACCTATAAACAAAAAAATTCAAATAGTAGAGGTAATTAACTAAGTTTTATAACCAAAATAATTGTAGTGAAATCAAAACTTAATGCTTTCTAATTATGAGTTTTTCCTTTTATTATATCTTACAATTTATTTTTCTTTTACACACTTAGTTTGCAAAATAGTATTTTTACAAAATTTAATTAGTACCCTGTAAGTTCATACTTCATAGTTCTAGTTTAGATTCTAGTCCTTTCGAGATCGACAATGTAATACCTGCCAATTTTGAATCACATGATTGGCGGAATATTATGGTATTTATGAGTTAGTTTATATTATTATAATAGTATTATTTTATAGCGTTATTTTTAATGCATTATTTTAATAGAATTAATTTAATCATTTAAATTTTTCATATTTAATTAGTTATTTTTAATATTAAATTATGGAATTATTGTGAAATGACTGAACTAGGTATTTTATTACGGTGTTGGGTATTTTTCTGTGGATTGTGGAAAATAAGAGAAAAGAAAGATTAAATGAAATTAATATAATTATTGAAGAAAATTGTATTTGGGTCAAAAGAGCTTGGGCAATTGGGTATGGGTACCCACGGGTCACCCCATGACCCACCTCCCTTAAAACCCATCACCTTTTCTCTCATTCTTCACATTTGGCCGTTTGGAGCAAGAAGAGAAAAGTGGGTTTTCTCTCAAACTTCTCCAATCTTTCTTCAATTTCTTCCAATGGATTCTTGGTTTCAGGTTGCTTTCCGATTCCTTGGGAATTTCTAAAGCTAGAGATTAGCTTTAATCTCCTTCATCTTCTCCATCTTTGAGGCTTGGTCATGCCCTAGGAGAATTTAAGGTTTTTGGGTTTTTGTGTTAAAGCTTTGCTTCTTTGGCTGCTTTCTTTTGGTTTCTTGCTTCAAATGATTTAAGGCAATTCATAGAGGAGAAACATGGTTGGTTTCATGGAATAAAATCAAGAATGTGTTCTTGAGGAATTTTTGAGAAATTTGGTAAAAATCCATGAAACCAAACTTTCTTGAGTTTTAATTGCTCTAAATTGTCTCGTGAAACATATTTTAACATCAAGAACCTAAGAAGGAAGAAAAAAAATGCAAAGGTTGTATTTTTTGTGGTTTTTGGGTGCAAAACTATGAAGAACAACAAACCTATAAATTGGTGCCCGGGTGCCAAGGTCTGAGTGAGGAATTTGGAATTGGCACCAAGTGGATAGAGGCATTGCCTATTGAGGGTGCCCAGGCGCCCTTGAGACAGTGAGGAATTGTGTTATTATTATTTTTTTTAGGGAAAATGGTGGGGATTTGATGCTATATATTAAGTTTGCTTTTAGGTGCTTTCGGGAAAACTCTTGGCTTTGTTTCGAAATCAATTGCACGGGTAAATCTTTATCAGCATCGAGGTAAATTGATGGCTTTGGAAATTGGATTTTATTAATTCTAGCATATTATAAATCTCACTCACACCATAATTGGTATTGAATTCACTAAAATTTTCTAGTTAATGGTTTTAACTAGAATATGAAATTTTCTTGTGAATTAGGGATTGTTTATGGAATTTCTAGTGAAATTTGGGAAAGTTTATTGTGGGATGAATTTATTGTGAAATTGGGGGAGATATGTTGTGGTTTGGGGTAATGTTAGTAATATTAAACATTACCTAGTTAGTACATTGAATTTCTTAGTGATGTCAACTAAATCATGGAATTTATTGTGTAACTTGAGAATATAAAATTCCTTGTAAAATTTGAGAAATCTATTTTGGAATGTATGTGGAATGATTAATTGATTGTTGTGTGTGTATTATTGTGAATGTGTATTTGGTTTAAAGTTGAACTACATGCATGGAAAGGGTGATGCGTGGGAAAGTATATCAACAGGAAATGGAAACTGAGTAGTATGTCCAAGATGACCAAATCGTTATGGACGAACCTTGGTTAGGCTAAGTCTAATAGAATGTGGACCCTTAGCATCTTTTTATTGAGCTTTGACTCAATGGGCTAAATCATTAGAACGTAGACTCATGGGAGGTTGCACGTCTTTACTGCTCATCACACGTGGTGTGTGTATTTCATTGTGCTTGTACGTGTGTAGTAGATTTTTTTGACTGTAGTAGTGATTATGATATATGAAATTGTAATTATATTATTTGTTATACACCTATTTATTAACTGAGTTTGATAAACTCATACTCTCTATGGGTATCTTTTTCAGATATAGTAGCTAAGGAGGAAGGGAAACTGCTGGAGGATTAACGGATTTTGGAAATATACTCCATTTTGATTGGAAGGTCCTTGGGACCAATTTTGTAAAGTTTAAGAAAATGTTTTGTAGACTAATAGGTCACCTAGGTTTTATGGTGTTGTAATTTATTGGTTGATTCCCATTGCTGTGGGAATTGGGAAAACTCCTATGTATGTAAATATGACCCCTAATGTGTATTTATGTAATTTATGTAAATTATATAGTTATGGATATTAAAACTGTTCAGAGAATTTATGGGTCACCACAGAAGTATACCTTAGTATTTATGTATATTCACGTACCCAATTGTTGGAGTGTGACAAACAACCTTATTTTAACTACTATATTACTTGATATGACTAGCACACTTGCTAGCATTAGGCTCTTTTAATTTATATATTTATGGACTTATTATATTTATCTATTTTGAGCTATTCTATGTGAGTTTGATTAAGTTTGTAACTTATAACGCTACTGAACCCATCGTTTGTTCTCATCAAAATTCTTTTGAACATGTAATGAGTGGTTAAAGATGAAGGCCTGTTATCGGAGTTGAAAAGAAAAAAGAATTTTAATTTTAATTTTTTTACCTTTATTTCAATTTTATTTGTTTAATCTCATTTCAATTCAATATATGTTTCACTTTGATCATCCAATAATATTTTTGATTCCTTGTTCTGTTAAAGTTAATTTTTCTTTAATTCTTTAATTTTATCTTAAGTTTCACTTTAGTTTTTCTTTAATTGTATTTTGTTCCTACCAACATGTCGTTAGTCCAACTGATACTGGAGTTTGATCCCTTAAATGAGGTTTCGAGTCTGAGCCTTGTGCATGGAAAACAACGCAGTTGGGATGGGCAATCTATCCATCAGCCAATGTCCTGACTGAGATTAGTCACCAGAAAAGTCGATTGACACTTAGGGTCAAAGACCAAAATTTGTATTTTGTTCCTATTTGGTTCCTAAGTTTACAAAAGATACTTAAATATTTGCATCTCTTTTAACACTACCAAGATATATAACTAAAAAGTTTTATATCTACAAACATTAAATTGAGTATTCAAATATATTCGAAGTCTCTTTCTCTTTTAAATGTATAACAATAAAAACTTCCATGGTGGAGTGTAATTTCACAAATTAAGGGGGAAACTGTAAAAATTAGAGAAAATGCTTTGAGATTACTTGACAACATTAAAAAAAATTTGAGAAAATGTGGAGCCATGCACCAGAAAACTGAAAATCCATCATTCAAAAACAATTTTGAAAGAGGAAAGATAAAAAAGCTTACAAATGCAGAGTTTAAATTCCACTGAAAGGCTAAAAATTATCCTTTAGTGACTTTTACGGCTTATTTCAGGCAAAAAATAAAAAAAGAATAGAAATACTACTAAACGACATTCTGTGGCAGTGTGGCAACAAATCTAAGCAAATGATGACAGGAAAAAATAAAAAAGAATTGTTGAGGACGGTACTTAACTGAAATTTTGTAAAGGATTAGTGTAGGAGCTATATTCGAATTTTAATTTTTTGAGGACAACAATTCCTTTAAATAAAAAAAATAATAATAAATAGTGAGGAAATATTTAGCTAGGGAAATTGTCCTATCTTGCCAAATAGTAAGGAAATACTCAGCTAAGGAAAGTTAATTCCTCACTATTTCCTCCCAAATCTCTGGCTCTTCAACTCTGATGTCTTTCTCAGGTTATCTTGCTAAATTTAGTGAGGGTTTCTGTTTCCAACGATACTCCATCGTTGTTTATTGAATAGCGAAGGATATGGCGCCTAAGCTAAATTACCTTATTATTGCACAATTTTCTTATAATGGCCTAGACATAGCCTCAAATGACTAGTTTTTTTGGGGAGGGGGGGGGGGGGGAGGTTTTAAACATTATCCAAAATGAAGATGGAGTTATTGAGAGCGTTTTGGGCCATAATACTATTAATGAGTGTTAACCTTATTGCATGTGAAAATCTCATTTTTATGACCAAAAAAAAATTAAAATAAATTCATTGGATTACAATTGGCAAATTGCTTTAGAAATTTGGAGACGTCAAAACAAAGAGCTAAAGTTAAAGAAATTATATTTTCTAGTGCCTTAGGACTTAGAAAATTATGTAAAAGTATTTGAATGGAAAGAAAAATGTTTTTGAACTCTTAAAAATGTTTTTGAACCTTTAAAGATGTTGGAAAAGGTTTTAAAAATGTTGGAATAACTCAACTTGTGGTCTTTGAGTTTCAACACTTTAAAAAGTTTATTTTTTGACCTCCAGTAGGCTATTAGTCGACCGCTTGCTCTCAAGTTGAAAATCCTAAGACATCCAGTAGGCTACCAGTAGCAGTCGACCGGGTACTCTCTTTCTTAAAATTATTTTTCATTCCAATTGCCTATCAGTCAACTATTAGGACTGAAACTTTTTTTAAAGAGGTAATAGAGAGTTACCAGTCAACTGCCAGGTAGCTACCAGTCAAACAAAACCTGATTAAAAGATACTAGTCGACTATCTTGAAGCTACCAATTGACTGCCAGTACAATAACATCAGCTATAACAACTTTTTTCTTATAAAATATACAATCTTTTTCTAATGGATCTTTTACACCTTGGGCTATATATATGAGCTACAGTAGGTGTCAAATCATTAAGAAAGCATCATATTTGCAGTTGATACTCTAAAAATTCTTTTCTTTCCAATCATTTACTAATTTGAGAGCTTTCGCTTGTATGATTAGTTTGCTCAAGGATTGGGATTCATTGAGTGTGTTTGGATTAAACACTTTGTAAAGGGGAAGAGACAACATTGAGAAGAAAAAATTCTCTATACTAGTGGCTGACAAGTACTCAAATTGATAAACTTGAGAATTATAGTGAAATACTCAAGAACTTGTTTTTAGGACTGGATGAAGGTTTGGTTATTAGCTAAACCAGTATAAATATTGGTGTTTGATTTTCTAACTCTCTTACTCTTTGCTTATTTGATTCTTATTTTAATTCCTTGCATTTCTACTTCGTTCATCTTTACTTGTGCTCTTTTTTTTTTCATATACATAAGCTTGGCATTTGTTTTGAAATTTTCTTTAACTTCCAACAAGTGTCTACAAATTTTTTAATAACCTAATTCAACCCCTCGTCCGAGTTTGTCATTTCTATCAATGAGGAGTTGGGCCCAAAATGCATGTTTGAGCTGACTCATTAGGCCTTATTTATGCTGAAATTGGCAAAATATGCTGATTTAATAATTGGCAACCTAAATGATGTGTTTTAATTGTCTTTTATTTCCGATGTGTTTGAATGACATAGGTAATTTTCTAAGCTTTTGTCATTTGTAATCTTCTAATTTCCAAGGTCTTTATTTCCCAAAATTTTTTTCCCTTTTTTTAGGAGTCAAACTTTCTATATAATGAATTCTCTTCTATTGAGGAAGACAACTTAACTTCGGAAATAAGAATTGTTTTTTGAATGCTACAAATTGGAAAGATAACATCTTCTTTAGGGTTTTTTTTTGATAAAAAAATAAAAGACTATCAAATGCTTGATCTGGTGGTGTCTTTTGACACTCTGGGTCCTTGTTCCTTCGTGCGGAAAGGTTATTAGTGGATCAATTAGACCTAGCTAATTGGGCATTCTATGAGCAAGAATATCTTGGTTTGGCTATTGGTTCCTAGCGTAAATCGTCTTGGGTTCATTCCACCGTGTTTGGATTGCGGGTTCAAAGTTCGCACCAAATGTGTTCCGCTTTTGAATTTTTAGTAGTTTTTAATGGAATTAAATGAATTACTTGTGCTTTTATTTTGGCTTTTTTATGTGCCAGTCACAACTAGGGATTTTAGATTGTGACTTTTTTTTTTTGGCCTTGTAATCCCATGATTCTTACAATGTTATACATTTATATGAGATATAATACAATTTAATCTTAAACGATTATTGGTGCGCATGATATGGAAAATTATATAAACTCATATAGTTAAATATTTTTAATCCACTATACATTAGCATATGGCATTATAAATCAAAATACGTGAGAAGCTAAAAAGATACTTATTCATTCATACAATTATGTGAACACATGTCCACTAGTATATGGATAAACAGGCCATATACATATGGCAAACATTCTCAAGTACATAAATTGAAATAAACATACTGAGATTACTTTGTACAAGCTTTCTATATAAGCTGTAATCTCTTTTATTTACTGGAAGTAAACATATAATAGTAACCAAAACATGAATACAAATAAATGAATAAAAGATTTCATGGAATATGTCAACACAACACTGAGTTTCCATCCAGCATTATCATGAACCTGCATGAAAATTAAAACAACAAATTCATTTAGAGATTGATATTAACCAATAAGAATGTATAGAAAAAAAAAGTGTGTATTTAACTAATAAAAAAGTCTAAAAATTTTTGTCGTCAAATCGTAAATTTTTCATTCAAAAAGTCACTTTAATAAATAAAAAAAATTAAATTGATATTAAAACTATTCTTCAAAACATAAATTGAGACACTTGATAATTCAGACACTATATTAGAATAATTGTAATATTTTAGGGACAAAAACAGTAATTTACTCCAAAAAAATAAAAAAGAGAAAAGAAAAAAAGGAGGTGAAAAATGGTCTGTTTGATTTATGAAAATATTTTCTATTTTTATTTTTAGTTTTCATTTCTTGAAATTTTGAAAATATTTTGTTAGTGTTTTCAGATTTGGGTTTATTTTAAGAAATATTTTTTAAAAATATTTTCATTAAACTCAATTGAATACATTTTCAAGACGATTGTCTATTTTTATTGAAAATAGAAATAAAAAATATCCAAACTAAACAAAGCCTAAAAATCTTGGTTCAAATTTCAATTATCTAGCTGGTTTATGAATCATTTTGACTAATTTTCACTTTTCCTTTTTGGAGGTGGAGAAGCATGACTAAGGCTGTTGCCAATACTTGATTTATCAGTCTTCTTTGAGCTTGAATCTTTTGAAGAACTTCCCGCGGAGAGATTAGAGTAGCCAAGAGATATGTTCCTGGTTTTCTTATCAGAACTCATCTTGCAAGAGCTGTGCATATCAGCACTAACATATTGAGATTTACATTTTGCTTTACAATCTTCTTTTGTTTTGCCTCACAATCTTGTTTTGTTTTGCCTTCCTTTTATAGGGAACTTAGAAGACATGAAAGGAAGAGAAAATGAAAATTTTCTGAAAATTCCTTCAAATTTCTTCAAAACTTTCCTGAATTTTTAATATGATATTTATGTTTATGTGTTGTTTCATGAAATGAATTGCATATTCCTCTAACTTATCCTAACAATTTACATAAAATTATTGTTAACAGAATGTTTGATTTGCTTGTGAGTCTTGTGTGTACGTAATATGAAATAGCTGCAATATAATCACTTCATGAATTTTCTCCAAGGCTTAACTGGTAGGAAAAAGAAAGAATTTTTTAAGATTGTATTAACAAGTTAGTCTCCTAAAGATAAATAAATTGATTATGTAATTGTTGAAGTTCAGCTCTTCACAATTTAATATTTGAATATTGTTAAGTCATCATATATGATCAATTAGTCCCTAAAAAATAAATAAATATAAAATTTAGTTCTATTAAAATATTAATTTGTATTAAATTTGTAATTTATAAGACTTTACTTGTTTGATTCTCATATTTAAAGACTAAATAATAAAAAAAGTTTAGGTTTTAGAGACTACTTTGTATGATAACCCATTTTTTGAAATTATATTTTATTGGATTATAAAATATTGGGTTTGACCAAAATAGAGGCCAGAGGGTTATAATTACGGACATCTACCATGCGTTTGGTATAATCTCTATTCACGCGGCTAATGAAATTTTCTCCCTTTTACTCTCTCTCTCTCTCTCTCTCTCTCTCTCTCTAACAATGCGCAGCACGTGGACATTTTGCTAAGAAATTTTGTAGAAAATATATATACTTAGTTTTCTATTTTTAATTAAACCAAATATTAAGTTGTTTCTTTAGCACAATTCTATCATAAATTTGTTTGTAAACTGCTGAAAAAAACACATAATGACTACTACAATTATAGTATAATTAAAATTAACAAAAAGAAACTTGAAATAAAGAGTATACAGTTAATGCTGATCGTGCATCTTGATGATCCTACAATTTTCAATCTATCTCGGTCAGAAAATTTTTTTCGGTATACATAATATTTTATATATGGTTAAATTATTATTTTTAGTTTAGGTTCTCCTAATTTAAAAATTTTAATCTAGTCATTTTTCATTAAACTTTTGTTTAGAAATGGCAACAGAGTAGTGGGTGCGGAGATTTTCATGAGCAAGAAATTTTTTTCCAGCATAGATGAAGACAGGAGAAAACTCTTTTCGTCATGATTTCAGGAATGAGGATAAGCCTTGATCAATTACTACTTTTAGGCTCATCTAAAATTTTTTATCAAGTCCAAGTGTCTAACAAGCTAATAGTTGTTTGAAATGACTCTATGTTAAGAAAGCATTCCAAGTGATTGTTGTCCTAAAACTTCTCTATATCCTCCATAGGCTGAAAAAAAAGTGACAACTAGATAGGCTCGTTCTTATTTTTTACTTAGGGACAAGAAATTGGTGGCAATTTTAACTTGAGTACTATCTTTTTCTGTCCATTTTAATAGAGTCATTTTCTTTTAGGACCAGTAAAGAGGGTTGAGCATATGGTATTGAGACATGTGAAAAAAAAATTGCTTAAGACCATGAAAGAGCATATGGTATTAAGTACTATTGTGCCGTGGTGAGTAAGTTAATGAAAAAGTTTGATGAAGTAATTGTCCAACTCATTCCTAGAGAGTCAAATGAAGAAGCCAATGACTTAGCTCAGATAGCTTCTGAATATAAAGTTTCTCAAAAAGTTCTATCGGATCTTATAGAAATTAGAGAGCTTTTATATCTTTTAGAGGAAAGGGATGTGTTACAAAATGATGTTCATACAAATAATGATTGGAGAAAAGCAATCATTGATTATTTAAAGAATCTAAGTTCTGATGTAGAACGAAAACTCAAGCATCGAGTGTTAAATTTTGTAATGTCAGGTCGACAATTATATAGGAAGATTGTCGACATATAGTTGGAAGTATGCTTGAGTACGTCGGAGGCATACATTGCCTTGTCGGAAGTTCATGAAGGCATTTATGGAGTTCATCAAACAGGTGAAAAATTGAAATGGATCCTCCAACTACAAAGATTTTACTAGCCGACACTAGTCAAATATTGTATAATATTCACCAAGTCTTGTGAAGAATGTCAAAGAAATAGTCCTATACAAAACATTATGGCTAATGAGTTATATTTGATTATTAAACCTTGGCCGTTTAAAGGATAGGCTTTAGACTTAATTGGCCAGACATACCCTCCTTTGTCGAAAGGGCATAAATATATTTTAGTTGGAGTTGAGTGTTAAAAGATGTCACCCAATAAGATGTGATTAATTTAGTTGAAAATCACATCATTTGTAGGTTTTGGATACCTCAAACTCTGACAACTGATCAAGATACCATTTTCACTAGACAGAAAGTTGTCGAATATATCGATTCTAGGAAGATAAAGTTAATTACATTGACGTCATACTATGCGCAGGCAAATGGCCAAGTAGAGGCAATTAACAAAATACTTGTAAGCCTGATAAAAAAGCATGTTGGCCAATAGCCTATAAATTGGCATAATACCCTCGATCAGGTTCTTTGGGCATATAGAAATTTACCAAGAGAATTGACAGGCACATCGCCATATAAATTAGTTTATAGTCATGATATCATTTTTCCTATCAAGATTAATCTCCAATCAATTCATATCCAAAAAAAAAGATGAATTACTAGTTGAGAGTTATTGGGATTCCATGTTTGATGAATTAAACAAATTAACTAGATGATCTTTCTTGGACTGTCGGAGAGATTAGGGAGAGACATCGGCCATCAATGCCTCCATATCTATGTTGTCTCTAATTGAAAATGGCAGATTACTTTGCGGAGGCAAATCGATAGCCAATTGACTTTGTTGGGAACTATAAGGTATTATCGCCAATCCTTGTTCTTCTGGCAATGGAGATTGTCAAGATGGAGAATGTACAGTTACCAATTCCTTGGCAAAGAAAGCTTCAGCCGCTTCAATAGTAAGCTCTCCTTGTTAGGTCTCGACTGGCAGTGATGTTGTTGGAGCCTCAACTTAAAGAACAACTTATGGAGAGACTCTAATAGTCATATTTGCAATGGGAGCCCCACCATGAAGAACTCTAAGAGATTCTTCAGCAATCGGGCTTAAAACCTCCCCACCCTAATCCTGAAACAAATACAAATTAGTTTGGAGATGAAGTACATGCCCAATATCAAAGTAAAGTTGAAATTTGTCAAAGGATCATACTCTTTGGGTCTACAGGTCTAGTTCATCGGATATGGCAGGTGAAGTTAGGCACTTGGGAGTAAGCTCTTCATCCTATCAAAAACAACAAAGTGAGCATATTTCATTTTCGATGAATCATAATACTTGACAAATGGAATATACCTAAGACTCGATAGCTAGATTAGAAACAACTAGGCCTTTATATGCTTTGGACTTCTTAGCAGCACGATTAAAGTTGGAAAAGATTATTTTTCTTTTCGCTAGAGCCTTTTTCTTTTTTAGGCCTAGTTGTTGCTTTGGATGTGTCAGGTTGAGGAGAAGCGACAACCAGGCAACTACTCATTCCAATCATTAATTGGTCACTCATCTTGAACAATCTTCTTCTCCTCTGTTGAAGAGGTTGATAATCCTCTTCCTTTGACTCGAGGATAACCACCTGCTCCACTAGTCATTTGTAGGCTAAAGGTTCTTTTAAGGGGAGTACTGTAAATGAACTCACAAATATCAGTGGTCAGAAGCATATATTGCCTTGAAATAAAAGATTGTATACCTTGGGGAAACTCGCAGGCAATCGCCACAGAATTGGATTGTTCGGAAGGAAGGGCAAACCGACAAGCGAAGGTAACTTCGTCATTCTTTCTTTGAAAAAGATTTGTGAAGACCCGTGTCTTTCGACAAATTTGAAGTTACCTACTTTCATCAGCTCCTTAGAAAATGCATCAGCTAAACCAAAGTAAGCACTAGGCAAGGACACTGGGTCTAGAAAAGAAACTCTTTTAATAAATTCTTATGGAGTTTCGACATCCAAAAATTCTAAATATTTAAACCCGTGTCAAACCCTATGTTTTTATTTCCATTTGGCTACTATTTATTCCATGTTCTAAATGATCCATTGGTTGTAGTGAGGGTTCCATTTATCCTATAGTATTTTTCAAAGGTGCAAATTGCCTCCAAATACTCATATTTGGTTTTTATTTTCAGATTGCATTCTTGCATATGAGAATCCACAAGGACGTCAAAACAAGTTTTAATGCTTTGGCGGTAAGACCGGAAGTATTTTGACCACCAATCGACAAAGCAACTTGATACTCCTTGTGACACTTCATAAATGACGAGCATAAGGCTCTTTCGATGCTTGTCATTTACTCCCATCAGCTCTTGAACATCTTCTTCTTTAGAGATGTAGGCATTAACAAAATGGTCCTCCTATGCTGATGAGTAAGGAGCAAGAATGGATTGGCAAAAGCCCATATGCCAAGCGACTATTTTAGGCAAATGGACGTAAAAACTTGCATCTTCTATATCAGGAACACCTCCAAAATTGATCTGTCAATAGAGAAAATTTGACTAGATCGAGACTCCTTCTTTGTCGGAAGTTATTGAACGAGTAAACTACTTAGGGCCTCTTTGACGACCAACAAATGGAGCAAAGTTTATTGTTATCGAATCCAAGGCAATAGAGTGGAAGATCTTGAAAAAATGAAAAAAATTCTTCTTCTCATCCTTAGTAAGGGAATCACATGTCTGATAACAAAGTTTTAGTCTATATGAACCCGACATATACACTACAAGAAAATTGACTTTCAGTGGCGACTTTTTGGTGGTGACTTTTAAAGTCGCCACCAAAAGTCGACTTTTGGTGGCGACTAAATAAGTCGCCACTAAAAGTTGAGCTTTGGTGGCGACTATAGTCGCCACCAAAAGTTTTTTTAAAAAATAAAAATAAAAAAAGTCAGATTTTTTAAAATAAAATAAAAAATTAGACTTTTGGTGGCGACTATAGTCGCCACCAAAAGTATTTTTTAAAAAAAATAAAAAAAAAGTCAAATTTTTTAAAATAAAATAAAAAATTAGACTTTTAGTGGCGACTATAGTCGCCACCAAAAGTCTTTTTTAAAAAAAAATAAAAAAAATCAGATTTTTTAAAATAAAATAAAAAATTAGACTTTTGGTGGCGACTATAGTCGCCACCAAAAGTATTTTTTGAAATAAAATAAAAAAAAGTCAGATTTTTTAAAATAAAATAAAAAATTAGACTTTTGGTGGCGACTATAGTCGCCACCAAAAGTCTTTTTTAAAAAAAAAATTAAAAAAACGTCAGATTTTTTAAAATAAAATAAAAAATTAGACTTTTGGTGGCCACCAAAAGTCTAATTTTTTAAAAAAATTAAAAAAGTCATTTTTTTACTTAAAAAATTCAATTTTTTTTATTTTTCTTAATTTTATTTAAAAGAAATTTAATTTTTTAATTTTTAATTTTTTTAATTTTTTAATTTTTTTAAAAAATGAAATTATCAATGACGACTGAAGTCTATTTTTTTAAGTGAAATCGTTTTTTTTATGAAATTAGTTGAAGTTGGACTTTTGTGGTGACTCCAATAGTAATAATATTTTTGCTTTTTGTTAAGTTTAATATTATTTTATTTTTATTTTATAATATTTTTGACCTAAAATATTTTTAACAGATTATATATATAGATATATATAATATTTTGCACTTACATAACACAAATGAAGCAGTGGCAGAATGGCAAGACACACATGGCTGCAAGCAAGAGACCCAGGTTTGAATCTCAGGTATGCACATGTTTGGTTTAATTTCAAATAAACTTGAATATTGCACACAAAAAAATCGAGTCAGCTCGGGATAACGAGTTATTGGATCGGCCAATACCCGCACGAGTCGAATAGATCTCGGGTCGACCTTCCGGGCCAATCCGGATCTAAAAAGATGACGAGTGACTTTTGGTGGCGACTAAAGTCGCCACCAAAGGTAGTTTTTGCTGACACCAAAAATTATTTTTTTCACGAATTTTCTTTTTTTTTTTTTGCAATAAAAATGACTTTTGGTGGCGACTAAAGTCGCCACTAAAGGTAACTTTTGGTGGCGACTTTGAAAGTCGCCACCAAAAGAATCAGCCACGGACTTACGCCAACAACTTTAGTCGCCACTAAAAGTCGCCACCAAAGACTTTTAGTGGTGACTTTTAGACTTTTGGTGGCGACTTTAGTCGCCACCAAAAGTCTTTTTTTTTGTAGTGATAGTTAGCCATTTCATCGGATGGAGGTTTAACGGACTGTGGCCTTTCTAAAACTACATTTAACCATAGCTGTAGCAACTAGATGGGGCTTCCGACATTTTCCTTCTTTGTCTGAGCCTTTATGTTGTCAACCATTTGACTCTCATACTTTGGAAGAGATTAGCAAGGAGCCATAGGTTCAAGGCCAATCAAGCACCTTCATGGATTAGGTTGGTCAAGGGCTGAAAGGATTTGGCTACAGTAATAGACTTTGAGCCAAACACATAATCAAATAGCTAGAGCAGAAGGAAAGTGACGTGTTCCTCGTCTGATACTTCATCAGAATCTTTGTGACGTAGGAAGAGAATGAAGTGTACTTGGAAGAATAGACCTCTATAACCTGACAAGGTTGAAGTTATAGATAGATGACCCTTCCATCCGGTTGGAGGCCTGTGATGGCTGACACGTCAAAATTTGTTGGACCTATCATCCTATATGAAAAATGGAAGTTATTGGTGGTTTTGTTATAGAAGAAGATTGAAGCCCTTACCATGGCCAGGTCAACTTTGATGGTGTGTTAGAAGAGTTGGATAAAATTGTAGATGCCCATTTTTTCCCCAAACTTACCCTTCTTTCACACACTCTATCAAGCCACATGGAGTCTTGAATATCCTCTGAGCCTTTTTGATATAATGGGTAGGTATCGTCGAGCTCGAGGCTAGAGAGGAGTCTTGCAAGGAAATACCAGATGAAGGTTCATTGGAAAAGTTTAAGGAGACAGCATAGGTCCTAGAAAAGCAGGTGGAGGAGTAGAAGAAGAATCAGAGATAGGAATGATTTTTGAATTCTGTAACGTCTCCGAAGGATCTACAATTGGATCTCGAATGGTGTTCTTGTTCTTGGCAATGGAAGATTGTTTAGCAGAAGAAGAAGTACCAATTTTGGAAGAAGAAGCCATTGTTGAGAATAACTTAGGAATGAAGGTTTCTGAAAATACCGAAAAGAGAGACAATGCGAAAAGTTTGAATAGCACAAATAGCAGAGTAAGTAGCATGATGACTAGGGTTTAGGGTTTTAAAGGCTTGAGGCACACAAAATATTAAGAGAGTAGTGACAGTTCACATGCCATGATATGCTATCATATTAGAGATAATTATGATACCAAGCCAAATCCCTAGAGATTCAGTGACTGTTACAAGACCATTTAAATTTTAATTCTCTCCGTGTCTGTCGAGAACAAAAATTTGGGGGGCATATGTTGGACAATTATTTTAAAAAAATAATATATTTATATTTGTTAGACAAGTTTTCTTGGTCGACAAGTAGATTATCCTTTATTATAAGAAATTAGTGCCGATTGTCTAAGTGTCAAAGCAAAAGTCAGCTATTTGACAATTGACAGAGTGATAGACATCTCCAAAAACTTTTACGTGCTATTGTTAAAGTTGTTGGAAGCACACCATTTGACAGGAAAATTAGACAATTGATGAACAAATCAAGTTTAAAGAAGAAGGCACGTTAAAGTGACCTAATTGTCAAACGTTTAAGGAAAAAAAAGATGTCAGATAGAGGCAATTGAAGACCATTGCACCAATTCAAAATAGTTTTGTCAAACATGTAAACTGTCACTTACGTTATTTAGGATAATGGTTTAAGTGGGTTAGGGTAATGGTCAATGTAATGTAAACTATCACATATGTGGTAATCAAATAGATAGGCAGTTACTTCGATCATTTGCCTATAAATACTAGGTTCATTATTGTAAAAAGGGTTGGCAACTCTTGATTCAAAATCCTAACATCTCAAATAAGTAGACTAAAAGATTAACATCAAAGTATGTCTTTCACTTTACGTTTCAGTCAAATTTAATTCAAAGTTTTTCATATTTCTAGTCATTTATTTGTTTTCATTTATCTTTCAGCAATTTAATCGCTTTCATTTACATGCTTTCATTTAATCACTTTCATTTAAATTCTGCACCTTACATTCTATCATTTACTTTTTGCCGTTTACTTTTGGCAGTTTCCTTTCTCACACACTTTACATTATGCAACTTACTTTCCTGTAATTTTACTTACTTTCAGGCCTCATAATCTTTCATACAAAACTTATCAAACCATTAATGCTCAACACATTTGCTCATTTAAACGAGATTACCGCATAACTTTGAAAATACAATCACTCTCAATAGAATCAAGTATTTTTTATTGAATTTTGCCTTCAACCAACGATCCTTGCTAACAAATTGCTGTAGAGCCAGTTTGTTGTTGGATCCTGGTCAGACCATGCACAAAAAAAAACATAGTAAACAATTGCCGTCATAAGGAATTGGAGCTAGTGAATTGGGGTGACAAGAAATTCAAACCAAAGGCACACTATTCACTCACTTTAGATCAAATACGTGTTATGTCTCAGTGGATTAAAAAGCTAGACTTTCCTGATGGGTATGCCTCGAATCTAGCACGATGTGTTGACTTAAAGGAAGGTAAGTTCCATGGCATGAAAGCCACAACTGCCATATCTTTATGGAGCGATTACTCCCCATTGCATTCATAGATCTTCTAGAGGTTATGTGGAGACCGCTAGTAGAGCTTAGTCAGTTATTTAGGGACATTTTCTCCACCATATTGACGGTGGACAGGTTATGGTAGTTAGAGGAAAACATCCAATGATATTGTGCAAGTTGGGGGAGATTTTTCCTCCTGGATTCTTCGACTCCATGGAGCACTTTTTGGTGTACCTCCCATATGAAGCAAAGGTTAGTGGCCCAGTGCAATATCGTTGGATATATCCTTTTGAGAAGGAAACATTAATCTTATCTAATATGTGTCTTGTAACCAGTGATATGTATCATATAACATTCTATGTTTTGTTTTGTGTGTCATTAACTATCGTATGTAGGTTCCTCTACACTTTAAAACAAAAAGCGAAGAATAAAACTAGACTGGAAGGGTCTAACTGTGAGGCATACATCGTTAAAGAGACAACCATATTTTGTTCCCATTACTTTGAGCAATCTGTTGCCACTAAAACAACTAGGGTCCCAGAAATGATGATTGGGGGAAGGGGGAAACCCTCTGACCAATGCTTCATTTTCAATTATCCTGATCGTATGAGTGGTGACTGCAGTACATGTTTCTTAACCGATTAAGAGGTCAACATTGCCACAAAGTACATTTTAATGAATAGTGATGAAGTTCAACCCTATCTTGAGTAAGTTAACTACCCAATTCCATTTTACAATTTAATTGTCTATTTGATGGTTTCTTAAATCTGTCTCTAAACATCAATGCAATTTGTTTCTTGAGAACATCCAGGCAACAAACCCTAACATTTCTAGTGATAAGGTACATAAGTACATAGACTTACAATTTCTGGGTTGGTTTCGTGCAGATGTAAGTATACAATTTGTCTATGATGTGTCTATGTCTTTTAAACTATGCAATTAAGGGTTCATCCTGCAGTTAAGGGTTCATCCTTCTTTCACATTATTCTTTGAAATTTTAATGCCCTACTTAACAATTTGTTCATTTAGATGTAATTCCTCGTTGGTTAGCTTAAACTTTCAGTCATTTGCATTCACCCTTACTCACTTTCAAAAATACTCGTTTTTGGTTAGCCCAGTGTATTCCCCCATGTAAATGGTAAGAGACTAATCTGCAAAGAAAGAAAATAACCGAGGCACTAAAAAAAGAGAGATGAAAACCCTGACTTCTCATCTTCACCTCCAACGCCCACAAGTCCATAACTCTTTACCCTCTCATATGGTTAAATATTATTTAATCGATTATTAGCATATGATATTATAAATTAAATAATTATGTGAATCGATGTCCATTGCCACTAACATGGATGAACAAGCCGCAAGAAGATTGAATTGCTATTCCCTTATTTTAGGTTGTCGATATTTAGGCTCTGTTCGGCAAAACAGCTTATAGCTTATAAGCTAGCTTATAGCTTATTTGACTACCTTATAAACTTGTTAAAAATGTTTAGTAAACAAGCTTATTTTAGTAGCTTACAGCTTGTTCTGATAAACTACTTTGAGTATCTTACAGCTTAAAGTTTTTTGTTCCTATTTGGCCCTTATTATTTTTTTTTCAAAATACCCATTACCCTTACTTTGTTATATCATATTTACTCATCTTTTATTATGTTTATATTTATATATAATATATTATACATATATAATAATATATTATAAAAAATATATAAATATATTATAAATATATATATATATATATTGAGATTATATTTATTAAAGAAGTACTTTAATTTAGCATGCTAATCAGTCTGACAACCCGTATGGTATCAGAGGATCTGGACTTAGAAATTAATGAACTTTGAACCCTTTAAGTTATTTAAGCCAGACACCCCTTGTTCTTTTAAATTAATTATTCTGTTTATAATTTTAATTCATTATTTGCTGATATTATTATGGATGTGTTAAAAAGATTAGAACCTAGAATATATGATGTAGAACAATATGAATTACCTGTATATTCTCATATTCCAACTATTAGTGATGAAGATAGATGTGTGTTAGCTCCATACTGTATAGGTGGAGAAGGCGAAGATTTAAAAAACCAAATAAACTATACAAATATGTTTTTAATGAAACAATTAGTATATTATTTAGACGAAGCAGTAGCACAAGAAGGATTTGATTATGATTATTTAGACGAAATAGAAGGACTACCTAAAGATACATTAAAACAGATTTCAATAATAGAAGACTTTGAAAAATATGATAGGATAATAGATTTAGCAAAACCTTTAGAATAGAAAATATATGAAATAAGACAACAAGTTAAAAAGAATGAAAAGGAAATATTAAAAATACAAAACGATATGAAAAAAGTAATGAAAGCTTTAGGAATAGTGGAAGAACCACTTGTAGAACCCATAGTAGACCAACCCCAAATTAATATGTTAAATATAATAGATATATTAAATGAAGAAGAAAGACTTACTAAACAACAAATAAGAAATCAAACAATAGACGAAAATACAAAACAAACTAGAATAGAAGTAGAAAGATTACATAGAGGACAGGAAACAATAAACAAGAATTTATGGACAATATTTGATGAAGTTAAAAAATATGATTAAGAAAGATTATATGGAAAAATACAAGAAAAACAAGAAAAACGGGA
The DNA here is from genome assembly GCA_037074585.1 of Biancaea sappan. NCBI lineage: Eukaryota > Viridiplantae > Streptophyta > Magnoliopsida > Fabales > Fabaceae > Biancaea > Biancaea sappan. The sequence goes on along the minus strand of CM073496.1, from coordinate 3,715,924 downwards.
AGAATTAGTTAGATTAGAAAAAGGGAAAGAAAAAATAGAAGAAGAAATCTATGTAGAAGATGAAAGGAATAAATTAGCCGAAATATTATATAATGACTCAGATGATTTTTTAAACAGTTTAATGAAAATAAAACAAAAACCACAAATAAATATAAGACTAGGAGAAGAAGAACAAGACAGTGAAGATGAAATAGATAAAATACTGAGTGAAGAAGAAGATGAAATAAACATGGAAGAACTAATAAAAGAAATTGAAAATATAAATACCAATATAACCATAGAAGGAGAAATAAATATGCAATCAAGTGATTTAACATCAGTTAACCAACCTCAAAACAGACAACCAACATAATCAGTAAATCTACCACAAACCCAATCATTCCAACCTCCAAATATAAATCAACCAACTTATAACATTAACGAAACTGGAACAAGTATAACCAATGAACAAGAATTAGAACAACAAGAACTAAGACATAAGGAACCTACTAGGACAGAAGATTATAGAGATATGAGTATAAGTTTGAAACACCAAGAAATAGTAGACATACACCAACACCATTAGAACAATATGAAACCAAATCAATACCAAATTCAGGAATATGGTTAAATTTAGATAACCATAAAAGAATAGAAGAATGGACTAAATCCCAATTAATAGCTTTATTAACAAGAGGAATAGATTTACAAACCACTGGTTTATTAATAGAATCAACATTTATAGGAATAGTACACGATTGGTGGAAAAGTAAAGATCAAAATTTTAGAAATGGAGTAAGAACTGTCAGAAATGATGAAGGATTAACTAGAAGACAACAAATTGCAACATTAATAAGACAACATGAACAAGTTCTAAGAAATGAATTTGTAGGGAGAAATGTAACATTAAATGAAACAACAACAATAAACAAAACAATAAATAATTTACACAATATAGAATTATGCTCTTTAGATCCAAAATATTTAAATCAATATATCTGTGAATATAAAAAATATTATTACGAAGCAAGATTAGGAGATAGCTATTTAAATCAAAAATACTATCTAGACCTATTTTATAGAAAAATTCCAAAATTAATTAGCGAACCAATTATGGATGAATACTATAAGTCTTTAAGTGGAAAACCCATAGACACAATAGCAGTAATAGACACAATGGGACGAAGAGAAGATTTTCTAAGAGAGTATTTATCTGATAAGTGTAAAAATGCTTGGAGAACACAAAAATATTATAAAATTAATAAATATCTATTGAAATGTGGAGAATTACAAACATCTCATAAATGGGGATGTGAAATAACTAAACATAAAAGAAATAAAAAACAATTTAAAAGAAAATATGAATTTAAAAAATATCCAAAAGAAAAATAAAAAAAATATTACAACAAAAGAAAATATAAACCATATAAGAATAAAAGATATTTCAAAAAACAAAACAAATTATAAGAAGAATCCTAAACAATGTAAATGCTATAATTGTGGAGAATTAGGACATATATCAACTAATTGTCCCAAAACCAAAAAGTAAAAAGATGATGAAAATATTACAATTAGCCCAGGAATGTAATTTAGAACCATTAGAAGAATATGGAAGTGAAATAAAAGAAAATTTAGAAATTTATAAAATATATGAACTAAATAATAATTCATCAGAAGAAGTAAGTATTAGTGAGATTAGTAATTCAGATTATTCTGAAATAGAAGAACAAGATAATATTTATATGATGAATACAGAATTAGGAGAAACCAGTAGTATGAATGAAGATTATGAATCATATAACTAACAAATAGAACCAGAAGAAGGAATAACAGAAACTAGAATAGTATTTAATGAAAAACAATATGATAAAATATCTAAGATCAATTTAGACTTACAAGAACAAGATTTAAAACAAGAAAATCTATTTAACAGAGTCAGTAAGATAATTAAGAAAAATCAAAAAGAAAACTATGCTTGTGTAATTTTAGATAAAAAAAATCAATAGAGTCTGAATTAGCAACAGGAGTATTAAGAATACCATTAATTAACAAAACACTTATAGAAAATGAAATATCTAAAATACCATTCAAACATGAAGTATCTGAAATATACATTCAAGAAGTACAATTATTAGTAAAAGCTTATTTTAGAGAAGGAAGAGACACACCAGTAGAATTAGTATTAACAGATGGAAGAATAATAGACGATGTTAGAAATAGTATATTAGGAATACTTAGCGGAAATTTAATATATCAAAAATTAAAGTTCACAGTAAATACTAATTTTACAATATCTAGAGCAGAAGGAAATATGGATAAAATACTAAATATATATCATAAAATTAAAGGCATAAAAATGCCGCCACATAGTAAAATAATTAGTATACAAGTAAGAGTAGGATTAGTTTTTACTAATCAACACAAAATTTATAAGAAAAGACAAGGCAGAATATCAATAGATAGACATTTTGCACCAGTATTAAGAGAAGTACCCCTAGATAACCAAAGAATAACTTTACCATCATAAATCCAATTTAACTTAGACAATACTATAACAAACCAAGATGCATTAAGAAGGAGAATATAATTTGATAATACATTAGGAAGTAGATCATTAAACATAAATTTAAGTCAACCAAGATATAGTATAGAGTATGAAAGACCTCAGAGTAGTTATAGTAATAGACCATTAACCAGAACTCAAAGCCAGAGAAGTTATCCGGACATAGAAAGACTAAGACTAGCTGAAATACCCATAACCTCAAGATTACCAGAAATTATAACAGCCCCTCAATTAGACTTAACTAATAACAGACATTTAGTATTATTAGAAATTAGAAAAAATAATCAGTGGCAACAAATATTAGCTATAATAGATCCAACAGAAGAAACTAGTAATATGCAATTACAATTAGCTGATGATAATATTATTATTGAAGAGATAGGAACAATGACTAATACAACAATAAGATTTAACCAACGAGATACAATTCAATTAAAAATATGGGTAGACAATATGATTAACAATAATGTTGAACACAAAATGATATTAGGAAAAGATTTCTTAAACGCAGTAAAACCTTATAAAATTAGAAATAAAGATATACTTATAACTATAAATGACCAAACAATAATAATTCCAAAAGTACAGTTAATATAATGTTATATTATATTCTAGTAAAACTTAATTATAAAAAATATAGGTCAAGAAAATATCATGCATTAGTAGATATAGGAGCAAGTTTAACAACTGCTAAATACAATGTATTACCACTAGAATATTGGAAAAAAGAAAATACACCATTAAGAATGACAAGTGCAGGAAATGAAATAAATATGCTAGAACTAGCTGCAAAAGAAGTATATATACAAATAGGAAACTATGAATTAAAGATACCAAAGATTTATCAGTATAATGAAATCAGTTGTGATATCTTATTAGGATTAGATTTTCTAGAACAATACTATCCAATAACTTTTCATAACAAAGTATTAATCTTAACAACACTTTGTAAACACCAAGCATGGGGAATAAGAATAACTAGACCCTATAAACGAAAAGATGAAACTTTTCAAAAGAAATATCAAGATAATGAAGTACAGTTTATACCAAATAGTAAGCCTATAGAAGTTCAAGAAACACTACCGAAAATAGGAATAATGATTACTAAGACTATAGAACAACAGATTAAAGAAAACTATAGTGAAAATCCACTAATACACTGGGAAAAATCTAAACCATTAGCAACCATAGAATTAAAAGATTATAGCAAACAAATAAATTGTAAACCATACCCATGGACAGAAAAAGAAAAACAGGAATTTATTATGCATATTAATGAACTTAAAAAATATGATTTAATTAGAAATAGCAAATCAGATTATTCATCACCAGCCATGATAGTAATTAAACATAGTGAAGAAAAAGAGGAAAATCTAGAATGGTAATTGATTACAGGAAATTGAACCAGATAGTTGTAAAAAATAGATATCCAATTCTTAAAATAGACTTATTATTTAATTTATTAAAAGGAAAAAATATATTTAGTAAGTTTGACTGTAAATCAGGATTTTTTCAAATCAAATTAACTGAAGAAAGTAAGAAGTATATAGGATTCAGTATTTCAGAAGGATTATATGAATGGAATGTATTGCCAATGAGATTTAATAATAGCCCTAGTATATTTCAAGATTATGTTACTCAATTATTAGAACCAATTAAGAATTTTGCTGTAATTTACATTGATGATATATTAATATTTTCAGAAAAAGAAAAAGAACATGAAGAACACCTAAATAGATTTGTAGACATTATAGAAACAAAAGGATTAAATATATCACATCATAAAACAGAATTAAGGAAAACAACTATATCATTTTTAGGACAAATTATTACACCAGAAGGAATAGAACTTCAAGAACATATAAGTAAGAAAGTTTTAGTTACTAACAAAAAAGAATTATAATCATTTTTAGGATTAGTAAACCAAGCTGGACATTATATTCCCAACTTATCAAAATTAACTTCCAAAATATCTAAGTTAGCAGGAGAAAGAAGTATATGGACTTGGAATAACCAAACTGAAAAAGTAATAGAAGATATAAAACAATTATGTAAGAATTTACCAAAATTATATATTCCTAAATCAACAAATATTAGATGGATCATTTATACTGGCGCATTTGATAATTATTGGGGAGCAGCATTATATTTTGAATATAAAGGAAATGAATATATTACTAGATACTCGAGTGGAAAATTAAATGATAGTCAAGTTAAATATCATAATAATTGGAAATAATTCTATGCAGTAGTTAAAGCAGTAGAAAAATTTGAATTATTTATAGTTAATACAATATTTTATTATTAAGACTGATAACACCCAAGTAAAACATTGGTTAGATAAAGGAATAAATAATTGTAAGTTAAGTAATAAAATGTTAATTAAATGGCAAATGGCCTTAGCTTATTATGATTATACTACTGAATACATTAAAGGACAAAATAATTTGATAGCTGATTATCTGAGCAGGTATCATTATGGAAAGTAATCTGCCATCAAGTCCAGTATCCGAGAATATTAACCAGGAATCCATTCCTGTTGATCAAGTAATATTGAATACCAATATTTTGGAATCCCAAATCATTATGTTAAAAGGAATAATGGATACTGAGTTACACCAGTTAGCTTCCAGTATCGATGGCCTATATGGCCAAATAAAATTATTATCTGAAAAAATATCTAGTCTAAATGGGATAGAAAAAAGAATTGATACTATTGATAAAACAGTATTGGACCTACTGTTCAAACCAAAGCCCATTAATAAAAAAACCTAAGAACCAAAATTAGTAACACCAGCTATGATGGTGCCGCCACAAGTAACACCTCTTTCTAAAATTATCCAAGAACAAGCACAGTCCAGTAAAACCCAAACACCAAAAACCAATAAACCTGATTCTAACCCTAGTAACTTTCAGAGAAAAGAACAGTATGATTTCCTTGTCACCCTCATTAAGAAAACTAGTACATTATCCATCCCATCCAAGACTATTAGATATGCCTCTCATTATGCTTTAAATAAAACCATTATTATGCCTGGCACTAACCCGAAACTACTAAAAACCTTATTTGACTATGGATTTATCCAAACTATTTACCCAAGTATAAAGAACTCACTGAATTAGCCGAATTACCCAAACATATTATAGATTCTGCCAAACACTATGCCAAAATTATTACTCAATACCAAATGTATATCCGATTCTACTCAACTATTTTTGAAATAACACCTGATAAATATTACCCTCCTATTAACCTTATTAAAATGGGGACAACTAGGAAGCTCTATGATTGCGACCAACAAGCCAAGGAGATTATTGAAGACCAAGAAGACCTTGAGTATCGTTTGCACAACATTCGAGCTCAAGAAGTAGCCACCATTATGCAAGAAATATCCAGAACATTATCTGAAGATGAACAACAATGGACTTATTTCACAGGTCCAACTACATGTATCTACTCAGTAGGCAAAACTAGTAGATTACCAAAAGAATTCAATTTATAGGCTGAAAAAATAAAAAAAAATTATATGAATTTATCTGAGCCCACTAAAAGAAGAATTTGCCAATTATTGTTAGATCATTTAGGTCATCTATGTAAGTATTGTAAAGAAGAAAAAGCTCAAGACTATGATGAGCCAAGTATTGATCTTTCTGTAATTTAAAAAAAAAGGGAAAGAAAAGAGAAAGAAAAGACAGAGAAGAAAAAGAAGTCTACAACAGTATTCGTCGGCACAAGAGGACAAGACTGTCAGCAAAAAAGATTAGAAGACATCCAGCAATAGTATCCGACAAAGACAAGAGAAGACTGAAGTGACAAAAGTAGCAGACAAGAATGACTAAAGAAGATGGACGGCGACTAAAGCAAAAGACTGAAGAAGACTAAAGAAGCATCACGGGAAAGTAACTCCAGTCAGAAAAAGTAACCAGAATTTGTAAACCCGAGTCAATATTAACTTGGCCTAAGTAGTATAAATAACTCTCTCTATTAGTTCAATATAGATAAAGAACCATTAGCCACCTCCTCTCTGTAAACTCAGAAACTCTGCTTTCTGATTCTCCTCTTACCTCCATTATCTGTAAATCTTTTTTCAAAAATTAATAAAAAGATTGAAGTTCCAAAGTATCCGAATTCGTGTAGACATTCTCTCTCTCTATTATCAAAAATTTTCAGAAACTGGAGAATAAGGTAATGGCCTTCTAAATTTCTTTAGGGGTTCAAGGGGAATTTAATTTCTAATAAGGATCTGATGATGTTATAAGAGTCGTTTACTGGTTAGAATGTTATTTTAAAGTACTCAACAGATAGACTGAACTTTCTGTTTATGTCCATAAGACCATGAGATATATATGTATATTATTTATATTATCATGACTGAAAGAGGCCTGGAGGGCATAATGATATGTGAAGGCATGTGATGCCGTGTGATGGTCGCAGCCCATGAGAATGATCAGTATAGTAATATGATGATATATATATTGAGATTATATTTATTAAAGAAGTACTTTAATCTAGCATGCTAATCAGTCTGACAACTCGTTATATAAATATATTATAAATATATATAATATATATAAATATAATAAAATATGTAAATATATTTTATTATATATAAGAAAGTATAATATATATACATATATTATGAAAATATATTATTCATATATAAAATATAATAAAATATATAAATATATATTTTAAATAAATTTTATATCTATAATAATTTAAATTAATTTAATTAAAATTTTGGAATTAAAAAAATATACTTTTATATCATTTTACACTTTTCAGCTACTTTAACAATTATTTTTACCGAACATTTTTAATTTAATAAACTAGCTTATAAGCTATTAGTTATAACCTATAAGCTAAAAATTAGCTTGTAAGCTATCAGTTAACTCATAAGCTATCCGCTAGCTTATAAGCTAATTTAGCTAAAAATTAACTTATAAGCTATTCGCTAGCTTATAAGCCAATTTTGCTAAACAAAGACTTAAGAGTGATGGCTCAAAATGCAAGAGGGCCCTATTTTTCTTTTTAGTTTTAGTTTTATTTATTTTTTTATGATTGCAACCATCTAAATGAATTAGTACTCTACTATTCTGCAGGAGATTTGAATCTGAACAAGCCTTACACACACAGACACACAGACACACACACACAGACACACACACACACACACATATATATATATATGACAAATATTCCTATTTAAAAGCTTTTTGTAGGCTATATTCTCTTTTATTTACTGAAAGTAAACATATAATAGTAAACATGTACACAGACGAATTAATAGACTTAATGGAATTTGCTAACACAATATTGAGTTTCGTTTCGGCATTTGTCCCACTTCAACATCAACCTGCATGAAAATTAAAATAAAAAATATACACAGAGAATGATATATTAACTAAATATATAAAAGTGAAGAAAATATGTGTATTTAGCCTTTGAAATTGTTCAATGAAATAATTTAATCTGAAAAATATATCAGATAACGCTTTGATAGTAAAAAAAAGGAAAGGAGTAAATTACTAATTTAATCCCTAAAAGATTACCATGGTCTCTCAATTTGATGTTTGAAAAATTGTATTTGTCTCATTTCAATAATTTTTGTTGCTAATTAGTAAGGCCTTTTGTTGTCAAATTTCAATTATTTTTGTTGCCAAAAATCTCTTTTATAAATGGATGCCGTTGAGGAGGCATCTACACCTTTTAGTGACAGTTTTAAAATTGATGAAAGTTTTAGAAACTATAAAAACCATTGCTAAAAGGAATGAATGCACACCCTTTATAGATAGAGAAAAGAAATTGAGACAAATATAATCTATTAGACACTAAATTAAGACATCTGATCTATTATAAATCAAAATGAAACAATTATAATTTTTTATAAATCAAATAAGTAATTTAAAAATGAAGAAGGAAAGAAAGAATGCTAATTAAAATTACCAGATTTTTGAATCATTGTGATTCATTCACCTTTTTTTTTCCCCGTTTTTTCATTTTTCTTTGCTAGAGGTAGACGAGCATGACTAATACCATCAAAACTTGGTTTACCAGGCTTCTTTGAGCTTGAAGAACTTTTATCAGGCTCTGTTTTTTGAGGTAGACAAGCGTGACTAATGCCGTAAAAACTTAGTTTATTAGGTTGTTGAGTTCTCAATTTAGTACCATTTTGGTACTAAATCCCATCTCTTCTTCTTCTTTTTCTTGTTGGCTTGTGATTCTTAACCCATGTTTTGAGTAGTTTAAATTAGTTTTAGTTTTCTTTGATCTTTTAATAAATGAAGTGATTTCATGTTTCTTTCCTACTATTTGATGTTGTTATTTGTTGTTTGGTGTAGGTTGAAGTGTAGAGGAGGTTACATATGCAATTGCTGTAGTTCTGGAATTCTGAAGCCTGGCTCTCTTCCAACGATCACTGTAGCGGTGGACCAATACCACTATAGTGGTGACCATTGGAACTAGTAGCCCAGCAGCCTTACTTTCTGCCAGCCATCGCTATAGCGGTGGATCTTTACCGCTATAGCAGTGGTCCCTAGAAAAGAATTCATTTAAAGTCATCCTCTCTGCCTGCCACTACTATAGCGGTGGGTGTTTGCCGCTATAGTGGTGGGTCGCATTCTGCACTGGTTTAAAACACGTCAAAATAGAAATTTTAGGTCATTCTAAGTAGGGAGAAGGCTAGAGGACACCAATTTTGCTAGAGGAAGAGGAGGAATCCCATTCCAAAGCTCTCCGGGCCAGATTTTTCGTTAACCCAACCTCATATTCATAGAGTTTACTTTATATTTTACTGCTTTCTGTAATTTTAAAGCCATGAGTGGCTGATTTTCTGTACTAGGGTTACTATGAACCTAATCTCTGATTAGGAATTATTTTTTCTCTAACATTGTGATTTCTATACAATTAATGCATTCCTATCATTCATATATTTTATATACTTGCTGTAAAACTGGTCATTTTATAGTTTGTCTATTGCTTTCATTGAACTTGGGAGAGGGAGATGTTGGTAGAACACTGAGTGATTAGGGCACGTGATAGAACTTAGGGGTTTTACTTGTTAATTAATAGGGATATTAATTAACCTCATTTAATCAAATTAGGTTGGCATTTACTCAACTTAAACTCACATAAGGGATTATGTTAGAGTTGAGTAGCTTAATTTTGGTTCGGGAAAATCACTTTAAACCATTAGAAAACCTAAGATTAAAGTGTATAATTGGTTAGAATCATAAGTGTTAAGGAGAGTTAGCAATTCTTAAGATAAGAAAAGAGCATTAGTAGCCCTAGGTCTTTTTATTGAATTAATTTTCATTCAAATATATTTCTTAGTTTTCAATTAGAGCTGCTTTTAATCCAACTTGGTTTGCCTAAATAATATATTTGAATTCCTGGAGTACTTAGCACGTTAGTTCTTGTGGAGACGATAACTCTTTACTCATTTTTACACTATATTACTTGTGCGACTGATGCGCTTGCCATTCGCCTAGCAAGTTTTTGGCACCGTTGCCTGGAACTGACGGTTTTTAGCTAATATTCTATAGAATTTAAAGGTTCTAGATTAGGCATTTTTCTATTTTGTTTTATTTTTCTTTATTTTCTTATTTTGTTTGTTTTGTTTAAATAGTCATTTTTGTTTTTAGAGTTACTTTTTTTATTTCCTAATTGTCACTTCTGACTGATAATTTTCTACTGTGTATGTGAGGTATCGGTCATACTTCTGATCTTTTCTTTGAGCCTGAGATCGAAAGACTATCAAGGAGAATTAGAAGGGAAGCGAGAGCTAGGAGAACTCAAGTAAGCTAAGCTACACAAGAAGAAATGGCTAAGGATAATCAGAATCATCAGAGTGTTAGAGTTAATGCTAGTAATAAGGCTGGTAATGAGCCTTAGGAGAATGACAATAAAGCTGTGTGGGATTATGCATCATCACCGAGGCTGGGCACGCGTCCAGTATAGTGAAGCCTCTACTTGGTGCAAACAATTTTGAAATTAAAGCTGTCTTAATGAACTTGGTCCAACAAATTCAATTTGGGGGAGTCCCATAGAAGACATAAACAACCATATCACAAATTTTCTAGATATTTGTGACATGGTTAAACTTAATGGAGTAAGCAACGAGCCATCCATCTCCGTTTGTTTCCTTTTTCCTTGAGGGATACGGCTAAGAGTTGGTTGAACGCTCAACCAAGAGGGAGAATCATAACTTGGGATGAACTCCAGAAGAGGTTTTTAGATAAATTCTTCCCTCCATCAAGGTCGGTTAGAAATGAGATCTTGGCCTTCTATCAGCATGAAGGCAAGAGTCTTTATGAGGCTTAGGAATAGTTTAAGGATCTTCTGATGAAGTGTCCTAATCATGGTCTTCCAGAGCAGCAGCAGTTGACTATCTTTCACAGTGGTCTCACATATGAGACTCAAGATAAATTGGATACCGCAGCTGGTGGTGCTTTGATGGCAAGATTAATTGCTAAAGTGAAAGAAATTATAGAGATTATGGGAGCAAGCCAAAATGCTTCAAGCCGGACTAGAAATGATTCAAGGAGAGGAATTATGAAACTCGATACCTTCAATGCTCTTCTGGCTCAGAATGAAGCACTGACCAAGAAGGTTGATATTTTGTGCTCACTGCAAGAAAAACCTGCAAGAGTGAATGCTATAATCACTCTGGGACCCATTTGTGATCTTGTGGTGGTGCCCATGCTAATGGGTGTTATGATGAGTCAATTGTAATTGAGCAATTGAACTACATGAGTGATGCTCAAAGGAATCAGTAAAATTCCTATTCCAACTTATATTATCCGGGGAATAGGAATCACCCAAATTTCTCTTGGAGCAACAATCATTGTCTAAATCCTACAGCTCCATCATCTTCTAGTAGGCCTTCTCATCCTCCTAGTTTTGGTAGTCAAAATAATTACTCTCATCAAAATAGAGCTCTACCACCTCAACTGGAGAAGAAACCTTCGATGGAGGAGATGTTTATGAAATTCATGGAGAGAAGCAAGTCGATGTTTCAGACTTAGAATGTGGCTATCAAGAATCTTGAAACTCAGATGGGACATATGCCCTTGCACTAAATAATAGGCCACAAGTTAATCTCCTTAGTGACACTGAGAACAATCCAAGAAGAGACGGGAAAGAGCATTGTAATGCCATTACCTTAAGAAGTGGCAAGGAGTTCCCAAATACTTTTAAATCACATGATCCTTTTAAAGAAGTGATTATTGAAGAGGGAAGAGATGAGGTTGCTAAACCTCAAGAAACTGTAACTGAAGAAGCTGATGTTTCAGAGGAAAAAGGTAAATTTGGAAGGGAAGTAAAAGATGTAAGGGCTGAAAGTTTTGTTCCACCACTATCGTATCCTCAGGCTCAGAGGCCCAAAAAGCACAATGAGAAGCAGTTCAGCAGATTTTTGGAGGTATTGAGTAAATTGCAAATAAGCATACCTTTTGCTAAAGCCTTGGAACAAATGCCTATGTATGCAAAATTCAAGAAGGAGATGTTGCTGAAAAAGAAGAAGATGGGGAATAATGCGAAAGTCACATTGAATGAAGAGTGCAGCGCAATCATACATAAGAACTTGCCTCCGAAACTCAAAGACCCTGGGAGTTTCTCCATCCCCTGTACTATTGGGGATGTCACATTCAAGAGGACTTTATGTGATCTTGGAGCTAGCATTAATCTTATGCCATTATCAATTTTCAAGAAACTCAGGATTGATGAGGTGAAACCAACCATGATGACTATTCAACTTGTCGACCGATCCTTGAGGCATCCATATGGGTAATAGAAGATGTGCTAGTCAAAATGGGAAAGTTCTTCTTTCCTATGAATTTTGTGGTATTAGACATGGCGGAAGATGAGGAAATCCCTCTCATTCTGGGTAGGCCATTTTTGGCTACTTCGGGAACGGTAATTAATGTGTCTCATGGGACATTAACTCTGACAGTCCATAATGAGACAGAGACTTTTTGTAATACCCGTTAATTTCAGAATATAATTCGCTTAAGAGTATTTTAGAATTCTACAACGTTACTTTAGTTATTTATTTTGGTCATTTTTAATTTTCATATTTAATTGTTCTCTTTGAAATCTATGAAAATTGAGTTAAATGACTGGACCAAATATTTGCACAATGAGGGATATATTCTAAGAATGGTGAAATTCATGGAAAAGTGGTTTCAGAATGGTCAATTAATCCATTTATTGTAAATTGACTGGATGGGTTTGGATGTTGGGTTATGGATACCCATGGGTTATTGAATAACCCATTAGAAATATTTAATATAAAGTTTCAATAGTAACCCTCATTTTTTTCACTCAACCGAAGGAAGCAGAAAAGATTTCTCTCTCAGTTCTTCATTTTCTTCTCAAATCCTTTCCTTGATCTTCAGAGTTTCGATTATTTGTTCGGTTCAAAAGATTTGTAAGGATCAAAGGTAAGCTTTAATCCGATTATTTTCCTTAAATTTCAGTTTATGTAGAAGATCAGAGGAGGTTTTGTTTTGAAGATTTTGATGATAATTCATGAATCTCAGTTGTTTTAGAAGTTATATTTGAGTTATAATCGGTTAAAAGAGTTGAAATTCTGGTTTTGAAACAAGAAGGGAAAGGATGAATTTGTTAGAAATTTCTACAAAAACTTCTGCAAAAACCGAGTTACTGTAGCGACCAGGGATTTCGAAACAAAATCTGGAAAATTTTCTTCGGTACTGTAGCGAACCGGCACTGTAGCGAACCGATACTGTAGCAAACCGTTACTGTAGCAAACTAACCTGTAGCAACCCGTTACTGTAGCAGTCAGAAAATTTTACGTATTTTCGTGATTTTGTTTCCTTTCTTATGATTCCTTGTAATATATTTTACTAGGAAATTTTCCTACACAAATTCTAGTGTGGAACAAGGTAAACTTGGACAAACATCAAGGTGAGTGAATAACCTTGCTCAGCTAATTTGATATTACTAGTCAAAGTACAATATAAGTCTCATTTACAATATTATTTGGATAATAAGCAATTAATTTTTCATATGGGAGTATATGATGATCAGTAGAAATAAGAGTATGAAGAAATTATTTATCTCATGACAATTGTACTATGTGATGAATTCTCACTATTTTATTAATGAGTAAAGATCTACGGGATCTAATACACGAGTGTGAAAGGGTTAAAGTCCCATACTACTCGGTGTATATCTAAGAAATCTTATACACGAGTTTGAAAGGGTTAAAGTCCCATACTACTCAGTGCATATCTATGAAACATATACACGAGTTGAAAGGGTTAAAGTCCCATACTACTCGGCGTATACCTATGAGATCTTATTCACGAGTTTGAAAGGGTTAGAGTCACATACTACTCGGTGTATATCTATGAAATCTTATTCATGAGTTTGAAAGGGTTAGAGTCCCATACTACTCGATGTATAAGATAATTAATTATATGAGTAAATGTGGTATTTGTACTTTTGATATTTTATATAGTATAGTTATTTACTTACTGAGTTTTTAAATAAACTCACACTCCCTATGATTATTTTTTTTCAGATACAGAAAATAAAGAACAAGAGTATCCGTTTGAAGATTAGAAGCCCCTTGGGTTTATTCTCTATTTCTGTCTGGTGGGACACCAGTACTTATTAATGTGGATATTAGAAAAGCTCTGTATTTTCTATAGGTCTCCTAGGCTTGCGATGAGATAGAAATATCAGACTATGTATGTCTATATTTGCTTATCAGATGAATATAATTCTGTAGTGTGGAATGAATGATTAAGGTTGAATGTAAAATCTTACAGAATATATGTATATAACGTATGTTTGAGAATTATATCAAATGAGTAGTATCTTTTCACATGCTCAATTTTTGGGATGTGACACTTTTAATGTGTTTAACATTGCAAAATCATTAGTGGAAAAGGAAGCCTACAATAATAGGGAAGAAATAATGTCGATTCAGCTTCAAGACTCCTCTATGAGTCATTGTGACCCAGGATAAAATTGGTAAAGTCTAGTTGCAAACTATAGACTTAGTGCTTTTTGGAGGCAACCCAAGTTTATTGCTTTCATAGTTTTTTTTCTATTTTTGTATTTTGGTGTACTGTTGTTGGAAATATTTTAACTGCTATTTTAATTCATATATGGATTTGAATTGTTAAATGATGAACGTGGTCATGATTATTATCTTGGTGAATGGTAATTAAGATGTTTGTGATAGCATTTTATTTTGTTTGTTATGTTGTTTATTCTTTTCCTCTGTGTGCTGATTTGGGACAGTGATGACACTGTCAAATTTAAGTTTAGGAGAGAAGTTTAACATGTTGATAGGTTTCTTCTTTGAGAAAATTTTGATTAATGTTGTGTTGTCCATAAGCATGTGTACTAGGAGGGAAATTTTTGAAAATTTTGAAATCTAAAAGTTTAGAATTCTTTGGCAGGTCAAATCTTGTTATATATATATATGTAAGATTCACCTCTTGAGTTTGCTAATCTTAAGTCTCTCATATTTTTATGAGTGTTAGCCTTATCACTTCAAAATAATAGAAAAAGGTGTTTTTTGTCTCTTTGTCAATGGTTTTTTGATCATATTCTTTTATTATAAATATATATATATATATATAGAAGTTCAATAAGGGGATAGCTAAAAGTTCCAATAAGGGATAGACTCTTATAATTAAAATAAAATGAGAAAATTTAAAAAAATTTCCAAAGAAAATAAGGAAAGTAAGGAAGCTATATCGTTGAGAACAAAATAGTGAAGTCCTTGAGAATAGATATAAAACAATGCCCTTGAGAATAAATTAGCGATTCAATTTTGGAATTTTGGAATTTGATTTTATAAACTGTTCCAAGAGGTGAAGCTTTGATTTCAAGTTTTCTTGTGGTTTGGTTAACACTTGTTATTGAATCCTTAAGTTTGCAAACTCTTGAATTAAATCTTTTGAGTAATGGTTTGATGAGGCTTGGCTTGCTTTAATTCACATTTTCAGATCTTCATTCCTCCTAGTTGCACATATTCATGGTTTCATATATTTTTCTCAAAATTTTTCTCATTGAAAGTTTTTTCTTGAGTACAAGCAAAGGTTCAAGTTTGGAGAAGTGTTGAGTTCTCAATTTAGTACCATTTTGGTACTAAATCCCATTTGTTCTTGGTCTCTTTCTTATTGGCTTGTGATTCTTAACCCATGTTTTAAGTAGGTTAGATTAGTTTTAGTTTTCTTTGATCTTTTAATAAATGAGTGATTTCATGAGTCTTTCCTACTATTTGATGTTGTTATTTGTCTTTTGGTGTAGGTTGAAGTGCAGAGGAGGTTATATATAAAATTGCTGCAGTTCTGGAGTTCTGAAGCCTGGCTCTCTGCCAACCACCACTATAGCGGTGGACCAATACCGCTATAGAGGTGACCACTGGAACTAATAGCCCAAGAGTCTTACTCTCTACCAGCCACCGCTATAGCGGTGGACCTTAGAAAAGAATTCATTTAAAGTCATCCTTTCTGACTGCCACTGCTATAACAGTACATGTTTACCGCTATACCGGTGGGTCGCGTTCTGCACTAGTTTAAAATGCATTAGAATAGAAATTTTAGGTCATTTTGAGTAGGGGGAAGGCCAGAGGACGCTGATTTTGCTAGAGGAAGAGGAGGAATCCCATTCCTAAGCTCTCTATGCCAATTTCTGTCAACCCAACCTCAGATTCATGGTGTTTGCTTTATCTGTTACTGTTTTTTGTAGTTTTAGAGCCATGAGTGGCTGATTTTCTGTATTAAGATTGCGATGAACCTAATCTCTGATTAGGGATTGTTTTCTCTCTAACATTGTGATTTCTATACAATTAATGCATTCCTACCATTCATATATTTTATATATTTGCTGTAAAACTGGCCATTTTATAGTTTGTCTGTTGCTTTCATCGAACTCGGAAGAGGGAGATGTCGGTAGAACCCTGAGTGATTAGGGCGGGTGATAGAACTTAGGGGTTTTACTTGTTAATTAATATGGATATTAATTAACCTCATTTAATCAAATTAGGTTGGCGTTTACTCGGCTTAAACTCACATAAGGGATTATATTAGAGTTGAGTAGCTTAATTTAGGTTCGGGAGAATTGCTTTAAGCCATTAGAAAATCTAAGATTAAAGTGTATAATTGGTTAAAATCACAAGTGTTAGTGAGAGTTAGCAATTCTTAGCACAAAAAAAGGGGAATACTAGCTCTAGGTCTTTTATTGAATTAATTTTCATTCGAATTTACTTTTTAGTTTTCAATTAGAGCTACCTTCAATCCAACTTGGTTTGCCTAAATAATATGTTAGAATTTTTGGAGTACTTAGCACGTTAGTGTCTGTGGAGACAATGACTCTTTACTCATTTTTACACTATATTACTTGTGTGAATGGTGCGTTTACCATTCGCCCAACACATGCTTCTTTGAGCTTGAAGAACTCATCATGCAAGAGCTATGTATAGCAACACTAATACTTTGGGATTTACAATTTTGCTTCACAATCTTCTTTTGTTAATTTGCTTTCTTTTTATAGGGAACTTAGAAGACATGAATGGAAGAGCAAATGAAAATTTTCTCAAAATTCCTTCAAATTTCTTCTAAATTTTCCTGAATTTTGTGTTATTTGATCGATGAAATGATTTGTATATTCCTGTAACTTATCCTAACAATATTTACTTATACGTTATAGGAAAATTATTGTTAAGAGAGTGTTTGATTTGCTTGTGACTCTTGTGTGTACACAATATTAGCGTATTTAGCAAAGTAGTTTGACATGAAATGAGTAATTAAGAAGGCTATTGAATTCTACAAGAAGAACCATGCATTGGATAAAGTGGTCAAATTCCCACGGACTTGCAGTTATAGGCAGTTACCTTTGTCCATGCGGCTTATGAAATTTTGTGTGGAAATGAGAGACTATTTGAAATGAGAAGGCTTGTCTTTTCCAGCAAGCCATGCATACTGAATTACGCTAACATCTTCTCCTTAAAGTTGAAATATTAATGACCATAACAAAAATATGTGGCAACCTGTATTATTGTAAATGTCAATGTAATTTCCCTCCAAATTTTGTTAAAAATTTTAATGTAAGCTTTCATTTTTAGTTTGGATCCTAAATTTTATTGCATGTAATTTTGCCCTTACACTTTGAAATCATTTGTAAAAAAGTCCTTACCATCCTAATTTGTTAATTTCTTGTCAATTATGTGGTTATGTGGCAGAGGCTATCCACACGCATTGCCCCCACAAATATTTTTTTAAATTAGTATATATGGTAATTTTTTTATCTTATAAAAATTTAGATGTTTCTCTCACATAAAAGCTAAATCACGTTATATCTTATGTATTTTATATCATTTTTATTGCTTATGTATATTTGTAATTTTTTTAATAAAAATATTTATAGACTATTTCTTGTCTCCACTGATCAAAATTTCTTGATCTACTCCTGTCCACACGTGGCATAATATATAACTATATCATAATCGTAGTGGCATTCCAACATAATTAGCAAGTAAAAACTACATAGGAGAAAAAATAGAAAATGACCATTGTGCCCCTTCCTATAAATCATGGATGCTAAATGTTATTCTGTGTTATTTATATATTATTTTGTAATTGCTTCTCACATTTTTATTTAATTCATATTAGGTGCTACTGTTCAGTGTGTAAAAAGATTATAATATATCTATACTTTTGTAAATTTGTTTAGTCAAAGTGTAAAAAAAAATTAATTACTATCTATTAGATTTTTAATGTATAAAATAAAAAAAACCATTTAATTACTACCAGTTTAACCTTGTTGATTTAATTGCTAATGAATTAATGAACTTTAATCGATTCACAAATCTTATTTATATTTGTATATATACATGGTTCTATTCATGCATGTAGGCCTTTGAAGTTTGACCCTTCTTTTAGAAGGTGTCACACATAAAATTTGACATGCTCAGTGTGTAAAAAGAAAAAGAAAATTAAAACTACTTTAAAAAACAAATCAATTTAATTGAGATCTCAGAGAAATGTTTATTTTCTAGGCAAAACTATGGAAAATTCTTATTAAAAAATGATAAGACAAGAAATGCTCTGGGAAACGGGATGAGTTCGGGAGTTGGTAGACATAGGTAAAATGTTAGGCATCCTATAATGTTTAAAAATTGTGCAATTCTTTTATACACATCCTAATCACCGCTATCAATCACATGTAAAAAGAAGTCAAGTATCAAAGGAAAATTAAACAAATGAAAAAGGAAAAAATATGTACAAGTTGGAGATATTTACAAGGGATGAGAAAGAGTACCATCCCGCAGGGAATTTTTATGAAAACTCGCCTAAAATTTTCTCCAAAATTAGCTGCCCTAGAAAAGAAGCCTAAAATTTAGATAGAGGAAAAATAAAGCCCAAAATTAGAAGCCGAGAAGAAGTCTGAAAAATTACAAAAGTTAGCCCAATTATAGAGTCAATGCTTCTGCACCAAGATTCAGCATCCTAGCACCAGAACGAGAATGTAGAACTTTCTAGAAGCATGAATTGGCATTGCAGTGCTGGGATTGGAGCCTTGAAGTTGACAGTGAATTAACCTACTAGGATATGTTTTCAAGTCCCAATCCTAGTGGGACTGTATCACTTTGTAATTTATTAAACCTATAAACACCCTGTTAGGCTCTCTAAGCTAGATATCGACTAAGAAATAATCAATTATCTTAGTAATTATTTAACTCTCAAAAGATCATGTTTGTTTTCTTTTATTAGTTTGTAAATTTAGTCAGGGATAGATGGATCTCTTTTATTTTTGGTTTATAAAATAAAGTTTCTTTTCTCTCTGATTTAATTCTTCTAGTTTGTAAGATTGTATATGAATTTAATGCTTTTTACACATTGACCACTTGTAAAATTGAAATTGTGATTTATTTATAGGATTAACGGATTCATAAATAAATCAAGCCTAGTTTATTTAAACACTATAGGTTAAATTATACCTAGACATTAGATAACTGCCATAGGGTCTTTACAAGATGGAAAGCAGTAAGGTCTTTTCATATGAACATTAATTATGGCTAAGACGTTAGCTAGTTGCCTCATGTTGAAAAAAGGTCTGAATAGGCTAAACATAGGAGTTAGATAATTAAGGAATTCTTACCTATAAACTAAAGAATTCAAATAGTAGGGGTGATTAACTAAGTTTTATAACCAATATAAATGTAGTGAAATCGAAACTTAACGCATTCGAATTATAAGTTTTCCCTTTTGTTATATCTTTCAAATTATTTTTCTTTTACAAACACTTTTAGTTTTCAAAAATAATATTTTTACAAAATTTAATTAGTACACTATAAGTTCATACTTCATAGTTCCAGTTTAAGTTCTAGTCTTGTCGGGATCGACAATGTAATATCTATCAAATTTGAATCACATGATTGGTAGTATTATGATATTTATGAGTTAATTTTTATTATTTTAATAGAATTATTTTATAACATTAATTTAGTAACGTTATTTTTAATATATTATTTTAATAGAATTATTTTAATCATTTTTATTTTTCATATTTAATTAGTTCTTTTGAATATTAAATTACGAAATTATTATGAAATGACTAGACTAGGTATTTTATTACGGTGCTGGGTATTTTCTACGTATTATGGAAAATAGGAGAAAAGAGAGATTAAATTAAATTAATACAATTATTGGAGAATAATTGTATTTGGGTCAAAAGGGCTTGGGAAATTGGGTATAGGTACCCATGGGTTAACCTATGACTCACCTCCCTTAAAAAAACCATCACCTTTTCTATCATTCTTCACATTTGGCCATTTGGAGCAAGAAGAGAAAAGTGGGTTTTCTCTCAAACTTCTCCAATCTTTCTTCCATTTCTTCCAATGGATTCCTGGTTTTTCTGGTTCCTTGGGAGTTTCTAAAGCTTGAGATAAGCTTTGATCTCCTTTATCTTCTCCATTTTTGAGGCTTGGTCATGCCCTAGGAGAATTTGAGGCTTTTGGATTTTTGTGTTAAAGCTTTGATTCTTTGGCTCCTTTCTTTTGGTTTCTTGCTGGAAATAATTTAAGGCAATTCATAGAGGAGAAACATGGTTGGTTTCATAGATTAAAATCAAGAATGTATTCTTGAGGAATTTTTGAGAAATTTGGTGAAAATCCATGAAAACAAACTTTCTTGAGTTTTAATTACTCTAAATTGCCTCGTGAAACTTATTTTAACATCAAGAACCTAAGAAGGAAGAAAAAGAATAAAGGGTGGATTTTTTTATGGTTTTTGGGTGCAAAACTGTGAAGAATAGCAAGCCCATAAATTGGCACTTGGGCGCCAAGCTCTGGGTAAGGAATTTGGAACTGATGCCAAGTGGACAAAGGTGTTGCCTATTGAGGGTACCCAGGCATGCTGGAGACAGTGAAGAATTGTGTTAATTTTTTCCAAGAAAAGGGTGGGGATTTGATGCTATTTATTGGGTTTTCTTATAGGTGCTTTCGGGGAAACGCTCGGCTTTGTTTCGAAATCAATTGCACGGGTAAATCTTTATCGGCATCGAGTTGAGCGGATGGCTTTGCAAATTGAATTTTATTAATTCAAGCACATTATAAATCTCACTCATACCATAATTGGTATTGAATTCACTAAAATTTCCTAGTTAATGGTTTTAACTAGAATATGGAATTTTCTTGTGAATTAGGGATTGTTTATGGAATTTCTGGTGAAATTTGGGAAAGTTTATTGTGGGATGAATTTATTGTGAAATTTAGGGAGATATGTTGTGGTTTGGAGTAATGTTAGTAATATTATACATTACCTACCTAGTACATTGAATTCCTTAGTTAGTGATGTTGACTAAATCATAGAATTTATTGTGTAACTTGAGAATATAAAATTTCTTGTAAAATATGAGAAATGTATTTTGGAATGTACGTGGAATGATTAAATAGTTGTTGTGTGTGTTTTATAGTAAATGTATATTTGGTTTAAAAGTGAACTACGTGCAGGGAAAAGGTGATGCATGGGAAAGTAGACACACGGGGAATGGAAACCGAGTAGTATGTCCAAGAAGACTAAACCCTTAGCATCTTTTTATTGAGCTTTGACTCAATGGGCTAAATCATTAGAATGTAGACACATGGGAGGTTGCACATCTTTATTGCACATTACACGTGGTGTGTGTATTTCATTGTGCTTGTACGTGCCTGGTAGATTTTTCTAACTGTGGTAGTGATTATGGTATATGTGCTTGTAATTATATTATTTGTTGTACAACTATTCATTAACTGAGTTAGATAAACTCACAGTCTCTGTGGCTATTTGTTTTTTCAGACATAGCAGCTAAGGAGGAAGGGAAACAACTGGGGGATTAACGGATTTTGGAGATATATGCCGTTTTGATTGGAGGGTCCTTGGGACCAATCTTGTAAAGTTTAAGAAAATGCTTTGTAGACTAAAAGGTCTCCTAGGTTTTGTGGTGTTGTAATTTATTGGTTGATTCCCATTGTTGTGGGAATTGGGAAAACACCTGTGTATGTAAATATGACCTCTAATGGACATTTATGTAATTTATTTAAATTGTATGGTTATAGATATTAAGACTGTTCAGGGAATTTACATGTTACCACGGAGGTATACCTTAGTATTTATGTATATTCATGTACCCAATTGTTGGAGCATGAAAAACAACCTTATTTTAACTACTATATTACTTGATATGACTAGCACACTTGCTAGCATTAGGCTCTTTTAATTTATTTATGGGCTTTTTATATCTATCTATTTTGAGCTAATCTATGTGAGTTTGATCGAGTTTGTTACTTATAATGCTACTAAATGCATATTGTTGTCATCAAAATTCTTTTGAACATGTAAGGAGTGGTTAAAGATGAAGGCTTGTTATCAGAGTTGAAAAGAAAAAAGAATTTTAATTATAATTTTAATTTTTTTGCCTTTGTTTCAATTTTATTTGTTTAATTTCATTTCACTTCAATATATTTTTCACTTTGATCTTCCAATAATATTTTTGATTCCTTATTTTTTTAAAGTTAATTTTACTTTAATTCTTTGATTTTATCTTAAGTTTCACTTTAGTTTTTTAATTGTATTTTGTTCCTACCAACATGTCATTGGTCCAACTAGTATTGGAGTTGGATCCCTTAAGCGAGGTATTGAGTTTAAGCCTTGTGTATGGAAAACAACGCGGGTGGGAGTCGTAGCCTATCCACTAGCCAATACCCCCATTGAGATTAGTCACTGGCAAAGTCGGTTGACACTCAGGGTCAAAGGCCAAAAATTGTATTTTGTTCCTTTTTGGTTCCTAAGTTTACAAAAGATACTTAAATATTTGCTTCTTTTTAACACTACCAAGATATATAACTAAAAAGTTTTATATCTACAAACATTAAATAGAGTATTCAAATATATTCGAAGTCTCTTTCTCCTTTAAATGTATAGCAATCAAAATATTCATGGTGAAGTGTAATTTCACAAATTAAGGGGGAAACTATCAAAATTAGAGAAAATGCTTCGAGATTACTTGACAGCCTTTACAAAAAATTTGCGAAAATGTGGAGCCATCCACCAGAAAACTCAAAATCCATCATTCAAAAACAATTTCAAAAGAGGAAAGACTAAAAAACTTACAAATGAAGAGTTGAAATTTCACTGAAAGGCTGAAAACTATCCTCCAGTGACTTTTACGGCTTATTTCAAGAAAAAACAATGAATAGAAATGCTACTAAATGACATTCTGTGGCACTGTGGCAATAAATCTAAGCAAATGATAATGAGCAAAAATAAAAAAGAATGGTTGAGGATGGTACTTAAATGAAATTTTGTAAATGATTAGCGTAGGAGCTATATTCAAATTTTAATTTAGTGAGGACAACAATTCCTTTACGTAAAAAGTAATAATAATAAATAGTGAGCAAATATTTAGCTATGGCAATTGTCCCTCACTATTCCCTTCAAATCCTTGGCTCTTCAACTCTCATGTCTCTCTTGTTATCTTGCCAAATAATGAGGAAATACTCAGCTAGGGAAAGTAAATTCCTCACTATTTCCTCCCAAATCTCTGGCTCTTCAACTCTCATGTCATTCTCATGTTATCCTGCCAAATTTAGTGAGGGTTTTTCTTTCCAATAGTATTCCTTCGTTGTTTAGCGAACAGCGACGGATGTGGCCCCTAAGCTAACTTACCATATTATTTCACAATTTTCTTATAGTGGCCTAGACATAGCCTCAAATGTTGGAAATATTTTATGTTTTCTTTTTGGTTATTGTTGGTTGATTTGATTGGTTCTACAAGTTTAGAAATGTTGATGTGATCTATTTTGGTGAAATAGCCAATGAACCTTGCAAATTCCAAGCGAACCAATCACTAGAGCCCAAGGCAAAAGGATTAGTGAAGCTTTGAATGAACTCACCCAAAACATCCTAGCTAAGCATATGAATCAAGAATCTGGCCGAACGACTAGTTGGGAAGGTGGGGGGTTTTTGAACATTATCGAAAATGAAGATGGAGTTATTGAGAGCCGTTTGGGCCATAATACTATTAAATGAGTGTTAACCCCATTGCATGTGAAAATCTCATTTTTATGACAAAAAAAAAATTAAAATAAATTCCTTGGATTACAATTGGCAAATTATTTTAGAAATTTGGAGAAGTCAAAGGTAAAGAGCCATTGTTAAAGAAATTATATTTTCTAGTGCCTTAGGACTTAGAAAATTTTATAAAAGTATTTGAATGACAAGAAAAAAGTTTTTGAACTTTTAAAATTGTTTTTGAACTTTTAAAGATGTTGGAAAAGGTTTTTAAAATGTTGGAATAACTCAACTTGTGGTTTTAGAGTTTCAACACTTTAAAAACTTTATTTTTTCTATTAGTCGACTGCTTGCTCTCGAGTTGAAAATCCTAAGACATCCATCAGGCTACTAGTAGCAGTCGACCGGGTACTCTCTTTCTTAAAATTTTTTTTCGTTCCAATAGCCTATCAGTCAACCGCTAGAGTCTGAAACTTCTTTTAAAAACGTAATAGAAAGTTACCAGTCGACCGCCAGGTAGCTACCAGTTGAACAAAACTTCATTAAAAGGTACCAGTCGACTATCATGAACCTACCAGTTGACTGTCAGTACAATGACATTAGCTATAACAACTATTTTCTTATGAAATATGCAATCTTTTTGCAACAGATCATTTACACCTTGAGCAACATATATGGGCTACGGTAGGTGTCAAATCATTAAGAAAACATTCTATTTGTTGTTGATACTCTAAAAATCCTTTTCCTACCAATCATTTACTGATTTGAGAGCTTTCACTTGTATATTCACTCTATCCAAGTGAGTTGACCAAGCCTTACTTCATCTTTTATGATTAGTTTGCTCAAGGATTGGGATTCATTGAGAGAGTGTTTGGGTTAAACACTTTGTAAAAGGGGAGAAACAACATTGAGAAGAAATAATTCTCTGTTCTAGTGGCTCACAAGTACCCAAATTGATAAACTTGAGAATTATAGTGAAATACTCAAAAAATTGTCTTAAGGACGGATGTAGGCTTGATTATAAGTTGAACCAGTATAAATATTGGTGTTTGATTTTCTAACCCTCTCACTTTTTGCTTATTTGATTCTTATTTTAATTCCTTGCATTTCTACTTCGTTCATCTTTACTTGTGCTCTGTTTTTTTTATATACATAAGCTTGGCATTTGTTTTGAAATTTTCTTTAACTTCCAACAAGTGTCTACAAATTTTTTAATAATGCATGTTTGAGCTTGCTCATTAGGCCTTATTTATGCTGAAATTGGTCAAGATATGCTGATTTATTAATTGGCAACCTAAATCATGTGTTTTAATTGTCTTTTATTTCCTATGTGTTAATGATATAGGTAATTTCCTAAGCTTTTTATCATTTGTAATCTTCTAATTTCCTAGGTCTATATTTCCCGAAATTTTTTTCCATTTTCTAGGAGTCAAACTTTCTATATAATGAATTCTCTTCTATTGAGGAAGACAACTTAACTTTGGAAATAAGAATTTTTTTTTTTTGAATTCTACGAATTAGAAAGGTAGCATCGTCTTTAGGGTTTTTTTTTTCTACAGAAAAACTAATAGACTATAGAATGCTTGATCTTATGGTGTCTTCTGACACTCTAGTCCTTGTTCCTTCGTGCTCAAGGGTTATTGGTGGATCAATTAGACCTAATTAAGTGTATTTGAGCAAGAATATCTTGGTTTGGCTATTGGTTCCTAGCATAGATTGTCTTGGGTTCGTTCCACCGTGTTTGGATTGCGGGTTCTACGTTCGCACCAAATTTGTTCCGCTTTTGAAATTTTAGTAGTTTTTAATGGAATTAAATGAATTACTTGTGCTTTTATTTTGACTTTTTTATGTGCCAGTCACAACTAGGGATTTTAGATTGTGACTTTTCTTTTTTTGGCCTTGTAATCCCATGATTCTTACAATGTTATACATTTATATGAGGTATAATACAATTTAATCTTACACGATTATTGGTGCGCATGATATGGAAAATTATATAAACTCATATAGTTAAATATTTTTAATCCACTATATATTAGCATATGACATTATTAATCAAAATACGTGACAAGCTAAAAAGATACTTATTCATTCATATAATTATGTGAACACATGTCCACTAGTATAGGGATAAACAGGCCATATACATATGGCAAACATTCTCAAATATATAAATTGGAATAAACATACTGAGATTACTATGTACAAGCTTTCTCTATAAGCTGTAATCTCTTTTATTTACTGGAAGCAAACATATAATAGTAACCAAAACATGAATACAAATAAATGAATAAAAGACTTCATGGAATATGTCAACACAACACTGAGTTTCCATGCAGCATTATCATGAAACTGCATGAAAATTGAAACAACGAATTCATATAGAGATTGACATTAACTAATAAGAATGTATAGGAAAAAAAAAGAGTGTATTTAGCCTTCAATTTTTTTTTAAGTCTAACAATTTTTTGTGTCAAATCTTAAATTTTTCATTTGAAAAGTCACTTTGATAAATATAAAAAATTAAATTGATATTAAAACTATTCTTCAAAAAATAAATTGAGAGACTTGATCATTCGGACACTATATTGGAATAATTGTAATATTTTAGGGACAAAAACAGTAATTTACTCCAAAATAATAAAAAAGAAAAAAGAAAAAAGGAAGAGAGAAATGATATGTTTGATTTGTGAAAATATTTTTTATTTTTATTTTTAATTTTTATTTCTTAAAATTCTAAAAATATCTTTTTAGTGTTTTCGGATTTGGTTTTATTTTAAGAAATATTTTTAAAAAAATATATATTTTCATTAAACTCAATTGAATACATTTCCAAGACCGTTGTCTATTTTCAGCAAAAATAAAAATAAAAAAATGTCCAAACCAAAAATAGCCTAACAATCTTGGCTCAAATTTCAATTATCTAGCTGGTTTATGAATCATTTTGACTAATTTTCACTTTTTCCTTTTTGGAGGTGGAGAAGCATAACTAAGGCTATTATCAACACTTGATTTATTAGTCTTCTTTGAGCTTGAATCTTTTGAAGAACTCCCCGCAAAGAGATTAGAGTAGCCAAGAGACATATTCCTGGTTTTCTTATCAGAACTCATCTTGCAAGAGCTATGTATATCAACACTAACATATTGGGATTTACATTTTGCTTCACAATCTTCTTCTGTTTTGCCTTCCTTTTCTAGGGAACTTAGAAGACATAAAAGGAAGAGAAAATGAAAATTTTCTGAAAATTCCTTCAAATTTCTTCAAAACTTTCCTGAATTTTTAATATGATATTTTTGTATGTGTGTTGTTTGATGAAATGAGTTGCATATTCCTCTAACTTATCCTAACAATTTACATAAAATTATTGTTAAGAGAATGTTTGATTTGCTTGTGACTCTTGTGTTTACGTAATATGAAATAGCTGCAATATAATCACTTCATCAATTTTCTCCAAGACTTAACTGGTAGGAAAAGGAAAGAATTTTTAAGATTGTATTAACAAAAGATAAATAAATTGATTATGTAATTTTTGAAGTTCAACTCTACACAATTTAATATTTGAATATTATTAAGTCATCATATATGATTACTTAGTCCCTAAAAAATAAATAAATATAAAATTTAGTTCTATTAAAATATTAATTTGTATTAAATTTGTAATTTATAAGAATTTGCTGTTAGATTTTTTCATATGGACTACCATAAATCATATTTATCTATACATATATTTATTTATTTATATGTATTATCCAGTTTTAATAATAAGTTAATTATAATTCTTTTATAAGTTAAACAATCCTTATTGAGTTGAAACTGGTCCTTGTGTGGGCTGACTAATGATGGAAATGTCAGCCCATTAGGGTTTCACAAGGAATGGTCTCTACTCTCTGCCTATATATGTGGTGTAACAGTCCCATTGAATAAACACCCTCTGAAAAACATATTAGGTTAAGAGAGCAGTTTTACTCTCCTTAGTTATTTTATTTTCTTTTCTTCAATTTTATTTATACCCCGATCATCAATTACTATCAAGAGTTCCGCTGTTTCTCCAGGTACGCATATTTTTGTTATTATTCATATATGCTTTACAACTATCTGCAATATATTCTTGTGTATAGGAATTATCCATAAATTCCTTCAATTGGTATCAAAGCCAGGTTTACAGATTGTTCTATGGCTGTATGAAATTAGAATCATATGACGATTATATCCGTTCATATTGATTAGGGAAAATTATTGTGATTTGGGTAAATTCCTTTTATTAGGGTTCATGAAGGAATTTTTTCTATAGAACCCTAAATTTGTGTTTTGTTTATGATTGAAAAGAATTTTAGAGTTATTGAAAATTTTATCTTATAATTATGATATTTCAAATTTGATTATGTGTATATGAATTAAATAAAATTCTTAGAATTTATCATAAAT
Organism: Biancaea sappan; assembly: GCA_037074585.1. Taxonomy (NCBI): domain Eukaryota; kingdom Viridiplantae; phylum Streptophyta; class Magnoliopsida; order Fabales; family Fabaceae; genus Biancaea; species Biancaea sappan. Next base: position 3,687,419 of record CM073496.1, on the reverse strand, counting down.
TGAGATAACTTTTATCAAAACCCTAATTTTTTGAGAATCGAGATGAAATAGATATATTGATTCATGATCTATTCGATGTTTTTTGCAGAATAAAAGCATAATTTATATTCTGCAATTATATATATATATATATGATAATCGACGTAATCACGTATATGTGCATAATCCTCTCATGTATTTGTGGTGTTACATAAACTGTGTATTGCTTTTGGGATTGAAAAGCTAGTCAACATACTATATATATGAATTATTGGTAATATAAGATTTTCAACGAGATTGGATAATCAAGGTATTTGTGATAATGATAATACTTTGAATTTAATTGGTGATTATGTTGATTCTGTTCAATTTAAATCAACGTCAGTATTGGTGTTTAATTATATAGAAAATTGACGTAATCAATCTCAATTGATTCAATACAATCATATATAATTTGAATTCCTAATTTAACTCTCATTGATTATTCTGATTTACAATTCTGATAATTGAAATTTGGATTGAATCAATAGATATATGTATATCTAAATTCCTAACTTTGATTAATTGTTGAATTAATATTAATCATATATATTTGAGACTGAATCATATATATTGATTACGTTATTCATATATATTTGAACTGGATTTGAATTTTATGCCTAAATATTTTTTATTATGAGTGTACTGATCAAAATTTTTTGAACTTTCTTGTGAATTTGAGACTGAACTGTCAAGAATCATATTTTAGATATTGTATTCTCTAAAATTCAGTCCGAAAATTTTTTTTATATAAATTTTGAATATTATTATCTATTAAATATCCCTTATACTCTGTCCTAGAAAATCGTTTGTATATTTTTACTATTTTAGAGATAATTTACATTTTATTTAATTATTTAAATTTTATTGTAAATTGTTTCTAAATATTGTGCCAAATTATTTTGGATATCCAAATATGCAATTTGAATAATTTGTGAGATTGTAAGCTCGCCTATCGCGAGTCCAATCTTTAGTATTATTTTTGCAAATAATATATATATATATAGATATTTCTTTATTCCTTCAAAATAATTATGGCTTGAAAAAGGGGGGGAAATAGCAATTATGGTGACAATAAATAATTTATTTTGAAATACCATTAGTGTACACTCCCTATCGGAGTGACATTAATATGTGTTTCTTGTGATAAATAAATTTTTTTTGTGGTTTCTTTTGATGTTTTTGTAATATAAAAGGATTGCGAAATCACCTCAGGTACACATCACTGATCTATTACTTTATATTATGTGTACTATAATATACTTTGATATTGCATCTATAATTGATCTGAAATTTACTGACCTTGTATTGCATATTTCTCTTAATTAATTATACTTTTTCATATTTATTATTCTTTATGTGAAATATGAGCTTGTAACGTGTATGATCTACTTCCCTATCGGATACTATTTCTGCATCATTAAAGTTTATGTTTCTTGATATGTGCTATAATTATAGTTGTTATTTTAGCCTTAATGATTATTTTAATAATTGACTATTACTATCCAAGTGGGAGAATTGTTAAATTTTAATATATATATCCTGTGTGGATTAGCATTACTAAATTATTAAAATATTTTTTAAAATCATTAATATATCAACTATATTAATTGTGTTTTATAATATAGCATTTTAATAATTCAATGAATATTGTAACTGAATTGAATCTAATTTGGTTTATATTTCTCCTAATTCTTAGTGGCTCTTTTGACCTAGAGCTTTACCAAATAGTTGTTAAGACAACATTCTTAAATGGTGATTTTTCAAATGATGAGTACATGGATTAACCTAATAGTTATTTTTTAAAAAAATATGGTCAAAAGCATATAGCATGCAAATTAAAGAGATCCATATACGTTTTAAAATTGGCCTTGAGGCAATAGTACCTAAAATTTCACCATGTTGTCACTTTGATCAGATTCAAGGAGAATATGTGTCTCATCAGTGTTTTTACATGATGACTAGTGGGAGTAAGTTTGTAATTTTAAATATTGTACTTTTAGTTTTTGGCCTGAAATTTTATGAGTATTCCTTACTCTTTGCTAGTGGCACCTTAGTATATCATATTCTCCCTGTTGATGTGCCATAGCCAAAGAATTAATTTTTTGATTTTTATAATAATTTCATCAGGCATGATACGTATTTATTATATTTTTTTTAATATAATTGATGATTATTTGTATAACTGTAACCTCACCTATCGGTACAATTATATAAATTTTTGTGAATTGAATGATGAAATTTTTTTTAATCATTATTTTATTACATTAATAATAATTATACCCTATCGGTGTGTTATTATTAATATAATTTGTTGTACAATGCACTGTTAGTTTTATACTTATATCAATTATCTTTCGAATACCCTATCGGTATTAAAAACTTTGGTGATATAAGATTTGTGCATTATAATTATTACATTTCTCATTTATTATGGTTTGGGACCTTTAGGCCGGACCATCATAAGTAAGAAATTTTTTTTTCTAAAGGGCATGATTGGCTGTGTATAAGGAACTATTTAATTCCCTTATTGCATGATCACATCGTGTATATTAAATGTTCCTTTTGTTGTTATAATGTCAGCCTTCTTTATCTATACTTGACTTCTATCAAGACTTTGAATATGATCAATTTTGAAGACTGGAAATAAAATAATCTCTGAATCTCTATTTGGCTATCACTAATATGGACTTGGCTTTGAGAGAAGAAGAGCCTGGTGCTCTTACTGCCTCGTCCACTGTTACTGAAAAGGCTTCTTGTGAAAAATGAGAACACTCAAACATAGTATGTCTCATAGTGTTGAAATACACTATGAAGAAGTCAATTAGATAGACCATTCCAGAGAGCAAAAAGGTCTCGAATGCTTCTGCTGATTAATGTAAGCTCAATTTTGTACTCATCCCGATAATGTTTTTGTTATTAATGCTTTAGCGATATATTTGAGCAATCCATATTTAGGTCATTTAAAGCCGTGAAAAGGTCATAAGATATTTGCAGGGAACCAATGATCATGTGTTGACCTATAGGAAGTCTGATCAACTTCAGGTCATTAATTATTCTGATTCTTATTTAACATTATTGCCCTGACGACTGAAAGTATATTTCCGGCTTTATCTTTTATGATAACATGAGTAGCTATCTCTAGAAGAGTGTTAAATAGACTCTTACAGCTACTTTTACTATGTAGGCAGAGTATGTCGCTTGCTATGAAGCTACTTGTCAAGCCATGTGGCTGAAAATATTAATTTATGGCTTTCATATTGTTGAAAGTATTTCTACACCACTTGTGATATATTGCGACAATATTGCTGCTGTTCTTTTCTCTCAAAACAACAAAAGTTTTTCTCAATCAAATCACTTTGATATTAAATATCTATTTGTTAGAGAGAAAATTCTGGAGTTTCAGACTCGTATTGAGCATTTTGCTACAGAGAACATGTTAGCAGATCCACTAACTAAAGGCTTAACTGTTAGAGCTGTTCATAATCATATAGCTCATTTGAGTTTAGTTAAGTCTTTTGATATTTTGGGTTAGTAGGAGTCTGAAATTTAATATTTACTTAGTGTCATTCTTATGAGATATGTTTGTGATGACGTTACTTGTACTATCATATCTCTTAGAGTATTTTCAGATGCTTGGACCATTGGTCAGGATTGCACAAGGATCACATCCTTGTAATGCATGTTCTGACACCAGTTTCACATATTATTCAAATCTTTTATTGAGGATCTTGACATGTAAGATGCCAGTGCCCCTATCGGACATGGTTTTTACATTGTCAAATACTTATTGCCTCTTGATTTAACTTGAGGATTGTTAATTTATAGTGACAACTCATAATTGACATGTCCATTTTATTGTATTATTAAATCTAGAAATTATTTATCCTTTAAACTAATGATTTATGTTATCCAAGTGGGAGATTGTTAGATTTTTTTGTATGGACTACCATAAATCATATTTATCTATACATATATTTATTTATTTATATGTGTTATCCAGTTTTAATAATAAGTTAATTATAATTCTTTTATAAGTTAAACAATTCTTATTGAGTTGAAACTGGGCCTTGTGTGGGCTGACTAATGATGAAAATGTTAGCTCATTAGGGTTTCACAAGGAAGGGTCTCTACTCTATGCCTATATATGTGGTGTAGCAGTCCCATTGAAGCAACATCCACTGAAAAGCATATTAGGCTAAGAGAGTAGTTTTACTCTCCTTAGTTATTTTGTTTTCTTTTCTTCAATTTTATTTATACCCGATCATCAATTACTATCAAGAGTTCCGCTTTTTCTCCAAGTATGCATATTTTTGTTATTATTCATATATGCTATAGAACTATCTGCAATATATTATTGTGTATAGGAATTGTCCATAAATTCCTTCATTTGCTTGTTTGATTCTCATATTTAAAGACTAAATAATAAAAAAATTAGGTTTTAGAGACTACTTTGTATGATAACCCATTTTTTAAAATTATATTTTATTGGATTATAAAATATTGGGTTTCACCAAAATAGGGGCCAGAAGGTTATAATTATGAACATCTACCATACAAACTTTCACTTGAATTGAGAATTGAGAAGGCTTTTCCGATATGCCATGCCTTTGGTATAATCTCTATTCACGCGGCTAATGAAATTTTCTCCCTTTTACTCTCTCTCTCTAACAATGCGCAGCTCGTGGATATTTTGCTAAGAAATTTTGTAGAAAACATATATACTTAGTTTTCTATTTTTAATTAAACCAAATATTAAGTTGTTTCTTTAGCACAATTCTTTCATAAATTTGCTTGTAAAGTACTGAAAAAAAAACACATAATGACTACTGCAATTATAGTACAATTAAAATTGACAAAAAAAACAAACTTGAAATAAAGAGTATACAGTTAATGCTAATTGTGCATCTTGGTGATCCTACAATTTCCAGTCTATCTCGCTCAGAAAAACTTTCTTCGGTATACATAATATTTTATATATGGTTAAATTATTATTTTTAGTTTAGGTTCTCCTAATTCAAAAATTTTAATCTAGTGATTTTTCATTAAACTTTCGTTTAGAAATGGCAACAGAGTAGTGGGTTTAGAGATTATCGTGAGCAAGAAATTTTTTTCCACCAAAGATGAAGACAGGAGAAAAATTCTTTTGCCATGATTTCAAGAACGGGGATAAGCCTTAATCAATTACTACTTTTAAGCTCATCTGAAATATGTTATCAAGTCCAAGTGTCTAACAAGATAATAGTTGTTGAAATGACTCTATGTTAAGAAAGCATTCCAACTGTTTGTTGTCCTAAAACTTCCCTATATCCCCCATAGGCTGAAAAATAAGTGACCACTAGACAGGCTTGTTCTTATTTTTTTACTTAGGGACAAGAAATTGGTGGCAATTTTAACTTGAGTACTATCTTTTGCTGTCAATTTTAATAGAGTCATTGTCTTTTAGGACCATTAAAGAGGGTTGAGCATATAGTATTGAGTCATATGAAAAAAAAAACTAAGTAAAACCATGAAGGACACTTAAAGAATTCATTAAACGAGATCTTTTGTTAAATAGAATACTTAAAGATATGGTTATTGATAGGGCTTATTGTTTTATTGGTGGTAGTTATTTTTAATATGGTGGAAGATCAGTCATCTAAGTTGATGATGTTTTGATATTTTTGAAGAACTTGAATGAGCAGTTAATCTTTAAATTTAGCCTCTTATGTATAATTATATATATATATATATATATATATTTTACGTATTAATGATTTTTTTCTTTTTTTACATTTTTAATTTTTTTTAATAACCCACAGGAAATGAGGATAGGGGGTAATTCTTCTCCTACTCCGTTGCCATTCCTACTTACATCAATTGATATTATAATAAATTTTGCTAACTTCATCGAGTATATGTGTGTTTGGTTTTGCGTTGGATTTTTACAAATCCTGATTTAATCTTTAAATTTAATCCCTTATGTATAATTTTATATATTTTTTATGTATTATTATTTTTTTTATATTTTCAATTTTTTTACTAACCCCGCAAGGAGCCAGGGAACGGAGATAGGGAGGAATTCTTCGCACCGCCTAGTCCCCATTCCTACTGTCATCAATTAATATTCTATTAAATTTTGCTAACTTGTATGTGTGTTTGGCTTTTCATTGGGTAATCATGATTTAAACTGTATTAACATAGTTTTTGTACAAAATAACATATTTAAATCTTTGCATTAAGTGATTTGTTCTCAAACTATGGTTTTGGTAAAATCTATAGGTTGTTACTTTTACAAATATGATTTATCTAAACCTAAGTTTTTTCAAAATCAATTCTGCAAATTATGATTTGCAAACACTATTTCTCCAACTAGTTTGCATATCCTAAACCATGATTTACTCAAACTTAAGTTTTTTTAACTGATTTCCAAACCCACATTATATACCATTTTGACACTCAATATAATATAGAGACTGATATTAACTAATAAGAATGTATAGCACAAAGAAAGTGTGTATATTTAGCCTTCAAATTTTATCTTTTCTGTTATGAAGTCTCAAAAATTTTCACTGTCAAATCTTAAACTTTTCATACTTTGGTAATTAAAATGATTAAATTGAGACAAACACTGTGTATCCTTCAAAAAATAAGTTGACACACTTGATCATTAGACTATATTGGAATAATTGTAATCTTTTAAGGACCAAAATAGTAATTTACTCCCAAAAAAAAAGAAAAAAGGAAGAGAGTAAGAATCTTGTTTCAAATTTCAATTACCTAGCTGGTTTATGAATCATTTTGACTCATTTTCACTGTTTTCCATTTGGAGGTGAAGATCCATAACCAGGCTATTCCTACTGTCATCAATTAATATTCTATTAAATTTTGCTAACTTCATCAACTGTATGTGTGTTTGGCTTTTCATTGGGTAATCATGATTTAAACTGTATTAACATAGCTTTTGTACAAAATAACATATTTAAATCTTTGCATTAAGTGATTTGTTCTCAAACTATGGTTTTGGTAAAATCTATAGGTTGTTACTTTTACAAATATGATTTATCTAAACCTAAGTTTTTTCAAAATCAATTCTGCAAATTATGATTTGCAAACACTATTTCTCCAACTAGTTTGCATATCCTAAACCATGATTTACTCAAACTTAAGTTTTTTTAACTGATTTCCAAACCCACACTATATACCATTTTGACACTCAATATAATATAGAGACTGATATTAACTAATAAGAATGTATAGCACAAAGAAAGTGTGTATATTTAGCCTTCAAATTTTATCTTTTCTGTTATGAAGTCTCAAAAATTTTCACTGTCAAATCTTAAACTTTTCATACTTTGGTAATTAAAATGATTAAATTGAGACAAACACTGTGTATCCTTCAAAAAATAAGTTGACACACTTGATCATTAGACTATATTGGAATAATTGTAATCTTTTAAGGACCAAAATAGTAATTTACTCCCAAAAAAAAAAGAAAAAAGGAAGAGAGTAAGAATCTTGTTTCAAATTTCAATTACCTAGCTGGTTTATGAATCATTTTGACTCATTTTCACTGTTTTCCATTTGGAGGTGAAGATCCATAACCAGGCTATTCCTACTGTCATCAATTAATATTCTATTAAATTTTGCTAACTTCATCAACTGTATGTGTGTTTGGCTTTTCATTGGGTAATCATGATTTAAACTGTATTAACATAGCTTTTGTACAAAATAACATATTTAAATCTTTGCATTAAGTGATTTGTTCTCAAACTATGGTTTTGGTAAAATCTATAGGTTGTTACTTTTACAAATATGATTTATCTAAACCTAAGTTTTTTCAAAATCAATTCTGCAAATTATGATTTGCAAACACTATTTCTCCAACTAGTTTGCATATCCTAAACCATGATTTACTCAAACTTAAGTTTTTTTAACTGATTTCCAAACCCACACTATATACCATTTTGACACTCAATATAATATAGAGACTGATATTAACTAATAAGAATGTATAGCACAAAGAAAGTGTGTATATTTAGCCTTCAAATTTTATCTTTTCTGTTATGAAGTCTCAAAAATTTTCACTGTCAAATCTTAAACTTTTCATACTTTGGTAATTAAAATGATTAAATTGAGACAAACACTGTGTATCCTTCAAAAAATAAGTTGACACACTTGATCATTAGACTATATTGGAATAATTGTAATCTTTTAAGGACCAAAATAGTAATTTACTCCCAAAAAAAAAAGAAAAAAGGAAGAGAGTAAGAATCTTGTTTCAAATTTCAATTACCTAGCTGGTTTAGAATCATTTTGACTCATTTTCACTGTTTTCCATTTGGAGGTGAAGATCCATAACCAGGCTATTGCCAATACTTGATTTATCGGTTTTAGTTGAAGAACTTCCCACAGAGGGTTTAGGATAGCCAAGAGATATATTCTTGGTTTTCTTATTAGAACTCATCTTGCAAGAGTATATCAACACTAATATATTGGGATTTACAATTTTGCTTCACAATCTTCTTTTGTTTTTCCTTCTTTTTATAGGGAACTTAGAAAACATGTGTGGAAGAGCAAATGAAAATTTTCTGAAAATTTCTTCAAATTTCTTCTACACTTCCTGAATTTTTAATATGATATTTTCATATTTGTGTTGTTTGATAAAATGAGTTACATATTCCTGTAACTTATCCTAACAATTTACCTGTATGTTATAGGAAAAAATTTATTAAGAGATTGTTTATTTTGTTTGTGACTCTAGAGTGTGTACGTAATTTATATGTAATGGTACAATCGCTTCATGAATTTTCTCCTAGACAAAGAGAAAAAATAACTTGACTGTGTAATATTTAAAAGTTGAATTCTATACAATTTAATATTTGAATATTATGAACTCGTTATATACGGTGAATTATAATCCTTAATAACTAAATAAATATATAATTTAATTCTTTAAAAATTAATTTGTAATTTATAAGAATTGATTATATTCAAATTTTAAAAAATAAATAAAATATATATCTTTTAAAAATTTATATTGAGTTTATAACATAGATTATTTTGGATACTGAAATTTCAGAAATTCAATAATAAGGAATATATCTTTAAAGTATATTTTATTAGATTATATAGCATTGGGTTTACCAAAAATCGAGAGTTATAATTCTGAACATTTACCAAAGAATTTTCACTTGAAATGAGAAGGCTTTTCCAACAAGTCATGCAACTTGGATTAGCGGTCAAATGCAAACGAAGTCTCTCTCTCTCTCTCTCTCTCTCTCTCTCTCTCTCTCTAACATTTTCTGTTTAACATAAAAGAATGAACAATTAATGTGCAGCACGTAGATAATTTGCTAAGAAATTTTGTTGAAAATATATATATTTAGTTTTCTATTTTTAATTAAACCAGTTATTAAGTTGTTTTTTAGCACAATTCTTTCATAAATTGGCTTGTTATAAATTGAAAAAGAAACACATAATGAATACTACAGTTTATTTTTTGAGACTTTTAGAATTTAATTTTATCGGAAATCTCCTCTTACCCATTTTCATTTTTAATTCACTTTCCCTCTCATCATTTTCCTTTCCTGACAAAATCTCTGTTACTTGAGAGGAAAACAACGCATCCTTTCACCAATTTCCCTCTCTCTTTCCTCTCCCATTTTCGTTTCCTACTCACAAGCACAAATCCCCTCCATATTCAACCCGTTTCTGCTTTCAAAGTGACACTGAGAGAAGAGACGCTACGAAGGGAACAAATAGAAGGAAACGAAGAGAATAAAGGCTAGGGAGAAGACCCATCTCCCAATGTTTTCAACTGGTTATCAGTTGAAGCTGTTTGTACTCCAATTAATGCCAGTTGGCGGAGTTGATGTGTAACGAATAGTAGAAAATTCATAGTATTGGTTGATGGTGCTTGAGTTAATTCTCATTGGTATAATACATGATGTTAAATTGATATATCAAATATATGTTAATTCTCATTTAGGGAATCACATGACCTAGATATAGCCCAAGGATGAATTGACCAGATTGAGAAAATATTCGAAGTAATGGAATGTACCCCTCAACAAAAAGTAGCCCTAGTGTTATTTAAATTAGAAGGCAAGGCTGAATACTGGTGGCAAGGGGATAAGAGGCTACTGGAGTCCAGAGGAGTAGAAATCACTTAGAAGGTATTTCAAAAAACCTTCTTTAATAAATATTTTTTAGATAATGTGAAAAATGAGAAAGAAGCAGTATTTATTTAGATTAAGCAAGGGGATAGGTCTGTAGGACAGTATGAAGCAAAATTCGAAGAGTTATCAAAATTCTCCTCTTATTTGAAGAATACTCATGATGAAGCCGAGAAGGCTTTGGCACTTCGAGAGATGGCTGAGGGAGGATATTAGGGATAGAGTGATTACCCATGAGACAAGAGACCTCTCCCAACCTGTGAATAAATGTAGGATAGCCAAAAGAAGTATTCGTGAGGCCAAATTAAAAGAAGAGAGGGAGTTTAATGATAATAGGAAGAGGGAGTCTACCTTGGAGGGATCAAATAACAAGGGTGGAGGAATGTGGAAGAAAAAGTCAAAAGTCATTCGTGAACAAACTGGCAGCAAACCTTATGAGAACCCAAACCCAGAACAAAAGATTCCATGCTCGTGATTTGGAAAGAAACAGGACAATGTTCAATGCTTAGCTAGTCTAAATATATGCTACAAATGCAGGAAACCAAGGCACATAGCTTGTGATTGCCCAACTTTGAAGGAGGCAGACTTCAATCCAAGCCACTAACATAATGGCGAGTGTTTGCTTTGATCAGTCATGAAACTAAGAAAACACCTAACTTTATTCAAGGTGTAGTTTCTATATTCCTATATGTAATACTCCTGTAAATGCACTTTTTGACTCTAGGGCAACCTATTCCTTCATATCATATTCATATGCCCATGATTTGGGATTAAAAGGGAATACGTTGCCATACGATTTGTTTGCTTTTACACCCACAGGGAACTAAGTTTACACATCTTGAGCCTTTTTAAATTGCATAGTCTGACTTAAGAATAGAATGATCACACTAGTTCACGTTACTACGATTGTCAAATGGTTTAGAATTAAGTTTTATGTCAAACTTGCAAAATAGTAATCCTCAGGTTGTTCTCACTCATGGGGCTTCACTTCTAACTACCTAATTGTTGTTCAAACCCTAATTAACACTAATTACAACTTAATTACCATGGGGCCTACATGGTATGCTGGCTCAACCCGCATAACCCTTACTATAATTTTTTTTTAAATATATACATATTCATATTGTTACATAGCACCACATGCAACAAGCTTTAGCTTCCCGTAAATTCTAAAATCCCTAATTGCTAATTCAACCTTTAATCACTCTTGAAAGCCAGTCGTTAGCCTGTCATGCACTCGGAGGTCAAGAGACTTGCAGACTCGAAGGGATTCCATCTCCGGCTAGCATCTTCACACTCTCCGTCTCTGTCTCTAGCCAGCGTCTTCACTGAGTTCACTCTCTCCGTCGCGTACTCGTATAACTTAAAGGGACTCACAGTCGTAGACTTGAAAGGACTTCAGCAGCTTAAAGGGACTCTGGCAGCTCTCAGACTCGCAGAATGAATATGTTAATGTTTTAATGAATAGATTTTCAAGTTCTTGTAGTTCAATTTGCTTATTGGACTTGGTTATAATGTGCTACTTCTAAGTTTAATTTGCTCTTGGAATGTTTGCTTTTTTCTTTGTTGTCAATTTTGAAGACCCAAAAAAATTTTTTTTTTGTGGGCTGACCCGTTTGGCCTACTAGCCCACATACTTGAGGGATGAGTTTAGTATTTTCTAACCGGCCTACATTTACCAAAAACTTGTGTAGGCTAGCCTGTATGGGTTGGGTTGGCCCATTTTGATAGATCTAGTAGTTAGCCATCAGATCTTGGAATCTATATCTATCATTATCCTACTCTTGAATTATTCTGGTTTGATTTTGGCAAAGAAATGATGGAGAACAGTGGCAAATGGTGGTCTATGGCAATGTGGTAAAGGACAATAAGCAAAAATGGAAGATGAAGGGTCTTTGGTTGTCATATACGACATTTTGCAATGGATTAGTGTCACATCCAAAAAACCCCCTCAAAAAATATAAAAAATATAGTTCGAAAATGAAAACTAAATTTTGGAGCCACCCAAATTTTATTTTAAGGAAAATATTTGAAAAGATAAGGCACAACTTATGAAAATTGGAAGGGTTATTGTAAGTTGAGAAGGTGTTAGACATCCCACCACACTAGTTCCAAGAATGGTTACCCTAGAAAATTACATAAAATCATTAAGATGGTGTTTGGATTCTAAGTATTACCCTTTCTCGTGACGTGCCCATGAAGATGCTAAAAAGAAGGAAAAAGGGGGGAGGGGACATAATATTTACAAAAGGAGACTTGACCTAGGGCCTACATACCTATGAGAATGGGATCAGAATTCACGTAATTGGGGATTTTGAAATGCTACAAAGGGTGAGAGGAAGACTTTTATTATTACTTGTATTATTAAAATTCTTATTTAAATCACCTAAAAGAAAATTCATAGAAATGATACTAAAATTTTGAAGCACAAAGTTCATAATTAAAAAGTGTACAAATAAGGACTAAAAGAATAATGATAATAATAATAATAGAGTAATTTTTTTACATGAATGTTACACTATTATTTTATTATTATACTAATATTAATTAGCCAAACTAAACAGAAAATCAATTCCAAACTCATAACAAACAAATCACGTAACAAAATACAGGGGACTAACATAAAAATTCCAAAATTAAACAGAAACAATACGAGAATGCTATATTGGACTACAATGAAAAAGAAGTCAAATGAGAGTCAAACAGCACTTTTAAATCCGGCTAAATAATCTCAGGATCAAATGAGAAGTGAACTAAGTCGTAGGGACAAAACTGAAAATAAGAAAAGAACTAAATGAATAGAAATCTTCTAACCTAGAGCTAAAATGTAATTTTCGCTACAACAAAGGAAGTCATTTTTAGCTGTTATGAGCACAGTTTGAGCCGCTTCTCTTCCTCCTCCCGCCTCCTATAACCTTCAACACTGTTTTGGTTTGAGGGAAAGCTTAAAAAATTTCCTCCAAAGTTCACTTCCTTGCTCTGTTTTCTGTTCTTCTCACTCCCTCTTCCCGGTCCCTCTATTCTCTATGCGTTCGGATTCTGTTTCTAGAGGATATGAAGGTAGGGTGATGTGCTTTAGTGGAGGAGGAAGGAGAGAGTGTGTCGGATGAGGTGAGGGCCAAGAGAATGGTGAGAGAAGATGCTTACTTTGTTTTCGTTCACCGTCTCTTCTCGGTCTGCTCTCTCTCTCTCTCTCTCTCTCTCTCTCGGTTTTTCTCTACTTTTTCACTTTATCTGAAACTCTCTTCCCTCTATTTCTGTTTCATCTCTTTCTTGATCTCACTCTCTCTCGGCCTCCACTGTCACTGTGTGTGCTGAGGACTCTGTTTCTCCTCGCAAAAACAGGAGCTTGAGGTGTGAGTGTGCGGAACTGTGAAGCATGTTAATAGGAATGGAAGTGTGTGTAGGTGGATTTCACAGTGAAGAGGGACGCCCGAGAGAGAGGCTTGGGTTGTGTATGGTGTATGTGAGGGAGCAGCCAGTGGGCGATGGCATGGCTAAAGGAAGTGGCTGAGGGCATGTATGGTGTATGGGTAGAGAGAAAACCCCTAACTAAACAAATTAGCAAGGAAACTAATCCCATGTATGTCTTTTCATCTCCTGCATGGTTTCTATGTTATTCCACCAACTTAAATGAGAGAGTATGTTACCCTCACTGTTTGCTCACAAATTGGTGAGACATCAACTGGGATTTTTCCCTCACTAAATTTCCCCGTAAAGAGAGAACATTTTTTGAATTATTAATTATTGTAAAAAATAGATATTTCAAAAAAAAATTGAAATTGTAAAAATATTCTTGTATATATACATTGGTGCCTTTTATGTATATATATAAATCATCTTGTATGTGTGATTTGGTGAAGGTAAGATGAAAATAAATATAAGAATTATGAACATTGTGAATAGGAATTTGATAAGAAATATAATCCGCATCTAATTCTCATATTATTTTTTGATTTATTTTTAGTATTATTGGGATGCTTTGATAGGACACCATGTCAGTGTAGAACTATAAAGAAGAACCTTCCATGAATAATTACTTGTTACTAATGAAAAGAATTAGAATGGTGGTTCCTTCTCCTAACATATCCTATCGTTATCCCATAATTAAATTAGTTATGTAACATGCTTGCTAGTATTTAATTATATTTTATTTATTCTTTAAATAGATTTAACAAAGCATTCTTCACACCAATTAATGATTATATCTTTTTTTTTTTAGGCTGAAGTATTTAAAAATATAAAAATGTTGCCCTTCTAATTTTTAAAATGATCCAATTTTGTCCTCCTTTCACATTATTCCTTCAAAATTTAACGCCATACTTAACAATTTGTTCATTTAGATATAATTCCTCGTTGGTTAGCTTAAACAGTCAGTTAGCCCAGTGTATTCCCCCACCTAAACGGTAAGAGACTAATCTGCAAAGGAAGAAAATAACTGAGGCACTGAAAAAAGAGAGATAAAAACCCTGACTTCTCATCTTCGCCTCCAACGCCCACAAGTCCACAACTCTTTACACTCTCATATGGTTAAATGTTATTTAATCGATTATAAGAATATGACATTATAAATTAAATAATTATGTGAACCGATGTCCACTGCCACTAACATGGATGAACAAGCTGCAAGGAGAATGAAGTGCTATTCCCCTTTTTTAGGTTGTCGATATCCAAGAGTGATGGCTCAAAATGCAAGAGGGTCCTATTTTTCTTTTTAGTTTAATTTTTTTTATTTTTTTTTATGATTGGAACCGTCTGAATGAATTAGTACTCTACTATTCTGCAGGAGATTTAAATCTGAACAAGCCTTATATATATATAGATATATGACAAATATTCTCAAACATAAAGAGATTACTATTTAGAAGCTTTTCGTAAGTTGTAATCTCTTTTATTTACCGAAAGTAAACATATAATAGTAAACATGTATACAGACAAATTAATAGACTTAATGGAATCTGCTAACGCAATATTGAGTTTTGTTTCGCCATTTGTCCTACTTCAACATATACCTGCATGATAATTAAAATAAAAAATTTATATAGAGATTGAGAAATTAACTAAATATATATAAGTGAAAAAAGTATTTGTATTTAGCCTTTAAAATTGTTCAATGAAATAATTTAATCTAAAAAATATATCAGAAATGCTTTGATAGTGAAAAAAAAGGAAAGAAGAGTAAATTACTGATTTAATCCCTAAAAAATTACCATGGTCTCATTTTGATGTTATTGCTAAATAGTAAGACCTTTTGTTGACATATCTCAATTTTTTTGTTGCCAAAAATCAATTTTATAAATGGATGCGGTTGAGGAGACACATACGCCTTTTAGCCATGGTTTTAATCGTTGCTGAAAGATTTAGCAACTATAGAACTTATTGTTAAAAGGAATGAACGCACTCCCTTTATTAATAGAGGAAAAAAATTGAGACAAATATAATCTTTTATAAACTCAATTAAGACATCTGATCTATCAAAAATCAAATTGAAACAACTGTAATATTTTGTAAATCAAATAAGTAATTTAAAATGGAAGAAGGAAAGAAAGAAATCTCATTAAAATTACCAGATTTATGAATCATTTTGATTCATTCACTTTTTTTTCGTTTTTTCATTTTTCTTTTGCTGGAGGTAGACGAGCTTGACTAATGTCATCAAAACTTGGTTTATCAGGCTTCTCTGAGCTTGAAGAACTTTTACCAGGCTCCCTTTTTGGAGGTAGACGAGCTTGACTAATGTCATCAAAACTTGGTTTATCAGGCTTCTTTGAGCTTGAAGACCTCATCCTGCAAGGGCTATGTATAGCAACACGAATACTTTAGGATTTACAATTTTGCTTCACAATCTTCTTTTGTTAATTTGCTTTCTTTTTATAGGGAACTTAGAAGACATGAATGGAAGAGCAAATGGAAATTTTCTGAAAATTCCTTCAAATTTCTTCTAAATTTTCCTGAATTCTGTGTTATTTAATCGATGAAATGAGTTGTATATTCCTGTAACTTATCCTAACAATTTACGTATACGTTATAGGAAAATTATTGTTAAGAGAGTGTTTGATTTGCTTGTGACTCTTGTGTGTACATAATATTTGCGTATTTAGCAAAGAAGTTTGACATGAAATGAGTAATTACATAAGAAGGCTATTGAATTCCAAGAAGAGCCATGCATTGGATAAAGTTGTCAAATTCCCACGGACTTGCAGTTATAGGCAGTTACTTTGTTCACGCGGCTTATGAAATTTTGTGTGGAAATGAGAGACTATTTGAAATGAGAAGGCTTGTCTTTTCCAACAAGCCATGCATACTGAATTACGCTAACATCTTCTCCTTAACGTTGAAATATTAATGACCATAACCTGTATTATTGTAAATGTCAATGTAATTTCCCTCCAAATTTTGTTAAAATTTTAATGTAAGCTTTCATTTTTAGTTTGGTTCCTAAATTTTATTGCATGTAATTTGGCCCTTACACACTGAAATCATTTGTAAAAAGGTCCTTACCATCCTAATTTGTTAATTTCTTGTCAATTATGTGTTTATGTGGTAGAGGCTATCCGCACGCATTGCCCCCACAAGAAATTCTTTCTAATAAGTATATATGGTAATTTTGTTATATTATAAAAATTTAGATGTTGCCCTTACATTAAAACTAAATAACGTTATATCTTATGTATTTTATATTATTTTTATTACTTATGTATATTTATAATAATTTTTTTGTAAAAATATTTGTAGACTATTTCTTGTTCTTACTTACCAAAATTTTTAGATCCACTCCTATCTACACGTGGCATAATATATCACTATATAATAATCCTAGTGGCATTCCAACGTAATTAGCAAGTAAAAGCCACATAGGAGAAAAAATAGCAAATGATCATTGTGCCCCTTCCTATAAATCATGGATGCTAATATGTTATTCTGTGTTATTTATATATTATTTTGTAATTGCTTCTCACATTTTTATTTAATTCATACAAGTGCTACTGTTCACTGTAAAAAGATTATAATATATCTATACTTTTGTAAATTTGTTAAGTCAAAGCATAAAAAAGATTTAATTATTATCTATTAGATTTTTAATGTATAAAATAAAAAATCATTTAATTACTACCCTTTTAACCTTGCTGATTTAATTGCTAATGAATTAACGAACTTTAATCGATTCACAAATCTTATATATATATATATATATATGTATGTATGTATATCTATGCATGGTTGTATTCATGTATGTAGACCTTTGCAGTTTGACCCATCTTTTAATTTCAAGGTGTTACACATAAAATCTGACGTGTTCAGTGTTTAAAAAGGAAAAAAAAAACCTACTTTATAAAACGAAAATCAATTTAGTGGAGATCTCGGGGAAATGTTTTATTTTTTAGGCAAAAGTTTGGAAAATTCTTATTAAAAAATGATAAGACAAGAAATGCTCTGGGAACCGGGAGGAGTTCGGGAGTTGGTAGACATAGGGAAAATGTTTGGCATACTATAATGTTTAAATATTGTGCAATTCCTTTATGCCCATCCTATTCACCACTATCAATCACATGTAAAAAGAAATTAAGTATCAAAGGAAAATTAAACAAATGAAAAAGGAAAAAATATGTACAAGTTGGAGATATTTACAAGGGATGAGAAAGAGTATCATCTCACAAGGAATCTTTATGAAAACTCACCTAAAATTTTTTGCAAAATTAGCTACCCTATTCAAAACGAGAAGAAGCCCAAAATTTAGATAAAGAGGAAAAATAAAGCCCAAAATTCGAAGCCTAAAGAGAAAAATTAGCCCAATTATCGAGCCAGTGCCTCTGCACCAAGATTCAGCATCCTAGCACTAGAATGAGAATCTAGAACCTTCGAGAAGCACGAATTGGCATTGCAGAGCTGGAATTAGAGCCTTGAAGTTGACAGTGAATTAACCTACTAGGATATGTTTTCGAGTCAAAATCCTAGTGGGACTCTGTCTCTTTGTAATTATAAACCTATAAACGCCTTGTTAGGCCTAAGTTAGATATCTGCTGAGAATTAATCTATTCACTTAGAAATTATTTAGCTCTCAAGAGATCATGGGCTTGTCAGATTATTTTGAGGTTATTTGTCTTATTTTATGATATAAGCACTTACATAAGTGTTTGGGAGAGATTATACAAATAGTTTATGATATGTCAATAAGCTGTTTTAAGCTTATTTTCATAAGCTCTATAGAATAGCTTACAAAAATAAGTTAAAAACAGCTTATGTGAAGTTTGCCTTTATTAATTCTTTAATTATAAAAATAACTTATATATAAGCGCTTATATGATAAGTGTTTATTCTATAAGCAGTTAAATAAGTTGTTTATCCAAACATGACCCATGTTTGTTTTCTTTTATTAGTTAGTAAATTTGGTTAGGGATAGATGGATCTCTTTTATTTTTGGTTTATAACAGAAAGTTTCTTTTCTCTCCAATTTAATTCTTTTAGTTTGTAAGATTGTATATGAATTTAATGCCTTTTACACATTGACCACTTGTGAAATTGAAATTGTGATTTATTTATAGGATTAACTAATTAATAAATAAATAAAAGCATAGTTTATTCAATCACTATAGGTTAAATTATACCTAGACATAAGATAACCGCCATAGGGTCTTTATAAGATGCAAAGCAGTAATATCTTTTCATATGAACATTAATTGTGGCTAAGGCATTAGCTAGTTGCCTCATGTTGATAAGAGGTCTAAATAGTCTAAACATAGGAGTTAAGACAATTAAGGAATCCTAACCAATAAACAAAAGAATTCAAATAGTAGGGGTAATTAACTAAGTTTTATAACCAAAATAAATGTAGTGAAATAGAAACTTAACGCTTTCGAATTATAAGTTTTCATTTTTATTATATCTTTCAATTTATTTTTCTTTTACAAACACTTCGTTTTCAAAAATAATATTTTTACAAAATTTAATTAGTACCCTGTAAGTTCATACTTCATAGCTCTAGTTTAAATTCTAGTCTTTTCGAGATTGACAATGTAATACCTGCCAATTTTAAATCACATGATTGGCTATATTATGGTATTTATGAGTTAATTTTTATTATTCTGATAGCATTATTTTATAGTGATATTTTAGTGGCATTATTTTTAATGCATTATTTTAATAGAATTATTTTAGTTATTTTAATTTTTCATATTTAATTAGTTCTTTTGAATATTAAATTATGGAATTATTTTGAAATGACTGGATTGGATATTTTATTGCGGTGCTGGGTATTTTTTGTATATTGTGGAAAATAAGAGAAAAGAGAGATTAAATTAAATTAATTTAATTGTTGGAGAATAACCGTAATTGGGTCAAATGGGCTTGAGCAATTCAGTATGGGTACCCATGGGGTCAACCCATTACCCACCTCCCTTAAAACCCATCACCTTTTCTGTCATTCGTCACATTTGGCCATTTGGAGCAAAAAGAAAAAAGTGGATTTTCTCTTAAACTTCTCCAATCTTTCTTCTATTTCTTCCAATGGATTCTTGGTTTCGAGTTGTTTTTCGGTTCCTTGGGAGTTTCTAAAGCTAGAGATAAGCTTTAATCTCCTTCATCTTCTCCATTTTTGAGGCTTGGTCATGCCCTAGGAGAATTTGAGGTTTTTGGATTTTTGTGTTCAAGCTTTGCTTCTTTGGCTCCTTTCCTTTGGTTTTTTACTGGAAATGATTTAAGGCAATTCATGGAGGAGAAACATGGTTGGTTTCATGGATTAAAATCAATAATGTGTTCTTGAGGAATTTTTGAGAAATTTGATGAAAATCCATGAAACCAAACTTTCTTGAGTTTTAATTACTCTAAATTGCCTCGTGAAACTTATTTTAACATCAAGAACCTAAGAAGGAAGAAAAAGAATGCAAAGGGTGGATTTTTTGTGGTTTTTGGGTGCAAAACAGTGAAGAACAACAAGCCCATAAATTGGTGCCCGGGCGCCAAGGTCTGGGTGAGGAATTTGAAACTGGCGCCAAGTGGACAAAGGCATTGCCTATTGAGGGTGCCCAGGTGCCTTAGAGACAGTGAGGAATTGTGTTATTTTTTTTTAGGGAAAATGGTGTGGATTTGATGCTATTTACTGGATTTGCTTTTAGGTGCTTTTGGGGAAACTCTTGCTTTGTTTCGAAATCAATTGCATCAGTAAATCTTTATCAGTATCGAGGAGAACAGATGGTTTTGCAAATTGAATTTTATTAATTCAAGAACATTATAAACCTCACTCACACTATATTTGTTATTGAATTAACTAAAATTTCCTAGATAGTGGTTTAATTAGAATATGAAATTTTCTTGTGAATTCGGGATTGTTTATGGAATTTCTAGTGAAATTTGGGAAAGTTTATTGTGGGATGACTTTATTGTGAAATTGGGGGAGATATGTTGTGTTTTGGGGTAATGTTAGTAATATTATACATTACCTAGTTAGTACATTGAATCAGTAAATCTTTATCAGCATCGAGGAGAGCGGATGGTTTTGCAAATTGAATTTTATTAATTCAAACCTCACTCACACTATATTTGTCATTGAATTAACTAAAATTTCCTAGTTAGTGATTTAATTAGAATATGAAATTTCTTGTGAATTCGGGATTGTTTATGGAATTTCTAGTGAAATTTGGGAAAGTTTATTGTGGGATGACTTTATTGTGAAATTGGGGGAGATATGTTGTGTTTTGGGGCAATGTTAGTAATATTATACATTACCTAGTTAGTACATTGAATTCCTTAGTTAGTGATGTTAACTAAATCAGGGAATTTATTGTGTAACTTGAGAATATACAATTTCTTGTAAAATATGATAAATCTATTGTGGAATGTACGTGGAATGATTAATTGATTGTTGTGTGTATTTTATTGTAAATGCATATTTGGTTTAAAGGTGAACTATATGTAGGGAAAGGGTGATGTGTGGGAAAGTAGACCCACAGGGAATGGAAACCGAGCAGTATGTCCAGGATGACCAAATCGTTATGGATGAACCTTGGTAAGGCTAAGTCTACAAGAATGTGGACCCTCAACATCTTTTTATTGAGCTTTGAATCAATGGGCTGAATCATTAGAACGTAGACTCATGAGACATGTCTTTACTGCACATTACACGTGGTGTATGTATTTTATTGTGCTTGTACATGCTTAGTAGACTTTTTTAACTGTGGCAATGATTATTGTATATGTGCTTGTAATTATATTATTTGTTGTACAACTATTCATTAACTAAGTTTGATAAACTCACACTATTTGTGGCTATCTTTTTCAGATATTGCAGCTAAGGATGAAGGGAAACTACTGGAGGATTAATGGATTTTGGAGATATACTACATTTTGATTGGAGGGTCATTGGGACCAATTTTGTAAAGTTCAGGAAAATGCTTTGTATACTAATAGGTCACCTAGGTTCTGTGGTGTTTTAATTTATTGATTGATTCCCGTTGTCAGAATTGGGAAAACACTTGTATATGTAAATATGACCCTAATGGTCATTTATGTAATTTACTTAAATTGTATAGTTGTAGATATTAAGATTGTTTAGAAAATTTACGGGTTACCACGGAGGTATACCTTAGTATTTATTTATTGATGTAACCAATTATTGGAGCGTGACAAACAACCTTACTTTAACTACTATATTGCTTGATATGACTAGCACACTTGCTAGCATTAGGCTCTTTTAATTTATTTATGGACTTATTATTGATCTATTTTGAGCTAATCTATGTGAATCTGATCAAGTTTGCAAGTTATAACGCTACTGAACACATCATTTGTTGTCATCAAAATTCTTTTGAACATGTAATGAGTGGTTAAAGATGAAAGCCTATTATAGAGTTGAAAAGAAAAAAAGAATTTTAATATTAATTTTTTTACCTTTATTTCAATTTTATTTGTTTAATTTCATTTCAATTCAATATATGTTTCACTTTGATCTTCTAATAATATTTTTGATTCCTTGTTTTATTAAAGTTAATTTTACTTTAATTCTTTAATTTTATCTTAAGTTTTGCTTCACTTTTTTTAATTGTATTTTGCTCCTACCAACATGTTGTTGGTTAAACTGGTACTAGAGCTGGATCCCTTAAGTGAGGTCTTGAGTTTGAGCCTTGTGTATAGAAAGCAACGTGGTTGGGAGGGAAAACCTATCCAGCAACCAATACTTCAACTTAGATTAGTCACCGGCAAAGTTGGTTGACACTCAGGGTCAATGACAAAAAATTGTATTTTGTTCCTATTTGGTTCCTAAGTTTACAAAAGATACTTAAATATTTGCTTCTCTTTTAACACTACCAAGATATATAACTAAAAAGTTTTATATCTACAAACATTAAATAGAGTATTCAAATATATTTGAAGTCTCTTGCTCCTTTAAATGTATAACAATCAAAACTTTCATGGTGGAGTGTGACTTCACAAATTAAGGGGGAAACTGTAAAAATTAGAGAAAATGCTTTGAGATTACTTGACAACATTAAAAAAAATTGAGAAAATGTGGAGATATCTGCCAGAAAACTCAAAATCCATTATTCAGAAACAATTTCAAAAGAGGAAAGATTAAAAAACTTACAGATGAAGAGTTGAAATTGCATTGAAAGGTTGAAAACTATCCTTTAGTGACTTTTACGGCTTATTTCAAGTAAAAAAAGAAAATGAATAAAAATGCTACTAAATGACATTTTGTGGCAGTGTGGCAACAAACCTAAGCAAATGATGAAGAGCAACAATTAAAAAAAATGGTTATGGACGGTACTTAAATGAAATTTTGTAAAGGATTAGCGTAGGAACTATATTCAAATTTTAATTTAGTGAGGACAACAATTCCTTTACATAAAAAATAATAATAATAAATAGTGAGGAAATATTTAGCTAGGGAAATTGTCCCTCACTATTCCGATCCCTTCAAATCCTTGGCTCTTCAACTCTTATGTCTTTCTCCTGTTATCTTGCCAAATAGTGAGGAAATACTTAGCTAGGGAAAGTGAATTCCTCACTATTTCCTCCCAAATCTCTGGCTCTTTAACTCTCATGTCTTTCTCATGTTATCCTGCTAAATTTAGTGAGGGTTTCTATTTTCAATGGTACTCCCTCGTCGTTTATCGAATAGCAAGGGATATAGTCCCTAAGGTAAATAATCTTATTATTTCACAATTTTCTTATAGTGGCCTAGATACAGCCTCAAATGTTGGAAATATTTTATGCATTTTTTTGGTTATTGTTTGTTAATTTGATTGGTTCTACAAGTTTAAAAATGTTGATGTGATCTATTTTGGTGAACCATTGCAAATTCCAAGCAGACCAATCACTAGAGCCCAAGCCAAAAGGATTAGTGAAGCTTTGAATGAACTCACCCAAAATATCCTATCTAAGCATATGAATCAAGAATCTGGACCAAGGACTAGTTGGGGAGGGAGGGGGAAGGTTTTAGACATTATCTAAAATGAAGATGGAGTTATTGAGAGCCTTTTGGGCATGATACTATTAAATGAGTGTTAACTGCATTGCATGTGAAAATCTCATTTTATGACAAAAATAAAATAAAATAAATTCCTTGGATCACAATTGGCAAATTATTTTAGAAATTTGGAGAAGTCAAAGACAAAGAGCTAAAATTAAAAAAATTATATTTTCTAGTTCCTTAGGACTTATAAAATTCTGTAAAAGTATTTGAATAGCAAGAAAAATGTTTTTGAACTCTTAAAAATGTTTTTTGAACTTTTAAAGATGTTGGAAAAGGTTTTTAAACTGTTGGAAGAACTCAACTTGTGGTCTTAGAGTTTTAACACTTTAAAAACATTATATTTTGACCTCAAGTAGACTATCAGTCGATCGCTTCCTTGCAAACGGTCGACCGCTTGCTTTTGAGTTGAAAATCCTAAGACATCCAGTAGGCTACTAGTAGCAGTCGACTGGGTACTCTCTTTCTTAAAATTATTTTTCATTTCTATAGCCTATTAGTCAACCACTAGAGTCTGAAACTTTTTTTAAAGAGGTAATAGAGGGTTAACGGCCGATTGTCAAGTAGCTACAGTCAAATGAAGCCTGATTAAAAGGTACCAGTCAATTATCGCGGACCTACCAGTTGACTACCAGTACAATGACATTAGCTATAACGACTATTTTCTTATGAAATATGCAGTCTTTTTTCAACAGATGTTTTACACCATGAGCTACAGTAGATATCAAATTATTAAGAAAACATTCTATTTGCCGTTGATACTCTAAATTAAAATCCTTTTCCTGCTAATCATTTATTGATTTGAGAGCTTTCGCTTGTATATTCACTCTATCCAAGTGAGTTGACCAAGCCTTACTTCATCTTATATGATTATTTTGCTCAAGGATTAGGATTCCTTGAGTGAGTGTTTGGATTAAACACTTTGTAAAGGAGGAGAGACAACGTTGAGAAGAAAATGTTCTCTGTTCTAGTCGCTCACAAGTACCCAAATTGACAAACTTGAGAATAACAGTGAAATACTCAAAAAATTGTCTTGAGTACTGGATGTAGGCTTGATTATAACCTGAACCAGCATAAATATTGGTATTTGATTTTCTAACTCTCTTACTCTTTGCTTATTGGATTATTATTTTAATTCCTTGCATTTCTAATTTGCTCATCTTTGCTTGTGCGCTATTTTTTTGATATACATAAGCTTGGCATTTGTTTTGAAATTTTCTTTAACTTCCAAGAAGTGTATACAAATTTTTTAATAACCCAATTCACTCCCTCTTCGGAGTTAGCTATTTCTATCAATGAGGAGTTGGGCCCAAAATGCGTGTTTGAGCTGACTCATTAGGCTTTATTTATGCTGAAATTGGTCAAGATATGCTGATTTAATAATTGGCAACCTAAATCATGTGTTTTAATTGTTGATATAGGCAATTTTCTAAGCTTTTATCATTTGTAATCTTCTGATTTCCTAGGTCTTTAATTCCGGAATTTTTTTTTCCTTTTTGTAAGAGTCAAACATTCTATATAATGAATTCTCTTCTATTGAGGAAGACAACTTAGGGTGTGTTTGGTTTGTTAAAACATTTTCTGTTTTTATTTACAATCTTCATTTTCTGAAATGCATTTCCTGAAACACTAAAAACATCTTTTTAGTGTTTTCAGATTTAGGCTTATTTTAAGAAATATTTTCAAGAAAACGTTTTCAGTTAACTCAACCAAACGCATTTTCAAGTCCATTTTCTGTTTTCAATGAAAATGAAAACAGGAAATGCCTAAACCAAACAGGCCCTTAACTTTGGAAATAAGAATTTTTTTTTTGAATACTACGAACTGGAAGGGTAGCATCTTCCTCAGGTTTTTTTTTTTACAAAAAAAAAACCAATAGACTATCAAAGGCTTGATCAACCTTGTGGTGTCTTTAGACACTATGGGTCCTTGTTCCTTCATGCTCAAGGGTTACTGGTGGATCAATTATACCTAATTGGGCGTTCTTTGAGCAAGAATAACTTGGTTTGGCTATTAGTCCCTAGCATAGATTGTCTTGGGTTTGTTCCACTATGTTTGGATTGTGGGTTTTACGTTCACACCAAATGTGTTCCGCTTCTTAATTTTTAGTAGTTTTTAATGGAATTCAATGAATTACTTGTGCTTTTATTTTGGCTTTTTTATGTGCCAGTCACAACTAGGGATTTTAGATCGTGACTTTTTTTTTTGGGTCTTATAATCCCATGATTCTTACAATGTTATACATTTATATGGTTTAATACAATTTAATCTTACACGATTATTGGTGCGTATGATATGGAAAATTATATAAACTCATAGTTAAATATTTTTAATCCACTATGTATTAGCATTTGACATTATAAATCAAAATACATGACAAGCTCAAAAGATACTTATTCAGTCATATAATTATGTGGACACATGTCCACTAGTATATGGGTAAATAGGCCATCTACATATGGCATACATTCTCAAATACCTAAATTCAAAAAAACAAACTGAGATTACTATGTACAAGCTTTCTATATAAGCTGTAACCTTTTTATTTACTGGAAGTAAACATATAATTGTAACCAAAACATGAATACAAATAAATGAATAAAAGACTTCATGGAATAATTGTAATCTTTTAGGGACAAAAACAGTAATTTACTCCCAAAAAAAAAGAAAAAAAAAGGAAGAGGGAAATGGTCTGTTTGATTTGTAAAAATATTTTCTATTTTTATTTTTAGTTTTCATTTCTTAAAATTCTGAAAATAACTTTCTAGTGTTTTCAGATTTGGGTGTATTATCATTAAACTCAATTGAATACATTTTGAAGACCATTGTCTATTTTCAGTGAAAATGAGAATAAAAAATATCCAGACCAAACAGACCCTAAGAATCTTGGTTCAAATTTCAATTATCTAGCCAGTTTATGAATCATTTTGACTCATTTTCACTTTTTCCTTTTTGGAGGTGGAGAAGCATAGCTAAGGCTATTGCCAATACTTGATTTATCAGTCTTCTTTGAGCTTGAATCTTTTGAAGAACTTCCCGCAGAGAGATTAGACTACCCAAGAGATATATTCCTGGTTTTCTTATCATAACTCATCTTGCAAGAGCTATGTATATCAACACTAACATATTGGGATTTACATTTTGCTTCACAATTTTCTTTTGTTTTGCCTTCCCTTTATAGGGAACTTAGAAGACATGAATGGAAGAGCAAATGAAAATTTTCTGAAAATTCCTTCAAATTTCTTCAAAACTTTCCTGAATTTTTAATATGATATTTATGTATTTGTGTTGTTTGATGAAATGAGTTGCATATTCCTCTAACTTATCAACAATTTTGCATAAAATTATTGTTAAGAGATTGTTTGATTTGCTTGTGACTATTGTGTGTACGTAATGTGAAATAGCTGCAATATAATCACTTCATGAATTTCCTCCAAGACTTAACGGGTAGGAAAAAGAAAGAATTTTTTAAGATTGTATTAACAAGTTAGTCTCTTAAAGATAAATAAATTGATTATGTAATTTTTGAAGTTCAACTCTACACAATTTAATATTTGAATATTATTAAGTCATCATATATGATCACTTAGACCCTAATAAATAAATAAATATAAAATTTAGTTCTATTAAAATATTAATTTGTAATTTAAAGAATTTACTTGTTTGATTCTCATATTTAAAGACTAAATAATAAAAAAAATAACGTTTTAGAGACTACTTTGTATGATAACCCATTTTTTAAAATTATATTTTTTTGGACTATAAAATATTGGGTTTGACGAAAATAGTGGCCAGAGGGTTATAATTATGAACATCTACCACACAAACTTTCACTTGAATTGAGAATTGAGAAGGCCTCTCCGATATGCCATGCCTTGGGTATAATTTCTATTCACGCGGCTAATGATACAATGTGCAGCACGTGGATATTTCGCTACCAAATTTTTTAGAAAATATTTATACTTAGTTTTCTATTTTTAATTAATCCAAAGATTAAGTTGTTTCTTTAGCACAATTCTTTCATAAATTTGCCTGTAAACTATTGAAAAAAAAAAACACATAATAACTACTATAATTATAGTATAATTAAAATTGACAAAAAACGAACTTGAAATAAAGAGTATACAATTAACGCTGATCGTGCATCTTGATGGTCCTACAATTTCCAATCTATCTCGCTTAGAAAAATTTTTTCGGTATACATATAATTTTATATAAGGTTAAATTATTATTTTTAGCTTAGGTTCGCCTAATTTAAAAATTTTAATCTAGTCATTTTTCATTAAACTTTTGTCTAGATATGGCAATAGAGTAGTGGGTTCGGAGATTATTGTGAGCAAGAAATTTTTTCCATCAAAGATGAAGACGGAAGAAAAATCCTTTCGTCATGATTTTAGGAACGGGGATAAGGATCACATTCCCCACCTTGTAAGATCCTCATGCCTAAAAAACATTTTAGTGTTTTCACTTAACTTACTAAAATGCCCTTAATATATATATATATATAGTTTAATTATTTCACAATTAAAAATAATTTAAACTAATTTAATTAAAAAAACCTGAAAACCCTAACTCCTAATCCCATCCCATTCGGCCATTCCAACTCTCCTCTCTCCGTTCTGTCTGATACTTTGGTTCTTGTACTTGAGCTCTGATTTTGTGATTCTTCTTTCTCTGCCTACCATCTATTATCGTGCTTGTGCTTCCTTCTCCTGTCGCTGTCTCTGCTCATGCTTGCCGTCGTTTACTTTCAATCGCTCTCCTCTCTCGCCACTGTCTCCTCTCTTGCGTTGTTGTTCAGTTTCAAGTATGAAAGTCTCTCTGATTGTCTGTGATTGAGTTTTGATTTCCCTTCTTCTCCCCTAGCAACCACTTAAATTCTACTCATCAAATTGTTTGGTGTTCTCTGTTTCAGCTTGATGTGTTTTCCCCACTCGCTCTGTTTGTTATCTGAAATCTGACTATAACATCGTGCAACATAGTCATGGTATGGGATCTTCTTCGAGTGTGCTTGAGTTTGTCAATTCATTCAATGATAATATTTCATGTTGCTGTATTTAGAAATTCCTAAGTGAATATAAGAATAAAATTATAATTAGCAAAAAATAGTGGTCAAGTAACACGAGTGACTTGAAGTGATGGGTCATAGGTCCAGAGTCACGAGTTCTTGACTTGAAGATTTGTGCATTGTGATAATAACAGCTGGTTTAGTTCTAGTAGTTCTTGGGACCCTATGCTCTGTGCTTATTCTGAGTTAGGTTGAGTTAGTTAAGGGAAGTAGGCTTCATCTACTAATCATTCTTTTCATTTCATCTTTTAGATTGTTTGTTGAAATATATTATTCTTTAGCTACAGCAGAATAAGAATGTTAGGGTTGTTCTGATATGAAATTTATTGATTTATTTATTTGTTATGACATGAATAAGGTGGTTTGGATATGTTCAAAAAAGACCATCAAAAGCGCCAGTAAGGAGAATTGAGCAGATGGTTTGGAGCCATGTGAAAAAAGGTCGAGAAAGACCAAGAAGGACACTTAAAGAGGTTATTGAGAGGGATCTTCTGGTAAATGAGATCTCTAAACAGTTAATCATTGATAGAGCTCAATGGCGGCGGACGATCCATGTAGCCGACCCCATCTAGTGGGATAAGGATGTTGTTGTTGTTGTTGTTGTTGTATGACATGAATAAAGTTTCTTTTATTGACCTCAGAACATATATGTTATTAGTTGTTTGATGATCATCGCAATACTTTGTTTCTATTAAATAAGGATATGGGGTTGCTCTACCTCACATTATTTTACTCCTCCATACGAGTCTAGGACAAAAAGCTTCTAGGCTCATCTGAAATATATATTATTTTTTTACTAGAAATGTAATTATATTGTTTTGCTCATGTATCATATATATCTATTAAAGATAAATGGTGGCATGAAATGTCATGAGATTGCCATTAGTCTGTATTGGCTGAGTGGTAATTTTACTCCTTAATCAATTGTCTAGATTATTTCAGATGGTCCCCTATGTTTTACTTTGTATCATAAGTCTTAAATTATCAAGTCTAAGTGTCTAACAAGCTAATAGTTGTTGAAGTAACTCTATGTTAAGAAAGCATTCCAAGTGATTGTTGTCCTAAAACTTCTTTATATCCCCCATAGGCTAAAATATAAGTGAGAACTAGACAGACTTGTTCTTTTTTTTTTTTTTTACTTAGGGACAAGTAATTGGTGCCAATTTTAACTTGAGTACTATCTTTTGCTGTCAATTTTAGTAGTCATTTTCTTTTAGGACCAGTAAAGAGGGTTGAGCATATAGAATTGAGTCATGTGAAAAAAAATTGAGTAAGACCATTAAGGACACTTAGAGAATTCATTGAACGAGATCTTTTGATAAAAATAATACCTAAACAGATGGTTATTGATAAGGGTAATTGTTGTTATTGGTGGTGGTTATTTTAAATATGACTGAAGATCAGTCATCTAAGTTGATGATGTTTTTGTCCTGTTAGAGAAGTTGAATAGGCATTTAATCTTTAAATTTAGTCTCTTATGTATAATTATATATATATATATATATATATATATATATATATTATGTATTATTATTTTTTTCCTTTTTTATATTTTTAATCTTTTCAATAATCTCATGGGGAACGAGGATAGGGGATAATTCTTCTCCTGCCCCGTTGCCATTCCTACTTTCATCAATTGATATTATATTAAATTTTGCTAACTTCATCAAGTATACGTGTGTTTAGTTTTGCATTGGATTTATACAAGTCATGATTTAATCTTGAAATTTAATCCCTTATTTATAATTTTATATTTTTTTTTACGTATTGTTGATTTTTTTTTATATTTTCAATTTTGTTACTAACCCCGCAAGGAGGCTGGGAACGGGGATAGGGAGTAATTCTACGCACTGCCTAGTCCCCATTCCTACTTTCGTCAATTAATATTCTATTAAATTTTGCTACCTTCATCAAGTAGATGTGTGTTTGGCTTTGCATTGGGTAATTATGATTTAAACTATATTAACGTAGTTTTTGTACAGAATAACATATTTAGAAATCTTTGCATTAAGTGGTTTTGTTCTCAAATTATGTTTTCGGTAAAATTTATAGGTTGTTACTTTTGTAAATATGATTTATCTAAACATAAGTTTTTTTTAAAATCAATTTTGCAAATCATGATTTGCAAATACTATTTCTCCAACTAGTTTGCATATCCAAAACCATGATTTACTCAAACTTAAGTTTGTTTAACTGATTTCCAAATGCACACTATATA
Source organism: Biancaea sappan (assembly GCA_037074585.1). NCBI lineage: Eukaryota > Viridiplantae > Streptophyta > Magnoliopsida > Fabales > Fabaceae > Biancaea > Biancaea sappan. The sequence continues at coordinate 3,656,493 of CM073496.1, read as the reverse complement.
CCATTTTGACACTCAATATAATATACAGACTGATATTAACTAATAAGAATGTATAGCACAAAGAAAGTGTGTATATTTAGCCTTCAAATTTTGTCTTTTTTGTTATTAAGTCTCAAATTTTTCATTGTTAAATCTTAAACTTTTCATATTTTGGTAAGTAAAATGATTAAATTGAGACAAACACTATATATCCTTCAAAAAATAAGTTGACACATTTGATCATTAGACTATATTGGAATAATTGTAATCTTTTAAGGACCAAAATAGTAATTTACTCCAAAAAATAAAAAAAGAAAAAAGGAAGAGAGCAAGAATCTTGTTTCAAATTTCAATTACCTAGCTTGTTTATGAATCATTTTGACTCATTTTCACTGTTGTCCATTTGGAGGTGAAGATCCATAACCTGGCTATTGCCAATACTTGATTTATCGGTCTTCGTTGAGCTTGAATCTTTTGAAGAACTTCCCACAGAGGGTTTAGGATAGCCAAGAGATATATTCTTGGTTTTCCTATTAGAACTCATCTTGCAAGACTATGAACACTGATATATTGGGATTTACAATTTTGCTTTACAGTCTTCTTTTGTTTTGCCTTCTTTTTATAGGGAACTTAGAAAACATGAATGGAAGAGCAAATGAAAATTTTCTGAAAATTCCTTCAAATTTCTTCTAAACTTTCCTGAATTTTTAATATGATATTTCCATATTTGTGTTGTTGGATAAAATGAGTTGCATATTCCTGTAACTTATCCTAACAATTTACCTGTATGTTATAGGAAAATTATTATTAAGAGATTGTTTAATTTGGTCGTGACTGACTCTAGAGTGTGTTTGTAATATATATGTAATGGTAAAAGCACTTCATGAATCTTCTCCTGGACAAAGAGAAAAAGTAAGTTGACTTTGTAACATTTAAAAGTTGAATTCTGTACAATTTAATATTTGAATATTATGAACTCGTTATATACTTTGATTTATAATCCTTAATAACTAAATAAATATATAATTTAATTCTTTAAAAATTAATTTGTAATTTATAAGAATTGATTATATTCAAATTTTAAAAAATAAATAAAATATATATCTTTTAAAAATTTATATTGAATTTATAAGATAGATTATTTTGGATACTGAAATTTCAGAAATTCAATAATAAGGAATATATCGTTAAAGTGTATTTTATTAGATTATATAGCATTGGGTTTGACTAAAAATAGAGGGTTATAATTCTGAACATTTACCAAAGAATTTTCACTTGAAATGAGAAGGCTTTTCCAACAAGTCATGCAACTTGGATTAGCGGTCAAATGCAAACGAAGTCTCTCTCTCTCTTAACATTTTCTGTTTAACATAAAAGAATGAACAATTAATTCGCAGCACGTAGAAAATTTGCTACGAAATTTTGTTCAAAATATATATACTTAGTTTTCTGTTTTTAATTAAAACAGTTATTAAGTTGTTTTTTAGCACAATTCTTTCATAAATTGGCTTGTAATAAATTGAAAAAGAAACACATAATGAATACTACAGTTTATTTTTTAAGACTTTTAGAATTTAATTTTATCGGAAATCTCCTCCTACCCATTTTCATTTATAATTCACTTTCCCTTTCCCCATTTCCCTTTCTTGACGAAATCTCTGTTACTTGGAAAAAAAACCAATGCATCCTTCAACCAATTTCCCTCTCTCTTTCCTCTCCCATTTTCGTTTCCTTTTCACAGGCACAAATCCCCTCCATATTCAACCTGTTTTTGCTTCCCGAGGGACACAAAGAGAAGAGACGGTACGAAGGGACAAAATAGAAGGAAAAGAAGAGAATATAGGCTAGGGAGAAAACCCATGTCCCAATGTTTTCAAGTGGTTATCAGTTGAAGCTCTTTGTACTCCAATTAATGCCATTTGGCAGAGTTGATGTTTAACGAATTGTAGAAAATTCATAGTATTGGTTGATAGTGCTTGAGTCGGTTCTCATTGTTATAACACATGATGTTATTTGATATATTAACTATATGTTAATTATCATTTAGGGGATCACATGACCTAGATATAGCCCAAGGATAAATTGACCAGATAGAGAAAATATTAGAAGTAATGGAATGTACCCCGCAACAAAAAGTAGCCCTAGTGTTACTTAAATTAGAAGGCAAGGTTGAATACTTGTGGCAAGGGGATAAGAGGCTACTGGAGTCCAGAGGAGTAGAAATCACCTGGAAGGTATTTCAAAACACCTTCTTTGATAAATATTTTCTAGATAACGTGAAAAATGAGAAAGAAGCTGTATTTATTTAGATTAAGCAAGGGGATAGGTCTGTAGGACAGCATGAGGCAAAATTCGAAGAGTTGTCAAAATTCTCCTCTTATCTGAAGAATACTCATGATGAAGCCTAGAAGGCTTTAGCACTTCGAGAAATGGCTGAGGGAGGATATAAGGGATAGTGTGATTACCCATGAGATAAGAGACCTCTCCCAACTTGTGAATAAATGTAGGATAGCCGAAAGGAGTATTCTTGAGGCCAAATTAGAAGAAGAGAGGGAGTTTAATGATAGTAGGAAGAGGGAGTCTACCTTGGGGGGATCAAATAACAAGGGAGGAGGAACGTGGAAGAAAATGTCAAAAGTTGTTCGTGAATAAACTAGAGGCAAACCATCTGAAAACCCAAACCCATAACAAAAGATTCCATGCTCGCGATATGGAAAGAAACAGGAAAATGTTCAATGCTTAGCTAGCCAAAATATATGCTACAAATACGGGAAACCAAGGCACTTAGCTTGTGATTGCCCAACTTTGAAGGAGGCAGACGCTCAATCTAGACCACAAACACAAGGGCAAGTGTTTGCTTTGATCAGCCACAAAGCTAAGCAAGCACCTGACTTAATTCATGGTGTAATTTCTGTATTTCTCTATGTAATAATCTTGTAAATGCACTTTTTGACTTTAGGGCAACCCATTCCTTCATATCATATGCATGTACCAAGGATCTAGGATTAAAAGGGAATACATTGCCATATGATTTGTTTGCTTCCATACCCACAGGGAACCAAGTTTACACATCCTGAGCCTTTTTAAATAGCATAGTCTAACTAGAGAATAGAATGATCACACTAGTTCACGTTACTAGGATTGCCAAATCGTCCAAAATTAAGTTTTATGGCAAACTTACAATATAGTAATCCCTAGGTTGTTCTCACATATGGAGCTTCACTTCTAACTACCTAACTGTTGTTCAAACCCTAATTAACACTAATTACAACTTAATTACCATGGGGGTGATAACAGAATTAAATAACATCAATATAATAGAACTGTAACACACAAACAAAGAAGAGTTTTAGACAGTGGAACAACTGTAATTAGTAGAACTGTCAAAACGGCCAGGCTGAGCCTGTTCAGCCCGTAAAAATGAAGGGCCAAGTTGGCTAAATCCCAGCCCGTATAGAACCGGGCCTACATGGTACGCGGGCTTATCCCGCATATCCCACACTATAATTTTTTTTAAATATATACATATTAATATTATTACATAGCACCACATGCAGCAGGCTTCTGGCTTCCCCTAAATTGTAAATTCCCTAATTGCTAATTCAGCCTTCAATCACTCCTGAAAGTCAGCTGTCAGCCCATCATGCACTTGAAGGTCAAGAGACTTGCAGACTTGAAGGGACTCTATCTCCAGCCAGCGTCTTCACTCTCTTTGTCTCTGTCTCCGGTCAGCATCTTAACTTTCACTCTCTCTATCATGTACTGGCATAACTTGAAGGGACTTCGGCAACTCGAAGGGACTTCGACAACTCTCAGACTCGCTAAATAAATATGTTAATGTTTTGAGGAATAGATTTTCAAGTTCTTGTAGCTCAATTTGCTTATTGGACTTGGTTATAATGTGCTACTTCTAAGTTCAATTTGCTCTTCGAATGTTTGCTTTTTCCTTTGCTGTCAACTTTGAGGTAACCAAAATTATTTTTTTTTGCGGGCTAGCCCATTTGGCCTGCCGACCCACATACTTGAGGGCTAAGTTTGGTGTTTTCCAGCCTGTTTAAAAAGGGGCTAGCTCGACCTGTCCCGCATTTCATAAAAACTTGTGTGGGCCAGCCTGTACGGTCCAGGCTGGCCTGTTCTGACAAATCTAGTAGTTAGTCATCAATTCTTGGAATCTGTATCTATCATTATCCTACTCTTGAATTATTTTGGTTTGATTTTGGTGAAGAAATGGTGGAGAACAGTGGCAAATGGTGAAGGACAATAAGCAAAAATGGAAGATGAAGGGTCTTTGGTTATGTAATATACGACATTTTGCAATGGATTAGTGTCACACCGAAAAATGCAACGTGTCCAACGCCCTCAAAAAATATAAAAAATGTAGTTCTAAAAATGAAAACTAAATTTTGGGGTTGCCACCCAAATTTTATTTTAAGAAAAATTTTTGAAAAGATAAGGCACAACTTATGAAAATTGGATGGGTTATTGTAAGTGGAGAAAGTGTTAGACATGCCACCACACCCATTTCAAGAATGGTTACCCTAGAAAATTGCACAAAATCATTAAGATGGTCTTTGGATTATAAGTGTTACCCTTTCTCATGACATGACCATGAAGATGCTAAAAAGGAGGGGGGATATAATATTTATAAAAAGGAGACTTGGCCTAGGGCCTACATACCTATGAGAATGAGATCAGAATTCACGTAATTCCGGATTTTGAAATGCCACAAAGGGTGAGAGAAAGACTTGTATTATTACTTGTATTATTAAAATTCTTATTTAAATCACCTAAAAGAAAATTCATAGAAATGATACTAAAATTTCGAAGCACAAAAGTCCATAATTAAAAAGTGTACAAATAAGGACTAAAAGAAGAAGAAGAATAATAACAATAATTGAGTAAACCATCTTAATTTTTTTACATGAATGTTACACTATTATTTTTATTGTTATACTAATAGTAATTAGCCAAACTAAACACAAAATCAATTCCAAACTCAACAAACAAATCATGTAACAAAATACAAGGGAGGACTAAAATAAAAATTCCAAAATTAAAAAGAAACAATACGAGAATACTATATGGACTACAATGAAAAAGAAGTCAAATGAGAGTCAAACAGCACTTTCAAATCCGGCTAAATAATCTCAGGATCAAATGGGAAGTGAACTGAGTCGCAGGGACAAAACTGAAAATAAGAAAAGAACTAAATGACCAGAAATCTTCTAACCTAGAGCTAAAATGTAATTTTCGCTACAACAAAGGAAGTCATTTTTAACGGTTATGAGCACGGTTTGAGCCGCTGCTCTTCCTCCTCTCGCCACCTATAATCTTCAACACTGTTTTGGTTTGAGGGAAAGCATAAAAAATCTCCTCCAAAGTTCATTTCCTTACTCTGTTTTCGTTCACCGTGAAATTGTGAAATTATACTTGTATATATACATTGGTGCCTTTTAAGTATATATATATAAATCATCTTGTGTGCGTGATTTGGTGGAGGAAGATGAAACTAAATATAAGAATTATGAGCATTGTGAATATGAATTTGATAAGAATTATAATCCGCATCTAATTATCATATTATTTTTTGATTCATTTATGGCATTATTGGAATGTTTTGGGAGGATACCGTGTCAGTGTAGAACCATAAAAAAGAACCTTCCATGAGTAATTACTTGTTACTAATGAAAAGAATTGGAATGGTGGTTCCTTCTCCTAACATAGCCTATTGTTATCCCATAATTAAATTAGTTATGTAACATGCTTGCTAGTGTTTAATTATATTTTATTTATTCTTTAAACAGATTTAACAAAGCATTCTTCACACCGATTAATGATTATATCTTATTTTCTTAGGCTGAAGTATACTTTTGGCTACTTTTTCATTAAATTTCAATTGATTCCTTAGTTATTAATATAAAAAGGTTGCCCTTCTAATTTTTAAAATGATCCAATTTTGTCCTTCTTTCACATTGTTCCTTCAAATTTTAACGCCATACTTAACAATTTGTTCATTTAGATGTAATTCCTCATTGGGTTAGCTTTGCATTCACCCTAACTCACTTTCGAAAATACTCGTTCACCCTAATCTGCAAAGGAAGAAATAACTGAGGCACTGAAAAAAGAGAGATGAAAACCCTGACTTCTCATCTTCACCTTCAACGCCCACAAGTCCACCACTCTTTACCCTCTCATATGGTTAAATATTATTTAATCGATTATTAGAATATGATGTTAAATATTATTTAATCGATTATTAGAATATGACATTATAAAATAAATAATAATGTGAATCGATGTCCACTGCCACTAACATGGATGAACAAGCCGCAAGGAGATTGAATTACGATTCCCCTATTTTAGGTTGTCGATATTTAAGAGTGATAGCTAAAAATGCAAGAGGGTCTTATTTTTCTTTTTTGTTTTAGTTTTATTTAATTATTTATTTATGATTGCAACCGTCTAAATGAATTAGTACTCTACTATTCTGCAGGAGATTTGAATCTGAACAAGCCTTATATATATATGTATATATATATGAAAAATATTCTCAAACATATAGAGATTACTACTAAGAAGCTTTTCTTAAGCTGTAATCTCTTTTATTTACTGAAAGTAAACATATAATAGTAAACATGTATACAGACAAATTAATACACTTAATGGAATCGGCTAACACAATATTGAATTTCGTTTCGGTATTTCTCCCACTTCAACATATACCTGCACGAAAATTAAAATCAAAATATATATAGAGAATGAGATTTTAACTAAATATATAAAAGTGATGAAAGTATGTGTATTTAGCCTTTAAAATTGTTCAATGAAATAATTTACTCTAAAAAATATATCAGATAATGCTTTGATAGTGAAAAAAAGGAAAGAAGAGCAACTTACTGATTTAATCCCTAAAAGATTACCATGGTCTCAATTTTATGTTTGAAAAATTGTATTTGTCTTATTTTAATAATTTTTGTCACTAAATAGTAAAACCTTTGTTGTCAAATCTCAATTTTTTTGTTGGAAAAAATCGCTTTTATAAATGGATGTGGTTGAGGAGACACATACGCTTTTTAGCGATGGTTTTAATCGTTGTTGAAATTTTTACCAACAGCAAAAATCATTGTTGAGAGAAATGAATGAACGCTCTTTAAAAATAGAGAAAAAAAAATTGAGACAATTATAATCTTTTATAAACTAAATTAAGATATCTGATCTAGTAGAAATCAAATTGAAATAACAGTAATTTTTTATAAATCAAATAAGTAATTTAAAAAAGAAGAAGGAAAGAAAGAATGCTAATTAAAATTACCAGATTTATGAATCATGTTGATTCATTCACTTTTTTTTCTTTTGCTGGAGGTGGACGAGCAGGACTAATACCATCAATATCAGTCTTCTCTGATCTTGAAGACCTTTTATTAGGATCCTTTTTTGGAGGGGGGCGTGCAGGACTTATGTCATGAAAACTTTGATCACGAGAACTCATCCTCCAAGAGCTATGTGTAGCAACACTAATACTTTGGGATTTACAATTTTGCTTCACAATCTTCTTTTGTTAATTTGCTTTCTTTTTATAGGGAACTTAGAAGACATGAATGGAAGAGCAAATGAAAATTTTCTGAAAATTCCTTCAAATTTCTTCTAAATTTTCCTGTTTTTTGTGTTATTTGATCGATGAAATGAGTTGTATATTCCTGTAACTTATCCTAACAATTTACTTATACGTTATAGGAAAATTATTGTTAAGAGAGTGTTTGATTTGCTTGTGACTCTTGTGTGTACATAATATTTGCGTATTTAGCAAAGAAGTTTGACATGAAATGAGTAATTAAGAAGGCTATTGAATTCCAAGAAGAGCCATGCATTGGATAAAGTGGTCAAATTTCCACGGACTTGCAGTTATAGGCAGTTACCTTTGTTGACGCGGCTTATGAAATTTTGTGTGGAAATGAGAGAATATTTGGCTTTGGGCTTGAACTTTGACCCAAACAACTTTCACTTGAGAATGACAAGGCTTGTCTTTTGCAACAAGCCATGCACACTGAATTACGCTCACATCTTCTCCTTAACGTTGTAATATTAATGACCATAACTAAAATATGTGGCAACCTGTATTATTGTAAATGTCAATGTAATTTCCCTCCAAATTTTGTTAAAAATTTAATGTAAGCTTTCAATTTTAGTTTGGTTCCTATATTTTATTGAATGTAATTTGGCCCTTACACTTAGAAATCATTTGTAAAAAGGTCCTTACCATCCTAATTTATCAATTTCTTGTCAATTATGTGTTTATGTGGAAGAGGCTATCCACACGCATTGCCCCCACAAGAATTTTTTTTTAATTAGTATATATGGTAATTTTTTTCTATCTCATAAAAATTTAGATGTTACCCTCACATTAAAACTAAATCACATTATGCCTTATGTATTTCATATCATTTTTATTGTTTATGTATATTTAAAATATTTTTTTAGTAAAAATATTTATAAACTATTTTTATTCTCACTAACCAAAATATTTAGATCTATCTCTGTCTACACGTGGCATAATATATCACTATATAATCATCCTAGTGGCATTCCAATGTAATTAGCAAGTAAAAGCCACATAGGAGAAAAAATAGCAAATGACCATTGTGCCCCTTCCTATAAATCATGGGTACTGGTGTGTTATTCTGTGTTATTTATATATTCTTTTGTAATTGCTTCTCACATTTTTATTTAATTCATATTAGGTGCTACTGTTCAGTGTGTAAAAAGACTATACTATATCTATACTTTTGTAAATTTATTAAGTCAAAGCATAAAAAAGATTTAATTATTATCTATTAGATTTTTAATGTATAAAATAAAAAATCATTGAATCACTACCAGTTTAACCTTGTTGATTTGATTACTAATGAATTAACGAACTTTAATCGATTCACAAATCTTATATATACATATATATATATATATATATATATATATATGTGTGTATATATGTATGTATATCTATGCATGGTTGTATTCATGTATGTAGGCCATTGCAGTTTGACCCTTCTTTTAATTTCAAGTTGTTGCACATAAAATTGGACATTATCAATGTTTAACAAAAAAAAAAAATTAAAACTACTTTGAAAAACGAAAATCAATTTAATTGTGATCTCAGAGAAATATTTATTTTTTAGGCAAAACTTTGGAAAATACATATTAAAAAATGATGAGACAAGAAATGACCTGGGAAACGGGATGAGTTCGGGAGTTGGTAGACATTGGAAAATTGTTAGGCGTACTATAATGTTTAAAAATTGTGCAATTCCTTTATACACATCCTAATCACCGCTATCAATCACATGTAAAAAGAAATTAAGTACCCAAGGAAAATTAAACAAATGAAAAAGGAAAAAAATTGTACAAGTTGGAGATATTTACAAGGGATGAGAAAGAGTATCATCCCACAAGGAATCTTTACGAAAACTCACATAATTTTTTTCCAAAATTAGCCCTACTCAAAACGAGAAGAAGCCCAAAATTTAGATAAAGAGGAAAGGCAAACCCAAAATTAGAAGCCCAAAAAGAAGAAGTCTAAAAAATTACAAAAATTAGCCCAATTATCGAGTCAGTGCCTCTGCACCAAGATTTAGCATCCTAGCACTAGAACGAGAATTTAGAACCTTGTAGAAGCATGAATTGGCATGACAGAGCTGCAATTGGAGCCTTTAAGTTAACAGTGAATTAACCCACTAGGATATGTTTTCCAGTCTCAATCTTAGTGGGACTGTGTCTCTTTGTAATTTTAAACCTATAAGCACCCTGTTAGGCCTTCTAAGTTAAATATCGACTGAGAATTAATCTCTTTTTTAGAAATTATTTAGCTCTCAAGAGATCATGTCTGTTTTCTTTTATTAGTTAGTAAATTTAGTTAGGGATAGATGGATCTCTTTTATTTTTGGTTTGTAAAATAAAGTTTCTTTTCTCCCCAATTTAATTCTTCTAGTTTGTAAGATTGTATATGAATTTAATGCTTGTTACACATTGACCACCTGTAAAATTGAAATTGTGATTTATTTATAGGATTAACGGATTCATAAATAAATAAAAGCCTAGTTTATTCAATCACTATAGTTAAATATACCTAGACATAAGATAACTGCGAGAGGGTCTTTATAAGATGCAAAGTTATAATGTCTTTTCATATGAACATTAATGATGGCTAAAGCATTAGGTTGCCTCATGTTGAAAAAAGGTCTAAATAGCCTAAACATAAGAGTTAGATAATTAAGGAATCCTGACCTATAAACAAAAGAATTCAAATAGTAGGGGTAATTAACTAAGTTTTATAATCAAAATAAAGGTAGTGAAATCAAAACTTAACGCTTTCTAATTATAAGTTTTCCCTTTTATTATATCTTTCAATTTATTTTTCTTTTACAAACACTTAGTTTTCAAAAATAATATTTTTACAAAATTTAATTCGTATCCTATAAGTTCATACTCCAAAGTTCCAGTTTAAATTCTAGTCTTTTCGAGATCGATAATGTAATAACCGCCAATTTTGAATCAATTGATTGGCGGTATATTATGGTATTTATGAGTTAATTTTTCTTATTTTAATAGCATTATTTTATAGCGTTATTTTAATGATGTTATTTTTAATGAATTATTTTAATAGAATTATTTTAGTCATTTTAATTTTTCATATTTAATTAGTTCTTTTGAATATTAAATTATGGAATTATTGTGAAATGACTAGATTAGGTATTTTATTGTGGTGTTGGGTATTTTCTGCGTATTGTGGAAAATAGGGGAAAAGAAAAATTAAATGAAATTAATATAATTACTAAAGAATAATTGTATTTGGGTCAAATGAGTTTGGACAATTAGGTATGGGTACCCATGGGTCAAACCATGACCCACCACCCTTAAAACCCATCGCCTTTTCTTTCATTCTTCACATTTGGCCATTTGGAGCAAGAAGAGAAAAGTGGGTTTTCTCTCAAACTTCTCCAATCTTTCTTCCTTTTCTTCCAATGGATTCTTGGTTTCGGGTTGCTTCCTGGTTCCTTTGGAATTTCTAAAGCTAGAGATTAGCTTTAATCTCCTTCATCTTCACTATCTTTGAGGCTTGGTCATGCCCTAGGAGAATTTGAGGCTTTTGGATTTTTGTGTTAAAGCTTTGCTTCTTTGGCTCCTTTCTTTTAGTTTCTTGCTGGAAATGATTTAAGGCAATTCATGGAGGAGAAACATGGTTGGTTTCATCGATTAAAATCAAAAAAGTGTTTCTTGAGGAATTTTTGAGAAATTTGGTAAAAATTCATTAAACCAAACTTTCTTGAGTTTTAATTGCTCTAAATTTCCTCGTGAAACTTATTTTATCATCAAGAACCTATGAAGGAAGAAAAAGAATGCAAAGGGTGGATTTTTTGTGGTTTTTGGCGCAAAACTGTGAAGAACAACAAGCCTATAAATTGGCGCAAGGTCTGGGTGAGGAATTTGGGACTAGCACCAAGTGGACAGAGGCATTGCCTATTGAGGGCGCCCTGGAGACAGTGAGGAATTATGTTATTTTTTTTAGGGAAAATGGTGGGGATTTGATGCTATTTATGATGTTTGCTTTTAGGTGCTTTCGTGGAAACTCTCGACTTTGTTTTGAAATCAATTACACGGGTAAATCTTTATCAGCATCGAGGTAAGTGGATGGCTTTCCAAATTGAATTTTATTAATTCAAGCACATTATAAATTCCACTCACACCATAATTAGTATTGAATTCACTAAAATTTCCTAGTTAGTGGTTTTAACTAGATTATGAAATTTCTTGTGAATTAGGGATTGTTTATGGAATTTTTGGTGAAATTTAGGAAAGTTTATTGTGGGTTGAATTTATAGTCAAATTGGGGGAGATATGTTGTGGTTTGGGGTAATGTTAGTAATATTATACATTACCTAGTTTGTACATTGAATTCCTTAGTTAGTGATGTTAACTAAATCATGGAATTTGTTGTGTAACTTGAGAATATAAAATTTCTTGTAAAATATGAGAAATGTATTGTTGAATTTACATGGAATGATTAATTAATTGTTGTGTGTGTTTTATTTTGAACGCAAGGAAATGGTGATGCGTGGGAAAGTAGACCCATGGGGAATGGAACCGAGTAGTATGTCCAGGATGACCAAATCGTTATGGACGAACCTTGGTAAGACTAAGTCTAAGAGAATGTGGACCTTTAGCATCTTTTTATTGAGCTTTGACTCAATGGGCTAAATCATTAGAACGTAGACTCATGGGAGGTTGCACGTCTTTACTGCACATTTCACGTTGTGTGTGTATTTCATTTTGCCTGTACGTGCCTAGTAAATATTAACTGAGTTTGATAAACTCACACTCTTTGTATGTGCACGTCTTTATTTGTTATACAACTATTTATTAACTGAGTCTGATAAACTCAAACTCTATGTAGCTATCTTTTTCATATATAGTAGCTAAGAAGAAAGGGAAAAAATGCTGGAGGATTAACGGATTATGGAGATATACTCCATTTTGATTGGAAGGTCCTTGGGACCAATTTTGTAAAGTTTGAGAAAATGCTTTGTAGACTAATAGGTCACTTAGGTTTTGTGGTGTTGTAATTTATTGGTTGATTCTCGTTGTTGTGGGAATTGGGAAAACACTTGTGTATGTAAATATGACCCCTAATGGGCATTTATATAATTTACTTAAATTGTATAGTTGTAAATATTAAAACTGTTTAGGGAATTCACTGGTTACCACGGATGTATACCTTAGTATTTATGTATATTCAGATACTTAATTGTTGGAGCATGACAAACAACCTTATTTTAACTAATATATTACTTGATATGACTAGCACACTTGCTAGCATTAGGCTCTTTTAATTTATTTATGGACTTATTATATCTATCTATTTTGAGCTAATCTTTGTGAGTTTGAAAGAGTTTGAAACTTTTAACACTATTGAACGCATCGTTTGTTGTCATCAAAATTCTTTTGAACATGTAATGAGTGGTTAAAAATGAAGGCCTATTATCTGAGTTGAAAAGAAAAAAGAATTTTATTTTTATTTCTTCACCTTTATTTCAATTTTATTGTTTAATTTCATTTCATTTCAATAAATGCTTCAGTTTGATCTTCCAATAATATTTGTGATTCCTTGTTTTGTTAAAGTTAATTTTACTTTAATTCTTTAATTTTATATTAAGTTTCACTTTATTTTTTTAATTGTATTTTGTTCCTACCAACATGTCATTGGTCCAACTGGTACTGGAGTTGGATCCCTTAAGTGAGGTCTTGAGTTTGACCTTGTGTATGGAAAACAATGCAATTGGGAGGGTCAACCTATCCACCAGCCAATACCCTGACTGAGATTAGTCACCGGTAAAGTTAGTTGACAATTAGTGTTAGGGACCAAAAATTGTATTTTGTTCCTATTTGGTTCCTAAGTCTACAAAAGATACTTAAATATTTGCTTCTCTTTTAACACTACCAAGATATATAACTAAAAAGTTTTATATCTACAAACATTAAATAGAGTATTCAAATATATTTGAAGTCTCTTTCTCTTTTAAATGTACAACAATCAAAACTTTCATGATAGAGTGTAATTTGAGAAAATGCTTTGAGATTACTCGACAACATTAAAAAAAATTTGAGAAAATGTGGAGCCATCCACCAGAAAACTCAAATTCTATCATTCAAAAACAATTTCAAAAGAGGAAAGATAAAAAAACTTACAAATGAAGAGTTGAAATTCCACTGAAAAGCTGAAAACTATCCTCTAGTGGCTTTTATATATGGCTTATTTTAAGCCAAAAAAAAAAAGAATAGAAATGCTACTAAACGACATTCTGTGACAGTGTGGCAACAAATCTAAGCAAATGATGATGAGCAAAAATAAAAAAGAATAGTCAAGGACGGTACTTAAATGAAATTTTGTAAAGGATTAGCTTAGGAGCTATATTCGAATTTTAATTTTGTGAGGACAAAAATTCCTTTAATTTACATAAAAAAAATAATAATAATAAATAGTGAGAAAATATTTAGCTAGGGAAATTGTCCCTCACTATTCCCTTCAAATCCTCAGCTCTTCAACTCTCATGTCTTTCTCTTGTTATCTTGCCAAATAGTGAGGAAATACTCAGCTAGGGAAAGTGAATTCCTCACTATTTCCTCCCAAATGCTGGCTCTTCAACTCTCATGTCTTTCTCATGCTATCCTGCTAAATTTAGTGAGGGTTTCTGTTTCCAATGATACTCCTTCGTTGTTTATCAATAGCGAGGGATATGGCCCCTAAGCTAAATTACCTTATTATTTCACAATTTTCTTATAATGGCCTACGCATAGCCTCAAATGACTAGTTTTTTTTTCTCCGGGGGGGGGGGGGGGGGAAGGTTTTAGTTTTAAACATTATCCAAAATGAAGATGGAGTTATTGAGAGCCTTTTGGGCCATAATACTGTTAAATGAGTGTTAACCCTATTGCATTTGAAATTTTCATTTTTATGACAAAAAACAAATTAAAATAAATTCATTGGATTACAATTGGCAAATTGTTTTAGAAATTTGGAGAAGTCAAAGTCAAAGAGCTAAAGTTAAAGAAATTATAGTTACTAGTGCCTTAAGACTTAGAAAATTATGTAAAAGTATTTGAATGGCAAGAAAAATGTTTTTGGACTCTTAAAAATGTTTTTGAACTTTTAAAGATGTTGGAAAATGTTTTAAAAATGTTGAAATAACTCAACTTGTGATCTTAGAGTTTCAACACTTTAAAAACTTTATTTTGTGACATCTAATAGGCTATTAGTCGACCACTTGCTCTCGAGTTGAAAATCCCAAGAAATCAAGTAGGCCACCAGTAGCAATAGACCGAGTACTCTCTTTCTTAAAATTATTTTTCATTCCAATAGCCTATCAGTCAACTGCTAAAGTAATAGAGAGTTACCAATCGACTGTCAGGTAGCTATCAGTTGAATGAAACCTGATTAAAAGATACCAGTCAACTATCGTGGACCTATCAGTTGACTACCAGTACAATGACATCAGCTATAACAACTATTTTCTTATGAAATATGCAATCTTTTTCCAACATATTTTTTACACCTTGGGCTATATATATGAGCTATAGTAGGTGTCAAATCATTAAAAAAACATTATATTTGCTGTTGATACTCTAAAAATCCTTTTCCTGCCAATCATTTACTGATTTGAGAGCTTCCACTTGTATATTCAAACTATCCAAGTGAGTTGACCCAGCCTTACTTCATCTTTTATGATTAGTTTGCTCAAGGATTGGGATTCGTTGAGTGAGTGTCTGGATTAAACACTTTCTAAAGTGGGAGAGACAACATTCAGAAGAAAAAATTCTCTGTACTAATGGCTTACAAGTACCCAAATTTATAAAATTAAGAATTATAGTGAAATATTCAAGAAATTGTCTTGAGTACTGGATGTAAGCTTGGCCATAAGCTGAACTAGTATAAATATTGGTGTTTGATTTTCTAACTTTCTTACTTTTTGCTTATTTGATTCTTATTTTAATTCCTTGCATTTATACTTTGTTCATCTTTACTTGTGCTCTGTTTTTTGTCATATACATAAGCTTGGCTTTTGTTTTGAAATTTTCTTTAACATTCAACAAGCGTCTACAAATTTTTTAGTAACCCAATTCAACCCCTCTTCAGAGTTAGCCATTTCTATCAATGAGGAGTTGGGCCCAAAATGCATGTTTGAGCTGACTCATTAGGCCTTATTTATGCTGAAATTGGTCAAGATATGCTGATTTAATAATTGGCAACCTAAATGATGTGTTTTAATTGTCTTTTATTTCCTATGTGTTTGAATGATATTGGTAATTTTCTAAGCTTTTATCATTTGTAATCATCTGATTTCTAAGGTCTTTATTTCCCGAAATTTTTTTCCCTTTTCTAGGAGTCAAACTTTCTATATGATGAATTCTCTTATACTGAGGAAGACAACTTAACTTTGGAAATATGAATTTTTTGTTTTGAATCCTACGAATTGGAAAGGTAACATCTTCTTTAGGCTTTTTTTTTTTGAAAAAAAAAACTAGTAGACTAACGAATGCTTGATCTTGTGGTGTCTTCTGACACTCTGGGTCCTTGTTCTTTTGTGCTCAAGGGTTATTGGTGGATCAATTAGATCTAATTGGTCGTTCTTTGAGCAAGAATATCTTGGTTTGGCTATTGGTTCCTGGCGTAGATTGTCTTGGGTTTGTTCCACCGTGTTTAGATTGCGGGTTCTACATTCGCCAAATTTGTTCTGCTTTTGAATTTTTAGTAGTTTTTAATGGAATTAAATGAATAACTTGTGCTTTTATTTTGGCTTTTTTATGTGCCAGTCACAACTAGGGATTTTAGATTGTGACTTTTTTTGTTTGGCCTTGTAATCCCATGATTCTTACAATGTTATACATTTATATGAGGTACAATGCAATTTAATCTTACACAATTATTGGTGCGCATGATGTGGAAAATTATATAAACTCATACAGTTAAATATTTTTAATCCACTATATATTAGCATATGACATTATAAATCAAAATACGTGACAAGCTAAAAAGATACTTATTCATTCATATAATTATGTGAACACATGTCCACTAGTATATGGATAAACAGGCCATATACATATGGCAAACATTCTCAAATACATAAATTCAAATAAAAAGACTTCATGGAATATGTCAATACAGCACTGAGTTTCCATCCAGCATTATCATGAACCTGCATGAAAATTAAAACAACGAATTCATATAGAGATTGATATTAACAATAAGAATGTATAGAAAAAAAAAGTGTGTATTTAGCCTTCAATTTTTTTGTTAAGTCTAAAAATTTTTTGTTGTCAAATCGTAAATTTTTCATTCGAAAAGTCACTTTGGTAAATAAAAAAAATGAAATTGATATTAAAACTATTCTTCAAAAAATAAATTGAGACATTTGATCATTCGGACACTATATTAGAATAATTGTAATCTTTTAGGGACATAAACAGTAATTTACTCCAAAAAAATAAGAAAGAAAAAAGGAAAAAGGAAAAAGGAAGAGAGAAATGATCTGTTTGATTAAACTCAATTGAATACTTTTTCAAGACCATTATCTATTTTCAGTAAAAATAAAAATAAAAAATATGCAAACCAAACAGAGCCTAAAAATCTTGGTTGAAATTTCAATTATCTAGCTGGTTTATGAATCATTTTGACTAATTTTCACTTTTTCCTTTTTGGAGGTGGAGAAGCATGACTAAGGCTATTGCCAATACTTGATATATCATTCTTCTTTGAGCTTGAATCGTTTGAAGGACTTCCCGCTGAGAGATTAGAGTAGCCAAGAGATATATTCCTGGTTTTCTTATCATAACTCATCTTGCAAGAGCTATGTATATCAACACTAACATCTTGGGATTTACAAATTTTGCTTCACAATCTTCTTTTGTTTTGCCTTTCTTTTATAGGAAACTTAAAAGACATGAAAGGAAGAGAAAATGAAAATTTTCTGAAAATTCCTTCAAATTTCTTCAAAATTTTCCTGAATTTTTAATATGATATTTATGTATTTGTGTTGTTTGATGAAATGAGTTGCATATTCCTCCAACTTATCCTAACAATTTACATAAAATTATTGTTAAGTGAATGTTTGATTTGCTTGTGACTCTTGTGTGTACGTAATATGAAATAGCTGCAATATAATCACTTCATGAATTTTCTCCAAGGCTTAACTGGTAGGAAAAAGAAAGAATTTTTTAAGATTGTATTGACAAGTTAGTCTCTTAAAGATAAATAAATTGATTATGTAATTTTTTAAGTTCAACTCTACACAATTTAATATTTGAATATTATTAAGTCATCATATATGATCACTTAGTCCCTAAAAAATAAATAAATATAAAATTTAGCTCTATTAAAATATTAATTTGTGTTAAATTCGTAATTTATAAGAATTTACTTGTTTGATTCTCATATTTAAAGACTAAATAATAAAAAAATAGGTTTTAGAGACTACTTTGTCTGATAACCCATTTTTTGAAATTATATTTTATTGGATTATAAAATATTGGGTTTGACCAAAAAAGAGGCCGGAGGGTTATAATTATGAACATCTACCATACAAACTTTCACTTGAATTGAGAATTGAGAAGGCTTTTCCGATATGCCATGCCTTTGGTATAATCTCTATTCACGCGGCTAATGAAATTTTCTCCCTTTTACTCTCTCTCTCTCTCTCTCTCTCTCTCTCTCTTTCTCTCTAACAATGCGCAGCACGTGGATATTTTGCTAAGAAATTTTGTAGAAAATATATATACTTAGTTTTCTTTTTTTAATTAAACCAAATATTAAGTTGTTTCTTTAGCAAAATTCTTTCATAAATTTGCTTGTAGAGTACTGAAAAAAAACACATAATGACTACTACAATTATAGAATTATCAAAATTGACAAAAAAAAACATACTTTAAATAAGAGTATACAGTTAATGCTGATCGTGCATCTTGATGATCCTACAATTTCCAATCTATCTCGCTTAGAAAAATTTTTTCGGTGTACGTAATATTTTATATATGGTTAAATTATTATTTTTAGTTTAGGTTCTCCTAATTTAAAAATTTTAATCTAGTCATTTTTCATCAAAACTTTCGTTTAGAAATGGCAACAGAGTAGTGGGTTCAGAGATTATCGTGAGCAAGAAATTTTTTTCCAGCGAAGATGAAGGCAGGAGAAAAATCTTTTCATCATGATTTCAGGAACGGGGATAAGTCTAACAAGCTAATAGTTGTTGAAATGACTTTATGTTAAGAAAGCATTCCAAGTGATTGTTGTCCTAAAACTTCTCTATATCCCCCATAGGCTGAAAAATAAGTGACAACTAGACAGGCTTGTTCTTATTTTTTTACTCAGGGACAAGAAATTGGTGGCAATTTTAACTTGAGTATTATCTTTTGCTGTCAATTTTAATAGAGTAATTTTCTTTTAGGACCAGTAAAGAGGGTTGAGTATATGGTATTGAGTCATGTGAAAAAAAAACTAAGTAAAACCTTCAAGGTCACTTAAAATATTCATTAATTTTTTGGTGGTTATTGATAAGGCTGATTTTTGGTAAATAGGATACCTAAAGCTATGGTTATTGATAAGGCTGATTGTTTTTATTGGTGGTGGTTATTTTAAATATGGTTGAAGATCAGTCATCTACGTTGATGATATTTTGGTCCTTTTGAAGAAGTTGAATGAGCATTTAATCTTTAAATTTAGCCTCTTATGTATAATTATATATATATATATATATATATATAATTTACATATTAATATTTTTTTTCTTTTTTTCTTTTTTTAATTTTTTTAAAAATTCCACAGGAACGGGGATAGGAGGTAATTCTTCTCCTGCCTCGTTGCCATTTCTACTTACATCAATTGATATTATATTAAATTTTGCTAACTTCATCGAGTATATGTGTTTGGTTTTGCGTTGGATTTCTACAAATCCTGATTTAATCTTTAAATTTAATCCCTTATGTATAATTTTATATGTATATTCTGTGTATTACTGAATTTTTTTATATTTTCAATTTTTTTTACTAACCCCGCAAGAAGATTGGGAACGGGGACAAGGAGTAATTCTTCACATTGCCTAGTCCCCATTCCTACTTTCATCAATTAATATTCTATTAAATTTTGCTAACTTCCTCAACTATATGTGTGTTTGGCTTTGCATTGGGTAATCATGATTTAAACTATATTAATGTATTTTTTGTACAAAATAACATATTTAGAAGCTTTGCATTAAGTGATTTTGTTCTCAAACTATGTTTCAGTAAAATCCATAAGTTGTTACTTTTGCAAATATGATTTATCTAAACCTAAGTTTTTTCAAAATCAATTCTGCAAATCATGATTTACGAACATTATTTCTCCAACTAGTTTGCATACCTAAACCATGATTTACTCAAACTTAAATTTTTTTAACTGATTTCCAAACCCACACTATATACCATTTTGACACTCAGTATAGAACAAAGAAAGTGTGTATATTTAGCCTTCAAATTTTATCTTTCCTGTCATTAAGTCTCAAAATTTTTCATTGTCAAATCTTAAACTTTTCATACTTTGTTTAGTAAAATGATTAAATTGAGACAAACACTGTATAACCTTCAAAAAATAAGTTGGTACACTTGATCATTAGACTATATTAGAATAATTGTAATCTTTTAAGGACCAACATAGTAATTTACTCCAAAAAAAAAAAGAAAAAAGGAAAAGAGTAAGGATCTTGTTTCAAATTTCAATTACCTAGCTGGTTTATGAATCATTTTGACTCATTTTCACGGTTTTCCATTTGGAGGTGAAGATCCAAAACCAGGCTATTGCCAATACTTGATTTATCGGTCTTCGTTGAGCTTGAATCTTTTGAAGAACTTCCCACAGAGGGTTTAGGATAGCCAAGAGATATATTCTTGGTATTCTTATTAGAACTTATTTGAAAATTTTAATAGCGTTAACGAAGACCAAGAATTATATTATTTTAATAGCATTATTTTATTGCGTTATCTTAATGACGTTATTTTTAATTCATTATTTTGATAAAATTATTTTAGTCATTTTAATTATTCATGTTTAATTAATTTTTTTGAATATTAAATTATGAAAATATTGGGAAATGACTGGACTGGGTATTTTGTTGCGATGTTGGGTATCTGCATATTGTTGAAAATAGGAGAAAAGAAAGATTAAATGAAATCAATATAATGATTGGAGAATAATTGTATTTAGGTCAAATGGGATTGGGTAATTGGGTATGTATACCCATGAGTCAACCCATGATCCACCTCCCTTAAAACCCATCACCTTTTATCTCATTCTTCACATTTGGCCATTTGGAGCAAGAAGAGAATAGTGGGTTTTCTCTCAAACTTCTCCAATCTTTCTTCCATTTCTTCCAATGGATTATTGGTTTCGGGTTGCTTTTCGATTCCTTGGGAGTTTCTAAAGCTAGAGATAAGCTTTAATCTCCTTCATCATCTACATTTTTGAGGTTTGGCCATGCCCTAGGAGAATTTGAGGTTTTTGGATTTTGTGTTAAGGCTTTGCTTCTTTGGCTCTTTTATTTTGGTTTCTTGCTGGAAATGATTTAAGGCAATTCATGGAGGAGAAACATGGTTGGTTTCATAGATTAAAATCAAGAATGTGTTCTTGAGGAATTTTTGAGAAATTTAGTGACAATCCATGAAAACAAACTTTCTTGAGTTTTAATTGCCCTAAATCACCTCGTGAAACTTATTTTAACATCAAGAACCTAAGAAGGAAGAAAAAGAATACAAAGGGTGAATTTTTTGTGATTTTAGGGTGCAAAACTGTGACGAAGAACAAGCCCATAAATTGGGGACCGGTACCAAGGTCTGGGTGAGGAATTTCGAGTTGGCGCCAGGTGGACAGAGGCATTGCATATTGAGTGCGCCCAGGCACTCTGGAGAAGTGAGGAATTGCGTTATTTTTTTAGGGAAAATGGTGGGGATTTGATGCTATTTATTGGGTTTGCTTTTAGGTGCTTTTGGGGAAACTCTCGACTTTGCTTCAAAATCAATTGCACTAGTAAATCTTTATCGACATCAAGGTGAGTGGATGACTTTACAAATTAAATTTTATTAGTTCAAGCATATTATAAATCGCACTCACACCATAATTGGTATTGAATTCACTAAAATTTCCTAGTTAATGGTTTAAACTAGAATATGGAATTTTCTTGTGAATTAAGGATTGTTTATGGAATTTCTAGTGAAATTTGGGAAAGTTTATTGTGGGATGAATTTATTGTGAAATTGGGGGAGATATGTTGTGGTTTGGGGTAATGTTAGTAATATTATACATACTATAGTTAGTATATTGAATTCTTTAGTAAGTGGTATTAACTAAATCCTGGAATTTATTGTGTAACTTGAGAATATAAAATTTCTTGTAAAATATGATAAATGTATTGTAGAATGTACGTGGAATGATTAATTGATTGTTGTGTGTGTTTTATTGTGAATGGATATTTGGTTTAAAGGTGAACTACATGTAGGGAAACGGTGATACGTGGGAAAGTAGACCCACAGGGAATGGAAACTGAATAGTGTGCCCAGGACTACCAAATCATTATGGACGAACCTTAGTAAGGCTAAGTCTAAGAGAATGTGAACCCTTAGCATCTTTTTATTGAGCTTTGACTCAATGGGCTAAATCATTAGAATGTAGACTCATGGGAGGTTGCACATCTTTATTGCACATTACACGTGTTGTGTTTATTTTATTGTGCTTGTACGTGCCTAGTAGATTTTTCTGACTATGTTAGTGATTATGGTATATGTGCTTTAATTATATTATTTGTTATGAAACTATTCATTAACTGAGTTTGATAAGCTCATACTCTCTATGGCTATCTTTTTCAAATATAACAGCTAAAGAGGAAGGGAAACTGCTGAAGGATTAATGGATTTTTGAGATATACTCTATTTTGATTGGAAGGTCCTTGGGACCAATTTTTTAAAGTTTAAGAAAATGTTTTGTAGACTAATAGGTCACCTAGGTTCTGTGGTGTTGTAATTTATTGATTGATTCCCGTTGTTGTGGGAATTAGGAAAACACCTGAGTATGTAAATACGACCCCTCAATGGGCATTTATGTAATTTACTTAAATTGTATAGTTATAAATATTAAAACTGTTCAGGAAATTTACGAGGTACCACGGAGGTATACCTTGGTGTTTATGAATATCCACATACCCAACTGTCGGAGCATGACAAACAACCTTACTTTAACTACTATATTACTTGATATGACTACCACACTTGCTAGCATTAGGCTCTTTTAATTTATTTATGGACTTATTATATCTATCTATTTTGAGCTAGTCTATGTGAGTGTGATCGAGTTTGCAACTTATAATGCTACTGAACGCATCATTTGTTATCATCAAAATTCTTTTGAACATGTAATGAGTGGTTAAAGATGAAGGCTTGTTATCGGAGTTGAAAAGAAAAAAGAATTTTAATTTTATTTTACTTTACCTTTATTTCAATTTTGTTTGTTTAATTTCATTTCAATTCAATATATGTTTCACTTTGATCTTCTAATAATATTTTTGACTCCTTGTTTTATTAAAGTTAAATTTACTTTAATTCTTTAATTTTATCTTAATTTTCGCTTTAGTTTTTTTAATTGTATTTTGTTCCTACCAACATGTCGTTGGTCCAATTGATATTGGAGGTGGATACTTTAAGCAAGGTCTCAAGTTTGAGCCATGTGTATGGAAAACAATGTGATTGAGAGGGGCAACCTATTCACCAGCCAATACCCCAACTAAGATTAGTCACTGATAAAGTCAGCTAACGCTCAGGGTCGAAGACCAGAAATTGTATTTTGTTCCTATTTGGTTCCTAAGTTTACAAAAGATACTTAAATATTTGCTTCTGTTTTAACACTACCAAGATATATAACTAAAAAGTTTTATATCTACAAACATTAAATAAAGTATTCAAATATATTCCAAGTCTTTTTCTCCTTTAAATTTATAACAATCAAAACTTTCATGGTGGAGTGTAATTTCACAAATTAAGGGGGAAACTGAAAAAATTAGACAAAATGCTTTAGCATTAAAACAAATTGAGAAAATGTAGATCCATCCACCAGAAAACTCAAAATCCATCATTCAACAACAATTTCAAAAGAGGAAAGATTAAAAAACTTACAAATAAAGAGTTAAAATTCCACTGAAAGGCTTAAAACTATCCTCTAATGATTTTTACGGCTTATTTCAAGCAAAAAAGAAAAAAAAGAATAGAAATGCTACTAAATGACATTCAATGGCAATGTGGCAATAGACCTAAGCAAATGATGATGAGCAAAAATAAAAAAGAATGGTTTAGGACGGTACTTAAATGAAGTTTTGTAAAGGATTAGCATAGGAGCTATATTCAAATTTTAATTTAGGGAGGACAACAATTACTTTACATAAATAATAATAATAATAAATAGTGATAAAAAATTTAGCTACGGAAAGTGTCCCTCACTATTCCCTTCAAATCCTTGGCTCTTCAACTCTCATGTCTTTCTCCTGTTATCTTGCGAAAGAGTGAGGAAATACTCAGTTAGGGAAAGTGAATTCCTCACTATTTCCTCCCAAATCTCTGGCCCTTCAACTCTCATGTCTTTCTCATGTTATCCTATTAAAATTAGTGAGGGATTCTGTTTCCAATGATACTCCCTCGTTGTTTATCAAATAGCGAGGGATATGGCCCCTAAGCTAAATTACCTTATTATTTCACAATTTTCTTATAGTGGCCTAGACATAGTAGTCTCGAATGTTGGAAATAATTTATGTATTTTTTTTGGTTGTTGTTGGTTAATTTGATTGGTTCTACAAGTTTAAAAATGTTGATGTGATCTATTTTGGTGAAATAGCAAGTGAATCATTGCAAATTCCAAGCGGACGAATCACAAGAGCCCAAGCCAAAAGGATTAGTGAAGCTTTGAATGAACTCACCCAAAACATCCTAGCTAAGCATATAAATCAAGAATCTGGGCCAAGGACTAGTTTGGAGGGGAGTGTTTGAACATTATCCAAAATGAAGATGGAGTTATTGAGAGCTTTTTGGGTCATAATACTGTTAAATGTGTGTTAACCCCAGTGCATGTGAAAATCTCATCTTTATGACAAAAAACAAATTAAAATAGATCCTTGGATTACAATTGACAAATAATTTTAGAAATTTGGAGAAGTCAAAGGCAAAGAGCTAAAGTTAAAGAAATTATATTTTCTAGTGCCTTAGAAAGTTATGTAAAAGTATTTGAATGGTAAGAAAAATGTGTTTGAACTCTTAAAAATGTTTTTGAACTTTTAACGATGTTGGAAAAGATTTTAAAAATGTTGGAATAACTCAACTTGTGGCAACAGAGTTTTAACGCTTTAAAAACATTATTTTTTGACCTTCAGTAGGCTATCAGTCGGCCATTTTCTTGCAAACAATCGACCGCTTGCTCTCGAGTTGAAAATCCTAAGACATCCAGTAGGCTACCAGTAGCAGTCGACCGGGTACTCTCTTTCTTAAAATTATTTTTCCTTCCAATAGCCTATCAGTCAACCGCAAGAGTCTGAAATTTTTTTTTTTAAAGAGGTAATAGAGAGTTACCAGTCGACCGCTGGATAGCTACCAATTGATCGATACCTGATTAAAAGATACCAGTCGACTGTCGTGGACCTACCAGTTGACTGCCAGTACAATGACATCAGCTATAACAACTATTTTCTTATGAAATATGCAATCGTTTTCCAACAGATCTATTACACCTTCGGCTATATATATGAGCTACAGTAGGCATCAAATTATTAAGAAAACATTCTATCTGTCGTTGATACTCTAAAAATCCTTTTCTGGCCAATCATTTACTGATTTGAGAGCTTTCACTTGTATATTCACTCTATCCAAGTGAGTTGACCAAGCCTTACTTCATCTTATATTATTAGTTTGCTCAGGGATTGGGATTCCTTGAGTGATTGTTTGGATTAAAAACTTTGTAAAGGGGAAGAGACAACATTGAGAAGAAAAAGTTCTCTATTTTAGGGGATTACAAGTACCCAAATTGATAAACTTTAGAATTATAGTGAAATACTCAAGAAATTATATTGAGAACTGTATGTAGACTTGGTTATAAGCTGAAACAGCATAAATATTGGTGTTTGATTTTCTAACTCTTACTCTTTGCTTATTTGATTCTTATTTTAATTCCTTGCATTTCTACCTTGTTCATCTTTGCTTGTGCTCTGTTTTTTTTTTTATATATACATAAGCTTGGCATTTGTCTTGATATTCTCTTTTAACTTCCAACAAGTGTCTACAAATTTTTTAATAACCCAATTCACCACTCTTCAGAGTTAGCCATTTCTATCAATTAGGAGTTGGGCCCAAAATGCATGTTTGAGCTTACTCATTAGGCCTTATTTATGTTAAAATTGGTCAAGACGTGCTGATTTAATAATTGGCAACCTAAATCATGTGTTTTAATTGTCTTTTATTTCCTATGTGTTTGAATGATATAGGTAATTTTCTAAGCTTTTGTCATTTGTAATCTTCTGATTTCCTAGGTCTTTATTTCCCAAAATTTTTTTTTTCCTTTTTCTAGGAGTCAAACTTTCTATATAACGAATTCTCTTCTATTGAGAAAGGCAACTTAATTTTTAGTAGTTTTTAATGGAATTAAATGACTTTCTTGTGCTTTTATTTTGGCTTTTTTATGTGCCAGTCACAACTAGGGATTTTAGATCGTGACTTTCTTTTTTTTGGCCTTCTAATCCCATGATTTTTACAATGTTATACATTTATATGAGGTATAATTAATCTTACACAATTATTGGTGCGTATGATATGGAAAGTTATATAAACTCATATAGTTAAATATTTTTAATCCACTATATATTAGCATATGACATTATAAATCAAAATACGTGACAAGCTAAAAAGATACATATCATTCATATAATTATGTGAACACATGTCCACTACTATATTGATAAACAGGCCATATACATATGGCAAACATTCTCAAGTACATAAATTCAAATAAACATACTGAGATTACTATGTACAAGCTTTCTATATAAGCTGTAATCTCTTTTATTTACTGGAAGTAAATATATAATAGTAACCAAAACATGAATACAAATAAATGAATAAAAGACTTCATGGAATATGTCAACACAACACTGAGTTTCCATCCAGCATTATCATGAACTTGTGTGTTTTTAGCCTTCAATTTTTTTTTGTTAAGTCTAAAAATTTTTTCTTGTCAAATCTTAAATTTTTCACTCGAAAAGTCACTTTGATAAATAAAAAAATTAAATTAATAATAAAACTATTCTTCAAAAAATAAATTGAGACACTTGATCATTCGGATACTATATTGAAATAATTGTAATATTTTAGAGGCAAAAATAGTAATTCACTCCAAAAAAAATGAAAAAAGAAAAAAGGAAGAGAGAAATGGTCTGTTTGATTTGTGAAAATATTTTCTATTTTTATTTTTAGTTTTCTTTTTTGAAATTCTAAAAATATCTTTTTAGTGTTTTTAAATTTAGGTTTATTTTAAGAAATATTTTAAAAAATATATTTTCATTAAACTCAATTGAATACATTTTCAATACCATTGTATATTTTCAGTGAACATAAAAATAAAAAATGTACAAACCAAACAGAGTCTAAGAATCTTGGTTCAAATTTCAATTGCCTAGCCGGTTCATGAATCATTTTGACTCATTTTCACTTTTTCCTTTTTGGAGGTGGAGAAGCGTAACTAAGAACTTCCCGCCGAGAGATTAGAGTAGCCAAGAGATATATTCCTGGTTTTCTTATCCGAACTCATCTTGCAAGAGCTATCAGCTATGTATATCAACACTAACATATCGGGATTTACATTTTGCTTCACAATCATCTTTTGTTTTGCCTTCCTTTTATAGGGTACTTAGAAGACATGAATGGAAGAGCAAATGAAGATTTTCTGAAAATTCCTTCAAATTTCGTCAAAACTTTCCTGAATTTTTAATATGATATTTATGTATTTGTGTTGTTTGATGAAATGAGTTGCATATTCCTCTAACTTATCCTAACAATTTAAATAAAATTATTGTTAAGAGATTGTTTGATTTGCTTGTGACTCTTGTGTGTATGTAATATGAAATAGCTGCAGTATAATCACTTCATGAATTTCCAAGACTTAACTGGTAGGAAAAAGAAAGAATTTTTTAAGATTGTATTAACAGGTTAGTCTCTTAAAGATAAATAAATTGATTATGTAATTTTTTTAGTTCAACTCTACACAATTTAATATTTGAATATTATTAAGTCATCATATATGATCACTTAGTCCCTAAAAATAAATAAATTTAAAATTTAGTTCTTTAATATATTAATTAGTATTAAATTTGTAATTTATAAGAATTTACTTGTTTGATTCTCATATTTAAAGACTAAATAATAAAAAAATTAGGTTTTAGAGACTGCTTTGTATGATGACCCATTTTTTAAAATTATATTTTATTAGATTAAAAAATATTGGATTTGACCAAAATAGAGGCCAGAGGGTTATAATTACGAACATCTACCATACAAACTTTCACTTGAATTGAGAATTGAGAAGGCTTTTCCGATATGCCATGCCTTTGGTATAATCTCTATTTACGCGGCAAATGAAATATTCTCCCTTTTACTCTCTCTCTCTCTCTCTCTCTCTCTCCCTCTAACAATGCGCAGCACGTGGATATTTTGCTCAGAAATTTTGTAGAAAATATATATACTTAGTCTTCTACTTTTAATTAAACCAAAGATTAAGTTGTTTCTTTAGCACAATTCTTTCATAAATTTGCTTGTAAACTATTGAAAAAAACACATAATGACTACTACACTTATACTATAATTAAAATTGAAAAAAAAAACAAATTTGAAATAAAAAGTATACAGTTAGTGCTGATCCTGCATCTTGGTGATCCCACAATTTCCAATCTATCTCGCTTAGAAAAATTTTCGTCTAGAATTGGCAATAGAGTAGTGGGTTCGGAGATTATTGTGAGCAAGAAATTTTTTTCAACAAAGATCAAGATAGGAGAAAAATCCTTTCATCATGATTTCAGAAACAGGGATAAGGATCACATTCTCCAGCTTGCAGGATCTTCATCCCTAAAAGACATTTTAATAATGTCACTTAAATTACTAAATACACATAATATATATATATATATATATATATATATATATATATAGTTTAATTATTTCACAATTAAAAATAATTTAAACTAATTTAATTAAAAAAAAACTAAAAACCCTAACCCCTAATCCCATCCCATTCGGCCATTCCAACTCTTCTGTCTCAGTTCTCTGTCTGATACTCTGGTTGTTATGCTCTTGCTCTAATTCAATGATTCTTCGTTCTCTGTCTACCATCTATTATCGTGGTTGTGGTCCCTATTGTCGTTATCTTGCTCATGCTTCCTCCTCCCGTCACTGTCTCTACCGTGGTTCTAAATCAATATTGTGGATGCGGTGGCCTTCGCATCCACATCACCCCTCAATTGCGGGATGATTCAGTTTCATTGAGCTACGATGCAATGGAATGGTATTGCGGCCGCAACAGAACGGAGTTGCGACAGCAATGGAGTTCTGTAGCATTTTTCGGCCAAAAGGATGAAAAATTGGAACAGAGCACACACATATATCAGTTGAATCAGTTCTATATCTACTCAAGAGAAGCGAAAGAGTGACAAACAACTTACCTTGCCATTACTGTCATCCATCAAAGCCTCAAAGATTGCTTTCTGGTTGCTGCCGTATGCACCTTCTTTGCTCTGTTTTCCTCCATCTAGACTGTGGTGTGGTGGAGTTCATGGTCCTTGTTTGGTTTTGTGCCTCCTTCTCGGCTTTTGCTCTCGATCTCCCCCTCGAATTCCTCCTCTCGTGACCCCATTCTGCCTTTGTCCTCAACATTGATCTCTATCTGTGGTGGCTGGCTCTATGCGTAAGGCTCGCCGGGCCCTCATCATCACCACCTCACTCTCCTCAAATCTCTTACTCTGGTTTCCAAGAGATAGAGAAGGAAGTAAAAAAGTGAAACTTTGTGTCATGTCCCAAAATCTGAGCACGTGACTGGCACAGAAAGTGAAGTTCATTTCACCTCGGTAAGCCTATCTTTCTCTTAAGCATCATACCATTCTTTTAAATACAATTAATCTAAATTACATAATTTAAGAACTAAAATAAGAGAATTATTCATCTTTTCACAAAAGATAAGAAAATACGGTTAAACCGAGTTCTCTATACACACTACAGTTATTCACATTATATCACTGAATGAACCTACCCGATTACACAGATTTTCTAGATTTATACAACTTAGAATAAGACCTAAACATTATACCTTTACCCTGAACAAATGAAAAGAGTAATCATGGGCTAAGGATCCATAACTCTTTGTATAGATATTTACCTTCAACTGTCAACTCTGAAAAAAAATGTTAATAAGAGGGGTATGAGCAAACCACATGCCCAGTGAGCAAACAACACAATACTATGACAAAAAAAATATCATGCATCATAATGATAACATGCAGCAATCAAACGTATTCGATCATAATATAATATAATTCATAATACTTCACAACAATATCCAAGTAAATCAAATACATTTCAACATAATTCAAATAATTCACAACAGCAAACAGTGAAATCAATTTCACACATTTTCCGTACCAACCGGGTCATCCAAGGTACCTCTGGATCGTTGCCCGTGGCCCCGCCGCATCCACCCTTATCGCAAAATTTGTATTCTCCACTATTATAGCTTCACATAGATTTCTCCATGGGGTGCACCACCATGCCTTTCCTTTCTAGTCAAACACAATCACAATCACATCTAAGAACATCCTCAATCATAATCATGAGCCACATACACAACTCAGTCATTTACAATTCAAGTCACAACATAATCAATATGGTTCCAGCAACATAGCATGTATACAACATAACCCACAATATAGAACAATTATTCAACAATAACATACTTCAACTATTCTCGTATGAATGAACTCAACAATCAGAGTATGACACATTTCAACTCAGTTCACATGCCATTCACAATTCATCATAGAACCTCCATTCATGAGAAAATAAGAATCACCAGTCAAGTTCCACGATTGTTTATGTCTCATCGTCCCACATCATCATCTTCAAACTTGGATATACAACATATTTTCACTATGATACAAAAAGTCAATAATAAAGATATTTAATCATAGCAAGTATTAATCCACTCACCTGGATTTCACGCTCTCGGTACTCCTACCTTGCGCTTTGACCATTCCTATTGTAACCAGATAAAAACCATCAGGGTTACGAAATAAAGAAATTTCCTACCACTATTCCCGACCTTCACTTACTTCTCAAATCATAACTCCTAACTGGTAATGAATATCCATATGAAACTTATACCATTGGAAACTAGACTTAAAGAGCTTTTCAACGATATAAAAAAACTGATGATACAGTAACGGTCAACGGTCAACACAGCTACAGTAACGTTGACCGAGTCAATGCTACAGTAACAAGAAAATCTGGAAAAATTTTCTCAGTGAACAGTATTTTCTGGAAAATTTCTGGAAAATTTCCAGAATGAACAATGATGTTCTTCGTGTTCTTCATCCAAAAATTCTAAAATCACATCTAAAACAACATTTCTTTTGATTTCTTTCATGGTTTTCATCCTTAATGTCTAAGTAGTGTTTTAACACCAAAATCCCCAAATTTTAGCAACAATCCAAGCTCAAATCTCAAATTTTCATCAAGAACACTAACTTTTTTCAAATATCCAAATTCTACGAATTTCTCCTAGTTTTCTCCAAATTTCTTGTTCTAATAACATCATAAACCACCTAAGAATGTTTTAGATTAACATCCACACTTAAATTCATCCATTAAAATATTCTACAAAAATTCTACAAATTTATAACCAAGGATTTGATCTTGTAATAAGAGGAAGAAGAAATTCCCCAAGCAAAAATTGTATGAATGATTGATGAACAAATTCCCTTGGATGCATAATCGAGAGAGAGTGAAGAAGCTATATGGGAGAATGAGAGCAAGAAAAGAATAAGAGAGAAATGTATATATGTGGGCCCCACCAATTTTTTTTTCGATAAAATCGCTCATAGCCACCTTAGCTTATAAGATTTGTTCACTTAAGTCCTTGAGAATTTGTAAAAATTTCCTAAATTAAAAATTAAAATTTCTATTCCCAGATTTTCTTCACTAATTCAAAAAGCACATTTTCCACGTAATTAAATTTTTCACTATACTTCAAAATATATTTTAAATATTCATACAAATTATTGGGGTATTACACTTTGAATGAAATTTCTCTGCTTCTACAAAATCCCTCTCCTACTTACGTGTTTGAGAGGCTTCTACCTTCTAGGTTCTAGCCATAGTCTAGATTGTAGACTGATCAGTACCCTGTGATGAATGATGATTCATGATTCGTGCTTAGTGAGTTAGTAGTGTGATACTGATTAAGTGATTTAACCAAAAGATCAATTATAGACCACTTGATTCTGCCATGTGGTGTGATTTGTGTGGAATTGATTAATACAATAATATGATTCATGATTTGATATTTTGATTCTAATATGTAGAATTGTGTGGTCTGACATTGATTTAAATTTTTTATTGTGAAAGGAAATTGAAATATAATTTTTCAATTGATTTAAATAGTTTATTAATGATTAATTGAGTTGAGTTTAGAAGCTTACTCTATTAATTTGGGTATTTGATTTGGTTGAATTTTTAATTTGGGAATTAAAAATTTGGGATTGATCAAGAATGAAAATTTTGGGTAGACAATAAAGAGTTTGACCACAGTTAAGAATATATATTTATTGAATTAATGTAGATATTAGACACAACATGTTATTTACATTTAGGATTAAAAGTTACGATAATTATATGCATATTTTGTACAATTTATGCAACTCAAAAAAAATTCACAGCCGCAATGACTGCAACCGTATCGCAGCGTCCGCAATCGCAGTAACCCACAACGCAAACGCAACCGCAACCGCGACTGCAACCGCAATTTAAAACCATGGTCTCTACTCATGCTTGCCTTCATTTACTTTCAATCTCTCTCCTTTCTCGCTGCCGTCTCCTCTCTTGCGTGTTCAGTTTCAAGTATGAAAGTCTCTCTTATTGTCTTTGATTGAGTTTCGATTTCCCTTCTTCTCCCTTGGAAATCACTTCAACTCTACTCATCAAATTGTTTGGTGTTCTCTGTTTCAGCTTGATGTGTTTTCCCCACTCGCTCTGTTTGTTATCTGAAATCTGACTATAACATCGTGCAACATAGTCATGGTATGGGATCATCTTCGAGTGTGCTTGAGGTTGTCAGTTCATTCAACGATAATATTTCAGGTTGCTGTATTTAGAAATTCCTAAGTGAATATAAGAATAAAATTATCATTAGCACATAATAGTGGTCAAGTAACACAAGTGACTTAAGTGATGGGTCATAGGTCTAGAGTCACGTGTTCTTGACTTGAAGATTTGTACATTGTGATAATAACAGCTGGTTTAATTCTAGTAGTTCTTGGGACCCTCTACTCTATGCTTATTCTGAGTTAGGTTTAGTTAGTGAGGGGAAGTAGGTTTCATCTACTAATCATTCTTTTCATTTCATCTTTTAGATTTTTTGCTGAAACATATAAAATTCTTTAGCTGTAGCAGAATAAGAATGTTAGGGTTGTTCGGATATGTAATTTATTGATTTATTTATTTGTTATGACATGAATAAAGTTTCTTTTATTAACCTCAGAACATATATGTTATTAGTTGTTTGATGATCATCTCAATACTTTGTTTTTGTTAAATAAGGATGTGGGGTTGCTCTACCTCACATTATTTTACTCCTCCATATGAGTCTAGGACAAAAAGCTTTTAGGCTCATCTGAAATATATATTATTTTTTTGCTAGAAATGTAATTATATTGTTATGCTCATGTATCATATGCTGCGTTTCAAATTGCGGCCGCATCGCATTGATGCGGCCGCAATATTGCGGTTGCGGCAGTGGCCGCATCCGCATCACCCCGCAATTGCGGGGTGATTAAAAATCTCACTGATGCGCCGCAACGGAACGGAGTTGCGGCCGCAACGGAACGGAGTTGCGGCCGCAATGGAACGGTGTTGCGGCCGCAACGGAACGGAGTTGCGGCTGCAACAGAACGGAGTTGAGGTAGTAACGGCGTTCCGTTGCGTTTTCTGTATAAAAGCTAAAAAAAATTTGAACATATCACACCATTTCAGACCATTTCAGCCGAATGAAGCCCTAGATCTAGTTTAGAGAAGAGAGAAAGTGAAAAACCACTTACCTAACCCATCGAAGTCGCTATCGTTCGTCTGCCACCGCCATCGCTCACTGGTCCTCTGTTTTCCTCCATCTGGTGCCGTGATCGGTGAACCCTTCTTCATCTTCGATCTCATGCTATCCAGTGCGGCAGTGCCCACCAATTCATTTTCGATCTCCACTCCACTCTATCCATTGATTCCGTTCATCGTCCTCACTCCTTAGCGTTGGTCTTCATCTTTCTCTCATCCCTCTGATCTGTGGTGGTTGTTGTTGGCTTTGTGCTTGGCGTGAGGGTCTGTATCTGAAATTTTCTTTCATCCCTCTGAATTCTGATCTGGTGGTTACTGCCTCCGTGCGTGGCCGTGGCGTAAGTCTCTGTGTCTTCTTCGTGCGTGCCCCTTTGGTCAGTCGGTGTGTGTGTGTGTGTGTGTGAGCCGAGGTGAGAGATTCAAAGAAAGGAAGAATCGTGATTCGTGAAAGCCTTCAGCGTTTTTCAATATCTGACTTTAAGTGAGGTGAGTGTGTTATTATGTGGCAAATTTTGTGTGGTTTGTGACTTTGTGGAAAGTGGATAGATATGATGAAATTCTGATCAGATTTTTTTGCTGTGTGATGTGTGAAAGTTAAAATTGTGATTGTGTGGTTATTTGTGTATATGAATGATGAATTTGATTGGTAATTGCAGTTGTGCGAAACCAAATCATTTAGAGGCTAGTTAGGAATTGTAATATAGTGTGATTCTAAATATATTAAATATATATAGTGTGATGATGATAACCACCGAAAAAGTGCATATATATAGTGTGATGATGATAACCACCGAAAAAGTGCATATTATAACATAATATTATAAAAATTCATATTAAATATATTCTTTTGAATAAATTTGGCTCCCTTGACATTGTTGTATTTAGAATAGGATAATTATTGATGTAATTTCTAAAAATTTTATAATTATCTCAAATTAATTTTTTTAAAAAAATAAAACATTTCAATTTACTTCTTAATTATATTGGTTTTAATTTTTTTTATTTGACAAAATTAGTGTGACAATAAAAATGTATAAGATTTATTATCAGTAAATTTGATTATCTAACAACAACAACAACAAATCAATGAGATAAATACATTTTTTTGATAATTAAATTGTGATATTTGATTTTTCAAAAACTAAATTAAAATAATTATAAAATTTTAGAGACCAGATAATTAATTGTGTGCAATTTCTAAACCTTAATATGTATAACTCAAAGACTTGAACCACAGTTAGGAGCTAGGATTGGTAATTTAATTTGGAAAATGGAGATAAGAAAGAAAATAATTAGACAACAATTGAATTAATTAGGAAGGTATCACTTTTGACATTTGGTTAACTTGAGATGAAAAACAGAAAACAGATCTCTCTCTCTCTCTCTCTCTCTCTCTCTCTCTCTCTCTCTCTTGTTATGATATACATTTATATATTATCACATTCTTAAATTTGTTATGTTTTATCAATAGGTACCATAAATATAAATAATGCCGCCAAGGGAGGAATTTCCATCAGGAAGATCTGAAGGTGCTCCTACTACAGATCTTGGATGGCATTTTGGAACTCCTGTACTTGGAAATCGGAACAACATAGAGTGTAAACTTTGCGGAAAAATAGTAAAAGGAGGAATTAACATGTTTGCATAAAATAAGATTATATATTTATGGAATTAATATAAATATTAGATATAATATGTTATATATATTTAAAATTAAAGGTTATAACAATTATATACATATTTTGTATTTTTTGTGCAACTAAAAAAAAAATCACGACCGCAATGACCGCAACCGCATCGCAGTGCCCGCAACACCCGCAATCGCAGCGACCCGCAACGCAACCGCAACCGCAACCGCAACCGCAATTTAAAACCTTGATCATATGTATCTATTAAAGATAAATGGTGGCGTGAAATGTTATGGGATTGCCATTAGTCTGTATTGGCTGAGTGGCAATTTTACTCCTTAATCGATTATCTAGATTATTTCAGATGAACCTTAATTAGTTACTACTTTTAGGCTCTTCTGAAATATCTATTATTTCAGATGGTTCCCTATGTTTTACTTTGTATCATAAGCCTTAAATTATCAAGTCTAAGTGTCTAACAAGCTAATAGTTGTTGAAATAACTCTTATGTTAAGAAAGCATTCCAAGTGATTGTTGTCCTAAAACTTTTCTATATCCCCCATAGGCTAAAATATAAGTGAGAACTAGACAGGCTTGTTCATATTTTTTTTACTTAGGGACAAGTAATTGGTCTCAATTTTAACTTGAGTACTATCTTTTGCTGTCAATTTTAATAGTCATTTTCTTTTCAGACCAGTAAAAAGGGTTGAGCATATAGAAATGAGTCATGTGAAAAAAAACTGAGTAATACCATTAAGGACATTCAAATAATTCATTGAACGAGATCTTTTAGTAAATATGATACTTAAATAGATGGTTATTGATAAAGATAATTGTTGTTATTGGTGGTGGTTATTTTAAATATGACTGAAGATCAGTCATCTAAGTTGATGATGTTTTGGTCTTGTTGGAGAAATTGAATAGGTATTTAATCTTTAAATTTAGTCTCTTATGTATAATTTTATATATATATATATATATATATATATATATATATATATTTTACGTATTGTTGATTTTTTTTCTTTTTTATATTTTTAATCTTTTCAATAATCTCACGGGGAACGATCATAGGGGATAATTCTTCTCCTGCACCATTGCCATTCCCACTTTCATCAATTGATATTATATTAAATTTTGCTAACTTTATCAAGTATATGTGTGCTTATAATAATCTCATGGGAAACGAGGATAAGGGGTAATTCTTCTCCTGTCCCGTTGCCATTCCTACTTTCATCAATTGATATTATATTAAATTTTGCTAACTTCATCCAGTATATGTGTGTTTAGTTTTGCATTGGATTTCTACAAATCATGATTTAATCTTGAAATTTAATGCCTTACTTATAATTTTATATATTTTTTATGTATTGCTGATTTTTTTTTATATTTTCAATTTTTTTACTAACCCCGCATGGAGGCTGGGAACGGGGATAGGGAGTAATTCTTCGCACTGCCTAGTCCTCATTCCTACTTTCGTCAATTAATATTCTATTAAATTTTGCTTTACAATCTTCTTTTGTTTTGCCTTCTTTTTATAGGGAACTTAGAAAACATGAATGGAAGAGCAAATGAAAATTTTCTGAAAATTCCTTCAAATTTCTTCTAAACTTTCCTGAATTTTTAATATGATATTTCCATATTTGTGTTGTTGGATAAAATGAGTTGCATATTCCTGTAACTTATCCTAACAATTTACCTGTATGTTATAGGAAAATTATTATTAAGAGATTGTTTAATTTGGTCGTGACTCTAGAGTGTGTATGAAATATATATGTAATGGTACAAGCACTTCATGAATTTTCTCCTAGACAAAGAGAAAAAATAAGTTGATTTTGTAATATTTAAAAGTTGAATTCTGTACAATTTAATATTTGAATATTATGAACTCGTTATATACTTTGACTTATAATCATTAATAACTAAATAAATATATAATTTAATTCTTTAAAAATTAATTTGTAATTTATAAGAATTGATTATATTCAAATTTTAAAAAATAAATAAAATATATATCTTTTAAAAATTTATATTGAGTTTATAAGATAGATTATTTTGGATACTGAAATTTCTGAAATTCAATAATAAGGAATATATCATTAAAGTGTATTTTATTATAGCATTGGGTTTGACCAAAAATATAGGGTTATAATGCTGAACATTTACCAAAGAATTTTCACTTGAAATGAGAAGGCTTTTCCAACAAGTCATGCAACTTGGATTAGCGGTCAAATGCAAACGAAGTCTCTCTCTCTCTTAACATTTTCTGTTTAACATAAAAGAATGAACAATTAATGCACAGCACGTAGATAATTTGCTACAAAATTTTGTTCAAAATATATATACTTAGTTTTCTATTTTTAATTAAACCAGTTATTAAGTTGTTTTTTAGCACAATTCTTTCATAAATTGTCTTGCAATAGATTGAAAAAGAAACACATAATGAATACTACAGTTTATTTTTTGAGACTTTTAGAATTTAATTTTATCGGAAATCTCCTCTTACCCATTTTCATTTATAATTCACTTTCCCTTTCCCCATTTCCCTTTCTTGGCGAAATCTCTATTACTTGGAGAAAAAACCAATGCATCCTTTCACCAATTTCCCTCTCTCTTTCGTCTCACATTTTCGTTTCATTTTCACAGGCACAAATCCCCTCCTATTAATGCCAATTGGCGGAGTTGATGTTTAACGAATTGTAGAAAATTCATAGTATTGGTTGATGGTGCTTGAGTTGATTCTCATTGTTATAACACATGACGTTAATTGATATATTAACTATATGTTAATTCTCATTTAGGGGATCACATGACCTAGATATAGCCCAAGGATGAATTGACCAGATAGGAGAAAATATTAGAAGTAATGGAATGTACCTCGCAACAAAAAGTAACCCTAGTGTTACTTAAATTAGAAGGCAAGGCTGAATATTGGTGGCAAGGGGATAAGAGGCTACTGGAGTCCAGAGGAGTAGAAATCACCTGGAAGGTATTTCAAAACACCTTCGTTGATAAATATTTTCTAGATAACGTGAAAAATGAGAAAGAAGCTGTATTTATTTAGATTAAGCAAGGGGATAGGTCTGTAGGACAGTATGAGGCAAAATTCGAAGAGTTGTCAAAATTCTCCTCTTATCTGAAGAATACTCATGATGAAGCCTAGAAGGCTTTAGCACTTCGAGAAATGGCTGAGGGTGGATATAAGGGATAATGTGATTACCCATGAGATAAGAGACCTCTCCCAACTTGTGGATAAATGTAGGATAGTCCAAAGAAGTATTCGTGAGGCCAAATTAGAAGAAGAGAGGGAGTTTAATGATAGTAGGAAGAGGGAGTCTACCTTGGGGGGATCAAATAACAAGGGAGGAGGAACGTGGAAGAAAAGGTCAAAAGTTATTCGTGAACAAACTGGAGGCAAACCATTTGAAAAACCAAACACTCCAAAGTTCATTTCCTTGCTCTGTTTTCTGTTCTTCTCACTCCCTCTTCCCAGTCCCTCTTTTCTCTATGCGTTCGGATTCTGTTTCTAGAGGAGATGAAGGTAGGGTGACGTGCTTTAGTGGAGGCGGAAGGAGAGAATGTGTCGGATGAGGTGAAGGCTGAGAGAATGGTGAGAGAAGATGCTTAATCTGTTTTCGTTCACCGTGAAATTGTGAAAATATACTTGTATATATACATTGGTGCATTTTAAGTATATATATATAAATCATCTTGTGTGCGTGATTTGGTGAAGGAAGATGAAAATAAATATAAGAATTATGAGGATTGTGAATACGAATTTGATAAGAATTATTATCCACATCTAATTCTCATATTATTTTTTGATTCATTTTTGGCATTATTGGAATGCTTTGGGAGGATAGCATGTCAGTGTAAAACCATAAAAAAGAACCTTCCATGAGTAATTACTTGTTACTAATGAAAAGAATTGGAATGGTGGTTCCTTCTCCTAACATATACTATTGTTATCCCATAATTAAATTAGTTATGTAACATGCTTGCTAGTGTTTAATTATATTTTATTTATTCTTTAAACAGATTTAAAAAAGCATTCTTCACACCGATTAATGATTATATCTTATTTTCTTAGGCTGAAGTATTCTTTTGGCTACTTTTTCATTAAATTTCAATTGATTCCTTAGTTATTAATATAAAAGGCTGCCCTTCTAATTTTTAAAATGATCCAATTTTGTCCTTCTTTCACATTGTTCCTTCAAATTTTAACGCCATACTTAACAATTTGTTCATTTAGATGTAATTCCTCATTGGGTTAGCTTTGCATTCACCCTTACTCACTTTCGAAAATACTCGTTCACCCTAATCTGCAAAGGAAGAAATAACTGAGGCACTGAAAAAAGAGAGATGAAAACCCTGACTTCTCATCTTCACCTCCAACGCCCACAAGTCCACAACTCTTTACCCTCTCATATGGTTAAATATTATTTAATCGATTATTAGAATATGATGTTAAATATTATTTAATCGATTATTAGAATATGACCTTATAAAATAAATAATAATGTGAATCGATGTCCACTGCCACTAACATGGATGAACAAGCCGCAAGGAGATTGAATTATGATTCCCCTATTTTAGGTTGTCGATATTTAAGAGTGATAGCTAAAAATGCAAGAGGGTCTTATTTTTCTTTTTTGTTTTAGTTTTATTTAATTATTTATTTATGATTGCAACCGTCTAAATGAATTAGTACTCTACTATTCTGCAGGAGATTTGAATCTGAACAAGCCTTATATATATATGTATATATATATGAAAAATATTCTCAAACATATAGAGATTACTACTAAGAAGCTTTTCTTAAGCTGTAATCTCTTTTATTTACTGAAAGTAAACATATAATAGTAAACATGTATACAGACAAATTAATACACTTAATGGAATCTGCTAACACAATATTGAATTTCGTTTCGGTATTTCTCCCACTTCAACATATACCTGCATGAAAATTAAAATCAAAAGTATATATAGAGAATGAGATTTTAACTAAATATATAAAAGTGATGAAAGTATGTGTATTTAGCCTTTAAAATAGTTCAATGAAATAATTTACTCTAAAAAATATATCAGCTAATGCTTTGATAGTGAAAAAAAAAAAAGGAAGGAAGAGCAACTTACTGATTTAATCCCTAAAAGATTACCATGGTCTCAATTTTATGTTTGAAAAATTGTATTTGTTTCATTTTAATAATTTTTGTCACAAAATAGTAAAACCTTTGTTGTCAAATCTCAATTTTTTTGTTGCAAAAAATCGCTTTTATAAATGGATGTGGTTGAGGAGGCACATACGCTTTTTAGCTTTTAAACGTTGTTGAGATTTTTAACAAAAGTAAAAATCATTGTTGAGAGGAATGAATGCACGCTCTTTAAAAATAGAGGAAAAAAATTGAAACAATTATAATCTTTTATAAACTAAATTAAGATATCTGATCTATCAGAAATCAAATTGAAATAACTGTAATTTTTTATAAATCAAATAAGTAATTTAAAAAAGAAGAAGGAAAGAAAGAATGGTAATTAAAATTACCAGATTTATGAATCATGTTGATTCATTCACTTTTTTTTCTTTTACTGGAGGTGGACGAGCAGGACTAATGCCATCAATATCAGTCTTCTCTGATCTTGAAGACCTTTTATTAGGATCCTTTTTTGGAGGGGGGCGTGCAGGACTTATGTCATGAAAACTTTGGTCACGAGAACTCATCCTCCAATAGCTATGTTTAGCAACACTAATACTTTGGGATTTACAATTTTGCTTCACAATCTTCTTTTGTTAATTTGCTTTCTTTTTTATAGGGAACTTAGAAGACATGAATGGAAGAGCAAATGAAAATTTTCTGAAAATTCCTTCAAATTTCTTCTAAATTTTCCTGTTTTTTGTGTTATTTGATTGATGAAATGAGTTGTATATTCCTGTAACTTATCCTAACAATTTACTTATACGTTATAGGAAAATTATTGTTAAGAGAGTGTTTGATTTGCTTGTGACTCTTGTGTGTACATAATATTTGCGTATTTAGCAAAGAAGTTTGACATGAAATGAGTAATTAAGAAGGCTATTGAATTCCAAGAAGAGCCATGCATTGGATAAAGTGGTCAAATTCCCACGGACTTGCAGTTATAGGCAGTTACCTTTGTTGACGCGGCTTATGAAATTTTGTGTGGAAATGAGAGAATATTTGAAATTGCATCATGTGTGAATTAATGTGGCTTTGGGCTTGAACTTTGACCCAAAAGTGTAGGATTATATTTCTGAAAATTTACCAAAGAACTTTCACTTTAGAATGACAAGGCTTGTCTTTTGCAACAAGCCATGCACACTGAATTACGCTCACATCTTCTCCTTAACGTTGAAATATTAATGACCATAACTAAAATATGTGGCAACCTGTATTATTGTAAATGTCAATGTAATTTCCCTCCAAATTTTGTTAAAAATTTAATGTAAGCTTTCATTTTTAGTTTGGTTCCTAAATTTTATTGCATGTAATTTGGCCCTTACACTTAGAAATCATTTGTAAAAAGGTCCTTACCATTCTAATTTATTAATTTCTTGTCAATTATGTGTTTATGTGGAAGAGGGTATTCACACGCATTGCCCTCACAA
Organism: Biancaea sappan; assembly: GCA_037074585.1. NCBI lineage: Eukaryota > Viridiplantae > Streptophyta > Magnoliopsida > Fabales > Fabaceae > Biancaea > Biancaea sappan. The sequence goes on along the minus strand of CM073496.1, from coordinate 3,614,310 downwards.
GAAATTTTTTTTTAATTAGTATATATGGTAATTTTTTTCTATCTTATAAAAATTTAGATGTTGTCCTCACATTAAAACTAAACCACATTATCTCTTATGTATTTTATATCATTTTTATTGATTATATATATTTAAAATATTTTTTTAGTAAAAATATTTATAGACCATTTCTTATTCTCACTGACTAAAATTTTAAGATCTATCTCTGTCTACACGTGGCATAATATATCACTATATAATAATCCTAGTGGCATTCCAACGTAATTAGCAAGTAAAAGCCACATAGGAGAAAAATAGCAAATGACCATTGTGCCCCTTCCTATAAATCGTGGATACTAGTATGTTATTCTGTGTTATTTATATATTCTTTTGTAATTGTTTCTCACATTTTTATTTAATTCATATTAGGTGCTACTGTTCAGTGTGTAAAAAGATTATACTATATCTATACTGTTTGTAAATTTATTAAGTCAAAGCATAAAAAAGATTTAATTATTATCTATTAGATTTTTAATGTATAAAATAAAAAATCATTGAATCACTACCAGTTTAACCTTGCTGATTTGATTGCTAATGAATTAACGAACTTTAATCGATCCACAAATCTTATATATATATATATGCATGTATGTATGTATATCTATGCATGGTTGTATTCATGTATGTAGGCCTTTGCAGTTTGACCCTTCTTTTAATTTCAAGGTGTTGCACATAAAATTTGACATTATCAATGTTTAACAAAAAAAAATTAAAACTACTTTGAAAAACGAAAATCAATTTCATTGAGATCTCAGAGAAATGTTTATTTTTTAGGCAAAACTTTGGAAAATACTTATTAAAAAATGATAAGACAAGAAATGACCTGGGAAACGGGATGAGTTCGGGAGTTGGTAGACATTGGAAAATTGTTAGGCACACTATAATGTTTAAAAATTGTGCAATTCCTTTATACACATCCTAATCACCGCTATCAATCACATGTAAAAAGAAATTAAGTACCAAAGGAAAATTAAACAAATGAAAAAGGAAAAAATTTGTACAAGTTGGAGATATTTACAAGGGATGAGAAAGAGTATCATCCCACAACGAATCTTTACGAAAACTCACATAATTTGTTTTCCAAAATTAGCCCTACTCAAAACGAGAAGAAGCCCAAAAAGAAGAAGTCTAAAAAATTACAAAAATTAGCCCAATTATCAAGTCAGTGCCTTTGCACCAAGATTTAGCATACTAGCACTAGAACCAGAATTTAGAACCTTGTAGAAGCACGAATTGGCATTACAGAGCTGCGATTGGAGCCTTTAAGTTAACAGTGAATTAACCCACTAGGATATGTTTTCGAGTCTCAATCTTAGTGGGACTGTGTCTCTTTGTAATTTTAAACCTATAAACACCCTATTAGGCCTTCTAAGTTACATATCAACTGAGAATTAATCTCTTTTTTAGAAATTATTTAGCTCTCAAGAGATCATGTCAGTTTTCTTTAATTAGTTTGTAAATTTAGTTAGGGATAGATGGATCTCTTTTATTTTTTGTTTATAAAATAAAGTTTCTTTTCTCTCCAATTTAATTCTTCTTGTTTGTAAGATTGTATATGAATTTAATGCTTGTTACGCATTGACCACCTGTAAAATTGAAATTGTGATTCATTTATAGGATTAACGGATTCATAAATAAATAAAAACCTAGTTTATTCAATCATTATAGTTAAATTATACCTAGACATAAGATAACCGCCATAGGGTCTATATAAGATGCAAAGTGATAGTGTCTTTTCATATGAACATTAATGATGGCTAAGGCATTAGGTTGCCTCATGTTGAAAAAAGGTCTAAATAGTCTAAACATAGGACAGAGATAATTAAGGGATCCTGACCTATAAACAAAAGAATTCAAATAGAAGGGGTAATTAATTAAGTTTTATAACCTAAATAAATGTAGTGAAATCAAAACTTAACACTTTCTAATTATAAGTTTTCTCTTTTATTATATCTTTCAATTTATTTTTCTTTTACAAACACTTAGCTTTCAAAAATAATATTTTTACAAAATTTAATTAGTACCCTATAAGTTCATACTTCATAGTTCCAGTTTAAATTCTAATCTTTTCGGGATAAAAAATGTAATATCCGCCAGTTTTGAATCACATGATTGGTGGTATATTATGGTATTTATGAGTTAATTTTTATTATTTTAATAGCATTATTTTATAGCGTTATTTTAATGACATTGTTTTTAATGAATTATTTTAATAGAATTATTTTAGTCATTTTAATTTTTCATGTTTAATTAGTTCTTTTGAATATTAAATTATGAAATTATTGTGAAATGACTAAATTGGCTATTTTATTGTGGTGTTGGGTATTTTCTGTGTATTATGGAAAATAGGAGAAAAGAAAAATTAAATGAAATTAATATAATTACTAGAGAATAATTGTATTTGGGTCAAATGGACTTGGACAATTGGGTATGGGTACCCATGGGTCAACCCATGACCCACCTCCCTTAAAACCCATCACCTTTTCTCTCATTCTTCACATTTGGCCATTTGGAGCAAGAAGAGAAAAGTAGGTTTTCTCTCAAACTTCTCCAATCTTTATTCCATTTCTTCCAATGGATTCTTAGTTTCGGGTTGCTTTCTAGTTCCTTGGGAATTTCTAAAGCTAGAGATTAGCTTTAATCTCCTTCATCGTCTCCATCTTTGAGGATTTGTCATGCCCTAGGAGAATTTGAAGTTTTTCGATTTTTGTGTTAAAGCTTTGCTTCTTTGGCTCCTTTCTTTTGGTTTCTTGCTGTTGGGCGTTCTGCCAAGTGTACCAGTCGCACAAGTAATATAGTGTAAAAATGAGTAAATAGTTATCGTTTGCACAGGGACTAACGTGCTAAGTACTCCAAAAATTCAAACGCATTATTTAGGCAAACCAATTTTTGGTTTTAGAAAGTTGTAATTGAAAGTAAAATCAAATTGTAATAGAATCGAATGGAAATAATTCAAATAAAAGGCCTAGAGTTACTAATCCCCCTCTTTCGTTCTAGGAATTGCTAATTCTCCCTAACACTTGTGATTCAAATCAATTATACACATTAATCTTAGGTTTTCTAACGGCTTAAACTGATTCTCCCGAACCTAAATTAAGCTACTTAACTTTACACAATCCCTTATGTGAGTTTAAGTCGAATTAATGTTAACCTAATTTGATTAAACGAGGTTAATTAATATTCCTATTAATTAACAAGTAAAACCCCTAAGTTCTATTACTCGCCCTAATCATTCAGTGTTCTACCAACATCTCCTTCTCCCGAGTTCGACGAAAGCAACAAACAAGTCATAAAGTGGCCAATTTCATAACAAGTATAGTAAATATGAATGATAGGTATGTATTAAATTGAAAAGAATCACAAGTTTCAAGAGAAATACAAATCCTAATCTGAAATTGGGTTCATAGTAACCCTAGAACAGAAAATTAGCCACTCATGGCTCTAACACTACAGAAAGCAGTAAAGGAATGAGCAAACTCCATGAATCCGGGGTTGGGTTGACAGAATTCGGGCTTGATCGGCTTCGGGAATGGATTCCTCCTTCTCCTCTAGCAGAAATCGGCACCTCCCCTCTGTCTCCAACTCAGAATAACATAGAAAATATGTTCTGACGCATTTAAATTAGTGCAGGATCGCGAACCACCGCTATAGTGGTGAATTCCCACCGCTATAGCGATGGGAGGCAGAGAAGAAAGCTTAAAAATGAGTTTTTCCAGGTTCTACTGCTATAGCGGTGAAGATCCACCGTTATAGCGGTGGCTGGCAGAGAAGAAGGCTCCAAAATCTTTTTTTCAGCACTCCACCGCTATAGCTGCAGATTCTACCGCTATAGCTGTGGGAGACAGCAATCACATCAGTATTTTTAGAATTTCAGCTCTAGCATTCCATCTTTTAACACGAACTTTTTACCAACTCAACGTATACCAAAAATAACAAATAAACCCATTAAATCACATAAACGAATCATGAAATCACTCCATTTATTAAAAGATCAAAGAAAACTAAAACTAAACTAAACTACTCAAAAAATGAGTTAAGAATTACAAGACAACAAGAAAGAGATCAAAATAGAGGGTATTTGGCATCAAAATAGCACTAAATTGAGAACTCAACACTCCCCCAAACTTGAACCTTTGCTTGTCCTCAAGCAAAAACTTTCAATGAGAAAAATTTTAAGAAAAATATGTGCAACTAGGAGGAGTAAAGATCTGGAAATGTGAATTAAAACAAACCAAGCCTCATCAAACCATTACTCAAAAGATTTAACTCAAAAGTTTGCAATCTTAAGGATTCAAAAAGAAGTGTTAACCAAACCACAAGAAAATTTGAAATCAAAGCTTCACCTCTTGGAACAGTTTATAAAACCAAATTCACAAAAATTCCAAAACTAAATTACTTCTTTGTTCTCAAAGGCATCGTTTTATTTCGATTCTCAAGGGCTTCACTGTTTTGTTATCAAGGATATAGCTTCCTAACTTTCTTTATTTCCTTCAGAAATTTTTTTTGCCAATTTTCTCATTTTATTTTAATTACAGGAGCCTATCGCTTATTGAAACTTTCAGCTATCCCCTTATTGAATCCTTTTTTCACTAGCCTCTTATTGAACTTTTTTTTAATATATAAATATGAAAATGATCTAAAACCATTCAAAGAGACAAAACAAGACTTCTGTTATTTTGAAGTGGTAGAGCTAACACTTACAAAATATGAAAACTTAAGATTAGCAAACTCAAGAGGTAACTCTTAAAAAGAATTGCATTTGACATGATTTGACTTGCCAAAAACTTCAAACTTTCAGATTTCAAATTTTTCAAAAATTTCCTCCTACTACACATGCGTATGGACAATACAAAATTAACCAAAATTTTCTCAAAGAAGAAACCCATCAACAAACCTCTCCCCCAAACTTAAATTTGACAGTGTCCTGACTGTCCCAAATCAGCCTACAGAGGAAAAGAATAAACAACATCACCATAACCAATAAAGAAAAAAAAATACCACAATTAAAAATAAGCAAAACAAAAACAAGATAATAAAAACTACGAAAGAAGGAAAGAAGGCTTGGGTTGCCTCCCAAGAGCGCTAAGTTTATAGTCTTCAGCCAGACTTTACCAAGGCGCCTATGCTCAAGGTGGATCCTCCAGTTTCTTCTGTTTCTTGCATCCGCTCAGTTGAGTAACAGCATTTTGCAAAATATCAGGAGGTTTGAATCTTTGAGGATTGTCACGAAACTTTACAAGAACTTCTGAAATTTCTAGAGCTATCTTTGTTCTTTTCTTCTCATCTTCTTTATCCTCATCACGAACTTTACTCATCTTGTTATGACAATACCCGTGAGATTCTTTATTAATCATCTTTAATATATAGCACTCCTCCGGGTCATCAGAAGTCTTCATTGCCTTGTTCATGTTAAAGGTGACCTTTTGATCATTAACTCTCATAGTTAACTCACCTTTATGAACATCAATTAATGTTTTTCCGGTTGCAAGAAAAGGTCTTTCCAAAATGATAAGGATTTCCTTGTCTTTCTCATAATCCATGATAATAAAATCAGCCGGAAAAATCAACTTGTCCACCTTGACAAGCACATCCTCAATGATTCTGTTCGGATAGCACATCGAACGGTCAGCTAACTGCAGTGTCACTGTGGTAGGCCGAGCATGTCCCAGACCCAATTTCTTGAAAACAGACAATGGCATCAGATTCACACTGGCTCCCAGATCGCATAGTGCCTTTAATTTCCAGAAAATTTGCTTCCAATGTTGCATGGGATCATGAAGCTACCTGGATCTCTCATTTTGCTAGGAAACTTCTTTTGGAGAATGGCGCTGCATTCTTGAGTCATAGCAACAGTTTCAAACTCACCCAAGCGCCTTTTTCTTGACAGAACATCCTTCATAAATTTTGCATAACTGGGCATTTGTTCCAATGCCTCTACGAATAGGATGTTGATATGAAGTTGTTTCAAGATCTCCAAGAACTTCTTATATTGCCAGTCCAAATTAAACTTTTTATGCCTCAGAGGATAAGGCATTGGTGGAATAAACTTTTCAACTCTCAAGTCTTGACTGGTATTTATACCCTTTCCTTTAGCACCCGAAGCATCTATATTCCCAGCTGCCATTTCTTGGGGCTTGTCAACTTTTTCATTCTCTTCTTCAGTTATCACCCCTTCCTTCTGATAATGTGATTTTATAGCATCAAGGAGCTCTTTACCACTTCTTAAGGTAATGGCATTACAGTACTCTTTCCCCTCCATTCTTGGATTGTTCTCAGTATTATTAAGGAGGTTACCTTGTGGCCTGGAGTTCAAAACAAGAGCTAGCTGTCCCATCTGAGTTTCAAGATTCTTGATAGCTACATTCTGAGTTTGAAACATCGACTCGCTTCTCTCCATGAATTTCATAAACATCTCCTCCATTAACGGCTTCTTGTCCACTTGAGGTGGTGGAGCTCTATTTTGAGGAGAAAAGTTATTCTGACTATTAAACCCAGGAGGATGAGATGGCTTACTAGAAGATGAAGTTGAGGGATTAAGGCAATGATTATTACTCCAAGAGAAATTTCGATGATTCCTTGAGTTCGGATGATAATTGTTGGAGTATTGGTTGTTTTGATTCCTCTGCATATTGCTCATGTAATTTAACTGTTCCACATAAGGAAATTCTTCACAACACCCGTTAACGTGAGCCCCTCCACAGAAATCACATTTTGCACCCGGCATAATTATCGCATTCGCCTTTGCCGATTCATTCTGTCTTGAGTATGGCAAGTCCACTTTCCTGGTTAATGCTTCATTCTGAGCTAACAAAGCATTTAGGGTGTCTAATTCCATGACTCCCCTTCTTGAAGCATTCTTGGATCAGCTAGATGCATTTTGGCTCGCCCCCATAGTCTCTATAATTTCTTGGGCTTGTCTGATCGGTTTAGCCATCAGAGCACCACCAGCTGCAGTGTCCAATTTATCCCGTGTCTCATAAGTTAGCCCACTGTGAAAGATAGTGAGCTGTTGCCACTCTTGGATTCCATGATTGGGACACTTATTCAATAATTATCTAAATCGCTCCCAAGCTTCAAACAAGCTCTCTCCTTCATGTTGATAAAATACAGTAATTTCATTCCTCAACTTAACTGACCTCGAAGGAGGGAAGAACTTGTCCAAGAATTTCCTTTGGAGTTAATGAAAAAGTGAATAACCTGAGACGAACAGTATCATCACTCACCCCATTCATTTTAACCATGTCACAGATATCTAAGAAGTTGGTGATGTGATTGTTTGGGTCTTCTATCGGGCTCCCCCCAAACTGGTTCTGCTGTACTAAATTCATCAAGACTGCCTTTATTTCAAAGTTGTTTGCACCAAGCAGAGGTTTTACTATGCTGGACGCGTGTCCAGCCTCAGTGGGTGATGCATAATCCCACACAGCTCTATTGTCATCCTCCTGAGGGTCATTGCCAGCCCCATAACCAGCATTAACTCCAAAACCTCGATGGTTCTGGTTATCCTCAGCCATTTCTTCTTGTGTAGCTTGACTCACTTGAGTTCTCCTAGCTCTCGCTTCCCTTCTAGTTTTCCTTGCTAGTCTTTCGATCTCAGGGTCAAAGAGAAGATCAAAAGTATGAGTGGTGCCTCGCATACACAATAGAAAACTCCAATCAGAATTAACAAAAAGAAAATTACAAAAATAATGCTAAAAGTAAAAATGACTAACTACACAAAAACAAATAAAATAAAAAAAACTAAAACAAAATAAAACAAAACAGAAAAATGCATAAGCTAGCACCTTCAAATTTCTTAGAATATTAGCTAAAAACCGTTAGTCCCCGGCAACGGCGCCAAAAAGTTGTTGGGCGTTCTGACAAGTGTACCAGTCGCACAAGTAATATAGTGTAAAAATGAGTAAAAAATTATCGTTTCCACATGGACTAACGTGCTAAGTACTCCAAAAATTCAAACGCAATATTTAGGCAAACCAATTTTTGATTTTAGAAAGCTCTAATTGAAAGTAAAATCAAATTGCAATAGAATCGAATGGAAATAATTCAAATAAAAGGCCTAGAGTTACTAATCCCCCTCTTTCGTTCTAGGAATTGCTAATTCTCCCTAACACTTGTGATTCAAATCAATTATACACATTAATCTTAGGTTTTCTAACGGCTTCAAGTGATTCTCCCGAACCTAAATTAAGCTACTTAACTCTACACAATCCCTTATGTGAGTTTAAGTCGAATTAATGTAACCTAATTTGATTAAACGAGGTTAATTAATATTCCTATCAATTAACAAGTAAAACCCCTAAGTTCTATCACTCGCCCTAATCATTCAGTGTTCTACCAACATCTCCCTCTCCCGAGTTCGACGAAAGCAACAAACAAGTCATAAAGTGACCAATTTCATAACAAGTACAGAAAACATGAATGATAGGTATGTATTAAATTGAAAAGAATCACAAGTTTCAAGAGAAATACAAATCCTAATTTGAAATTGGGTTTATAGTAACCCTAGAACCGAAAATTAGCCACTCATGACTCTAAAACTACAGAAAATAGTAAAGGAATGAGCAAACTCCATAATCCGAGATTGGGTTGACGGAATTCGGGCTTGATCGGCTTCGGGAATGGATTCCTCCTTCTCCTCTGGCAGAAATCGGCGCCTCCCCTCTGTCTCCAACTCATAATACCCTAGAAAATATGTTCTGACGCATTTAAATCAGTGCAGCATCGTGAACCACCGCTATAGCGGTGAATTCCCACCGCTATAGCGGTGGGAGGCAGAGAAGAAAGCTTAAAAATGAGTTTTTTTAGGTTCTACCGCTATAGCGGTGGCTGGCAGAGAAGAAGGCTCCAAAATCCTTTTTTCAGCACTCAACCGCTATAGATGTAGATTCTACCGCTATAGCTGTGGGAGACAGTAATCACATCAGCATTTTTAGAATTTCAGTTCTAGCATTCCATCTTTTAACACGAACTTTTTACCAACTCAACCTACACCAAAAATAACAAATAAACCCATTAAATCGCATAAACGAATCATGAAATCACTCAATTTATTAAAAGATCAAAGAAAACTAAAACTAAACTAAACTACTCAAAAAATGAGTTAAGAATTACAAGACAACAAGAAAGAGATCAAAAGAGAGGGTATTTAGCATCAAAATAGCAGTAAATTGAGAACTCAACACTTGCTGGAAATGATTTAAGGCAATTCATGGACGAGAAACATGGTTGGTTCCATGGATTAAAATCAAGAAAGTGTTTCTTGAGGAATTTTTGAGAAATTTGGTAAAAATCCATGAAACCAAACTTTCATGAGTTTTAATTGCTCTAAATTGCCTCGTGAAATCACTTACACGGGTTTTTGTGGATTTTTGGCTGCAAAACTGTGAAGAACAGCAAGCCTATAAATTGGCGCCCGGGCGCCAAGGTCTGAGTGAGAAATTTGGGACTAGTGCCAAGTGGACAGAGGCATTGCCTATTGAGGGCACCCTAGAGACAGTGAGGAATTGTGTTTTTTTTTTTAGGGAAGATGGTGGGGTTTTGATGCTATTTATGAAGTTTGCTTTTAGATGCTTTCGTGGAAACTCTCGGCTTTGTTTCGAAATCACTTACACGGGTAAATCTTTATCGGCATCGAGGTGAGTAGATAGCTTTCCAAATTGAATTTTATTAATTCAAGAACATTATAAATCCCACTCACACCATAATTGGTATTGAATTCACTAAAATTTCCTAGTTAGTGGTTTTAAATAGAAGATGAAATTTCTTGTGAATTAGGGATTGTTTGTGGAATTTCTGGTGAAATTTAGGAAAGTTTATTGTGGGATGAATTTATAGTGAAATTGGGGGAGATATGTTGTGGTTTGGGGTAATGTTAGTAATATTATACATTACATAGTTTGTACATTGAATTCCTTAGTTAGTGATGTTAACTAAATCGTGGAATTTGTTGTGTAACTTGAGAATATAAAATTTCTTGTAAAATATGAGAAATGTATTGTGGAATGTACGTGGAATGATTAATTGATTGTTGTGTGTGTTTTATTGTAAGTGTTTATTTGGTTTAAAGGTGAACTTCACGCAAGGAAATGGTGATGCGTGGGAAAGTAAACCCATGGGGAATGGAAACCGAGTAGTATGTCAAGGATGACCAAATCGTTATGGACGAACCTTGGTAAGGCTAAGTCTAAGAGAATGTGGACCTTTAGCATCTTTTTATTGAGCTTTGACTCAATGGGCTAAATCATTAGAACGTAGACTCATGGGAGGTTGCACGTCTTTACTACACATTACGCGTGGTGTGTGTATTTCATTGTGCTTGTACGTGCCTAGTAAACATTAATTGAGTTTGATAAACTCACACTCTCTGTACGTGCACGTCTTTATTTGTTGTACAACTATTCATTAATTGAGTTTGATAAACTCACACTCTCTGTGGCTATCTTTTTCAGATATAATAGTTAAGGAGGAAGGGAAACTGCTGGAGGATTAATAGATTATGTAGATATACTCCATTTTGATTGGAAGGTCCTTGGGACCAAATTTGTAAAGTTTGAGAAAATGCTTTGTAGACTAATAGGTCACCTAGATTTTGTGGTGTTGTAATTTATTTGTTGATTCTCGTTGTTGTGGGAATTGGGAAAACACCTGTGTATGTAAATATGACCCCTAATGGGCATTTATGTAATTTACTTAAATTGTATAGTTGTATATATTAAGACTGTTCAGGGAATTTACTGGTTACCATAGAGGTATACTTTAGTATTTCTGTATATTCACGTACCTAATTGTTGGAGCATGACAAACAACCTTATTTTAACTACTATATTACTTGATATGACTAGCACACTTGCTAGCATTAGGCTCTTTTAATTTATTTATGGACTTATTATATCTATCTATTTTGAGTTAATCTATGTGAAGTTGACAGAGTTTGAAACTTTTAACGCTAATGAACGCATCGTTTGTTGTCATCAAAATTCTTTTGAACATGTAATGAGTGGTTAAAGATGAAGCCTATTATCTGAGTTGAAAAGAAAAAAGAATTTTAATTTTAATTTTTTACCTTTATTTCAATTTTATATGTTTAATTTCATTTCAGTTCAATAAATGTTTCAGTTTGATCTTCCAATAATATTTTTCATTCCTTCCTTTGTTGAAGTTAATTTTACTTTAATTCTTTAATTTTATATTAAGTTTCACTTTAGTTTTTTTTAATTGTATTTTGTTCCTACCAACATGTCATTGGTCCAACTGGTACTGGAGTTGGATCCCTTAAGCGAGGTCTTGAGTTTGACCTTGTGTATGGAAAACAACACGATTGGGAGGGGCAACATATCCACCAGCCAATACCTTGACTGAGATTAGTCATCGACAAAGTCAGTTGACAATCAATGTCAAAGACCAAAAATTGTATTTTTTTTCCTATTTGGTTCCTAAGTTTACAAAAGATACTTAAATATTTGCTTCTCTTTTAACACTACCAAGATATATAACTAAAAATTTTTATATCTACAAACATTAAATAGAGTATTCAAATATATTTGAAGTCTCTTTCTCTTTTAGATGTATAACAATCAAAACTTTCATGGTGGAGTGTAATTTCGCAAATTAAGGGGGAAACTATAAAATTAGACAAAATGCTTTGGGACTACTTGACAACATTAAAAAAATTTTGAGAAAATGTGGAGCCATCCACCAGAAAACTCAAAATCTATCATTCAAAAACAATTTCAAAAGAGGAAAGATTAAAAAACTTACAAGTGAAGTGTTAAAATTCCACTGAAAAGCTAAAAACTATCCTCTAGTGACTATTACGGCTTATTTCAAGCAAAAAAAAGAAAAGAATAGAAATGCTACTCAATGACATTCTGTGACAGTGTGGCAACAAATCTAAGCAAATGATGATGAGCAAAAATAAAAAAGAATGGTTGAGGACGGTACTTAAATGAAATTTTGTAAAGGATTAGCATAGGAGCTATATTTGAATTTTAATTTTGTGAGGACAACAATTCCTTTAATTTTCATAAAAGATAATAATAATAAATAGTGAGAAAATATTTAGCTAGGGAAATTGTCCCTCACTATTCCCTTCAAATCCTCAGCTCTTCAACTCTCATGTCTTTCTCCGAAGAGAGAATAGAGATATTGTTGATATTTGTAATAAAAAATTCATTAGAATTCGAAAATGGAATTCTGAATTCTAATAAGCATGTTGCCAGAAACAGAACCCCGTATTTTTTCTAGAGAATCTCCTAATTGTTTCAGAGCAACTAGAAAGAGATTCTTCAACCAGAAAGAATTCAATTCAGACGTAGGATACTCTGTTATTCGTATTAACAACTACTCTTGAAGGAATGTTTTTATGCGGTGCTAACGATTTAATAACTATCTTTGTAACTCCATAATGTTTCAGTTTATGCTCCTATCTATTATCTGGATATACCAAGAAAGATGTACGGTCTAATGAGGCTACTACGAAATATTTAATCATGGGTGGGGCAAGCTCCGTCAGGCTTTCGCCTATTGCGGAAAATTCCCCACTGCTGCCTCCCGTAGGAATCTGGGCCGTGTCTCAGTCCTAGTGTGCCTGATCATCCTCTCAGACCAGTTACTGATCATCACCTTGGGAAGCTTTTGCCTCACCAACTAGCTAATCAAACGTGAGCCCCTCCTCGGGCTTATCTTGCCAAACAGTGAGGAAATACTCAGCTAGGAAAAGTGAATTCCTCACTATTTCCTCCTAAATTGCTGGCTCTTCAACTCTCATGTGTTTCTCATGCTATCCTGCTAAATTTAGTGAGGGTTTCTGTTTCCAATGACACTCCCTCGTTGTTTATCAAATAACGAGGGATATGGCCCCTAAGCTAAATTACCTTATTATTTCACAATTTTCTTATAATGGCCTAGACAAAGCCTCAAACGACTAGTTTTTTTTTTGGGGGGGGGGAGAGATTTTAGTTTTAAACATTATCCAAAATGAAGATGGAGTTATTGAGAGCCTTTTGGGCCATAATACTATTAAATGAGTGTTAACCCTATTGCATGTGAAAATCTCATTTTTATGACAAAAAACAAATTAAAATAAATTCATTGGATTACAATTGGCAAATTGTTTTAGAAATTTGGAGAAGTCAAAGTCAAAGAGCTAAAGTTAAAGAAATTATAGTTTCCAGTGCCTTAAGACTTAGAAAATTATGTAAAAGTATTTGAATGGCAAGAAAAATGTTTTTGGACTCTTAAAAATGTTTTTAAACTTTAAAGGATGTTGGAAAAGGTTTTAAAAATGTTGGAATAACTCAACTTGTGGTCTTAGAGTTTCAACACTTCAAAAACTTTGTTTTGTGACATCTAGTAGGCTATTAGTCGACCACTTGCTCTCAAGTTGAAAATCCCAAGACATCAAGTAGGCTATCAGTAGCAGTCGACTAGGTACTCTCTTTCTTAAAATTATTTTTCATTCCAATAGCCTATCAGTCAACTGCTAAGGTAATAGAGAGTTACCAGTCGACCAGTAGCTATCAGTCAAACAAAACCTGATTAAAAGATATCAGTTGACTATTGTAGACCTATCAGTTGACTGCCAGTACAAGGACATCAGCTATAACAACTATTTTCTTATGAAATAAGCAATCTTTTTCCAACATATTTTTTACACCTTGTGATATATATATGAGCTACAGTAGGTGTCAAATCATTAAGAAAACATTATATTTGCTGTTGATACTCTAAAAATCCTTTTCATGCCAATCATTTACTAATTTGAAAGCTTCCACTTGTATATTCACACTATCCAAGTGAGTTGACCCAACCTTACTTCATCTTTTATGATTAGTTTGCTCAAGGATTGGGATTCATTGAGTGAGTGTCTGGATTAAACACTTTGTAAAGGGGGAGAGACAACATTCAACAGAAAAAATTCTCTGTACTAGTTGCTCACAAGTACCCAAATTTATAAAATTAAGAATTATAGTGAAATACTCAAGAAATTGTCTTGAGGACTGGATGTAAGCTTGGTTATAAGCTGAAATAGTATAAATATTGGTGTTTGATTTTCTAACTTTCTTACTCTTTGCTTATTTGATTCTTATTTTAATTCCTTGCATTTCTACTTTGTTCATCTTTACTTGTGCTCTGTTTTTTTTCATATACATAAGCTTGGCATTTGTTTTGAAATTTTCTTTAACTTTCAACAAGCGTCTACAAATTTTTTAATAACCCAATTCAACCCTCTTTAGAGTTAGCCATTTCTATCAATGAGAAGTTGGGCCCAAAATACATGTTTGAGCTGACACATTAGCCTTATTTATGCTGAAATTGGTTAATATATGCTGATTTAATAATTGGCAACCTAAATGATGTGTTTTAATTGTCTTTTATTTCCTATGTGGTTGAATGATATAGGTAACTTTCTAAGCTTTTATCATTTGTAATCATTTGATTTCTAAGGTCTTTATTTCCCGAAATTTTTTTCCCTTTTCTAGGAGTCAAACTTTCTATATAATAAATTCTCTTCTACTGAGGAAGACAACTTAACTTTGGAAATAAGAATTTTTTGTTTTGAATCCTACGAATTGGAAAGGTAACATCTTCTTTAGGCCTTTTTGTTTTGAAAACAAAAAACTAATAGACTAACGAATGCTTGATATTGTGGTGTCTTCTGACACTCTAGGTCCTTGTTCATTCGTGCTCAAGGGTTATTGATGGATCAATTAGATCTAATTGGTCGTTCTTTGAGCAATAATATTTTGGTTTGGCTACTGGTTCCTAGCGTAGATTGTCTTGGGTTCATTCCACTGTGTTTGGATTGCGGGTTCTACATTCGCCAAATGTGTTCCACTTTTGAATTTTTAGTAGTTTTTAAAGGAATTAAATGAATTACTTGTGCTTTTATTTTGGCTTTTTTATGTGCCAGTCACAACTTGGGATTTTAGATTGCGACTTTTTTTGTTTGGCCTTGTAATCCCATGATTCTTACAATGTTATACATTTATATGAGGTATAATACGATTTAATCTTACACGATTATTGGTGCGCATGATGTGGAAAATTATATAAACTCATATAGTTAAATATTTTTAATCCACTATATATTAGCATATGACATTATAAATCAAGTGACAAGCTAAAAAGATACTTATTCATTCATATAATTATGTGAACACATGTCCACTAGTATATGGATAAACAGGCCATATACATATATGGCAAACATTCTCAAATACATAAATTCAAATAAAAATATTGAGGATTACTATGTACAGGCTTTCAATATAAGCTGTAATCTCTTTTATTTACTGGAAGTAAACATATAATAGTAACTAAAACATGAATACAAATAAATGAATAAAAGACTTCATGGAATATGTCAATACAACACTGAGTTTCCATCCAGCATTATCATGAACCTGCATAAAAATTAGAACAACGAATTCATATAGAGATTGCTATTAATAAATAAGACTGTAAAAAAAAAAGTGTGTATTTAGCCTTCAATTTTTTTGTTAAGTCTAAAAATTTTTGTTGTCAAATTGTAAATTTTTCATTCGAAAAGTTATTTTGATAAATAAAAAAAAATTAAATTGATATTAAAACTATTTTTCAAAAAATAAATTGAGACATTTGATCATTCGGACACTATATTAGAATAGTTGTAATCTTTTAGGGAAAAAACAGTAATTTACTCCAAAAACATAAAAAAAAAAGAAAAAAAGAAAAAGGAAGAGAGAAATTATCCGTTTGATTTATGAAAATATTTTCTGTTTTTATTTTTAGTTTTCATTTCTTGATATTGTGAAAATATTTTTTAGTGTTTTTAGAATTGAGTTTATTTTAAAAAATATTTTTAATATTTTCATTAAACTCAATTGAATACATTTTCAAGACCATGGTCTATTTTTAGTGAAAATGAAAATAAAAAATATGCAAACTAAACAGAGCCTAAAATCTTGGTTCAAATTTCAATTATCTAGCTGGTTTATGAATCATTTTGACTAATTTTCACTTTTTCCTTTTTGGAGGTGGAGAAGCATAACTAAGGCTATTTCCAATACTTGATTTATCAGTCTTCTTTGAGCATGAATCGTTTGAAGAACTTCCCGCAGAGAGATAAGAGTAGCCAAGAGATATATTCCTAGTTTTCTTATTAGAACTCATCTTGCAAGAGCAATGTATATCAACACTAACATATTGGGATTTACATTTTGCTTCACAATCTTCTTTTGTTTTGCCTTTCTTTTATAGGGAACTTAAAAGACATGAAAGGAAGAGAAATTGAAAATTTTCTGAAAATTCCTTCAAATTTCTTCAAAATTTTCCAGAATTTTTAATATGATATTCATGTATTTGTGTTGTTAGATGAAATGAGTTGCATATTCCTCTAACTTATTCTAACAATTTACATAAAATTATTGTTAAGTGAATGTTTGATTTGCTTGTGACTCTTGTGTGTACGTAATATGAAATAGCTGCTATATAATCACTTCATGAATTTTCTCCAAGGCTTAACTGGTAGGAAAAAGAAAGAATTTTTTAAGATTGTATTAACAAGTTAGTCTCTTGAAGATAAATAAATTGATTATGTAATTTTTGAAGTTCAACTCTACACAATTTAATATTTTAATATTATTAAGTCATCATATATGATCACTTAGTCCCTAAAAAATAAATAAATATAAAATTTAGCTCTATTAAAATATTAATTTGTATTAAATTTGTAATTTATAAGAATTTACTTGTTTGATTCTCATATGTAAAGACTAAATAATAAAAAAAATTAGGTTTTAGAGACTACTTTGTCTGATAACCCACTTTTTAAAATTATATTTTATTGGATTATAAAATATTGGGTTTGACCAAAATAAAGGCCAGAGGGTTATAATTATAAACATCTACCATACAAACTTTCACTTGAATTGAGAATTGAGAAGGCTTTTCCGATATGCCATGCCTTTCGTATAATCTCTATTCACGCGGCTAATGGAATTTTCTCCCTTTTACTCTCTCTCTCTCTCTCTCTCTCTCTCTCTCTCTCTCTCTCTAACAATGCGCAGCACGTGGATATTTTGCTAAGAAATTTTGTAGAAAATATATATACTTAGTTTCCTATTTTTAATTAAACCAAATATTAAGTTGTTTCTTTAGCACAATTCTTTCATAAATTTGCTTGTAAACTACTGAAAAAAAACACATAATGACTACTACAATTATAGTATTATCAAAATTGACAAAAAAACAAACTTTAAATAAAGAGTATACAGTTAATGCTGATCGTGCATCTTGATGATCCTACAATTTCCAATCTATCTCCCTCAGAAAATTTTTTCGGTCTACGTAATATTTTATATAAGGTTAAATTATTATTTTTAGTTTAGGTTCTCCTAATTTAAAAATTTTAATCTAGTCATTTTTCATCAAAACTTTCGTTTTGAAATGGCAACAGAGTAGTGGGTTCAGAGATTATCGTGAGCAAGAAATTTTTTTCCAGCAAAGATGAAAACAGGAGAAAAATCCTTTTGTCATGATTTCAGGAACGGGGATAAGGCTTAATCAATTACTACTTATAGGCTCATCTGAAATATGTTATCAAGTCCAAGTGTCTAACAAGCTAATATTTGTTGAAATGACTCTATGTTAAGAAAGCATTCCAAGTGATTGTTGTCCTAAAACTTCTCTTTATCCCCCATAGGCTGAAAAATAAGTGACAACTAGAGAGGCTTGTTCTTATTTTTTCACTCAGGGACACGAAATTGTTGGCAATTTTAACTTGAGTATTATCTTTTGCTGTCAATTTTAATAGAGTCATTTTCTTTTAGGACCAGTAAAGAGGGTTAAGCATATGGTATTGAGTTATGCCTAGTCCCCATTCCTACTTTCATCAATTAATATTCTATTAAATTTTGCTAACTTCCTCAACTATATGTGCGTTTGGCTTTGCATTGAGTAATCATGATTTAAACTATATTAATGTACTTTTGGACAAAATAACATATGTAGAAGTCTTTGCATTAAGTGATTTTGTTCTCAAACTATGGTTTCAGTAAAATCCATAAGTTGTTACTTTTGCAAATATGATTTATCTAAACCTAAGTTTTTTCAAAATCAATTCTGCAAATCATGATTGGCAAACATTATTTCTCCAACTAGTTGGCATATCCTAAACCATGATTTACTCAAACTTAAATTTGTTTAACTGATTTCCAAACCCACACTATATACCATTTTGACACTCAATATAATACAGAGGCCGATGTCACTACAAAAAAATTGGAATTTAGCGTCGGTCAAAATCACCCTTTAGCGTCGGTCAAAACCGACGCTAAACGACTTAACGTCGGTTTACAAAACCGACGTTATCTGCTCCGTTGCGAGGTTGTTTAACGTCGATTTTGACATACGTGGGAATAACCGACGTTAGATGATTTTAACGTCGGTTTTGACAAAACCGACGTTAAATTCTGAAATTTAGCGTCGGTCATAACCGACGTTAAAGTTGTGATTTAACGTCGGTTTTGACCGACGTTAAATTCTGAAATTTAGCGTCGGTCATAACCGACGTTAAAGTTGTGATTTAACGTCGGTTTTGACCGACGTTAAATTCTGACAGTTAACGTCGGTTATGACCGACGTTAAAGTTGTAATTTAATGTCGATTTTGACCGACGTTAGATGACATACTGATGATTATTTGGTCATTTAACGTTGGTTATAACCGACGCTATGTGAGTGATCTAACGTCGGTTTTGACCGACGTTAAATGACTTTTGAATTTTTTTTGTTATTATCATTTAGTATCGGTGTCGACCGTCGCTAAATGTTTGATTTAAAATCAATTTTATCCGATACTAAATAACTTTGGGCAATTTTTTTTTAGTTTAATTAAATTGAAATTACCATTAATTTCCAAAACCAACATTATCTGGTCAAAATTTAACAAATAATAATAGCCAAACTATAAAAGGAAATATATTTGAATAAAAACATATATTTTTAAACATAAGTTTTACATCAAATTCAAGGTTACAAGTTAATACATTCTAAAAGAACAAGTTTCACATGTCCTAACAAAATAAATATTACAACTAGTCATAGTCATGAGTTGTGACTAGCTCCAGAAGAACGTCGACATCATTGAGATAAAGCTCATGCATTGTTTGCTTCAAGTGCCTGTAAACATAATATTTATTATTAGAGTCCATAGTAAATGAAAATAATGAATTAATAAATCTAAAATTATATAAAGTTAAAATTGTTTAAGATAAATAATATTTGTTTAAGATAAATAAAGTTAAAATTAGAAATAAATAGAAATAAAAATAGATATCAATAACCAACAAAAAATGAGTCCAAAGAAATAGAAAATAGAAAATTAAGTGCCCAAACTCAAGGAACTAAGCATGCACCTAAATTCTGTTTTAAGGTTGATTTTAGCCATGACTTAACAAAAATTCTGGTATTGATTCAGAACTCCATAATTCATGAAATTTTGTATACGTCCTTATTTATGTATTGGCATACTAGAATAAAAATATCAGCCCAAAAATCCAAGATTTGGCTCTTCAAATGATCACTTTAGTACTCCTATATCAGAATTTCCCAATTCTGCCATTAGTTCTGTTCTTATGTGCAACAGACCATCTTAGACATATATAAATGCAATGAAACTTTGGAAATCATTAGCATTATGTCTTGGCTAAATGGCATAAAAATTTCAGCTCAAAAAGAGACTTTTAACTACCATAACCAAACCAAATTCCTAAACTGTTCAGATATTCCTCTGTACTGGGCAAGTGATGCTCTCATGCTTATTTCACCAAGAAAACCAGTATTATCTTGCTTAAAACTTTCCAGATCAATTTATTACAATATAAAGAACCTTTCCACAAAGTTTCATGATTTTAGGAGTGGATTTGGTCATTCAAAGACACATAAAACCAGTAACATCAAAAGCTGTCATGGTATTAAGCTTCTTCTGTAAAAATATATGATTGTATGAGACTTTTTATTGTTAAAAACTTGAAAAGATAATGTAGTTATTTTTATTACCTTCAGCTCTTGCAAGTCAGCAATATGCCTCTCCAGACATTCCTTCAAAGATTTCTCCTCTACTTCTTTAAGTTCCATCAACTGTAGCCAAAAGACATGAATTTATCACATATGTTATGTATTTGACTGAGTACTAGCTAGACTGAGAAAAAGGCTAAGGAAATGCTAAGGAACTTAATAGTGCATCAAACTTTCATACCCACAAGTCACAATCATTCCAATTAAAAGAATATACAACTTTTTTCAGAAAAAGAAAGATTTTATTTGAGAGGAGAAAGGAACATATAATTAAAAGAATAACTACATAGAAAACAATACACAGCCACAAATTCCAAATACATACATTCATTTGAGGTGCCCATGTTCCAAATTCACGTTCCCAATTTTGGAGTAGTGACAGTGGAGCAACCACAAGATGTGGAAAAACTTTCTCTTTAAAAAGGGATGCTAAAAAAGCAATACTTTGTATGGTTTTTCCTACAGGCAGACAATTCAACCATCAAGGTCCAATAAAAAATTTTATCTAGAAAGTCCAAACTAAGAGAGGAGATAAATAGTAAAATATTTTAGCTAGAAAGTCCATATATGATATCATTAAGTGTCCATTTATGAAAGAACAAGTTAAAACATAAACTCACATTAGTGATGCAGATATCAGTAGAGTCCTCCTTGTATCATATATGGCTATCAGACCTTGGTAAACCTCATCTCCATCTTTAAAAGACACAGCCAATTGCTCTCCTAAATTATCCCATGCTATCTTTTCAATGCTTTGACTGAATAATACCATGAAAACCAAGAGCCATGTCAATCTATCAAAAGGAATATATGCGGACCACTTCTTGCAGAACCAATGACTAATAAGATATTTCACGTTATAAAAAAAGATAACCACAATTCCTCCAACAAATAGTTATTTAAAAAAAATACTGGAGATGAAAAATATAAATTTATAACTACCTACCTATCAGTGATATTATCTCTGCAAATCAACAGGCAGCAGATGTGCATCTGGAAGAATCATTAGTAATAGGTAATTATAAATATATCGCATAATTTTTATCATAAAGTTATATAAAAGCTTTTCTAAATAATACGCAAAGCATAAAATGCGACAAACAAAAAAAATGGTATTGATACCACAAGTTCCCAACTATTACTACAGGAAATCAATGTTCATCTTCTCAATCAGACTCTCAACAACTTGAAGTTCATTTTCTGCTTGATTTCAGCGTGAAACACAAGATACGTGCAAAATCCTAATATTTTTGCAAAAGATTCTCGCTTCTTGCCTATTTTTCTGCCATCGTCCGCCGTTAATAACCAACCACCAACAATTTAACTTTCTTTGTAATTTTCCCAAGAAAACAAGTCTTAAATTCGTGGAGAAAATAGGAGATTAGAACCCATCACCATATATCCCCTTCTCGATAGGCTAGGGTTGGAGATGCACAACGAAATGAAAAAAGGAGAAGGGAAGAATCTGAGCTTACCTTAAATTCGTGGAGAAAACAGGAGATTAGAACCCATCGCGATCTGGTGCTAGGAAGGCATGGAGATAGACATGAACAGAGTGTTGTTCTTGGGCGGGTTTTGGACTTTAGAAAGCTTTAGAGGAGGAGGGAATGTTTGGAGGGAATGAACTTTCACGGGATCATTTGGAGGGAATGAAATTTTTACTTTTATTAATTTTTTTTGCTGACCCATTTTAGTGCATAATGTGAAATTTTTTTAAAAGGTTTTTACCAACAGTTTTTTATCATAAATAAAAATAATTAATTTAAATAAAAATTAATACTTAAAATAAGAAACTTAAATTTTAAAATTTATTTTAAAATTATTGTAAATAATACATACAAGAGGATAAAAATTATTTATATAGATTTTACCCACAACATAATTGTGGGTAAAGGTAATAGTTTTATATAAGAAAATTAACTAATTTAAGAAGAATTAGGATTTTAGAATTATCTTATAAATTATTAATTAAATTATTATTTTTAAATAATTTTTATATGTATTAGTGACAAAAAAAAATTGTAGGTATTGACCATTTATATTTATGTTATTTTAATTTGTCTGTAGGTATAGATAGTCTATGCCTATGATATTGTCATTGTCACTAAAAGTAACCGTGGGTTTATGAAAAATTAGAGGAGGGAATACTGGAAAAAAAGTTGGGGTTAGAAATTTGGGAGGGAAAGGTGAAAAAATAGAGGAAAGAATACTGGAAATAGTAAAATTTAATGAAAAGAATAAAAATTATAAGAAGTATAATTTATTTTTAGGGAAAATTATAATTTATTTTATTTAAAAATAAAAATTTAATGAAAGGTAATTAAATAAATAATTAAAAAATATTTTATCTATTAGTTCTTTGAATATAAAGATATTACGAAAGAAAATTAGTGAAAAATTAGTTTGATTCTAATTTTTTTATTAATTTAAGATATTTGATTAAATTTGATTAACGATGGATTAAGTTTATACATGATTCCTCTCTCTGAATTAAAATTTAAGTATGTATGATTGTTGATTTCTTTTAGTTTGGATTCTTGGATGAACAACCATGCACATAGGCCTCTTGTGTTTTAAGATATTTCTCCTTTATTCCAAAAAAAAATTTAATAAGATATGTATATACTCTTAAAAGAGAGAGTTAAAATATGTTTTTCGCAATAGGAAAGGGAAGGGAAAGGAACTTGCAATGGGAAAAAGACGACGTGGGAGTGAAATGGCAAGGGATACTGTCAACAATTCTTAGGGTTCAAAGTTAAGCTAATTAACTTAGCGGGAAATATGTTTTTGGCTGAAACTTTTGGCGTTTACGAGCCAAATTTTTGTTAGGATGATTTTACCCACACTTTGTAAAAGTTATTATTTTAGATAAAAAATCAATAAATAAAATCAAAAACTTCAATTTTAAAATTACTTAAAATCAAATTATAAATTAAATTTTTATTTTTAAATAGATTTATATGTATTAGTGACAAAAGAAAATCTATAGGTATTGACCATTTATACTTATAATATTTTAATTTGTCTGTAGGTATAGATAGTCTATACCTATGATATTAACTGCTGTCACTAAAAATGACTGTAGGTATATGGCATTTTTCTTGTAGTGTTTAAAGTTCAAATATTTTAATAAAATACTCTATTTTCATTCTTTATAATATTACAATAAAATAAGATCTTCATATTGTTATACAAAATAGAACAAGATCATGTTCCAAACATTTATAAGATATAATCAATTTTTAACATTAATAAAATAAATTCAATAACCTTTCAAATTCAAAGAAGTTGTGGGTATTCTAACCCGTGAAAAATTGTGTATTCAAATTATTAGACTTCATTTTGATTAAAAAAATTGTAAGTGTTCAGAAGTCTTCACTGAAAGTGGGTAGTGGTGCTTATGTGTGTGTGAAGCTACGGCAGAAGGTTAAGTGTGCAAGTGTACATAAGTGTTCATATCACACAAAGAAGGGGAAGAGCAATCGAGCTTGGAAGGATAACTCACCAGGGCTGGACTTGAGACAGGAGCTGAGATGAAGTTGGTGGGAGATTTTTACAAAAACTGCCACTAAATATACATATATGTATGTATACACTACAGAAGAGAGCTAGATCTCTCACCTAGATTTCACGCTCGCCATTGCATCCCAAAGGTATGGAAGATGCATCAAAGTGGCGGTTCACACAAAACCGCCATTGTGTGTTTACTTAGTGGCGGTTTTGAAAACCACCACTAAATAACAGTTTTTTTGTAGTGCCAGGATATTTGAGCACATCTAAGCACGTGAGTTGGAGATGTTACTGAATTTGAGACCAAGGAATCATGATGAGGAATAAATGGGTCGAAAATTCATGAAGTGTGAGAAAGACTATCTCACGTTGATGCCTTGTCTATGACATCCCTTTCTCTCTTTCTCTCTCTCTCTCTAACCCAACACAATTGTTACTCTCTCCAGCATTCTCACACTCACGATGAAAATGTAAGGATTATGGTTAAAAATGAAATTATTGGAAGGATTAAGGTCAAGAGGTGGGTGTGGGAGAAAATATTGGAGGGGAATTGAAATGGAGAAGAGGAGTGAAACTAAAATACGAAACAGATATTTGAATGGCATGTTTTGCGGAAGAAATTCTCTTATTTTTGCTTTTTTTAAAATAAGGCATTTAGCGTCGGTTTTAACTGACGCTATAGAAACCGACGCTATATGCTACATCTAACGTCGGTTTTAACCGACGTTATAGAAACCGACGCTAAATACAAAATCTAACGTCGGTTTTAACCGACGCTATAGAAACCGACGCTAAATTCAGAATCTAACGTCGGTTGTAACTGACGCTATAGAAACCGACGCTAGTTGCGGCATCTAACGTCGGTTTTTGAAACTGACGTTAAAAAACCGACGCTATATTCCCTTTTTTTTGTAGTGTGTTAACTCATAAGAATGTATAGAACAAAGAGAGTGTGTATATTTAGCCTTCAAATTTTATCTTTCCTGTCATTAAGTCTCAAAATTTTTCATTGTCAAATCTTAAACTTTTCATACTTTGGTAAGTAAAATGATTAAATTGAGACAAACTCTGTATAACCTTAAAAAAATAAGTTGGCACACTTGATCATTAGGCTATATTGGAATAATTGTAATCTTTTAAGGACCAAAATATTAATTTACTCCCAAAAAAAAAGGAAAAAAGGAAGAGAGTAAGAATCTTGTTTCAAATTTCAATTACCTAGCTGGTTTATGAATCATTTTGACTCATTTTCACGGTTTTCCATTTGGAGGTGAAGATCCAAAACCAGGCTATTGCCAATACTTGATTTATTGGTCTTCGTTGAGCTTGAATCTTTTGATGAACTTCCCACAGAGGGTTTAGGATAGCCAAGAGATATATTCTAGGTTTTCTTATCAGAACTCATTTGAAAATTTTAATAGCGCTAACGAAGACCAAGAATTATATTATTTTAATAGTATTATTTTATAGCGCTATCTTGATGACGTTATTTTTAATGCACTATTTTGATAAAATTATTTTAGTCATTTTAATTTTTCATGTTTAATTAGTTTTTTTGAATATTAAATTATGGAATTATTGTGAAATGACTGGACTGGGTATTTTGTTGCGATGTTGAGTATTTTCTGCATATTGTTGAAAATAGGAGAAGAGAAAGATTAAATGAAATTAATAAACTTATTGGAGAATAATTATATTTGGGTCAAATGGTATTGGACAATTGGGTATGTGTACCCATGAGTCAACCCATGATCCACCTCCCTTAAAACCCATCACCTTTTCTCTCATTCTTCACATTTGGCCATTTGGAGAAAGAAGAGAAAAGTGGGTTTTCTCTCAAACTTCTCCAACCTTTCTTCCATTTCTTCCAATGGATTCTTGGTTTCGGGTTGTTTTTCGGTTCCTTGGGAGTTTCTAAAGCTAGAGATAAGCTTTAATCTCCATCATCTTCTACATTTTTGAGGTTTGGTCATGCCCTAGG
Source organism: Biancaea sappan (assembly GCA_037074585.1). Classification (NCBI taxonomy): domain Eukaryota; kingdom Viridiplantae; phylum Streptophyta; class Magnoliopsida; order Fabales; family Fabaceae; genus Biancaea; species Biancaea sappan. Next base: position 3,588,723 of record CM073496.1, on the reverse strand, counting down.
AGAATTTGAGGTTTTTGGATTTTTGTGTTAAAGCTTTGCTTCTTTGGCTCCTTTCTTTTGGTTTCTTGCTGGAAATGATTTAAGGCAATTCATGGAGGAGAAACATGGTTGGTTTCATGGATTAAAATCAAGAATGTGCTCTTGAGGAATTTTTGAGAAATTTAGTGAAAATCAATGAAACCAAACTTTCTTGAGTTTTAATTGCCCTAAATTGCCTCGTGAAACTTATTTTAACATCAAGAACCTAAGAAGGAAGAAAAAGAATGCAAAGGGTGGATTTTTTGTGATTCTTGGGAACAAAACCGTAAAGAAGAACAAGCCCATAAATTGGTGACCAGTGCCCAGGTCTGGGTGAGGAATTTGGAACTGGCGCCAAGTGGACAGAGGCATTGCATATTGAGGGTGCCCAGGAGCCCTGGAGACAGTGACGAACTGCGTTTTTTTTAGGGAAAATGGTGGGGATTTGATGCTATTTATTGGGTTTGCTTTTAGGTGCTTTTGGGGAAACTCTCGGCTTTGCTTCAAAATCAATTGCACCAGTAAATCTTTATTGACATCGAGGTGAGTGGATGGCTTTGCAAATAGAATTTTATTAGTTCAAGCATATTATAAATCTCACTCACACCAAAATTGGTATTGAGTTCACTTAAATTTCCTAGTTAGTGGTTTCAACTAGATTATGGAATTTTCTTGTGAATTAGGGATTGTTTATGGAATTTCTTGTGAATTTTGGGAAAGTTTATTGTGGGATGAATTTATTGTGAAATTGGGGCAGATGTTGTGGTTTGGGGTAATGTTAGTAATATTTTACATACTATAGTTGGTATATTGAATTCCTTAGTTAGTGATATTAACTAAATCATGGAATTTATTGTGTAATTTGAGAATATAAAATTTCTTGTAAAATATGAGAAATGTATTGTGGAATGTATGTGGAATGATTAATTGATTGTTGTGTGTGTTTTATTGTGAATGGATATTTGGTTTAAAGGTGAACTACATGAAGGGAAACGGTGATGCGTGGGAAAGTAGACCCACGGGGAATGGAAACCGAATAGTATGCCCAGGACGACCAAATCATTATGGACGAACCTTGGTAAGGCTAAGTCTAAGAGAATGTGCACCCTTAGCATCTTTTTATTGAGCTTTGACTCAATGGGCTAAATCATTAGAACGTAGCCTCATGGGAGGTTGCACATCTCTACTGCACATTACACATGTTGTGTTTATTTTATTGTGCATGTACATGCCTGGTAGATTTTTCTGACTATGTTAGTGATTATGGTATATGTGGTTATAATTATATTATTTGTTATGAAACTATTTATTAACTGAGTTTGATAAGCTCACACTCTATATGGCTATCTTTTTCAAATATAGTAGCTAAAGAGGTAGGGAAACTGCTGGAGGATTAACGGATTTTGGAGATATACTCTATTTTGATTGGAAAGTCCTTGGGACCAATTTTTTAAGGTTTAAGAAAATGCTTTGTAGACTAATAGGTCACCTAGGTTCTATGGTGTTGTAATTTATTAATTGATTCCCGTTGTTGTGGGAATTAGGAAAACACCTGTGTATGTAAATATGACCCCCAATGGGCATTTATGTAATTTACTTAAATTGTATAGGTATGAATATTAAGACTGTTCAATAAATTTACGAGGTACCATGGAGGTATACCTTGGTGTTTATGAATAACCACATACCCAACTATTGGAGCGTGACAAACAACCTTACTTTAACTACTATATTACTTGATATGACTACCACACTTGCTAGCATTAGGCTCTTTTAATTTATTTATGGACTTATTATATCTATCCATTTTGAGCTAGTCTATGTGAGTGTGATCGAGTTTGCAACTTATAACGCTACTGAACTCATCATTTGTTGTCATCAAAATTCTTTTGAACATGTAATGAGTGGTTAAAGATGAAGGCTTGTTATCGGAGTTGAAAAGAAAAAAGAATTTTAATTTTAATTTCCTTTACCTTTATTTCAATTTTTTTTGTTTAATTTCATCTCAATTCAATATATGTTTCACTTTGATCTTCTAATAATATTTTTAATTCCTTGTTTTATTAAAGTTAATTTTACTTTAATTCTTTAATTTTATCTTAAGTTTCGCTTTAGTTTTTTTAATTGTATTTTGTTCCTACCAACATGTCGTTGGTCCAATTGATATTGGAGGTGGATCCTTTAAGCAAGGTCTCAGGTTTGAGCCTTGTGTATGCAAAACAACGTGATTGGGAGAGACAACCTATTCACCAGCCAATACTTCGACAGAGATTAGTCACTGACAAAGTTAGCTAACGCTCAGGGTCAAAGACCAAAAATTGTATTTTGTTCCTGTTTGGTTCCTAAGTTTACAAAAGATACTTAAATATTTGCTTCTCTTTCAACACTACCAAGATATATTGCTAAAAAGTTTTATATCTACAAACATTAAATAGAGAATTCAAATATATTCCAAGTCTTTTTCTCCTCTAAATGTATAACAATCAAAACTTTCATGGTGGAGTGTAATTTCACAAATTAAGGGGGAAACTGAAAAAGTTAGACAAAATGCTTTGAGATTACTTGACAACATTAAAAAATTTTGAGAAAATGTAGATCCATCCACCAGAAAACTCAAAATCCATATTCAAAAACAATTTCAAAAGAGGAAAGATTAAAAAACTTACAAATAAAGAGTTGAAATTCCACTGAAAGGCTTAAAACTATCCTCTAGTGATTTTTACGACTTATTTCAAGCAAAAAAAAAAAATGAATAGAAATGCTACTAAATTACATTCTATGGCAATGTGGCAACAGACCTAAGCAAATGATGATGAGCAAAAATAAAAAAGAATGGTTGAGGACGGTACTTAAATGAAGTTTTGTAAAGGATTAGCATAGGAGCTATATTCAAATTTTAATTTAGGGAGGACAACAATTACTTTACATAAATAATAATAATAATAAATAGTGAGAAAACATTTAGCTACGGAAAGTGTCCCTCACTATTCCCTTCAAATCCTTGGCTCTTCAACTCCCATGTCTTTTTCCTGTTATCTTGCGAAATAGTGAGGAAATACTCAGTTAGGGAAAGTGAATTCATCACTATTTCCTCCCAAATCTCTGGCTCTTCAACTCTCATGTCTTTCTCATGTTATCCTATTAAATTTAGTGAGGGATTCTGTTTCCAACGGTACTCCCTCGTTGTTTATCAAATAGCGAGGGATGTGGCCCCTAAGCTAAATTACTTATTATTTCACAATTTTCTTATAGTGGCCTGGCCTAGACATAGTCTCGAATGTTGGAAATATATTTTGTATTTTTTTTTTGGCTATTGTTGGTTAATTTGATTGGTTCTACAAGTTTAAAAATGTTGATGTGATCTATTTTGGTGAAATAGCAAGTGAATCATTGTAAATTCGAAGTGGACGAATCACAAGAGCCCAAGCCAAAAGGATTAGTGAAGCTTTGAATGAACTCACCCAAAACATCCTAGCTAAGCATATGAATCAAGAATCTGGGCCAAGGACTAGTTTGGAGGTGGGTGTTTGAACATTATCCAAAATGAAGATGGAGTTATTGAGAGCTTTTTGGGCCATAATACTGTTAAATTACTGTTAACCCCAGTGCATGTGAATCTCATCTTTATGACAAAAAACAAATTAAAATAAATCCTTGGATTACAATTGGCAAATTATTTTACAAATTTGGAGAAGTCCAAGGCAAAGAGCTAAAGTTAAAGAAATTATATATTCTAGTGCCTTAGGACTTAGAAAGTTATGTAAAAGTATTTGAATGGTAAGAAAAATGTGTTTGAACTCTTAAAAATGTTTTTGAACTTTTAAAGATGTTGGAAAAGGTTGTAAAAATGTTGGAATAACTCAACTTGTGGCCACAGAGTTTCAACGCTTTAAATACATTATTTTTCACCTTCAGTAGGCTATTAGTCGACCGTTTGCTTGCAAACAATCGACTGTTTGCTCTCAAGTTGAAAATCCTAAGACATCCAGTAGGCTACCAGTAGCAGTCGACTGGGTACTCTCTTTCTTAAAATTATTTTTCATTCCAATAGCCTATCAGTCAACTGCTAGAGTCTGTAACTTTTTTTAAAGAAATAATAGAGAGTTACCAATTGACCACTAGGTAGCTACCAATCGATCGATACCTGATTAAAAGGTGCCAGTCGACTGTTGTTGACCTACCAATTGACTGCCAGTACAATGACATCAGCTATAACAACTATTTTTTTATGAAATATGCAATCATTTGCCAACAGATCTTTTACACCTTCGGTTATATATATGAGCTACAGTAGGCATCAAATTATTAAGAAAACATTCTATTTGCTGTTGATACTCTAAAAATCCTTTTCTGGCCAATAATTTACTGATTTGAGAGCTTTCACTTGTATATTCACTCTATCCAAGTGAGTTGACCAAGCCATACTTCATCTTATATGATTAGTTTGCTCAAGGATCGGTATTCCTTGAGTGAGTGTTTGGATTAAAATCTTTGTAAAGGGGGAGAGACAACATTGAGAAGAAAAAGTTCTCTATTTTAGTGGCTTACAAGTACACAAATTGATAAACTTTAGAATTATAGTCAAATACTCAAAAAATTGTGTTGAGGACTGGATGTAGACTTAGTTATAAGCTGAACCAGCATAAATATTGGTGTTTGATTTTCTAACTCTTACTCTTTGCTTATTTGATTCTTATTTAGTTCCTTGCATTTATACCTTGTTCATCTTTGCTTGTGCTCTGTTTTTTTTTTTTCCTTTTTCTAGGAGTCAAACTTTCTATATAACGAATTCTCTTCTATTGAGGAAGGCAACTTAATTTTTAGTAGTTTTTAATGGAATTAAATGACTTTCTTGTGCTTTTATTTTGGCTTTTTTATGTGCCAGTCACAACTAGGGATTTTAGACCGTGACTTTCTTTTTTTTGGCCTTCTAATCCCATGATTCTTACAATGTTAAACATTTATATGAGGTATAATACAATTTAATCTTACACGATTATTGGTGCGTATGATATGGAAAGTTATATAAACTCATATAGTTAAATATTTTTAATCCACTATATATTAGCATATGACATTATAAATCAAAATACGTGACAAGCTAAAAAGATACATATTCATTCATATAATTATGTGAACACATGTCCACTACTATATTAATAAACAGGCCATATACATTTGGCAAACATTCTCAAACACATAAATTCAAATAAACATGCTGAGGTTACTATGTACAAGCTTTCTATATAAGCTGTAATCTCTTTTATTTACTGGAAGTAAACATATAATAGTAACCAAAACATGAATACAAATAAATGAATAAAAAACTTCATGGAATATGTCAACACAACACTGAGTTTCCATCCAGCATTATCATGACTTGCGTGAAAATCAAAACAATGAATTCATAGAGAGATTGATATTAACTAATTAGAATGTATAGAAAAAAAGGGTGTTTTTAGCCTTCAAATTTTTTTTTTAAGTCTAAAAATTTTTTCTTGTCAAATCTTAAATTTTTCACTCGAAAAGTCGCTTTGATAAATAAAAAAAATTAAATTAATAATAAAACTATTCTTCAAAAAATAAATTGAGACACTTGATCATTTGGACACTATATTGAAAAAATTGTAATATTTTAGGGGCAAAAATAGTAATTTACTCCAAAAAAATAAAAAAAGAAAAAAGAAAAAAGAAAAAAGGAAGAGAGACATGGTCTGTTTGATTTGTAACAATATTTTCTATTTTTATTTTTAGTTTTCATTTTTTGAAATTATAAAAATATTTTTTTAGTATTTTTAGATTTGAGTTTATTTTAAGAATATTTTAAAAAAATATTTTCATTAAACTCAATTGAATACATTTTCAATACCATTATCTATTTTCAGTGAAAATAAAAATAAAAAATGTACAAACAGAGTCTAGGAATCTTGGTTCAAATTTCAATTGCCTAGCCGGTGCATGAATCATTTTGACTCATTTTCACTTTTTCCTTTTTGGAGGTGGAGAAGCATAACTAAGGCTATAGCCAATACTTTATTTATCAGTCTTCTTTAATCTTGAATCTTTTGAAGAACTTCCCGCAGAGAGATTAGAGTAGCCAAGAGATATATTCCTGGTTTTCTTATCAGAACTCATCTTGCAAGAACTATGTATATCAACACTAACATATCGGGATTTACGTTTTGCTTCACAATCTTCTTTTGTTTTGCCTTCCTTTTATAGGGTACTTAGAAGACATGAATGGAAGAGCAAATGAAGATTTTCTGAAAATTCCTTCAAATTTCTTCAAAACTTTCCTGAATTTTTAATAGGATATTTATGTATTTGTGTTGTTTGATGAAATGAGTTGCATATTCCTCTAACTTATCCTAACAATTTACATAAAATTATTGTTAAGAGATTGTTTGATTGACTCTTGTGTGTATGTAATATGAAATAGCTGTAGTATAATCACTGCACGAATTTTCTCCAAGACTTAACTGGTAGGAAAAAGAAAGAATTTTTTAAGATTGTATTGACAAGTTAGTCTCTTGAAGATAAATAAATTGATTATGTAATTTTTTAAGTTCAACTCTACACAATTTAATATTTGAATGTTATTAAGTCATCATATATGATCACTTAGTCCCTAAAAATAAATAAATTTAAAATTTAGTTCTGTTAAAATATTAATTAGTATTAAATTTGTAATTTATCAGAATTTACTTGTTTGATTCTCATATTTAAAGACTAAATAATAAAAAAATTACGTTTTACAGACTACTTTGTATGATAACCCATTTTTTAAAATTATATTTTATTAGATTATAAAATATTGGGTTTGACCAAAATAGAGGCCAGAGGGTTATAATTACGAACATCTACCATACAAACTTTCACTTGAATTAAGAATTGAGAAGGCTTTTCCGATATGCCATGCCTTTGGTATAATCTCTATTTACGCAGCAAATGAAATATTCTCCCTTTTTCCCTCTCTCTCTCTCTCTCTCTCTCTCTCTCTCTCTCTCTCTAACAATGCGCAGCACGTGGATATTTTGCTAAGAAATATTGTAGAAAATATATATACTTAGCATTCCTTTTTTAATTAAACCAAAGATTAAATTATTTCTTTAGCACAATTCTTTCATAAATTTGCTTGTAAACTATTGAAAAAAAGCACATAATAACTACTAAAATTATACTATAATTAAAATTGACAAAAAAAAACTTGAAATAAAAAGTATATAGTTAATGCTGTTCCTGGATCTTGGTGATCAAACAATTTCCAATCTATCTCGCTTAGAAAAAATTTCGTCTAGAAATGGCAACAGAGTAGTGGGTTCGGAGATTATCGTGAGCAAGAAATTTTTTCCAACAAAGATGAAGACAGGGGAAAAATCCTTTCGTCATGATTTCAAAAACGGGGATAAGGTTCACATTCTCCACCTTGCAGGATCTCCGTCCCTAAAAGACATTTTAATAATTTCACTTAAATTACTAAAATACACTTAATATATATATATATATATATATATATATATATATATATATATATATAGTTTAATTATTTCACAATTAAAAATAATTTAAACTAATTTTATCAAAAAAAACTAAAAACCCTAGCCCCTAATCCCATCCCATTCGGCCATTCCAACTCTCCCGTCTCAGTTCTCTATTTGATACTCTTGTTGTTATGCTTTTGCTCTGATTCAATGATTCTTCATTCTCTGTCTACCATCTATTATCGTGGTTGTGGTCCCTGTTGTCGTTCTCTTGCTCATGCTTCCTCCTCCTGTCGCTGTCTTTACTCAAGCTTGCCTTCATTTACTTTCAATCTCTCTCCTTTCTCGCTGTCGTCTCCTCTTTTACGTCGTTGTTCAGTTTCAAGTACGAAAGTCTCTCTTATTGTCTTTGATTGAGTTTCGATTTCCCTTCTTCTCCCTTGGAAATCACTTAAACTCTACTCATCAAATTGTTTGGTGTTCTCTGTTTTAGCTTGATGTGTTTCCCCCACTCGCTCTGTTTGTTATCTGAAATCTGACTATAACATCGTGCAACATAGTCATGGTATGGGATCTTCTTCGAGTGTGCTTGAGGTTGTCAATTCATTCAATGATAATATTTCATGTTGCTGTATTTAGAAATTCCTAAGTGAATATAAGAATAAAATTATCATTAGCAAAAAATAGTGGTCAAGTAACACGAGTGACTTGAAGTGATGGGTCATAGGTCCAGAGTCACGAGTTCTTGACTTGAAGATTTGTGCATTGTGATAATAACAGCTGGTTTAGTTCTAGTAGTTCTTGGGACCCTATGCTCTGTGCTTATTCTGAGTTAGGTTGAGTTAGTTAGGGGAAGTACGCTTCATCTACTAATCATTCTTTTCATTTCATCTTTTAGATTGTTTGTTGAAACATATATAATTCTTTAGCTACAGCAGAATAAGAATGTTAGGGTTGTTCTGATATGAAATTTATTGATTTATTTATTTGTTATGACATGAATAAGGTGGTTTGGATATGTTCAAAGAAGACCATCAAAAGCGCCAGTAAGGAGAATTGAGCAGATGGTTTGGAGCCATGTGAAAAAAGGTCGATAAAAACTAAGAAGGACACTTAAAGAGGTTATTGAGAGAGATCTTCTGGTAAATGAGATCCCTAAAAGGTTAGTCATTGATAGAGCTCAATGGCGTCGGACGATCCATGTAGCCGACCCCATCTAGTGGGATAAGGATGTTGTTGTTGTTGTTGTTGTATGACATGAATAAAGTTTCTTTTATTGACCTCAGAACATATATGTTATTAGTTGTTTGATGATCATCGTAATACTTTGTTTCTGTTAAATAAGGATGTGGGGTTGCTCTACCTCACATTATTTTACTCCTCCATACGAGTCTAGGACAAAAAGCTTCTAGGCTCATCTGAAATATATATTATTTTTTTACTAAAAATGTAATTATATTGTTATGCTCATGTATCATATATATCTATTAAAGATAAATGGTGGCATGAAATGTTATGAGATTGCCATTAGTCTGTATTGGCTGAGTGGTAATTTTACTCCTTAATCAATTGTCTAGATTATTTCAGATGGTCCCCTATGTTTTACTTTGTATCATAAGTCTTAAATTATCAAGTCTAAGTGTCTAACAAGCTAATAGTTGTTGAAGTAACTCTATGTTAAGAAAGCATTCCAAGTGATTGTTGTCCTAAAACTTCTCTATATCCCCCATAGGCTAAAATATAAGTGAGAACTAGACAAACTTGTTCTTTTTTTTTTTTTACTTAGGGACAAGTAATTGGTGCCAATTTTAACTTGAGTACTATCTTTTGCTGTCAATTTTAGTAGTCATTTTCTTTTAGGACCAGTAAAGAGGGTTGAGCATATGGAATTGAGTCATGTGAAAAAAAACTGAGTAAGACCATTAAGGACACTTAGAGAATTCATTGAACGAGATCTTTTGATAAAAATGATACCTAAAGAGATGGTTATTGATAAGGGTAATTGTTGTTATTGGTGGTGGTTATTTTAAATATGACTGAAGATCAGTCATCTAAGTTGATGATGTTTTGGTCCTGTTAGAGAAGTTGAATAGGCATTTAATCTTTAAATTTAGTCTCTTATGTATAATTATATATATATATATAAATTTTTTTATGTATTATTATTTTTTTTCCTTTTTTATATTTTTAATCTTTTCAATAATCTCATGGGGAACGAGGATAGGGGATAATTCTTCTCCTGCCCGTTGCCATTCCTACTTTCATCAATTGATATTATATGAAATTTTGCTAACTTTATCAAGTATATGTGTGTTTATAATAATCTCATGGAAACGAGGACAAGGGATAATTCTTCTCCTGTCCCATTGCCATTCCTACTTTCATCAATTGATATTATATTAAATTTTGCTAACTTCATCAAGTATACGTGTGTTTAGTTTTGCATTGGATTTCTACAAGTCAAGATTTAATCTTGAAATTTAATCCCTTATTTATAATTTTATATATTTTTTTATGTATTGTTGATTTTTTTTTATATTTTCAATTTTGTTACTAACCCCGCGAGGAGGCTGGGAACGGGGATAGGGAGTAATTCTTCGCACTGCCTAGTCCCCATTCCTACTTTCGTCAATTAATATTCTATTAAATTTTGCTACCTTCATCAAGTAGATGTGTGTTTGGCTTTGCATTGGGTAATTATGATTTCAACTATATTAATGTAGTTTTTGTACATAATAACATATTTAGAAATCTTTGCATTAAGTGGTTTTGTTCTCAAATTATGTTTTCGGTAAAATTTATAGGTTGTTACTTTTGCAAATATGATTTATCTAAACATAAGTTTTTTTGAAATCAATTCTGCAAATCATGATTTGCAAATACTATTTCTCCAACTAGTTTGCATATCCTAAACCATGATTTACTCAAACTTAAGTTTGTTTAACTGATTTCCAAATGCACACTATATACCATTTTGACACTCAATATAATATAGAGACTGATATTAACTAATAAGAATGTATAGCACAAAGAAAGTGTGTATATTTAGCCTTCAAATTTTGTCTTTTTTGTTATTAAGTCTCAAATTTTTCATTGTCAAATCTTAAACTTTTCATATTTTGGTAAGTAAAATGATTAAATTGAGACAAACACTATATATCCTTCAAAAAATAAGTTGACACATTTGATCATTAGACTATATTGGAATAATTGTAATCTTTTAAGGACCAAAATAGTAATTTACTCCAAAAAATAAAAAAAGAAAAAAGGAAGAGAGCAAGAATCTTGTTTCAAATTTCAATTACCTCGCTTGTTTATGAATCATTTTGACTCATTTTCACTGTTGTCCATTTGGAGGTGAAGATCCATAACCTGGCTATTGCCAATACTTGATTTATCGGTCTTCGTTGAGCTTGAATCTTTTGAAGAACTTCCCACAGAGGGTTTAGGATAGCCAAGAGATATATTCTTGGTTTTCCTATTAGAACTCATCTTGCAAGACTATATGAACACTGATATATTGGGATTTACAATTTTGCTTTACAGTCTTCTTTTGTTTTGCCTTCTTTTTATAGGGAACTTAGAAAACATGAATGGAAGAGCAAATGAAAATTTTCTGAAAATTCCTTCAAATTTCTTCTAAACTTTCCTGAATTTTTAATATGATATTTCCATATTTGTGTTGTTGGATAAAATGAGTTGCATATTCCTGTAACTTATCCTAACAATTTACCTGTATGTTATAGGAAAATTATTATTAAGAGATTGTTTAATTTGGTCGTGACTGACTCTAGAGTGTGTTTGTAATATATATGTAATGGTAAAAGCACTTCATGAATTTTCTCCTAGACAAAGAGAGAAAGTAAGTTGACTTTGTAACATTTAAAAGTTGAATTCTGTACAATTTAATATTTGAATATTATGAACTCGTTATATACTTTGATTTATAATCCTTAATAACTAAATAAATATATAATTTAATTCTTTAAAAATTAATTTGTAATTTATAAGAATTGATTATATTCAAATTTTAAAAAATAAATAAAATATATATCTTTTAAAAATTTATATTGAGTTTATAAGATAGATTATTTTGGATACTGAAATTTCAGAAATTCAATAATAAGGAATATATCTTTAAAGTGTATTTTATTAGATTATATAGCATTGGGTTTGACTAAAAATAGAGGGTTATAATTCTGAACATTTACCAAAGAATTTTCACTTGAAATGAGGAGGCTTTTCCAACAAGTCATGCAACTTGGATTAGCGGTCAAATGCAAACGAAGTCTCTCTCTTTCTTAACATTTTCTGTTTAACATAAAAGAATGAACAATTAATGCGCAGCACGTAGAAAATTTGCTACGAAATTTTGTTCAAAATATATATACTTAGTTTTCTGTTTTTAATTAAAACAGTTATTAAGTTGTTTTTTAGCACAATTCTTTCATAAATTGGCTTGTAATAAATTGAAAAAGAAACACATAATGAATACTACAGTTTATTTTTTGAGACTTTTAGAATTTAATTTTATCGGAAATCTCCTCCTACCCATTTTCATTTATAATTCACTTTCCCTTTCCCCATTTTCCTTTCTTGACGAAATCTCTGTTACTTGGAGAAAAAACCAATGCATCCTTCAACCAATTTCCCTCTCTCTTTCCTCTCCCATTTTCGTTTCCTTTTCACAGGCACAAATCCCCTCCATATTCAACCTGTTTTTGCTTTCCAAGGGACACAAAGAGAAGAGACGGTACGAAGGGACAAAATAGAAGGAAAAGAAGAGAATATAGGCTAGGGAGAAGACCCATGTCCCAATGTTTTCAAGTGGTTATCAGTTGAAGCTCTTTGTACTCCAATTAATGCCATTTGGCAGAGTTGATGTTTAACGAATTGTAGAAAATTCATAGTATTGGTTGATAGTGCTTGAGTCGGTTCTCATTGTTATAACACATGATGTTATTTGATATATTAACTATATGTTAATTCTCATTTAGGGGATCACATGACCTAGATATAGCCCAAGGATAAATTGACCAGATAGAGAAAATATTCGAAGTAATGGAATGTACCCCTCAACAAAAAGTAGCCCTAGTGTTATTTAAATTAGAAGGCAAGGCTGAATACTGGTGGCCAGGGGATAAGAGGCTACTGGAGTCCAGAGGAGTAGAAATCACTTAGAAGGTATTTCAAAACACCTTCTTTAATAAATATTTTCTAGATAATGTGAAAAATGAGAAAGAAGCAGTATTTATTTAGATTAAGCAAGGGGATAGGTCTGTAGGACAATATGAAGCAAAATTCGAAGAGTTATCAAAATTCTCCTCTTATTTGAAGAATACTCATGATGAAGCCTAGAAGGCTTTGGCACTTCGAGAGATGGCTGAGGGAGGATATTAGGGATAGAGTGATTACCCATGAGACAAGAGACCTCTCCCAACTTGTGAATAAATGTAGGATAGCCAAAAGAAGTATTCGTGAGGCCAAATTAGAAGAAGAGAGGGAGTTTAATGATAATAGGAAGAGGGAGTCTACCTTGGGGGGATCAAATAACAAGGGGTGGAGGAATGTGGAAGAAAAAGTCAAAAGTCATTCGTGAACAAACTGGCAGCAAACCTTATGAGAACCCAAACCCAGAACAAAAGATTCCATGATCGTGATTTGGAAAGAAACAGGACAATGTTCAATGCTTAGCTAGTCTAAATATATGCTACAAATGCGGGAAACCAAGGCACATAGCTTGTGATTGCCGAACTTTGAAGGAGGTAGACTTCAATCCAACCCACTAACATAAGGGCGAGTGTTTGCTTTGATTAGTCATGAAACTAAGAAAAAACCTAACTTTATTCCTATATGTAATACTCCTGTAAATGCACTTTTTGACTCTAGGGCAACCTATTCCTTCATATCATATTCATATGCCCATGATTTGGGATTAAAAGGGAATACGTTGCCATACGATTTGTTTGCTTTTACACCCACAGGGAACTAAGTTTACACATCTTGAACCTTTTTAAATTGCATAGTCTGACTTAAGAATAGAATGATCACACTAGTTCACGTTACTACGATTGTCAAATCGTCCAGAATTAAGTTTTATGTCAAACTTGCAAAATAGTAATCCTCAGGTTGTTCTCACTCATGGGGCTTCACTTCTAACTACCTAATTGTTGTTCAAACCCTAATTAACACTAATTACAACTTAATTACCATGGGGCCTACATGGTATGCTGGCTCAACCCACATAACCCGCACTATAACTTTTTTTTTAAATATATACATATTAATATTGTTACATAGCACCACATGCAACAAGCTTTAGCTTCCCGTAAATTCTAAAATCCCTAATTGCTAATTCAACCTTTAATCACTCTTGAAAGCCAGCCGTTAGCCTGTCATGCACTTGGAGGTCAAGAGACTTGTAGACTCGAAGGGATTCCATCTCTGGCCAGCATCTTCACTCTCTCCGTCTCTGTCTCTAGCCAGCGTCTTCACTGAGTTCACTCTCTCCGTCGCGTACTCGTATAACTTAAAGGGACTCACAGTCGTAGACTTGAAAGGACTTCAGCAGCTTAAAGGGACTCTGGCAGCTCTCAGACTCGCAGAATGAATATGTTAATGTTTTAATGAATAGATTTTCAAGTTCTTGTAGTTCAATTTGCTTATTGGACTTGGTTATAATGTGCTACTTCTAAGTTTAATTTGCTCTTGGAATGTTTGCTTTTTCCTTTGTTGTCAATTTTGAAGACCCAAAAAAAAATTTTTTTTGTGGGCTGACCCGTTTGGCCTACTAGCCCACATACTTGAGGGATGAGTTTAGTATTTTCTAACCGGCCTACATTTACCAAAAACTTGTGTAGGCTAGCCTGTATGGGTTGGGTTGGTCCATTTTGATAGATCTAGTAGTTAGCCATCAGATCTTGGAATCTATATCTATCATTATCCTACTCTTGAATTATTCTGGTTTGATTTTGGCAAAGAAATGATGGAGAACAGTGGCAAATGGTGGTCTATGGCAATGTGGTAAAGGACAATAAGCAAAAATGGAAGATGAAGGGTCTTTGGTTGTCATATACGACATTTTGCAATGGATTAGTGTCACATCCAAAAAACCCCCTCAAAAAATATAAAAAATATAGTTCGAAAATGAAAGCTAAATTTTGGAGCCACCCAAATTTTATTTTAAGGAAAATATTTGAAAAGATAAGGCACAACTTATGAAAATTGGATGGGTTATTGTAAGTTGAGAAGGTGTTAGACATCCCACCACACTAGTTCCAAGAATGGTTACCCTAGAAAATTACATAAAATCATTAAGATGGTGTTTGGATTCTAAGTATTACCCTTTCTCGTGACGTGCCCATGAAGATGCTAAAAAGAAGGAAAAAGGGGGGAGGGGACATAATATTTACAAAAGGAGACTTGACCTAGGGCCTACATACCTATGAGAATGGGATCAGAATTCACGTAATTGGGGATTTTGAAATGCTACAAAGGGTGAGAGGAAGACTTTTATTATTACTTGTATTATTAAAATTCTTATTTAAATCACCTAAAAGAAAATTCATAGAAATGATACTAAAATTTTGAAGCACAAAGTTCATAATTAAAAAGTGTACAAATAAGGACTAAAAGAATAATGATAATAATAATAATAGAGTAATTTTTTTACATGAATGTTACACTATTATTTTATTATTATACTAATATTAATTAGCCAAACTAAACAGAAAATCAATTCCAAACTCATAACAAACAAATCACGTAACAAAATACAGGGGACTAACATAAAAATTCCAAAATTAAACAGAAACAATACGAGAATGCTATATTGGACTACAATGAAAAAGAAGTCAAATGAGAGTCAAACAGCACTTTTAAATCCGGCTAAATAATCTCAGGATCAAATGAGAAGTGAACTAAGTCGTAGGGACAAAACTGAAAATAAGAAAAGAACTAAATGAATAGAAATCTTCTAACCTAGAGCTAAAATGTAATTTTCGCTACAACAAAGGAAGTCATTTTTAGCTGTTATGAGCACAGTTTGAGCCGCTTCTCTTCCTCCTCCCGCCTCCTATAACCTTCAACACTGTTTTGGTTTGAGGGAAAGCTTAAAAAATTTCCTCCAAAGTTCACTTCCTTGCTCTGTTTTCTGTTCTTCTCACTCCCTCTTCCCGGTCCCTCTATTCTCTATGCGTTCGGATTCTGTTTCTAGAGGATATGAAGGTAGGGTGATGTGCTTTAGTGGAGGAGGAAGGAGAGAGTGTGTCGGATGAGGTGAGGGCCAAGAGAATGGTGAGAGAAGATGCTTACTTTGTTTTCGTTCACCGTCTCTTCTCGGTCTGCTCTCTCTCTCTCTCTCTCTCTCTCTCTCGGTTTTTCTCTACTTTTTCACTTTATCTGAAACTCTCTTCCCTCTATTTCTGTTTCATCTCTTTCTTGATCTCACTCTCTCTCGGCCTCCACTGTCACTGTGTGTGCTGAGGACTCTGTTTCTCCTCGCAAAAACAGGAGCTTGAGGTGTGAGTGTGCGGAACTGTGAAGCATGTTAATAGGAATGGAAGTGTGTGTAGGTGGATTTCACAGTGAAGAGGGACGCCCGAGAGAGAGGCTTGGGTTGTGTATGGTGTATGTGAGGGAGCAGCCAGTGGGCGATGGCATGGCTAAAGGAAGTGGCTGAGGGCATGTATGGTGTATGGGTAGAGAGAAAACCCCTAACTAAACAAATTAGCAAGGAAACTAATCCCATGTATGTCTTTTCATCTCCTGCATGGTTTCTATGTTATTCCACCAACTTAAATGAGAGAGTATGTTACCCTCACTGTTTGCTCACAAATTGGTGAGACATCAACTGGGATTTTTCCCTCACTAAATTTCCCCGTAAAGAGAGAACATTTTTTGAATTATTAATTATTGTAAAAAATAGATATTTCAAAAAAAAATTGAAATTGTAAAAATATTCTTGTATATATACATTGGTGCCTTTTATGTATATATATAAATCATCTTGTATGTGTGATTTGGTGAAGGTAAGATGAAAATAAATATAAGAATTATGAACATTGTGAATAGGAATTTGATAAGAAATATAATCCGCATCTAATTCTCATATTATTTTTTGATTTATTTTTAGTATTATTGGGATGCTTTGATAGGACACCATGTCAGTGTAGAACTATAAAGAAGAACCTTCCATGAATAATTACTTGTTACTAATGAAAAGAATTAGAATGGTGGTTCCTTCTCCTAACATATCCTATCGTTATCCCATAATTAAATTAGTTATGTAACATGCTTGCTAGTATTTAATTATATTTTATTTATTCTTTAAATAGATTTAACAAAGCATTCTTCACACCAATTAATGATTATATCTTTTTTTTTTTAGGCTGAAGTATTTAAAAATATAAAAATGTTGCCCTTCTAATTTTTAAAATGATCCAATTTTGTCCTCCTTTCACATTATTCCTTCAAAATTTAACGCCATACTTAACAATTTGTTCATTTAGATATAATTCCTCGTTGGTTAGCTTAAACAGTCAGTTAGCCCAGTGTATTCCCCCACCTAAACGGTAAGAGACTAATCTGCAAAGGAAGAAAATAACTGAGGCACTGAAAAAAGAGAGATAAAAACCCTGACTTCTCATCTTCGCCTCCAACGCCCACAAGTCCACAACTCTTTACACTCTCATATGGTTAAATGTTATTTAATCGATTATAAGAATATGACATTATAAATTAAATAATTATGTGAACCGATGTCCACTGCCACTAACATGGATGAACAAGCTGCAAGGAGAATGAAGTGCTATTCCCCTTTTTTAGGTTGTCGATATCCAAGAGTGATGGCTCAAAATGCAAGAGGGTCCTATTTTTCTTTTTAGTTTAATTTTTTTTATTTTTTTTTATGATTGGAACCGTCTGAATGAATTAGTACTCTACTATTCTGCAGGAGATTTAAATCTGAACAAGCCTTATATATATATAGATATATGACAAATATTCTCAAACATAAAGAGATTACTATTTAGAAGCTTTTCGTAAGTTGTAATCTCTTTTATTTACCGAAAGTAAACATATAATAGTAAACATGTATACAGACAAATTAATAGACTTAATGGAATCTGCTAACGCAATATTGAGTTTTGTTTCGCCATTTGTCCTACTTCAACATATACCTGCATGATAATTAAAATAAAAAATTTATATAGAGATTGAGAAATTAACTAAATATATATAAGTGAAAAAAGTATTTGTATTTAGCCTTTAAAATTGTTCAATGAAATAATTTAATCTAAAAAATATATCAGAAATGCTTTGATAGTGAAAAAAAAGGAAAGAAGAGTAAATTACTGATTTAATCCCTAAAAAATTACCATGGTCTCATTTTGATGTTATTGCTAAATAGTAAGACCTTTTGTTGACAAATCTCAATTTTTTTGTTGCCAAAAATCAATTTTATAAATGGATGCGGTTGAGGAGACACATACGCCTTTTAACCATGGTTTTAATCGTTGCTGAAAGATTTAGCAACTATAGAACTTATTGTTAAAAGGAATGAACGCACTCCCTTTATTAATAGAGGAAAAAAATTGAGACAAATATAATCTTTTATAAACTCAATTAAGACATCTGATCTATCAAAAATCAAATTGAAACAACTGTAATATTTTGTAAATCAAATAAGTAATTTAAAATGGAAGAAGGAAAGAAAGAAATCTCATTAAAATTACCAGATTTATGAATCATTTTGATTCATTCACTTTTTTTTCGTTTTTTCATTTTTCTTTTGCTGGAGGTAGACGAGCTTGACTAATGTCATCAAAACTTGGTTTATCAGGCTTCTCTGAGCTTGAAGAACTTTTACCAGGCTCCCTTTTTGGAGGTAGACGAGCTTGACTAATGTCATCAAAACTTGGTTTATCAGGCTTCTTTGAGCTTGAAGACCTCATCCTGCAAGGGCTATGTATAGCAACACGAATACTTTAGGATTTACAATTTTGCTTCACAATCTTCTTTTGTTAATTTGCTTTCTTTTTATAGGGAACTTAGAAGACATGAATGGAAGAGCAAATGGAAATTTTCTGAAAATTCCTTCAAATTTCTTCTAAATTTTCCTGAATTCTGTGTTATTTAATCGATGAAATGAGTTGTATATTCCTGTAACTTATCCTAACAATTTACGTATACGTTATAGGAAAATTATTGTTAAGAGAGTGTTTGATTTGCTTGTGACTCTTGTGTGTACATAATATTTGCGTATTTAGCAAAGAAGTTTGACATGAAATGAGTAATTACATAAGAAGGCTATTGAATTCCAAGAAGAGCCATGCATTGGATAAAGTTGTCAAATTCCCACGGACTTGCAGTTATAGGCAGTTACTTTGTTCACGCGGCTTATGAAATTTTGTGTGGAAATGAGAGACTATTTGAAATGAGAAGGCTTGTCTTTTCCAACAAGCCATGCAAACTGAATTACGCTAACATCTTCTCCTTAACGTTGAAATATTAATGACCATAACCTGTATTATTGTAAATGTCAATGTAATTTCCCTCCAAATTTTGTTAAAATTTTAATGTAAGCTTTCATTTTTAGTTTGGTTCCTAAATTTTATTGCATGTAATTTGGCCCTTACACACTGAAATCATTTGTAAAAAGGTCCTTACCATCCTAATTTGTTAATTTCTTGTCAATTATGTGTTTATGTGGTAGAGGCTATCCGCACGCATTGCCCCCACAAGAAATTCTTTCTAATAAGTATATATGGTAATTTTGTTATATTATAAAAATTTAGATGTTTCCCTTACATTAAAACTAAATAACGTTATATTTTATGTATTTTATATTATTTTTATTACTTATGTATATTTATAATAATTTTTTTGTAAAAATATTTGTAGACTATTTCTTGTTCTTACTTACCAAAATTTTTAGATCCACTCCTATCTACACGTGGCATAATATATCACTATATAATAATCCTAGTGGCATTCCAACGTAATTAGCAAGTAAAAGCCACATAGGAGAAAAAATAGCAAATGATCATTGTGCCCCTTCCTATAAATCATGGATGCTAATATGTTATTCTGTGTTATTTATATATTATTTTGTAATTGCTTCTCACATTTTTATTTAATTCATACAAGTGCTACTGTTCACTGTAAAAAGATTATAATATATCTATACTTTTGTAAATTTGTTAAGTCAAAGCATAAAAAAGATTTAATTATTATCTATTAGATTTTTAATGTATAAAATAAAAAATCATTTAATTACTACCCTTTTAACCTTGCTGATTTAATTGCTAATGAATTAACGAACTTTAATCGATTCACAAATCTTATATATATATATATATGTATGTATGTATATCTATGCATGGTTGTATTCATGTATGTAGACCTTTGCAGTTTGACCCATCTTTTAATTTCAAGGTGTTACACATAAAATCTGACGTGTTCAGTGTTTAAAAAGGAAAAAAAAAACCTACTTTAAAAAACGAAAATCAATTTAGTGGAGATCTCGGGGAAATGTTTTATTTTTTAGGCAAAAGTTTGGAAAATTCTTATTAAAAAATGATAAGACAAGAAATGCTCTGGGAACCGGGAGGAGTTCGGGAGTTGGTAGACATAGGGAAAATGTTTGGCATACTATAATGTTTAAATATTGTGCAATTCCTTTATGCCCATCCTATTCACCACTATCAATCACATGTAAAAAGAAATTAAGTATCAAAGGAAAATTAAACAAATGAAAAAGGAAAAAATATGTACAAGTTGGAGATATTTACAAGGGATGAGAAAGAGAATCATCTCACAAGGAATCTTTATGAAAACTCACCTAAAATTTTTTACAAAATTAGCTACCCTATTCAAAACGAGAAGAAGCCCAAAATTTAGATAAAGAGGAAAAATAAAGCCCAAAATTCGAAGCCTAAAGAGAAAAATTAGCCCAATTATCGAGCCAGTGCCTCTGCACCAAGATTCAGCATCCTAGCACTAGAATGAGAATCTAGAACCTTCGAGAAGCACGAATTGGCATTGCAGAGCTGGAATTAGAGCCTTGAAGTTGACAGTGAATTAACCTACTAGGATATGTTTTCGAGTCAAAATCCTAGTGGGACTCTGTCTCTTTGTAATTATAAACCTATAAACGCCTTGTTAGGCCTAAGTTAGATATCTGCTGAGAATTAATCTATTCACTTAGAAATTATTTAGCTCTCAAGAGATCATGGGCTTGTCTGAAAGAGATTATTTTGAGGTTATTTGTCTTATTTTATGATATAAGCACTTACATAAGTGTTTGGGAGAGATTATACAAATAGTTTATGATATGTCAATAAGCTGTTTTAAGCTTATTTTCATAAGCTCTATAGAATAGCTTACAAAAATAAGTTAAAAACAGCTTATGTGAAGTTTGCCTTTATTAATTCTTTAATTATAAAAATAACTTATATATAAGCGCTTATATGATAAGTGTTTATTCTATAAGCAGTTAAATAAGTTGTTTATCCAAACATGACCCATGTTTGTTTTCTTTTATTAGTTAGTAAATTTGGTTAGGGATAGATGGATCTCTTTTATTTTTGGTTTATAACAGAAAGTTTCTTTTCTCTCCAATTTAATTCTTTTAGTTTGTAAGATTGTATATGAATTTAATGCCTTTTACACATTGACCACTTGTGAAATTGAAATTGTGATTTATTTATAGGATTAACTAATTAATAAATAAATAAAAGCATAGTTTATTCAATCACTATAGGTTAAATTATACCTAGACATAAGATAACCGCCATAGGGTCTTTATAAGATGCAAAGCAGTAATATCTTTTCATATGAACATTAATTGTGGCTAAGGCATTAGCTAGTTGCCTCATGTTGATAAGAGGTCTAAATAGTCTAAACATAGGAGTTAAGACAATTAAGGAATCCTAACCAATAAACAAAAGAATTCAAATAGTAGGGGTAATTAACTAAGTTTTATAACCAAAATAAATGTAGTGAAATAGAAACTTAACGCTTTCGAATTATAAGTTTTCATTTTTATTATATCTTTCAATTTATTTTTCTTTTACAAACACTTCGTTTTCAAAAATAATATTTTTACAAAATTTAATTAGTACCCTGTAAGTTCATACTTCATAGCTCTAGTTTAAATTCTAGTCTTTTCGAGATTGACAATGTAATACCTGCCAATTTTAAATCACATGATTGGCTATATTATGGTATTTATGAGTTAATTTTTATTATTCTGATAGCATTATTTTATAGTGATATTTTAGTGGCATTATTTTTAATGCATTATTTTAATAGAATTATTTTAGTTATTTTAATTTTTCATATTTAATTAGTTCTTTTGAATATTAAATTATGGAATTATTTTGAAATGACTGGATTGGATATTTTATTGCGGTGCTGGGTATTTTTTGTATATTGTGGAAAATAAGAGAAAAGAGAGATTAAATTAAATTAATTTAATTGTTGGAGAATAACCGTAATTGGGTCAAATGGGCTTGAGCAATTCAGTATGGGTACCCATGGGGTCAACCCATTACCCACCTCCCTTAAAACCCATCACCTTTTCTGTCATTCGTCACATTTGGCCATTTGGAGCAAAAAGAAAAAAGTGGATTTTCTCTTAAACTTCTCCAATCTTTCTTCTATTTCTTCCAATGGATTCTTGGTTTCGAGTTGTTTTTCGGTTCCTTGGGAGTTTCTAAAGCTAGAGATAAGCTTTAATCTCCTTCATCTTCTCCATTTTTGAGGCTTGGTCATGCCCTAGGAGAATTTGAGGTTTTTGGATTTTTGTGTTCAAGCTTTGCTTCTTTGGCTCCTTTCCTTTGGTTTTTTACTGGAAATGATTTAAGGCAATTCATGGAGGAGAAACATGGTTGGTTTCATGGATTAAAATCAATAATGTGTTCTTGAGGAATTTTTGAGAAATTTGATGAAAATCCATGAAACCAAACTTTCTTGAGTTTTAATTACTCTAAATTGCCTCGTGAAACTTATTTTAACATCAAGAACCTAAGAAGGAAGAAAAAGAATGCAAAGGGTGGATTTTTTGTGGTTTTTGGGTGCAAAACAGTGAAGAACAACAAGCCCATAAATTGGTGCCCGGGCGCCAAGGTCTGGGTGAGGAATTTGAAACTGGCGCCAAGTGGACAAAGGCATTGCCTATTGAGGGTGCCCAGGTGCCTTAGAGACAGTGAGGAATTGTGTTATTTTTTTTTAGGGAAAATGGTGTGGATTTGATGCTATTTACTGGATTTGCTTTTAGGTGCTTTTGGGGAAACTCTTGCTTTGTTTCGAAATCAATTGCATCAGTAAATCTTTATCAGTATCGAGGAGAACAGATGGTTTTGCAAATTGAATTTTATTAATTCAAGAACATTATAAACCTCACTCACACTATATTTGTTATTGAATTAACTAAAATTTCCTAGATAGTGGTTTAATTAGAATATGAAATTTTCTTGTGAATTCGGGATTGTTTATGGAATTTCTAGTGAAATTTGGGAAAGTTTATTGTGGGATGACTTTATTGTGAAATTGGGGGAGATATGTTGTGTTTTGGGGTAATGTTAGTAATATTATACATTACCTAGTTAGTACATTGAATCAGTAAATCTTTATCAGCATCGAGGAGAGCGGATGGTTTTGCAAATTGAATTTTATTAATTCAAGAACATTATAAACCTCACTCACACTATATTTGTCATTGAATTAACTAAAATTTCCTAGTTAGTGATTTAATTAGAATATGAAATTTCTTGTGAATTCGGGATTGTTTATGGAATTTCTAGTGAAATTTGGGAAAGTTTATTGTGGGATGACTTTATTGTGAAATTGGGGGAGATATGTTGTGTTTTGGGGCAATGTTAGTAATATTATACATTACCTAGTTAGTACATTGAATTCCTTAGTTAGTGATGTTAACTAAATCAGGGAATTTATTGTGTAACTTGAGAATATACAATTTCTTGTAAAATATGATAAATCTATTGTGGAATGTACGTGGAATGATTAATTGATTGTTGTGTGTATTTTATTGTAAATGCATATTTGGTTTAAAGGTGAACTATATGTAGGGAAAGGGTGATGTGTGGGAAAGTAGACCCACAGGGAATGGAAACCGAGCAGTATGTCCAGGATGACCAAATCGTTATGGATGAACCTTGGTAAGGCTAAGTCTACAAGAATGTGGACCCTCAACATCTTTTTATTGAGCTTTGAATCAATGGGCTGAATCATTAGAACGTAGACTCATGAGACATGTCTTTACTGCACATTACACGTGGTGTATGTATTTTATTGTGCTTGTACATGCTTAGTAGACTTTTTTAACTGTGGCAATGATTATTGTATATGTGCTTGTAATTATATTATTTGTTGTACAACTATTCATTAACTAAGTTTGATAAACTCACACTATTTGTGGCTATCTTTTTCAGATATTGCAGCTAAGGATGAAGGGAAACTACTGGAGGATTAATGGATTTTGGAGATATACTACATTTTGATTGGAGGGTCATTGGGACCAATTTTGTAAAGTTCAGGAAAATGCTTTGTATACTAATAGGTCACCTAGGTTCTGTGGTGTTTTAATTTATTGATTGATTCCCGTTGTTGTCAGAATTGGGAAAACACTTGTATATGTAAATATGACCCTAATGGTCATTTATGTAATTTACTTAAATTGTATAGTTGTAGATATTAAGATTGTTTAGAAAATTTACGGGTTACCACGGAGGTATACCTTAGTATTTATTTATTGATGTAACCAATTATTGGAGCGTGACAAACAACCTTACTTTAACTACTATATTGCTTGATATGACTAGCACACTTGCTAGCATTAGGCTCTTTTAATTTATTTATGGACTTATTATTGATCTATTTTGAGCTAATCTATGTGAATCTGATCAAGTTTGCAAGTTATAACGCTACTGAACACATCATTTGTTGTCATCAAAATTCTTTTGAACATGTAATGAGTGGTTAAAGATGAAAGCCTATTATAGAGTTGAAAAGAAAAAAAGAATTTTAATATTAATTTTTTTACCTTTATTTCAATTTTATTTGTTTAATTTCATTTCAATTCAATATATGTTTCACTTTGATCTTCTAATAATATTTTTGATTCCTTGTTTTATTAAAGTTAATTTTACTTTAATTCTTTAATTTTATCTTAAGTTTTGCTTCACTTTTTTTAATTGTATTTTGCTCCTACCAACATGTTGTTGGTTAAACTGGTACTAGAGCTGGATCCCTTAAGTGAGGTCTTGAGTTTGAGCCTTGTGTATAGAAAGCAACGTGGTTGGGAGGGAAAACCTATCCAGCAACCAATACTTCAACTTAGATTAGTCACCGGCAAAGTTGGTTGACACTCAGGGTCAATGACAAAAAATTGTATTTTGTTCCTATTTGGTTCCTAAGTTTACAAAAGATACTTAAATATTTGCTTCTCTTTTAACACTACCAAGATATATAACTAAAAAGTTTTATATCTACAAACATTAAATAGAGTATTCAAATATATTTGAAGTCTCTTGCTCCTTTAAATGTATAACAATCAAAACTTTCATGGTGGAGTGTGACTTCACAAATTAAGGGGGAAACTGTAAAAATTAGAGAAAATGCTTTGAGATTACTTGACAACATTAAAAAAAATTGAGAAAATGTGGAGATATCTGCCAGAAAACTCAAAATCCATTATTCAGAAACAATTTCAAAAGAGGAAAGATTAAAAAACTTACAGATGAAGAGTTGAAATTGCATTGAAAGGTTGAAAACTATCCTTTAGTGACTTTTACGGCTTATTTCAAGTAAAAAAAGAAAATGAATAAAAATGCTACTAAATGACATTTTGTGGCAGTGTGGCAACAAACCTAAGCAAATGATGAAGAGCAACAATTAAAAAAAATGGTTATGGACGGTACTTAAATGAAATTTTGTAAAGGATTAGCGTAGGAACTATATTCAAATTTTAATTTAGTGAGGACAACAATTCCATTACATAAAAAATAATAATAATAAATAGTGAGGAAATATTTAGCTAGGGAAATTGTCCCTCACTATTCCGATCCCTTCAAATCCTTGGCTCTTCAACTCTTATGTCTTTCTCCTGTTATCTTGCCAAATAGTGAGGAAATACTTAGCTAGGGAAAGTGAATTCCTCACTATTTCCTCCCAAATCTCTGGCTCTTTAACTCTCATGTCTTTCTCATGTTATCCTGCTAAATTTAGTGAGGGTTTCTATTTTCAATGGTACTCCCTCGTCGTTTATCGAATAGCAAGGGATATAGTCCCTAAGGTAAATAATCTTATTATTTCACAATTTTCTTATAGTGGCCTAGATACAGCCTCAAATGTTGGAAATATTTTATGCATTTTTTTGGTTATTGTTTGTTAATTTGATTGGTTCTACAAGTTTAAAAATGTTGATGTGATCTATTTTGGTGAACCATTGCAAATTCCAAGCAGACCAATCACTAGAGCCCAAGCCAAAAGGATTAGTGAAGCTTTGAATGAACTCACCCAAAATATCCTATCTAAGCATATGAATCAAGAATCTGGACCAAGGACTAGTTGGGGAGGGAGGGGGAAGGTTTTAAACATTATCTAAAATGAAGATGGAGTTATTGAGAGCCTTTTGGGCATGATACTATTAAATGAGTGTTAACTGCATTGCATGTGAAAATCTCATTTTATGACAAAAATAAAATAAAATAAATTCCTTGGATCACAATTGGCAAATTATTTTAGAAATTTGGAGAAGTCAAAGACAAAGAGCTAAAATTAAAAAAATTATATTTTCTAGTTCCTTAGGACTTATAAAATTCTGTAAAAGTATTTGAATAGCAAGAAAAATGTTTTTGAACTCTTAAAAATGTTTTTTGAACTTTTAAAGATGTTGGAAAAGGTTTTTAAACTGTTGGAAGAACTCAACTTGTGGTCTTAGAGTTTTAACACTTTAAAAACATTATATTTTGACCTCAAGTAGACTATCAGTCGATCGCTTCCTTGCAAATGGTCGACCGCTTGCTTTTGAGTTGAAAATCCTAAGACATCCAGTAGGCTACTAGTAGCAGTCGACTGGGTACTCTCTTTCTTAAAATTATTTTTCATTTCTATAGCCTATTAGTCAACCACTAGAGTCTGAAACTTTTTTTAAAGAGGTAATAGAGGGTTAACGGCCGATTGTCAAGTAGCTACAGTCGAATGAAGCCTGATTAAAAGGTACCAGTCAATTATCGCGGACCTACCAGTTGACTACCAGTACAATGACATTAGCTATAACGACTATTTTCTTATGAAATATGCAGTCTTTTTTCAACAGATCTTTTACACCATGAGCTACAGTAGATATCAAATTATTAAGAAAACATTCTATTTGCCGTTGATACTCTAAATTAAAATCCTTTTCCTGCTAATCATTTATTGATTTGAGAGCTTTCGCTTGTATATTCACTCTATCCAAGTGAGTTGACCAAGCCTTACTTCATCTTATATGATTAGTTTGCTCAAGGATTAGGATTCCTTGAGTGAGTGTTTGGATTAAACACTTTGTAAAGGAGGAGAGACAACGTTGAGAAGAAAATGTTCTCTGTTTTAGTCGCTCACAAGTACCCAAATTGACAAACTTGAGAATAACAGTGAAATACTCAAAAAATTGTCTTGAGTACTGGATGTAGGCTTGATTATAACCTGAACCAGCATAAATATTGGTATTTGATTTTCTAACTCTCTTACTCTTTGCTTATTGGATTATTATTTTAATTCCTTGCATTTCTAATTTGCTCATCTTTGCTTGTGCGCTATTTTTTTGATATACATAAGCTTGGCATTTGTTTTGAAATTTTCTTTAACTTCCAAGAAGTGTATACAAATTTTTTAATAACTCAATTCACTCCCTCTTCGGAGTTAGCTATTTCTATCAATGAGGAGTTGGGCCCAAAATGCGTGTTTGAGCTGACTCATTAGGCTTTATTTATGCTGAAATTGGTCAAGATATGCTGATTTAATAATTGGCAACCTAAATCATGTGTTTTAATTGTTGATATAGGCAATTTTCTAAGCTTTTATCATTTGTAATCTTCTGATTTCCTAGGTCTTTAATTCCGGAATTTTTTTTTCCTTTTTGTAAGAGTCAAACATTCTATATAATGAATTCTCTTCTATTGAGGAAGACAACTTAGGGTGTGTTTGGTTTGTTAAAACATTTTCTGTTTTCATTTACAATCTTCATTTTCTGAAATGCATTTCCTGAAACACTAAAAACATCTTTTTAGTGTTTTCAGATTTAGACTTATTTTATGAAATATTTTCAAGAAAACGTTTTCAGTTAACTCAACCAAACGCATTTTCAAGTCCATTTTCTGTTTTCAATGAAAATGAAAACAGGAAATGCCTAAACCAAACAGGCCCTTAACTTTGGATATAAGAATTTTTTTTTTGAATACTACGAACTGGAAGGGTAGCATCTTCCTCAGGTTTTTTTTTTTACAAAAAAAAAACCAATAGACTATCAAAGGCTTGATCAACCTTGTGGTGTCTTTAGACACTATGGGTCCTTGTTCCTTCATGCTCAAGGGTTACTGGTGGATCAATTATACCTAATTGGGCGTTCTTTGAGCAAGAATAACTTGGTTTGGCTATTAGTCCCTAGCATAGATTGTCTTGGGTTTGTTCCACTATGTTTGGATTGTGGGTTTTACGTTCACACCAAATGTGTTCCGCTTCTTAATTTTTAGTAGTTTTTAATGGAATTCAATGAATTACTTGTGCTTTTATTTTGGCTTTTTTATGTGCCAGTCACAACTAGGGATTTTAGATCGTGACTTTTTTTTTTGGGTCTTATAATCCCATGATTCTTACAATGTTATACATTTATATGGTTTAATACAATTTAATCTTACACGATTATTGGTGCGTATGATATGGAAAATTATATAAACTCATAGTTAAATATTTTTAATCCACTATGTATTAGCATTTGACATTATAAATCAAAATACATGACAAGCTCAAAAGATACTTATTCAGTCATATAATTATGTGGACACATGTCCACTAGTATATGGGTAAATAGGCCATCTACATATGGCATACATTCTCAAATACCTAAATTCAAAAAAACATACTGAGATTACTATGTACAAGCTTTCTATATAAGCTGTAACCTTTTTATTTACTGGAAGTAAACATATAATTGTAACCAAAACATGAATACAAATAAATGAATAAAAGACTTCATGGAATAATTGTAATCTTTTAGGGACAAAAACAGTAATTTACTCCCAAAAAAAAAAGAAAAAAAAAAGGAAGAGGGAAATGGTCTGTTTGATTTGTAAAAATATTTTCTATTTTTATTTTTAGTTTTCATTTCTTAAAATTCTGAAAATAACTTTCTAGTGTTTTCAGATTTGGGTGTATTATAAGAAATATTTTTGAAAAAATATTTTCATTAAACTCAATTGAATACATTTTGAAGACCATTGTCTATTTTCAGTGAAAATGAGAATAAAAAATATCCAGACCAAACAGACCCTAAGAATCTTGGTTCAAATTTCAATTATCTAGCCAGTTTATGAATCATTTTGACTCATTTTCACTTTTTCCTTTTTGGAGGTGGAGAAGCATAGCTAAGGCTATTGCCAATACTTGATTTATCAGTCTTCTTTGAGCTTGAATCTTTTGAAGAACTTCCCGCAGAGAGATTAGACTACCCAAGAGATATATTCCTGGTTTTCTTATCATAACTCATCTTGCAAGAGCTATGTATATCAACACTAACATATTGGGATTTACATTTTGCTTCACAATTTTCTTTTGTTTTGCCTTCCCTTTATAGGGAACTTAGAAGACATGAATGGAAGAGCAAATGAAAATTTTCTGAAAATTCCTTCAAATTTCTTCAAAACTTTCCTGAATTTTTAATATGATATTTATGTATTTGTGTTGTTTGATGAAATGAGTTGCATATTCCTCTAACTTATCAACAATTTTGCATAAAATTATTGTTAAGAGATTGTTTGATTTGCTTGTGACTATTGTGTGTACGTAATGTGAAATAGCTGCAATATAATCACTTCATGAATTTCCTCCAAGACTTAACGGGTAGGAAAAAGAAAGAATTTTTTAAGATTGTATTAACAAGTTAGTCTCTTAAAGATAAATAAATTGATTATGTAATTTTTGAAGTTCAACTCTACACAATTTAATATTTGAATATTATTAAGTCATCATATATGATCACTTAGACCCTAATAAATAAATAAATATAAAATTTAGTTCTATTAAAATATTAATTTGTAATTTAAAGAATTTACTTGTTTGATTCTCATATTTAAAGACTAAATAATAAAAAAATAACGTTTTAGAGACTACTTTGTATGATAACCCATTTTTTAAAATTATATTTTTTTGGACTATAAAATATTGGGTTTGACGAAAATAGTGGCCAGAGGGTTATAATTATGAACATCTACCACACAAACTTTCACTTGAATTGAGAATTGAGAAGGCCTCTCCGATATGCCATGCCTTGGGTATAATTTCTATTCACGCGGCTAATGATACAATGTGCAGCACGTGGATATTTTGCTACGAAATTTTTTAGAAAATATTTATACTTAGTTTTCTATTTTTAATTAATCCAAAGATTAAGTTGTTTCTTTAGCACAATTCTTTCATAAATTTGCCTGTAAACTATTGAAAAAAAAAAACACATAATAACTACTATAATTATAGTATAATTAAAATTGACAAAAAACGAACTTGAAATAAAGAGTATACAATTAACGCTGATCGTGCATCTTGATGGTCCTACAATTTCCAATCTATCTCGCTTAGAAAAATTTTTTCGGTATACATATAATTTTATATAAGGTTAAATTATTATTTTTAGCTTAGGTTCGCCTAATTTAAAAATTTTAATCTAGTCATTTTTCATTAAACTTTTGTCTAGATATGGCAATAGAGTAGTGGGTTCGGAGATTATTGTGAGCAAGAAATTTTTTCCATCAAAGATGAAGACGGAAGAAAAATCCTTTCGTCATGATTTTAGGAACGGGGATAAGGATCACATTCCCCACCTTGTAAGATCCTCATGCCTAAAAAACATTTTAGTGTTTTCACTTAACTTACTAAAATGCCCTTAATATATATATATATATAGTTTAATTATTTCACAATTAAAAATAATTTAAACTAATTTAATTAAAAAAACCTGAAAACCCTAACTCCTAATCCCATCCCATTCGGCCATTCCAACTCTCCTCTCTCCGTTCTGTCTGATACTTTGGTTCTTGTACTTGAGCTCTGATTTTGTGATTCTTCTTTCTCTGCCTACCATCTATTATCGTGCTTGTGCTTCCTTCTCCTGTCACTGTCTCTGCTCATGCTTGCCGTCGTTTACTTTCAATCGCTCTCCTCTCTCGCCACTGTCTCCTCTCTTGCGTTGTTGTTCAGTTTCAAGTATGAAAGTCTCTCTGATTGTCTGTGATTGAGTTTTGATTTCCCTTCTTCTCCCCTAGCAACCACTTAAATTCTACTCATCAAATTGTTTGGTGTTCTCTGTTTCAGCTTGATGTGTTTTCCCCACTCGCTCTGTTTGTTATCTGAAATCTGACTATAACATCGTGCAACATAGTCATGGTATGGGATCTTCTTCGAGTGTGCTTGAGTTTGTCAATTCATTCAATGATAATATTTCATGTTGCTGTATTTAGAAATTCCTAAGTGAATATAAGAATAAAATTATCATTAGCAAAAAATAGTGGTCAAGTAACACGAGTGACTTGAAGTGATGGGTCATAGGTCCAGAGTCACAAGTTCTTGACTTGAAGATTTGTGCATTGTGATAATAACAGCTGGTTTAGTTCTAGTAGTTCTTGGGACCCTATGCTCTGTGCTTATTCTGAGTTAGGTTGAGTTAGTTAAGGGAAGTAGGCTTCATCTACTAATCATTCTTTTCATTTCATCTTTTAGATTGTTTGTTGAAATATATTATTCTTTAGCTACAGCAGAATAAGAATGTTAGGGTTGTTCTGATATGAAATTTATTGATTTATTTATTTGTTATGACATGAATAAGGTGGTTTGGATATGTTCAAAAAAGACCATCAAAAGCGCCAGTAAGGAGAATTGAGCAGATGGTTTGGAGCCATGTGAAAAAAGGTCGAGAAAGACCAAGAAGGACACTTAAAGAGGTTATTGAGAGGGATCTTCTGGTAAATGAGATCTCTAAACAGTTAATCATTGATAGAGCTCAATGGCGGCGGACGATCCATGTAGCCGACCCCATCTAGTGGGATAAGGATGTTGTTGTTGTTGTTGTTGTTGTATGACATGAATAAAGTTTCTTTTATTGACCTCAGAACATATATGTTATTAGTTGTTTGATGATCATCGCAATACTTTGTTTCTATTAAATAAGGATATGGGGTTGCTCTACCTCACATTATTTTACTCCTCCATACGAGTCTAGGACAAAAAGCTTCTAGGCTCATCTGAAATATATATTATTTTTTTACTAGAAATGTAATTATATTGTTTTGCTCATGTATCATATATATCTATTAAAGATAAATGGTGGCATGAAATGTCATGAGATTGCCATTAGTCTGTATTGGCTGAGTGGTAATTTTACTCCTTAATCAATTGTCTAGATTATTTCAGATGGTCCCCTATGTTTTACTTTGTATCATAAGTCTTAAATTATCAAGTCTAAGTGTCTAACAAGCTAATAGTTGTTGAAGTAACTCTATGTTAAGAAAGCATTCCAAGTGATTGTTGTCCTAAAACTTCTTTATATCCCCCATAGGCTAAAATATAAGTGAGAACTAGACAGACTTGTTCTTTTTTTTTTTTTTACTTAGGGACAAGTAATTGGTGCCAATTTTAACTTGAGTACTATCTTTTGCTGTCAATTTTAGTAGTCATTTTCTTTTAGGACCAGTAAAGAGGGTTGAGCATATGGAATTGAGTCATGTGAAAAAAAACTGAGTAAGACCATTAAGGACACTTAGAGAATTCATTGAACGAGATCTTTTGATAAAAATAATACCTAAACAGATGGTTATTGATAAGGGTAATTGTTGTTATTGGTGGTGGTTATTTTAAATATGACTGAAGATCAGTCATCTAAGTTGATGATGTTTTGGTCCTGTTAGAGAAGTTGAATAGGCATTTAATCTTTAAATTTAGTCTCTTATGTATAATTATATATATATATATATATATATATATATATATTATGTATTATTATTTTTTTCCTTTTTTATATTTTTAATCTTTTCAATAATCTCATGGGGAACGAGGATAGGGGATAATTCTTCTCCTGCCCCGTTGCCATTCCTACTTTCATCAATTGATATTATATTAAATTTTGCTAACTTCATCAAGTATACGTGTGTTTAGTTTTGCATTGGATTTATACAAGTCATGATTTAATCTTGAAATTTAATCCCTTATTTATAATTTTATATATTTTTTTACGTATTGTTGATTTTTTTTTTATATTTTCAATTTTGTTACTAACCCCGCAAGGAGGCTGGGAACGGGGATAGGGAGTAATTCTTCGCACTGCCTAGTCCCCATTCCTACTTTCGTCAATTAATATTCTATTAAATTTTGCTACCTTCATCAAGTAGATGTGTGTTTGGCTTTGCATTGGGTAATTATGATTTAAACTATATTAACGTAGTTTTTGTACAGAATAACATATTTAGAAATCTTTGCATTAAGTGGTTTTGTTCTCAAATTATGTTTTCGGTAAAATTTATAGGTTGTTACTTTTGTAAATATGATTTATCTAAACATAAGTTTTTTTTAAAATCAATTTTGCAAATCATGATTTGCAAATACTATTTCTCCAACTAGTTTGCATATCCAAAACCATGATTTACTCAAACTTAAGTTTGTTTAACTAATTTCCAAATGCACACTATATACCATTTTGACACTCAATATAATATAGAGACTGATATTAACTAATAAGAATGTATAGCACAAAGAAAGTGTGTATATTTAGCCTTCAAATTTTGTCTTTTTTGTTATTAAGTCTCAAATTTTTCATTGTCAAATCTTAAACTTTTCATATTTTGGTAAGTAAAATGATTAAATTGAGACAAACACTATATATCCTTCAAAAAATAAGTTGACACATTTGATCATTAGACTATATTGGAATAATTGTAATCTTTTAAGGACCAAAATAGTAATTTACTCCAAAAAATAAAAAAAGAAAAAAGGAAGAGAGCAAGAATCTTGTTTCAAATTTCAATTACCTAGCTTGTTTATGAATCATTTTGACTCATTTTCACTGTTGTCCATTTGGAGGTGAAGATCCATAACCAGGCTATTGCCAATACTTGATTTATCGGTCTTCGTTGAGCTTGAATCTTTTGAAGAACTTCCCACAGAGGGTTTAGGATAGCCAAGAGGTATATTCTTGGTTTTCCTATTAGAACTCATCTTGCAAGACTATGAACACTGATATATTGGGATTTACAATTTTGATTTACAGTCTTCTTTTGTTTTGCCTTCTTTTTATAGGGAACTTAGAAAACATGAATGGAAGAGCAAATGAAAATTTTCTGAAAATTCCTTCAAATTTCTTCTAAACTTTCCTGAATTTTTAATATGATATTTCCATATTTGTGTTGTTGGATAAAATGAGTTGCATATTCCTGTAACTTATCCTAACAATTTACCTGTATGTTATAGGAAAATTATTATTAAGAGATTGTTTAATTTGGTCGTGACTGACTCTAGAGTGTGTTTGTAATATATATGTAATGGTAAAAGCACTTCATGAATCTTCTCCTGGACAAAGAGAAAAAGTAAGTTGACTTTGTAACATTTAAAAGTTGAATTCTGTACAATTTAATATTTGAATATTATGAACTCGTTATATACTTTGATTTTAATCCTTAATAACTAAATAAATATATAATTTAATTCTTTAAAAATTAATTTGTAATTTATAAGAATTGATTATATTCAAATTTTAAAAAATAAATAAAATATATATCTTTTAAAAATTTATATTGAATTTATAAGATAGATTATTTTGGATACTGAAATTTCAGAAATTCAATAATAAGGAATATATCGTTAAAGTGTATTTTATTAGATTATATAGCATTGGGTTTGACTAAAAATAGAGGGTTATAATTCTGAACATTTACCAAAGAATTTTCACTTGAAATGAGAAGGCTTTTCCAA
This sequence comes from Biancaea sappan, assembly GCA_037074585.1. Lineage (NCBI taxonomy): Eukaryota > Viridiplantae > Streptophyta > Magnoliopsida > Fabales > Fabaceae > Biancaea > Biancaea sappan. Next base: position 3,553,990 of record CM073496.1, on the reverse strand, counting down.
CAAGTCATGCAACTTGGATTAGCGGTCAAATGCAAACGAAGTCTCTCTCTCTCTTAACATTTTCTGTTTAACATAAAAGAATGAACAATTAATTCGCAGCACGTAGAAAATTTGCTACGAAATTTTGTTCAAAATATATATACTTAGTTTTCTGTTTTTAATTAAAACAGTTATTAAGTTGTTTTTTAGCACAATTCTTTCATAAATTGGCTTGTAATAAATTGAAAAAGAAACACATAATGAATACTACAGTTTATTTTTTAAGACTTTTAGAATTTAATTTTATCGGAAATCTCCTCCTACCCATTTTCATTTATAATTCACTTTCCCTTTCCCCATTTCCCTTTCTTGACGAAATCTCTGTTACTTGGAAAAAAAACCAATGCATCCTTCAACCAATTTCCCTCTCTCTTTCCTCTCCCATTTTCGTTTCCTTTTCACAGGCACAAATCCCCTCCATATTCAACCTGTTTTTGCTTTCCGAGGGACACAAAGAGAAGAGACGGTACGAAGGGACAAAATAGAAGGAAAAGAAGAGAATATAGGCTAGGGAGAAAACCCATGTCCCAATGTTTTCAAGTGGTTATCAGTTGAAGCTCTTTGTACTCCAATTAATGCCATTTGGCAGAGTTGATGTTTAACGAATTGTAGAAAATTCATAGTATTGGTTGATAGTGCTTGAGTCGGTTCTCATTGTTATAACACATGATGTTATTTGATATATTAACTATATGTTAATTATCATTTAGGGGATCACATGACCTAGATATAGCCCAAGGATAAATTGACCAGATAGAGAAAATATTAGAAGTAATGGAATGTACCCCGCAACAAAAAGTAGCCCTAGTGTTACTTAAATTAGAAGGCAAGGTTGAATACTTGTGGCAAGGGGATAAGAGGCTACTGGAGTCCAGAGGAGTAGAAATCACCTGGAAGGTATTTCAAAACACCTTCTTTGATAAATATTTTCTAGATAACGTGAAAAATGAGAAAGAAGCTGTATTTATTTAGATTAAGCAAGGGGATAGGTCTGTAGGACAGCATGAGGCAAAATTCGAAGAGTTGTCAAAATTCTCCTCTTATCTGAAGAATACTCATGATGAAGCCTAGAAGGCTTTAGCACTTCGAGAAATGGCTGAGGGAGGATATAAGGGATAGTGTGATTACCCATGAGATAAGAGACCTCTCCCAACTTGTGAATAAATGTAGGATAGCCGAAAGGAGTATTCTTGAGGCCAAATTAGAAGAAGAGAGGGAGTTTAATGATAGTAGGAAGAGGGAGTCTACCTTGGGGGGATCAAATAACAAGGGAGGAGGAACGTGGAAGAAAATGTCAAAAGTTGTTCGTGAATAAACTAGAGGCAAACCATCTGAAAACCCAAACCCATAACAAAAGATTCCATGCTCGCGATATGGAAAGAAACAGGAAAATGTTCAATGCTTAGCTAGCCAAAATATATGCTACAAATACGGGAAACCAAGGCACTTAGCTTGTGATTGCCCAACTTTGAAGGAGGCAGACGCTCAATCTAGACCACAAACACAAGGGCAAGTGTTTGCTTTGATCAGCCACAAAGCTAAGCAAGCACCTGACTTAATTCATGGTGTAATTTCTGTATTTCTCTATGTAATAATCTTGTAAATGCACTTTTTGACTTTAGGGCAACCCATTCCTTCATATCATATGCATGTACCAAGGATCTAGGATTAAAAGGGAATACATTGCCATATGATTTGTTTGCTTCCATACCCACAGGGAACCAAGTTTACACATCCTGAGCCTTTTTAAATAGCATAGTCTAACTAGAGAATAGAATGATCACACTAGTTCACGTTACTAGGATTGCCAAATCGTCCAAAATTAAGTTTTATGGCAAACTTACAATATAGTAATCCCTAGGTTGTTCTCACATATGGAGCTTCACTTCTAACTACCTAACTGTTGTTCAAACCCTAATTAACACTAATTACAACTTAATTACCATGGGGGTGATAACAGAATTAAATAACATCAATATAATAGAACTGTAACACACAAACAAAGAAGAGTTTTAGACAGTGGAACAACTGTAATTAGTATAACTGTCAAAACGGCCAGGCTGAGCCTGTTCAACCCGTAAAAATGAAGGGCCAAGTTGGCTAAATCCCAGCCCGTATAGAACCGGGCCTACATGGTACGCGGGCTTATCCCGCATATCCCACACTATAATTTTTTTTAAATATATACATATTAATATTATTACATAGCACCACATGCAGCAGGCTTCTGGCTTCCCCTAAATTGTAAATTCCCTAATTGCTAATTCAGCCTTCAATCACTCCTGAAAGTCAGCTGTCAGCCCATCATGCACTTGAAGGTCAAGAGACTTGCAGACTTGAAGGGACTCTATCTCCGGCCAGCGTCTTCACTCTCTTTGTCTCTGTCTCCGGTCAGCATCTTAACTTTCACTCTCTCTATCATGTACTGGCATAACTTGAAGGGACTTCGGCAACTCGAAGGGACTTCGACAACTCTCAGACTCGCTAAATAAATATGTTAATGTTTTGAGGAATAGATTTTCAAGTTCTTGTAGCTCAATTTGCTTATTGGACTTGGTTATAATGTGCTACTTCTAAGTTCAATTTGCTCTTCGAATGTTTGCTTTTTCCTTTGCTGTCAACTTTGAGGTAACCAAAATTTTTTTTTTTTGCGGGCTAGCCCATTTGGCCTGCCGACCCACATACTTGAGGGCTAAGTTTGGTGTTTTCCAGCCTGTTTAAAAAGGGGCTAGCTCGACCTGTCCCGCATTTCATAAAAACTTGTGTGGGCCAGCCTGTACGGTCCAGGCTGGCCTGTTCTGACAAATCTAGTAGTTAGTCATCAATTCTTGGAATCTGTATCTATCATTATCCTACTCTTGAATTATTTTGGTTTGATTTTGGTGAAGAAATGGTGGAGAACAGTGGCAAATGGTGAAGGACAATAAGCAAAAATGGAAGATGAAGGGTCTTTGGTTATGTAATATACGACATTTTGCAATGGATTAGTGTCACACCGAAAAATGCAACGTGTCCAACGCCCTCAAAAAATATAAAAAATGTAGTTCTAAAAATGAAAACTAAATTTTGGGGTTGCCACCCAAATTTTATTTTAAGAAAAATTTTTGAAAAGATAAGGCACAACTTATGAAAATTGGATGGGTTATTGTAAGTGGAGAAAGTGTTAGACATGCCACCACACCCATTTCAAGAATGGTTACCCTAGAAAATTGCACAAAATCATTAAGATGGTCTTTGGATTATAAGTGTTACCCTTTCTCATGACATGACCATGAAGATGCTAAAAAGGAGGGGGGATATAATATTTATAAAAAGGAGACTTGGCCTAGGGCCTACATACCTATGAGAATGAGATCAGAATTCACGTAATTCCGGATTTTGAAATGCCACAAAGGGTGAGAGAAAGACTTGTATTATTACTTGTATTATTAAAATTCTTATTTAAATCACCTAAAAGAAAATTCATAGAAATGATACTAAAATTTCGAAGCACAAAAGTCCATAATTAAAAAGTGTACAAATAAGGACTAAAAGAAGAAGAAGAATAATAACAATAATTGAGTAAACCATCTTAATTTTTTTACATGAATGTTACACTATTATTTTTATTGTTATACTAATAGTAATTAGCCAAACTAAACACAAAATCAATTCCAAACTCAACAAACAAATCATGTAACAAAATACAAGGGAGGACTAAAATAAAAATTCCAAAATTAAAAAGAAACAATACGAGAATACTATATGGACTACAATGAAAAAGAAGTCAAATGAGAGTCAAACAGCACTTTCAAATCCGGCTAAATAATCTCAGGATCAAATGGGAAGTGAACTGAGTCGCAGGGACAAAACTGAAAATAAGAAAAGAACTAAATGACCAGAAATCTTCTAACCTAGAGCTAAAATGTAATTTTCGCTACAACAAAGGAAGTCATTTTTAACGGTTATGAGCACGGTTTGAGCCGCTGCTCTTCCTCCTCTCGCCACCTATAATCTTCAACACTGTTTTGGTTTGAGGGAAAGCATAAAAAATCTCCTCCAAAGTTCATTTCCTTACTCTGTTTTCGTTCACCGTGAAATTGTGAAATTATACTTGTATATATACATTGGTGCCTTTTAAGTATATATATATAAATCATCTTGTGTGCGTGATTTGGTGGAGGAAGATGAAACTAAATATAAGAATTATGAGCATTGTGAATATGAATTTGATAAGAATTATAATCCGCATCTAATTATCATATTATTTTTTGATTCATTTATGGCATTATTGGAATGTTTTGGGAGGATACCGTGTCAGTGTAGAACCATAAAAAAGAACCTTCCATGAGTAATTACTTGTTACTAATGAAAAGAATTGGAATGGTGGTTCCTTCTCCTAACATAGCCTATTGTTATCCCATAATTAAATTAGTTATGTAACATGCTTGCTAGTGTTTAATTATATTTTATTTATTCTTTAAACAGATTTAACAAAGCATTCTTCACACCGATTGATGATTATATCTTATTTTCTTAGGCTGAAGTATACTTTTGGCTACTTTTTCATTAAATTTCAATTGATTCCTTAGTTATTAATATAAAAAGGTTGCCCTTCTAATTTTTAAAATGATCCAATTTTGTCCTTCTTTCACATTGTTCCTTCAAATTTTAACGCCATACTTAACAATTTGTTCATTTAGATGTAATTCCTCATTGGGTTAGCTTTGCATTCACCCTAACTCACTTTCGAAAATACTCGTTCACCCTAATCTGCAAAGGAAGAAATAACTGAGGCACTGAAAAAAGAGAGATGAAAACCCTGACTTCTCATCTTCACCTTCAACGCCCACAAGTCCACCACTCTTTACCCTCTCATATGGTTAAATATTATTTAATCGATTATTAGAATATGATGTTAAATATTATTTAATCGATTATTAGAATATGACATTATAAAATAAATAATAATGTGAATCGATGTCCACTGCCACTAACATGGATGAACAAGCCGCAAGGAGATTGAATTACGATTCCCCTATTTTAGGTTGTCGATATTTAAGAGTGATAGCTAAAAATGCAAGAGGGTCTTATTTTTCTTTTTTGTTTTAGTTTTATTTAATTATTTATTTATGATTGCAACCGTCTAAATGAATTAGTACTCTACTATTCTGCAGGAGATTTGAATCTGAACAAGCCTTATATATATATGTATATATATATGAAAAATATTCTCAAACATATAGAGATTACTACTAAGAAGCTTTTCTTAAGCTGTAATCTCTTTTATTTACTGAAAGTAAACATATAATAGTAAACATGTATACAGACAAATTAATACACTTAATGGAATCGGCTAACACAATATTGAATTTCGTTTCGGTATTTCTCCCACTTCAACATATACCTGCACGAAAATTAAAATCAAAATATATATAGAGAATGAGATTTTAACTAAATATATAAAAGTGATGAAAGTATGTGTATTTAGCCTTTAAAATTGTTCAATGAAATAATTTACTCTAAAAAATATATCAGATAATGCTTTGATAGTGAAAAAAAGGAAAGAAGAGCAACTTACTGATTTAATCCCTAAAAGATTACCATGGTCTCAATTTTATGTTTGAAAAATTGTATTTGTCTTATTTTAATAATTTTTGTCACTAAATAGTAAAACCTTTGTTGTCAAATCTCAATTTTTTTGTTGGAAAAAATTGCTTTTATAAATGGATGTGGTTGAGGAGGCACATACGCTTTTTTGCGATGGTTTTAATCGTTGTTGAAATTTTTAGCAACAGCAAAAATCATTGTTGAGAGAAATGAATGAACGCTCTTTAAAAATAGAGAAAAAAAATTGAGACAATTATAATCTTTTATAAACTAAATTAAGATATCTGATCTATTAGAAATCAAATTGAAATAACAGTAATTTTTTATAAATCAAATAAGTAATTTAAAAAAGAAGAAGGAAAGAAAGAATGCTAATTAAAATTACCAGATTTATGAATCATGTTGATTCATTCACTTTTTTTTCTTTTGCTGGAGGTGGACGAGCAGGACTAATGCCATCAATATCAGTCTTCTCTGATCTTGAAGACCTTTTATTAGGATCCTTTTTTGGAGGGGGGCGTGCAGGACTTATGTCATGAAAACTTTGATCACGAGAACTCATCCTCCAAGAGCTATGTGTAGCAACACTAATACTTTGGGATTTACAATTTTGCTTCACAATCTTCTTTTGTTAATTTGCTTTCTTTTTATAGGGAACTTAGAAGACATGAATGGAAGAGCAAATGAAAATTTTCTGAAAATTCCTTCAAATTTCTTCTAAATTTTCCTGTTTTTTGTGTTATTTGATCGATGAAATGAGTTGTATATTCCTGTAACTTATCCTAACAATTTACTTATACGTTATAGGAAAATTATTGTTAAGAGAGTGTTTGATTTGCTTGTGACTCTTGTGTGTACATAATATTTGCGTATTTAGCAAAGAAGTTTGACATGAAATGAGTAATTAAGAAGGCTATTGAATTCCAAGAAGAGCCATGCATTGGATAAAGTGGTCAAATTTCCACGGACTTGCAGTTATAGGCAGTTACCTTTGTTGACGCGGCTTATGAAATTTTGTGTGGAAATGAGAGAATATTTGGCTTTGGGCTTGAACTTTGACCCAAACAACTTTCACTTGAGAATGACAAGGCTTGTCTTTTGCAACAAGCCATGCACACTGAATTACGCTCACATCTTCTCCTTAACGTTGTAATATTAATGACCATAACTAAAATATGTGGCAACCTGTATTATTGTAAATGTCAATGTAATTTCCCTCCAAATTTTGTTAAAAATTTAATGTAAGCTTTCAATTTTAGTTTGGTTCCTATATTTTATTGAATGTAATTTGGCCCTTACACTTAGAAATCATTTGTAAAAAGGTCCTTACCATCCTAATTTATCAATTTCTTGTCAATTATGTGTTTATGTGGAAGAGGCTATCCACACGCATTGCCCCCACAAGAATTTTTTTTTAATTAGTATATATGGTAATTTTTTTCTATCTCATAAAAATTTAGATGTTACCCTCACATTAAAACTAAATCACATTATGTCTTATGTATTTCATATCATTTTTATTGTTTATGTATATTTAAAATATTTTTTTAGTAAAAATATTTATAAACTATTTCTTATTCTCACTAACCAAAATATTTAGATCTATCTCTGTCTACACGTGGCATAATATATCACTATATAATCATCCTAGTGGCATTCCAATGTAATTAGCAAGTAAAAGCCACATAGGAGAAAAAATAGCAAATGACCATTGTGCCCCTTCCTATAAATCATGGGTACTGGTGTGTTATTCTGTGTTATTTATATATTCTTTTGTAATTGCTTCTCACATTTTTATTTAATTCATATTAGGTGCTACTGTTCAGTGTGTAAAAAGACTATACTATATCTATACTTTTGTAAATTTATTAAGTCAAAGCATAAAAAAGATTTAATTATTATCTATTAGATTTTTAATGTATAAAATAAAAAATCATTGAATCACTACCAGTTTAACCTTGTTGATTTGATTACTAATGAATTAACGAACTTTAATCGATTCACAAATCTTATATATACATATATATATATATATATATATGTGTGTGTATATATGTATGTATATCTATGCATGGTTGTATTCATGTATGTAGGCCATTGCAGTTTGACCCTTCTTTTAATTTCAAGTTGTTGCACATAAAATTGGACATTATCAATGTTTAACAAAAAAAAAATTAAAACTACTTTGAAAAACGAAAATCAATTTAATTGTGATCTCAGAGAAATATTTATTTTTTAGGCAAAACTTTGGAAAATACATATTAAAAAATGATGAGACAAGAAATGACCTGGGAAACGGGATGAGTTCGGGAGTTGGTAGACATTGGAAAATTGTTAGGCGTACTATAATGTTTAAAAATTGTGCAATTCCTTTATACACATCCTAATCACCGCTATCAATCACATGTAAAAAGAAATTAAGTACCCAAGGAAAATTAAACAAATGAAAAAGGAAAAAAATTGTACAAGTTGGAGATATTTACAAGGGATGAGAAAGAGTATCATCCCACAAGGAATCTTTACGAAAACTCACATAATTTTTTTCCAAAATTAGCCCTACTCAAAACGAGAAGAAGCCCAAAATTTAGATAAAGAGGAAAGGCAAACCCAAAATTAGAAGCCCAAAAAGAAGAAGTCTAAAAAATTACAAAAATTAGCCCAATTATCGAGTCAGTGCCTCTGCACCAAGATTTAGCATCCTAGCACTAGAACGAGAATTTAGAACCTTGTAGAAGCATGAATTGGCATGACAGAGCTGCAATTGGAGCCTTTAAGTTAACAGTGAATTAACCCACTAGGATATGTTTTCCAGTCTCAATCTTAGTGGGACTGTGTCTCTTTGTAATTTTAAACCTATAAGCACCCTGTTAGGCCTTCTAAGTTAAATATCGACTGAGAATTAATCTCTTTTTTAGAAATTATTTAGCTCTCAAGAGATCATGTCTGTTTTCTTTTATTAGTTAGTAAATTTAGTTAGGGATAGATGGATCTCTTTTATTTTTGGTTTGTAAAATAAAGTTTCTTTTCTCCCCAATTTAATTCTTCTAGTTTGTAAGATTGTATATGAATTTAATGCTTGTTACACATTGACCACCTGTAAAATTGAAATTATGATTTATTTATAGGATTAACGGATTCATAAATAAATAAAAGCCTAGTTTATTCAATCACTATAGTTAAATGTACCTAGACATAAGATAACTGCGAGAGGGTCTTTATAAGATGCAAAGTTATAATGTCTTTTCATATGAACATTAATGATGGCTAAAGCATTAGGTTGCCTCATGTTGAAAAAAGGTCTAAATAGCCTAAACATAAGAGTTAGATAATTAAGGAATCCTGACCTATAAACAAAAGAATTCAAATAGTAGGGGTAATTAACTAAGTTTTATAATCAAAATAAAGGTAGTGAAATCAAAACTTAACGCTTTCTAATTATAAGTTTTCCCTTTTATTATATCTTTCAATTTATTTTTCTTTTACAAACACTTAGTTTTCAAAAATAATATTTTTACAAAATTTAATTCGTATCCTATAAGTTCATACTCCAAAGTTCCAGTTTAAATTCTAGTCTTTTCGAGATCGATAATGTAATAACCGCCAATTTTGAATCAATTGATTGACGGTATATTATGGTATTTATGAGTTAATTTTTCTTATTTTAATAGCATTATTTTATAGCGTTATTTTAATGATGTTATTTTTAATGAATTATTTTAATAGAATTATTTTAGTCATTTTAATTTTTCATATTTAATTAGTTCTTTTGAATATTAAATTATGGAATTATTGTGAAATGACTAGATTAGGTATTTTATTGTGGTGTTGGGTATTTTCTACGTATTGTGGAAAATAGGGGAAAAGAAAAATTAAATGAAATTAATATAATTACTAAAGAATAATTGTATTTGGGTCAAATGGGTTTGGACAATTAGGTATGAGTACCCATGGGTCAAACCATGACCCACCACCCTTAAGACCCATCGCCTTTTCTTTCATTCTTCACATTTGGCCATTTGGAGCAAGAAGAGAAAAGTGGGTTTTCTCTCAAACTTCTCCAATCTTTCTTCCTTTTCTTCCAATGGATTCTTGGTTTCGGGTTGCTTTCTGGTTCCTTTGGAATTTCTAAAGCTAGAGATTAGCTTTAATCTCCTTCATCTTCACTATCTTTGAGGCTTGGTCATGCCCTAGGAGAATTTGAGGCTTTTGGATTTTTGTGTTAAAGCTTTGCTTCTTTGGCTCCTTTCTTTTAGTTTCTTGCTGGAAATGATTTAAGGCAATTCATGGAGGAGAAACATGGTTGGTTTCATCGATTAAAATCAAAAAAGTGTTTCTTGAGGAATTTTTGAGAAATTTGGTAAAAATTCATTAAACCAAACTTTCTTGAGTTTTAATTGCTCTAAATTTCCTCGTGAAACTTATTTTATCATCAAGAACCTATGAAGGAAGAAAAAGAATGCAAAGGGTGGATTTTTTGTGGTTTTTGGCTGCAAAACTGTGAAGAACAACAAGCCTATAAATTGGCGCAAGGTCTGGGTGAGGAATTTGGGACTAGCACCAAGTGGACAGAGGCATTGCCTATTGAGGGCGCCCTGGAGACAGTGAGGAATTATGTTATTTTTTTTAGGGAAAATGGTGGGGATTTGATGCTATTTATGATGTTTGCTTTTAGGTGCTTTCGTGGAAACTCTCGACTTTGTTTTGAAATCAATTACACGGGTAAATCTTTATCAGCATCGAGGTAAGTGGATGGCTTTCCAAATTGAATTTTATTAATTCAAGCACATTATAAATTCCACTCACACCATAATTAGTATTGAATTCACTAAAATTTCCTAGTTAGTGGTTTTAACTAGATTATGAAATTTCTTGTGAATTAGGGATTGTTTATGGAATTTTTGGTGAAATTTAGGAAAGTTTATTGTGGGATGAATTTATAGTCAAATTGGGGGAGATATGTTGTGGTTTGGGGTAATGTTAGTAATATTATACATTACCTAGTTTGTACATTGAATTCCTTAGTTAGTGATGTTAACTAAATCATGGAATTTGTTGTGTAACTTGAGAATATAAAATTTCTTGTAAAATATGAGAAATGTATTGTTGAATTTACATGGAATGATTAATTAATTGTTGTGTGTGTTTTATTTTGAACGCAAGGAAATGGTGATGCGTGGGAAAGTAGACCCATGGGGAATGGAACCGAGTAGTATGTCCAGGATGACCAAATCGTTATGGACGAACCTTGGTAAGACTAAGTCTAAGAGAATGTGGACCTTTAGCATCTTTTTATTGAGCTTTGACTCAATGGGCTAAATCATTAGAACGTAGACTCATGGGAGGTTGCACGTCTTTACTGCACATTTCACGTTGTGTGTGTATTTCATTTTGCATGTACGTGCCTAGTAAATATTAACTGAGTTTGATAAACTCACACTCTTTGTATGTGCACGTCTTTATTTGTTATACAACTATTTATTAACTGAGTCTGATAAACTCACACTCTATGTAGCTATCTTTTTCATATATAGTAGCTAAGAAGAAAGGGAAAAAATGCTGGAGGATTAACGGATTATGGAGATATACTCCATTTTGATTGGAAGGTCCTTGGGACCAATTTTGTAAAGTTTGAGAAAATGCTTTGTAGACTAATAGGTCACTTAGGTTTTGTGGTGTTGTAATTTATTGGTTGATTCTCGTTGTTGTGGGAATTGGGAAAACACTTGTGTATGTAAATATGACCCCTAATGGGCATTTATATAATTTACTTAAATTGTATAGTTGTAAATATTAAAACTGTTTAGGGAATTCACTGGTTACCACGGATGTATACCTTAGTATTTATGTATATTCAGATACTTAATTGTTGGAGCATGACAAACAACCTTATTTTAACTAATATATTACTTGATATGACTAGCACACTTGCTAGCATTAGGCTCTTTTAATTTATTTATGGACTTATTATATCTATCTATTTTGAGCTAATCTTTGTGAGTTTGAAAGAGTTTGAAACTTTTAACACTATTGAACGCATCGTTTGTTGTCATCAAAATTCTTTTGAACATGTAATGAGTGGTTAAAAATGAAGGCCTATTATCTGAGTTGAAAAGAAAAAAGAATTTTATTTTTATTTTTTCACCTTTATTTCAATTTTATTGTTTAATTTCATTTCATTTCAATAAATGCTTCAGTTTGATCTTCCAATAATATTTGTGATTCCTTGTTTTGTTAAAGTTAATTTTACTTTAATTCTTTAATTTTATATTAAGTTTCACTTTATTTTTTTAATTGTATTTTGTTCCTACCAACATGTCATTGGTCCAACTGGTACTGGAGTTGGATCCCTTAAGTGAGGTCTTGAGTTTGACCTTGTGTATGGAAAACAATGCAATTGGGAGGGTCAACCTATCCACCAGCCAATACCCTGACTGAGATTAGTCACCGGTAAAGTTAGTTGACAATTAGTGTTAGGGACCAAAAATTGTATTTTGTTCCTATTTGGTTCCTAAGTCTACAAAAGATACTTAAATATTTGCTTCTCTTTTAACACTACCAAGATATATAACTAAAAAGTTTTATATCTACAAACATTAAATAGAGTATTCAAATATATTTGAAGTCTCTTTCTCTTTTAAATGTACAACAATCAAAACTTTCATGATAGAGTGTAATTTCGCAAATTAAGAGGGAAACTGTAAAAATTAGAGAAAATGCTTTGAGATTACTCGACAACATTAAAAAAAATTTGAGAAAATGTGGAGCCATCCACCAGAAAACTCAAATTCTATCATTCAAAAACAATTTCAAAAGAGGAAAGATAAAAAAACTTACAAATGAAGAGTTGAAATTCCACTGAAAAGCTGAAAACTATCCTCTAGTGGCTTTTATATATGGCTTATTTTAAGCCAAAAAAAAAAAGAATAGAAATGCTACTAAACGACATTCTGTGACAGTGTGGCAACAAATCTAAGCAAATGATGATGAGCAAAAATAAAAAAGAATAGTCAAGGACGGTACTTAAATGAAATTTTGTAAAGGATTAGCTTAGGAGCTATATTCGAATTTTAATTTTGTGAGGACAAAAATTCCTTTAATTTACATAAAAAAAATAATAATAATAAATAGTGAGAAAATATTTAGCTAGGGAAATTGTCCCTCACTATTCCCTTCAAATCCTCAGCTCTTCAACTCTCATGTCTTTCTCTTGTTATCTTGCCAAATAGTGAGGAAATACTCAGCTAGGGAAAGTGAATTCCTCACTATTTCCTCCCAAATGCTGGCTCTTCAACTCTCATGTCTTTCTCATGCTATCCTGCTAAATTTAGTGAGGGTTTCTGTTTCCAATGATACTCCTTCGTTGTTTATCAATAGCGAGGGATATGGCCCCTAAGCTAAATTACCTTATTATTTCACAATTTTCTTATAATGGCCTACGCATAGCCTCAAATGACTAGTTTTTTTTTCTCCCGGGGGGGGGGGGGGGAAGGTTTTAGTTTTAAACATTATCCAAAATGAAGATGGAGTTATTGAGAGCCTTTTGGGCCATAATACTGTTAAATGAGTGTTAACCCTATTGCATTTGAAATTTTCATTTTTATGACAAAAAACAAATTAAAATAAATTCATTGGATTACAATTGGCAAATTGTTTTAGAAATTTGGAGAAGTCAAAGTCAAAGAGCTAAAGTTAAAGAAATTATAGTTACTAGTGCCTTAAGACTTAGAAAATTATGTAAAAGTATTTGAATGGCAAGAAAAATGTTTTTGGACTCTTAAAAATGTTTTTGAACTTTTAAAGATGTTGGAAAATGTTTTAAAAATGTTGAAATAACTCAACTTGTGATCTTAGAGTTTCAACACTTTAAAAACTTTATTTTGTGACATCTAATAGGCTATTAGTCGACCACTTGCTCTCGAGTTGAAAATCCCAAGAAATCAAGTAGGCCACCAGTAGCAATAGACCGAGTACTCTCTTTCTTAAAATTATTTTTCATTCCAATAGCCTATCAGTCAACTGCTAAGGTAATAGAGAGTTACCAATCGACTGTCAGGTAGCTATCAGTTGAATGAAACCTGATTAAAAGATACCAGTCAACTATCGTGGACCTATCAGTTGACTACCAGTACAATGACATCAGCTATAACAACTATTTTCTTATGAAATATGCAATCTTTTTCCAACATATTTTTTACACCTTGGGCTATATATATGAGCTATAGTAGGTGTCAAATCATTAAAAAAACATTATATTTGCTGTTGATACTCTAAAAATCCTTTTCCTGCCAATCATTTACTGATTTGAGAGCTTCCACTTGTATATTCAAACTATCCAAGTGAGTTGACCCAGCCTTACTTCATCTTTTATGATTAGTTTGCTCAAGGATTGGGATTCGTTGAGTGAGTGTCTGGATTAAACACTTTCTAAAGTGGGAGAGACAACATTCAGAAGAAAAAATTCTCTGTACTAATGGCTTACAAGTACCCAAATTTATAAAATTAAGAATTATAGTGAAATATTCAAGAAATTGTCTTGAGTACTGGATGTAAGCTTGGCCATAAGCTGAACTAGTATAAATATTGGTGTTTGATTTTCTAACTTTCTTACTTTTTGCTTATTTGATTCTTATTTTAATTCCTTGCATTTATACTTTGTTCATCTTTACTTGTGCTCTGTTTTTTGTCATATACATAAGCTTGGCTTTTGTTTTGAAATTTTCTTTAACATTCAACAAGCGTCTACAAATTTTTTAGTAACCCAATTCAACCCCTCTTCAGAGTTAGCCATTTCTATCAATGAGGAGTTGGGCCCAAAATGCATGTTTGAGCTGACTCATTAGGCCTTATTTATGCTGAAATTGGTCAAGATATGCTGATTTAATAATTGGCAACCTAAATGATGTGTTTTAATTGTCTTTTATTTCCTATGTGTTTGAATGATATTGGTAATTTTCTAAGCTTTTATCATTTGTAATCATCTGATTTCTAAGGTCTTTATTTCCCGAAATTTTTTTCCCTTTTCTAGGAGTCAAACTTTCTATATGATGAATTCTCTTATACTGAGGAAGACAACTTAACTTTGGAAATATGAATTTTTTGTTTTGAATCCTACGAATTGGAAAGGTAACATCTTCTTTAGGCTTTTTTTTTTTGAAAAAAAAAACTAGTAGACTAACGAATGCTTGATCTTGTGGTGTCTTCTGACACTCTGGGTCCTTGTTCTTTTGTGCTCAAGGGTTATTGGTGGATCAATTAGATCTAATTGGTCGTTCTTTGAGCAAGAATATCTTGGTTTGGCTATTGGTTCCTGGCGTAGATTGTCTTGGGTTTGTTCCACCGTGTTTAGATTGCGGGTTCTACATTCGCCAAATTTGTTCTGCTTTTGAATTTTTAGTAGTTTTTAATGGAATTAAATGAATTACTTGTGCTTTTATTTTGGCTTTTTTATGTGCCAGTCACAACTAGGGATTTTAGATTGTGACTTTTTTTGTTTGGCCTTGTAATCCCATGATTCTTACAATGTTATACATTTATATGAGGTACAATGCAATTTAATCTTACACAATTATTGGTGCGCATGATGTGGAAAATTATATAAACTCATACAGTTAAATATTTTTAATCCACTATATATTAGCATATGACATTATAAATCAAAATACGTGACAAGCTAAAAAGATACTTATTCATTCATATAATTATGTGAACACATGTCCACTAGTATATGGATAAACAGGCCATATACATATGGCAAACATTCTCAAATACATAAATTCAAATAAAAAGACTTCATGGAATATGTCAATACAGCACTGAGTTTCCATCCAGCATTATCATGAACCTGCATGAAAATTAAAACAACGAATTCATATAGAGATTGATATTAACAATAAGAATGTATAGAAAAAAAAAGTGTGTATTTAGCCTTCAATTTTTTTGTTAAGTCTAAAAATTTTTTGTTGTCAAATCGTAAATTTTTCATTCGAAAAGTCACTTTGGTAAATAAAAAAAATGAAATTGATATTAAAACTATTCTTCAAAAAATAAATTGAGACATTTGATCATTCGGACACTATATTAGAATAATTGTAATCTTTTAGGGACATAAACAGTAATTTACTCCAAAAAAATAAGAAAGAAAAAAGGAAAAAGGAAAAAGGAAGAGAGAAATGATCTGTTTGATTAAACTCAATTGAATACTTTTTCAAGACCATTATCTATTTTCAGTAAAAATAAAAATAAAAAATATGCAAACCAAACAGAGCCTAAAAATCTTGGTTGAAATTTCAATTATCTAGCTGGTTTATGAATCATTTTGACTAATTTTCACTTTTTCCTTTTTGGAGGTGGAGAAGCATGACTAAGGCTATTGCCAATACTTGATATATCATTCTTCTTTGAGCTTGAATCGTTTGAAGGACTTCCCGCTGAGAGATTAGAGTAGCCAAGAGATATATTCCTGGTTTTCTTATCATAACTCATCTTGCAAGAGCTATGTATATCAACACTAACATCTTGGGATTTACAAATTTTGCTTCACAATCTTCTTTTGTTTTGCCTTTCTTTTATAGGAAACTTAAAAGACATGAAAGGAAGAGAAAATGAAAATTTTCTGAAAATTCCTTCAAATTTCTTCAAAATTTTCCTGAATTTTTAATATGATATTTATGTATTTGTGTTGTTTGATGAAATGAGTTGCATATTCCTCCAACTTATCCTAACAATTTACATAAAATTATTGTTAAGTGAATGTTTGATTTGCTTGTGACTCTTGTGTGTACGTAATATGAAATAGCTGCAATATAATCACTTCATGAATTTTCTCCAAGGCTTAACTGGTAGGAAAAAGAAAGAATTTTTTAAGATTATATTAACAAGTTAGTCTCTTAAAGATAAATAAATTGATTGTGTAATTTTTTAAGTTCAACTCTACACAATTTAATATTTGAATATTATTAAGTCATCATATATGATCACTTAGTCCCTAAAAAATAAATAAATATAAAATTTAGCTCTATTAAAATATTAGTTTGTATTAAATTTGTAATTTATAAGAATTTACTTGTTTGATTCTCATATTTAAAGACTAAATAATAAAAAAATAGGTTTTAGAGACTACTTTGTCTGATAACCCATTTTTTGAAATTATATTTTATTGGATTATAAAATATTGGGTTTGACAAAAAAAGAGGCCAGAGGGTTATAATTATGAACATCTACCATACAAACTTTCACTTGAATTGAGAATTGAGAAGGCTTTTCCGATATGCCATGCCTTTGGTATAATCTCTATTCACGCGGCTAATGGAATTTTCTCCCTTTTACTCTCTCTCTCTCTCTCTCTCTCTCTCTCTCTCTCTAACAATGCGCAGCACGTGGATATTTTGCTAAGAAATTTTGTAGAAAATATATATACTTAGTTTTCTATTTTTAATTAAACCAAATATTAAGTTGATTCTTTAGCACAATTCTTTCATAAATTTGCTTGTAGACTACTGAAAAAAAACACATAATGACTACTACAATTATAGTATTATCAAAATTGACAAAAAAAACATACTTTAAATAAAGAGTATACAGTTAATGCTGATCGTGCATCTTGATGATCCTACAATTTCCAATCTATCTCGCTCAGAAAATTTTTTCGGTGTACGTAATATTTTATATATGGTTAAATTATTATTTTTAGTTTAGGTTCTCCTAATTTAAAAATTTTAATCTAGTCATTTTTCATCAAAACTTTCGTTTAGAAATGGCAACAGAGTAGTTGGTTTAGAGATTATCGTGAGCAAGAAATTTTTTTCCAGCGAAGATGAAGGCAGGAGAAAAATCTTTTCATCATGATTTCAGGAACAGGGATAAGCCTTAATCAATTACTACTTTTAGGCTCATCTGAAATATGTTATCAAGTCCAAGTGATTGTTGTCCTAAAACTTCTCTATATCCCCCATAGGCTGAAAAATAAGTGACAACTAGACAGGCTTGTTCTTATTTTTTTACTCAGGGACAAGAAATTGGTGGCAATTTTAACTTGAGTATTATCTTTTGCTGTCAATTTTAACAGTCATTTTCTTTTAGCACCAGTAAAGAGGGTTGAGCATATGGTATTGAGTCATGTGAAAAAAAAACTAAGTAAAACCTTCAAGGTCACATAAAATATTCATTAATTTTTTGGTGGTTATTGATAAGGCTGATTTTTGGTAAATAGGATACCTAAAGCTATGGTTATTGATAAGGCTAATTGTTTTTATTGGTGGTGGTTATTTTAAATATGGTTGAAGATCAGTCATCTACGTTGGTGATATTTTGGTCCTTTTGAAGAAGTTGAATGAGCATTTAATCTTTAAATTTAGCCTCTTATGTATAATTA
This sequence comes from Biancaea sappan, assembly GCA_037074585.1. Classification (NCBI taxonomy): domain Eukaryota; kingdom Viridiplantae; phylum Streptophyta; class Magnoliopsida; order Fabales; family Fabaceae; genus Biancaea; species Biancaea sappan. The sequence continues at coordinate 3,535,992 of CM073496.1, read as the reverse complement.
TATATATATAATTTACATATTAATATTTTTTTCTTTTTTTATTTTTTAATAATGCCACAGGGAACGAGGATAGGGGGTAATTCTTCTCCTGCCTCGTTGCCATTTCTACTTACATCAATTGATATTATATTAAATTTTTCTAACTTCATCGAGTATATGTGTTTGGTTTTGCGTTGGATTTCTACAAATCCCGATTTAATCTTTAAATTTAATCCCTTATGTATAATTTTATATGTATATTTTGTGTATTATTAATTTTTCTTATATTTTCAATTTTTTTACTAACCCCGCAAGGAGGGTGGGAACAGGGACAAGGAATAATTCTTCACACTGCCTAGTCCCCATTCCTACTTTCATCAATTAATATTCTATTAAATTTTGCTAACTTCCTCAACTATATGTGTGTTTGGCTTTGCATTGGGTAATCATGATTTAAACTATATTAATGTAGTTTTTGTACAAAATAACATATTTAGAAGTCTTTGCATTAAGTGATTTTGTTTTCAAACTATGGTTTCAGTAAAATCCATAAGTTGTTACTTTTGGAAATATGATTTATCTAAACCTAAGTTTTTCCAAAATCAATTCTGCAAATCATGATTTGCGAACATTATTTCTCCAACTAGTTTGCATACCTAAACCATGATTTACTCAAACTTAAATTTGTTTAACTGATTTCCAAACCCACACTATATACCATTTTGACACTCAGTATAGAACAAAGAGAGTGTGTATATTTAGCCTTCAAATTTTATCTTCCTGTCATTAAGTCTCAAAATTTTTCATTGTCAAATCTTAAAACTTTTCATACTTTGGTAAGTAAAATGATTAAATTAAGACAAACACTGTATAACCTTCAAAAAATAAGTTGGCACACTTGATCATTAGACTATATTAGAATAATTATAATCTTTTAAGGACCAAAATAGTAATTTACTCCAAAAAAAATAGAAAAAAGGAAAAGAGTAAGGATCTTGTTTCAAATTTCAATTACCTAGCTGGTTTATGAATCATTTTGACTCATTTTCACGGTTTTCCATTTGGAGGTGAAGATCCAAAACCAGGCTATTGCCAATACTTGATTTATCGGTCTTCGTTGAGCTTGAATCTTTTGAAGAACTTCCCACAGAGGGTTTAGGATAGCCAAGAGATATATTCTTGGTATTCTTATCAGAACTTATCTGAAAAATTTAATAGCGTTAACGAAGACCAAGAATTACATTATTTTAATCGCATTATTTTATTGTGTTATCTTAATGACGTCATTTTTAATGCATTATTTTGATAAAATTATTTTAGTTATTTTAATTTTTCATGTTTAATTAGTTTTTTTTTGAATATTAAATTATGAAATTATTGTGAAATGACTAGACTGGGTATTTTGTTGCGATGTTGGGTATTTTCTGTGTATTGTTGAAAATAGGAGAAAAGAAAGATTAAATGAAATCAATATAATGATTGGAGAATAATTGTATTTAGGTCAAATGGGATTGGGCAATTGGGTATGTGTACCCATGAGTCAACCCATAATCCACCTCCCTTAAAACCCATCACCTTTTCTCTCATTCTTCACATTTGGCCATTTGGAGCAAGAAGAGAAAAGTGGGTTTTCTCTCAAACTTCTCCAATCTTTCTTCCATTTCTTCCAATGGATTATTGGTTTCGGGTTGTTTTTCGGTTCCTTCAGAGTTTGTAAAGCTAGAGATAAGCTTTAATCTCCTTCATCTTCTACATTTTTGAGGTTTGGTCATGCCCTAGGAGAATTTGAGGTTTTTGGATTTTGTGTTAAGGCTTTGCTTCGTTGGCTCCTTTATTTTGTTTTCTTGCTGGAAATGATTTAAGGCAATTCATGGAGGAGAAACATGATTGGTTTCATGGATTAAAATCAAGAATGTGTTCATGAGGAATTTTTGAGAAATTTAGTGAAAATCCATGAAACCAAACTTTCTTGAGTTTTAATTGCCCAAAATCACCTCGTGAAACTTATTTTAACATCAAGAACCTAAGAAGGAAGAAAAAGAATGCAAAGGGTGGATTTTTTGTGATTTTTGGGTGCAAAACCGTGAAGAAGAACAAGCCCATAAATTGGTGACCGGTGCCAAGGTCTGGGTGAGGAATTTCGAACTGGCGCCAAGTGGACAGAGGCATTGCATATTGAGCGCGCCCAAGCACCCTCAGTGAGGAATTGCGTTATTTTTTTAGGGAAAATGGTGGGGATTTGATGCTATTTATTGGGTTTGCTTTTAGGTGCTTTTGGGGAAACTCTCGGCTTTGCTTCAAAATCAATTGCACTAGTAAATCTTTATCGACATCAAGGTGAGTGGATGACTTTACAAATTGAATTTTACCAGTTCAAGCATATTATAAATCGCACTCACACCATAATTGGTATTGAATTCACTAAAATTTCCTAGTTAGTGGTTTAAACTAGAATATGGAATTTTCTTGTGAATTAGGATTGTTTATGGAATTTCTAGTGAAATTTGGGAAAGTTTATTGTGGGATGAATTTATTGTGAAATTGGGGGAGATATGTTGTGGTTTGGGGTAATGTTAGTAATATTATACATACTATAGTTAGTATATTGAATTCTTTAGTTAGTGATATTAACTAAATCCTGGAATTTATTGTGTAACTTGAGAATATAAAATTTCTTGTAAAATATGATAAATGTATTGTGGAATGTATGTGGAATGATTAATTGATTGTTGCGTGTGTTTTATTGCGAATGGATATTTGGTGTAAAGGTGAACTACATGTAGGGAAACGGTGATATGTGGGAAAGTAGACCCACGAGGAATGGAAACCAAATAGTGTGCCCAGGACGACCAAATCATTATGGACGAACCTTGGTAAGGCTAAGTCTAAGAGAATGTGAACCCTTAGCATCTTTTTATTGAGCTTTGACTCAATGGGCTAAATCATTAGAACGTAGCCTCATGGGAGGTTCCACATCTTTACTGCACATTACACGTGTTGTGTTTATTTTATTGTGCATGTACGTGCCTGGTAGATTTTTCTGACTATGTTAGTGATTGTGGTATATGTGCTTATAATTATATTATTTGTTGTGCAACTATTCATTAACTGAGTTTGATAAGCTCATATCTTTTTCAAATATAGCAGCTAAAGAGGAAGGGAAACTGCTAGAGGATTAACGGATTTTGGAGATATACTCTATTTTGATTGGAAGGTCCTTGGGACCAATTTTTTAAAGTTTAAGAAAATGTTTTGTAGACTAATAGGTCACCTAGGTTCTGTGGTGTTGTAATTTATTAATTGATTCCCGTTGTTGTGGGAATTAGGAAAACACCTGAGTATGTAAATACAACCCCCAATGGGCATTTATGTAATTTACTTAAATTGTATAGTTATGAATATTAAGACTGTTCAGGAAATTTGTGAGTTACTATGGAGGTATACCTTGGTGTTTATGAATATCCACATACCCAACTGTTGATCGACTTGGCAAGCGTACCAATCGTACAAGTAATACAGAGTGAGTAGAGTATCGTTCCCACGAGGATTGAGGTACCAACTACCCGCGAAGCTAAAGTTAAATGCTATCTAGACGAATCATTAAACAGAATTATATCTAATGCTACAAATTAAACTAAAACTATTATTTACAACTTAAAACTAAGCTACTCCTAATGATAATAACCTAGGATTGATGGGATTGACTTCATTTAATTCTTAATCCGACTACTTCATAGATAAATGAGTCTTTGAGTTGCTAAAGAATGATTCAATCAAATTACAAATCCTTTTGGTGTTGGTTAAGCTCTCAAAATTGTTTGAACCCAATCCCTTGGAGAAACAAACCTACCTAACCCAAATAATTGTTTAATTCCTTAATCCAATCATTCACGTAGGTGATTAAGTTTAGGAACTCATAAAAACCACATAAAAAAAGATTATCTATTCCTAGATTAATCCGATTTATGGTGGAAGTTACAATGGGCTCGTTAATATCTAGCTATCCCTAGCATAGATAAAAACCCCAAACTCATAAAAGTGGTGATCAAGCATTTTTAGAGCAATTCAATTCGGTAAAATCCACTCCAACAAAATACGAAATGCAATTGAGAAGAATCATTCAATAACAAAACTTCATAAGAAATTAAATTACATCAACCACCAAACCCTTCATTAATTGTACATGCTAGTCTAGGGCACAAATATTCCTAGAAGGATTTTCCCAAAGCTCAACTAAGATAAAACCTAATTCTCCATAATTCCTTATGTGAAAATCAAGTTCATTAAATGAGCAAACCCTAATTTGACTATATGAGGCTAATATCTATATTCCTATGACATTAGCAAATCAATCCCCTCTCCTTTAAGGTTCAAGAACTCATACAATTCATTCCTTAGATCTAATTTTTTCCTCCCTTTCCCAAGTTTAGTAAAAATACCCAATCATCCCAATAAGTGGCCAAATTAAAGGAAAGCATTAAGATTGGAATAAATAAACATATATTAACCAATTAATGATCACAAGAGTTCAAGAAATTACACAAAACCTAATCTAAAATCGGGCTCATAACAACCCTTGAGTTACATACTACTTATCACTACAAATTACAAGAAAAAGCAACATGAAAAGAGAAGAAAATGAAGAGAAAAGAGAAGAGATGGGGGAAGGAAGACCAATCCCATGAAGGAAGGCCTTCTTCCCCCCTAACCAGCTCTGTAGAATGCTTCCTTGCTGCCTCCAAGCTCCCCAAAATCTCCCCAATCAAAGTTAGGGCAAAATGCCCCAAAAGAAGCATTTAAACTGCAGATTCGTGACTTGGCGCCTGGGCGCCAAGCCTGACAGCTTCAGTTTCAAGTTCAGGGGTTGGGCACTTGGGCGCCACGTCTGGCGCCTGGGTGCCAACTGGGCAGAGGGCTCTTTGCAGTTCAAATGCCTGGCGCTTGGGCGCCACGTCTGGCGCCTAGGCGCCAGCTCACTGGAGTCTCAATTTCTTCTTGTTTTCTCCCCAAAATTGCACCTACAAAAGACAACAACTAAAATAAATTAAAAAGGCAATAAAAAGGGGAAATAAAACAAGAAAATAAGAAAACTATAAAGCACTAGAGAACTAAACGAAAACAAAGATAAAAAGCGCAAAAGGAAAGAAACAAGGCTAAAAGAGGATTGAAAATCCCACATATGATGGCATTATTTGGTGAGTTATTAGCACTTATCACCAACTGTTGGAGCGTGACAAACAACCTTACTTTAACTACTATATTACTTGATATGACTACCACACTTGCTAGCATTAGGCTCTTTTAATTTATTTATGGACTTATTATATCTATCTATTTTGAGCTAGTCTATGTGAGTGTGATCGAGTTTGCAACTTATAATGCTACTGAACGCATCATTTGTTGTTATCAAAATTCTTTTGAACATGTAATGAGTGGTTAAAGATGAAGGCTTGTTATCGGAGTTGAAAAGAAAAAAGAATTTTAATTTTAATTTCCTTTACCTTTATTTCAATTTTGTTTGTTTAATTTCATTTCAATTCAATATATGTTTCACTTTGATCTTCTAATAATATTTTTGACTCCTTGTTTTATTAAAGTTAATTTTACTTTAATTCTTTAATTTTATCTTAAATTTCGCTTTAGTTTTTTTAATTTTATTTTGTTCCTACCAACATGTCGTTGGTCCAATTGATATTGGAGGTGGATCCTTTAAGCAAGGTCTTTGGTTTGAGCCATGTGTATGAAAAACGTGATTGGGAGGGGCAACCTATTCACCAGCCAATACCCCAACTGAGATTAGTCACTGATAAAGTCAGTTGACGCTTAGGGTCAAAGACCAGAAATTGTATTTTGTTCCTATTTGGTTCCTAAGTTTACAAAAGATACTTAAATATTTGCTTCTCTTTTAACACTACCAAGATATATAACTAAAAAGTTTTATATCTACAAATATTAAATAGAGTATTCAAATATATTCCAAGTCTTTTTCTCCTTTAAATGTATAACAATCAAAACTTTCATGGTGGAGTGTAATTTCACAAATTAAGGGGGAAACTAAAAAAATTAGACCAAATGCTTTGAGATTTCTTGACAACATTAAAAAAATTTGAGAAAATGTAGATCCATCCACCAGAAAACTCAAAATCCATCATTCAACAACAATTTCAAAAGAGGAAAGATTAAAAAACTTACAAATGAAGAGTTAAAATTCCATTGAAAGGCTGAAAACTATCCTCTAGTGATTTTTACGGCTTATTTCAATCAAAAAAGAAAAAAAGAATAGAAATGCTACTAAATGACATTCTATGGCAATGTGGCAATAGACCTAAGCAAATGATGATGAGTAAAAATAAAAAAGAATGGTTTAGGACGGTACTTAAATGAAGTTTTGTAAAGGATTAGCATAGGAGCTACATTCAAATTTTAATTTAGGGAGGACAACAATTACTTTACATAAATAATAATAATAATAAATAGTGAGAAAATATTTAGCTACGGAAAGTGTCCCTCACTATTCCCTTCAAATCCTTGGCTCTTCAACTCGCATGTCTTTCTCCTGTTATCCTGTGAAAGAGTGAGGAAATACTTAGTTAGGGAAAGTGAATTCCTCACTATTTCCTCCCAAATCTCTGGCCCTTTAACTCTCATGTCTTTCTCATGTTATCCTATTAAATTTAGTGAGGGATTCTGTTTCCAATGATACTCCCTCGTTGTTTATCAAATAGCGAGGGATATGGCCCCTAAGCTAAATTACCTTATTATTTCACAATTTTCTTATAGTGGCCTAGACATAGTCTCGAATGTTAGAAATAATTTATGTATTTTTTTTTTGGTTATTGTTGGTTAATTTGATTGGTTCTACAAGTTTAAAAATGTTGATGTGATCTATTTTGGTGAAATAGCAAGTGAATCATTGCAAATTCCAAGCGGACGAATCACAAGAGCCCAAGCCAAAAGGATTAGTGAAGCTTTGAATGAACTCACGCAAAACATCCTAGCTAAGCATATGAATCAAGAATCTGGGCCAAGGACTAGTTTGGAAGGAGGTGTTTGAACATTATCCAAAATAAAGATGGAGTTACTGAGAACTTTTTGGGCCATAATACTGTTAATGTGTGTTAACCCCAATGCATGTGAAAATCTCATCTTTATGACAAAAAACAAATTAAAATAAGTCCTTGCATTACAATTGGAAAATTATTTTAGAAATTTGGAAAAGTCAAAGGCAAAGAGCTAAAGTTAAAGAAATTATATTTTCTAGTGCCTTAGAAAGTTATGTAAAAGTATTTGAATGGTAAGAAAAATGTGTTTGAACTCTTAAAAATGTGTTTGAACTCTTAAAAATGTTTTTGAACTTTTAAAGATGTTGGAAAAGGTTTTAAAAATGTTGGAATAACTCAACTTGTGGCCACAGAGTTTCAACACTTTAAAAACATTATTTTTTGACCTTCAGTAGGCTATCAGTCGACCGTTTGTTTGCAAACAATTGACCGCTTGCTATCGAGTTGAAAATCCTAAGACATCCAGTAGACTACCAGTAGCAGTCAACTAGGTACTCTCTTTTTTAAAATTATTTTTCCTTCCAATAGCCTATCAGTCAACTGCTAGAGTCTGAAACTTTTTTTTAAAGAGGTAATAGAGCGTTACCAGTCGACCGCTGGATAGCTACCAGTCGACTGATACTTGATTAAAAGGTACCAATCGATTATTGTGGACCTACTAGTTAATTGCCAGTACAATGACATCAGCTATAACAGTTATTTTATTATGAAATATGCAATCATTTTCCAACAGATCTATTACACTTTCGGCTATATATATGAGCTACAGTAGGCATCAAATTATTAAGAAAACATTCTATTTGTCATTGATACTCTAAAAATCCTTTTCTGGCGAATCATTTACTGATTTGAGAGCTTTCACTTGTACATTCACTCTATCCAGGTGAGTTGACCAAGCCTTACTTCATCTTATATGATTAGTTTGCTTAGGGATTGGGATTCCTTGAGTGATTGTTTGGATTAAAAATTTTACATTGAGAAGAAAAAGTTCTCTATTTTAGTGGCTTACAAGTACCCAAATTGATAAACTTTAGAATTATAGTGAAATACTCAAGAAATTATGTTGAGAACTGGATGTAGACTTGGTTATAAGCTAAACCAGCATAAATATTGGTGTTTGACTTTCTAACTCTTACTCTTTGCTTATTTGATTCTTATTTTAATTCCTTGCATTTCTACCTTGTTCATCTTTGCTTGTGCTCTATTTTTTTTTTTTATACATAAGCTTGGCATTTGTTTTGAAATTCTCTTTTAACTTCCAACAAGTGTCTACAAATTTTTAAATAACCTAATTCACCACTCTTCAGAGTTAGCCATTTCTATCAATGAGGAGTTGGGCCCAAAATGCATGTTTGAGCTTACTCATGAGGCCTTATTTATGTTAAAATTGGTCAAGACATGCTGATTTAATAATTGGCAACCTAAATCATGTGTTTTAATTGTCTTTTATTTCCTATGTGTTTGAATGATATAGGTAATTTTCTAAGCTTTTGTCATTTGTAATCTTCTGATTTCCTAGGTCTTTATTTCCCGAAATTTTTTTTTTTCCTTTTTCTAGGAGTCAAACTTTCTATATAACGAATTCTCTTCTATTGAGGAAGGCAACTTAATTTTTAGTAGTTTTTAATGGAATTAAATGACTTTCTTGTGCTTTTATTTTGGCTTTTTTATGTGCCAGTCACAACTAGGGATTTTAGATCGTGGCTTTCTTTTTTTTGGCCTTCTAATCCCATGATTCTTACAATGTTATACATTTATATGAGGTATAATACAATTTAATCTTACACAATTATTGGTGCGTATGATATGGAAAGTTATATAAACTCATATAGTTAAATATTTTTAATCCACTATATATTAGCATATGACATTATAAATCAAAATACGTGACAAGCTAAAAAGATACATATTCATTCATATAATTATGTAAACACATGTCCACTACTATATTGATAAACAGGCCATATACTTATGGCAAACATTCTCAAGTACATAAATTCAAATAAACATACTGAGATTACTATGTACAAGCTTTCTATATAAGCTGTAATCTCTTTTATTTACTGGAAGTAAATATATAATAGTAACCAAAACATGAATACAAATAAATGAATAAAAGACCTCATGGAATATGTCAACACAACACTGAGTTTCCATCCAGCATTATCATGAACTTGTGTGTTTTTAGCCTTCAATTTTTTCTTTGTTAAGTCTAAAAATTTTTTCTTGTCAATTCTTAAATTTTTCACTCGAAAAGTCACTTTGATAAATAGAAAAACTAAATTAATAATAAAACTATTCTTCAAAAAATAAATTGAAACACTTGATCATTCGAACACTATATTGAAATAATTGTAATATTTTGGAGGCAAAAATAGTAATTCACTCCAAAAAAAAAAGAGAAAAGAAAAAAGGAATAGAGAAATGGTATGTTTGATTTGTGAAAATATTTTTTATTTTTATTTTTAGTATTTTCAGATTTAGGTTTATTTTAAGAAATATTTTAAAAAAAATATTTTCATTAAACTCAATTGAATACATTTTCAATACCATTGTCTATTTTCAGTGAACATAAAAATAAAAAATGTACAAACTAAACAGAGTCTAAGAATCTTGGTTCAAATGTCAATTGCCCAGCCGGTTCATGAATCATTTTGACTCATTTTCACTTTTTCCTTTTTGGAGGTGGAGAAGCGTAGCTAAGGCTATTGCCAATACTTGATTTATCAGTCTTCTTTAAGCTAGAATCTTTTGAAGAACTTCCCGCAGAGAGATTAGAGTAGCCAAGAGATATATTCCTGGTTTTCTTATCAGAACTCATCTTGCAAGAGCTATGTATATCAACACAAACATATCGGGATTTACATTTTGCTTCACAATCATCTTTTGTTTTGCCTTCCTTTTATAGGGTACTTAGAAGACATGAATGGAAGAGAAAATGAAGATTTTCTGAAAATTCCTTCAAATTTCTTCAAAACTTTCCTGAATTTTCAATATGATATTTATGTATTTGTGTTGTTTGATGAAATGAGTTGCATATTCCTCCAACTTATCCTAACAATTTAAATAAAATTATTGTTAAGAGATTGTTTGATTTGCTTGTGACTCTTGTGTGTATGTAATATGAAATAGCTGCAGTATAATCACTTCATGAATTTCCAAGACTTAACTGGTAGGAAAAAGAAAGAATTTTTTAAGATTGTATTAACAAGTTAGTCTCTTAAAGATAAATAAATTGATTATGTAATTTTTTTAGTTCAACTCTACACAATTTAATATTTGAATATTATTAAGTCATCATATATGATCACTTAGTCCCTAAAAAATAAATAAATTTAAAATTTAGTTCTATTAATATATTAATTAGTATTAAATTTGTAATTTATAAGAATTTACTTGTTTGATTCTCATATTTAAAGACTAAATAATAAAAAAATTAGGTTTTAGAGACTACTTTGTATGATGACCCATTTTTTAAAATTATATTTTATTAGATTATAAAATATTGGGTTTGACCAAAATAGAGGCCAGAGGGTTATAATTACGAACATCTACCATACAAACTTTCACTTAAATTGAGAATTGAGAAGGCTTTTCCGATGTGCCATGCCTTTGGTATAATCTCTATTTACGCGGCAAATGAAATATTCTCCCTTTTACTCTCTCTCTCTCTCTCTCTCTCTCTCTCTAACAATGCGCAGTACGTGGATATTTTGCTAAGAAATTTTGTAGAAAATATATATACTTAGTCTTCTATTTTTAATTAAACCAAAGATTAAGTTGTTTCTTTAGCACAATTCTTTCATAAATTTGCTTGTAAACTATTGAAAAAAACACATAATAACTACTACACTTATACTATAATTAAAATTGACAAAAAAAAAAACAAATTTGAAATAAAAAGTATACAGTTAGTGCTGATCCTGCATCTTGGTGATCCTACAATTTCCAATCTATCTCGCTTAGAAAATTTTTCGCCTACAATTGGCAATAGAGTAGTGGGTTCAGAGATTATCGTGAGCAAGAAATTTTTTCCAATAAAGATCAAGACAGGAGAAAAATCCTTTCATCATTATTTCAGAAACGGGGATAAGGATCACATTCTCCACCTTGCAGGATCTCCGTCCCTAAAAGAGATTTTAATAATTTCACTTAAATAACTAAAATACACTTAATATATATATATATATAATTTAATTATTTCACAATTAAAAATAATTTAAACTAATTTAATTAAACAAACTAAAAACCCTAACCCCTAATCCCATCCCATTCGGCCATTCCAACTCTTCCGTCTCAGTTCTCTGTCTGATAAGCTGGTTGTTATGCTTTTGCTCTAATTCAATGATTCTTCGTTCTCTGTCTACCATCTATTATCATGGTTGCGATCCCTGTTGTCGTTATCTTGCTCATGCTTCCTCCTCCGGTCACTGTCTCTACCATGGTTCTAAATTGCGGCCGCATCACCGCGATGCGGCCGCAATATTGTGAATGCGGTGGCCTCCGTATCCGCATCACCCCGCAATTGCGGGGTGATTCAGTTTCACTGAGCTACGACGCAATGGAACGGTATTGCGGCCGCAACAGAATAGAGTTGCGGCCGCAATGGAGTTCTGTAGCGTTTTTCGGCCAAAAGGATGAAAAATTGGAACAAAGCACACATATATCAGTTGAATCAGTTCTAGATCTACTCCAGAGAAGCGAAAGAGTGAGAAACAACTTACCTTGCCATTACTGTCTTCCATCAAAGCCTCAAAGATTGCTTGCTGGTTGCTGCCGTATGCACCTTCTTTGCTATGTTTTCCTCCATCTAGACTGTGGTGTGGTGGAGTTCGTGGTCCTTGTTTGGCTTTGTGCCTCCCTCTCGGCTTCTCCTCTCGATCTCCCACTCAAATTCCTCCTCTCGTGATCTCGTTCTGCCTTTGTCCTCAACATTGATCTCCATCTGTGGTGGCTGGCTCTATGCATAAGGCTCACCGGGCCCTCACCATCACCACCTCACTCTCCTCAGATCTCTTACTCTAGTTTCCAGGAGACAGAGAAGGAAGTAAAAGAGTGAAACTTTGAATGAAATTTCTCTGCTTCTACGAAATCTCCCTCTCCTACTTCCGTGTTTGAGAGACTTCTGCCTTCTAGGTTCTAGCCATAGTCTAGATTGCAGACTGATCAGTACCCAGTAGACTAAAATCTGAGTAAATGTGATGAATGATGATTCGTGATTCGTGCTTAGTGAGTTAGTAGTGTGATACTAATTAAGTGATTTAACCAAAAGATCAATTATAGACCACTTGATTATGCCATGTGGTGTGATTTGTGTGGAATTGATTGATACAATAATATGATTCATGATTTGATATTTTGATTCTAATAAGTGGAATTGTGGGCTCTGACATTGATTTAAATTTTTTATTGTGAAAGGAAATTGAAATATAATTTTTCAATTGATTTAAATAGTTTATTAATGATTAATTGAGTTGTGTTTAGAAGCTTACTCTATTAATTTGGGTATTTGATTTGGTTGAATTTTTAATTTGGGAATTAAAAATTTGGGATTGATCAAGAATGAAAATTTTGGGTAGACAATAAAGAAATAGGACAATGTTCAATGCTTAGCTAGCCAAAATATATGCTACAAATGCGGGAAACCAAAGCACTTAGCTTGTGATTGCCCAACTTTGAAGGAGGCAGACTCTCAATCTAGGCCACAAACACAAGGGCAAGTGTTTGCTTTGATCAGCCACGAAGCTAAGAAAGCACCTGACTTTATTCAAGGTGTAATTTCTATATTTCTATATGTAATAATCCTGTAAATGTCATTTTCGACTCTAGGGCAACCCATTCCTTCATATCATATGCATGTACCAAGGATCTAGGATTAAAAGGGAATACACTGCCAAATGATTTGTTTGCTTCTATACCCACAGAGAACCAAGTTTACACGTCCTGAGCCTTTTTATATTGCATAGTCTAACTAGAGAATAGAATGATCACACTAGTTCACGTTACCACGATTACCAAATCGTCCAAAATTAAGTTTTATGGAAAACTTGCAATATAGTAATCCCTAGGTTGTTTTCACATATGGAGCTTCACTTCTAACTACCTTATCGTTGTTCAAACCCTAATTAATGCTAATTACAACTTAATTACCATGGGGGGTGATAACAGAATTAAATAACATAAATATAACAGAACAATAACACATAAACAAAGAAGAGTTATAGACAGCGGAACAACTGTAATTAGTAGAACTGTCAAAATGGCTAGGCTGAGCCTGTTTAGCTCGTAAAAATGGAGGGCTAAGTTGGCTAAATCCCAGCCCGTATAGAACCGGGCCTACATGGTATGTGGGCTTATCCCACATATCCCGTACTATAATTTTTTTTAAATATATACATATTAATATTATTACATATCACCACATGCAGCAGGCTTCTGGCTGCCCCTAAATTCTAAAATTCCTAATTGCTAATTCAGCCTTCAATCACTCCTGAAAGTCAGCTGTCAGCCCGTCACGCACTTGAAGGTCAAGGGACTTGCAGACTTGAAGGGACTTTATCCCCTGCCAGTGTCTACACTCTCTTTGTCTCCGTCTCCGATTAGCATCTTCACTTTCACTCTCTCTGTCATGTACTCGCATAACTTGAAGGGACTTTGGCAGCTCAAAGGGACTCCGACAGCTCTCAGACTCGCTGAATAAATATGTTAATGTTTTGATGAATAGATTTCCAAGTTCTTGTAGTTCAATTTGCTTATTGGACTTGGTTATAATGTGCTACTTCTAAGTTCAATTTTCTCTTTGAATGTTTGCTTTTTCCTTTGTTGTCAATTTTGAGGTACCTAAAAAAAATTTTTTTGCGGGCTGGCCCATTTGGCCTACTGACCCACATACTTGAGGGCTAAGTTTGGTGTTTTCCAGCGGGCTAGCTCAGTCCATCCCACATTTCACATAAACTTGTGTAGGCCAGCCTGTACGAGTCAAGCTGGCCCGTTTTGACAAATCTAGTAGTTAGTCATCAATTCTTGGAATTTGTACCTATCATTATCCTACTCTTGAATTATTTTGGTTTGATTTTGGTGAATAAATGATGGAGAATAGTGGCAAATGGTGGTCTATGGCAATGTGTGAAGGCAAATGGTGAAGGATAATAAGCAAAAATGGAAGATGAAGGGTCTTTGGTTATGTAATATACGACAAAAGTCCATAATTAAAAAGCGCACAAATAAGGACTAAAAGAAGAAGAAGAAGAATAATAATAGAGTAAACCATCTTAATTTTTTTACATGAATGTTACACTATTATTTTTATTGTTAGACTAATAGTAATTAGCCAAACTAAACACAAAATCAATTCCAAACTCATAACAAACAAATCATGTAACAAAATACAAGGGAGGACTAAAATAAAAGTTCCAAAATTAAAAAGAAACAATACGAGAATACTATATGGACTACAATGAAAAAGAAGTCAAATGAGCGTCAAACAGCACTTTCAAATCCGGCTAAATAATCTCAGGATCAAATGGGAAGTGAACTGAGTCGCAGGGACAAAACTGAAAATAAGAAAAGAACTAAATGACCAGAAATCTTCTAACCTAGAGCTAAAATGTAATTTTCGCTACAACAAAGGAAGTCATTTTTAACGGTTATGAGCACGGTTTGAGCCGCTGCTCTTCCTCCTCTCGCCACCTATAATCTTCAACACTGTTTTGGTTTGAGGGAAAGCATAAAAAATCTCCTCCAAAGTTCATTTCCTTACTCTGTTTTCGTTCACCGTGAAATTGTGAAATTATACTTGTATATATACATTGGTGCCTTTTAAGTATATATATATAAATCATCTTGTGTGCGTAATTTGGTGAAGGAAGATGAAAATAAATATAAGAATTATGAGCATTGTGAATATGAATTTGATAAGAATTATAATCCGCATCTAATTATCATATTATTTTTTGATTCATTTATGGCATTATTGGAATGTTTTGGGAGTATACCGTGTCAGTGTAGAACCATAAAAAAGAACCTTCCATGAGTAATTACTTGTTACTAATGAAAAGAATTGGAATGGTGGTTCCTTCTCCTAACATATCCTATTGTTATCCCATAATTAAATTAGTTATGTAACATGCTTGCTAGTGTTTAATTATATTTTATTTATTCTTTAAACAGATTTAACAAAGCATTCTTCACACCGATTAATGATTATATCTTATTTTCTTAGGCTGAAGTATACTTTTGGCTACTTTTTCATTAAATTTCAATTGATTCCTTAGTTCTTAATATAAAAAGGTTGCCCTTCTAATTTTTAAAATGATCCAATTTTGTCCTTCTTTCACATTGTTCCTTCAAATTTTAACGCCATACTTAACAATTTGTTCATTTAGATGTAATTCCTCATTGGGTTAGCTTTGCATTCACCTTTACTCACTTTCGAAAATACTCGTTCACCCTAATCTGCAAAGGAAGAAATAACTGAGGCACTGAAAAAAGAGAGATGAAAACCCTGACTTCTCATCTTCACCTTCAACGCCCACAAGTCCACCACTCTTTACCCTCTCATATGGTTAAATATTATTTAATCGATTATTAGAATATGATGTTAAATATTATTTAATCGATTATTAGAATATGACATTATAAAATAAATAATAATGTGAATCGATGTCCACTGCCACTAACATGGATGAACAAGCCGCAAGGAGATTGAATTACGATTCCCCTATTTTAGGTTGTCGATATTTAAGAGTGATAGCTAAAAATGCAAGAGGGTCTTATTTTTCTTTTTTGTTTTAGTTTTATTTAATTATTTATTTATGATTGCAACCGTCTAAATGAATTAGTACTCTACTATTCTGCAGGAGATTTGAATCTGAACAAGCCTTATATATATATGTATATATATATGAAAAATATTCTCAAACATATAGAGATTACTACTAAGAAGCTTTTCTTAAGCTGTAATCTCTTTTATTTACTGAAAGTAAACATATAATAGTAAACATGTATACAGACAAATTAATACACTTAATGGAATCGGCTAACACAATATTGAATTTCGTTTCGGTATTTCTCCCACTTCAACATATACCTGCACGAAAATTAAAATCAAAATATATATAGAGAATGAGATTTTAACTAAATATATAAAAGTGATGAAAATATGTGTATTTAGCCTTTAAAATTGTTCAATGAAATAATTTACTCTAAAAAATATATCAGATAATGCTTTGATAGTGAAAAAAAGGAAAGAAGAGCAACTTACTGATTTAATCCCTAAAAGATTACCATGGTCTCAATTTTATGTTTGAAAAATTGTATTTGTATTATTTTAATAATTTTTGTCACTATTTTAAGATATCTGATCTATTAGAAATCGAATTGAAATAACAGTAATCTTTTATAAATCAAATAAGTAATTTAAAAAAGAAGAAGGAAAGAAAGAATGCTAATTAAAATTACCAGATTTATGAATCATGTTGATTCATTCACTTTTTTTTCTTTTGCTGGAGGTGGACGAGCAGGACTAATGCCATCAATATCAGTCTTCTCTGATCTTGAAGACCTTTTATTAGGATCCTTTTTTGGAGGGGGGCGTGCAGGACTTATGTCATGAAAACTTTGATCACGAGAACTCATCCTCCAAGAGCTATGTGTAGCAACACTAATACTTTGGGATTTACAATTTTGATTCACAATCTTCTTTTGTTAATTTGCTTTCTTTTTATAGGGAACTTAGAAGACATGAATGGAAGAGCAAATGAAAATTTTCTGAAAATTCCTTCAAATTTCTTCTAAATTTTCCTGAATTTTGTGTTATTTGATCGATGAAATGAGTTGTATATTCCTGTAACTTATCCTAACAATTTACTTATACGTTATAGGAAAATTATTGTTAACAGAGTGTTTGATTTGCTTGTGACTCTTGTGTGTACATAATATTTGCGTATTTAGCAAAGAAGTTTGACATGAAATGAGTAATTAAGAAGGCTATTGAATTCCAAGAAGAGCCATGCATTGGATAAAGTGGTCAAATTCCCACGTACTTGCAGTTATAGGCAGTTACCTTTGTTCACGCGGCTTATGAAATTTTGTGTGGAAATGAGAGACTATTTGAAACTGCATCATGTGTGAATTAATGTAGCTTTGGGTTTGAACTTTGACCCAAAAGTGTAGGATTGTATTTCTGAAAATTTACCAAAGAACTTTCACTTTAGAATGACCATAACGTTGAAATTTTGCAACAAGCCATGCATACTGAATTACGCTCACATCTTCTCCTTAACGTTGAAATATTAATGACCATAACTAAAATATGTGGCAACCTGTATTATTGTAAATGTCAATGTAATTTCCCTCCAAATTTTGTTAAAAATTTAATGTAAGCTTTCATTTTTAGTTTGGTTCCTAAATTTTATTGCATGTAATTTGGCCCTTACACTTTGACATCATTTGTAAAAAGGTCCTTACCATCCTAAAAATTTAGATTTTGCCCTCACATTAAAAATTAAACCACGTTATATTTTATGTATTTTATATTTTTTTATTACTTATATATATTTATAATATTTTCTAGT
Source organism: Biancaea sappan (assembly GCA_037074585.1). Taxonomy (NCBI): domain Eukaryota; kingdom Viridiplantae; phylum Streptophyta; class Magnoliopsida; order Fabales; family Fabaceae; genus Biancaea; species Biancaea sappan. The sequence continues at coordinate 3,518,378 of CM073496.1, read as the reverse complement.
AAAAATATTTATAAACTATTTTTTGTTCTTACTTATCAAAATTTTTAGATCCACCCCTTTCTACACGTGGTATAATATATCACAATATAATAATCCTACTGGCATTCCAACGTAATTAGCATGTAAAAGTCACATAGGAGAAAAAATATCAAATGACCATTGTGCACCCAATATGTTATTCTGTGTTACTTGTATATCATTTTGTAATTGCTTCTCACATTTTTATTTAATTCATACAGGTGCTACTGTTCAGTGTGTAAAAAGATTATAATATATCTATACTTTTGTAAATTTGTTAAGTCAAAGCATAAAAAAGATTTAATTATTATCTATTGGATTTTTAATGTATAAAATAAAAATTCATTTAATTACTACCCATTTAACCTTGTTGATTTAATTGATAATGAATTAACGAACTTAATCGATTCACAAATCTTATATATATATATATATATATATATGTATGTATGTATATCTATGTATGGTTGTATTCATGTATGTAGGCCTTTGCAGTTTGACCCTCCTTTTAATTTCGAGGTGTTACACATGAAATTTGACATGCTCAGAGTTTAAAAAGAAAAAAAATCAAAACTACTTTAAAAAACGAAAATCAATTTAATTGAGACCTCAGTGAAATGTTTATTTTTTAGGCATAACTTTGGAAAATACTTATTAAAAAATGATAAGACAAGAAATGCTCTGGGAAACGGGATGAGTTCGGGAGTTGGTAGACGTAGGAAAAATGTTAGGCACACTATAATGTTTAAAAATTGTGCAATTCCTTTATACACATCCTAATCACCGCTATCAATCACATGTAAAAAGAAATTAAGTATCAAAGGAAAATTAAACAAATGAAAAAGTAAAAAATATGTACAAGTTGGAGATATTTACAAGGGATGAGAAAGAGTATCATCCCACAAGGAATCTTTATGAAAACTCACCTAAAATTTTTCCAAAATTAGCTACCCTATTCAAAACGAGAAGAAGCCCAAAATTTAGATATCCCCAAAATTAGGAGCTCAAAGAAAAGAAGTCTAAAAAATTACAAAAATTAGCCCAATTATCGAGTCAGTGCCTCTGCACCAAGATTCAGCGTCCTAGCACTAGAACGAGAATCTAGAACCTTCTAGAAGCACGAATTGGCATTGCAAAACTAGGATCAGAGCCTTGAAGTTGACAGTGAATTAACCCACTAGGATATGTTTTCGAGTTCCGATCCTAGTGGGACTGTGTCTTTTTGTAATTTTAAACCTATATACACCCTGTTAGGCCTTCTAAGTTAGATATCGACTGAGAATTAATCTATTCTCTTAGAAATTATTTAGCTCTCAAGAGATCATGTTTGTTTTCTTTTATTAGCTAGTAAATTCAGTTAGGGATAGATGGATTTCTTTTATTTTTGGTTTATAAAATAAAGTTTCTTTTCTCTCCAATTTAATTCTTCTCGTTTGTAAGATTGTATATGAATTTAATGCTTTTTGCACATTGACCACTTGTAAAATTGAAATTGTGATTTATTTATCGGATTTACGGATTCAAAAATAAATAAAAGTCTGGTTTATTCAATCACTATAGGTTAAATTATACCTAGAAATAAAATAACCGCCATAATGTCTTTATAAGATGCAAAGCGGTAATGTCTTTTCATATGAACATTAATTATGGCTAAGACATTAGCTAGTTGCCTCATGTTGAAAAGTGGTCTAAGTAGTCAAAACAAAAGAGTTAGATAATTAAGGAATCCTGACCTATAAACAAAAGAATTCAAAGAGTAGGGGCGATTAACTAAGTTTTATAACCAAAATAATGTAGCGAAATTGAAACTTAACGCTTTTGAATTATAAGTTATATCTTTCAATTTATTTTTCTTTTATAGTTAAACACTTAGTTTTGCTAAAATAATATTTTTACAAAATTTAATTAGCACCCTGTAAGTTTATACTTCATAGTTCCAGTTTAAATTCTAGTCTTTTGGGAATGGACAATGTAATATCCGCAAATTTTAAATCACATGATTAGTGGTATTATGGTATTTACGAGTTAATTTTTATTATTTTAATAACATTATTTTATAGCATTGTCTTAATGACGTTATTTTTAATGCATCATTTTAATAGAATTATTTTAGTCAGTTTAATTTTTCATGTTTAATTAGTTCATTTGAATATTAAATTATGGAATTATTGTGAAATGACTGGACTAAGTATTTTATTATGATGTTGGGTATTTTCTGCGTATTGTTGAAAATAGGAGAAAAGAAAGATTAAATGAAATTAATATAATTATTAGAGAATAATTGTATTTGGGTCAAATGGGATTTTGCAATTGGCTATGGGTACCCATGAGTCAACCTATGACCCCCCCTTAAAACCCATCACCTTTTCTCTCATTCTTCATATTTGGCCATTTGGAGCAAGAAGAGAAAAGTGGGTTTTCTCTCAAACTTCTCCAATCTTTCTTCCATTTCTTCCAATGGATTCTTGGTTTCAGGTTGCTTTCCGGTTCCTTGGGAGTTTCAAAAGCTAGAGATAAGCTTTAATCTCCTTCATCTTCTCCATTTTTGAGGCTTGGTCATACCCTAGGAGAATTTGAGGTTTTTGGATTTTTGTGTTAAAGCTTTGCTTGTTTGGCTGCTTTCTTTTGGTTTCTTGATGGAAATGATTTAAGGAAATTGATGTAGGAGAAACATGGTTGGTTTCACGGATTAAAAACAAGAATGTGTTCTTGAGGAATTTTTGAGAAATTTGGTGAAAATCCATGAAACCAAACTTTCTTGAGTTTTAATTGCTCTAAATTGCCTTGTGAAACTTATTTTAATATCAAGAACCTAAGAAGAAAGAAAAGAATGCAAAGGGTGGATTTTTTGTGATTTTTGGGTGCAAAACTGTGAAGAACAGCAAGCCCATAAATTGGTGACCGGGCGCCAAGGTTTGGGTCAGGAATTTGGAGTTGGTGCCAAGTGGACAAAGGCGCTGCATATTGAGGGCACCCAAGTGCCCTGGAGACAGTGAAGGATTGTGTTTTTTTTTTTAGCGAAAATGGTGGGAATTTGATGCAATTTATTGGGTTTGCTTTTAGGTGCTTTTGGGGAAACTCTCAGCTTTGTTTCAAAATCAGTTGCATTGGTAAATTTTTAGCGATATCAAGGTGAGCAGACGACTTTACAAATTGAATTTTATTAATTCAAGAACATTATAAATCTCACTCACACTATAATTGGTATTGAATTCACTAAAATTTCCTAGTTAGTAGTTTTAACTAGAATATGGAACTTTCTTGTGAATTAGGGATTGTTTATGGAATTTTTGGTGAATTTTGGAAAAGTTTATTTTGAGATGAATTTATTGTGAAATTGGGGGAGATATGTTGTGGTCTGGGGTAATGTTAGTAATATTATACATTACCTAGTTAGTACATTGAATTTCTTAGTTAGTGATGTTAACTAAATCATGGAATTTATTGTGTAACTTGAGAATATAAAATTTCTTGTAAAATATGAGAAATCTATTGTGGAATGTACGTGGAATGATTAATTGATTGTTGTGTGTGTTTTATTGTGAATGCATATATGGTTTAAAGGTGAACTACATGCTGGGAAAAGGGTGATGCATGGGAAAGTAGACTCACGGGGAATGGAAACCGAGTAGTATGTCCAGTATGACCAAATCGTTATGGACGAACCTTGGTAAGGCTAAATCATTAGAACGTAGACCCATGGGAGGTTGCACGTCTGTACTGCACATTATACCTGGTATGTTTATTTCATTGTGCTTGTAGATTTTTTTGACTATGGTAGTGCTTATGGTATATGAGCTTGTAATTATATTATCTGTTGTACAACTATTCATTAACCGAGTTTGATAAACTCGCACTATTTGTGGCTACCTTTTTCAGATATTGCAGCTAAGGAGGAAAGGAAACTACTGGAGGATTAATGGATTTTGGAGATGTACTACATTTTGATTGGAGGCACTACAAAAAAAAAGACTTTTGGTGGCGACTTAAAAGTCGCCACTAAAAGTCTTTGGTGGCGACTTTTAGTGGCGACTAAAGTTGTTGGGGTAAGTCTGTGGCTGATTCTTTTGGTGGCGATTTTCAAAGTCGCCACCAAAAGTCATTTTTATTGCAAAAAAAAAAAGAAAATTCGTGAAAAAAATGATTTTTGGTGTCAGCAAAAACTACCTTTGGTGGCGACTTTAGTCGCCACCAAAAGTCACTCGTCATCTTTTTAGATCCGGATTGGCCCGCAAGGTCGACCTGAAATCCATTCGAATCGTGCGGGTCTTGGCCGATCCCATAACTCGCTATCCCGAGCTGATTCGATTTTTTTGTGTGCAATATTCAAGTTTATTTGAAATTAAACCAAACATGTGCATACCTAAGATTCGAACCTGGGTCCCTTGCTTGCAGCCATGTGTGTCTTGCCATTCTGCCACTGCTTCATTTGTGTTATGTAAGTGCAAAATATTATATATATCTATATATATAATCTGTTAAAAATATTTTAGATCACAAATATTATAAAACAAAAATAAAATAATATTAAACTTAACAAAAAGCAAATATATTATTACTATTGGAGTCACCACAAAAGTCCAACTTCAACTAATTTCATAAAAAAAAAACGATTTCACTTAAAAAAATAGATTTCACTCGTCACTGATAATCTAATTTTTTAAAAAAATTAAAAAATTAAAAAATTTAAAAAATTAAAAAATTAAATTTCTTTTAAATAAAATTAGAAAAATAAAAAAAAAATTAAATTTTTTAAGTAAAAAAATGACTTTTTTAATTTTTTTTTAAAATTAGACTTTTGTCGCCACCAAAAGTCTAATTTTTTATTTTATTTTAAAAAATTTGACTTTTTTTTTATTTTTTTTAAGAAAAGACTTTTGGTGGCGACTATAAGCCTAATTTTTTATTTTATTTTAAAAAATCAGACTTTTTTTTATTTTTTTAACCAAAAGTCTAATTTTTTATTTTATTTTAAAAAATCTGACTTTTTTTTTTAAAAAAAGACTTTTGGTGGCGACTAAAAGTCTAATTTTTTATTTTATTTTAAAAAATCTGACTTTTTTTTATTTTTTTTAAAAAAAGACTTTTGGTGGCGACTATAGTCTAATTTTTTATTTTATTTTAAAAAATCTGAGTTTTTTTATTTTTTTTTTAAAAACTTTTGGTGGCGACTTATTTAGTCGCCATCAAAAGTCGACTTTCTTGTAGTGAGGGTCCTTGTGACCAATTTTGTAAAGTTTAAGAAAATGCTTTGTAGACTAATAGGTCACCTAGGTTCTGTGGTGTTGTAATTTATTGATTGATTTCTGTTGTTGTGGGAAATGAGAAAACACCTGTGTATGTAAATATGACCCCTAATGGGCATTTATTTAATTTACTTAAATTGTATTGTTATGGATATTAAGACTGTTTAGGGAATTTATAGGTTACCACGAAGGTATACCTTAGTATTTATGCATTCACGTACCCAATTGTTGGAGCATGACAAACAACCTTACTTTAACTACTATATTACTTGATATGACTAGCACACTTGCTCGCATTAGGGTCTTTTAATTTATTTATGGACTTATTATATTGATCTATTTTGAGTTGCTAATCTATGTGAGTGTGATCGAGTTTGCAACTTATAACGCTACTAAACACATCGTTTATGGTCATCAAAATTCATTTGAATGAGTGGTTAAATATGAAGGCCTATTTATTGGAGTTGAAAAGAAAAAAGAATTTTAAATTTAATTTTTTTACCTTTATTTCAATTTTATTTGTTTAATTTCATTTCAATTCAATATATGTTTCACTTTGATCTTCTAATAATAATTTTTATTCCTTGTTTTATTAAAGTTAATTTCACTTTAATTCTTTAATTTTATCTTAAGTTTTGCTCTAGTAATTTTAATTGTATTTTGTTCCTACCAACATGTCATTGGTCAACTAGTACTGAAGTTAGATTCCTTAAGTGAGGTATCGAGTTTGAGCCTTGTGTATAGAAAACAACACTGTTGAGAGGGGCAACCTATCCACCAGCCAATATCCCGACTAAGATTAGTCATCGGCAAGTCGGTTGACAATCAGGGTTAAGGACCAAAAATTGTATTTTGTTCCTATTTGGTTCCTAAGTTTACAAAAGATACTTAAATATTTGCTTCTCTTTTAACACTACCAAGATATATAACTAAAAAGTTTTATATCTACAAACATTAAATAGAGTATTCAAATATATTCGAAGTCTCTTTCTCCTTTAAATGTACAACAATCAAAACTTTCATGGTGGAGTGTGATTTCACAAATTAATGGGGAAACTATAAAAATTAGAGAAAATGCATTGAGATTACTTGACAACATTAAAAATTTAAGAAAATGTGGAGCCATCCACCATAAAACTCAAAATCCACCATTCAAAAACAATTTCAAAAGATTAAAGATTAAAAAACTTACAAATGAAGAGTTGAAATTGCACAGAAAGGCTGAAAACTATCCTCTAGTGACTTTTATAGCTTATTTCAACCAAAAAAAAAATGAATAAAAATGCTACTAAACGACATTCTGTGGTAGTGTGGCAACAAACCTAAGTAAATGATGACAAGCAAAAATAAAAAAAAATGGTTGAGGACAGTGCTTAAATGAAATTTTGTAAAGGAATAGCGTAGGAGCTATATTCAAATTTTAATTTAGTGAGGACAACAATTCCTTTACATATAAAATAATAATAATAAATAGTGAGGAAATATTTAGCTAGGAAATTGTCCCTCACTATTCCCTTCAGATCCTTGGCTCTTCAACTCTCATGTCTTTCTCCTGTTATCTTGCCAAATAGTGAATTCCTCACTATTTCCTCCCAAATCTCTGGCTCTTTAACTCTCATGTCTTTCTCATATTATCTTGCTAAATTTAGTGAGAGTTTCTGTTTCCAATAGTACTCCCTCATTGTTTATCAAATAGCGAGGGATATGGCCCCTAAGCTAAATTACCGTATTATTTCACAATTTTCTTATAGTGGCCTAGACGTAGCCTCGAATGTTGGAAATATTTTATATATTTTCTTTTTTGGTTATTGTTGGTTAATTTGATTGGTTCTACAAGTTTAAAAATGTTGATGTGATCTATTTTGGTGAAATAGCAAGTTAATCATTGCAAATTCCAAGCGGACAAATCACTAGAGCCCAAGCCAAAAGGATTAGTGAAACTTTGAATGAACTCACCCAAAACATCCTAGCTAAGCATATGAATCAAGAATCTAGGCCAAGGACTAGTTTAGGTTAGGGGAGGGTGGGGTTTGGACATTATCCAAAATGAAGATGGAGTTCTTGAGAGCCTTTTGGGCCATAATATTGTTAAATGAGTGTTAACCCCATTGCATATTAAAATCATCTTTATGACAAAAAAAAATTAAAATAAATCCTTGGATTACAATTGGCAAATTATTTTAGAAATTTGGAGAAGCCAAAGGCAAAGAGCTAAAGTTAAAGAAATTATATTTTCTAGTGCCTTAGGACTTAGAAAATATGAAAAAGTATTTGAATGTCAAGAAAAATGTTTTTGAACTCTTAAAAATGTTTTTGAACTTTTAAAAATCTTGGAAAGTGTTGGAATAACTCAACTTGTGGTCTTAGAGTTTCAACATTGTAAAAACTTTATTTTTGATCTCCAGTAGGCTATCAGTCGACCACTTGCTTGCAAACGGTTGACCGCTTGCTCTCAAGTTGAAAATCCTAAGACATCCAGTAGGTTACCAGTAGCAGTCAACTGGGTACTCTCTTTCTTAAAATTATTTTTCATTCCTATAGCCTATCAGTCAACCACTAGAGTCTGAAACTTTTTTTAAAGAGGTGACAGTTAACGGTAGCTACCAGTCAACCAATACCTGATTAAAAGGTACCAGTCGACTGTCGTGGACCTATCAGTTGACTTCCAATACAATGACATCAGCTATAACAACTATTTTCTTATGAAATATGCAATCTTTTTTCAACAGATCTTTTTCACCTTAGGCTATATATTTGAGCTACAGTAGGTGTCAAATCATTAAGAAAACATTCTATTTGCCATTGATACTCTAAAAAACCTTTTCCTGCCAATCATTTATTGATTTGAGAGCTTTCACTTGTATATTCACTCTATCCAAGTGAGTTGACCAAGCCTTACTTCATCTAATATGATTAGTTTGCTCAAGGATTGGGATTCCTTGAGTGAGTGTTTGGATTAAACACTTTGTAAAGGGGGAGAGACAACAATGAGGGAAGAAAAAGTTCTCTGTTCTAGTGGCTCACAAGTACCCAAATTGATAAACTTGAGAATTATAGTGAAATACTTAAGAAATTGCCTTGAGCACTGGATGTAGGCTTGGTTATAAGTTAAACTAGTATAAATATTGGTGTTTGATTTATGTAACTCTCTTACTCTTTGCTTATTTGATTCTAATTTTAATTCATTGCATTTCTACTTTGTTCATCTTTACTTGTGTTCTATTTTTTTGATATACATAAGGTTGGCATTTGTTTTGAAATTCTCCATAACTTCCAACAAGTGTCTACAAATTTTTTAATAACTCAATTCACCCCTCTTCAGAGTTAGCCATTTCTATCAAAGAGGAGTTAGGCCCAAAATGCATGTTTGAGCTGACTCATTAGGCCTTATTTATGCTGAAATTTGTCAAGATATGCTGATTTAATAATTGGCAACCTAAATCATGTGTTTTAATTGTCTTTTATTTCCTATGTGTTTGAATGATATAGGTAATTTTCTAAGCGTTTATCATTTGTAATCTTCTGATTTCTTAGGTCTTCAATTCCGGAAATTTTTTTTCCTTTTTCTAGGAGTCAAACTTTCTATATAATGAATTCTCTTCTATTGAAGAAGACAACTTAACTTTGGAAATAAGAAAATTTTTTTTTTTGAATTCTACGAATTGGAAAGGTAGCATCTTCCTTAGGGTTGTTTTTATTAAAAAAAAAAAATCCAATAGACTATCAAAGGCTTGATCAACCTTGTGGTGTCTTTAGACACTCGGGGTCCTTGTTCCTTCATGCTCAAGGGTAACTGGTGGATCAATTAGACCTAATTGGGCATTCTTTGAGCAAGAATAACTTGGTTTGGCTATTGGTCCCTAGCATAGATTGTCTTTGGTTCGTTCCATTGTGTTTGGATTGTGGATTCTACGTTCGCACCAAATCTGTTCCGCTTCTAAATTTTTAGTAATTTTTAATGGAATTAAATGAATTACTTGTGCTTTTGTTTTGGCTTTTTTATGTGCCATCGCAACTACGGATTTTACATCGTGACTTCTTTTTTTTGGCCTTGTAATCCCATGATTCTTACAATTTTATACGTTTATATGAGGTTTAATACAATTTAATCTTACACGATTATTGGTACGTTTGATACGGAAAATTATATAAACTCATAGTTAAATATTTTTAATCCACTATATAATAGCATTTGACATTACAAATCGAAATACATGACAAGCTAAAAAGATACTTATTCATTCATATAATTATGTGAACACATGTCCACTAGTACATGGATAAACAGGCCATATACATATGGCAAACTTTCTCAAATACACAAATTCAAATAAACATACTGAGATTATATGTACATGCTTTCTATATAAGCCGTAATCTCTTTTATTTACTAGAAGTAAACATATTATTGTAACCAAAACATGAATACAAATAAATGAATAAAAGACTTCATGAAATATGTCAACACAACACTGAGTTTCCATCCAGCATTATCATGAACTTGCATGAAAATTGAAACAACGAATTCATATAGAGAGTGATATTAACTAATAAGAATGTATAAAAAAAAAGTGTGTATTTAGCGTTCAATTTTTTTTTTGTTAAGTCTAAAAAATTTTTCTTGTCAAATCTTAAAATTTTCATTTGAAAAATCACTACAATAAATAAAAAAATTAAATTGATACTAAAAATATTCTTCAAAAAATAAATTGAGACACTTGATCGTTCGGACACTATATTAGAATAATTGTAATCTTTTATAGATAAGAACAGTAATTTACTCCCAAAAATAAAAAAGAAAAAAGGAAGAGAGAAATGATTAGTAAAAATATTTTCTATTTTTATTTTTATTTTTCTTTTCTTGAAATTCTGAAAATATCTTTTTAGTTTTTTTCAGATTTGGGGTTATTTTAAGAAATATTTTTAAAAACAATTTTCATTAAACTCAATTGAATACATTTTGAACACCATTGTCTGTTTTCAGTAAAAATGAAAATAAAAAGATGTCCAAACCAAAAGTCTAAGAATCTTGGTTCCAATTTCAATTACCTAGCCGGTTTATGAATCATTTTACACTATATTAGAAGACATGAAAGGAAGAGAAAATGAAAATTTTCTGAAAATTCCTTCCAATTTCTTCAAAACTTTCCTGAATTTTTAATATGATATTTATGTATTTGTGTTGTTTGATGAAATGAATTGCACATTCCTCTATCTTATCCTAACGAAAATTATTGTTAAGAGAATGTTTGATTTGCTTGTGACTCTTGTGTGTACGTAATATGAAATAGCTGCAATATAATCACTTCGTGAATTTTCTCCAAGGCTTAACTGGTAGGAAAAACAAAGAATTTTTTAAGATTGTATTAACAAGCTAGTCTCTTAAAGATAAATAAATTGATTATGTAATTTTTGAAGTTCAACTCTACACAATTTAATATTTGAATATTATTAAGTCATCATATATGATCACTTTGTCCCTCAAAAGTAAATAAATATAAAATTTAGTTCTATTAAAATATTAATTTGTAATAAATTTGTAATTTATAAGAATTTACATGTTTGATTCTCATATTTAAAGACTAAATAATAAAAAAATTAGGTTTTAGAGACTGCTTTGTATGACAACCCATTTTTTAAAATTATATTTTATTGGATTATAAAATATTGGGTTCGACCAAAATAGAGGCCAGAGGGTTATAATTATGAACATCTACCATACAAACTTTCACTTGAAATTGAGAACTGAGAAGGCTTTTCCGATATGCCATGCCTTTGCTATAATCTCTATTCACGCGGCTAATGAAATTTTCTCCCTTTTACTCTCTCTCCCTCTCTTTCTCTCAAACATTGCTAAGAAATTTTGTAGAAAATATATGTACTTAGTTTTCTATTGTTTCTTTAGCAGAATCCTATCATAAATTTGCTTGTAAACTACTGAAAAAAACACATAATGACTACTACAATTATAGTATAATTAAAATTGACAAAAAAAACAAACTTGAAATAAAGAGTATACAGTTAATGCTGATCTTGCATCTTGATGATCCTACAATTTCCAATCTATCTCGCTCAGAAAAAATTTTTCGGTATACATAATATTTTATATATGGTTAAATTATTATTTTAGTTTAGGTTCTCCTAATTTAAAAATTTTAATCTAGTCATTTTTCATTAAACTTTCGTTTAGAAATGGCAACAGATAAGTGGGTTCGGAGATTATCGTGAGCAAGAAATTTTTTTTCTAGCAAAGACGAAGACAGGAAAAAAATCCTTTCGTCATGATTTCAGGAACGGGGATAAGCCTTAATCAATTACAACTTTTAGGCTTATCTGAAATATGTTATCAAGTTCAAGTGTCTAACTGGGGACTGTTGTCCTAAAACTTCTCTATGTCCCCCATGGGCTGAAAAATAAGTGACAACTAGACGGGCTTGTTCTTATTTTTTTACTTAGGGACAAGAAATTGGTGGCAATTTTAACTTGAGTATTATCTTCTACTGTAAATTTTAATAGAGTCATTTTCTTTCAGGACCAATAAAGAGGGTTAAGCATATGGTATTGAGTCATATGAAAAAAAAATTAAGACCATGAAGGACACTTAAAGAATTTATTAAACAAGATTTTTTGGTAAATAGAATACTTAAACAGATGGTTATTGATAAGGCTGATTGTTGTTGTTGGTGATGGTTATTTTAAATATGGCTGAAGATCAGTTATGTAAGTTGATGATGTTTCGGTCCTTTTGGAGAAGTTGAATGAGCATTCAATATTTAAATTTAGCCTCTTATGTATAATTATATTTATATTTTTAACATATAAATATTTTTTTCATTTTTTATATTTTTAATTTTTTTAATACCCCCACAGGGAACGACGATATGGGGTAATTCTTCTCCTACCCTGTTGCCATTCCTACTTACATCAATTGATATTATATTAAATTTTGCTAATTTCATTGACTCTATGTGTGTTTGGTTTTGTGTTGGATTTCTACAAATCCTGATTTAATCTTTAAAGTTAATCCCTTATGTATAATTTTATATATATTTTTTATGTATTATTGATTGTTTTGTTTATATTTTTAATTTTTTTACTAACCTCGCAAGGAGGCTAGGAACTGTTGTAAAACTTGGATACCAACACGAAAATAATCTGAGTCGCGTCTTTATAATAGACACTGTCCTTAAGGAATTTATTCCGCGACCACAGCTAAAAATCTGCGTCTACAGAACTCGCTCAAGGATTAAACAGATTCTTCTGACAAAGGTTCTCAGGTCACAGAACAGCAGAAATTTTGAATAGCGTAACCCAAAGAATTTGAGAGAGGGAAGAGAGAAGAGCACAACAATTTGTTGCGTGAGTGTGAAAAATGAGGGGAATGAGTCCTCCTTTTATAACTGCTGAACATTAATGAGCCAGACAAGAATTTTAATACAATTAAAATTGAGTTTCAAAAATTAATGGGCAGTTTCAGAAAATTAATGGGCAGTTTCAAAATAATTAATTATATTTAAAACAAATAAAACAAAACTGTCAGCTTTTAATTTTCTGACATTAATCCAAATTAATTTCATAATAATAAAATTTGCCTCTGTTAAGGTAAGCTATTAAAAAGATATTTTTAAATACAAAGTTTTTAAAAGGCTATTTTCACAACAATCCCCCACATATTTCAAAAGATATTTTTGAAAAAAATTTTTGGGTTACGTATGGGTGTAGTCGCATTAATCCAGTGTCTCTCTTTACACTATGAACCAGACCTAGACCGATAAGATTTATCTTACAGAGTAGTCAGTGAAGCATATAGCTTCTATAAACCAACATACTCTTAGTCGTAAGATAGTGACCTTAAGAGTCGCATCTCACCCCCCACATTTCTGCTATTAACGCCGTTGTGCGCGTTATTTCGGTCGTGCGGGTGCTTGAAATTCATGAGTGTTCTAGAGATTTCGCTACAATCTCATGGGAGCGGCCCCACTCCACACTCATATAGGTGACTTCATCAAGTGTATCTGCAATGAATACACCACCCTCAATGTAGGGCTATCAAGATGATAAAGAGCTTACGCTCAACCCACAAGTCAATGCATTTTAGCACTTTCACACTTAACACCATAGGAAATGGACTGAGAATACAGTGCTAGCAAAATTAACAGACGACTTGTTATTACCCATATGATCCTTCTTCATGGGATCTCCACTCACAAAGGTTGGGTTCCCGCCGCTGTTAATTTCATATTGGCTTAAGTCCAATTCCCCTCGATGACTTTACAGAACTGATCAGTATACTTCAAATTCATATTTTTTTTTAGCAATTGCTTGATAACTTTGTGTCTCAACACAAGTGTCTACTCTTACCATTGAAAATTTGTTCTTTATAATGGCTATTGCCACTTGGCAATCACAAAACACAGACACTGACATCATTGAGCTCTTACCCAATTAAAAAATTTGCTAAATAGTTTTTCTACTACTTAGTTTTATTTTCAGCCAACTCCAGAATATTAAACTCTGATTTATAGTGAACCTATAAATTTATATAGCTGATCTCTCCAAAATAACGTCCCACCACCCAAAGTGAGGTTTTAACCACTAGTGGACTTTGCCTCATCTGAATAAAAGATTCAGTTAACATCATTGTATTTTTCTAACACAATGGGAAATTCACTTTATATGATATCGTAAATTACGATACCTCTCAACTCTTTTATTGGAATTGTGTACATATCGACACTCATATGACACATAACACATGATATGTCAGGCTAGGTAAAGTTTATTAAATACGACAGAAACTCTCCTCTGTTTGTTTTCCTTAACTAAGTGTTAAAATCATAAGGAGTTTTTCACCAGTTTGTCATCTTGATGATCAAACTTTTAAGACAATTTTAAACATAAAGTTCTTGTGATAGTAAAATACCATCACCTTTCCTTATGGTTTTAATCCCAAAATCTCATTTATTTCACCCATGTCTTTCATGTCAACACTAGATGTAAAGCAATATTTGACTTTATGTAACATCTACGTCACACATATACAGACAAATAATCATCCTTACCATCTATCACTTCCACATATATACACATCCATATTTAATTAAAAGAGATATTTTCACTAATCACAAAGAGAAAATTAACAACATAATAACTAAGGTTTTATAGTTAATTTATTTTTCTCATAGTCATGTAACATAAACTTTGCAAAATACCTCCACATTTTTTAATCTATAAGAGTATAATTACACAACTCATATAAAACTTCATACAAAACCTTATAATTATTATAGATGGGCATCAAATGCATAACATATATGCACATCTAAATTCATGCATCATATAATATTATTTTTCAAGAGAATAATTTCACAGAATTATTTTGGAACTTTTCAATCTCATTTTTGTGACCAATAATTCAATAACATTGTACCTCTATGTACAATTAAAGAGTTATCATGGATTGACATTAGAAAATGCTAATTCCAATTTTTATATATATGGCACATCATTATCTCAATAAGATGGTTTCCTCAACTTGGAAATTGACAGTGTATCATCATCTCAATGAGAAGGTTTTCTTAATTTCCAAATTGGCCCAAAATTTATATGCCAATATTTTCAAATTTGGTCATAAATCTACAAAAATCATGTTCCAAAATAAAACTCTCAAAAGGTTAAGATGAAGCTATTTTGAATTCTTAAGTTAAAACCCTCACACATATGTTAATTTCAAGAATTCCACATTCCACATGAATAAAATTCTCAAAATAGAGAAATTTTTAAAATAGTTCACATATGAGCTTTAAGAAAGCCTTTTCATACTATTAATAGTTAGTCAATAGAAATTTATGGGACATACTCAATACATAAATATAATAAACCCATAATTTCTATTAAACCACAATATCATTAACTATTGACCATAAAACATTTTTACCAAAATTTATATATTATTATAACAACATACTTACATAACAACGTATATCCCCCACTTGTTGTTATAAAAATATTATCCAAAAATATTTTTCCTTTAGCCCCCACTATTAATAAAAATTCTCAAAAGAAATATTATAATAGTGTAACATACCTCATGAAGTAGGGAGAAGAAATCACCATTGCACAAATTTGCTTCATGAGCAAAATTGATCACTTCATGATCATTCAAAATTAGAACTCAAAAAATTATGAGTTGTGCTTATAAAAATAATAGCAAATAATAATTTCACTTCATGTATATGATATTTGAAAGTGGATTAAATCAATATGTATTTGTTCCATATAACGCAAATGCTATATATATATATATATATATGCATAATCTACTTTAAAAGAATTTTTTCAAACCAAGTTAAAAGAACCTATAATATTTTAGATACACAAGATAATATATAGCCAAAGCTAAACACATATCATCATATGTATCTCATATAGTGAAAAAATTCTCTCATAAATAAAATCTCCTATTGTGAGCAACAACAACAAAATTTTTTTTTAATAAGCTCACAAAAAAATTAAAATACACATAATTGAAAATCAAATATTTATCACCTTAAATAAGGTGTAAAACCAAAATATCATATATTTGGAATCCAGAATATCCCACAAATATATATATATATATAATATATATATCTCAAATATATATTTTATTCTATCTCATATATATTCTAGCTAAGAGATCTGTTGCACACATAATATGAGAATAACTCTCATTAAATTAGAGCAAATAACATGAACAACCTATATGTATATATAATAAACACATATTGGCCCCACGGTATATATGTATATATATATATATATATATATATATCAATCAATGCTCCCAAAGTCTACAAATATATAAAGCCAATCATGAAGGTTCACGGTTACCGAAGCATTTTACACCTAGTAGTTCAACGTCTATAATGCATTAAGGTGGTTAATGGATATAAATATCTTTAAACGGATATATACACACACATAACGGTAGGCTGTTATAAACATAAAAAAAATTGTCAACAGTCTTCAATTTCACACACCCCATAAGCGACTTTTATAATAAAATTGGAGAATATAAATTACCACCATTTACATCAATAAAAATGAATAAAAGACAACAATTTATAAAATATTTTAATTAATATTTTATAATAATTTTTCAACACAAAATTTCATGCTCTTAGTGAGACAATATATATGTATCAAAACATATAACATGATATTACCTCTGTGAATATTATGCTCAACTTGAGTTACGACTGTAGCAACGTTGGTATATAAATTCCTTAAGATTGTTGTAAAACTTGGATACCAACATTGAAATAATCTGAGTCGCGTCTTTATAATAGACACTGTCCCTAAGGAATTTATTCGCGACCACAGCTAAAAATCTGCATCTACAGAACTCCCTCCAGGATTAAACAGATTCTTCTGAGAAAGGTTCTCAGGCCACAGAACAGCAGAAATTTTGAAGAGCGTAACCCAAAGAATTTGAGAGAGGGAAGAGAGAAAAGCACAACAATTTATTGTGTGAGTGTGAAAAATGAGGGGAATGAGTCCTCCTTTTATAGCTGCTGAACATTAATGAGTCAAACAAGAATTTTAATACAATTAAAATTCGGTTTCAAAAATTAATGGGCAGTTTTAGAAAATTAATGGGCAGTGTCAAAATAATTAATTATATTTAAAACAAATAAAACAAAACTGTCAGTCCTTAATTTTCTGACATTAATCCAAATTAATTTCATAATAATAAAATTTGTCTCTATTCAGGTAAGCTATTAAAAAGATATTTTGGAATACAAAGTGTTTAAAAGGCTATTTTCACAACAGGAAGGAGAATAGGGAGTAATTCTTCGCACTGCCTAGTCTCCATTCCTACTTTCGTCAATTAATATTCTATTAAATTTCGCTAACTTCATCAACTATATGTGTGTTTGGCTTTGTATTGGGTAATGATGATTTAAACTGTATTAATTTAGTTTTTGTACAAAATTAACATATTTAGAAATCTTTGCATTAAATGGTTTTGTTCTCAAATTATGGTTTCGGTAAAATCTATAAGTTGTTACTTTTGAAAATATAATTTATCTAAACCTAAGTTTTTCCAAAATCAATTTTGCAAATCATGATTTGCAAACACTATTTCTTCAACTAGTTTGCATATCCTAAACCATGATTTACTCAAACTTAAGTTTCTTTAACTGATTTCCAAACCCACACTATATACCAATTTGATACTCTATAATATAGAGACCGATATTAACTAATAAGAATGTATAGAACAAAGGGAGTGTATATATTTAGCCGTCAAATTTTATCTTTTCTGTTATTAAGTCTCAAAATTTTTCATTGACAAACCTTAAACTTTTCATACTTTGGTAATTAAAATGATTAAGTTGAGACAAACACTATATATCCTTCAAAAAATAAGTTGGCACACTTGATCATTAGACTATATTGGAATTATTGTAATCTTTTAAGGATCAAAATAGTAATTTACTCCAAAAAAAATGGAAGAGAGTAAGAATCTTGTTTCAAATTTCAATTACCTAGCTGGTTTATGAATCATTTTGACTCATTTTCACGGTTTTCCATTTGGAGGTGAAGATCCATAACCAGGCTATTGCCAATCAAGAATACTTGATTTATCGGTCTTCGTTGAGCTTGAATCTTTTGAAGAACTTCCCACAGAGGGTTGAGGATAGCCAAGAGATATATTCTTGGTTTTCTTATCACAACTCATCTTGCAAGAGTATATCAACACTAATATATTGGGATTTACAATTTTGCTTCGCAATCTTCTTTTGTTTTACCTTCTTTTTATAGGGAACTTAGAAAACATGAATGGAAGAGCAAATGAAAATTTTCTGAAAATTTCTTCAAATTTCTTCTAAACTTTCCTTAATTTTTAATATGACATTTTCATATTTGTGTTGTTCGATAAAATGAGTTGCATATTCCTGTAACTTATCCTAACAATTTACCTGTATGTTATAGGAAAATTATTATTAAAAGATTGTTTAATTTGTTTGTGACTCTAGAGTTTGTACGTAATATATACGCAATGGTACAATCACTTCATGAATTTTCTCCTAGACAAAGAGAAAAAATATGTTGACTATGTAATATTTAAAGTTGAATTCTGTACAATTTAATATTTGAATATTATGAACTCGTTATATACGGTGAATTATAATCCTTAATAACTAAATAAATATATAATTTAATTCTTTAAAAATTAATTTGTAATTTATAAGAATTGATTATATTCAGATTTTAAAAAATAAATAAAATATATATCTTTTAAAAATTTATATAGAGTTTATGACATAGATTATTTTGGATACTGAAATTTCAGAAATTCAATAACAAGGACTATATGTTTAAAGTATATTTTATTAGATTATACAGCATTGGGTTTGACCAAAAATAGAGGTTATAATTCTGAACATTTACCAAAGAATTTTCACTTGAAATGAGAAGGCTTTTCCAACAAGTCATGCAACTTGGATTAGCGGTCAAATGCAAACGAACTCTCTCTCTCTCTCTCTCTAACAATTTCTGTTTAACATAAAAGAATGAAGAATTAATGGGCAGCACGTAGATAATTTGCTAAGAAACTTTGTTGAAAATATATATATTTAGTTTTCTTTTTTTTAATTAAACCAGTTATTAAGTTGTTTTTCAGCGCAATTCTTTCATAACTTGGCTTGTAATAAATTGAAAAAGAAACACATAATGAATACTACAGTTTATTTTTTGAGACTTTTAGAATTTAATTTTATCAAAAATCTCCTCTTACCCATTTTCATTTTTAATTCACTTTCTCTCTCACAATTTCCCTTTCTTGATGAAATCTCTGTTACTTGGAGAAAAAACCAATGCATCCTTTCACCAATTTCCCTCTGTCTTTCCTCTCCCATTTTCGTTTCCTTCTCATAGGCACAAATCCCCTCCATATTCAACCCGTTTTTCCTTTCAAAGGGACACAAAGAGAAGAGACGCTACAATGGGACCAAATAGAAGGAAAAGAAGAGAATATAGACTAGGGAGAAGACCCATGTCCCAATGTTTTCAAGTGGTTATCAGTCGAAGCTGTTTGTACTCCAGTTAATGCCAATTGGCAAAGTTAATGTGTAACGAATAGTAGAAAATTCATAGTATTGGTTGATGGTTCTTGAGTTAATTCTCGTTGGTATAACACATGATGTTAATTGATATATCAACTATATGTTAATACTCATTTAGGGGATCACATGACCTAGATATAGCCTAAGGATGAATTGACCAGATAGAGGAAATATTCAAAGTAATGGAATATACCCCCCAACAAAAAATAGCCCTAGTGTTGTCTAAATTAGAAGGCAAGGCTGAATACTGGTGGTAAGGGAATAAGAGACTACTAGAGTTCAGAGGAGTAGAAATCACTTTGAAGGTATTTCAAAACACCTTCTTTAATAAATATTTTCTAGAGAACGTGAAAATGAGAAAGAAGCTGTATTTATTTAGATTAAGCAAGGGGATATGTCTGTAGGATAGTATGAGGCAAAATTCGAAGAGTTATCAAAATTCTCCTCTTATCTGAAGAATACTCATGATGAAGCCTAGAAGGCTTTGGCACTTCAAGAGATGGCTGAGGGAGGATATAAGGGATAGAGTGATTACCCTTGTAATAAGAGACCCCTCCCAACATGTGAATAAATGTAGGATAGCTGAAAGGAGTATTTGTGAGGCCAAATTAGAATAAGAGAGGGAGTTTAATGATAGTAGGAAGAAGGAGTCTACATTGGGGGATCAAATAACAAGGTGGAGGAATGTGGAAGAAAAAGTCAAAAGTCATTCGTGAACAAACTGAGGGCAAACGATCTGAGAACCCAAATCCACAACAAAAGATTCCATGCATGTGATGTGAAATAAATAGGACAATGTTCAATGCTTAGCTAGTCTAAATATATACTACATATGCAGAAAACCAAGGCACATAGCTTGTGATTGCCCAACTTTAGAGGAGGCTGACTCTTAATCCAAGCCACTAACATAAGGGCGAGTGTTTGCCTTGATCAGCCACGAATCTAAGAAAGCACCTGACTTTATTCAAGGTGTAGTTTCTATATTCCTATATGTAATACTGTTGTAAATGCACTTTTTGACTCTAGGGAAACCCATTCCTTCATATCTTATACATGTGCCAATGATTTAGGATTAAAAGAGAATACATTGCCATATGATTTGTTTGCTACTACACCCACAAGGAACCAAGTTTACACGTCCTGAGCCTTTTTAAATTACATAGTCTGACAATCGTTTAAAATTAAGTTTTATGGAAAACTTGCAAAATAGTAATCCCCAGGTTGTTCTCACTCATGGAGCTTCACTTCTAACTATCTAGTTGTTGTTCAAACCCTAATTAACACTAATTATGACTTAATTACCTTTGGGCTTACCTAGTATGCTGGCTCAACCCGCATAACATGCACTATAATTTTTTTAAAATATATACATATTAATGTTGAGTTATCAATTTAGTACTATTTTGGTACTAAATCTCATATCTTCTTGGTCTTTCTCTTGTTGGTTTTTGATTTAGTTTTAGTTTTCTTTGATCTTTTAATAAACGGAGTGATTTCATGATTATTTTTCTGTAATTTAATAGTGTCATTTGTTATTTTTGATGTAAGTTGAGTTGGTGAAAAGTTCGTATTAGAAGATGTAATGTTAGAGCTAAAATTCTAAAGCTGCTAGAGTGATTGCTGTCAACCATAGCTATAGTGGTGGAATCTACCGCTATAGCTATGGAATGCTGAAAAAAAGTATTTTGGAGCCATCTTCTCTGCCAACCACCGCTATAGCGGCGGAACCTAAAAAAACATGTTTTTAAACTTTCTTTGCCTTCCACCGCTATAGCTGTGGGATTTACCACTATAGCGGTGGTTCACGATTCTACACTAATTTAAATGCGTCAAAACAGATTTTCTAGAGGATTCTGCGTTCGTAGGGAGCCAGAGAACGCCGATTTTGCTAGAGGAAGAGAAGGAATCCCATTCCAAAGCTCTTTGATCCCCATTTTAGTCAACCCAACCTTAGATTCATGGAGTTAGCTTTATATTTTACTGCTTTCTTTAGTTTTCGAGCCATGAGTGGCTGATTTTCTGTACCAGGGTTGCTTTGAACTTTTCTCCTTAACATTGTGATTTTTATACAATTAATGCATTCCTATCATTCATATATTTTATATACTTTCTGTAAAACTGGCCATTTTATGGTTTGTTTGTTGCTTTCATCGAACTCGGGAGAGAGAGATATTGGTAGAACGCTGAGTGATTAGGGCGGGTGATAAAACTTAGAGGATTTACTTGTTAATTAATTGAGATATTAATTAACCTCGTTTAATCAAATTAAGTTGGCATTTAGTCGGCTTAAACTCATGTAAGGGATTATGTTAGAGTTAAGTAGCTTAATTTAGGTTCAGAAAAATCACTTTAAGCCATTAGAAAACCTAAGATTAAAGTGTATAATTGGTTAGAATCACAAGTATTAGGGAGAGTTAGCAATTCTTAGGACAAAAAAAGGGATTAGTAGCCCTAGGTCTTTTAATTGAATTAATTTTCATTCGAATTTATTTATTAGTTTTCAATTAGAACTGCGTTTAATCCATCTTGGTTTGTCTAAATAATGCGTTTGAATTTCTGGAGTACATAGCATGTTAGTCCATGTGGAGACGATAACTCTTTATTCATTTTTACACTATATTACTTATGCAACTAGTGCGCTTGCCATTCGCTCAATAAGTTTTTGGCGCCATTGCCGGAGACTAATGGTTTTTAGCTAATATTCTAAGGAATTTAAAGGTGCTAGATTAGGCATTTTTTTGTTTTGTTTTATTTTTCTTTATTTTCTTATTTTTTTTTTTGTTTAAATAGTCATTTTTGCTTTTAGAGTTATTTTTCTGATTTCCTTTTTGTTACTTCTGACTGGTAATTTTCTACTATATATGCGAGGTACCACTCACACTTCTGATCTTCTCTTTGATCCTGAAATCGAGAGGCTTGCAAGGAGAACTCGAAAAGAAGCTAAGGCAACAAAATTTCAAGAGGGGCAAAGTTATCAAGAAGAAATGACAGAGGATAATGTAAATTTGGGTGGCATAGAAAACAATGGAGGAAATAGAGTTGCAAACTTGCAACAAGATGAAAATAGAGCAGTGTGGGACTATACCTCACCCAACAATGCTGGACATGACTCTAGTATAGTAAAACCTCTACTTGGCGCAAATAAACTTCGAAATTAAAGCTATTTTGATGAACTTAGTCCAATAGAATCAATTTGGGGGGAGTCCTATAGAAGACCCGAACAACCATATCACAATTTTTTTAGATATTTATGATATGGTTAAACTTAATGGAGTAAGCGATTGTGCCATATGTCTCCATCTGTTTCCTTTTTCCTTGAAGGATATGGCTAAGAGTTGGTTCAACGCTCAACCGAGAGGGAGCATCACAACTTGGGATGAACTCTAGAAGAGGTTTTTAGATAAATTCTTTCCTCCTTCAAGGTCAATCAAATTGAGGAATGAGATCACAGCCTTTTATCAACATGAAGGCGAAGGTTTATATGAGGCTTAGGAATGGTTCAAGAATTTACTAATGAAATATCCAAACCATGGTCTTCAAGAGTGGCAGCAGCTAACTATTTTTCACAGTGGTCTGACATATGAGACTCAAGAAAAATTAGACACCACAGTTAGCGGTGTTTTGATGTCTAAGGCGATTGAACAAGCTCGAGAAATAATTAATACTACGGGGGCTAGTCAGAATGCTTCCATTAGAGCTAGGAGCAATTCTAAGCAAGGGATTATAGAGCTAGATACCCTCAAAGCTCTTCTGGCTCAGAATGAAGCACTGACTAAGAAAGTCAATATGTTGTGTTCAAGACAACAAGAAACAGCGAGAGTGAATTTAGTAGCCACTCCTGAGCCTAACTGTGATTTTTGTGGAGCTGCACACAATAATGGGTGTTGTGATGAGTCGACTATGATGGAGCAACTGAACTACATGGATAACGTTCAGAGAAATCAACAAAATTCCTATTCCAACTCATATCATCCGGGGAATAAGAATCATCCAAATTTTTCTTGGAGCAACAATCATTGTCTAAATCCTACAACTTCATCATCTTCTGGTAGGCCTTCTCATCCTCCTGGTTTTGGTAGTCATAACAATTTATCTGCTCAAAATAGAGCTCCACCACCTCAAATGGAGAAGAAACCTTCAATGGAAGAGATGTTTATGAAATTCATAGAGAGAAGCAAATCGATGTTTCAGACTCAGAATGTGGCTATCAAGAATCTTGAAACTCATATGGGACAGATGGCCCTTGCACTGAATAATAAACCACAGGGTAACCTCCCTAGTAATACCGAGAACAACCCAAGAAGGGAGGGGAAAGAGCACTGTAATGTAATTACCTTAAGGAGTGACAAAGAGCTCTCTGATGCTGGCAAATCACATGATCAAAAGAAAGGGACCATCATTGAGGAATAAGAGGAAAAAGTTGTCGAGCTTCAAGAGATTCTTCGAAGTGTAAAGGTAAGGATGAAAATAC
The DNA here is from genome assembly GCA_037074585.1 of Biancaea sappan. Classification (NCBI taxonomy): domain Eukaryota; kingdom Viridiplantae; phylum Streptophyta; class Magnoliopsida; order Fabales; family Fabaceae; genus Biancaea; species Biancaea sappan. The sequence goes on along the minus strand of CM073496.1, from coordinate 3,494,529 downwards.
AAAGTAAGACATGAGAGATGAGAATTTTGTCCTTCCAATGCCCTATCCTCTAAGGCATAAAAAGTTTACTTTCGACTGGAAATATAAAAAATTATTGGAGATCTTGAGAAACTCTATATCAACATCCCATTCGTGAAGGCATTGGAATAAATGCCCAATTATACAAAGTTTACGAAGGATGTATTGTCAAGAAAAAGACACTTGGGTGAATTTGAAACTGTTGCTATGACTCAAGAATGTAGCACCATTCTCCAAAAGAAGTTGCCTAGTAAAATAAAAGATCCAGGTAGCTTCGTGATCCCATGTAACATTGGGAGCAAATTTTCTGGAAAAGCACTATGTGATATGGGAGCAAGTGTAAATCTGATGTCGCTCTCTATTTTTAAGAAATTGGGTCTGGGAAATACTCGACCTACCGCAATGACACTTCAGTTAACTAATCATTCGATGTGCTATCCGAACGGAATCATTGAGGATGTACTTGTCAAGGTAGATAAGTTGATTTTTTAGCTGACTTCATTATCATGGACTATGAGGAAGACAAGGAAATCCTGATCATTTTGGGAAGACCTTTTCTTGCAACTAAAAAAACATTAATTGATGTTTATAAAGGTGAGTTAACTATGAGGGTTAATGATCAAGAGGTCACCTTAATATAAACAAGGCAATGAAAACTTCTGATGACCCAGAGAAGTGCTACATGGTGAAGATGATTGATAAAGAACCTCACGAGCACTTTAATGATGGGATGAGTAAAGATTGTTTGGAGTATATTGAGAATGTGGAGAAAAGAAAAAAGAGAGTTTTAGGAAGTTTAGAGGTTCATGAAAAGTTTAGTGACGATCCCCAGAAATTCAAATCTTCTGACATTACAAACAAAGTTGTCACTTAGCTAAAAGCATTCAAGAAGTAGAAGAAATTAGAAGTTCCACCTTGAGCATAGGCGTCCTGGTAAAGTCTAGCTGAAGACTATAAACTTAGCACTCTTAGGAGGTAACCCAAGTTTTATTGATTTTCAGTTTTTATTGTTTTGTTTTGGCTTTGATTATTTTTTTGTAGTTTTTCTTGTTCTTGTAGTTATGCTACTTGTTTACTTCTTTTCCTCTGTTGTGCTAATCTGGAACAGTGAGGACACTGTCAAATTTAAGTTTAGGGGAGATGTTTACCATGTTGATGGGTTTCTTTTTTGAGATTTTGGTTAATTTTGTGTTTTCATTGAATCCCCAGGTTGTTCTCACTCATGGAGCTTCAATTCTAACTACCTAATTGTTGTTCAAACCCTAATCAACTTAATTACCATAGGGGTGATAACAAAATTAAATAACATAAATGTAACAGAACAGTAACACACAAAGAAAAAGAATTACAGACAATAGAACAATTGAAATTAGTAGACCTATCAAAACGGCCGGGCTGAGCCTGTTTAGCCTATAAAAATGAAGGGCTGGGTTAACTAAATCCCAACCTATATAGAACCGAGCCTACATGGTATGCGGACTCAACCTGCATAACCCACACTATAATTTTTTTTAAATGTATACATATTAATATTATTACATAGCATCACATGCAATAGGCTTTTGGCTTCTCCTAAATTCTAAAATCCCTAATTGCTAATTCAGCGTTTAATCACTCCTGAAAGCCAACCGTCAGCCTACCATGCACTCGAAGGTCAAGGGACTTGCAGACTAGAAGGGACACCTTCTCTGGCCAGAATCTTCACTCTCTCCATCTCTGTCTTCAGCCAGCGTCTTCACTGAGTTCACTCTCTCCATTGTGTACTCACATAACTCGAATGGACTCGCAGTTGTAGACTTGAAGGGGCTTCGGCAGATAGAAGGGACTTTGGCAGCTTAAAGGGACTCCGGTAGCTCGAAGGGACTCCGACAGCTCTCAGACTCAGAATGAATATATTAATGTATTAATGAATAGATTTTCAAGTTCTTGTAGTCTAATTTCCTTGTTGGACTTGCTTATAATGTGCTACTTCTAAGTTTAATTTGCTCTTGGAATGTTTGCTTTTTCCTTTGCTATCAACTTTAAGGAACCCAAAATTTTTTTTTATTTTATAGTTTGGTCCGTTTGGCTTGCCAGCTCACATACTTGAGGCCTGAGTTTGGTATTTTCCAACTCGTTTAAAAACGGGCTGGCCTGGCCTGGCCTGGCTTGCGTTTCCCGAAAAACTTGTGCGTGCCAACATGTACAGGCTGAGCTAGCTCGTTTTGACAGATCTAGTAGTTAGTCATCAGTTCTTGGAATCTGTATCTATCATTATCCTACTGTTGAATTATTCTGGTTTGATTTTGGCAAAGAAATGTTTGAGTACAGTGGCAAATGATGGTCTATGGCAAGGTGGTGAAGGCAAATGGTGAAGGACAATAAGCAAAAATGAAAGATGAAGGGTCTTCCGTTATGTCATATACGACATTTAGTGTCAAACCCAAAAATGCCACGCATTTAACCCCCTCAAAAAATATAAAAAATAGTTTCAAAAATGAAGATTAAATTTTGGAGTCGCCACCCAAATTTTATTTTAAGGAAAATTTTTGAAAAGATAAGGAACAACTTAAGAAAATTGGATGGGTTATTGTAAGTGGAGAAGGTGTTAGACATCCCACCATACCCGGTCCAAGAATGATTACCCTAGAAAATTTCACAAAATCATTAAGATGGTCTTTGGATTATAAGCATTACCCTTTCTCATGACATGACCATGAAGATGCTAAAAAGAAGGAGGGGTGGGGGTTGGATATATTGGATTAAACTTTTATTAGGAAAATAATAATAATCATTGAATTTTTTAGGCCTTAAGTTGTTATTCCTTTCTGTTGGTTGTAAACTAAAAAAATTAGAAAATTACAATGATAATTTAAAAAAAAAAAAAAGAACCTAAAAGTTGAGGTTAGACTAATGGTAAGCAAAAGTTAAACAGAAATCTAAAAACTATATTGTTAAAAGAAACAAAAGATAAAAAAAAAATCCTAACCAATGAAAGAATGATGATTGATTCTTAGCAATGAGTGTAGAAATGACAACGTAGTAAAACAGGGGATAATAAAGAGATCATCATAGTCTCTATGTATCTACAATTTCAATTTCTCAAACATAGCAATTCCCAAGAATTCTTGCGAATAGGAAAATCTTCTCATCTCTAATTGAATCAATGATTATATGAAATATCTTGAAAATCAGCACAAGATGGAATAATTAAAGAGATGGTGCTTAATGCATCAAATGATACTTGATGATCGTAACAAGGAACAGATAAGGGAGTTTCAAAGTGAAGAAAAATTAAAAAAAGAAAAAGAAAAAGAATAATAACATAATCCATGCCAGCAAGTAGAAGCTCTCAATCCTCCACTACGTATGAAAGGTGTCGATGTAAGGGTGGCCCAAAAAGGGCCCAATTTTAGCAGCAAACGTTGGAACCACCCCCTTCCCTCTTAAATCAGAAATTCCCTACCTTTGCTATCTAGGGTTCTTGGCAACCGAAAAAAAGAAGAAGAAGAAGAAAGGGGAGGATCGAAGAAAGGAGATACCCACGATGGAGCACGACGACTGTAGCCATCGCATAAATCCTTCTGTCCTCTCTCTCGCTTGCTGCTCTCTTTTACTTTCTCGACCAGCTCTGATTTCACCTTGGGTAGCAGGAGAAAATCAAAGGGAGGGAATCAAGGTGGGGGATGGGAAGATATGGCCAGTAGTGGCCAGTGGTGGTCACCACGCGTGGCCTTTCTCGCTTCCTCTCATTCTTTCTCTCTCTCGCAGCTCTCCCTTTCTCATCCTAGCGCACACCGGATGGGAGATAGAGAAGGTAAGAGTGGGCATGTGGGATCTTGTTTGTAGTTTTAGGGTATTACAAAACCTATTTGAAAACTGTTCTTTCAGGGTATTCCAAAGATTAAGTAAATTGGCCTTGTTTTTTCTTCCTCTCAAGCTTAGGCGCCACGGAGCAGCGGGAAACTGAAAACTTTTCACAGTGTGTAATTAAAATTTATCAATTAAATTTAATGCTATATATATATATATATTATATTATTATTAAACTTAAAATCAAATTAGTTGCTTTTACTGTTATATTATGTGTAAACACATACTTTTAGCCTTTAAAATAATCTAAAAATAAAAAAGGTTTTTTTTTCAAAAATAAGATATCTTAATCCCAAATTTGAGCAAGTTGAATATAAATAAATAAAAAATTGAAAAAATGAATTAAAAAAAGAGAAAGAGAGGGGTCAGTTTATATATATATATATATATAAGTAGATATAAATATATATTCACGAGGTCGTGGGAGACAGTGCAATGACGTGAAACCGCCTCCGAACTTCATGGAAGCAGTAACGCATGGATGCCAGGAGTTGAGGAATGATTATCCATCTACGAAACTTTGGCACATCACAGAAATTCATTATAAAGAAGATAACAGAAGCTGTGAGAGGGTAGAGATCAAAGTGCGTGGGGAGAGAAACAAACTCAAGCAAAATAGAGTACGGCCAAACAACGGGGGTGCGAGAATGAAGCACGACGAGGTGTGAACACGGAGTTGGACAGAAAAGAACAGCGCATGGTGAGAGGCAGAGACAAGAAACTCATCTTCATGATAAGATACCTCCTCTGTTCCTAACTTGAAAAAACAAAGACAGCACCATATTGAAGAACAGCAAAGCAACGTGAGATCACATCGGGAGGCAAAGGTAAGTGTTGAGTATCTTTGATTGTGTATGATTTAAACTGAGTTTGAAAGGTAGAGAGTGAATGGGAGAGATGATGGAGGGAGGCAGAGAATAAACGAGAGAGATGGGAGTGAGAAACTAAACAGAGAAAAGACTAAAGAGATTTGATACATTGTGAACCATGAAACTTGAGATATTTTTTTCAAAACTTGGTTCTGATTTCTTTTTCCTCTGTTATGGGTTGTATTGGATAATTATGTCCTAAAAACACCCAAGAATAAGTTTTGGGTAGGTCTGGGAATCAAAAGAGTAAAAAAAAAAACGTAACTTGCAAGGGAGGGACTAAACTGAAAACAAATGAAAAGTTTGCAGAGACTGTTTTAATTTTTTTAAAAAAATATATTTGCGACCTATGAACATAGAGGAATCTAAATATGGTCTTAGATCATGGGAAGGATAAAAGGAAAATAATTACTCAGGGACCTCGATGAAACAATAGAAAGGTAAGTATGCATCCCTTTTTTTTGTTGTTGTCTTTCTTAATATATATTCCAGTGCATGTTGGTGGATGTTGCACATTCATGTGTGTATATATATGTGTGTGTGTGTGTATGATTTTGTATACATTGTATGTATATGTACATAATATATATATATATATATATATATATATATATATATATATATATATATTCATATATGATGCGTCAGTATACATTTTTTTTAAAAATAAATTTATTTTTGAAATAATTTCAGAAAATTCCAAAAATATATTTTCTTGTTTTTATTTTCAAGATATATTCAAAAAATCTAAAAAAAATAAAAATATATATTCCCCTTTCAATTGAAAAAAAGAGATCTAGAAACAAAAGTTTTATCATTCTATCACACGATTGTTAATCAATACCATAGGATAATAAGAAAATCAAACAATTCGTGTTGGGATGAGAGGCCGATTTCATTAGAGTGGATCCTCTCTTATTTTTTCTAAATCAAATACTCACAATGCGATTGTATAACGATACAAGTGAAAAAAAATTTCTCTTAAAAATAAATGTGTGAATTTAAACTATTTGAAAATTAGATGAAGTACTCATAACGTGATTGTGTAACAATACTTATGAGGAAAAGTCTCCCAAAATATTTATTTCTTTAAATCCCAAAAATGCATATATATTCCTTCACAAGGAAATTATCTTCTAAATTACGAACTACGTGGACTTTGATCCCAACAGCTGGGTACGTAGACTCTAGACACTGCCTAGCCAAGTCCGTCTTTTATATATTTATTTATTTATTTTATATATTCTGTTATCTATTTCTTTGGTGATTTATAAGGGTAATTTTGAGTGACTATTAAATAATTGTATGCTTTCTAAATCAAACCTATGGGGTGCCTAACACCTTCCCTATGCGGTTCAACTTCCGAACTCAGTTTCTCTTTAAATGCAGACCGTCAAATCTTAAGGTTTTTCCAAAGTTTTTTTTCTAATAAATAAAATTTTGGTGGCGGCTCTAAATAAAATTGGTTTTCAATTTCGAAAGCTGATTTTATATCATTTTTCTTTTTCTAGAAAACGCCGGCTGGCCACATTTCGGGTGTGACAAACAGAATATAACTTGAAATTTTTTATTAATATTTTCTAATATCATAAATTAATAAATTTACAAAATAAAATATAAAATATAAAAGTTAAAATATACTCAAGACAGTGAGAAATAACATAACGATAAATAACTCTTTACTATTTATTTTTATTATTTTTAAAATAATAAAAGTTATTATAATTTACACATATTTTACAAAAATATTTATCAATAAATTAAAAAATGTATACTTTTTTCTGGTCAGGAAAAAATAGATACCAAGTACTCGTAAAAATAATTACAGTTTCATATTATATAAAAGAAATTTAAAAATACTTTTGCAATATAAAAGATATCAGAATGTTAGATGATATTAGACAAAGGCGAAGTAGGTTCATCAATAATTTCTCCGAAAAAGTCCCCATTAATATTTTTGTAATAATCGATGAGGACAATCAAGTAAGCCACATCATAGGGATTGATATGGAAATAAATGTAATATAGCTAACAAACAAGTTCACACAATTTCAACAAAATAAAGGGAGGAAAAAAAACGTTGGAATACGAAAATAAAATGGATTAGTTGTAAGAACTTTTTTTTTTGGTTTCTACCATTAATATCATTAAATCTAAGCATGTTTAAATCAAATCAAACAAACTAAATTAACCAAACTCAATCAAACTGATAAAAAAAACTAATTAAAAAAATAGACCTGAATTGGATTTTCAAATATAACAACCAAAAGATTTAGTTTAGTTGTCGACTATAAATGATTTAGCTTGAATTTAACTAAATCAAATCCAACAAAATTATATATATATATAATATTAGAAAAATTGAGTATTTAAATTAATATAGTAAGTTCTAACAAGACTAAAAAAATGATATATTAGAGATTTTAATCTCTAAAATTTACTAATTTTGTGGTAATTTTTTAAATAAAATTGCTCAAATATGAATGAAATTATCAAACAAAAATCAAATCAAACAACTCAAAATTGAATCAAATCACTCAAATAAAAATATAAAATAAGTTCCTATTTTTCTTTCACTGGTTGACTTTGGTTCAATTGAGATTTGAGCTAAAATTAAACCTATAAACACCCATAATAAATTTATCATATTTCAAACTAATCTAGTTAAAATTAAGTTAAATTATGACGATGTAATTAAAGGAAATTGAAGCATATACTTAATTGAATGAAATAGTATACCAATATCGAAACTCATATTCTTCAAACTATATTCTTATGCTAACTAATTTTTTAAAAAATTAAATAAATAAGACGTATATAAAAAATAAGTAAATTAATTATTTCTCATATCGATAAACGCAAGCTTATTAACAAAGTATTATTCACTATGTAGTCCACAATTAATCTTGTCTGGCTTCAATTATTTGTAATCTAGATTATTGTAGCACCACTTCAGTTAAAGATAAACAGTGGCAGTGACAATAGAGAAACACATATGATCAATGACGAAGGGGACATATACGTATAAGTTTTAGGGTTAAGGGATTTAACAAGTTTTAATTATAGTTTAGTTAAAATCATCACTACGATCTTGATAGAGTATGGAATGTCCAAGTTCCACATATTAGTATGAACTGTCTAATGGGGTACTTAACTAGCTTGGCTCTCCTACTTCAATAGTTGGCTTTTAGGGGTAGGTTCTCTAGGCTACTTTGGTGGTGAATAGTGGAGGTAATAATATAAAACATGGATGCAAATAATGAAAATATAGGGAGAGATACGCCGATTGTGTTTCAAGATATTTCTTCTTTATCCCAAAAGAAAAAAATTTAACAAGTTTAGTGACGATTTTTTTCACCACTAAATATACATACATATACATAGTTATCAAAATCGTGATTTAACTCTTAAAATCGTACGATTTTACATTTCTACCCTCCCAAATCGAGTAAACTCGTACATAAACTCGGAAACCGGTCAAACTCGGTCAAACTCGGTTGAAATCGGTCAAAATCGCTGATTTTACCGAGTTGGAACAGTGCAGCCCAAATTTTTTTTTTTAAAGAATTGCAGCCCAAATAGAACAGTGCAGCCCAAATATTTTAGTTTGTCCCATTTGTGGTGTTGATAGAATATCATTTGTGTTGTATGGACATCTTTTGTATATTCTATGTTGTATGGATATCTTATGTATATTCTATGTTGTATGAACATCTTATGCATGTGGACATCTTATGTATGTTCTATCTTGTATGGACATCTTATGTATGTTGTATGCACTATGGACATCTTATGTATGAGTTTAATTAGTGAATGTATATATTGAGTAACAGGAAAGAGTAAATGTAAACTCTTACGAGTTTACGATCCGATTTTACGATTCGAGTTTACCCCCCCTCTTCGAGTTTGGGTAAACTCTCGATTTTGACAACCTTGTACATATATGTATATACTCTTACAAATGAGAGCTAGATCCTTCACTTAGATTCCATACTCAAGAAATTGTCTTGAGCACTGGATGTAGGCTTAATTATAAGCTGAACCAGCATAAATATTGGTGTTTGATTTATCTAACTCTCTTACTCTTTGTTTATTTGATTCTTATTTTAATTCCTTGCATTTCTACTTTGTTTATCTTTCCTTGTGCTGTGTTTTTTTTTTGATATACATAAGCTTGGCATTTGTTTTGAAATTCTCTTTAACTTCCAACAATGCATGTTTGAGCTTACTCATTAGGCATTATTTATGCTGAAATTGGTCAAGATATGCTGATTTAATAATTGGCAACCTAAATCATGTGTTTTAATTGTCATTTATTTCCTATGTGTTTGAATGATATAGGTAATTTTCTAAGCTTTTATCATTTGTAATCTTATGATTTCCCAGGTCTTTATTTCCCGAAATTTTTTTTCCTTTTTTCAATTTTTACTAGTTTTTAATGGAATTAAATGAATTACTTGTGCTTTTATATTGGCTTTTTTATGTGCCAGTGACAACTAGGGATTTTAGATCGTGACTTTCTTTTTTTTTGGCCTTCTAATCCCATGATTCTTACAATGTTATACATTTATATGAGGTATAATTATGTGAATACATGTCCACTACTATATTGATAAACCGGCGATATACATATGGCAAATCAAATACATAAATTCAAATAAACATACTGAGATTACTATGTACAAGCTTTCTATATAAGCTGTAATCTCTTTTATTTACTGGAAGTAAACATATAATTATATGTCAACACAACACTGAGTTTCCATCCAGCATTATCATGAACTTGCGTGAAAATTAAAACAACGAATTCATATAGAGATTGATATTAACTAATAAGAATGTATAGGAAAAAAAGTGTTTTTATCCTTCAATTTTTTTTTTGTTAAGTCTAAAAAATTTTTCTTGTCAAATCTAAAATTTTTCATTCGAAAAGTCACTTTGATAAATAAAAAAATTAAATTGATACTTAAACTATTTTTCAAAAAATAAATTGAGATACTTGATCATTCAAACACTATATTGGAATAATTCTAATCTTTTAAAGACAAAAACAGTAATTTATTCCAAGTGATTGTCGTCCTAAAACTTCTCTATATCCCCCATAGGCTGATAATTAAGTGAGAACTAGACAGACTTGTTCTTATTTTTTTTACTTAGGGACAAGTAATTGGTGTCAATTTTAACTCAATTACTATCTTTTTTCTGTCAATTTTAATAGTCATTTTCTTTTTGGACCAATAAAGAGGATTGAGTATATGGTATTGAGTTAAGTGAAAAAAAACTGAGGAAGACCATGAATGTCACTTAAAGAATTCATTGAATGTGATCTTTTGATAAATGAAATACCTAAAGAGATGATTATTAATAAGGCTGATTGTTGTTATTGGTGGTGGTTATTTTAAATATGGTTGAAGATCAGTCATCTAAGTTGATGATGTTTTGGTCCTTTTACAGAAGTTGAATGAGCATTTAATCTTTAAATTTAGTCTCTTATGTATAATTTTATATATTTTTTTTACTTATTATTGATTTTTTTTTCATTTTTTATATTTTTAAATTTTTTAATATTCTCACGGAGAACGAGGATAGGGGGTAATTCTTCTCCTACCCCGTTGCCGTTCCTACTTTCATCAATTGATATTATATTAAATTTTGCTAACTTTATCCAGTATATGTGTGTTTAGCTTTGTGATGGATTTCTACAAATCATGATTTAATCTTTAAATTTAATCTGTTATGTATAATTTACACATTTTTTTTACGTATGATTGATTTTTTTAATATTTTTAACTTTTTTACTAACCCTGCAAGGAGGTGAGAATGAGGATATGGAGTAATTCTTCGCACCGCCTAGTCCCCATTCCTACTTTGGTCAATTAATATTCTATTAAATTTTGCTACCATCATCAAGTAGATGTGTGTTTGGCTTTGCATTGGGTAATTATGATTTAAAGTATATTAACGTAGTTTTTTGTACAAAATAACATATTTAGAAGTTTTTGCATTAAGTGGTTTTGTTCTCAAACTATGTTTTCGGTAAAATTTATAGGTTGTTACTTTTGCAAATATGATTTATCTAAACCTAAGGTTTTTTGAAATCAATTTTGCAAATCATGATTTGCAAACACTATTTCTCCAACTAGTTTGCATATCCTAAACCATATTGTACTCAAACTTAAGTTTGTTTAACTGATTTCCAAGCGCACGCTATATACCATTTTGACACTCAATATAATATAGAGACTGATATTAACTAATAAGAATGTATAGAACAAAGAAAGTGTGCATATTTAGCCTTCAAATTTGGTCTTTTCTGTTATTATGTCTCAAAATTTTTCATTGTCAAATCTTAAACTTTTCATACTTTGGTAAGTAAAATGATTAAATTGAGACAAACACTATATATCCTTCAAAAAATCAGTTGACACACTTGATCACTTGACTATATTGGAATAATTGTATCTTTTAAGGACCAAAATAATAATTCACTCCAAAAAATAAAAAAAAAAAGAAAAAAGGAAGAGTATAAGAATATTGTTTCAAATTTCAATTACCTAGCTGGTTTATGAATCATTTTGACTCATTTTCACTGTTTTCCATTTGGAGGTGAAGATCCATAACCAGGCTATTGCCAATACTTGATTTATCGGTCTTCTTTGAGCTTGAATCTTTTGAACAACTTCCCACAGAGGGTTTAGGATAGCCAAGAGATATATTCTTGGTTTTCTTATTAGAACTCATCTTGCAAGAGTATATGAACACTAATATATATATTGGGACTTACAATTTTGTTTCACAATGTTTTTTTGTTTTGCCTTCTTTTTATAGGGAACTTAGAAAACATTAATGGAAGAGGAAATGAAAATTTTCAGAAAATTCCTTCAAATTTCTTCCAAACTTTCCTGAATTTTTAATATGATATTTGCATGTTTGTGTTGTTTGATAAAATGAGTTGCATATTCCTGTAAATTATCCTAACAATTTACCTGTATGTTATAAGAAAATTATTATTAAGAGATTGTTCAATTTGGTTGTGACTCTAGAGTGTGTAGGTAATATATATGTAATGGTACAAGCACTTCTTGAATTTTCTCCTAGACAATGAGAAAAAATAAGTTGATTATGTAATATTTAAAAGTTGAATTCTGTACAATTTAATATTTGAATATTATGAACTCGTTATATACAGTGACTTATAATCCTTAATAACTAAATAAATATATAATTTAATTCTTTAAAAATTAATTTATAATTTATATGAATTGGTTATTTTCAAAAATTCAATAATAAGGAATATATCTTTATAGTATATTTTATTAGATTATATAGCATTGGATTTGACTAAAAATGCAGGGTTATAATTCTGAACATTTACCAAAGAATTTTCACTTGAAATGAGAAGGCTTTTCCAGCAAGTCATGCAACTTGGATTACCGGTCAAATGCAAACAAAGTCTCTCTCTCTCTCTCTCTCTCTCTCTCTCTCTAACATTTTCTGTTTAACATAAAAGAATGAACAATTATTGCGCGGCGCGTAGATAATTTGCTACGAAATTTTGTTGAAAATATATGTACTTAGTTTTCTATTTTTAATAAACTAGTTATTAAGTTGTTTTTTCGCACAATTCTTTCATAAATTGGTTTGTAATTAATAGAAAAAGAAACACATAATGAATACTACAGTTTATTTTTTGAGACTTTTAGAATTTAATTTTATCGGGAATCTCCTCTTACCCATTTTCATTTTTAATTCACTTTCCCTCTCACCATTTTCCTTTCTTGACGAAATCTCTGTTACTTGGAGAAAAAACCAATGAATCCTTTGACCAATTACCCTCTCTCTTTCCTCTCCCATTTTCGTTTCCTTCTCACAGGCACAAATGCCCTTCATATTCAACCCGTTTCTGCTTTCCATGGGAGACAAAGAGAATAGACGGTACGAAGGGACCAAATAAAAGGAAAAGAAGAGAATATAGGCTAGGCAGAAGACCCATGTCCCAATGTTTTGGAGTGGTTATCAGTTGAAGCTGTTTGCACTCCAATTAATGCCAATTGGTAGAGTTGATGTGTAACGAATTATATAGAAAATTCATAGTATTGGTTGATGGTGCTTGAGTTAATTCTTATTGGTATCACACATGATGTTAAATGATATATTATATGTTAATTCTCATTTAGGGGATCACATGACCTAGATATAGCCCAAGGATGAATTGACCAGATAGAGAAAATATTCGAAGCAATGGAATGTACCCCTCAACAAAAAGTAGCCCTAGTGTTACTTAAATTAGAAGGCAAAGCTGAATACTGGTGGCAAGGGGATAAGAGGCTACTGGAGTTCATAGGAGTAGAAATCACCTAGAAGGTATTTCAAAACACCTTATTTGATAAATATTTTCTAGATAGCGTGAAAAATGAGAAATAAGGCATATTTATTTAGATTAAGCAAGGGGATAAGTCTGTAGGACAATATGAGGCAAAATTCGAAGCCTTGTCAAAATTCTCCTCTTATATGAAGAATGCTAATGATGATGCCTAGAAGGCTTTGGCACTTCGAGAGATGGCTGAGGGAGGGTATAAGGGATAGAGTGATTACCCATGAGATAAGAGACCTCTTGATAACATGCAATTTTTCATATATTTTAGCCTCTAGTCTAGCCCTTTTTGCATCTTGATTTTTGCCAAAACTCTAGTTTTATAATGTTTTGAATTATTTTGGGTGAAAGTTAATTATAGATTTATGTGCTTTAACTCCATAATTTTACTCTAAAATGGTTCATTTATGTGTTTTACAGAGTTTGGAGGCATCTGGGCTCGAACCGGACAAGAAACAAAGCAACAGAGAGTAAATTAGAAATGGTGAAAAAAATGGCCTGGCGCCCGGCGCCAGGAAGCCAATGCCCGGCGCCAGGAACAGTGAGTTAGCAGGATGACGTGGAATTCAGAGGAAAAATTAGGTTAAGCCAGCGCCCGGCGCTGGCGCCGCAGAAAACCATTATAAATGCAATTTTTAGGTCAAAACAAAAGGAGGGCTTCGCTCCAAACTTCAGACCTGCGGCTGCTGCAGACAGAGGCGACTTCCAGAGCTTGGTTTGAGGGAAAGGAAGCCTTCCCACTTGGGAATGGCTCTCCTTCTCCCATTTTCTCCCCTTTTCTTCTATTTTCCTTCATAGTTTGTTAGTTTTCTGTTGTATTTTGCAGATTTCTGTCATGTTCGTCTTCTCTTCCATGTAAATTTCTGAGTTTAAGGATTGATGTAGTTCGGTTTTATGAAGCTTTATTGTTGAACATATTCAGTTTTAATGCATTTTCGTTTAATGGAATGGATTTTACCGATTATTCTTCCTCTTGAATGCTTGATGAACCTTCAATGAGTTTGAGATTTTTATGTCTATGCTAGAGTTAGCTAGATATTGAGCTTGACCTTGTAATTTCCACCATAAATTAGATTATCTAGATATAGATAGTTTTATTTATGTGGCTTGAATAATTTTCTTGAGCTTCATAGTTTAATTGAATGGTTGATATAAGATTTTAGTCAATTATTTTGGTTAAGTTAGATTGTAATTTCAAAGCTTTTGGATTCAATCATATTTTAGAAAATTGGCCAACATTGAATGGATTGTAATTTAATTGAATTGTTCTTCAATGATTCAAAGATTAATTTGTCTATGAATTAATCGGATTGGACCAACGAAATCAATCTCATTTTCTTGTGTAGTCGGTCATTTGATGAAATGAAAATTGTACTTTAATTCATTTGGACCAATGAGTATTTTCTTGGCCAAAGTTCTATTTTATTTATTGTTCTATGAAGCTTGTTATTTATACATGCATGCGTTTCCTATGTATTTGTAACGAGTAGGACAAGAGATAACATGTCATATGCGATTGCGGGGCATTGATGTGATAAGGACTTCATCGGATTATATTTGAGTTGTAGATTAGTGAAAATATTCCTAACTATAATTTTAATATAATTCAGTCTTAGAAGACTTTGTGAGAATTTTAGATTGAAAATTACATAATAGAATTAGCCAAGAATATTCAAAGGAAATGATGATGATGTACAATTCCATGAAATTTGTGACCAATCCACATCTTTTCTCTGTTTTGTTTTCTATCTAGTTATTTAAATTTCAGTTATTTATATTGTGTTGTTTCAATCATCACCCCCCCTTTTTTTGTGTAATTTCTGAAATTTCCCTCATAAGTCTTAATAGCATTTCACTTAGCCTAATTGAATTTTATTTGATACCTCAATCTCTGTGGGACGATACTCTACTCATCACTTTATTACTTGTTGCGACCCAGTATACTTGCTGGAATATTTTACCTCTCCTAGCTTGTGAATAAATGTATGATAGCCAAAAGGAATGTTCGTGAGGCCAAATTAGAAGAAGAGAGGGAGTTTAATGATAGTAGGAAGAGGGAGTCTACCTTAGGGGCATCAAATAACAAGGGAGGAGGAATGTGGAAGAAAAAGTCAAAACTCGTTCGTGAACAAACTGGGGGCAAACCATCTAAAAGCCCAAACCCACAACAAAAGATTCCATGCTCGCAATGTGGAAAGAAACAGGACAATGTTCAATGCTTAGCTAGTCTCAATATATGCTACAAATGCAGAAAACCAAGACACATAGCTTGTGATTGCCCGACTTTGAAGGAGGCAGACTCTCAATCTAGGCCACAAACACAAGGGTGAGTGTTTGCTTTGATCAGCCACGAAGCTAAGAAAACACCTGACTTTATTCGAGGTGTAATTTCTATATTTCTATATGTAATACTCCTGTAAATGCACTTTTTGATTGTAGGGCAACCTATTCCTTCATATCATATGCATGTGCCAAGATCTGGGATTAAAAAGGAATACATTGCCATATGATTTGTCTGCTTTTACACCCACAGGGAACTAAGTTTACACATCCTGAGACTTTTTAAATTGCATAGTCCAACTTGATAATAGAATGATCACACTAGTTCATGCTACTATGATTGCCAAATCGTCGAAAATTAAGTTTTGTGGCAAACTTGAAAATAGTAATCCCCAGGTTGTTCTCATTCATGGAGCTTTAATTCTAACTACCTAATTGTTGTTCAAACCCTAATTAACACTAATTACAACTTAATTACCATGGGGATGATCACAGAATTAAATAACATCAATGTAATAGAACAGTAACACATAAACCAAAAAGAATTACCGACAGTAGAACAATTGTAATTGGTAGACCTGTCAAAACGATTGGGCTGAGCCTGTTTAGCCAGTAAAAATGAAGGGCTGGGTTGGCTAAATCCTAACTTGTATAGGAATGGGCCTATATGGTATGCGGGCTCAATCCGCATAACCCGCACTATAATTTTTTTTAAAATATATACATATTAATATTATTACATAGCACTGCATGCAGTAGGCTTTTGGCTTCCCCTAAATTCTAAAATCCCTAATCGCTAATTCAGCCTTCAATCACTCCTGAAAGCCAGCTGTCAACCCGTCACGCACTCAAAGGTCAAGGGACTTGCAAACTCAAAGGGACTCCATCTCCGGCCAGCGTCTTCACTGAGCTTACTCTCTTTGTTGCGTACTCGCATAACTCGGAGGGGCTTGCAGTCGTAGAGTTGAAGGGACTCCGGCAGCTCGAAGGGACTCCAGTAGCTCGAAGGGACTCCGGTAGCTCGAAGGGACTCCAACAGCTCTCAGACTCGCATAATGAATATGTTAATGTTTTAATGAATAGATTTTGAAGATCTTGTAGTTTAATTTCCTTATTGGACTTGGTTATATTGTGGTACTTCTAAGTTAAATTTGCTCTTGGAATGCCTTCTTTTTCCTTTGCTGTCAACTTTGAAGAACCCAAAAAAATTTTTTTATTTTGTGGGCTGACCCGTTTGGCTTGCCAGCCCACATACTTGAGGCCTGAGTTTGGTATTTTCCAACTCATTTAAAAATGGGCTGGCCCGACCTGGCCCGGCTTGCATTTCTCAAAATACTTGTGCGAGCCAACTTGTACGGGATAGGCTGGCCCGTTTTGACAGATCTATAGTAATTAGTCATCAGTTCTTGGAATCTGTATGTATCATTATCCTACTCTTGAATTACTCTGGTTTGATTTTGGCAAAGAAATGATGGAGAACAGTGGCAAATGGTAGTCTATGGCAATGTGGTGAAGGCAAATAGTGAAGGACTATAAGCAAAAATGGAAGATGAAGGATCTTTGGTTATGTCATATATGACATTTTGCAATGGATTAGTGTCACATCCAAAAATGCGACACGTCCAACCCCCTCAAAAACTATAAAAAATATAGTTTCAAAAATGAAAACTAAATTTTGGAGTCGCCACCCAAATTTTATTTTAAGGAAAATCTTTGAAAAGATAAGGCACAACTTATGAAAATTGGATGGGTTATTTAAGTGGAGAAGGTGTTAGACATCCCACCACACCCGTTCCAAGAATGGTTACCCTTGAAAATTGCACAACTCATGACAGGAGGGGTGGGGGGGTGGGACATAATATTTACAAAAGGATACTTGGCCTAGGGCTTACATACCTATAAGAATGGGATCAGAATACACGTAATTCGGGATTTTGAAATGCTACAAAGGATGAGAGGAAGACTTTTATTATTACTTGTATTATTAGAATTCTTATTTAAATCACCTAAAAGAAAATTCATAGAAATGATACCAAAATTTTGAAGCACAAAAGTTCATAATTAAAAAGTGTACAAATAAGGACTAAAAGAATAATGATAATAATAATAATAGAGTAAACCAACTTAATTTTTTTACTTGAATGTTGCACTATTATTTTATTGTTATACTAATATTAATTAGCCAAACTAAACACAAAATCAATTCCAAACTCATAACAAACAAATCACGTAACAAAATACAAGGGAGGACTAAAATAAAATTTCCAAGATTAAAAAGAAACAATACGAGAATGCTATGTGGACTACAATGAAAAAGAAGTCAAATGAGAGTGAAACAACACTTTTAAATCCGGCTAAATAATCTCAGGATCAAATGGGAAGTGAACTAAGTCGCAGGGACAAAACTGAAAATAAGAAAAGAACTAAATGAATAGAAATCTTCTAACCTAGAGCTAAAATGTAATTTTGGCTACAACAAAGGAAGTCATTTTTAGCTGTTATGAGCACGGTTTGAGCCGCTTCTCTTCCTCTTCCCGCCTCCTATAACCTTCAACACTGTTTTGGTTTGAGGGAAAGCATAAAAAATCTCCGCCAAACCTTCTCACTCCCTCTTCCCGGTCCCTCTTTTCTCTATGCGTTCGGATTCTGTTTCTAGAGGATATGAAGGTAGGGTCATGTACTTTAGTGGAGGAGGAAGGAGAGAGTGTGTCGGATGAGGTGAAGGCTGTTTTCGTTCACCATCTCTTCTCGGTCTGCTCTTTCTCTCTCTCGGTCTCTCTCTCTCGGTTTTTCTCTCCTTTTTCACTTTATCTCCAACTCTCTTCCCTCTGTTTCTGTTTCATCTCTTTCTTGATCTCACTATCTCTCGGCCTCCACTGTCACTGTGTGTGCTGAGGACTCTGTTTCTCCTCGCAAAAACAGGAGCTTGACGTGTGAGTGTGCGGAATTGTGCAGTGTGTTAATAGGAATGGAAGTGTGTGTAGGCGGATTTCACGGTGAGAAGGGACGCCCCGGAGAGAGGCTTGGGTTGTGTATGGTCTGTATGCGATAGGATAGAGCCATCTTGTAGGTGAAAGTGGTACAGTGTCAGCGAGGTGTATGTCTTTTCATCACCTGCATGGTTTCTATGCTATTCCACTAACTTAAATGAGGGAATATGTTACCCTCACTGTTTGCTCACTAATTGGTGAGACATCAACAGGGATTTTTCCCTTACTAAAATTCCCTGTAAAGAGAGAACTTTTTTTGAATTATTAATTATTGTAAAAAATAGATATTTTAAAAAAAATTGAAATGGTGCCTTTTATGTATATATAAAAATCATCTTGTGTGCGTGATTTGGTGAAGGTAAGATGAAAATAAATAGAAGAATTATGGGTATTATGAATTCGAATTTGATAAGAATTATAATCTGCATCTAATTCTCATATTATTTTTGGATTTATTTTTGGTATTATTGGAATGCTTTGGGAGGATACTATGTCAAAAACCATAAAAAGAACCTTCCATAAGTAATTAATTGTTATTAATGAAAAGAATTGGAACGGTGGTTCCTTCTCCGAACATATCAAAATGCAAGAGGGTCTTATTTTTTTCTAGTTTTATTTATTTATTTATAATTGCAACCGTCTAAATGAATTTGTACTCTACTATTCTGCAGGAGATTTGAATCTGAACAAACCTTATATATATATATATATATATATATGAAAAATATTCTCAAACATATAGAGATTACTATTTAGAAGCTTTTCGTAAGCTGTAATCTCTTTTATTTACTGAAAGTAAACATATAATAGTAAACATGAATACAGACAAATTAATGGACTTAATGGAATCTGCTAACACAATATTGAGTTTGTTTCGGTATTTCTCCCACTTCAACATATACCTGCATGAAAAACAAAATAAAAATTATATATAGAAAATGAGATATTAACTAAATATATAAAAGAGATGAAAGTATGTGTATTTAACCTTTAAAATTGTTCAATGAAATAATTTAATCTAAAAAATATATCAGATAATGCTTGGATAGTGAAAAAAAGGAAAGAAGAGTAAATTACTGATTTAATCCCTAAAAGATTACTATGGTCTCAATTTGATGTTTGAAAAATTGTATTTGTCTCATTTTAAAAAATTACTATGTTGCCAAAAAGTGACGGTTTTAAACGTTGCTGAAAGTTTTAGCAACTATAAAAATCATTATTAAAAGGAATGAACGCACACCCTTTAAAAATAGAAAAAAAATTAAAACAAATATAATTTTTAATAAACTAAATTAAGACATCTGATCTATCAGAAATCAAATTGAAATAACTGTAATCTTTTATAAATCAAATAAGTAATTTAAAAAGGAAGAAGGAAAGAAAGAATGCTAATTAAAATTACCAGATTTATGAATCATTTTGATTCATTCACTTGTTTTTCG
Source organism: Biancaea sappan (assembly GCA_037074585.1). Classification (NCBI taxonomy): domain Eukaryota; kingdom Viridiplantae; phylum Streptophyta; class Magnoliopsida; order Fabales; family Fabaceae; genus Biancaea; species Biancaea sappan. The sequence continues at coordinate 3,474,704 of CM073496.1, read as the reverse complement.
TTTTTTTTATCATCTTTCGCTGGAGGTCGACGAGCATGACTAATGCCATCAAAACTTTGTTGATCAGTCTTCTCTGAGCTTGAAGAACTTTCATTAGGATCCGTTTTTGGAGGTAGACGTGCATGACTAATGCCATCAAAACTATCAGGAGAACTCATCCTGCAAGAGCTGTGTATAGCAACACTAATACTTTTGGGATTTACAATTTCGCTTCACAATCTTTTTTTGTTAATTTGCTTTCTTTTTATAGGGAACTTAGAAGACATGAATGGAAGAGCAAATGAAAATTTTCTGAAAATTCCTTCAAATTTCGTCTAAATTTTCCTGAATTTTGTGTTATTTGATCGATGAAATGAGTTGTATATTCCTGTAACTTATCCTAACAATTTACTTATACGTTATAGGAAAATTATTGTTAAGAGAGTGTTTGATTTGCTTGTGACTCTTTTGTGTACATAATATTTGCGTATTTAGCAAAGAAGTTTGACATGAAATGAGTAATTACGAAGGCTATTGAATTCCAAGAAGAGCCATGCATTGGATAAAGTGGTCAAATTCCCACGTACTTGCAGTTATAGGCAGTCACCTTTGTTCACGCGGCTTATGAAATTTTGTGTGGAAATGAGAGACTATTTGAAACTGCATCATGTGTGAATTAATGTAGCTTTGGGTTTGAACTTTGACCCAAAAGTGTAGGATTATATTTCTGAAAATTTACCGAAGAACTTTCACTTTAGAATGACCATAATGTTGAAATTTTGCAACAAGCCATGCATACTGAATTATGGAAGCTGATCCGCTCCAGCGCCTTGCAGGCGCTGGAGGTCCTGCGCCACGTGGCGTGCAGGCATTGGTGGCTGTGGGTCCCACACTTTAGTGGGACCCACTCCTCATTCACCCACCATAATACTTTTTTTAAAACAAAAAAAAATTAGTTACGCAAATTTTGATTGACCCACTCTGCACGTAAATCCGTAACATCTTTCATTATATTTAACATTTTTCTTAAAAAATTACACTTAATTTCATTAATGTTACATATATTATAATTTTTTAAATAAAATTAACTTTCTCACCACATGTATTTAATAGAATCATTAAAATAATGAAATAATTTATTTTTAATATATTATATGAAATTAATTTAAAATTTTAATACATATCAAATAATAGGAAAGTGAAATTTATTTTTTTTAGATTATACTCAATTTAATTTAATTTTTAAAAGATAAGACCTTTTAATTAAATTTTCAAAAAAATTATATTTCCCTTAAATTTATTATTTTATTTGTTAAAATAATTTTTTATATTATAAAATTTTTAAAAAGATATCTATAATTTTATAACAAAACTAATTAAATTAATATAAATATAATTTTTTGTCAACTAAATTAGCATTATAAGGCGGAGTGAGTCATTTCAAAATTTGTATAATTATTATTTTAAAAAAAAAGGTATTATGGTAGTTGAATGAGCAGTGGGTCTCACTAAAATGTAGGACTCACAACCACCAATGCCTGCGTACCACGTGGCGCGCAGGACCTCCAGCGCCTAAGAGTGGATCGGCTTCCTATTGGAAGTTGTAAATGTCAATGTATTTTGCCTCCAAATTTTGTTAAAAATTTAATGTAAGCTTTCATTTTTAGTTTGGTTCCTGAATTTCATTTCATTTAATTTGGTCTCTACACTTTGAAATTATTTGTAAAAAGGTCTTTACCATCCTAATTTATTAATTTCTTGTCAATTATGTGTTTATGCACACGTGGCATAATAAATAACCATACATAATTAATCCTAGTGGCATTCCAACTTAGTGAGTATAAAAGCCACATAGGAGAAAGAATAGAAAATGACCATTCTGCCCCTTCCTATAAATCATGGATGATAATATGTTATTCTGTGTTATTTATATATCATTTTGTAATTGCCTCTCACATTTTTATTTAATTCATATTAGCGCTACTATTCAGTGTGTAAAAAGATTATAATATATCTATACTTTTGTAAACTTGTCAAGTCAAAGCATTAAAAGATTTAATTATTATCAATATTAGTTTTTTTATGTATAAAATAAAATAATTGTTTAATTACTACCAGTTTAACCTTGCTGATTTAATTGCTAATAAATTAGTGAACTTTAAACAACATCAATTCACATATTATCACTATAACATTAACCTATAATAGCGACTATTATTTCAAAAGAAAAAGAAAGAATTTTAGTAAAAAATACTGAATTTCCTATTGATTTCTTACAAAAAATTTTTAACAATAAAATCAACAATCGCTAATTATTTTTCGACAGACTTTTTACGAAAAAACAAAACCAACTGATTCTTTGATACTAATTTTTAGTTGAAAATTTACATCCAAGATGCGCCCACTACCAGCCATGTGTTTCAAGATTCACCCACTGCCAGGCATGCATTTTTTTATTTGTACGCTATCCATATAGTAGTTCCATAGTTCACCACCAGTATAATATTTTGAAACTTGTTCTGTCAGCCATCATTTTTAAAATTTTATATTAATAAATTTTATTTATATCAATTAATTTTATGTATAGATTATAAATAAAATTATAAATTTAATCTAGATAACAATTTAAGTAAATTTGATCATAATAAAATTTTTATTTTATAGGATATTAAAATGACGAATATAATCTTATTATTATGAAAAAAAATGGAAAAATTTACAAATTTTTAGTTTGAAATGTTAGAAGAAAATGAATATAATTTAATTATTAAAGAAATTTACAAATTTTTATATGAAATAATATTTTCATCTTTATATGAAATTTACAGATTTTCATCATCATATTGTAAAATGTGATATTTTCATATCAATTAGTTTAATCTTCATCTTCGTCATTTAATCTTCAGCTTTGTCATCTTGTATAATGTTATACACTCCTTTTATGCTGCTAACCGCCCCTGTACAGACGTAAACCAAAGGAATTACAAATCAAATGAAGAAGAATGCATTAAAAAAAATACTTGGATAACTTTAATTGATTACCTGTGGCAATGACAAAGAAATGAAAGTAATGTGTCATTCTCTACAATTTAAAATTGAACGATGATTCTCTATAATGTAAAAAGTATAAGATGATATAAAAAGAAAGAACTCGCAGAAGAATATAAGAATATGAACTCATAGAAGAATAGAAGAATATATTTTAGTTCTATTTTTACCTGTTGAATAGAAGATAAAAAAGAACTGGCAGAAGATACTCGCACAAGAAAAGAAAAGAGCTGAAGTGGTAGAAGAAAAGAAGAGAAGAGAAAAGAAGAACAGAAGAAGAGAAAAGAAGAGAGACAGTATGAGAAAAGAAAAATTTGTATGAAGTTTAAACGGAAAATAAAAAAGAAAAGAAAAGTAAATTGTTATATAATACAGAGCGAATGAATATGTGTAAAAAACAATTTGTAAAGGCCACCTAAATTTTTCATCAATTTCGCATCTGAAACTTTTCACAAATTCCCATCTCAAATTTTTAACATATCGCGCACTCTCACATTAAAAGCTATTATATTTAATTTTTATATACAAATAAAATTATTATTTGAATTTATTATGGTAAAATAATAATACTGCATGGCTCCAACCAAATTGTGTGGCTTGACATATAGTATATTGAGTCACACAATTGAGAATTGTGTAATATTCATCAAAATGTTTTTTGGCTTTATGTTATTCTAATAGTAATATTAGTATAAGTGAATAATTATAGTGTTAATACAAATTTTTCTTTAAGATACATATGTGAATTTTTAAAAAAATATTTAAGCAAACAAATTTTTTTAAAAGATATATGTGTTCAGCTACTTTTTTATATATTATATTTATATAATATATGTATGTGTATGTATTTTATATATATATAATATGTGTATATATATATAATATACACGTAGTTGCTCGACAGAGTATGTATATATATATATACACACATAGGGGTCTGTTAAGACACTGTACTTATATTAAAATATAAAAATGAATATATTGAGTCAAATTCACTTATAATTAAAACAAAAAAAATAAAGTGACTTGACAGGAGATTTGTTGAGCCACTCTACGAATTTTTAAAAAAAAATTAAGTGATTTGGTTCGATAGAAACCCTGGTTGAACTACTGATATATATATATATATATATGTATGTATGTAATTCTCTTTGTCACATATATAACCAAAAAAAAATTCATATGATTAAATTTTGTATTTTACAAAATATTTAATTTATTCAAATGGTAAATAAGACATAAATACAAACAAAAGAACTAAAGATTCAATCAATGGATTTTCCTTCGGGTACATTGGTCCCACATCCTTACCAACCTACATAAAATTAAAATGAAGAATTAGTACAGAGAGAGAGAGTAACTTAATGGAACCTATAAAAGTAAAGAGTATACATATTTAGCCTTTAAAATCATTTACAGAGAGATATGACTTGAAGTCTGGACAGAATTTAATCTCTTAATAATACAATTTTAGAAAAATTTAAAATGAAAGAGAGAAAGAATCTAGTTAAATTACCCATACCTCCATGAATCATTTCTTTAATTCACTTTTTTAATTTCTGGGAGGTGGCCAAGAGCCATAACCAATACTGTCTCAAATACTTGAACTTCGTGGAAGAGAAAATGAAAATTTTCGTAAAATGCATTCAAGATTCTTCTGAATCATATTGAAATTTTCATAACAGAAAGAACCCAATTAATTGTTACAGAGTCAAAGATTTGTGTGGTTGAGGAAATGAGTGTATATTTCTGTAGCATTGCTGACAATTTACCTTAAGACGAAGAGGGTGATTTCGTTGGGATTCCTGCATGTGTGTACACTACATAGTATGAAATGTCTCCTATTGGGCAATTAATAAATTGTAGCAGCAATATTTAAAATTTTGCATAAATTGAAATTCTCCTAGATTTACGTACACGAAGGTCAAAAGAATGAGACTTTTTAAGATTTTATAATTTTGTATTGAGTTTGACCCGAAACCATAGGATTTATAATGCGTTCAAGTTTCTTCTAAATTAATCGTATTGAAATTTTCATGTTAATTTGCCTGAGGATTGTATTGTGACATGCATAGTCAAAGGATAGTATGCCTGAGGAAATGAGTCGTATACTTCTATAACATGTACTACCAATTTCCCCAAACATTAAGATCTAACCCTGACCTGACTGAAAAGAAATTTAGCAAAGAAATTTCACTTGAAATGAGAAGAAGCTTGGCTATTCAAACAAGCCCCACACACACACATATATATATTGGGTGTGTGGTCAAATACTAACAGACTTGCAGTTGCAGGTAGACTGCTTTTGTTCACACCGCTAAGAAACTATGCTAATTAATATCCTTTCTCTCTCTCTTTCTCTCTCTCTCTGCATCTACAATTCTTAGCAACCGAATTATAGGACCAGCAATTTTCACCAAAATTAAGCAATCATTCCAAAATCTATTCTCCAAGACAATAACTCTAAAAACTTTTACGGCATTGGTCTTTGCTAGCCAATGACTCAAAAAGTGTTTATCTACAGCCAAAGCTTGCAAATGATGCTTGTAATCATAAAGACTTTTTAGAGTGATAAATGTAGTAACAAATCTAGTCATTCCCGGACGAACAATTTCTTTCCAACCTTCTCTTCTTCTAAGCCAAGACAAAAATACCATATGATTATACACAAAAATGGTTATTTTTGATGCTTTTGATGCATGATTTGCCACATGAGGCATGCTAGCAATGTTTTTCACAAGGAGATTCAAACAATGTGCAGCACAAGATGACCAAAAAATGTGATCATACTTTTCATGAATTAACTTTCCAGCAGCTACATAATTAGATGCATTATCATCAGTCACTACATGTACAACATTTGCAGGTCCAACCCATTCAATAACCTCAAAATAAATCACACAATGTTTTAGCATCTTTAACAAGATCTCTAGGTTCTTCATAAAACTAATAGACTTATCAAGGTTTGATCAACCTTGTAGTGTTTTTTCAAAACTCGAGGTCCTTGTTCCTTCATGTTGAAGAGTTCTTGGTGGATCAATCAGACCTCATTAAGTGTTATTGGGGCGTGAATAACTTGGTTTGGCTATTAGTTCTCAGCGATCTTCTTAGGTTTTTTTTATTGTGTTTGGATTGAGGGTTCCATAGTCTATCCATGTGGGTTCGTACCAAATGTGTTCCTCTTCTGAATTTTTAGTTGTTTTTAATGGGATTAAATGAATTACCTGTGCTTTTATTTAGGCTTGTTTATGTAACAGTCACAACTAGGGATTTTAGGTCGTGACATTTCTTTTTTAATTTTTTTGCCTTGTAATCCCATGATTCTTACAATGTGATACACTTATATGAGGTATAATACAATTTAATCATACAAGATTATTGGTGCGTATGATATGGCAAATTATATAAACTCATATAGTTAAATATTTATAATCGACTATATATTAGCATATGACATTACAAATCAAAATACATGACAAGCTAATAAGACACTTATTCATTCATATAATTATTGTCCACTAGTACATCGATAAACAGGCCATATACATATGGCAAACATTCTCAAATACTTAAATTCAAATAAACATACAGAGATTACTATTTACGAGCTATTTATATAAGCTGTAAGCTCTTTTATTTACTGGAAGTAAAAATATAATAGAACCATATCATGAATACAAATAAATGAATAAAAGACTAGATGAAATATGCCAACACAATACTGAGTTTCCAACCAGCATTATCATGAACCTGCATGAACATTAAAACAACGAATTCATATAGAGACTGATATTAACTAATAAGAATCTACAGAAACAAAGAAAGTGTGTATATTTAGCCGTCAAATTTTGCCTTCTTTATTATTAAGTCTCAAACTTTTTCATTGTCAAATCTTAAACTTCTCACTTAAAAAGTCACTTTGATAAATAACAAGACTAAATTGAGACAAACACTATCCTTCAAAAAATAAGTTGACTCACTTGATCATTAAGAAACTAAATTGGAATAATTGTAATTTTTTAGGGACGAAAACAGTAATTTACTCCATAAAATAAAAAAAGAAAAAAGGAAGAGAGTTAGAATCTTGTTTCAAATTTCAATTACCTAGCTGGCATATGAATCATTTTGACTCATTTTCACTTATTTCTTTTTGGAGGTGGAGAAGCATAACCAAGGCTATTGCCAATATCAGTCTTCTTTGTGCTTGAATCTTTTGAAGAACTTCCCACAGAGGGCTTAGAGTAGCCAAGAGATATATTCTTGGTTTTCTTATTAGAACTCATCTTGCAAGAGCTATGTATATCAACACTGGGATTTACAATTTGCTTCACAATCTTCTTTTGTTTTGCCTCCTTTTTATAGGGAACTTAGAACACATGAATGGAAGAGCAAATGAAAATTTTCTGAAAATTCCTTCAAATTTCTTCTAAACTTTCTTGAATTTTTAATATGATATTTGCGTATTTGTGTTGTTTGATGAAATGTGTTGCATATTCCTGTAACTTATCCTAACAATTTACCTATATGTTATAGGAAAATTATTATTAAGAGATTGTTTGATTTGCCTGTGATTCGTGTGTACGTAATTTGAAACAGCTGTAATATAATCATTTCATAAATTTTCTCCAAGACTTAACTGGTAGGAAAAAGAAAGAATTTTTTAAGATTATATTAACAAGTTAGTCTCTTAAATATAAATAAATTGATTATGTAATTTTTGAAGTTCAACTCTACACAATTTAATATTTGAATATTATTAAGTCATCATATATGATCACTTAGTCCCTACAAAATAAATAAATATAAAATTTAGTTCTATTGAAAAATTAATTTGTAATTTATAAGAATTGACTTGCTTGATTCTCATATTTAAAGACTAAATAATTAAAAAAAAAGGTTTTAGAGACTACTTGGTATGATAACCCATTTTTTAAAATTATATTTTATTAGATTATAAAATACTGGGTTTGACCAAAATAGAGGCCAGAGGGTTATAATTATGAACAACTACAATATAACTTTCACTTGAAATGAGACGGCTTTTCCTAGAAGTTATGCAACTTGGGTTCGGTCAAAGGCGATCTCTCTCTCTCTCTCTCTCTCTCTCTCTCTCTCTCTCTCTCTCTCTCTCACACACACACACACACACATTTTCGGTTTAACATAACAGAATGAACAATTAATGCACAGCACGTAGATAATTTGCTAAGAAATTTTGTTGAAAATATATGTACTTAGTTTTGTATTTTTAATTAAACCAATTATTTTTCGAGACTGTTAGAATTTAATTTTATCGGCAATTTCCTCTTACCCATTTTCATTTTCATTTCCATTTTTAATTCACTTTCCCTCTCACCATTTCCCTTTCTTGACGAAATCTTTGTTACTTGGAGAAAAAAGCAACGATACTTTCACCAATTTTCCTCTCTCTTTCCTCTCCCATTTTCGTTTCCTTCTCACAAGCACAAATCCCCTCCATATTTAACTCGTTTCTGCTTTCAAAGGGACACAGAGAGAAGAGACGCTACGGAGGGTCCAAATAGAAGCAAAAGAAGAGAATATTGGCTAGTAAGAAGACCCAATTGGCGGGGTTGATGTGTAACTAATTGTAGAAAATTCATATTATTGGTTGATGGTGCTTGAGTTAATTCTCATTGGTATAAACACCATGTTAATTGATATATTAACTATATGTTAATTCTCATTTAGGGGATCACATGACCCAGATGTAGCTCAGGGATGAATAGACCAAATAGAGAAAATATTCGAAGTAATGGAGTCCAAGGGAGTGGAAATCACCTGTAAGGTATTTCGGAACACCTTCTTGATCTCACTCTCTCTCGGTCCCCACTGTCACTGTGTGTGCCGAGGACTCTGTTTCTCCTCGCAAAATAGGAGTGAAAGTGGTACTTAGGCGTATGTGAGGGAGCAGCCAGTGGGCGATGACATGGCTAAAGGAAGTGGATGTGGTCTGTGACACAGTGACAGTGAAGAAGCAGAGAAAAACTGGTGAAAGAGGTATGTGTGAGAGATGAAAGTCCCGAAAAGAGATGAGATTATACAGCAATAATCTTATATTGGTTTGCCTTAATCCCATGTTTCATACGATGTTATAATACTTTTATATGAGATATAATAAAAATTAATCTTACACGAAATTCCCTGCGTATGACAAATTATATAAACTCATATGACTAAATATTATTTAATCGATTATTACCATATGACATTATAAATCAAATAATTATGTGAACCGATGTCCACAGCCGCTGATATGGATGAACAAGCCGCATGGAGATTGAAGTGCTATTCCCCTATTTTAGGTTGCCATATTTAAGTGATGGCTCAAAATGTAAGAGGGCCCATTTTTTCTTTTTAGTTTTAGTTTTTATTTTTTATTTTTATAATTGTAACCGTCTAAATGAATTAGTACTCTACTATTCAGGAGATTTGAATCTGAACAAGCCTTATATATATATATATATATGACAAATATTCTCAAATTACTTAAATTCAAATAAACATATAGAATTACTATTTAATTACAAGCTTTTCGTAAGCTGTAATCTCTTTTATTTACTGAAAGTAAACATATAATAGTAAACATGTAAACACACAAATTAATAGACCTAATGGAATGTGCTAACACAATATTGAGTTTGGTTTCGGCATTTGTCCCACTTCAACATAAACCTGCATGAAAATTAAAATAAAATATATATATAGAGAATGAGATATTAACTAAATATATAAAAATGAAGAAAGTATGTGCATTTAGCCTTTAAGATGGTACAATGAAATTATTTAATCTAAAAAATATATCAAATAATGCTTTGATAGTTAAAAAAAAAAAGGAAAGAAGGGTAAATTATTGGTTTATTCCCCAAAAGATTACTATGGTCTCAATTTGATGTTTGAAAAATTGTATTTATCTTATTCCAATCATTTTTGTAGCTAAATAGTAAGACTTTTTGTTGTCAAATCTCAATTTTTTTATTACCAAAAATTATTTTGATAAATAGAAGAAAGAAATTGAGACAAATATAATTTTTTAATAATTAAATTAAAACACTTGATCTATTAAAAATTAAATTGAGACATCTGTAATTTTGCTGGAATAATTTAAAAAGAAAGAAGGAAAGAAAGAATGCTAATTAACTAAGGCTATTGCTAGTACTTGATTTATTAGTCTTCTTTGATGAGCTCGAACCTTTTGGAGAACTTCCCTCTGGGAGATTAGAATAGCCAAGAGGAGGGTCACCCTTTGAGCTTGAACCTTTTGGAGAACTTCCCACTGGGAGATTAGAATAGCTAAGAGAGTCATACTTGGCCTTCTCTGTCTTCTTATCAGAACTCATCTTATAAGAGCTATGTATGGCAACACTAATAATTTGGGAATTTTGCTTCACAATCTTCTTTTGTTAATTTGCTCTCTTTTTATAGGGAACTTAGAACACATGAATGGAAGAGCAAATGAAAATTTTCTGAAAATTGCTTCAAATTTCTTCTAAATTTTCCTGAATTTTGTGTTATTTGATCGATGAAATGAGTTGTATATTTCCGTAGCTTATCCTAACAATTTACCCATACGTTATAGGAAAATTATTATTAAGAGAGTGTTTGATTTGCTTGTGAGTTGTGACTCTTGTGTGTACATAATATCTAGCAAAGAAGTTTGACATGAAATGAGTAATTAAGAAGGCTATTGAATTCCAAGAAGCACCATGCATTGGATAAAGTGATCAAATTCCCAAGGGCATGCATTATTCACGCGGCTTATGAAATTTGTGTGTAGATCAATGTAGCTTTGGGTTAGAACTTTGACCCAAAAGCGTAGGATTATATTTCTGAAAATTTACCGAAGAACTTTCACTTTAGAATGAGAAGGCTTGTCTTTTCCAACAAGCCATGCATGCTGAATTTAATTTTCTTTCAAATTTTGTTAAAAATTTAATGTAAGCTTTCATTTTTTGTTTGGCTCCTAAATTTAATTCGGTCCTTACACCCTGAAATCATTTGTAAAAAGGTCCTTACCATCCTAATTTATTAATTTCTTTTCAATTATGTGTTCATATGGCAGAGGCTATGCACACGTGGCATAATAAATCACTATATATAATTAATCCTAGTGGCATTCCAACTTAGTAAGTATAAAAGCCACATAGGAGAAAGAATAGCAAATGACCATTCTGCCCCTTCCTATAAATCACGGATGCTAATAAGTTATTCTGTGTTATTTATATATCATTTTGTAATTGCTTCTCGCATTTTTTATTTAATTCATTCATATTAGCGCTACTATTCAGTGTGTAAAAAGAAAAATATTTAAGATTTAGAAACTTGTTGAGCCACCATTTTAGCTGTCAGCCACCTTTTTTAAGATTTTATATTAATAAATTTTATGTTTTATATTAATAAATAATAAATGTTATAAATAATAAATGATATATTTTATATCAATTAATTTTATGTATAGGTTGTAAATAAAATTATAAAGGTTAAAATATAACTCAAATCTATATAGTTTCACTGAATGAAGAATTTAGTTCCTATACGTTAAAAACGAAGGATTTGGTCTCTGTAATTTTTAAAACTCCAAAAAATAGTCTTTGGTGTTAGTCATCCATCAGTCAAGACCTAATTTGGGACACATGACGCTGACTGGGATGCTTACATTGATAATAAATGCCACATTAGTGCCACACATGACAAATTTAAATATATAATATAGAAATATACAAAATAAATATATATAAATATATATATAAATATTCACATAATAATTTAAATAACTAATTTAAACAAAATAAATTAATATTTATTTGATATATTCATATGAAATTATATTCTAGTTTGGTCCCTTTTTATATAGTCCATAATTTCAGTTAAAACTAGATTTTATTTAAAATTTCAGTTTTTTGTTAAAAATTTTTCTGTTTATTCACTTAGGTCCCTAACTAATATTTTTCCTTTATTTTTTGCATGATTTAAGATCACATTTAGCTTAATCTGGGTCCCTAATCCTATAATATAATTTATTATGAAATCAAATCAACCTTTGTCAAATTTTCATTTCTTTCATTTAGTCTCTGTCATGCATTTTACATACTTTTCTGATGAATTTGATTTCGAAACCTGCCCAGAATTTCTTCTTAGGCGTTTTTAGAACTATTTGATCATTTCCATCCATAAATTAAGCCAAAGAGAGACTTTTAATAATCAAAAGTTTAGTTCCAACATTTACCCGAATTTCTAGTTTATTTTTCTATACTTTATATCCTCTTTGTTGTTGCTGTAAAGGACTCCTAAACACCCCAAAAGCCATTGCTCTATTTTCATATTTTTCTACAATAATTCGTGAACATCCCATTTTCTGTTGTACAAAACAGAGAGAGAAAGTGAGTTGAGTAGTTCAAACCATGAGTCCTTTACAGTAGTGGCTTTTGGGGTGTTTAGGTTTTAAAAACACCTAAGAAGAAATTCTATGCAGCTTTGGAAATCAAACTCATGAGAAAAATATGTAAAATGCATGATAGGGACTAAATGAAAGAAATGAAAAGTTTAAAGAGGTTGATTTAATTTTATAAAAAAATGTTTTCTAGGACTAGGGACCTAGATGAAACTTAATATGATCTTAAATCACGCAAAGGACAAAGGAAATATATTAGTTAGGGACCTAAGTGAATAAACAGAAAAATTTTTGACAAATAATGAAATTTTAGATAAAATATGGTTTTAACTAAAATTATGGACTGTATAAAAGGGACCAAACTAGAATTTGATTTTATAAGCTTTTTGTAAGCTGTAATCTCTTTTATTTACTAAAAGTAAACATTTAATAGTAAACATGTAAACACACAAATTAATAGACCTAATGGAATGTGTTAACACAACATTGAGTTTCCTTTCAGCATTTCTCCCACTTCAACATAAACCTGCATGAAAATTAAAATAAAATATATATATAGAGAATGAGATATTAACTAAATATAAGAAAGTATGTGCATTTAGCCTTTAAAATTGTACAATGAAATTATTTAATCTAAAAAATATATCAAATAATGCTTTGATAGTGAAAAAAAAAAAAGGAAAGAAGGGTAAATTATTGATTTAGTCCCCAAAAGATTACCATGGTCTCAATTTGATGTTTGAAAAATTGTATGTCTTATTCCAATCATTTTTATGGCTAAATAGTAATAAATTTATATATCACGGATGCTAATAAGTTATTCTGTGTTATTTATATATCATTTTGTAATTGCTTCTCACATTTTTCATTTAATTCATTCATACTAGCGCTACTATTCAGTGTCTGAAAAGATAATAATATTTAAGATTTGAAAACTTGTCAAGCCACCATTTTAGCTGTCAGCCATCATTTTTAAGATTTTATATTAATAAATTTTATATTTTATATTAGTAAATAATAAATGTTATAAATAATAAATGGTATATTTTATATCAATTAATTTTATGTATAGGTTGTAAATAAAATTATAAAGGTTAAAATATAACTGAAATCTATATAGTTTCACTGAATGGAGAAATTAGTCCTTACACGTTAAAAACGGAGGATTTGGTCTCTGTTATTTTCAAAATCCCAAAAAATGGTCTTTCGTGTTAGTCATCCGTCAGTCAAAACCTAGTTTGGGACACATGACGTTGACTGGGATGTTTATATCGGCAATAAATGCCACGTTAGTGCCACACATGACAAATTTAAAAATATAATATAGAAATATACAAAATAGATAAAATAAATATATATAAATATTCACAGAATAATTTAAATAACTAATTTAAACAAAATAAATTAATATTTATTTGATATATTCATATGAAATTAAATTATAGTTTGGTCCCTTTTATATAGTCCATAATTTCAGTCAAAACCAGATTTTATTTAAAATTTCATTTTTTTGTTAAAAACTTTTCTGTTCATTCACTTAGGTACCTAACTGATATTTTTCATTTATTTTTTGCATGATTTAAGATCATATTTAGCTTCATCTGGGTCCCTAGTCCTATAATATAATTTATTATGAAATCAAATCAACCTCTGTAAAATTTTCATTTCTTTCATTTAGTCTCTGTCATGCATTTTACATACTTTTCTCATGAGTTTGATTTTGAAACCTGCCCAGAAGTTCTTAGGTGTTTTTAGAACCTATTTGATCATTTCCATCCATAAATTAGGCCAAAGAGAGACTTTTAATAATCAAAAGTTTAATTCCAACACTTATCCGAATTCCTAATTTATTTTTTTGTACTTTGTGCCCTCTTTGTTGTTGCTGTAAAGGACTCCTAAACATCCCAAAAGTCACTGCTATATTGTCATATTTTTCTGCAACAATCCATAAGCATCCCATTTTCTGTTGTACAAAACAGAGAGAGAAAGTGAGTTGAGTAGTCCAAGCTATGAGTCCTTTACAGTAGTGGCTTTTGGAGTGTTTAGGTTTTAAAAACACCTAAGAAGAAATTCTAGGCAACTTTTGTAATCAAACTCATGAGAAAAGTATGTAAAATGCATAATAGGGACTAAATTGAAAGAAGTAAAAAGTTTAAAGAGGTTGATTTAATTTTAGGAAAAAGTTATACACTAGGACTAGGGACCTAGATGAAGCTTAATATGATCTTAAATCATGCAAAGGACGAAGGAAAAAATTAGTTAGGGAGTGAATAAACAGAAAAGTTTTTAACAAAATATGAAATTTTAGATAAAATCTAGTTTTAACTGAAATTATGGACTGCATAAAAAGGGGCCAAACTAGAATTTGATTTTATATGAATATATCAAAGAATACTAATTTATTTTGTTTAAATTAATTATTTAAATTATTATGTGAATATTTATATTTATCTATTTTGTATATTTCCATATTATATATTTAAATTTGTCATGTGTGACATTGACGTGGCACTTAATGTTGATGTAAGCATCCCAGTCAATGCCAGGTGTCCCAAACTAATCATTAACTGACGATTGACTAATACCAGGGACCATTTTTTAGGGTTTTGAAAACTAAAGGGACCAAATCCTCTGTTTTTAAAGTGTAGAGACTAAATCTTCTATTGAGTGAAACTATATAGAGACTTAAGTTACATTTTAACCAATTATAAATTTAATCTAAATAACAATTTAAGTAAATTTGATGATAACAAACTTTTTATTTTATAGGATACTAAGATGATGAATATAATCCTATTATTATGAAAAAAAAAATTTACAAATTTTATTATGTCAAATTTTTAGCTTGCAATGTTAGAAGAAAATGAATATAATTTAATTATTAAAGAAATTTACAAATTTTTATATGAAATAATATTTTCATCTTTATTGAAATTTATAGATTTTCATCATCATGCTGTATAAAGTGATATTTTCTTGTCAAATAATTTAATCTTCGTCTTTGTCATTTAATCTTCAGCTTCGTCATCTTGTATAATGTTATACACTCCTTTTATGCTGCTGAGTGCCCCTGTACAGACGTAAACCAAAGGAATTACAAATCAAATGAAGAAGAATATATTCAAAATAATATTTGGATAACTTTAGTTGATTAACTACGACGATGACAAAGAAATGAAAGTAATGTGTCATTCTCTGTGATTTAAAATTGAACAATGATTCTCTGCAATGCAAAAAGTATAAGATGATATAAAAAGAAAGAACTCGCAGAAGAATATAAGAATATGAACTCGTAGAAGAACAGAAGAATATATTTTAGTTTTGTTTTTACCAAGTGAATAGAAGACAATAAATTAATGGCAGAAGATACTCGCATAAGAAAAGAAAAGAACTGAAGTCGTAGAAGAAAAGAAGAGAAGACAAAAGAAGAACAAAAGAAGAGAAAAAAAGAGATAATATGAGAGAAGAATAATTTGTACGAAACTTAAACGAAAAATAAAAAAGAAAAGAAGAGTGAATTGTTATATAATACAGAAGGAATGAATATATGCAAAAAAAAATTGTAAAGGCCGCCTCAAGTTTTCATCAATTTCGCATCTGAAACTTTTCACAAATTCTCACATCAAATTTTTAACATTTCGCACATTCTTGCTTTAAAAGCTATTATATTTAATTTTTATGTACAAATAAAACTATTATTTGAATTTATTATGATAAAATAATAATATTGCATGGCTCTAGCCAAATTGTGTGGCTCAACATACAGTATGTCCAGTCACACAATTGAGAATTGTGTAATATTCATCTAAATGTTTTTTGGCTTTATATTCTTCTAATAATAATATTAGTATAAGTGAATAATTATAGTGTTAATACAAACTTTTCTTGAAGATATATATGTGAATTTTTTTAAAAAATATTTAAGCAAACAAACTTTTTTAAAAGATAAATGTGTTCAGCTACTTTTTTTAAAAAAAAATTATTAGTCGAGCGGCTTGATAGAGGGTTTATTGAGCTACTCTAGTTAATCTCTCAAGCTGAATTTACTTGTAATTTAAAAAAAAAAAATAAGTAGAGTGATCTTACATTCACTTTTTCATATAATATATGAATATGTATGTATTATATATATATATATAATATACATATAGTTGCTCGACAAAGTATATATCTATACATAGAAAGAGAAGAGTGACTCGACAAGGGGTCTGTCGAGTCACTCTACTTATATTAAAAATTAAAATAAGTATGTTCAGTCACATTCACTTATAATTTAAAAAAAAAAGAGTAGAGTGACTCAATAGGAGATTTGTTGGGTCACTATATGAATTTTTTTAAAAAAATTAAGTAATGCGGTTTGATAGTATATACCTATCGGGCTATGCATATATATATATATATATATATATATATATATATATATATATATATGTAATTCTCTGTGCCACACATATAATAGAAAAAATTTTCATATGATTAAAATTTGTATTTCACAAAATATTTAATTTATTCAAATAATATAACTATTTTGGGTTTATATTTGTGAACTTGTTTGACCTTAAAACTCGATAATTCTTTTATGTAAAAAAATAATATAATTAAAATTTTTATATTACAAAAAATTTAATATGGGGTGTGGGAGCTCGATAGTGGTCATATCGAGTTGCATATGTCATGCCCATTCCCTGTCTTTCAGTCACAAAAAGTAGTGGTAACAGTTGCAAAATTATTCAGCAGGAATCAATAGGAATTTGTTAGTCTTGCTTCCTATAGTAATTATTTCCTACTATGTTTTAGTAAAAAATAGTGAGAAGGCTGACAAAAAACTATTTCAGTAGATTTTAGTAGGAAATTTTCCATATAAATTTTAACTTATTTTTGTAATTTATATATATCTATGCATGGTTGTATTCATGTAAGTAGGCCTTTGCAGTTTGACCCTTGTTTAAATTACAAGGTGTCACACCTAAAATTTGATATGCTTAGCGCTTAGAAAGAAAAAGAAAATTAAATCTACTTTAAAAAACAAAAATCAACTTAATTGAGATCTCACAAAAATGTTTATTTTTTAGGCAAAACACCAGAAAATTCTTAAAAAAAATGAAATCATAAGAAATGATATGGGAAATAAGACGAGCTCGGTAGTTGGTGGACATAGAAAATGTGTTAGGGATAGACATTGACTAAGAATTAATCAATTCTCTTAGTAATTATTTAGTTCTCAGGAGATCACCTTTGGTTTCTTTTATTATTTATAAGTAAATTTAGTTAGGGATAGACGGATCTCTTTTATTTATGGTTTATAAAATAAGGTTTCTTTTCTCTCCTATTTAATTCTTCTAGTTTGTTAGATTGTACATGAATTTAATGCATTTTACACATTGACCACTTGTAAAATTGAAATTGTGATTTATTTATAGGAGTAAGGGATTTATAAATAAATAAAGCCTAGTTTATTCAATCGCTATAGGTTAAATTATACCTAGATATACGATAACTGCTACAAGACGTTTATAAGATGCAAAGCGGTAATGTCTTTTCATATGAATAATAATTATGGCTAAGACATTAAATAATTGCCTCATGTCCAAAAGAGGTCTAAATAATCTAAATATAGGAGTAGGTAATTAAGGAATCATGACCTATAAACTAAAGAATTCAAATAGTAGGGATAGTTACCAAAGTTTTATAACCAAAATAAAAGTAGTGAAATCAAACCTTAATGTCTTAGAATTATAAGTTTTCCCTTTTATTAATCTTTTCACAAAATTTAATTATTACCTTGTAAGTTCATACTTCATAGTTCTAGTTTAAATTCTAGTTCTCATGGGATCGATTACATTACTTTAATTACTATGTATTACTTGATACGACTAACACACTTGTTAGCATTAGGCTTTTTTAGTTTATTTATGAACTTGTTATATCTATCTATTTTGAGCTAATCTATGTGAATCTAATTGAGTTTGCAACTTATAACGCTACTAAACGCATCGTTTGTTGTCATCAAAATTCTTTTGACCATGCAATAAGGGGGTAAAGATGAAGGCTTGTTATTGGAGTTTAAAACCAAAAAGAGTTTTTTTTTTACATTTATTTCAATTTTATTAGTTTAATTTCATTTCAATTCAATATATATTTCACTTTGATCTTCTAATAATATTTTTGATATTTGATATTTGCGTATGAAAATTTTTTGAAAGTTCCTTCAAATTTCTTCTAAACTTTCTTGAAATTTTAATATGATATTTGAGTATTTGTGTTGTTTGATGAAATCAGTTGCATATTCCTGTAACTTATCCTAACAATTTACCTATATGTTATAGGAAAATTATTATTAAGAGATTGTTTGATTTGCTTGTGACTCTAGTGTGTACGTAATATGTAATGGATAAATATTTAATTTAATTTTTAAACAATTAAATTATAATTTATAAGAATTAACTCGTTCAGTACCCAAATTTTAAAGAATAAATAAAATATATATCTTTTAAAAATTTATATTGAGTTTATACATATAATGATAGATTATTTGGATACTCAAATTTCAAAAATTCAATAATAAGAAATATATCTTTAAAGTATATTTTATTAGATTATAGCATTGGGTTTGACCAAAAACAGAGGGTTATAATTCTGAACATTTACCAAAGTAGTTTCACTTGAAATGATAAGGCTTTTCCTATAAGTCATGCAACTTGGATTAGCGATCAATTGAAAACGAAGTCTCTCTCTCTCTCTCTCTCTCTCTCTCTCTCTCTCTCTCACACACACACACACACACACACACACACACACACACACACACACACACACACACGCACATTTTCTGTTTATTATAACAGAATGAACAATTAATGCACAGCACGCAGATAATTTGCTAAGAAATTTTGTTGAAAATATATGTACTTAGTTTTCTATTTTTAATTAAACCAATTATTAAGTTGTTTTTTAGCACAATTCTTTCATAAATTGGCTTGTAATAAATTTTAAAAAAAATACACATAATGAATACTACAGTTTATTTTTCGACACTTTTAGAATTTAAATTTATCGGCAATTTCCTCTTACCCATTTTCATTTTCATTTCCATTTTTAATTCACTTTCCCTCTCACCTTTTCCCTTTCTTAGCGAAATCTCTATTACTTGGAGAAAAAAGCAACGTATCCTTTCACCAATAACAAATCCCCTCCATATTCAACTCGTTTCTACTTTCAAAGGGACACAGAGAGAAGAGACGCTACGTAGGGTCCAAATAGAAGGAAAAGAAGAGAATATTGGCTAGGAAAAAGACCTATGTCCCAATGTTTTGAAGTGGTTATCAGTTGAAGCTGTTTGTACTCCAATTAGTGCCAATTGGCGGGGTTGATGTGTAATTAATTGTCGAAAATTCATAGTATTGGTTGATGGTGCTTGAGTTAATTCTCATTGGTATAACACGATGTTAATTGATATATTAACTATATGTTAATTATCATTTAGGGGATCACATGACCCAGATGTAGCTTAGGGATGAATGGATCAGATAGAGAAAATATTCGAAGTAATAGAGCGTACTCCTCGACAAAAAGTAGCCCTAGTGGTATTTAAATTAGAAGGTGAGGAGTGGTAAGGGGATAAGAGGTTATTGGAGTCCAAGGGAGTAGAAATCACCTGGAAGGTATTTCGGAACATCTTCTTTGATAAATATTTTCTAGGTAGTGTGAAAACGAGAAATAAGCCGAATTTATTTAGACAGGCAAGGGGATAGGTTTGTATGAGAGTATGAGGTGAAATTCGAAGAGTTGTCAAGATTCTCTTCTTATCTGAAGAATACTCATGATGAAGCCCAGAAGGCTTGTCACTTCGAGAAAGGGCTGAGGGAGGATATATGGGATAAAGTGATCACCCATGAGATAAGAGACATTTCCCAACTTGTGAATAAATATAGGATAGCCGAAAGGAGTATTCTTGAGGCCAAATTAGAAGAAGAGAGTGAGTTTAATGATAGTAGGAAGAGGGAGCCAACCTTGAGGGGATTAAATAACAAGGGAGGAGGAACGTGGAAGAAAAAGTCAAAAGTTGTTCATGAACAAACTGGGCAAACCATTTGAGAACCCAAACTCGCAACAAAAGATTCCATGCTCATGATGCAGAAAGAAACAGTTCAATGTTCAACACTTAGCTGTCATGAGCATGGTTTGAGTCTCTTCCCTTCCTCCTCTCGCCACCTATATTCTTCAACACTGTTTTGGTTTGAGGAAAAGCAAAAAAAAATCTCCTCCAAAGTTCATTTCCTTGCTCTGTTTTCTGTTCTTCTCACTCCTTCTTCCTGATCCCTCTTTTCTCTATGTGTTCAGATTCTGTTTCTAGTGGAGAGGAAGGAGAGAGTGTGTTGGATGAGGTGAAGGCTGAGAGAATGGTGAGAGAAGATGCTTACTCTGTTTTCGTTCACCGTCTCTTCTCGGTCTGCTCTCTATCTTTCTCTCTCTCTCTCTCTCGGTTTTTCTCTCCTTTTTCACTTTCTCTCCAACTCTCTATCCTCTGTTTCTGTTTCGTCTCTTTCTTGATCTAAGTCTCTCGCGGTCCCCACTGTCACTGTGTGTGCCGAGGACTCTGTTTCTCCTTGCAAAAATAGGGGCTTAAGGCTTGAGGTGTGTGTGCGCGGAACTGTGAAGCATGTTAACAGGAATCAAAGTGTGTGTAGGTGGATTCCACAGTGAGGAGGGACGCCCTAGAGAGAGGCTTGGGTTGTGTGTATGGTCAGTATGGGAAGGGAAGAGGATAGGATAGAGCCATAGAGCCATAGAAAGTGGTACAAGTGAGATATATGTGAGGGAGCAGCCAGTGGGCGATGGCATGGCTAAAGCCTAAAGGAAGTGAATGTGGTCTGTGACACAGTGACAGTGACTTCAAAAGATGGTGAGGATGTGAGAAAATTTTCCTTTTAGATTTAGGGAGGGAATATTTCCCCCACTAAACAAATTAGCAAGGAAACTAATCCCTTGCAAACCCCTTTCTTTTCATCTCCTGCATGGTTCCTACGTTATTCCACCAACTTTAATGAGAGAATATGGTACCCTCTACAGGGATATTTCCCTCACTAAATTTCCTTGTTATTTTTCAATTTTCTGAACTCTTTTTTGAATTACTAATTGCTGCAAAAATAGATATTACAAAAAAATATTTAAAATGATGAAAATATTCTTAAAATATTTATAATTTTTAATTAAAAATTATTGTAATTAAATATTTTTTTACTACCATTATTATTTTTTATTTATAATGGTCCACACATTTATAATTTTTAATTACTATTATTTTAAAATGTAACTCTCATTTTTCTAATCTTCTCCTCCTCCAAGTTTTCTAGTTTCTTCTCTTACTAAGTTATAGAGTTTATTTTTTGCTGGTCTAATACCTGAGTTTCACCCAAAAAAGTATGTTTAATTTTGGAGGAAGTTCTGTAAACACAAAATAATTTTTTTAAAAACAGCATCTCTTACGACACGACTCGGACTATTTTGATGTGAATTTTTTACAATAATCTTAAAAAAACTTAATACTAGCGACGCTGCCACAATCACATCATAGGGTTTTTGTTATCTGCTAACTGCGATAATGATCAAGTTGCTCTATTTCCCTGTCATCCTGCAAATTATGGTTTTTTTATGTTGGATTCTTCCTTTTATTTCGTGATTTGTGCAGTGTCTCACATTGTTATGCATTACAGAATTGGGTGTTCGAGTTTTACTTCCTTCTTTTTAAGCTGAATATATATTTGATCAACGTTATGGCCTCATGGCCTCATAGTTTTAACATATTGATTGACAACATGTATCATGATGACCAACAATTTTCAATGACATTGATATGATTCTATATATCTAATAATTGTGGGTGCGTTGCTTTTCAACTACGTTTTTTATTAAAGAAATTAATATACATTAACATCTTAATGCACTCTAGACGTTGGGTTAGTGGAATTAAAACGCTTCGGAAACCGTAACCTTTATGAATTGCGTTTTAATGTATGTATATGTTGGGGGCTGGGCATTAACATATATATATATATATATATATATATATATATATCTATCTATCTATCTATCTATCTATCTATCTATCTATCTATCTATCTATCTATCTATCTATCTGAAGCCATTATATGTGTGTCTTTTATGTGTATATATATGTTGGTGCCTTTTATGTGATTTGGTGGAGATAAGATGAAAATAAGTATAAGAATAATGATATTGTGAATACTAATTTGATAAGAATTATAATTTACCTCTAATTTTTATATTATTTTTTGGTTTATTTTTGGCATAATTGTAATGTTTTGGAAGAAGATTAAGTTAGTATAGAATCATAAAAAAAAAATCTTTTATGAGTGATTCTTTGTTACTAATAAAGAGAATTAGAATGGCAACAGAGAAGGCAATAAAGTAATAGAAATTGAAAACTTGCTACTAAACTATAACTAAATATAAAATTACAAGAATCACAATACTAATTAATATTTGTTTGTAGTCACATGTGAACAACAAAGCTTGATTGGAACTTCAGTTTTGATATTGTTGAAATTTGTGAGGTAGAAGAATAATTCGGTAAGTTTTTTTTAATATTATAATTCTGTCGTGCTTATGGGTGTAATTGAATCAACGAAACTTGACAATAATACGTCCTTTCACGTAGCATGTTAATGGAGTTAGTCTAAAGATAAAATTAAAGTAAATTAAAAATATATGAGACGAAATTCAAATTAAAAAAAGTCTTATATATATATATATATATGACAAATATTCTCAAACTACTTTAATTGAAATAAACATATAGAATTGCCATTACAACTTTTTCGTAAGCTGTAATCTCTTTTATTTATTGAAAGTAAACACATAATAGTAAACATGTATACATACATTTAATAGACTTATTGGAATTTGCTAACACAATAGAGTTTCGTTTCGGCATTTGTCTCACTTCAACATAGACCTGCATGAAAATTAAAATAAAAATATATATAGAGAATGAGATATTAACTAAATATATAAAAGTGAAGAAAGTATGTGTATTTAGCCTTTAAAATTGTCCAATGAAATTATTTAATCTAAAAAATATATCAAATAATGCTTTAGTTTTAAGAAAAAAAAAAGGAAAGAAGAGCAAATTACTGGTTTAGTCCCTAAAAGATTACCATGGTCTCAATTTGATATTTAAAAAATTGTATGTCTTATTTTAATCATTTTTGTCGCTAAATAATAAGACCTTTTGTCATCAAATCTCAATTTTTTTATTGTCAAAAATTGCTTTGATAAATAGAGGAAAGAAATTGAGACAAATACAATTTTTTAAATATTAAGCTAAGACACTTGGTCTATCAAAAATCAAACTGAAACATTTGTAATCTTTTAAGAATCAAATAATTTAAAAAGAAAGAAGGAAAGAAAGAATGCTAATTAAAATTACCAGGTTTATGAATGACCAAGGATCTTGCCAATACTAAATTTATCAGTCTTCTTTGAGCTTGAATCTTTTGGAGAACTTTCCACTGGAGGATCAGAATAGTTAGGAGGCATATCCGTAGCCTTCTTTGAGCTTGAATCTTTTGGAAAACTTTCCACTCGGGGCTCAGAATAGTTAGGAGGCATATCCCTGGCCGTCTTTGTCTTCTTATTAGAACTCATCCTGCAAGGGCTATGTAAAGCAACACTAATACTTTGGGATTTTCAATTTTGCTTGACGATCTTCTTTTGTAATTTGATTTCGTTTTATAGGGAACTTAGAACATATGAATGGAAGAGCAAATGAAATTCTTTGAAAATTCCTTCAAATTTCTTTTAAATTTTCCTGAATTTTGTGTTATGTAATCGATGAAATGAATTGTATATTCCTGTAACTTATACTAACAATTTACCTATGTAGGAAAATTATTATTAAGAGTGTTTGATTTGCTTGTCACTCTTGTGTGTACAAAATATTTGCATATTTAGTAAAGAAGTTTGACACGAAATGAGTAATTAAGAAGGCTATTGAATTCGAAGAAGCGCCATGCATTGGATAAAGTGATCAAATTTCCACGGACATGCATTGTTCACGCGGCTTATGAAATTTTGTGTGGAAATGAGAGACTATTTGAAACTGCATCATATGTGGATTAATTAATGTAGTTTTGGGTTTGACTTTGACCCAAAACCGTAGGATTATATTTCTGAAAATTTACCAAAGAACTTTCACTTTAGAATGAGAAGGCTTGTCTTTTCCAACAAGCCGTGCATGCTGAAGTGTGTTAACAGGAATGAAAGTGTGTGTAAGTGGATTCCACAATGAGAAGGGACGCTCGAGAGAGAGGCTTGGGTTGTGTATGGTCTGTGAGGTGGGACCTGGGGTCAAGTTGCAATTAATAAAAGTTACAACCAAAACAAGTAATTTTTACCAAAAGAAAAAGGTGTAGGTCCCATGCTTGAAATTTGCAAGTCAAAGAAAGAGGCCACTGTATTTGCTGCAGAATCTGAAAAGAAAAATAGGAGAGGTTGTAGGCACTGAAATTTCTATAGGGATTAAGGCATGAAAGCTCTATAAATAGAGAGCGTCTCTTATTCCAGAATTCATTCCAAAAAAACTCATTCCTTCACTTCTCCTGTATAGCTTCTATTTATTCTAGAGAGAAATAGTGAGTTATTTTATTCCTATTGATAGAGTAATAATTATTCTCTACTATTAATATTGAGAGTAGTTGTAATTACTATATTCTTTCTAGTGTGATCCCTTGTTCACTGGCCCATGGACGTAGCCTGTATTTGGTAAATCACATAAATTCTTGGTGTTCATTTTATCTTCATTTTTTTCATTTCAATTACGTTGCAAGTCAACAATTTCAATCCACAATTTCCTAACAGTAGTATCAAAGTTTTTGGTTTAGTGGGATAATATTCTTAGTATGCTATTGTAGTTGTAGCTTGTCTGATCTTCCACAATCAAAAAAGAATAGTTCCCGATTGACTTGTCTAACTGCGGTACTGTTCACAGTTACTATTCACAGTGGTTACTATTCACACGAAGTGGTTGTATACTTTTACAGTAATTGTAAATGTATACTGGATTTGTTCTAGTATACGGTAATACATACAATATTGTTCACGTATATGATATTATTCATAGTGAAATAGTAAAAGCTGGTTCAGTTGAAGTTACGTGGTGTAAAATTATGGCGGCTAAATTTAATGTTGACAAGTTCAACAAGAGTAATTTCTCCCTATGGAAGCTGAAGATAAAAGCAGTCCTGAGGAAAGACAATTGCTTAACAGTAATTGATGGCAGACCTACAGGGATAACTGACGAAAAGTGGAAGGAGATAGATGACAACGCTGTTGGTAACTTGCATCTAACAATGGCAGACTCAGTCTTGTCAAGTATTGCAAAAAAGACGACAGCAAAGGAGATTTAGGATATTCTCACAAAATTGTACAATGTCAAATCTCTTCATAATAGGATATTCTTAAAGAGGAGACTTTATACTCTTCGTATGAGTGAATCCACAACGGTGACAGAGCACATCAACACTCTAAATATGCTATTTTCTCAACTTGCAGCATTAAATTACAATATGGAAGAGAATGAGTGTGCAGAGCTCCTACTTCAAAGTCTAACTGACTCGTATGATCAACTTATCATCAATGTTACAAATTATAATATTGTCAATCATCTTAGTTTTGATGATGTTGCTACTACGATTCTTGAAGAAGAATCTAGGAAGAAGAACAATGAAGACAGAATCGAAAGTTTAAAACAAGTGGAGGCATTATTGGTGACAAGGGGTAGATCAACCGAGCGTGGCTTTAGTGGGAGCCAAAATCAGAGTAGATCAAAGTCGCGGAGAAGGAAAAACCTTAAGTTCTATCACTGTGGAAAGAAAGGACACTTAAAGAAAGATTGTTGGCATAACAAGAAAAATAGAGATAAAGCTCAAGAAGCAACAGCTTCTCAAGGATGTGTTGCTAGTACCTCTAATGAAGGAGAAATCCTATATAGTGAAGCAGCAATCCATTCTAAAGGCCAAAAATAACTCACTGATGTTTAGATAATAGATTCAAGAGCAACATGGCATATGACTCCACACCGAGATTGGTTTTGCACTTATGAGCCTATCTCGGAAGGATCTATGTTCATGGGTAATTAATGATCATGCCTTAGAAATTACTGGTGTTAGTACTGTCAAGTTGAAAATGTATGATGGCACCATTAGTACAATTTAAGCGGTATGACACGTAAAAGGTTTGAAGAAGAATCTATTGTCTATTGGACAATTAAATGACCTTAGATGCAAGACCCATATTGAAGGTAGAATCTTAAAAGTTGTGAGAAGTGCTCTTGTAGTGATGAAAGTAGAAAAGATCAAAGCAAATCTATTTATGCTTTTGGGAGATGTGATGCAAGAAGTGAATGCATCTGTTGCAACAACTAGCCAAGAAGAAACAACGATGACGTGGTATCACAGATTAGGCCATATGTCAGAACAAGGCTTGAGAGTTCTTACAGAGAATAATCTCTTACCCGGGCTCACAATGGTAAACTTACCTTTCTGTGAGCATTGTGTTACAAGTAAGCAAAATAGATTGAAGTTTGAAAGATCAACTGCCAGAAGCAAGCATATACTAGACTTGGTTCATTCTGATGTGTGGGAGTCCCCGATGATGTCCATAGAAGAAGCAAAATATTTTATGTCATTTATTGATGACTTCTCCAGGAGACTATGGGTGTACCCAATCAAGAAGAAGTCAGACGTGTTCTTAATCTTCAAAGATTTCAAAACAAGAGTAGAACTTGAATCTGGAAAGAGAATCAAGTGCTTGAGGATAGACAATGAAGGAGAATATATAAATGGTGATTTCCTAACATTTTGCAAGCAAGAGGGTATCCAACGATAATTCACAGTTGCACATACACCCCAGCAAAATGGTATAGCAGAGCGGATGAACAGAACTCTTCTGAAAAGAACAAGAGCTATGTTGCAAACTGCAGGATTAGCCAAGATCTTTTGGGCAGAAGTAGTTAAAACCGCCTGTTATGTGATAAATTGGTCACCATCCACTGCAATTAATCTAAAGACTCCAATGGAGATGTGGACTGGTAAGCCAGCAGATTTTTCTTCTCTATATGTGTTCGGATGTCCTGTGTAAGTAATGTACAACTCCCAAGAAAGAACAAAGATGGATTCAAAATCCAGGAAATGTATATTCTTGGGTTATGCTGATGGTGTTAAGGGGTATCGTTTGTGGGATTCCACTGCCTACAAATTTATAGTCAGCAGAGATGTAATATTTATAGAAAATATATTGCAAAGTGAATAGGAAAATGACAGCACTTCTAGAGGACTACTACAGTACATATGGAGAGAAATTCTGAAGAAGGAGATTCTTCTAAAGTAGAACAAGAATACGAAGAACAAGACCCAGATGAGGCTAATGATGGAGATGTTCGAAGATCAACACACTAGAGAAGAAAACCATCATAGCACTCAGACTATGTTATGGCAAACCATGATGCATTTTGTCTTCTAAATAAAGAAGGAGAACCATCAACCTTTCAAGAGGCTTTGAATAGCTCAAATGCTTCTCAATGGATGACATCAATGCAAGAAGAAATGGAAGCCTTACATTGAAACAAAACATGGGAACTTGTTGCACTTCCAGAAGGTCAAAAAGCCATTGGTAACTAGTAGGTCTATAAGATCAAATGAGATGGTAATGATCAAGTGGAATGATATCGTGCAAGACTTCTGGTAAAAAGGTTTGCTAAAAAAGAAGGCATTGAGTTCAATGAGATATTTTCTCCAGTGGTTAGACTTACCATTATTAGAATAGTCTTGGCAATGTATGGTGTATTTGATTTACATCTTGAACAACTAGATGTAAAAACTGCTTTTCTTCATGGAGAACTTGAAGAAGAAATTTATATCCTCCAACCAAAAGGTTTCAAAGAACAAGGAAAAGAAAACTTGGTTTGCAGGTTAACTAAATCTCTGTACGATCTAAAGCAGGCACTAGGATGTTGGTACAAAAGATTTGATTTCTTCATAAGTAGCCTTGGATACAGCAGGCTTAGTTCAGACCATTGTACCTACTACAAGAGGTTTAGTAATAATGATTTCATCATCCTATTGTTATATGTGGATGACATGTTGGTGGTAGGCCCCCACAAAGATCGAGTCCAAGAATTGAAGGCACAATTGGCTAGAGAGTTTGATATAAAGGATCTGGGACCAGCAAACAAGATTTTAGGGATGCAAATTCACTGAGACAGAAAAGATAGGAAGATTTGGCTTTCTCAAAAGAATTATCTACAAAGGATCTTACGGCGCTTCAACATGCAAGATTGTAAGCCAATCTCTACCCCACTTCCTATCAACTACAAATCATCCTCAAGTATGTTTCCTAGCAATGAAGTGGAGAAGATGGAAATATCTTGAGTACTGTATGCATCAGCGATGGGAAGCCTAATTTTTGCCATGATATGTATAAGACTAGACATTGCACAAGCAGTGGAAACAGTTAGTTGATACATGGGAAATCTTGGTAGAGAGCATTGGAATGCTGTAAAGAGGATCCTGAGATACATCAAAGGAGCGCCTCACATGCTGCATTATGTTACAGAGGATCAGATTTTACTGTCAAAGGTTATGTTGATTCAGATTTTGCAGAAAATCTCGACAACAAAAAATCTACTACAGGCTATGTGTTTACCCTTGCAGGTAGAGGTGTAAGCTGGATGTCAAAACTGCAAACTATTATAGCTTTATCTACTACAGAAGCAGAATATATGGTAGCTATACAAGCTTGCAAGGAAGCTATTTGGATACAAAATTTATTGGAAGAGCTCGGGCACAGACAAGAGAAGATTACTCTGCTCTGTGACAGTCAAAGTGCCTCGTATATTGCAAATAATTCAGCTTTTCACTTCAAGACAAAGCACATAGGCGTTCAATATCACTTTGTTCGAGAAGTAGTAGAAGAAGGGAGTATGGACATGCAAAAGATTCACACAAAGGAAAACCTAGCAGATGTATTGACGAAGCCAGTAAATGCTGACAAGTTTATATGGTGTCGATCCTCACATGGTCTATCAGAAATGTAAACAATGCAAGAATGGCAAGTGCAAGAATGGACAGTGAAGATGAAAGCATGTAAAGACATGATTAAAATCAAAGTCTTCAAGTGGGAGATTTGTGAGGTGGGACCTAGGGTCAAGTTGCAATTAATAAAAGTTACAACCAAAAGAAGTAATTTTTACCAAAAGAAAAAGGTGTGGGCCCTATGCTTGAAATTTGCAATTCAAAGAAATTAGCCATTGTATTTACTGCAGAATTTGAAAGGAAAAATAGGAGAGGCTACAGGCACTGAAATTTCTGCAGGGATTAAGGCATGAAAGCTCTATAAATAAAGAGCGTCTCTTCCTTCAGAATTCATTCTAGAAAAACTCATTCCTTCACTTCTCCTATATAGCTTCTATTTATTCTAGAGAGAAATAGTAAGTTATTTTATTCCTATTGATAGAGAGAGCAATAATTGTTCTCTCCTATTAATATTGAGAGTAGTTGTAATTACTATATTCTTTCTAGTGTGATCTCTCTTTCACTGGCCCGTGGATATAGCCTATATTGGGTGAATCACGTAAATTCTTGGGGTTCATTTTATCTTCATTTTTCTCATTTCAATTACATTGCAAGTCAACAATTTCAATCCGCAATGTCCTAACGTGGTTTGTATGTGATAAGATAAAGTCATCTTGGAGGTGAAAGTGGTATAGTGTCAGTAAGGTGTATGTGAGGGAGCAGCCAGTGGGAGATGGCATGGCTAAAGGAAGTGGATGTGGTTTGTGACACAATGACAGTGGAGAGGCAAAGAAAAACTAGTGAAGATGTATGTGCGAGAGATGAAAGTCCCCAAAAGAGATGGTGAAAACGTGAGAAAAACTGGGGAGAGTCAGATCTTTCTTGATGGATTTTGGAGACTCTTGAAAGGACAAATATGACATGATCGTTAAATTTTAAATTTAATGGTTTAAATTTTAATATTTTTAAAAAAATAAAATTATTAAAATTATCTTGACATTTTATCTGACGATTCAAATTTTTATAAGACAAACACCAAATTTAGATTCGTGATTGAGGACATGTATAGTATACACGTAGAGAGAAAATGGAAAGGGGGAAGAGAGAAAGAAGCAAGCCATTTTTTCTTTTTCTTTAATTTCTAAGTAATTTTTTCATTTTCTATTTTTTAATTTTTTCGTTCTTTTTTTTGAATTTTTTGAGACAATTAATTTGCAATTTTTTGTTTTTCTTACAATTTAATTTCTTATGTAGATAAATTGTCTAAAGTCCTTTTAGATCAATTTTTTTTTTATATTACAAAAGCCTAAACAATAGAAAATTTAGGAAAATTACCCAATCTTCAGAAACTAAATATTGAATTAATTTTTGGGAATTTCTGGTTCAAATTTTATTTGAAAATTTAAAAATTTTAAAAAAAAATTCCAAACAAAATACAGTGTCTACAACTAACGAGAAAATTTTCCTTTTGGATTTAGAGAGGGAATTTTCCCCCACTAAACAAATTAGCAAGGAAACTAATCCCTTTCGTCTCTTGCATGGCTCCTATGTTATTCCACCAAATTTAATGAGAGAACATGTTACCCTCACTGTTTGCTCACTATTTGGTGAGAGATCAACAGGGATATTTTCCTCACTAAATTTCCTTGTTATTTTTCAATTTTCTTGTAAGAGAAGACTCTTCTTTGAATTATTAATTGTCGTGAAAAATAGATATTTTAAAATAAAATATTTAAAATTATCAAAATATTTTTGAAATATTTATAATTTTTAATTAAAAATTATTGCAATTAAATATTTTTTTACTACCATTATTATTTTCTATTTATAACGGTTCTATCAATTTATAACTTTTAATTACCATTATTTTATAAATGTAACTCCCTATTTAAGAAGTCATTTCTTCAAGATTAAGTGCACCACTTCTCTAATCTTCCCCTCCTCCAAGTTTTCTATTCTTTGTTTTTACTGAGTTATAAAGTTTATTTTTTACTGTTTTGGTACATGGGTTTCACCCAGAAGGACATGCTTAATATTGGAGGAAGTTCTGTAGACGAAAAATTATGTCTTTAATTACAGTGTCTTTTAAAACGTGACTCAAGATATGTTAGTATCGATTTTTTACAACAATCTTAAAGAAATTAATACTACCTACACTACCATAGTCACACCATAAGGCTTTAGTTATCTTCTATCTGCGATAATGATGAAGTGTATGGTTAGTGTATCACATTGTTACACATTAAGAATTTGGGGGGGGGGGCGTTTGGTAGGTGTCCGGACGCTGGAAAAAAAAAGTGCTTTCCATTATTGTATCCTTTTTTCCAGTGTTTGGTAGTCATACTGTATATATTAGAAACGGAAGCGGGAAATCTCTCTTCTTTCAAAATCAACTTTTTGGCTTCCATTGCATTTTGGATGGAAAACCGGTTATTTTGATGGAAAGCCAAGTAAAATTCCTTATTTGCCCATGTTATGTTCAGTCGCCGTTGAAGCTTTCAAATTGTGTGGCACTCGTCCCGCTAGTCACCAGTCGAATAGAGGCCACCAAGCGCCTGACAGGAGTTTGGCAACCGCCGGTTGAACAAAGGCCACCAAGCGCCTGACAAGAACTTGATAGCCGCCGGTCAACCGGTTGCCAAGCTCGACTGACAGCCGCCCGATCGGCAGCCACCCGACCGGCAGTTGCCAAGAATATGGCAACCATAGCAGCTGCCTGACCGGTGACTGCCGGGCGCATGGCAGCCGGTCGACTGGCTGCTGCTAAAAGCCTGTAGCCGGGCGACCAGTTCCTGACAGCCGATCCACCGGCTACTACCAAGAGCTTGCAGCCGGTCGACCGGCTGCTGCCAGGAGCTTGCAGCCAATCGACCGGCTCCTAGAATCCGGTCAACCAGTTCATTTCGAGCTCTGGAGTTAGGGCTTTAATGAATTTTTAAGGACAAAATAGTAAATTAATTTTATATTTATTTTCTATTATCTTTAAAAAATATATAATAAACTTATTTTCTTCCTTTCTTTTCCACTGCACATCAAACAAGTTTTTTTTCCTTTTCCTTCTCCTTTTTCTATTCTCTTTTCCTTTCCATTTTCCTATTTTCTTTACATTCCTACTCTTTCTTGAATACCAAATGGCCCCTAGGTGCTAGGTGTTTGGAGTTTTACTTCCTTCTTTTTAAGCTGAATATATATTTGATCAATATTATGGCCACATGGTTTTAACATATTGATTGATAACATGTATCATGATGACTAACGTTTTCAATGGCATTGTCGCATTGACATGATTCTATATATCTAATAAATGTGGGTACGTTGCCTTTCAGCTACGTTTTCTAACCGTTGGCCACTTAAAGAAATTTATACACATTAACCATCTTAATGCATTCTGGACGTTGGGCTAGTGGAATTAAAACGCTTCGGTAACTGTGACCTTTATGAATTACATTCTAGTATATGCATACGATGGGGCTAGACATTAACATATATATATATATATATATATATATATATATATATATATATATATATATATATATCGTCGTTCTGTTGACTAACCTAAGACTAATAATTCTGGGTTTTAATCTAAAAAGCAGAAGAATTCTATAACATGTATTCTATGGAGAACTCAGAGCTTTCTATGGCGTCTCTAAATTCTACAAACATGCGTTGTTGAACAACATAGATTCTAGATATGGAAGAAATAACAAAATATTCAAATTCTACTACAAGCATTAAATCAGTAAAGGGTAATGGAATAAAATGAGTAAAAGAAATTCTCATATTAATTTCAGTAAGAAATTACAAGAGAGTTTTGAACTTACAATTTTGAACAAGCAGCTAAATTCTATGCAGAAAACGCTTATAGAGAGTTTTGAAACAAGTGTTTTTCTCTATTTTTCGTATTCTGCCTAGACTAATGAACTACTTCGCCTTTTATAGAAGTAAGAAGGCGGATTTGAACAAGTGTTAAGTCCGTGGATTTCAGAGGCTCTGGAGTCCGCGGATTTGAAAATTTTGAAATCCGAAAAGTTGAGACGCGTGGGCTGCTCCTTTTCAGAAAGTTGAACACGGGCAGTCTTCTTTTTCAAAAGTAATTTTGTCGTTTTGTGCCGACGGTTGCTTTTGCTAAAGTGTGTCTGCCACTTTTGATCGTGCTGAAAGAGACGGGGAAGCAGAATAATTGAGCTGGCAGGAGCTTTGGATTCTTCTGCCGACGGCTTAACTCAACCATAGTCAGTCATGACTAAGGTGGGTAAAGTCGATGTTGTAGCAGTCATCTTCGTTCTGAAACTGGCTGCTATCTTCTGTATTGAGATCTTCAAAGGAAGTTTTTTCTCCAGCTTTCTCTGAGAGTTGTTGAACAAGACGGTCAAATTCTTCTTCCGTCTGGGCTTTTGCAAGTTCTGCCATTATCTGAGATTTTGATGTCAGAAATGGAGACTGTTGTTGAACAGCTTGAGGATAGTTCATAAGCTGGGGATTCTGTTTTAGCCATTTTTCCACAGCTTTTTTGTTGAGCAGGTTGACATTGTATGTTGTCCACCATTTGATATTGAACGTGCGGCTAAGATATAGAGGATAACCGCAGTTGAGTCGGTCTTTGAACTCGAAATCCCAAGACATAATCCAGGGAGTTCCAAATGTTGAGAAAAATTTTAAAAGCATTTGTCCAGCATGAAAACTGGTTTGAGCAGAAAAAATTGAAAAAGATTCCTTTGCATAAGCAGGAAGGAAATCAGTATTTGGACCATAAAAATGAAACCAGTCGGAAAACCAAGCTGGAAATTCTTGGATTCCTTTATTGAACCATATGAACCAGGAGTGGGAGAAGGGACGAATCAGCAGTGTATTGTACCAGGCCATTTTATAATCCCAGTAATTAAATCCTGGTGGCTGGAATTGTCTTGAAAAATTCTTTAAAGAAAAAGGATGCTGATTCCACTGAGAAAGAGTTAATACTTTATTAATTTTGATTTTCGAATACTGGATTCGATGAGGAAAAAGAGGATCATACTCGTGAGTGAGTGTGATCGAGTTTGTATCAACTAAAATAAATTCATAAAATATTCTTGTTTTTTGTAATTCAGAAGAAAAGTATTTTCCTTCTTGAAAATATTTTTGAGCTACTTCCCGTGGTGTAAGACCAGGGTTTGTTTTGATCCATTCGGGTTCAATGGGACAGATCGGTGAATACACCGGTTTTGAAATATATTTATCCGAAAGAGATCTCTTAAGCGGTGTTGCTTGAGAGAGTTGTACCATAGAGGAAGAAGGGTGAACAGGTATTATGGCCTGTTGTGGTGGAGGTGAAGAGAGGGCTTGATCATAGGTGAGAGGAAGAAAACGGTTGGAAGAAGAGGGAGAAGAAGGAGTTTGAGGTCGAGGACCTTTAATTTGTGGTCGAATACCACCGCCGGAAGGGCTATTGAACGATGAGGGAGTCACCAGTAAAGGTGACGTTGTTTGAACCAGTGGGGTTCTTTGAACATTTAGAGCAGGATCCAGTGGGGATCCATACTGTTCCTTCTTTACTTCTTTTCCTTTGTTTTTGCTCATCCTGCTGTTTTTCCCTGCAAGAATTCTCGAGTAAGGAAGTCAGGAAGGGTGTTCTCTTTCCCTTTTATATGCTGAATTTCAAAATCAAAGCAAGAAAGTAATGCTTGCCATCTGGCAAAAACATGTTTTGAAACTAAATTTTGAACATCTTTTTCTAAAACAGATTTGGCGGATTTGCAATCCGTTTTGAGCAAAAAAGTTTTGTTGAAAACTTCTTTTTGAAATTTTTTGACAATTAAAACAATAGATAAAATTTCTCTTTTTATTGTGGAGTATTTTTGTTGGGCTTCTGTCCATACTCCTGAATTGAACCTAACTATTTGTTCTTTCGAACTTCCTATGGGCCTTTGTTTAAGGACTCCTCCATATCCTTCTTTTGATGCATCAGTTTCAATGATCATAAAGGCTTCTGGATCTGCTATTCCTAGGCATGGGAGTTTTTTCACTCTAGCCTTAAGGGTTTTGACAGCGTCCGTCATGGACTGATCCCAAGGTGGGGATTTCTTTCTAAGTCTAGAGTAAAGAGGTTTACAAATTACTCTAAGATCTTGAACAAAATCTGAGACATAATTAAGACAACCTAAAAATCTTTGAAGTTGATTTTTGTCAGTTATCTCGTCTGGAAATTTATCAGCAAATTCTATAGATCGGCTAATTGGTTTTATCATACCCTGATGGATATCATAACCTAAAAACCTAATCTTTGTTTTGAACAGTTTCATCTTTTTAGCTGAAACAACTAAACCATTTTCTTTAACAATTTTATGAAATTGATCAAGGTGCCTAAAGTGTTGTTCTATGTTATTAGAGAACACTAAGACATCATCTATGTAAACTATTGAAAATTGAGAAAATTTATTAAAGATAAAGTTCATCACATTCTGAAATTCAGAAGGTGCGTTCTTAAGTCCAAAGGGCATTACGTTCCATTCATAATGTCCAAAGGGGACAGCAAAAGCTGTTTTGTACCTATCTTTTTCTTCAATTTGAATTTGATAAAAGCCCGATTTCATATCGAACTTGGAAAATAAAGATGCTTTTTGAACACGACCGATTAAGTCACTCCTATCAGGTATAGGATACCTAATCCATCTAAGGACCTTATTGAGTGGTTTGTAGTTAATGACCATACGAGGGGTTCCTCGCTCTATTTCTGCCTGATTTTGAACATAGAAGGCTGAACAGCTCCAAGGAGACTTACTGGGCCTAATCAACTTCTTACTTAACAGATCTTGGATTTCCTTTTTACAGTATTCCAAGGTTTCTTTATTCATTTGAATGGGCCTAGCCTTAGTTGGGATTTTATCTTCACTAAAACTGGGCTCATAAGGGAGCGAGACTGTGTGTCTCTTTCTGTTCCAGAAAGCGTTGGGCTTGTCTGAACAGATTTCTTTTTCAAATCTTTTTTGAACAAATTCTATTTTAATTTTGATTTGGGGTCTTTCTATCTGATCCTCAATTCTTTTGTATTGAATTTCTTTATTAAGTAATTTAATTTGGGCTTGTTTTCTATTGATCAAATTAATGCTGGAAATAGCTAAATTTTGAAGTAAATTGACATCCTGAGTTTTGGTAGGATTTAAAAATTTAAAGCAAAGTTCTTTGCCATGTACAAAAGTTAAAATTCCTAATTCTGAAACCTTAAAGGGATAAATAAGGGTCAGAAAAGGTGTTCCTAAAATCATTGGATGATTTAAATTCCTAACAAGAATAAAAGTTGAATTGAACTTAATGCCTTGATTACATATCTTGGCATTAGTCAATTTGTACCTTACTGGAAGTCTATTACCTCCTGCACCGCTGAGACTTTCAGTGGTTTTCTCATAGTATTGAGTGGGAATTAAACCTTCTTGAAGACAATTAAAATCAGCGCCTGAGTCAATCAGAGCGACTAATTTTGTATTGAAATTACCTATGGTAAAGTTAATTTCACTATACCATCTTTGAACAGATATTTGAGAAATTAAATTTAAATAATTTTCTTTTGGTTCTGAGCTAGTTTCTCCTAACTCGTTTTGATCAGTGGAATTATTGGAATTCCTAGTTTCTTTATTAGCCATTAAGCTTAAAATGTCTAAGGATAAGTCGTTATCCTTTTGTTTGAGCAATTGAATTTCTTCTTTAATAAATTTAATTTCTTCCTGGAGTTCTTTAACAGAAACTCGTTCCGAAGTGGAAGTGTTTTGAAATCTATTAATTATTTCTTGAACATTGTAAGGTTTAACTAAGGGTTTTGGTTTAGGTTCGTCCAAGTCCATTAGTTCCTTGATTTTGAGCAGATATTCTTTTCTAATTTCTTCATCAGTAATCTTGTCTAAGATTTCTAATAAAGTTTGTACTTTATCTCTATTAATTACATTAATTAATTTTGAACAACTACCTAAATTTTTTGAACATTCCTGACAGGTGCAAATACCTGTATCTGATTGACTTTCGTCATCAGGTATTGAACTAGAAGATGAATCAGTCAGTTGATCTAACTGATATAATTCATTTTGAACACTAGACTGATCTGGATCAGATTCTGACTCAGAGTTTTGATCTTCTAACAGAATACTCATAAGACTCTGTTTGTACTTATCATCTATTTCTAAAGAATTAATGCGTTTTTTAAGCTTACAATGCTTGGAAATATGTCCATACCTCCCGCATTTAAAACAAACTACAGATTCACGATCTGTATGTTTGGAACTATGGTATCTAGGTTTACTAGACTGTTGAACATGTTTCTTTGTTTGGAATGATCTAACAGGTTTATCAGGGTAGCGACGATAAGTCTTCCTGATGGTTTGGTACCTGTGACTCTTCCTATTTCTTTTAGTTTGAGCAGAGGGGGCTCGAATCTTTTCGATGCCATATTGATCACAGAAATTACCTAATTCTCTAGAGGTGCTTTTGAACTCGTGTTTTAATTTAGACTGAAGCTTCATATCATTACATATGACAAGAGCTTCGTTTGTAACTATATTAATTAATTCGCCAAAAGTCATCTGACCTAAGGGAAGTGTATTGTTGCATTGTCTCCTAATGCTTTCTTTGACTCTTTCGGCAAATAGGTTGGGTAATCCACCTAAAAACCTTTCTTTCCAGTAGTCTGCTTTACTGTCAGACCGTGTGTATAACTTGGTAAGGAACATGTCCTTGTACCACCTAAAATCAGACATCGTGGGACATCTGAGGTTAATTAATTGATTACCTATCCTTTGTTGAAAATCTGTGGGATTTCCTACAAAGTGTTTTGTGAGTGCATAAATTAAAACTGCTACTGAGTCTTGAACATCTATTATTTGACCATTAATTTCTTCTTGTTTGATCGCGAATTTGATCGCAGATCTTTCAGCTTCTGTGAGATAATTATCCCACCAGCCTTTTAGTTGACCAGTAAAACCAGTTGTTAACATGGTTACTATTGAACTTTCTTCATTATTTTTGATCCTATACGCCGTAGCGCACATTGACATATTTTGAATAATTCCTAAAATTTGATGCTCGCTATGACCATCAATGTTCCATTCTACAATAGACTCGCCGTTATAGCTAGCCTCTGTTATTAAACTATTTTCTTCATATTGAGTATCTGGGTAACTAGGCCTACGATAGTAATTCCTAGTCACTGGTTTTGGATTCCTAAAGCTAATTCTATTAACTTCAGGGTTTTGATCATTGTCTGGTTTAGACAGTGTATTGATCTGGGGACCTTTTGACCTATTATTAGAGACATTTAGTTGATTTAACCTATTGGTGATCTCATCAACTAAGTTTTGAGTATTAGAACCTAATTTTATTGATTTCAACTCTGCTAAGTGTTGGAATTTTATACAGGGGTTGTTGAGGAATTGAACTAACAGAATTTAAACCTAAGGAACTAGAAGGTGATTCTAGGACCTTGTTATTAACTACATTTTCTATCCTATCTAATTGCTTACCTATGGTGTTGAGCGCTAAATTGGTAAAATTATTTTGAGATTCAATGTTCTTGACATCTCGTTTTGAACTATGTTGATCTTCATTACCTTCTACGGTTTTGAACGGAGTTGCTTCTATCTCAGTACTACCTTTTGAAATTTTTAAATTTTCTAAAGGAGGGTGAACCGAGACTATTTTTTGACCTAAAGTAGTATCCCATTCTACTGTAATTCTAGAGTGGGTGTTTACTTCTTTTTTGACAAAAGGATTTTCTATATTGTTGTTTGAACAATACATTTCAAACCAATTAAAAAAGAAAATATGATCTCCTAGACTTTCTAAGAAATCATAGTACTCTAATTTCCATTTTTGAACTTGTTCTTCAGAGAAAGTACGGAAGTACCATTCTCGTTTTGACCTATTGTGTGCCTGCATAAACTCTGCGTTTAACAAGGGTTTATTCATTTTGAACTCTCTTCTTATCATAAAAATTTGTGATCTTGTGGGTGAGTGATTTACAGAAGAGTTTTCTTGAACTGATTCATAAATGGGTTGGGGAATTGAAGGTTGAAAATCTACACCTCTGAGACTAGTCGAAGTCTCAAGAGTTTCTGCTGTAGATCTGTAATCAGAATCTACAGAGTGTCTTGAACTTAATTCTAAATCTGGAGAATTAAACATTCTAATTCTAGATGAGGATGATCTGTTCATAGATATCCTTACATGTCCTTCAGGACTTTGAACAAAATTTCCTAAACTTCTAGACTCTATTTTCTTGGAAGGTTGGATATTTTCCAAATCCCAAGAGTCTGGAAAAGCAGCCATGATTTTATCACATTAAATTCAGAATATAGCGTCGGTTAAAACCGACGTTAAATTTAAAATATAGCGTCGATTAAAACCGACGTTAAATTTAGAATATAACGTCTGTTTCTATAGCGTCGGTTAAAACCGACGTTAGCTAACGTCGGTTATTTTAGCGTCAGTTAAAATCGATGTTATTTAACATCAGTTACATTACCTTATTTTGAAAAAAAAAATTTTTTTCGTGAAACACGTCATTCACATCCCCTTTTTGTATTTTAATTTCACACTCCTTTTCTATTTAAACTTCCCTCCAATATTTTCCCCCACACCCGCCTTTTGACCTTAATCCATTCAGTAATTTCATTTTTAATCCTAATCCCTACCTTCTCATCATGTAGAGTGTGAGAGTGGTAGAGAGAGTAGCAATTGTGTTCAGTCAAAATGAGAGAGAGCGCGACGACCAGATGATATGTTAAAGGCAAGGCATTGGCGTGAGGTGTTCTCTTTTCACATTTCATGAATTTTTGACCCGTTTCTTTTTCATCATGATTTCTAGTCTCAATTCGGCAACATCTCCACCTCACACACTTAGATCTGCTTAGATTTCCCGGTCTCTTCTTTATGCTTCACCAAGCGTCTTATTCTTTTTTTTAGTTCCCAAACCAAACTCCACCAAGACTTTCATGAAATGCGATCCACTGCCAATATAAGAAAAATGACATATATCGACAGTTATTTATAGTGACAACAAGTAAACCATTGGTATAAATAGTTTATACCTACAGACAAACTAAAATGTAGTATAGGTCTAAATAGTTAATATATTAACAAAATATTTTTGTTACAAATATAGATAATACATATTCTTAAATTAATTTTGTAATTAATAATTTATAAGATAATTTCAAATTTTTAATTCTTATTTTATTAGTCAATTTTTAATAGAATTATTATCTTTACTAATAATTACAAAACTGTAGAATATTTTTATTACAAATATAGATAATACATATTCTTAAATTAATTTTGCAATCAATACTTTATAAGATAATTTCAAAATTTTAATTCTTATTTTATTAGTCAATTTTTAATAGAATTATTATCTTTACTAATAAATACAAAACTGTAGAATATTTTTATTGCAAATATAGATAATACATATTCTTAAATTAATTTTGCAATCAATACTTTATAAGATAATTTCAAATTTTTAATTCTTATTTTATTAGTCAATTTTTAATAGAATTATTATCTTTACTAATAATTACAAAACTGTAGAATATTTTTATTACAAATATTGATAATACATATTCTTAAATTAATTTTGCAATCAATAATTTATAAGATAATTTTAAATTTTTAATTCTTATTTTATTAGTCAATTTTTAATAGAATTGTTATCTTTACTAATAATTACAAAATGTAGATAAAAATGAAAATTATGCCTCTTAAAAATTAAGTTTAATTTTAAAAGAAATTTTAATATTTTATTTTATTATCTAAATAGTGTTTCTTATATTCAAAATATGTATATATATAATATTTCAGATTTCATAAAGATTGAAAAAATTTCACAATTCCCACTCACTCACACTAATTCAATTTTTGGGACTTCCCACTCACTCACACTAATTCAATTTTGGTTCTAACTCCATGGCGCCTACAAAAATAAATTTACGAAAATTTTTTTGCTTCCCGCTCCTTGATCAAAAACTCATGCTATTGTTTATGCAACACACAACTTTACCCACCCCCAAATTTCAGACCCTAGTCTATGAGAGGAGGAGCCGGTCACGAACCAAGTTTGCCGGCCACCACCGTCGAAGATTCTTGATGCATCGTTGATTGACGTCGTCGATCGCTTTGGGAGGGAGTATGATCGACAGATTTTCTGTTGATAGATAGGATTTCTCCCTTTGCCCTATTCTCTCCCATGTCAGCAGATGAACTTGAAAAGGAGAAGTCGAAATGGTAAATTTCTTTTTTTATCATCAATGTATATCAGTTTCTTTTTTCCTCCCCCATTTTCCTTTCTGCTTTTGTTCAACTTCTCCTATCTTAATGTTACTCACAGAGTATACAAACTTAAAACTCATTTAGCACTTTGATTAATGACACTGAAATTAGTTTCATTTTGCAGATTGCTTGATTCTGAACACATGATGATTTTGGTATTGGCTTGCGACAAAACTTGGTCCATGTTTCATTCTGAACCTTCCTTTTAGATCAGAGTAGATATGAAATTTCTTGATGCTCTGAATAGTCAAAACCAAAGCATGTCTAAAATGGGTATGATAATTTGAGATATATCCATTTGAGTGTTGGTTCTTTTAAAATTTGTCGTGTTTGAAATATACCAAATCAGTATTTGTTTTGATGAAAATTGCTGCATGGTTAAACTAGGGATCATGTTTCCCTTTTGGGAATTATAATGAATGATGATCCTTTTATCCTTTTTATGTATTGTGATAATCTGAAGTCAAGTTTTCGAAGTTTGACCCATTTTTGCCACGTTAGATTGGGTTGAGTGAGTGTCAAATATCATATTCCGAATATAAAATGATTTTTGGGTTGCATGTTTTGTACCTTAGTTTCTAATATGATAAGTTGGGATATGCCTTGAAAATTGATTTATGATAAGCTTGAAATATTGCGTAGGTTTGCAATTTACAAGTCCCTTACCTTTCCATAATAATATATTATTTAGCAAATGATTTTGATGGATACTTAGCCTAAAAGTGTAATATTCAGTGGAGTTATATTTTGTTGAGAGTGGAGTTATTAGGTGTATATAATTGGACAGTGGCATATATTTAGAGTGTATTTGGTTGCAGGCAGAAGAAAAAGAATTTGTTCTTTGGAATCT
The DNA here is from genome assembly GCA_037074585.1 of Biancaea sappan. Taxonomy (NCBI): domain Eukaryota; kingdom Viridiplantae; phylum Streptophyta; class Magnoliopsida; order Fabales; family Fabaceae; genus Biancaea; species Biancaea sappan. The sequence continues at coordinate 3,432,040 of CM073496.1, read as the reverse complement.
TTTCCTGTAAGCTGGGAATCTACTCTGATCATTGCTCTGCTTTCCGCATATTGGGTAATTATTTCTTCCTTATGTTTGGTTAGGGCGTATGGAGTTACTTCTATAAAGGCCTTCATTTAACTCTAGATCGAGTAGTAATGATTAAGCACTATGGAATTGAGAATGATACTTCTCTTACTTAGTCCTCACTGAGAAACAGAAATTTATATTACACTTAAACACTGGATTGAAATATGTTGATTTACTACTTACAACTTACCAATTAGAAACTGAGCAAAGGGTAGATTAGCATCATGGTGATTTAAACAATAGTCAGGAATACTGTGTTGGGTTTAAGTTCTTATCTCTATATTTTTCTTACTGCTTCAAAGTCCCCACCCCAACAAAAATTCCTTCATTTAAATTTAGGCAATGAATAAATTTCAGTTTTATTATATTAGCTGGATTATCTAACATAAATCTGCACTAATTATGGCTTTTGTTCTTTATATGATATTAAGGATACACAATTTTGTCAGGTTGCGCCATTATATTTTGAAAACAACTTTAAATCCTGTGTCTATTCCCACTTGTTCTGGGAAGGCATATTTTTGCTAATTTTCCGTCATGTTTTGAGATGAATACTACCTGTTGTATTTTACACTTTTAGGCTTTACAGTGTTCAGCATACTCGTTTAGTTTCCTTTTAAATACTATTTCTTTTACTCAACTTGTACTATTTGGTTGTTGGATAGATTGACGGTGCTTTGCAAGGTGGAGTCAATACATTGAAGCTACTTTTATCAAAAGGTTTGGAAGAGTGTGCAAGAATGTTTAATCAACACTTTTCTATAATTATTTATATTTATTCATTAGTCATTTATTCAGATGCATGAATAAATTAAATAATTTTGGTTTCTTCATAAACTCTAATAATAAAAATTACGTTTACAGGTGCTTGATGCAAACAGTGTAGGAGATTCACTTCAAAAATGTTGATGTTTTTCTGGAGCTAGTCACAACCTATGACTATGACTAATTGTAATATTATTTTGTTACGACATATGAAATTTGTTCTTTTAGAATGTATTAATTTTTAACTTTGGATTTGATGTAAAACTTGAAAGTAATGGTTGGAACCCAAGAGGGGGGGTGAATTGGGTTTTATAAATTTTTTTACAAGAATTAATTGGAAGTTAAAATGATTTTCTGTAAAAGTACAATGCTTAGGATAATAAATACAATACAGAAAATCAATGTGCTGTTAAGATAAATAATTATAAAGATCAAGGAATTAAAGAATATATATCAATATGCACAAATTAAAGAGTAAGGGATAGAGAAAGCAAACTCGGAGATTTATACTGGTTCGGCTAATCCAAGCCTACATCCAGTCCTCAAGAGACCACTTGAGTATTTCCACTATAATTGCAAGTTTAATCCGGGTACTTGCAAACCACTACAACCACGCAAATTCGATCCGGGTATTTGCGAAACCACAATAGAGAATTTATGAATCCGGGCTCCTCCTCAACCCAAAGCAAGTTCTTCCAACACCGGTACTTGCGAACCTCAACTCAGAATAATATATGTGTTGATCAAAATCAACAATACAAAGAAACTCTCTCTAAAGAGTAGATGAAAACAAATGAAGCTCTAATAACTCTAATGATAGAGAATATGCAAGATTTGGCTCAAGAATGCTTTCCTTTCTCTCAAAGATGATAGAAGAAGTTAATATCACATTGTAGGACTTTGTTCTTTCTCAAAATCGTGTATCTAAGGTCATATATATAAGATTTTACAAAACTAGCCGTTATATAGCCGTTATATAGCCGTTATAGTGCAGTCCAGATTTTGAGCTTTCTTTAAAAATTCATAACTCCCTCATTTGAACTCCGTTTTAAACAAATAATATACCGTTGGAAAGCTCTTGGAGTCTAGTTTCAAATGAGCCAAATTTTACTCAAAAATTATTTTTCTTTTAAAAGATATAATCAAAATACTGACTATAGGTCAGAACAGAATAATTTTTTATTACAGTAAAATCAACTTTCAGTTTTTCAAACTATATTTTGAATAGTCATATATTTCTCATTTGGACTCCGTTTTGAATAAATAATATACCGTTGAAAAGATCTTTGAGTCTACTATCAAATGAGATTAAGATACTTGAAAAACCGATTTTTCATTTATGAGATATGATATAAGGAGTGACCAAAGGTCAAAAAATAACTTTTGTAAAACTTCATATCTCACTATCTTTTTGTTCAAAAATGCTTGAGCCAATGTATGCAGATCTAAATCATTGAGTTGCACAAATATACTAGCCTATATAAAATATACCTAATTTAAACACATAGACTATCTTGATGCATCCAAGCTTCCAAGACTTCAAATCTTCTAATTCTTCATTTCTTGGAGCTTCATCCTTGCATGTTGTTTTCCTTGAGTGAAGCATGATATTGCTTTTCCTTGTTCTTCAATACAATGCTCACTCTTCTTGTTTTGAACCAACCTATAAAATATATCTTACTTGCAAACCCAATGGTTAGTTTAATAGCATGATTCAATATATGCAACATACATATTAAATAACATAATCATGCTTAAGTACTTGTAGCATATATATGATAATTAATCTTTATATATATATCAATGCTACTATTCAAATACATTTGTCATCATCAAAACTTATGGCATATAGCCTTAGGGTCAACAATCTCCCCCTTTTTGATGATGACAAATCACCACATAAAAATATGTATCACAAGATAATGAATGCAATGTTATAAGCACGTATACATATTTTTCTATTGTTTCTTCTCCCCCTATTTGACATCAACAAAAAGGTGTAAGGAACACAATATATAGAAGTTAAAGCACATACCTTCATTAAGTCAGGATGTCAGAAGATGTCAATATAGTATGGGGTAAGAATACATCAAAACTTATCATTGATTTCATTGACATGTAAAAAGAAAATTTTAGAAAAAATTTTCTCATGTCAAATGAAATGAGCCAAAAGATAAAACTTGAAAGAGTTTTAGGCTCCCCCTTAAACCTTGCATAATTTGAAAAAGAATAATGAATAATGAATATCTAATTTTTCAAGATATATTCTTTTTTTAAAAAAATACATTCAAGTGAGACAAAGCTCCCCCTGAATTTCATAACATTTTTCCTTTGAAAAAGATTGTCCAAATCATTATAAAGGAAATTCAGTTTTTGATTGCAGAATTTTGAAGTAAGATTTTTGAAGAAATTTCTGTAATATTTTCATTGAAAATGATTTCTGCTTGTTTATGAAGAGGCATTTTTAGTAAATAGCAGAAAAATTAAACTCTTTGAAAAAAAAAACATCATTTGCTGTCATATGATAGAAATATTTACAGCACACAGCAGAAGTATGATATATGGATTAGCAAAGCATGATATAAATAAGAATATTAATCATAATCCATAAATCGAATAATAATATTTTTCAAGATTTCTGAAAAACAATTTCTGCATATATGCATAAAATTATTTCAACATATAGCAAAAGTGATTTAAAATAAGGATACTCAAATCCTTTTCTTTTCAAAACAGATAATGCTTCAATATGGTAAAGTAATTTCAGCATTGTGGAAGCAATTCAAGAGATTCACGATATTTTTCAAAAACATTTTGCTTCGAAGGAATTTAGAAACGTTTCATCTAAGGAAGCAATATATATGGATTAGTGTAATAAGATATATTCAAGCATATAGTTCATAATCCATATATGAAACATCAATATTTTTCATCCCTTTTGTTATCTACAACAAAAGAGATCTTTAAAATCTTTTCTTTTTCAAAAAGAATGTTGCTTCATATGATAAAACATATTAACATAACAGAAGCATTTTTAAAGTCCTTTTTCAAAACAAATTTGCTTCATAAAGGATAAGATAAATTTCATCACAAAGGAAGCAATTTATATACCCATTCAAAATGAATTTATATATATATCTTGAGGATGAGTACATGTAAAAATTTTGACAGCTCATTTTGTATGAGTGCATGTGGAATCATGAAATATTATTCTTAGCCATAGCCTTCGCTCATGATGCATGAATTGCATACACAACATATGTTCTTAGATACATGTGATCATAGCATGATGCAATCAATCATGTATATTATACTGAAAGCTCTCAAGAACAACACAACGAAGCAGAAAAATACGGTTCTGAATATCACTATTTTATTAATCCTTAAAATTTCTAATCAAAACAAATTAAATCAGCTGCAAATCCACCGAAAATTGACTTTCGTGGTTTTGCCATTAATGTGACGCGTTATCGGTGTGCATGCGTACCCTAGACTTCTGGCTTCCAGCTTGCAAAATCCATAGGATGAGCGTGTAGGGGTGCGGTGAAGAGATATCTTCGTTGGCTCTAAGTCATCATTTTCTCTCTATAAAGACTGCCCCAGAGTTCTCAATTACCACACCACAAAGAGTATTCATCTCTGAGCCTACAACTTTCTGACATTCCTCTCTCTTCATACTCCCACAAAAATTTCTAAATATTCCAAACCATGGCAGCAAGAAAGTTCATTGATCTCACAATAGAGGCCAGGGAGGAAGAGCTCGACTTAAACTTGAGTCTAGGAAGGGACAAGGGTAAAAGGCCTTTGGAGGGATCTCAGGAGAATCGAAAGAAGAAGATGAAGATCGAAGAAGCTGAAGAGATTAGTACAGGCCATACGTCAGAAGACAAAATTGCTTGTCTGGAGCAGGAGGTGAAGAAACTCAAGAAGATGATAGAGGACCAAGAGAAGTTAGCTAAACGCAACAATGCGGCACTGACTTCAAGAATAGATAGGTTCTTCTATTGGTCTACCCAATGCTTCTGCAATCAACAACAAAGAAGTGTTGATTGTATGAATGGGATTTACACTACCCTCCGTGACATTGCTCAGTCTCTTGCTCCAAGGAATGGCCGAGGGGTGATGATACAATACGGGCCTCCTAATCCAAGACCACCTCGCCTGTAGATTGCTCATGCATGAGCAAACTTTCCTTCTTTTTTTTTTTAATTATGCAATGTAATCCTTCGTTTTTTTTAATGCAAGTGGTTTCTTTTATTTGACGGTACAAAAAAAATAATAATAAAGAAAGATAAAATAAATCAGCTACACAAATTCAGCACAGTATATATATATATTGAAAAATATATATCCATTTTAAAGATGGAAAGAATTTTCTGACATGGACATATATATCATCATTTCAAAGCAAAAGCAAGTTACATACTTATCAAGATAAAACATATTATAACTTGAGTATGTAGTACAATAATTGAGGTAATATGGATTAATAAGATATAATCAGATATAAACTAGAATCCATAAACAATCGTTCATAAGCTATATCTTATACAAAGGATATGACATGTATAATGCTCAAACCATGATGAATGGTATAAAGACAATATCTTTATATACAATGATATGATCAAATATGTAAGATATTAGAGAACAATATATCATTGTAATGAAAGTATGTCAGTAAAAAAAATTGCCAACATAGCCAATTATGATCAGGGAGTATCACTCAATTAAATATTAAAGTGGTAAAGAATAGAGATACTCATCAATTTTGGAAAACTCTTATTGCTTCTTGAAGTTCCTCCTCAAGATTTTGATATTCTTGTTTTGCTCATTGCTCTTCTTTTGATTCTATCTTCTTGCAATTTTAATGAACTTAATTGATTGATTATTTGCAAGATCTTCTTGAAAACAATCTCTCATAAGATCACTGTCAAGCATTGGTCGATCATTACGAATGAGCTTAGAGGATAGATTTGAGGATAACTCCTGCAAAACACTTTTGGTGGAGCACTTTGATGTTCAAATCAGTAATGTTCAAATAAATCTCGAGTACTAGGAGCAACATTATGTTCAAGATATACCATATTAATAAAAGTGCTATGCTTTCATGAAATGCAATTTTTCAAAATATTTGATTTCATTGAAAATATTTAAATAAGATTACAGCAAGGATAAATACTATAGGTAGGAGGAATCTTATTGTTGTGAAGACAAGAAAAATGTGCGTGTAATGGAAGCAAGTTTTCGTGATGCAGTAAAAAGGATAGTTTGAGCAAAATTTGGAAGAAAGATTTTAGATCAAAACAAAATTTGAATCTATAATCTGCACACCTAACAATTGTTTTCAGATATAGCATGCATGAATATCAAGGATAGATGTAAGGCATATTAGATAACAGACAAAAGCATTAGAGAGCAGTAAACATATCAGTCAAAATTCTTACAATGCATTCCAGCTTATATGTTTACTTATCCATTGCCTCCTTTTGATGCAAGAGAGTGGAGTTTGAATGATGTAGCCATTGAAAAGTCATTTCCGCTCCTTGCTTCGAGGCAAATCTACAAATTATTCATTTATCTTTGGTACCCAAATTTCTTTGGGTTTGCCTGGGTCATGAGTTCCTTTTTGAACCCATTTCATTTTTACTCCATGAACAAGATTTTTCTTATAAAAACAGGAGTAAGATTTGTGTCCTTTCAGTCCACAATAGAAACAAGTGCAAGTTGGACTATTGGACATCTTTGCAGAAACAAAGAAGTTTTTAAACTGCTTTTGGTTTGATTTCTTTTTAGAAACAATACCAACTTTGTTAATTCTTCTTTGTTTCAAAACTGAGGTATTTAAAATTTCTCTACGTTGAGAGAGTTTTGCAAGTGTGTTTTTAAGATTATCATTTTCTTTTTTTAAAAAATCACACTTGGTACAAAAGCAATTTTTGTTGGTAGAGATATTTGTTTTTAAAATCAAATTCTCTTCTTGCAAAGTTTTGTTTTGATTTTCAAAAACAAAATTCTCTTCCTTGGAAATAGAAAATTCATTTTTCAATATTTCCAACTCATTTTCAAGAGAAGAGTTTTTCTGTTTTGAAACATTTAGTTTCTTTGCAAGTATAAGAGATTCTTCATGTAAATCATCAAAGGCATCTTGTAATTCTTCAAAAGAGTAGTCAAATGAATTTACCTCATCTTTATCTCTGGCCACAAGACAAGTGTTGGCTTCTTCATTTGTATTCTGCTTATCAGAATTGCTATTTCCCCAATTGGAAGATAGGTAAGCTTTCTTTGATGATTCACCTTTTGGTTGTGGTTTCTCTTTTTCTCCTTTTTCTTCTTCGTCTGCCACCTTGGTGATTTGAGATTTTTCTGTAAGTTCAATACCAAGAGCTTGCAATTGATTAAGCACAAGTTGTATCTCATTAATGGTTTTGCAATTGTTCATTTGAGCAATTTCAAGTTCATTAATGAAACTTCTATACCTTAATTCCTCAGCAATAAGATCTTCCTCATGTGCAACTTCAAGAATTTCCCACATTTCTTTTGCAGTTGCACAGTTGGAGATTTTGAAAAATTCATCTTGACTCAATGCACAAGAAATAATCAATTTTACCTTAGCATTGAGTTGCATTAAACTTCTTTCAGTATCATTCCATTCACTCTTAAGTTTTGGAATGTATTTTCCTTGTTCTTCCTTGACAGGCATATCAAAACCATTTTCTATAACTTCCCAGAGTTTATGGTCTACTGAAATTAAAAACATTTTCATTTCATACTTCCAATATTGAAAATGATTAGCATAAAAAACTGGAGGTTCTGTGAAAGAACAATTTTTAGAAATAAACCACTCACTAGATCCAACCATGTTTACTCTTAGACGGTTAAGTCTCAAATCAAGAGCCCAACCTCTGATACCAATTGAAAGTAATGGTTGGAACCCAAGAGGGGGGGTGAATTGGGTTTTATAAATTTTTTTACAAGAATTAATTGGAAGTTAAAATGATTTTCTGTAAAAGTACAATGCTTAGGATAATAAATACAATACAGAAAATCAATGTGCTGTTAAGATAAATAATTATAAAGATCAAGGAATTAAAGAATATATATCAATATGCACAAATTAAAGAGTAAGGGATAGAGAAAGCAAACTCGGAGATTTATACTGGTTCGGCTAATCCAAGCCTACATCCAGTCCTCAAGAGACCACTTGAGTATTTCCACTATAATTGCAAGTTTAATCCGGGTACTTGCAAACCACTACAACCACGCAAATTCGATCCGGGTATTTGCGAAACCACAATAGAGAATTTATGAATCCGGGCTCCTCCTCAACCCAAAGCAAGTTCTTCCAACACCGGTACTTGCGAACCTCAACTCAGAATAATATATGTGTTGATCAAAATCAACAATACAAAGAAACTCTCTCTAAAGAGTAGATGAAAACAAATGAAGCTCTAATAACTCTAATGATAGAGAATATGCAAGATTTGGCTCAAGAATGCTTTCCTTTCTCTCAAAGATGATAGAAGAAGTTAATATCACATTGTAGGACTTTGTTCTTTCTCAAAATCGTGTATCTAAGGTCATATATATAAGATTTTACAAAACTAGCCGTTATATAGCCGTTATATAGCCGTTATAGTGCAGTCCAGATTTTGAGCTTTCTTTAAAAATTCATAACTCCCTCATTTGAACTCCGTTTTAAACAAATAATATACCGTTGGAAAGCTCTTGGAGTCTAGTTTCAAATGAGCCAAATTTTACTCAAAAATTATTTTTCTTTTAAAAGATATAATCAAAATACTGACTATAGGTCAGAACAGAATAATTTTTTATTACAGTAAAATCAACTTTCAGTTTTTCAAACTATATTTTGAATAGTCATATATTTCTCATTTGGACTCCGTTTTGAATAAATAATATACCGTTGAAAAGATCTTTGAGTCTACTATCAAATGAGATTAAGATAATTGAAAAACCGATTTTTCATTTATGAGATATGATATAAGGAGTGACCAAAGGTCAAAAAATAACTTTTGTAAAACTTCATATCTCACTATCTTTTTGTTCAAAAATGCTTGAGCCAATGTATGCAGATCTAAATCATTGAGTTGCACAAATATACTAGCCTATATAAAATATACCTAATTTAAACACATAGACTATCTTGATGCATCCAAGCTTCCAAGACTTCAAATCTTCTAATTCTTCATTTCTTGGAGCTTCATCCTTGCATGTTGTTTTCCTTGAGTGAAGCATGATATTGCTTTTCCTTGTTCTTCAATACAATGCTCACTCTTCTTGTTTTGAACCAACCTATAAAATATATCTTACTTGCAAACCCAATGGTTAGTTTAATAGCATGATTCAATATATGCAACATACATATTAAATAACATAATCATGCTTAAGTACTTGTAGCATATATATGATAATTAATCTTTATATATATATCAATGCTACTATTCAAATACATTTGTCATCATCAAAACTTATGGCATATAGCCTTAGGGTCAACAAAACTTATGTTTAAAAATGTATCTTATTATTCAAATATATTTTCTTTTATAGTTTGGTTTCCATTATCTTTCAAATTTTGGTCAAATATTATATTGGAATCTTATAAATATAGCGTAGGTCAAAATTAAATTTTGATTGTATTTATAATATTTGTTTTAGAAATTAATGTCAATTTCAATTTAATTAAATTAGAAAAAAATTAGCCAAAATCATTTAGCGTCGGTCAAAAGTGACGCTAAATGATAGTAATTAAAAATCATTCAATGTCATTTAACGTCGGTCAAAATTAACGTTAGTGTCAGTCACAACAGACGTAAAATGACTAAATAAACATCAATAATGTCATTTAACGTCGGTCAAAACTAATGTTAAATTACAATTTTAACGTCAGTTATAACCGACGCTAAATGTCAGCATTTAACGTCAATCAAAATTAACATTAAATCACAACTTTAGCGTCGGTTATAACCGACACTAAATTTTAGAATTTAACGTCGGTTTTGTCAAAACCGACGCCAAAATCATTTAACGTCGGTTATTCCTACGGATGTCAAAACCGACGTTAAATGATCTCGCAATGGAGCACATAACGTTGGTTTTGTAAACTGACGCTAAAGGGTGATTTTGACCGACGCTAAATTCTAATTTTTTTTTGTAGTGTATATATATATGAAGCCATTATATGTGTGCCTTTTATGTGCATATATACGTTGGTGCCTTTATATATATATAAACCATCTAGTGTGCGTGATTTGGTGAAGATAATATGAAAAAAAAAGTATAAGAATTATGGATATTGTGAGTACGAATTTGATGAAAATTATAACCTCTAATTCTCATATTATTTTTTGCTCAATTTTTGGCAGGATTGAAATGTTTTGGGAGAAGACTAAATTATTGTAGAATCATCTAAAAAAAAACCTTTCATAAATGGTTACTTGTTACTAATGAAGAGAATTGGAATGATCATTCCTTCTCCTAATATATCCTATTGTTATCCCATAATTAAATTAGTGATGTAACATGTTTGCTAGTGTTTATTTATTTTTTATTATTCTTTTAATAGATTTACCCAAGCATTCTTCGCATCAAAATAATTATACCTTATTTTTTTAGGCTTAAGTATACTTTCGGCTCCTTTTTCATTAATTTCAATTGATTCCTTAGTTAAATAAAAATGTTGCCCTTCTAATTTTTAAAATGATCCAATTTTGTCTTTCTTTCACATTATTCCTTCAAATTTTAACCCCATACTTAACAATTTGTTCATTTAGATGTTATTTATTTATTTGCTACCAGTGACTTACGCTCAACTTTGGCTTTGAAATTAGCAAATTGTTGAGTTTGGTACTAGATTGAGGGGCTGCTTTCTTTTGAACTAAAGATCAAATTGAAAGTGTCATAAAACTAAAGCAATAACATGCATTGAAGCCTATTTTTATTAAAAAAGAAAGTGCATATACAAAGATAATACCTGATTAATTCGGTGCACAAATTGGCATGGGCAACAATGAAGGCAATAATGTTGTAGAAATTGAAAACTTGCTACTAAACTATACTTAAATATAAAATTACAGAAATCACAATACTAATTAATATTTGTTTGTAGTTACATGTGAATATCTGAATCTTGTTGCTTTTTTTTTTATGCAGGGTTTGAAACGCCAGGCACAACGTGTATTCCCTATGGGAAAATTGATATGAGCATATGGTAGTTCCTCATTGATTAGCTTAAACTTTCAGTCATTTGCATTCACCCTTCCTCACTTTTGAAAATATTTGATCGGCTAGCCCAAAGTATTCCCCCACCTAAACAGCAAGAGACTAATTTGCAAAGAAAGAAAATAATTGAGGCATTGAAAAAAGAGAGATGAAAACCCCGACTTCTCATCTTCACCTCCAACTCCCACAACTCTTTACCCTCTCATTCACTTTTTTGGAGAGCGAGAGAGAGAGAGAGAGAGAGAGAGAGGAAAAACATGTCATTTTACCATGTATTCTTATGTGCCAAATGTGTGACAAGTTGACAATGATATGTCATTTCACATTAGCAAGTTAACGATATTAGCTTAAGGATAAAATTGAAATAAATTGAAAATATATGAAACAAAATTAGAACAAAAAAATTGGTAAGGCAAAATTGAAATTCGAAATGAACATTAGGGACAAAAAAATATTTTTAATATATATATATATTATTTTCAACCATATAAAAATTATTAAATATTTTATTGATAATCGTTGACTCGAGAATTTTGTAATTACACCCTCACGGCATGTTAATTAAGTAAAAGAAGGGGACAAAAAAAATTTATCGGTTTGCCTTAATTCCATGATTCCTACGATGTTATACCTTTATATGAGATATAATACAAATTAATCTTACACGAAATTCCGTGCGTATGACAAATTATATAAACTCATTTGGTTAAATATTATTTAATCGATTGTTAGCATATTACATTATAAATCTAAACAACATATCACAAGCAAATGAGATACTAATTCATTCAAATAATTATGTGTACCGATGTCCACGAGATTGAAGTGCTATCTATTCCCCTATTTTGGGTTGTCGATGGCTCAAAATGAAAGAGGCTCTTATTTTTCTTTTTGGTTTTTTTGTTATTTTTTATTATAATTGCAAGCGTCTAAATGAATTAGTACTATACTATTCAGCAAGAGATTTGAATCTTAGCAAACCTTATATATATATGTTACAAATATTCTCAAACTACTGAAATTCAAATAAACATATGGTGATTATTCTTTACAAGCTTTTCGTAAGCTGTAATCTCTTCTATTTACTGAAAGTAAACATATAATAGTAAACAAGTATACAGATAAATTAATAGACTTAATGGAATCTGCTAACACAATATTGAGTTTCGTTTCGATATTTGTCCCACTTCAACATAAACCTGCATGAAAATTAAAATGAAAAACATGTATAGATAATGAGATATTAACTAAATATATAAAAGTGAAGAAAGTATGTGTATTTAACCTTTAAAATTGTTCAATGAAAATAATTTAATCTAAGAAAAATCTGATAATGCTTTGATAGTGAAAAAAAGAAAAAAGAGCAAATTACTGGTCTAGTCCCTAAAAGATTACCATGGTCTCAATTTGATGTTTAAAAAATTGTATGTCTCATTTCAATCATTTTTGTCGCTAAATAGTAAGACCTTTTGTTGTCAAATCTCAATTTTTTTTGTTGGTAAAAATCGCTTCAATAAAAGAAATTGAGACAAATACGATATTTTAGAGACTAAATTTAACACATGATCTATCATAATTCAAATTAAAACATTTGTAATCTTTCAGGAATCAAATAATTAATTTAAAAAGAAAGAACGAAAGAAAGAATGCTAATTAAAATTACCAGGTTTATGAATCATTTTGACTCATTCAGTTCTTTTTCTTTTTTTCATTTTTCTTTTCTTGAGATGAAGAAGGATAGCCAAGAGGCATATGCTTGGTCTTCTTTGAGCTTGAATCTTTTGAAGAACTTTTGTCAGTCTCTTTTTTTGGAGGTGGAGAAGGATAGCCAAGAGGCATATCCTTGGTCTTCTTTGAGCTTGAATCTTTCGAAGAACTTTTATCAGTCTCTTTTTTTGGAGGTGGAGAAGGATAGCCAAGAGGTAGATCCTTGGTCTTCTTTCCAGAACTCATCCTGCAAGAGCTATGTATAACAACACTAATACTTTGAGATTTACAATTTTGCTTCACAATCTTCTTTTGTTTGCTTTCTTTTATAGGGAACTTAGAAGACATCAATGGAAGAGCAAATGAAAATTTTCTGAAAATTCCTTTGGATTTCTTCTAAATTTTCCTGAATTTTGTTATTTGACGATGAAATAAGTTGTATATTCCTGTAACTTATCCTAACAATTTACCTATAGAAAATTATTACTAAGAGAGTGTTTGATTTGCTTGTGATTCTTGTGTGTACATAGTATTTGCGTATTTAGCAAAGGAGTTTGACATGAAATGAGTAATTAAGAAGGCTATTGAATTCCAAGAAGCGCCATGCATCGGATAAAGTGATCAAATTCCCACGGACATGCATTGTTCACGCGGCTTATGAAATTTTGTGTGGAAATGAGAGACTATCTGAAACTGCATCATATGTGGATTAATTAATGTAGTTTTGGGTTTGAACTTTGACCTAAAAGCGTAGGATTATCTTTCTGAAAATTTACCAAAGAACTTTCACTTTAGAATGCGAAGGCTTGTCTTTTCCAACAAGCCATGCATACTGAATTGCGCTAACATCTTCTCCTTAATGTTGAAATATTAATTAAAGACCATAACTAAAATATGTGGCAACCTGTATTGTTGTAAATCTCAATGTAATTTGCCTCCAAGTTTTGTTAAAAATTTAATGCAAGCTTTCATTTTTAGTTTGGTTGCTAAATTTTATTGCATGTAATTTGGCCCTTACGCTTCGAAATCATCTGTAAAAAGGCCCTTACCATCCTAATTTATTAATTTCTTGTCAAATTATGTGCTTATGTCGCAGAGGCTATCCACACGCGGCATAATATATCACTATGTATGACAATCCCAGTGGCATTCCAACTTAGCCACATAGGAGAAAAAATAGAAAATGATCATTCTGCCCCATCCTATTAATCATGGACGTTAATATGTTATTCTGTGTTATTTATATATTATTTTGTAATTGTTTCTCACGTTTTTATTTAATTCATATTAGGTTTACTATTCAGTGTGTAAAAAGATTATAATATATCTATACTTTTGTAAATTTTTCAAGTCAAAGCATTAAATGATTTAATTATTATCAACATTAATTTTTTAATGTATAAAATAAAAATTATTTAATTACTACCAGTTAACCTTGTTGATTTAATTGCTAATGAATTAATGAACTTTAAACAGCATCGATTCACATATTATATATATATATGCATAGTTGTATTCATGTATGTAGGCCTCTGCATTTTCACCCTTGTTTAAATTCTGAGGTGTCACACCTAAAATTTGACATGTTCAGTGTCTAAAAAGAAAAAGAAAATTATATCTACTTTAAAAAAAACAAAAATCAATTTAATTGAGATCTCACAAAAAATTTTATTTTTTAGGCAAAACTTTGAAAAATTCTTTTAAAAAATGAAAAGACAAGAAATGCTCTGGGAAACGAGATGAATTCAGGAGTTGGTAGATATAAGAAAGGTGTTAGGCATCCTACAATGTCTAAAAATTGTGCAATTCTTTTATATACATCCTAATCACGGCTATCAATCACATGTAAAAAGAAATTAAATATCAAAGGAAAATTAAATAAATGAAAAAGGAAAAAATATGTACAAGGTGAAAACATTTACAATGGTAAACTTGATCTAAGAATAAAGCCTAAGCCCTGTATCAAAGTCCACGTAATTTGTCAAAAAAAACTTTGATGTTTTGTGTTTTGTGTATTATAAAATAATGCGGTGCAAGTATACACTAGTGGCAGGGCCACATACGCTGGACCCCGTGAAATTTAAAAATTTCCATGTAAAATTTTTTTTTTCATTTTACCCGCCTCCTTCTTTTTTTGGAATCCCCTTAATAATTTTTTGAACACTTTCAATGACTTAGTCCCTCTATACTGCTCACAGTTATAAGACTCCCACTCCTTAGAGTCACAATTTTTTTTATGATAGTTAATTTCTCATTCTATTGATAGGGACCTCTTTGTAAAAGTTTGAAATTTAGAGTTTTTATACGTAGGTCTAATTCTATTAAATTAGTTAATTGATTATGTAATTAGGATCATGAGTAACATATTTATGAAGTCAATTTCATGAAATTTTTTCTTGATGATGGTTAATTTCTCATTTTAATGTTAGGGACCTCTTTGTAAAAGATTAAAATTTGGGATTTTTGTATATAGGTCTAATTCTATCAAATTGGTTGATGGATTATACAACTAGGATCATGAGTAATATATTTGTGAAGTTAATTTCATGAAAATTTTTTGTTGATGATAGTTAATTTATCATTACATTATTAGAAACCTCTTTGTAAAAGCTTGAAATTTGTAGTTTTTGTGTATAGGTCTAATTCGATCAAGTTGGTAATTGATTATGCAATTAGGATTTAGAAAAAAAATATTTTTTTGTGATAGAAATATTTTTTAAAAGGAAATTACTATCAAATGAGCAACAAATTGAAATTAATTTAAGAATTGTCATCAAATCCAGAAAAGTAAATAAAAATTTTACCCCCCTAACCAAGGGGTCATGGATACGGCACTGTGTATAGCAACACTAATATATTGGGATTTACAATTTTGCTTCACAATCTTCTTTTGTTTTGCCTACTTTTTATAGGGAACTTAGAACACATAAATGAAAGAGCAAATGAAATTTTTCTGAAAATTCCTTCAATTTTCTTCTAAATTTTCCTGAATTTTTTATATGATATTTGCGTATTTGTGTTGTTTGATAAAATAAGTTGTATATTCCTATAACTTATCGTAACAATTTACCTATACTTTAGGAAAATTATTATTAAGAGATTGTTTGATTTGCTTGTGAGTCTTCTGTCTACATAATATGAAATGGCCGTAATCACTTCATGAATTTTCTCCAAGGCTTAACTGATAGGAAAAAGAAAGAAATTTTTTTTAGATTATATTGCTAAGTTAGTCTCCTAAAGATAAATAAATTGATTATGTAATTTTTAAAGTTCAGCTCTACACAAGTTAAAATTTAAATATTATTAAATCATCATATATGATTACTTAGTCCTTAAAAAATAAATAAATAGAAGATTTAGTTCTATAAAAAAATTAATTTATATTAAGTTTATAATTTATAAGATTTGACTCGTTTGATAATCTTATTTAAAGACTAAATAAAAAATATTAGGTTTTAGAGACTACTTTGTATAATAACCCATTTTTTAAAATTATATTTTGTTAGACTCTGAAATATTGGATTTGACAAAAATAGAGGGTTATAATTATGAACATCTACCAATGAATTTTCACTTGAATTGAGAAGGCTTTTCCGATATGCCTTTGCCATGTGATAACCTCTATTCACGCGGCTAATGAAATTTTCTCCCTCTTACTCTCACTCACTCTCTCTCTCTCTCTATCTATCTATATATATATATATATATATATATAACAATGCGAAGCACGTGGATAATTTGCTAAGAAATTTTGTTGAATATATATACATATATATGTATAGTTTTTAATTTTTAATTAAACCAAAGATTAAGTTGTTTCTTTAGTACAATTCTTTCATAAATTTGCTTGTAAACGATTGACAAAAACACATATAGCTACTACAATTATAGCTTAATTAAAATTGACAAAAAATAAACTTGAAAAAAAAGTATACAGTTAATATATACTGACCATGCATCTTCATGATCCTACAATTTCTAATCTATCTCGCTTAGGAAAAAAATTGCGGTATACACAAGGTTAAATTATTATTTTATTTTAGGTTCTCCTATTTCGGTACACATAGGAGATTGGGTTATTCATTCATTCTTCTTCATCTATTCTTCATTTTTTTTTAATCTTTTCAGCTTTGATGGAAAAACTCATAAGCTTTGTCATTGTGGATACTTTATGTGTCATGAGTAGTTAAATTCTTTTTGTTAGGGGAAAGATGTAGCTTTCCTTGAATACTATGAATTGAATTTTCAATTAATCGAAGTTTATTTAATTCTCTTGTTGAGTAATAATTTTCGTCTACTGCTTTTTCAAACTGATCACTTGAAGTTTAATTTAGAGTTCATATAAAGAATTGAAAAATCCATATATGGAATATGCCTATTGAAATCATTGCTATAAGTAAATTTGATCTAGGAATAGGCAGATTTTTTGTGTAGTTTTGATAGAATTCACCTATACTTCTTGTACCTAATTTGATTGATCTAAAGAATTAGAAAATTTGATTAGGTTCAGAGTATTAATTCGCTAAAGAATTGAGTTTTAATTAGAATTAAGAATTCTACCATTAATATAAAAATTAAAAACTTAGATTAAATTGAGAACTCAATCATAGTTGGATAAGGTAGTGAAATCAAATCTCTAACACTTGATAATTAGCATAATTTTAATAATCCCTTTAGTTAATTTGTGTTAATTTTTGCCATTTATCAGTAATTAATTAACTGTCAACTTATTTTATTTAGTTTAGTTTTATCTTTCATTCAAAATCGATCGTCTAGATAGTGTAAAAATAATGAAATCGGTACTTGACTACTATAGTGTTTGTGGGATCGACACCCTATTTACCTTGTATATTACTTATTGACTCGATACACTTGTCGATAATAGACCAACATAAATCAAAAGACATGACAAGCTAATAAGATACTTATTCATTCATATAATTTTGTGAACACATGTCCACTAGTACATGGATAAACAGGCTATATACATATGGCAAACATTCACAAATACTTAAATTAAAACAACCATACAGAGATTACTATTTACGTGCTTTTTATATAAGCTGTAATCTCTTTTATTTACTGGAAGTAAAAATATAATAGTAACCAAATCATGAATACGAATAAATGAATAAAAGACTTCATGGAATATACCAACACAATACTGAGTTTCCATCCAGCATTGTCATGAACCTAAATGAACATTAAAACAACGAATTTATTTAGAGACTTATATTATCTAATAAGAATGTATAGAAAAAAAAAAAGAAAATGTACATATTTAACCTTCAAATTTTGTCTTTTTTATTATTCAGTCTCAAATTTTTCGTTGTCAAATTTTAAAATTTTCATTTACAAAGTAATTTTGATAAGTAAAAAGATTAAATTTAGACAAACACTATTTTTCAAAAAATAAGTTGACACACTTGATCATTCAGGTACTATATTAGAATAATTATAATCTTTTATGGACCAAAACAGTAAATTTACTCAAAAGTAAAAAAAGGAAGACAGTTAGAATCTTGTTTCAAATTTCAATTATCTAGGTGGCATATGAATCATTTTGACTCATTTTGACTTATTTCTTTTTGGAGGTGGAGAAGCATAACCAAGGCTATTGCCAATATCAGTCTTCTTTGAGCTTGAATCTTTTGAAGAACTTCCCACAGAGGGCTTAGAGTAGCCAAGAGATATATTCTTGGTTTTCTTATCAGAACTCATCTTGCAAGAGCTATGTATATCAACACTGGGATTTACAATTTGCTTCACAATCTTCTTTTGTTTTGCGTCCTTTTTATAGGGAACTTAGAAGACATGAATGGAAAAGCAAATGAAAATTTTCTGAAAATTCCTTCAAATTTCTTCTAAACTTTCTTGAATTTTTAATATGATATTTGCGTATTTGTATTGTTTGATGAAATGTGTTACATATTCCTGTAACTTATCCTAACAATTTACCTATATGTTATAGGAAAATTATTATTAAGAGATTGTTTGATTTGCTTGTGACTCTAGTGTGTACGCAATATCTAATGGATAAATATTTAATTTAATTCTTAAAAAATTAAATTATAATTCATAAAAATTGACTAGTTCAATACTCAAACTTTAAAGAATAAATAAAATATATATCTTTTAAAAATTTACATTGAGTTTATACATATAATGATAGATTATTGGGATACTCAAATTTCAGAAATTCAACAATAAGAAATATGTCTTTAAAGTATATTTTATTAGATTATATAGCATTGGGTTTGACCAAAAATAGAGGGCTACAATTCTCAACATTGGCTTATTTGCCGTGGTACTACGTTTTTTAAAATTATCTACACATATACTAATTATTCAAAACTATTTTTTTATATACTAACTTTTCACTGAATTTGACTAACTCCTTGTCGAATTCAGTGCATATATGCAGCAAATTTGACCAAAGCGTGGTCGAATTTGCTGCATGTTAATTTTTATTAATTTCTTACATAAAATTCGACTAACACTATGTCAAATTTTGTGTGTCTTATTTTTTTAAAAAATTATATCAAATTCGACCAATTTATGATCGAATTTGGTGTGTTTATTTTTTAAAAAAATATCACACCAAATTTGACCAAAAGGTGATCAAATTTGGTGTGTGCTTTTTTTTATTTTTTTAGAAAAAACATCACTCCAAATTTGACCACTGTGTTTGTGTTTTTTTTTAAATTTTATAAATAGTAAATTGCATCACTTATATTTTTTAAAAATTTTTGTTTAAACTAAATTATAATAAGTAAATTTTACTTGATATTTTTTTATTTTTATAAAATATTAAGTTTCAGTAATTAATAATAAAATATTGTTTTATTAAATGATTTAATTTTATTAATGTGTTAATAATCTATTAATTATTATTTTAATAAATATAAATTATTTTAAATGATATTTATTATTTTTTAATAAATATATTTTCAAAGATATAAGAATTAGATAATAATATTTTAATAATCTAAAAGATATATTTTTATTATTTTTTAAGATTTTAAGAATATTCTTAATTTTTAGTTTTTAAATAATAAAAAATATGAAAATACATCAATTGTAGTTAAAAATTGGATATTAAATAAAGCTTTTGCCAATTTCAATTATCATTAATTAAAATTACTATTATTTATTTTATTTACAATTTTATTGATATTTTTTTATTTGTTGCTAATTTTAGTTTTTATATATTTTTTATTTGTATTAGATATTATTATAATATTATTTTTAATAAATATAAAAATTATTTGAAATGCTTTTTATTATTTTCTTAATAATTAAAAGATATTGGCAATAATTTGTAACAATAAAAGATTAATTTTTGTTATTTTTTAAGAATATAAGAATATTCCAAATTTTTATTTTTAAATAAATTATATATATATATATATATATATATAATTTGTCAATTATATATTTTTTAATTTTTTGACTATTTTTTCTATCCACCATAAGCTAGATAAAAGAAAATAGTAGAATAACACTTTGGAATGAGAATTTAAATTTTATCTAATTAGATAATGTAACTATACAAAAAAAAATTATTTAATCTAACTAGTCTGGTACAACAGGGCGGGATGGACATGTTGATCAATTGTGCCCGATTTGTCTACAAACTTCACATTGTGAAGGGTCCCCACGTTGTCTATAATACATTGAACTATAGATACGCTTGGCGTTTAGGCGTCCTTGCTTTCGAGTCATTTGAGGGTGAGGCACCAATTTGTCTCCATTATAGACTGGCCAATCTTTATAGCTTCCAATTGGATAAAATTTTTCCTGATATGCTTTCAATATGGTGTCCAATCGATAAATATTATCGACCAGTCGGTGGTAGTCATAGCCCCACTTCAAGCATGTCCCTATTACATATGGACATAGAAAGTGCAAAACTTGAAATTCTCTACAATCGCACTTTTTAGCACTGAGATCCAACTTGCAAGTGTGCCTTAGTAGTCCATTTAGTTCATTATATGGTTCTTCCACTTCAAATTACGATCTCTGTGGATCGAAATCAATGACTTTACACCTTTTTCTACGGTCGCGATTTGTTTGCAAATCTTTTGTCATGATCTCTGAGAAGTCGGTGTTCTGAGCTAAAATCTGTGCTTGTATACTCATGACTCGTGTTGTGAAATATTCTATTAGTTTATACATTGTTGCTTTCACGAGTTTGAGCACAGGAAGGTGCTACACCTTTAGGAACACACCGTTGTTGCAAGACTTTGAATAATGCGGAAAGTATAGTTGGGGCTCGACCGTCTTGGCTCACCTATACAGTGAATTATACAAGGCAACACACCCTACTGTCCATCAAATTAGGTGGTGTGTTCATTTATTGCATGTGTAGGCATTTGAACGATTTCTACGACTAAGACCGCAAGTACCAATTTAACCCGATGATGATGAAGAACATCCCTAGCCCCCTCCTATAGCACATAAGTATGTCATCTGCTATTATTATTATTTTATTTAGATATTTTATTTGAATCATTTATATTATTATTTCAATTAAAAATTTAGATCATTGTATTTTTAGATGATAATTTGTCTAAATTGGAAATTGAAATAAAGATTAAATTATAATAGGTGGAATAGAATTTCTCTATACCAAGCCCCCTCTAGATCGATATAGGCAATTATTGGACCACATGACTGATATGGAGGTATTAGCATTTATTTTGTTTTTAAATTGATAATATTTTGTTCCCTATTAGTAGATGTGACGCTAATATTTGCCAAAATTAGATTATTCGGCTCCCATATACATTTTAAGTTGTCCCAGAATATTGCTGAAATGACCCTGACGTGGGGTTGCCTCGGTTCCTATCCTAAATTTTCACATAATAGAATGGCACCATCCTGATCGAGTCATGCGTCAACTTGAGATGGAATAACTGATCCCAATCCCACCAATGAACTTAGGGGATTGACATCTTAAAAAGTTAACTAGGAAGACATCAACTAACTGAAAGGTGGAGTATGCTGACTTCATTCAGTCGTGGGATCAGTGGAGGGATCGAGTAAGCATTACTCCTATAACACTATCAGGTCAGCCTTTGGGACCATATTCACAACACATACAGTAGTGTTACCTTCACGCAAGGTGATAGATTCGTGCTTCGAACGCCTGCAATGGATACGTAGTAAAATATACTTTAAATTATTTGTCATTTATTTTAATTAATATTACTTGAAGAATAATTTTGTTTATTGTATTATTTAGAGGCTACTCTAGTGAGAGCAATGCGCGTGCACGGTCTGTAACAACCAACAATTCTCTCAAATTATGTGGTATCGACTAGTGACAAGATCCTGCAACCTCTTGGAAAACGTAACACCATGGAACACCCGACTCCACCGGCACAACACTTATCGCAGCCACATATTCCAGAGAGGCCACCCCGAGGCACGCTAAGCAGAAGGGCGCAGGGGGCATGTAGTCGTGGTGGTGGACGGTCAATAGCATCCAAAGCTGGCCTGAGCACCTTGAGGGGGGATGACGTTAGTCCGAGCTCAGCCTATCAAACCCCACCAAGACAATATCCTGAACCCAATGGTAATTCAACTAAAGATGACAATTTGGCTGAAGATTGTGATTAGGAAAAGGAGGATCAAGCATTCGGTAGTGGAAAGAAACGTGTCGCTAGACGTCGTTGTGGAATTGGCTGGCACTACTATTGAATGTATTCTTATATAAAACTTATTTTATATCCAGTTTTTATTTATATTTGATGTAATTTCTTTTTTTTATTTACTTAAAAAGATATGAATATTCTATAAATCTTAGCAAGATAATAAAAATAAATCTTTGCTAATACATTAAATCAATAATGAAACCATAATAAAATAATTTATATTAATTTATTAATATATTTATTACTTACTAGAAATTAAAAAATTTGTGTAAAATTTATTTATTACAATTTAGTTTAAACAAAATTTTTTTAAAAAAAATCTACATGAAAAAACTATAGACTTCATAAAAATTTCATATAATAAATATATGAAATTTTAAAAAAAATGACACATGTCAAATTTAATAAAAAATTAAAAAAAAATACACTCATGCAATTGCCAAAAAATTTATTTAACATCCAATTTTTAACTACAATTGATGTATTTTCATATTTCTTATTCTTTAAAAACTAAAAATTAAGAATATTCTTAAAATCTTAAAAAATAATAAAAATAAATCTTTTAGATTATTAAAATATTATTATCTAATTCATATATCTTTGCCAATATATTTATTAAAAAATAATAAATATCATTTAAAACAATTTATATATTTATTAAAATAATAATTAATAGATTATTAACACATTAATAAAATTAAATCATGTAAAAAAATAAAATAATATTTTATTATTAATTACTGAAACTTAATATTCTATAAAAATGAAAAAATATCCAGTAAAATTTGCTTATTATAATTTAGTTTAAACAAAAATTTTTTAAAAAAATATAAGTGATACAATTTACTATTTATAAAATTTAAAAAAAAACACACACAGTGGTCAAATTTGGGGTGATTTTTTTAAAATAAAAAATAAAAAAACACACACCAAATTCAACTACCTTTGGTCAAATTTCGTGTGATATTTTTTATAAAAATTAAGACACACAAAATTTGACCTAGTGTTGATAGAATTTTGTTTGAAAAATTAATAAAAAATTAACATGCAGCAAATTTAAATACGCTTTGGTCAAATTTGCTGCTTATATGCATTAAATTTGACCAAGAGTTAGTCAAATTCAGTGAAAAATTAATATATAAAAAATAGTTTTAAATAATTAATATATGCTTAAATAATTTAAAAAAAATGTAGTACCGCAGTAAATAAGTTTTTGAACATTTACAAAAGAATTTTCACTTGAAATGAGAGGGCTTTTCCTACAAATCATGCAACTTGGATTAGCGCTCAAATGCAAACGAAGTCTCTCTCTCTCTCTCTCTCTCTCTCTCTCTCTCTCTCTCTCTCTCTCTCTACACATTTTCTGTTTAACATAACAGAAGGAACAATTAATGCACAGCACGTAGATAATTTGCTAAGAAATTTTGTTGAAAATATATGTACTTAGTTTTTATTTTTAATTAATCCAATTATTTTTCGAGACTTTTAGAATTTAATTTTATCTGCAATTTCCTCTTACCCATTTTCATTTTCATTTCCATTTTTAATTCACTTTCCCTCTCACCATTTTCCTTTCTTGACGAAATCTTTGTTACTTGCAGAAAAAAGCAACGCATACTTTCACCAATTTATTCGTTTCCTTCTCACAGGCACAAATCCCCTCCATATTCAACTCGTTTCTGCTTTCAAAGGGACACAGAGAGAAGAGACGCTACGGAGGGTCCAAATAGAAGGAAAAGAAGAGAATATTGGCTAGTAAGAAGACCCAATTGGCGGGGTTGATGTGTAACTAATTGTAGAAAATTCATATTATTGGTTGATGGTGCTTGAGTTAATTCTCATTGGTATAAACACGATGTTAATTGATATATTAACTATATGTTAATTCTCATTTAGGGGATCACATGACCCAGATGTAGCTCAGGGATGAATAGACCAGCTGGAGAAAATATTCGAAGTAATGGAGTCCAAGGGAGTGGAAATCACCTGGAAGGTATTTCGGAACACCTTCTTGATCTCACTCTCTCTCTCGGTCCCCACTGTAACTGTGTGTGCCGAGGACTCTGTTTCTCCTCGCAAAATAGGAGTGAAAGTGGTACTGAGGCGTATGTGAGGGAGCAGCCAGTGGGCGATGACATGGCTAAAGGAAGTGGATGTGGTCTGTGTATCTTTTCTTGTGATTTATGATTTATGCCTATGTTTCTTTTATTGCTTTTGCATAGCGAATTTTATTAAGGTGGGGATTGGTTCGCTCATTGAGATATTTTTCTCATACTCATTGATTTAAATTTTTTTTCAGATCAGGTAGTAGACGAAGAGTATCTGCAAAAGAGCTAGAGTCGTTGTTAGACTACCTCATTGTTGGGTAGGTCCCGAGATGTTGGTATTTATTTTATTAAATATTACAAAACTCTGTGGTCAACGAGAACATCTAGGGGAGTCTGGAGTGTATCGATTATTTTATTGGACAATGTGTTTTATTTTGACTAGTTAATTGTATGGATTATTTTTATTTATGTTGTTATAAACACTCTTAAATAAACAAAAAGGGATATAAATTGAGATATTGATTAGACTTACGGTGACACGGGATTTGTATCAGCGTGCCGGTTACGTATCTGAATTTTAGGTCGTGACAATAACTATTAAAACTTTCATGGTGGAGTGTAATTTCACAAATTAAGGGGAAACTGTAATAGTTAGAGAAAATGCTTTGAGATTACTTGACAACATTAAAAAAATTTGAAGAAATGTGGAGCCATCCACCAAAAAACTCAAAATCCATCATTCAAATTCAAAAGAGGAAAGATTAAAAAACTTACAATTGAACAGTTGAAATTTCACCGAAAGATTGAAAACTATCCTCTAGTGACTTTTTTGGCTTATTTCCAGCAAAAAATTGAATAAAAATGCTACTAAGCAATGATATGTAGCGGTGTGGCAACAAACCTTAGCAAACGATGATGAGCAAAAATAGAAAAAGAAGATTTGTGGAAGGGTAGTTATATGAAATTTTGTAAGGGATTAGCGTATGACTTGCTATATTCAAATTTTAATTTAGTGAGGATAACAATTTTCTTACATAAAAATAATAATAATAAATAGTGAGGAAATACTTAACTAGGGAAAGTGTCACTCACTATTCCATTACAAATCCTTCGGTCTTTAACTCTCCCTTCTTTAATAGTGACGAAATACGTACTTAGTTGGGGAAAGTGAATTCCTCACTATTTTCTCGCAAATCTTTGGCTCTTTAACTCTCACGTCTTTCGTCTATTATCTTGCTAAATTTCGTGAGGGCTTCAGTTTCTAACAATACTCCCTTGTTGTTTAGCGAATAGCGAGGGATATGGCCTTAAGCCAAATTTCCTTATTATTTTACAATTTTCTTATAGTGGCCTAGACATATCCTCAAATGTTAGAAATATTTTATGTATTTTGTAAGGTTAATGTTGGTTAATTTGATTGGTTCTACAAGTTGAGAAATGTTGATGTGATCTATCATGGTGAACAAGTAAGTGAACCAACGCAACTTCCCAGCAGACCAATCACCAGAGCCCCAACCCAAAGGATTAATGAAGCTTTGAACGAACTCACCCAAAACATCCTAGCTAAGCTACCTATGCAAATGAATCAAGAATTTAGGCTAAAGATTAGTGGGGGCTTTTTGAACATTATCCAAAATGAATATGGAGTTATTGAGAGCCTTTTGAGCTATAATACTATTAAATGAAGTTGGGCCCAAAACGCATGTTTGAGCTGACTCATTAGGCCTTATTTATGCTAAATTGGCCAAAATATGCTTATTTAATAATTGGCAACACTTTTGGATGAATTTTGGGTTTTTAGAAACTTTTTGTCAAACATAAATCATGTGTTTTAATTGTCTTTTATTTCCCATGTGTTTGAACGATTTAGATAATTTTCTCGGTTTTTATCATTTGTAGTCTTCTAATTTCTTAGGCCTTTATTTCCCAAAATTTCTTTTCTTTGTTTAAGAATCAAACTTTCTATATAATACATTCTCTTCCATTGAGGAAGACAACTGAACTTTGGAAGTAAGAATTATTTCTTGAATTCTTAGAATTGGAGAGGTAGCATCTTCTCTAGGTTCTTCATAAAACTAATAGACTTATCAAGGTTTGATCAACCTTGTAGTGTTTTTTCAAAACTCGAAGTCCTTGTTCCTTCGTGTTGAAGAGTTCTTTGTGGATCAATCAGACCTCATTAAGTGTTATTGGGACGTGAATAACTTGGTTTGGCTATTAGTTCTTAGCGTAGATCCTCTTAGGTTTTTTTATTGTGTTTGGATTGAGGGTTTCATAGTCTATCCATGTGGGTTCGCACCAAATGTGTTCCTCTTCTGAATTTTTAGTTGTTTTTAATGGGATTAAATGAATTACCTGTGCTTTTATTTTGGCTTGTTTATGTAACAGTCACAACTAGGGATTTTAGGTCGTGACATTTCTTTTTTAATTTTTTTGCCTTGTAATCCCATGATTCTTACAATGTGATACACTTATATGAGGTATAATACAATTTAATCTTACAAGATTATTGGTGCGTATGATATGGCAAATTATATAAACTCATATAGTTAAATATTTATAATCGACTATATATTAGCATATGACATTACAAATCAAAATACATGACAAGCTAATAAGACACTTATTCATTCATATAATTATTGTCCACTAGTACATGGATAAACAGGCCATATACATATGGCAAACATTCTCAAATACTTAAATTCAAATAAACATACAGAGATTACTATTTACGAGCTATTTATATAAGCTGTAAGCTCTTTTATTTACTGGAAGTAAAAATATAATAGAACCATATCATGAATACAAATAAATGAATAAAAGACTAGATGAAATATGCCAACACAATACTGAGTTCCCAACCAGCATTATCATGAACCTGCATGAACATTAAAACAACGAATTCATATAGAGACTGATATTAACTAATAAGAATCTACAGAAACAAAGAAAGTGTGCATATTTAGCCTTCAAATTTTGCCTTCTTTATTATTAAGTCTCAAAATTTTTCATTGTCAAATCTTAAACTTTTCACTTAAAAAGTCACTTTGATAAATAAAAAGATTAAATTGAGACAAACACTATCTTTTAAAAAATAAGTTGACTCACTTGATCATTAAGAAATTAAATTAGAATAATTGTAATCTTTTAGGGACGAAAACAGTAATTTACTCCATAAAATAAAAAAAGAAAAAAGGAAGAGAGTTAGAATCTTGTTTCAAATTTCAATTACCTAGCTGGCATATGAATCATTTTGACTCATTTTGACTTATTTCTTTTTGGAGGTGGAGAAGCATAACCAAGGCTATTGCCAATATCAGTCTTCTTTGAGCTTGAATCTTTTGAAGAACTTCCCACAGAGGGCTTAGAGTAGCCAAGAGATATATTCTTGGTTTTCTTATCAGAACTCATCTTGCAAGAGCTATGTATATCAACACTGGGATTTACAATTTGCTTCACAATCTTCTTTTGTTTTGCCTCCTTTTTATAGGGAACTTAGAACACATGAATGGAAGAGCAAATGAAAATTTTCTGAAAATTCCTTCAAATTTCTTCTAAACTTTCTTGAATTTTTAATATGATATTTGCGTATTTGTGTTGTTTGATGAAATGTGTTGGATATTCCCGTAACTTATCCTAACAATTTACCTATATGTTATAGGAAAATTATTATTAAGAGATTGTTTGATTTGCTTGTGACTCGTGTGTACGTAATATGAAACAGCTGTAATATAATCATTTCATGAATTTTCTCCAAGACTTATATGGTAGGAAAAAGAAAGAATTTTTTAAGATTATATTAACAAGTTAGTCTCTTAAATATAAATAAATTGATTATGTAATTTTTGAAGTTCAACTCTACACAATTTAATATTTGAATATTATTAAGTCATCATATATGATCGCTTAATCCCTAAAAAATAAATAAATATAAAATTTAGTTCTATTGAAAAATTAATTTGTAATATATAAGAATTGACTTGCTTGATTCTCATATTTAAAGACTAAATAATTAAAAAAAAAGGTTTTAGAGACTACTTTGTATGATCACCCATTTTTTAAAATTAGATTTTATTAGATTATAAAATACTGGGTTTGACCAAAATAGAGGCCAGAGGGTTATAATTATGAACATCTACCATAGAACTTTCACTTGAAATGAGACGGCTTTTCCTAAAAGTTATGCAACTTGGGTTCGGTCAAAGGCGATCTCTCTCTCTCTCTCTCTCTCTCTCTCTCTCTCTCTCTCTCTCTCTCTCTCACACACACACACACACACATTTTCGGTTTAACAATTATTTGCTAAGAAATTTTGTTAAAAATATATGTATTTAGTTTTTATTTTTAATTAATGCAATTATTTTTCGAGACTTTTAGAATTTAATTTTATCGGCAATTTCCTCTTACCCATTTTCATTTTCATTTCCATTTTTAATTCGCTTTCCCTCTCACCATTTTCCTTTCTTGACGAAATCTTTGTTACTTGCAGAAAAAAGCAACGCATACTTTCACCAATTTATTCGTTTCCTTCTCACAGGCACAAATCCCCTCCATATTCAACTCGTTTCTGCTTTCAAAGGGACACAGAGAGAAGAGACGCTACGGAGGGTCCAAATAGAAGGAAAAGAAGAGAATATTGGCTAGTAAGAAGACCCAATTGGCGGGGTTGCTGTGTAACTAATTGTAGAAAATTCATATTATTGGTTGATGGTGCTTGAGTTAATTCTCATTGGTATAAACACGATGTCAATTGATATATTAACTATATGTTAATTCTCATTTAGGGGATCACATGACCCAGATGTAGCTCAGGGATGAATAGACCAAATAGAGAAAACACCTTCTTGATCTCACTCTCTCTCTCTCGGTCCCCACTGTAACTGTGTGTGCTGAGGACTTGACCTGTGGGTGTGCGGAACTGTGATAGCGTGTAAATGGGAGTGAAAGTGGTACAGTGAGGTGTATGTGAGGGGGCAGCCAGTGGGCGATGCCATGGCTAAAGGAAGTGGATGTGGTCTGTGACACAGTGACAGTGAAGAAGCAGAGAAAAACTGGTGAAGAGGTATGTGTGAGAGATGAAAGTCCCCAAAAGAGATGAGATTATATTGGTTTGCCTTAATCCCATGTTTCATACGATGTTATAATCTTACACGAAATTCGCTGCGTATGACAAATTATATAAACTCATATGGCTAAATATTATTTAATCGATTATTAGCATATGACATTATAAATCAAATAATTTTGTGAACCGATGTCCACTGCCGCTAATTAGGATGAACAAGCCGCAAGGAGATCGAAGTGCTATTCCGCTATTTTAGGTTGTCGATGGCTCAAATTGCAAGAGGGTCCTATTTTTCTTTTTAGTTTTAGTTTATATTTTTTATTTTTATAATTGTAACCGTCTAAATGAATTAGTACTCTACTAATCAGGAGATTTGAATCTGAACAAGCCTTATATATATATATATATATGACAAATATTCTCAAATTACATAAATTCAAATAAACATATAGAATTACTATTTAATTACAAGCTTTTCGTAAGCTGTAATCTCTTTTATTTACTGAAAGTAAACATATAATAGTAAACATGTAAACGCACAAATTAATAGACCTAATGGAATGTGCTAACACAATATTGAGTTTCGTTTCGGCATTTGTCCCACTTCAACATAAACCTGCGTGAAAATTAAAATAAAAAATATATATAGAGAATGAGATATTAACTAAATATATAAAAATGAAGAAAGTATGTGCATTTAGCCTTTAAGATGGTACAATGAAATTATTTAATCTAAAAAATATATCAAATAATGCTTTGATAGTAAAAAAAAAAAAGGAAAGAAGGGTAAATTATTGGTTTATTCCCCAAAAGATTTCTATGGTCTCAATTTGATGTTTGAAAAATTGTATTTGTCTTATTCCAATCATTTTGTAGCTAAATAGTAAGACCTTTTGTTGTCAAATCTCAATTTTTTATTACCAAAAATTATTTTGATAAATAGAGGAAATAAATTGAGACAAATATAATTTTGTAGTAATTAAATTAAGACACTTGATCTATCAGAAATTAAATTGAGACATCTGTAATTTTGCTGGAATCAAATAATTTAAAAAGAAAGAAGAAAAGAAAGAATGTTAATTAAAATTACCAGGTTTATGAATCATTTTTCCTTCATGGAGGTGAAGAATGACCAAGGCTCTTGCCAATACTTGATTTCTTAGTCTTCTTTGAGCTTGAATCTTCTGAAGAACTTCCCACTGGGAGATTAGAATAGCTAAGAGAGTCATACTTGGCCTTCTCTGTCTTCTTATCAGAACTCATCTTATAAGAGCTACGTATAGCAACACTAATAATTTGGGAATTTTGCTTCACAATCTTCTTTTGTTAATTTGCTTTCTTTTTATAGGGAACTTAGAACACATGAATGGAAGAGTAAATGAAATTTTCACAAAATTGCTTCAAATTTCTTCTAAATTTTCGCAAATTTTGTGTTATTTGATCGATGAATGAGTTGTATATTCCCGTAACTTATCCTAACCATTTACCCATATGTTATAGGAAAATTATTATTAAGAGAGTGTTTGATTTACTTGTGACTCTTGTGTGTACATAATATTTAGCTAACAAGTTTAATTTGACATGAAATGAGTAATTATATAAGAAGGCTATTGAATTCCAAGAAGCGCCATGCATTGGATAAAGTGATCAAATTCCCAAGGGCATGCATTATTCACGCGGCTTATGAAATTTGTGTGGAAATGAGAGACTATTTGAAACTGCATCATGTGTGGATTAATGTAGCTTTGGGTTAGAACTTTGACCCAAAAGCGTAGGATTATATTTCTGAAAATTTACCGAAGAACTTTCACTTTAGAATGAGAAGGCTTGTCTTTTCCAACAAGCCATGCATGCTGAATTTAATTTCCTTCCAAATTTTGTTAAAAATTTAATGTAAGCTTTCATTTTTTTTTGGCTCCTAAATTTAATTCGGTCCTTACACTCTGAAATCATTTGTAAAAAGGTCCTTACCATCCTAATTTATTAATTTCTTTTCAATTATGTGTTCATGTGGCAGAGGCTATGCACACGTGGCATAATAAATCACTATATATAATTAATCCTAGTGGCATTCCAACTTAGCAAGTATAAAAGCCACGTAGGAGAAAGAATAGCAAATGACCATTCTGCCCCTTCCTATAAATCATGGATGCTAATATGTTATTCTGTGTTATTTATATATCATTTTGTAATTGCCTCTCACATTTTTATTTAATTCATATTAGCGCTACCATTCAGTGTGTAAAAAGATTATAATATATCTATACTTTTGTAAACTTGTCAAGTCAAAGCATTAAAAGATTTAATTATCATCAATATTAATTTTTTAATGTATAAAATAAAAAAAATCATTTAATTACTACCAGTTTAACCTTGCTGATTTAATTGCTAATGAATTAGTGAACTTTAAACAGCATCAATTCACATATTATCACTACAATATTAACCTATAATAGTGACTGAAAAAGGAAGAATTTAGTAAAAAATAACAAATCCTACTAAAAGTTTTTAGTAGTAAAATCAACAGTCACTTATTATTTTTCGACAAACTTCCTACCAGAAAACAAAACCAACTAATTCTTTGCTACTAATTTTTAGTTGAAAATTTACATCTAAGATGCACCTACTACCAACCACGTGTTTTCAAGATTCATCCACTGTCAGCCATGCATTTTTTTATTTGTACGCTATCCATATAGATGGTCCACAGTTCACCACTAGTATAATATTTAGAAACTTGTTGAGCCACCATTTTAGCTATCAGCCATCATTTTTAAAATTTTATATTAATAAATTTTATGTTTGATATTAATAAGTAATAAATATTATATTTTATATCAATTAAGTTTATGTATAGGTTGTAAATAAAATTATAAATTTAATCTAAATAACAATTTGAGTAAATTTGATCATAATAAAATTTTTATTTTATAGGATATTAAGATGATGAATATAATCTTATTATTATGAAAAAAAAGAAAGAAAATTTACAGATTTTTATTATGTCAAATTTTTACTTTGCAGTGTTAGAAGAAAATGAATATAATTTAATTATTAAAGAAATTTACAAAATTTTATATGAAATAATATTTTCATCTTTATATGAAATTTACAGATTTTCATCATCATATTGTATAATGTGATATTTTCATATCAAATAATTTAATCTTCATCTTCATCATTTAATCTTTAGCTTCATCATCTTGTATAATGTTATACATTCCTTTTATTCTGTTGAGCGCCCCTATACAGATGTAAACCAAAGGAAATACCAATCAAACGAAGACGAATATATTAAAAATTAATATTTGGATAACTTTAATTGATTATCTACAGTGATGACAAAGAAATGAAAGTAATGTGTCACTCTCTACGATTTAAAATTGAACGATGATTCTCTACAATTTAAAAAGTATAAGATGATATAAAAAGAAAGAACTCGCAAAAGAATACAAGAATATGAACTCTTAGAAGAACAGAAGAATATATTTTAGTTCTGTTTTTACCTGTTAAACAGAAGACAAAAAAGAATTGGTAGAAGATACTCACACAAGAAAAGAAAAGAGCTGAAGTGACAGAAGAAAAGAAGAGAAGACAAAAGAGGAACAAAAGAAGAGACAGTCTAAGAAAAGAAAAATTTGTACGAAATTTAAAAGGAAAATGAAAAAGAAAAAAAGAGTGAATTGTTATATAATACAAAACGAATGAATATGTGTAAAAAAAATTGTAAAGGCCGCCTCAATTTTTCATCAATTTTGCATCTGAAACTTTTCACAAATTCCCACCTCAAATTTTTAACATATCGCGCATTCTCACATTAAAAGCTATTATATTTAATTTTTATATACAAATACAATTATTATTTGAATTTATTATTGTAAAATAATAATACTGCATAGCTCCAACCAAATTGTGTGGCTCGACATACAGTATGTCTCGAGTCACACAATTGAGAATTGTGTAATATTCATCAAAATGTTTTTTGACTTTATATTATTCTAATAATAATATTGTATAAGTAAATAATTATAGTGTTAACACAAATTTTTCTTTAAGATATATATGTGAATTTTTAAAAAAATATTTAAGCAAACAAATTTTTTTAAAGATATATGTGTTCAGCTACTTTTAAAAAAAATTATTAGTAGAGTGACTTGACAGAGGATCTGTTGAGCTACTCTTGTTAATCTCTCGAGCTGTACCCACTTGTAATTTTAAAAAAAAAGTAGAGTGATTTTACATTTATTTTTTATATATTATATTTATATAATATATGTATATGTATGTGTGTATATATATATATATATAATATACACGTAGTTGCTCAACAGAGTATATATATATATATATATATATACACACACATAAGAGTCTATCGAGCCACTCTACTTATATTAAAAAATAAAAATAAGTATGTTGAGTCACATTCACTTATAATTAAAAAAAAAGTAAAATAACTCGACATGAGGTTTGTTGAGCCACTTTACGAATTTGTTTAAAAAAAATTAAGTGATTTAGTTCAATAAGACCCGAACTACTCATATATATATATATATGTAATTCTCTATGTCACATATATAACCAAAAAAAATTCATATGATTAAATTTTGTATTTTACAAAATATTTAATTTATTCAAATGGTAAATAAGACATAAATACAAACAAAAGAATTAAAGATTCAATAAATGGATTTTCCTTCGGGCTCATTGGTCCCACATCCTTACCAACCAACATAAAATTAAAATGAAAAATTAGTACAGAGAAAGAGAGAGTAACTTAATGGAACCTATAAAAATAAAGACTACACATATTTAGCCTTTAAAATCATTTTACAGGGAGATATGACTTGAAGTCTGGACAGAATTTAATTATACTCTTAATAATACAATTTTAGAAAAATTTAAAAGGAAAGAGAGAAAGAATCTAGTTAAATTACCCATACCTCCATGAATCATTTCTTTAATTCACTTTTTTAATTTCTGGGAGGTGGCCAAGAGCCATAACCAATACTATCTCAAACACTTGAACTTCGTGGAAGAGCAAATGAAAATTTTCGTAAAATGCAATCAAGATTCTTCTGAATCATATTGAAATTTTCATAACAGATTGAACCCAATTAAGTTTATTAATTGTTACAGAGTCAAAGATTTGTGTGGTTGAGGAAATGAGTGTATATTTCTGCAGCATTGCTAACAATTTACCTTAAGACGAAGAGGGTGATTTGGTTGGGATTCCTGCATGTGTGTACACTACATAGTATGAAATGTCTCCTATTGGGCAATTATTAAATTGTAGCAGCAATATTTAAAATTTTGTATAAATTGAAATTCTCCTAGACTTACGTACATGAAGGTCAAAAGAATGAGACTTTTTAAGATTTTATAATTTTGTATTGAGTTTGACCCAAAACCATAGGATTTATAATGCGTTCAAGTTTCTTCTAAATTAATCATATTGAAATTTTCATGTTAATTTGCCTGAGGATTGTATTGTGACATGCATAGTCAAAGGATAGTATGCCTGAGGAAATGAGTCGTATATTTCTATAACATGTACTACCAATTTACCCAAATATTAAGATCTAACCCTGACCTGACTGAAAAGAAATTTAGCAAAGAAATTTCACTTGAAATGAGAAGAAGGCTATTCAAACAAGCCCCACACACACTGCTTTTGTTCACACCGCTAAGAAACTACGCTAATATCCTCTCTCTCTCTCTCTCTCTCTCTCTCTGCAAGAAAATATATTTGGAATTGTTTGGGATAATTTTGAAAAATAAAATGAAAGGGAAATATTGTTGGTTTACTAAAGTAATTTCAAAAGGAAATTTGGAGAAAATAATTTTATATTTTTAATATATATAAAAGTAAGAATAAATTATTTTCGAGTTTTTATATTTTTGAAAATAAAACTAAGACTTTTTTAATTTCTTGAAAATAAAATAAGAGAAAAAAGTATTTTTATTTTTTAAAATAAATCGTAAAAGAAATAAAAAAATACTTTCCAATTTTTAGGATAAAATAATGTGCCGTTGGAACCTAAACTCAAAGAATAATAGATAAATAATTATTTTTTTATTAAATTTATTACAAAATCACGTGTAACATTTTTAAAGCTAATAATTTTTAAATTGTATTTTAAATAAATCTTTCAAATAGCTTTTTTTTAATTAAAAAATTTTTTAGGACAAATCATCCAAATAGATTTTTTTTATTTTGCAAGCTAGTTTCTGAAAAAAATTACAAAATTTATTTTTAATATAATAAACAAATAAAACATCTCACATACCCATAAATTTTGCAAGATCAAAGTACTATT
The DNA here is from genome assembly GCA_037074585.1 of Biancaea sappan. Taxonomy (NCBI): domain Eukaryota; kingdom Viridiplantae; phylum Streptophyta; class Magnoliopsida; order Fabales; family Fabaceae; genus Biancaea; species Biancaea sappan. Next base: position 3,396,165 of record CM073496.1, on the reverse strand, counting down.
TGGTTCATATTTGTAAAAATAATTTTTTTTGAAAAAATTATAAAACTAGTTTAGTACATTATTTTGAACGACTATGTTTTAAAAATAATTTTAAAAAAATTGTTTTCAAAATTAAAAAATACTTTTAGTACAATTAAAATTGTTTTAATTTTTTTAAATTATCCCAAATGGCCTTAATCAACCCATTCCTTTATTTTAAACGATCATTAAAGATTGGAACACAAGTCATAATAGAAAATTTCATCTTATATATACATTTATATTTATATGGCTTACGCTTCAGTTATATTCAATAGTAGATATATTTACTCATTGCAGTCTGAGTTCTAGCACCAACAAGACAAGATCTAAAGACCATCCTATGTTGCTCCATATTTTTGGTTCTTTTTTGATAAAGACTTGAGAGCTTTCACTTGTATATTCACTCTATCCAAGAGAGTTGACCAAGCCTTATTTCATCTTTTTTTATTAGTTTGCTTAAGGATTAGGATTTCTTGAGTGAGTGTTTGGATTAAACACTTTGTAAGAGGGAGGGACACCCTTGAGAAGAAAAAGTTCTCTGTTGTAGTAGTTCACAAGTGCCCAAAATGATAAACCTGTGGATTATAGTAAAATACTCTAGAAGTTGTCTTAAGGACTGGATGTAGGCTTGGTTATAAGTTGAACCAATATAAATATTAGTGTTTGATCTTCTAACTCTCTTATTTTTCGCTTATTTGATTCTTATTTTAATTCACTACAATTCTATACTTTGTTCATCTTTGCTCGTACTTTGTTTTTCTTATATACATAAGCTTGACATTTGTTCTAAAATTTTTTATCACTTCTAACAAGTGTTTGCAAATTTTTTAATAAACAAATTTATCTCCCTCTTCGAAGTTAGCTATTTCTATCAATGAGGAGTTGGGTCCAAAGTGCATATTTAAGCTAACTCATTAGGTCTTATTTATGCTAAAATTGGTCAAGATATGTTGATTTAACAATTCGCAACACCTTTGGACGAATTATGGATTTTTAGAAACTTTTTTTCAAACCTAAATCATGTGTTTTAATTATCTTTTATTTCCTATGTGTTTGAATGATTTAGGTAATTTTTTAGGCTTTTATCATTTGTAATCTTATGATTTCCTTAGCCTTTATTTCCCAAAATTTCTTCCTTTTTTTAGGAGTCAAACTTTCTATATAATATATTATCTTCCATTGAGGAAGACAACGTAACTTTGGAAATAAGAATTATTTTTTGAATTCTAAGAATTGGAGAAGTAACATCTTTTCTAGGGTTCTTCATAAAACTGATAGACTTATTAAGGCTTAATCAATCTTGTGGTGTCTTCTCCTTGTTCCTTGGTGCTCAAAGGTTCTTGCTGGATCAATCAGACCTAATTAAGCGTAGTCGGGGCAAGAATAACTGATAAAATTCTGATTATATAGTTTTGTTTATTATTAATATTATGTTAGCATTGGGCTTGTTATGTTTAATTAGTTTTGGATGTGACATACTGGGCCATTGGGCGGTTACTGCTTAGCCCTCTATTTAAGCTCTCTGAACATCCTAGAATAATGCGTATCTGATGTAAAATGTTCATATGTTCAATAAAACAGGTTTAGAACCTCTTGGATTCGTTTCGCTGTGTTTGGATTGCAAGTTCTACGGTCTATCCATGTGGGTTCGCACCAAATGTGATCCTCTTATGCATTTTTAGTAGTTTTTAATGGAATTAAATGAATTACCTGTGCTTTTATTTTTGGCTTGTTTATGTGCAGTCACGACTAAGGATTTTAGGTCGTGACATTTCTTTTTTTTTTGCCTTGTAATTCCATGATACTTACAATGTTATACATTTATATGGGTACAGTACAATTTAACCATACACGATTATTGGTGTGTATGATTTGGCAAATTATATAAACTCATATAGTTAAATATTTATAATCGACTATATATTAGCATACAACATTATAAATCAAAATACATGACAAGCTAATAAGATGCTTATTCGTTCATATAATTATTGTCCACTAGTACATGGATAAACAAGCCATATACATATGGCAAACATTCTCAAATACTTAAATTCAAATAAACATACAGAGATTACTATTTATGAGCTATTTATATAAGTTGTAATCTCTTTTATTTACTGGAAGTAAAAATATAATAGAACCAAATCATGAATACAAATAAATGAATAAAAGACTAAATGAAATATGCCAACACAATACTGAGTTTCCAACCAGCATTATCATGAACCTGCATGAACATTAAAACAACGAATTCATATAGAGACTGATATTAACTAATAAGAATGTATAGAAACAAAGAAAGTGTGTATATTTAGCCATCAAATTTTTCCTTTTCTATTGTTAAGTTTCAAAATTTTTCGTTGTCAAATCTTAAACTTTTCATTTGAAAAGTCACTTTGATAAATAAAAAAATTAAATTGAGACAAATACCATCCTTCAAAAAATAAGTTGACTCACTTGATCATTCAGAAATTAAATTGGAATAATTGTAATCTTTTAGCGATGAAAACAGTAGTTTACTCCATAAAATAAAAAAAGAAAAAAGGAAGAGAGCTAGAATCTTGTTTCAAATTTCAATTACCTAGCTGGCATATGAATCATTTTGACTCATTTTGACTTATTTCTTTTTAGAGGTGGAGAAGCATAACCAAGGCTATTGCCAATATCAGTCTTCTTTGAGCCTGAATTTTTTGAAGAACTTCCCACATAGGGCTTAGAGTTGCCAAGAGATATATTCTTGGTTTTCTTATCAGAACTCTGAATGAATTTATAAACAATTTCTATATAAAAGAATATATTATAGATAGTTCTATAGCATATACGAATAATAACAAAAATATGCGTATCTGGGAAAACAGCGGAACTCTTGATAGTAATTGATGATCGGGCATAAATGAAATTGAAGAAAAGAAAACAAAATAATTAAGGAGAGTAAAACTGTTCTCTTAGCCTAATATGTTTTTTCAGAGGGTGTTACTTCAATTAGAGCTGTCAAAACAGGCCCAACCCACCGGATTGGGCCCGTTTAGCCAACTTTTTAGGTGAGCCGGGTTCCTAAAATTTAGGCCCGTTTTTGACCGGGCTTTTTAGGCCCGGCCCACCTAACCCGCGGGTTAGGTGGGCCAACCCGCCTAACCCGCGGGTTGGCCCGCCTAACCCGTTTTTTTTTTTTTAAAATTTATATTTTCCTACTTTACTATATATGAATATATGATGTGATTACATAAATGTGTATGTATTTGTATAACAATATTAGTTAAATGAAGAGTATTGAATAATTAGTGATGTATGATCCTTCAATTTTTTTTCTTTTTAATATTACATCTTAGAGAATATTGATAAATTATTTTGTATTGTAAGACTTTTGATGTTTTTAAATTAGTTGTATTGTCCTTAAATGATTTTATTGGCTTTGATTGATTAAAAAAAATAAAAAAAATTAAAAAATATAAAAAAAAAGTGGGCTGGCGGGCTGGCCCGTTTAGCCCGCCAACCCGCAAAAAGTGGGCCGGGCCCTCAAAATTCAGCCCGTTTTCAAAAGTGGGCCGGGTTGGCCCGGCCCACTTTTCATCAACCCGACAGCGGGCCAGCCCGAACGGGCCGGGCTGGCCCACTTTGACACCTCTAACTTTAATGGGACTGCTACACCACATATATAGGCAGAGAGTAGAGACTCTTCCTTGTGAAACCTTAATGGGCTGACATTCCCATCATTTGTCAGCCTACACAAGGCCCAGTTTCAATTCAATAAGGATTGTTTAATTTATTAAAGAATTTATAATTAATTTATTATTAAAACTGGACAATATATATAAATAAATAAATATATGTATAGACAAACATGATTTATGGTAGTCGATATGAAAAATCTAACAATCTCCCACTTGGACAACATAAATCATTAGTTTAAAGGATAAATAATTTCTAGATTTAATAATACAACAAAATGGACATGTCAATTATGAGTTGTCACTATAAATTAATAATCCTCAAGTCAAATCAAGAGGCAATAAGTATTTGACAATGCAAAAATCATGTCCGATAGGGGCACTGACATCTTACATGTCAAGATCCTCAACAAAAGATTTGAATAATATGTGAAACTGGTGTCAGAACATACATTACAAGGATGTGATCCTTGTGCAATCCTGACCAATGGTCCAAGCATCTGAAAATGCTCTAAGAGATATGATAGTATAAGTGACGTTATCACAAACATATCTCATAATAATGACACTAAGTAAATATTAAATTTCAGACCACTAACCCAAAATATCAAAAGACTTAACTAGACCCAAATGAGCTACATGAGTCTGAAGAGCTCCAACAGTTAAGCCTAGTTAGTATATCTGCTAACATGTTCTCTGTAGCAAAATGCTCAATACGAGTCTGAAACTCCAGAATTTTCTCTCTAACAAATAGATATTTAATATCAAAGTGCTTTGATTGAGAAGAGCTTCTGTTGTTTTTGAGAGAAAAGCACAGCAGCAGTATTGTCGCAATATATCCCAAGTGGTTTAGAAATGCTTTCAACAATATGAAAGCCAGAAATTAAAATTTTCAGTCACATTGCTTGATAAGTAGTCTCATAGCAAGTGTCATACTCTGCGTACATGGTAAAAATAGCTGTAAGAGTCTATTTAACACTCTTCCAAGAGATAGCTACTCATGTCATCATAAAGAATAGAGTCGGAAGTAGACTTTCGGTCGTCAGGGCAACCATGCTAAATAAGAATCAGAATAATTAATAACCTGAAGTTGATCAGACTTCCTTTAGGTCAACACATGATCTTTGGTTCCCTGCAAATATCTTATGACCTTTTTTCACGGCTTTAAATGACCTAAATATGGATTGCTCAAATATATCCCTAAAGCATTAATAGCAAAAACAATATTGGGATGAGTATAAAATTGAGCGTACATTAATCAGCGGAAGCATACAAGACCTTTTTGCTCTCTAGAATGGTCTATCTAATTAACTTCTTTATAGTGTATTTCAACACCGTGAGACATACCATGTTTGAGTGTTCTCATTTTTCACAAGAAGCCTTTTCAACAGCAGTGGACAAGGCAGTAAGAGCACCAAGTTCTTCTTCTCTCAAAGCTAAGTCCATATTAGTGATAGCCAAATAGAGATTCAGAGATTATTTTATCTCCAGTCCTCAAAATTGGTCCTATTCAAAGTCTTGACAGAAGTCAAGCATAGACAAAGAAGGATGACATTATAACGACAAAAGGAACATTTAATATACACGATGTGATCATGCAATAAGAGAATTAAATGGTTCCTTATATACAGCCAATCATGCCCTTTAGAAAAAAATTTTACTACTTATGATGGTCTGGCCTAAAGGTCCCGAACCATAATAAATAAGAAATGTAATAATTATAATGCACAAATCTTATATCACCAAAGTTTCTAATACCAATAGGGTATTCAAAAGACAATTGATATAAGCATAAAACTAACAGTACATTGTATAACAAATTACATTAATGATAACACACCGATAGGGTATAATTATTATTAATGTAATAAAATAATGATTAAAAAATTTAATCATTTAATTCACAAAATTTGTAGAATTGTACCCACGATAGGTGAGGTTACAGTTATACAAATAATCAGCAATTATATTCAAAAAAAAATATAATAAATACATATCATGCCTGATGAAATTATTCAATTTATATAAAAACCAAAAAATTAATTCCTTGACTATAGCACATCAACAGAGAGAATATGATATACCAAGGTGCCACTAGCAGAGTAAGGAATACTCATTGAATTTCATGCCAAAAAAAAAAAATAAGAGTGCAATATTTAAAATTGCAAACTTATTCTCACTAGTCATCATGTAAAAATATTGATGAGACACATATTCTCCTTGAAGCTGATCAAAGTGACAACATAGTGAAATTTTAGGTACCATTGCCTCAAGGTCAATTTTAAAACATATATAGATTTCTTTAATTTACATACTAGATGCTTTTGACCATATTTCTAAAGAATAATTAGGTTGATCTATGTACATATCATTTAAAAAATCATCGTTTAAGAATATTGTCTTAATATTTATTTGGTGAAGCTCTAGGTCAAAGAGCCACCAAGAATTGGGAGAAATATAAACCAAATTGGATAAACTCTATTACAATGTTCATTCAATTAATTAAATGCTATATTATAAGACACAATTAATATAGTTGATATATTAATGATTTAAAAAATATTTTAATAATTTAATAATGCTAATCCACATAGGATATGTATATATATATATATATATATATATATATAAATTTAACAATTCTCCTACTTGGATAGCAATAGTTAATCATTAAAATATAATAATCATTAAGGCTAAAATAACAATTAATAGAGAAGTAGATCATACACGTTAAAAGCTCATATTTCACATAAAGAATAATAAATATGAAAAAGCATAATTAATTAAGAGAAATATGCAATCCAAAGTTAGTAAATTTCATATCAATTACAGATATAAGATTAAAGCATATTATAGTACACATGATATAGAGTAACAGATCAGTAATGTGTAACTGAGGTGATTTCGCAATCCTTTTATACTAAAAAAATATCAAAAAGAAATACCCAAAAAAAAGAAAAAAAAATTATTTACCACAAAAAACGTACATTAATGTCACTCCGATAGAGTGTGTACACTAATGATATTTCAAAACAAATTATTTATTGTCACCATAATTGCTATTTTTCCCTTTTCAAGCCATAATTATTTTGAAAGAATAAAGATATATATATATATATATATATATATATATATATATATATATATATTATTTGCAAAAATAACACTAAAGATTGGACTTGCGATAGGCGAGCTTACAATCTCACAAAATTATTAAAATTGCATATTTGGATATCCAAAATAATTTGGCAGAATATTTAGAAACAATTTACACTAAAATTTAAATAATTAAATAAATGTAAATTGTCTCTAAAATAGTAAAAATATACAAACGGTGCTCCAGTATAGAGTATAAGCGATATTTAACAGATAATAATATTCAAAATTTATATAAAAAAAATTTCAGGCTAAATTTTAGAGAATACAATATCTAAAATAGGATTCTTGACAGATTCAGTCCCAAATTCACTAGGAAATTTAAAAAATTTTGATCAATGCACTCATGATCAAAATTAATTAGACATACATATATAATTGAGATAAACAAATTCAATCTCATATATATACATAATTAACTATAATTCCATATATGTATATATATATATATATATATATATATATATATATATATGAATAATTGCAATACCAAAACCCAATTAGGCAATATCTGATTAACATCAATGAGAATTGAACCGACATGATTGAATCAGTACATATATATGTATTTTATCTCCCATTCATAATTAACGTCAATTATGTAATTGGGATAGCAATTCATAATCAATTGCATAATTGAATCAATTGTCTATTATGAAACAAACACATATTGAGTCCAGGGAACACAAATCATAATTGATTATGTAATATCATGAAACGCATATAACAAGATTTCACTGATCACTTTGCAATTCAATGAAATCACGTAATCCACTCAATTATAGCCATAAGCGACATAATCCCAAATACATGAAGATGCAGATCGATTTTCATTTAAACAAAATTCAAAACCCTAGCTTTACAAAATTCAAGATTTGAAAAAAAAAATTATGTAATGGGTAATTGGGAGCATATATATATATATATATATATATATGCAATTTAATTTGATAAATCATTCAGTTGCATCGGCATAACCACCCAATCAAATATATACGTGAGGAGGTTTTGCCTTGGGGTACCGCGGATGTAACGAAGAGGGAATTGCATACACATACATCACCAAATTCAATCCCAGTGAGTAAACATCACCAATATATAGAAAATTACGTCAATTACAACCTAGCAATTACTGAAATCACGTTAACTATCATAATTTAATTTCCAAAAAATTAGGGTTTTTGATAAAGTTATCCCAATTCGAAAATTACATATACATGATCAATAGAAACTTAATCACAGGTTGAGAATTATAATAATCACAAACATTATCTAAATTCTCAATAATCATAATTTGAGAAAATTCTCATTAATCATAAACAAAATGCAAATTTAGGGTTCTATAGAAAAAATTCCTTTATGAACCCTAATAAAAAGAATTTACCCAAATCACAATAATTTTCCCCAATCAATATGAATGGATATAATTGTCATATGATTCTAATTTCATACAACCATAGAACAATCTGTAAACCAGGCTCTGATACCAATTAAAGGAATTTATAAACAATTCATATATAAAAGAATATATTATAGATAGTTCTATAGCATATATGAATAATAACAAAAATATGCTTACCTGGGGAAACAGTGAAACTCTTGATAATAATTGATGATCGGACATAAATAAAATTGAAGAAAAGAAAACAAAATAACTAAGGAGAGTAAAACCGCTCTCTTAGCCTAATATGTTTTTCAGAGGGTGTTACTTCAATAGGACTGCTACACCACATATATAGGCAGAGAGTAAAGACTCTTCCTTGTAAAACCCTAATAGGCTGATATTCCCATCATTAGTCAGCCCACACAATGCCCAGTTTTAATTCAATAAGAATTGTTTAATTTATTAGAGAATTTATAATTAATTTATTATTAAAACTGAACTATACATATAAATAAATAAATATATGTATAGATAAATATGATTTATGATAGTCCATATGAAAAATCTAACAAACTCATCTTGAAAGAGCTATATATATCAACACTAAGGGTGCGTTTGGTATAAATTTGGATGTTTAAGGGAAAGGGAAAGGGAAAGGGAAAAGGAAAGGGAATGGGAATGGGAATAGGAAAGGGAATGAAAAAATTATGTTTGGTATAATAAAAAAAGAAGCGGAAACAAATAAGATGATGTGTTTGGTATGATATTTTAAAGTGAGGGAATGGAATAAATTTAATAGTAATTTGCATAAATACCCTTATTTAAGAAAAATAAACAAAATAATTTACAATACTTGTCACCATTCTCGTACTCATGGAGGTCACCGAGAGAGAAGCCAGTTGCCGTAGTTGCCGCACTTCCGACATTCTCCAGCATCGACATTCTCAACCCCGGTATTCTTAGCCCTGCTACAGCTCTCTTCTTCATTTTTGTCTGGTAAGTTTTTTCTTGTAAATTTTGCCCCATTTTCCCCCTTATATTCCTTCATTAACCATCCTGTATATCTATCCAAATATTACGCATTTTTCTGGTGTGGGGCTTTCTTCGATGACTAGTAACTTTTCTAATGTGGCAAAACTGAATCAATTTTATTGCTTCTAATGTTCTCCCTTCAATATAAAAAAGAAAAAAAATTGAATCAATTTTCAATCTACTTTAACGCATTGTAGAAAATTATTATTGATTTATCACTAAATTATTTTTTCCCAACTCTACATCAACATGCGTGGTATCTTTCTGGGCAATTTTTGGGTACAGGAAGCAATTGAAGAGTTCATGCGTGATATGGTTGCTTGGGAGCGTTGTAACGTATCAGAGGGGCAAATGTGAAATTTGAAGAGTTATGGGAAGGGCAAAACTGACTTTTCAACTTAATTATGAAGGAAAGGAATGCAATTGCAGAGCTTATCCGAGGGAATGAATTTTTTAACTGTAGTTGGTATATGGATTCCCTTTCTTGCCATTTTGTGTATACCAAACATTCCTTTTGGGTGCAAAGAAAAGGAATCCCTTTACTTGTTAGGATACCAAACATCCCCTAATATACTGGGATTTACAATTTGCTTCACAATCTTCTTTTGTTTTGCCTCCTTTTCATAGGGAACTTAGAAGACATGAATGGAAGAGTAAATGAAAATTTTCTGAAAATTCCTTCAAATTTCTTCTAAACTTTCTTGAATTTTTAATATGATATTTGTGTATTTGTGTTGTTTGATGAAACGAGTTGCATATTCCTGTAACTTATCCTAACAATTTACTGATATGTTACAGGAAAATTATTATTAAGAGATTGTTTAATTTGCTTGTGAATCTAGTGTGTACGTAATATGTAATGGCTAAAATCACTTCATGAATTTTCTCCTAGAGAGAAAAAATAAGTTGACTATGTAGTATTTAAAAGTTGCATTCTATATAATTTAATATTTGAATATCATGAACTCATTATATTCGGTGGCTTATAGTTCTTAAAAAATAAATAAATATTTAATTTAATTCTTAAAAAATTAAATTGTAATTTATAAAAATTTACTCGTTCAACACTCAAATTTTAAAGAATAAATAAAATATATATCTTTTAAAAATTTATATTAGTTTATACTTATAATGATAGATTATTTGGATACTCAAATTTCAGAAATTCAGTAATAAGAAATATATCTTTAAAGTATATTTTATTAGATTATATAGCATTGGTTTTGACCAAAAATAGAGTATTATAATTCTGAACATTTACCAAAGAATTTTCACTTGAAATGAAACGGCTTTCCTACAAGTCATGCAACTTGGATTCGGTCAAATGCGATCTCTCTCTCTCTCTCTCTCTCTCTCTCTCTCACACACACACACACACACACACACACACACACACACACACATTTTTTGTTTGACATAACAGAATGAACAATTAATGCACAGCATGTAGATAATTTGCTACGAAATTTTATTGAAAATATATATACTTAGTTTTCTATTTTTAATTAAACCAATTTTTAAGTTGTTTTTTAGCACAATTATTTCATAAATTGGCTTCTAATAAATTTTAAAAAAATACGCATAATGAATATTACAGTTTATTCTTCGAGACTTTTAGAATTTAATTTTATCGGCAATTTCCTCTTACCCATTTTCATTTTCATTTTCATTTTTAATTCACTTTCCCTCTCACCATAGAGCCATAGAAAGTGGTACAGTGAGGTGTATGTGAGGGAGCAGCCAGTGGGCGATGACATGGCTAAAGGAAGTGGATGTGGTCTGTGACGCAGTGACAGTGAAGAGGCAGAGAAAAACTGGTGAAGAGGTATGTGTGAGAGATGAAAGTCCCCAAAAGAGATGAGATTATACAGCAATAATCTTATATTGGTTTGCCTTAATCCCATGTTTCATACGATATTATACTTTTATATGAGATATAATACAAATTAATCTTACACGAAATTCGGTCCGTATGACAAATTATATAAACTCATATGGCTAAATATTATTTAATCGATTATTAGCATATGACATTATAAATCAAATAATTTTGTGAACCGATGTCCACTGCCGCTAATATGGATGAACAAGCTGCAAGGAGATTGAAGTGCTATTCCCCTATTTTAGGTTGTCGATATTTAAGTGATGGCTCAAAATGTAAGACGGTACTATTTTTCTTTTTAGTTTTAGTTTTTATGTTTTATTTTTATAATTGCAACCGTCTAAATAATTTAGTACTCTACTATTCAGGAGATTTGAATCTGAACAAGCCTTATATATATATATATATATGACAAATATTCTCAAATTACTTAAATTCAAATAAACATATAGAATTATCATTTAATTACAAGCTTTTCGTAAGCTGTAATCTCTTTTATTTACTGAAAGTAAATATATATTAGTAAACATGTAAACACACAAATTAATAGACCTAATGGAATGTGCTAACACAATATTGTCCTTTCGGCATTTGTCCCACTTCAACATAAACCTGCATGAAAATTAAGATAAAAAATATATATAGAGAATGAGATATTAACTAAATATATAAAAGTGGAGAAAGCATGTGTATTTAGCCTTTAAAATTGTACAATGAAATTTTTTGATCTAGAAAATATATCAAATAATGCTTTGATAGTGAAAAAAAAAAGGAAAGAAGAGTAAATTATTGGTTTAGTCTCCAAAAGATTACTATGGTCTCAATTTGATGTTTGAAAAATTGTATTTGTCATATTCCAATCATTTTTGTAGCTAAATAGTAAGATCTTTTGTTGTCAAATCTCAATTTTTTTATTACTAAAAATTACTTTGATAAATAAAGGAAAGCAATTAAGACAAATATAATTTTTAATGACTAAATTAAGACACTTGATCTATCAGAAATTAAATTGAAACATCTGTAATTTTTCAGGAATCAAATAATTTAAAAAGAAAGAAGGAAAGAAAGAATGCTAATTAAAATTACCAGGTTTATGAATCATTTTGATTCATTCACTTCTTTTTTCCATTTTTCTTTTCTGGACGTGAAGAATAACTAAGGCTATTGCTGGTACTTGATTTAACAATCTTCTCTGAGTTTGAATCTTCTGAAGAACTTCCCACTGAGAGATTAGAATAGCCAAGAGGGTCACCCTTTGAGCTTGCATCTTTTGAAGAACTTCCCACTGAGAGATTAGAATAGCCAAGAGGGTCACTCATCCTACAAGAGCTATGTATAGCAATACTAATACTTTGGGAATTTTGCTTCACAATCTTCTTTTGTTAATTTGCTATCTTTTTATAGGGAACTTAGAACACATGAATGGAAGAGCAAATGAAAATTTTCTGAAAATTGCTTCAAATTTCTTATAAATTTCCCAAAATTTGTGTTATTTGATCGATGAAATGAATTGTATATTCCGGCCCGTAACTTATCCTACCAATTTACCCATACATTATAGGAAAATTATTACGAAGAGAGTGTTTGATTTTCTTGTGACTCTTGTGTGTACATAATATTTGCGTATTTAGCAAAGAAGTTCGACATGAAATGAGTAATTATATAAGAAGGCTATTGAATTCCAAGAAGCGCCATGCATTGGATAGTGATCAAATTCCCACGGACATGCATTATTCACGCGGCTTATGAAATTTGTATGGAAATGAGAGACTATTTGAAACTGCATCATGTGTAGATCAATGTAGCTTTGGGTTTGAACTTTGACCCAAAAGCGTAGGATTATATTTCTGAAAATTTACCGAAGAACTTTCACTTTAGAATGAGAAGGCTTGTCTTTTCCAACAAGCCATGCATGCTGAATTGTGTCCCACGAAAATGGTTTGCCAAATTACGCAAACATCTTCTCCGTAGCGTTGAAATATTAATGACCATAACTAACATATGTGGCAATCTGTATTATTGTAAATCTCAATGTAATTTCCTTCCAAATTTTGTTAAAAGTTAATGCAAGCTTTCATTTTTAGTTTGGCTCCTAAATTTAATTCGGTCCTTACGCTCTGAAATCATTTGTAAAACGGTCCTTACCATCCTAATTTATTAATTTCTTTTCAATTATGTGTTCATGTGGCAGAGGCTATGCACACGTGGCATAATAAATCACTATATATAATTAATCCTACTGGCATTCCAACTTAGCAAGTATAAAAGCCACGTAGGAGAAAGAATAGCAAATGACCATTCTGCCCCTTCCTATAAATCATGGATGCTAATATGTTATTCTGTGTTACTTATATATTATTTTGTAATTGCTTCTTACATTTTTATTTAATTCATATTACCGCTTCTATTCAGTGTGTAAAAAGATTATAATATATCTATACTTTTGTAAGCTTGTCAAGTCAAAACATTAAAAGATTTAATTATTATCAATATTAGTTTTTTAATGTATAAAATTAAAAAAAAATCATTTACTTACTACCAGTTTAACCTTACTGATTTAATTGCTAATGAATTAGTGAACTTTAAACAGTATCAATTCGCATATTATCACTACAACATTAACTTATAATAGCGAGTATTATTTCATAAGAAAATGAAAGAATTTTAGTAGAAAATACTGAATTTCTTACTGATTTCTACTAAAACTTTTTAATAGGAAAATCAACAGTTAATAATTATTTTTTAACAGACTTTCCACTGAAAAACAAATCCAACTGATTCTTTGCTATTAATTTTTAGTCGAAAATTTACATCCAAGATGCACCTACCAGCCACTTGTTTTCAAGATCCACCTATTGCAAGCCATGTGTTGTCTTATTTGTATGCTATCCAAATAGTGGGTCCACAGTTCACCACCAATATAATATTTGAAAACTTGTCGAGCCACCATTTTAGCTATCATTCATCATTTTTAAAATCTTATATTAATAAATTTTATGTTTTATATTAATAAATAATAAATGTTATAAATAATAAATGGCATATTTTATATCAATTAATTTTATGTATAGGTTGTAAATAAAATTATAAAGGTTAAAATATAACTCAAATCTCTATAGTTCCACTAAAAGGATAATTTAGTCCTTACACTTTAAAAATGGAAGATTTGGTCCCTATAATTTCTAAAACCCCAAAAAAGGTCCCTGGTGTTAGTTAACCGTCAGTCAATGACTAGTTTTGGACACATGACTCTGACTGATATGCTTACATCGGCAATAAATGCTACGTTAGTGCCACACATGATAAATTTAAATATATAATATAGAAATATATAAAATAGATAAATATAAAGATATAAATATTCACATAATAATTTAAATAACTAATTTAAACAAAATAAATTAATATTTACTTGATATATTCATATGAAATTAAATTCTACTTTGGTCCCTTTTTATATAGTTCATAATTTCAGTTCAAACCAGAATTTATCTAAAATTTCATTTTTTTGTTAAAAACTTTTCTGTTATTCACTGAGGTCCCCAACTAATATTTTTCCTTTATTTTTTGCATGATTTGAGATCATATTTAGCTTCATCTAGGCCCCTAGTCCTATAATATAATTTATTATGAAATCAAATCAACATCTGTAAAATTTTCATTTCTTTCAATTTAGTCCCTGCCATGAATTTTACATACTTTTCTCATGAGCTTTATTTTCAAACCTACCCAAAATTTCTTCTTAGGTGTTTTTAGAACCTATTGGATCATTTCCATCCATAAATTAAGCCAAAGAGAGATTTCTAATAATCAAAAGTTTAGTTCCAACACTTACCTAAATTCCTAGTTTATTTTTCTGTATTTTTTGACCTCTTTGTTGCTGCTATAAAGGACTCCTAAATACTCCAAAAGCCACTTCTATATTGTCATATTTTTCTGCAACAATCCATGAGCATTCCATTTTTTGTTGTACAAAACTGAGAGAGAAAGTGAGTTGAGTAGTGCAAACCATGAGTCCTTTACAGTAGTGGCTTTTGGGGTGTTTAGGTCTTAAAAACACCTAAGAAGAAATTCTAGGCAGCTTTGGAAATCAAACTCATGAGAAAAGTATGTAAAATGCATGATAGGGACTAAAGTGAAAGAAATGAAAAGTTTAAAGAGGTTGAGTTAATTTTAGAAAAAATTATATTCTTGGACTAGGGACCTAAATGAAGCTTAATATGAGAATCATGCAAAGGACAAAGAAAAAAAATTAGTTAGGGTCCTAAGGGAATAAACAAAATGTTTTTAACAAAAAAATGAAATTTTAGATAAAATCTGGTTTTAATTGAAATTATGGACTGTATAAAAAAGGACCAAATTAGAATTTGATTTCATATGAATATATCAAATAAATACTAACTTATTTTGTTTAAAATAATTATTTAAATTATTATGTAAATATTTATATTTATCTATTTTCTATATTTCTATTTTATTTAAATTTGTCATGTGTGATGTTGATGTGGCACTTAATATTGATGTAAGCTACATGCCACAAATTAACTGTTGACTGACGGTTGACTAATACCGAAGATCATTTTTTGGAATTTTAGAAAATAAAGAGATTAAATCTTCCGTTTTTAAAGTGTAGAGACTAAATCTTCTATTGAGTGAAATTATAACGACTTAAGTTATATTTAACCAATTATAAATTTAATATAAATAACAATTTAAGTAAATTTGATGATAATAAAATTTTTATTTTATAGGATATTAAGATGATGAATATAATCTTATTATTATGAAAAAAAAAAATTTGAAGGCTTGTCACCTCGAGAGAGGGCTTATGGAGGATATAAGGGATAGAGTGATTACCCATGAGCTAAGAGACATTTCCCAACTTGTGAATGAATGTAGGATAGCTGAAAGGAGTATTCGTGAGGCCAAATTAGAAGAACAGGGTGAGTTTAATGATAGTAGGAAGAGGGAGTCAACCTCGAGGGGATTAAATAACAAGGGAGGAGGAATGTGGAAGAAAAAGTTAAAAGTCGTTCGTGAACAAATTGGGGACAAACCATATGAGAACCCAAACCCACAACAAAAGATTCCATGCTCACGACGCAGAAAGAAGCAAAGCAATGTTCAATGCTTAGCTGGTCTAAATATATGATTCAAATATAGAAAACCAGGGCACATAGCTTGTGTTTGGGTTCTGTTTCTAGAGGATATGAAGGTGGGTTGACGTGCGTTAGTGGAGGAGGACGGAGAGAATGTGTCGGCTGAGGTGAAGTTCGAAAGAATGGTCTGCGACTCAGATTGTGTTAGTGTAGATTTTTTACAATAATCTTAAGGAAATTAATACTAGTAACGTTGCCACAGTCACACCATAAGATTTTTGTTATTTGCTAACTGCGATAATGGTGAAGTTGCTCTATTTCCCTGTCATCTTGCAAATTATGGTTATTTTATGTTGGATTCTTCCTTTTATTTCATGATTTGTGCAATGTATCACATTGTTATGCATTACAGAATTGGGTGTTTGGAGTTTTACTTCCTTCTTTTTAAGCTGAATATATATTTGATCAACGTTATGGCCACATAGTTTTAACGTTACATAATTTTCAATGACATTGATATGATTCTATATATCTAATAAATGTGGGTGCGTTGCCTTTCAACTATGTTTTCTAAACAAGAAATTTATATACATTAACCATCTTAGTTCACTTTAGACGTTGGGTTAGTGGAATTAAAACGCTTCGGTACCCATAACCTTTATGAATTGCGTTTTAATATATATATATATATATATATATATATATATATATATGTTGGTGGCTGGGCATTAACATATTAACATATATATATATATATATATATATATATATATATATATATATATATATATATATATCTGAAGCCATTATATGTGTGCCTTTTATCTGTATATATATTTTATGTGATTTGGTGAAGATAAGATAATTATGGTATTGTGAATACTAATTTGATAAGAATTATAATTCGTCTCTAATTTTTATATTAATTTTGAGTCTATTTTTGGCATAATTATAATGTTTTGCAAGAAGACTAAATCAGTGTAAAATCATAAAGAATAATCTTCTATGAGTTGATACTTGTTACTAATAAAGAGAATTAGAATAGCAACAGGGAAGGCAATAAAGTTATAGAAATTGAAAACTTGCTACTAAACTATAACTAAATATAAAATAACAAGAATTACAATACTAATTAATATTTGTTTGTAGTTACATGTGAACATATATCTGAATCTTGTTGCTTCTATGCAGGATTTGAAACTTCAGGCACAAAGTGTATTACCTAACGGAGATGTTGTTGTAAAATTTGGATACCAACACGAAAATAATTTGAGTCACGTCTTTATAATAGACACTGTCCTTAAGGAATTTATTCCGCGATCACAGCTAAAAATTTGCGTTTACAGAACTCCCTCCAGGATTAAACAGATTCTTCTGAGAAAGATTCTCAAGCCACAGAACAGCAGAAATTTTAAAGAGCGTAATCCAAAGAATTTGAGAGAGGGAAGAGAGAAGAGCACAACAGTTTGTTGTGTGAGTGTCTAAAATGAGGGGAATGAGTTCTCTTTTTATAGCTGCTGATCAAACATTAATGAGGCAGACAAAAATTTTAATACAATTAAAATTCGGTTTCAAAAATTAATGGACAGTTTCAGAAAATTAATGGATAGTTTCAGAAAATTAATGGGCAGTTTCAAAATATTTAATTATATTTAAAACAAATAAAACAAAACTGTCAGCCCTTAATTTTCTGACATTAATCCAAATTAATTTCATAATAATAAAATTTGTCTCTATTTAGGTAAGCTATAAAAATAAATTAAAAAGATATTTTAAAATACAAAGCCTTTAAAAAGCTATTTTCACAACAGATGCCAGGATTAAAACAGATCATTGAGTGATGTGTGGTATCTCCATTATGGACGCGAACAAGAAAATGGACTAAAATCTTGCAAGAGTGACAGTTAAGGAAAATACTCTCAGTTTTTCTAATTCAAAGTTAAAATATGATATTCACATTTATTTGAAAAAAAAAAAAAGGGACAACATGTCTTGAGATTAATATTAAGGATGAAAAATATATGTTTGATATATATATATATATATATATATATATATATATATATATTATTTTCAACCATATACAAATTATTAAATATTTCGTTAATAACCGCGGACTCGAGAATTTTGTATTTACACCCTCACGTTATGATAATTAAGTAAAGGAAGGGAACAGAAGAAATATGTTGGTTTGCCTCAATCCCAAGATTCATACGATGTAATCCCAAGATTCATACGATGTTATACCTTTACTTGAGATATAATATAAATTAATCTTACACGAAATTCGATGCGTATGACAAATTATATAAACTTATATGGTTAAATATTATTTAATCGATTATTAGCATTTGACATTATAAATCAAATAATTATGTGAACCGATGTCCATTGCCACTAACATGGATGAACAAAGCCGCAAGGAGATTGAAGTGTTATTCCCCTATTTAAGAGTGATGGCTCAATGCAAGAGGGTCCTATTTTTTCTTTTTAGTTTTAGTTTTCATTTTAATAATTGCAACCGTCTAAATAAATTAGTACTCTACTATTCAGCAGGAGATTTGAATCTGAGCAAGCCTTATATATGTATATATATATATATATATATGACAAATATTCTCTAACTACTTAAATTCAAATAAACATATAGAATTACCATTTAATTACAAGCTTTTCGCAAGCTGTAATCTCTTTTATTTACTGAAAGTAAACATATAATAGTAAACATGTATACACACAAATTAATAGGCCTAATGGAATTTGCTAACACAATATTGAGTTTCGTTTCGGCATTTGTCCCACTTCAACATAAACCTGCATGAAAATTAAAATAAAAAATATATATAGAGAATGAGATATTAACTAAATATATAAAAATGAAGAATGTATGTGTATTTAGCCTTTAAAATTGTACAATAAAATTATTTAATCTAAAAAAATATACCAAATAATGCTTTGATAGTTAAATATTAAAAAGGAAAGAAGAGTAAATTACTGGTTTAGTCCCTAAAAGATTACCATGGTCTCAATTTGATGTTTGAAAAATTATATTTGTCTTATTCCAATCATTTTTGTTGCTAAATAGTAAGACTTTTTGTTGTCAAATCATAATTTTTTTTTATAGCCAAAAATTACCTTGATAAATAGAGGAAACAAATTGAGACAAATAAGATCTTTCAAAAATTAAATTAAGACATTTGATCTATCAGAAATTAAATTGAGATATTTATAATATTTTAAGAATCAAATAATTTAAAAAGAAAGAAGGAAAGAAAGAATGCTAATTAAAATTACCAGGTTTATGAATCATTTTGATTCATTCACTTCTTCTTTCCATTTTTCTTTCATGGAGGTGAAGAATAGTTAGAATAGCCAGCAGGTAGTACACCCTTGACCTTCTTTGAGTTTGAATCTTTTGTAGAACTTCCCACTGAGAGATTAGGATACCCAACAGGTAGTATACCCTTGGCCTTCTCTGAGTTTGAATCTTTTGTAGAACTTCCCACTGAGAGATTAGGATAGCCAGCAGGTAGTGTACCCTTGGCCTTCTTTGAGCTTGAATCTTTTGAAGAACTCATCCTGCAAGAGCTATGTACAGCGACACTAATACTTTGGGATTTTCAATTTTGCTTCACGATCTTCTTTTGTAATTTGCTTTCTTTTTATAGGGGACTTAGAAGATATGAATGGAAGAGCAAATGAAAATTATTTGAAAATTCCTTCAAATTTCTTTTAAATTTTCCTGAATTTTGTGTTATTTGACAGATGAAATGAGTTGTATATTCCTGTAACTTATCCTAACAATTTACCTACACGTTATAGGAAAATTATTATTAAGAGTGTTTGATTTGCTTGTGACTCTTGTGTATACATAATATTTGCATATTTAGCAAAGAAGTTTGTAATGAAATGAGTAATTAAGAAGGCTATTGAATTCCAAGAAGCGCCATGCATTGGATATAGTGATCAAATTTCCACGGACATGCATTGTTCACGCGGCTTATGAAATTTTGTGTGGAAATGAGAGACTATTTGAAACTGCATCATGTGTGGATTAATTAATGTAGCTTTGGGTTTGAACTTTGACCCAAAAGCGTAGGATTATATTTCTGAAAATTTACCAAAGAACTTTCACTTTAGAATGAGAAGGCTTGTCTTTTCCAACAAGGCATGCATGCTAAATTGTGTCCCACGAAAATGGTTCGCCAAATTACGCTAACATCTTCTTCTTAACGTTGAAATATTAATGACCATAACTAAAATATGTAGCAACCTGTATTATTGTAAATGTCAATGTAATTTCCCTCCAACTTTTGTTAAAAATTTAATGTAAGCTTTCATTTTTAGTTTGGTTCCTGAATTTTATTTCATTTAATTTGGTCCTTACACTTTGAAATCATTTGTAAAAAGGTCTTTACCATCCTAATTTATTAATTTCTTGTCAATTATGTGTTTATATATGTGGCAGAGGCTATGCACACGTGGCATAATAAATCACTATATATAATTAATCCTAGTGGCATTCCAACTTAGTTAGTATAAAAGCCACATAGGAGAAAGAATAGCAAATGACCATTCTGCCCCTTCCTATAAATCATGGATGCTAATATGTTATTCTGTGTTATTAATATATCATTTTGTAATTGCCTCTCACATTTTTATTTATTTCATATTAGCGCTACTATTCAGCGTGTAAAAAGATTATAATATATCTATACTTTTGTAAACTTGTCAAGTCAAAGGATTAAAAGATTTAATTATTATCAATATTAGTTTTTTAATGTATAAAATTAAAAAAAAATCATTTAATTACTACCAGTTTAACTTTGCTGATTTAATTGCCAATGAATTAGTGAACTTTAAACAGCATCAGTTCACATATTATCACTACAACATTAACCTATAACAGTGACTATTATTTCAGAAGAAAAAGGAAGAATTTTTGTAAAAAATACCGAATTTTCTACTGATTTCCTACTAAAATTTTTTAGTAGTAAAATCAACCGTCGCTAATTATTTTTCGACAGACTTCCTACTGAAAAACAAAACCAACTGATTCTTTGCTACAAATTTTTAGTCGAAAATTTACATCCAAGATGCACCCACTACCAACCCTGTGTTTTCAAGATTCATCCACTGCCAGCCATGCATTTTTTATTTGTACGCTATCCATATAGTGGGTCCACAGTTCACCACCAGTATAATATTTGGAAACTTGTTGAGCCACCATTTTAGCTGTCAGCCATCATTTTTAAAACTTTATATTAATAAATTTTATGTTTTATATTAATAAGCAATAAATGTTATATTTTATATCAATTAATTTTATGTATAGGTTGTCAATAAAATTATAAATTTAATCTAAATAACTATTTAAGTAAATTTGATCATAATAAAATTTTTATTTTATAGGATATTAAGATGATGAATATAATCTTATTATTATGAAAAAAAAAGAAAAATTTACAAATTTTTATTATGTCAAATTTTTAGTTTGCAATGTTAGAAGAAAATGAATATAATTTAATTATTAAAGAAATTTATAAATTTTTATCTGAAATAATATTTTCATCTTTATATGAAATTTATAGATTTTCATCATCATATTATATAATGTGATATTTTTATATCAAATAATTTAATCTTCATCTTCGTCAGTTAATCTTTAGCTTTGTCATCTTGTATAATGTTATACACTCCTTTTATGCTGCTGAGCGCCCCTGTATAGACGTAAACCAAAGGAATTACAAATCAAATGAAGAAGAATATATTAAAAATAATATTTAGATAACTTTAATTGATTACCTGCGATGATGACAAGGAAATGAAAGCAATGTGTTATTCTCTACAATTTAAAATTGAACGATGATTCTCTACAATGTAAAAAATACAAGATGATATAAAAAGAAAAAAACTCGCAAAAGAATACAAGAATATGAACTCGTAGAAAAACAGAAGAATATATTTTAGTTCTATTTTTACCTGCTGAACAGAAGACAAAAAAGAATTGGTAGAAGATACTTGCACAATAAAAGAAAAGAGTTGAAGTGGCAGAAGAAAAGAAGAGAAGACAAAAGAAGAACAGAAGAAGAAAAAAGAAGAGATAGTTTGAGAAAAGAAAAATTTGTACAAAGTTTAAAAAGAAAATGAAAAAGAAAAGAAGAGTGAATTGTTATATAATACAGAGCGAATGAATATGTGTAAAAAAAAATATGTAAAGGCTGCCTAAATTTTTCATCAATTTCGCATCTGAAACTTTTCACAAATTCCCACCTCAAATTTTTAACATTTTGCGCATTCTCACATTAAAAGCTATTATATTTAATTTTTATATAGAAATAAAATTATTATTTGAATTTATTAAGGTAAAATAATAATACTGCATGGCTCCAACCAAATTGTGTGACTTGACATACAGTATGTCGAGTCACACAATTGAGAATTGTGTAATATTCATCAAAATGTTTTTTGGCTTTATATTATTCTAATAATAATATTAGTATAAGTGAATAATTATAGTGTTAATACACATTTTTCTTTTAAGATATATATGTGAATTTAAAAAAAAAATTTAAGCGAACAAATTTTTTTAAAAGATATATGTGGTTAACTACTTTTTAAAAAAAATTATTAGTAGAGTGACTTGACAAAGGATCTGTTGAGCCACTCTAGTTAATCTCTCGAGCTGCATTCACTTATAATTTTTTTAAAAAAAAGTAGAGTGATTCTACATTCACCTTTTTATATATTATATTTATATAATATATGTATATGTATGTATATATATATATATATATAATATACACGTAGTTTCTCAACAGAGTATATATATATATATATACATAGGGGTCTGTCGAGCCACTTTACTTATATTAAAAAAAAAATAAATATGTTGAGTCACATTCACTTATAATTTAACCAAAAAAAAAAAGTAAAGTGGTTCGACAGGAAGTTTGTGGAGCCACACTATGAATTTTTTTTAAACAATTAAGTGATATGGTTCGATAGGTCGACCCTGTCGAGCTACTCATATATATATATATATATATATATATATATATATATATATATATATATATATATATATATATATATATATGTAATTCTTTGTGCCACACATATAACAAAAAAAATTCATATGATTAAAATTTATATTTTACAAAATATTTAATTTATTCAAATGGTAAATAAGACATAAATACAAACAAAAGAACTAAAGATTCAATAAATGGATTTTCCTTCGGGCACATTGGTCTCCCACATCCTTACCAACTTACATAAAATTAAAATGAAGAATTAGTACAGGGAAAGAGAATGGAACCTATAAAAGTAAAGATTATACATATTTAGCCTTTAAAATCATTTTACAGAGAGATATGACTTGAAGTCTGGACAGAATTTAATTATACTCTTAATAATACAATTTTAGAAAAATTTAAAAAGAAAGAGAGAAAGAATCTAGTTAAAGTACCCTTACCTCCATGAATCATTTCTTTAATTCACTTTTTTAATTTCTGGGAGGTGGCCAAGAGCCATAACCAATACTATCTCAAATACATGAACTTCGTGGAAGAGCAAATGAAAATTTTCGTAAAATGCATTCAAGATTCTTCTGAATCATATTGAAATTTTCATAACAGATTGAACCCAATTAAGTTTATTAATTGTTACAGAGTCAAAGTTTTGTGTGGTTGAGGAAATGAGTGTATATTTCTGCAGCATTGCTAACAATTTACCTTAAGACGAAGAGGGTGATTTGGTTGGGATTCCTGCATGTGTGTACACTACATAGTATGAAATGTCTCCTATTGGGCAATTATTAAATTGTAGCAGCAATATTTAAAATTTTGTATAAATTGAAATTCTCCTAGACTTACGTACATGAAGGTCAAAAGAATGAGACTTTTTAAGATTTTATAATTTTGTATTGAGTTTGACCCAAAACCATAGGATTTATAATGCGTTCAAGTTTCTTCTAAATTAATCATATTGAAATTTTCATGTTAATTTGCTGAGGATTGTATTGTGACATGCATAGTCAAAGGATAGTATGCCTGAGGAAATGAGTCGTATATTTCTATAACATGTACTACCAATTTACCCAAACATTAAGATCTAACCCTGACCTGACTGAAAAGAAATTTAGCAAAGAAATTTCACTTGAAATGAGAAGAAGCTTGGCTATTCAAACAAGCCCCACACACACACATATATATTGGGTGTGTGGTCAAATACTAACAGACTTGCAGTTGCAGGTAGACTGCTTTTGTTCACACCGCTAAGAAACTATGCTAATTAATATCCTCTCTCTCTCTCTCTCTCTCTCTCTCTCTCTCTCTCTCTGTGCAAGAAAATATATTTGGAATTTTTTGGGATAATTTTGAAAAATAAAATGAAAGGGAAATATTGTTGGTTTACTAAAGTAATTTCAAAGGAAATTTGGAGAAAATAATTTTATATTTTTAATATATATAAAAGTAAGAATAAATTATTTTCGAGTTTTTATATTTTTGGAAATAAAACTAAGACTTTTTTAATTTCTTGAAAATAAAATCAAGAGAAAATAGTATTTTTATTTTTTAAAATAAATCGTAAAAGAAATAAAAAAAATATTTTCCAATTTTTAAGATAAAATAGTGTGCCGTTGGAACCTAAACTCAAAGAATAATAGACAAATAATTATTTTTTTGTATTAAATTTATTACAAAATCACGTGTAACATTTTTAAAGTAAATAATTTTTAAATTGTATTTTAAATAAATCTTTCAAATATCTTTTTTTTTTACTTAAAAATTTTTTAGGACAAATCATCCAAATAGATTTTTTTTTATTTTGCAAGCTAGTTTCTGAAAAAAAAAATTACAAAATTTATGTTTAATATAATAAACAAATAAAACATCTCACATACTCATAAATTTTGCGAGATCAAAGTACTATTTGATTCATATTTGTAAAAATAATTTTTTAAAAAAAATTATAAAACTAGTTTAGTACATTATTTTGAACGACCATGTTTTAAAAATAATTTTAAAAAAATTGTTTTCAAAATTAAAAAATACTTTTAGTACAATTAAAATTGTTTTAATTTTTTTAGATTATCCCAAATGGCCTTAATCAACCCATTCCTTTATTTTAAACCATCATTAAAGATTGGAACACAAGTCATAATAGAAAATTTTATCTTATATATACATATATATTTATATGGCTCACGCTTCGGTTATATTCAATAGTAGATATATTTACTCATTGCAGTCTGAGTTCTAGCGCCAACAAGACAAGATCTAAAGACCATCCTATGTTGCTCCACATTTTCGGTTCTTTTTTTTAGCATTGTTTGCTTGTTTACATATGCCACATTGGATATCTTAGCTTGCTTTAAGGAGATAAAATGAGAAATATATGAGTCCTTGGTGGAATTGCCAATGAAGCTAATTAAGTGTTTTGAAAAAAAAAAAAAAACTTTAGTGCAAGATCTCTGAATTATGAATCTTTTGATTAAAGAACCATTTTTTGAATGGCCCATGATCGGCCCACAGCATCAACTCTTGTATATGAAATAGGCTTGTCAAAGAAAGGAACCAAAATCACTTTTGGGCCTCATCCTAATTATTTTCAGGCCTGTTTCAGTATCATCAAAATATCCCTTGGGCCTCATCATATTTGCACCATGTTTGAATAATTATAGTAGTTTCCACCAAAAGTCTAATTTTTTTAAATTTTATTATTATTATTTAAAAATAATTGACTTTGGATGACGACTCTTAAAAGTTGTCACCAAAAATTTGACTTTCAGTGGCGACTATCGAAGTCACCACCAAAAGTCTATTTTTTTATTTTTATTAAAAAATAATTGACTTTTTGTGGCGACTATCAAAAGTTTGACTTTCAATGACGACTATCGGGGTCACTACCAAAAATATAATTTTTTTAATTTTATTTAAAAATAATTAACTTTTGTTGGTGATTACAAAAAAAAATTAGACTTTTGGTAGCGACTCACAAAAGTTACCACCAGAAGTCTGACTTTTAGTGGCGGCTATTAGGGTCGTCACCAAAGTCTAATTTTTTTAATTTTATTTTAAAAAAATAGACTTTTGGTGGCAACTCACAAAAGTCGCCACTAAAAGTCAAACTTTCAGTGGCGACTATCGGAGTCGCCACTAAAAGTCTAATTTTTTTAAAATTTTATTTAAAAAATTAGATTTTTTGTGACGACTCCTTTGGTTGTTACTGAACAATAATTTTTTTTGTAGTATATGAAAGCCCTTTTCTTGCCAATCATTTACTAATTTGAGAGCTTTCTTTTCTTTTTGGATAAAGATTTGAGAGCTTTCACTTGTATATTCACTCTATCCAAGAGGGTTGACCTAGCCTTACTTCATCTTTTTTGATTAGTTTGCTTAAGGATTAGGATTTCTTGAGTGAGTGTTTGGATTAAACATTTTGTAAGAGGGAGGGACACCCTTGAGAAGAAAAAGTTCTCTGTTGTAGTAGCTCACAAGTGCCCAAAATGATAAACCTGTGGATTATAGTAAAATACTCTAGAAGTTGTCTTAAGGACTGGATGTAGGCTTGGTTATAAGTTGAACCAATATAAATATTAGTGTTTGATCTTCTAACTCTCTTATTTTTCGCTTATTTGATTCTTATTTTAATTCACTACAATTCTATACTTTGTTCATCTTTGCTCGTACTTTGTTTTTCTTATATACATAAGCTTGACATTTGTTCTGAAATTTTCTATCACTTCCAACAAGTGTTTGCAAATTTTTTAATAAACAAATTCATCTCCTTCTTCGGAGTTAGCTATTTCTATCAATGAGGAGTTGGGTCCAAAGTGCATGTTTAAGCTAACTCAGTAGGTCTTATTTATGCTAAAATTGGTCAAGATATGTTGATTTAACAATTCGCAACACCTTTGGACGAATTATGGATTTTTAGAAACTTTTTTTCAAACCTAAATCATGTGTTTTAATTATCTTTTATTTCTTATGTGTTTGAATGATTTAGGTAATTTTTTAGGCTTTTATCATTTGTAATCTTATGATTTCCTTAGCCTTTATTTCCCAAAATTTCTTCCTTTTTTCAGGAGTCAAACTTTCTATATAATATGTTATCTTCCATTGAGGAAGACAACGTAACTTTGGAAATCAGAATTATTTTTTGAATTCTAAAAATTGGAGAGGTAACATCTTCTCTAGGGTTCTTCATAAAACTGATAGACTTATTAAGGCATAATCAATCTTGTGGTGTCTTCTCCTTGTTCCTTGGTGCTCAAAGGTTCTTGGTGGATCAATCAGATCTAATTAAGCGTAGTCGGGGCAAGAATAACTGATAAAATTCTGATTATATAGTTTTGTTTATTATTAATATTATGTTAGCATTGGGCTTGTTATGTTTAATTAGTTTTGGATGTAACATACTGGGCCATTGGGCGGTTACTGCTTAGCCCTCTATTTAAGCTCTCTGAACATCCTAGAATAATGCGTATCTGATGTAAAATGTTCATATGTTCAATAAAACAGGTTTAGAACCTCTTGGATTCGTTTCGCTGTGTTTGGATTGCAAGTTCTACGGTCTATCCATGTGGGTTCGCACCAAATGTGATCCTCTTATGCATTTTTAGTAGTTTTTAATGGAATTAAATGAATTACCTGTGCTTTTATTTTTGGCTTGTTTATGTGCAGTCACGACTAAGGATTTTAGGTCGTGACATTTCTTTTTTTTTGCCTTGTAATTCCATGATACTTACAATGTTATACATTTATATGAGGTACAGTACAATTTAACCTTACACGATTATTGGTGTGTATGATTTGGCAAATGATATAAACTCATGTAGTTAAATATTTTTAATTGACTATATATTAGCATATGACATTATAAATCAAAATACATGACAAGCTAATAAGATAGTTATTCATTCATATAATTATTCTCCACTAGTACATGGATAAACAGGCCATATACATATGGCAAACATTCACAAATACATAAATTCAAATAAACATACAGATATTACTATTTACAAGCTTTCTATATAAGCTGTAATATCTTTTATTTACTGGAAGTAAACATATAATAATAATTAAAACATGAATACAAATAAATGAATAAAAGACCTAATGGAATACGTCAACACAACACTGAATTTCCATCCAGCATTATCATGAACCTGCATGAAAATTAGAACAACGAATTCATATAGAGTTTGATATTAACTAATAAGAATGTATAGAAAAATAAAAAAGTGTGTGAATTGAGCCTTCCATTTTTTTTTTTGTTAAGTATGAAATTTTTTGTTGTTAAATCTTAAATTTTTCATTCGAAAAGTCACTTTGATAAATAAAAAGATTAAATTGAGACAAAAACTATCCTTCAAAAAATAAATTGAAAGATCATTTAGAAACTATATTGGAATAATTTTAATCTTTTATAGACTAAAACAGTAATTTACTCCAAAAAATAAAAAAAGAAAAAAAAGGAAGAGAGTAAGAATCTTGTTTCAAATTTCAATTACCTAGCTGGTATATGAATCATTTTGACTCATTTTCACTTCTTTTTTTTTGGAGGTGGAGAAGCATAACCAAGGCTATTGCCAATATCAGTCTTCTTTGAGCTTGAATCTTTTGGAGAACTTCCCACAGGGGGCTTAGAGTAGCCAAGAGATATATTCTTGGTTTTCTTATCAGAACTCATCTTGCAAGAGCTTTGTATATCAACACTAATATATTGGGATTTAGTGATTTATAATTTTGCTTTACAATCTTCTTTTGTTTTGCCTTCTTTTTATAGGGAACTTAGAAGACATAAATGGAAGAGCAAATGAAATTTTTCTGAAAATTCCTTCAATTTTCTTCTAAACTGTCCTGAATTTCTAATAAGATATTTGCGTATTTGTATTGTTTGATAAAATAAGTTGAATATTCCTGTAGCTTATCCTAACAATATAGCTATACTTTAGGAAAATTATTATTAAGAGATTGTTTGATTTGCTTTTCAGTCTTCTGTGTACATAATATGAAATGGCTGCAATTACTCATGAATTTTCTCCAAGAATTAATTGGCCGAAAAAAGAAAGAAAATTTTTAAGATTATATTAACAAGTTAGTCTCTTAAAAAAATAAATTGATTATGTAAGTTTTAAATTTTAAATCTACATAATTTAATATTTGAATATTATTAAGTCATTATATGTAATTACTTAGTCTTTAAAAAAATAAATAAATATAAAATTTGTAATTTATAAAAATTAACTCGTTCAATACTCATATTTAAAGACTAAATAAAAAATATATATTTGTTTTAGAGACTACTTTGTATGATAACCTATTTTTTAAAGTTATATTTTATTAGATTATAAAATATTGGGTTTGACCAAAATAGAGGGTTATAATTATGAACATCTACCATAGAAATTTCACTTGAATTGAGATTTGAGAAGGCTTTTTGGATATGCCACGCCTTTGGCATAATCTCTATTCACGCGGCTAATGAAATTTTCTCCCTTTTACTCTCTCTCTTTCTCTATAAAAATGCGCAGCGCGTGGATAATTTGCTAAGAAATTTTGTTAAAATATATATATATATATATATATATATACACTTAGTTTTCTATTTTAAATTAAACCAAAGTTTAAGTTGTTTCTTGAGCACAATTATTTCATAAATTTGCTTGTAAATTATTGAAAAAAAAAAGCACATAATAACTACTACAATTATAGCTTAATTAAAATTGACAAAAAATAAACTTGAAATAAAGAGTGTACAATTAATGATGACCGTGCATCTTGATAATCCTACAATTTCTAATCTATCTCGCTAAGGAAATTTTTTTTCGATATACATGTATAAGGTTAAATTATTATTTTAGTTTAGGTTCTCCTAATTTAAAAGTTTTAATCTAGTCATTTTTCATTAAACTTTCATATAGACATGGCAATTGGGTAAGGGTTTCGGAGATCCTCGTGAGCGGGGATTTTTTTTTTCCAACAGGAACAGGGATGAGAGAAAAATCTCCCCGTCATGATTTCATGGATAGGGACAGAATCACACTCTTTGCCTTACAAGATCTACATTCCCAAAGGATATTTTAATATTTTACTGAAATTACTAAAATGTCTTTAGTCACTTCACAATTAAAAAGAACTTAAACTAATTTAATAAAAAAAAATTGAAAACCCTAATCCTAATCCTATCCCATTTGGCCATTCCAACTCTCTCGTCTTCATTCTCTGTCTGATACTCTAATGCTCATGCAAGTGCTCATGCTCTTGCTC
This sequence comes from Biancaea sappan, assembly GCA_037074585.1. Lineage (NCBI taxonomy): Eukaryota > Viridiplantae > Streptophyta > Magnoliopsida > Fabales > Fabaceae > Biancaea > Biancaea sappan. The sequence continues at coordinate 3,365,638 of CM073496.1, read as the reverse complement.
ATGCTCTAATCCTAATTCTATCCCATTTGGCCATTCCAACTCTCTCATCTTCGTTCTTTGTCTATCATCCGTTATCATGCTCGAGGTCCATGTCCTAGTTATATTGCCCGTGCTTCATTCTTTAGTCATTGTCTTTACTTGTGCTTATCGTCATTTAGTTTGAATTGCTATCTTTTCTCATTGTCATCTCCTCTTTTGTGTCATTGTTCAGTTTCAAGTACAAATCTCTCTTGTGTTTCTTATTACTTGCACCGTCTCTATGCTTGCATCTGTTGGTTGTGGTGTGCATTGAGGCGCGGGGGTAGCAATGGCATTAACATCGGCATTGAGATATGTATTCAAACCCTTTCTCATTAAATGAAGCTCAATAAGTTACTTCTGCAAATTAGACATGATGTTCAACATCAATGAGATTCCCTCCATTGACTTACATTCTTCTGCTAATATAATTATGGATTTTCAACTGAGATCTCTAAACTGATGCGTAGTGTGTTGCCAAGGGTCCCCCTCTATCTATCTCCCCGTGACATCGTATACTACACTGACTCTTGCTTCGTTCATCCATCGAGGTATAATGTACCAGTCAAGGAGTACTTTGATGTCACTAACATCGTAGACCTTCAAGGCATGACAGTAAAGAATACCAAGGGATTTGAACTTCTGACAAGAAAATGTAATTGTGTTATCTGAAGGATCAAATGACACTATGAGATATCTCTTCTTATTAACTAGAAAAATAACACATTATCTCACTAGTTGACTCTCGTCCTTCCCTTTATACATTTTTAGACTATGTCATCGTATTCTTGTTTGAACAATTCGAAAATAATGGGAGTTTAAATCTCATACAGCTATTTTAACACAAGTGACTTTAGGTTCCTCAACCGCAAAAATTTCTCCCTCGAATCACACTAACGCTTTAATTCCTTTTATTGCTTCTCATTCAGAATTCTTTCAAAGGGTTTGAAGAACTGAATAAGGTCTAAGCTCGAGTTCAGCAAGTCCTTCAAGTTTGAGTTGAGGTCTTCACCAAGTTATGTGCTTCAAATATCAAGTGTGAAAGTCTTCTTCATAAAATACACTACTAATTTTTCTTTAACTGGTATACCAATATTATCATATTTTAGACCTTATCGCCTCAAATAGATCTTCATTAAGGATTTCGTACATATAATGTGAAATTTCCCTTTATATGTGGGATTTCCCTTAGGCAACTAGGTAAGGTGTTTTGTGGCATTTCGCATTAGATGCTAAGTACAAAGTCCATGCACAGTGTTTATCATAACCTCAGACAGTGCTCTTGCCATTGCCACATCTTGATCAGTAAATATAGTAAGGGGCTTTTTGTGCCAACGAGCCTGCATAGATGTTTGAAAAAGCCAATTAAAGAACTTTACGGTTTCATCATATAATAATGTCGCACTATATATCACTATTCCTCTATGGTGATTTAAGCCACAAAACATAAGAAATGGCATATATTTTTTTTTATTAGTATCAAGTGACACCACCTCACCAAACAATCTATAGTCAATTAACATTCTTGCATCCACCCAACAAACATTTGTAATTTGTTTTTCTGCGTCCAAATAATAAGCATGGAAGAATAAAAAATTCTCTAATAATTGATTTTGAAAATATTGCACTAGGGTACCAGCTTTCCCATAAGCCAAGTTTCTTGTTATTTTTTACTTGAGATAATTTTTCACATCATCCGAGTATATCCAATGTCTGCTCTTCCTCTCGCATGAACATTCATTAAATCAAAAGAAACCTTTTGCTTAAGGCCAGAATCCTTCATTAATTCAATCTCATATGCTTATACTTAAATTTGTCATTATGATGGAAGCATGTGAATTGTCTCTAGAGTGTGTAGTTTATAATTATGATCCCCTATAATTCTCTCATTTGATACCTTCTTGAAACGAGTTTGAAGGCTATATGAGCTCTGCACCCCATTCTAGTCCCTCTTGTCGGGCCATCGAAAGCCTTCCCTCGAACAAACATAAATCATTAATTATCAACGTTATTGTTTCTTTATTTTTCTTGCTTTTATTATGATTATCTTTTCTTACTCCAAATCTCACCATACATCCTTCAAAAATTTCATGCTGCATCTACACTGTCAAATTTTATCCCTACCTTGGATTCAAATTTCCCTCTATCAAAGTTTTCTTCTAATTGTCTAAAAAGAAAATTACTTTAGCATGCCTCCATCAAAGTTATCAAAGGTATAGTTCTACTAGTTCATATGCAAGAGGAAAATGAGAATATTAAAAGAATTATATATCAAGTTTTGTCGATCCTTATTAAATATGCAAGTGGAAAAAGGGCGGCAGATGTTAAATTAGCAACATGGAAGAAATATAATCATATAACAGTGTATGGAAGTTGGTCAACCAACATGGAAATATAATCATATAATTAGCAACATTTTTGAAATAATATTGTGGGCCAATTAATGGAAATAAACTTGTTGAAAACAATGGTATTGAGTCTATAGATGTTCTTTGATGCAATAAACTAATTCCCATTTTATTTTATATAACTTGATCCAATGCAAGATCCAATGCCAATGATTTTTTCCTCTCACTCTAATAACAAACAAGCATTCTTAATAGATATGTGTTTATATACGCAAGATCCAATATGTGTTTTTAAATATGCAAAAGCTCATCTGATATGTGCATACCTAAATGATTGTGTTTTGATTTATTCTTCCCCAAGGGAAATGGATTTTATGTCTCTAAACCTATTCCAAGCTCAAATTTCATGTTTAAAAAAGGAAAATTATAAGGTTCAGAAAACCGGACCGGTCACTGAACCGCTTGAGGCACCGGTTTAAGGGTCAATGGTCGGACCAGAGTTGAACCGCGGTCGAACCGGTGGTAATTAAAATATATTAAAATATATAATTAATATATATATATAATCATAAATAATTAAATATCTCATAAATATAAATATGCAAATTCAATTAAAGACTATCTCAATATAAAACAACATCTATCAAGAAAAAGTTTTCAATATCATCACACACATAGTTAAATTCATCAAACAAAAGTTAACAAACTAACAAAAATGGATCATGGATCAATATAACAATCATTCACATCAAATTCTGGTATGTTAACATCTCCACCAAGATTGCTACCGTCATCTTCACCAACACTAAAACCAGGTCCAATCTCATTAAGGGATTCCAATAATGGCTGATCTGAAATGTTAAATTCTTCATCACCTAATTATATAATAAGAAAAGTTAAAAATAAAATCAACAAACGAAATTAATACTTTAAGATAAAATTAAAAATATTTACCCTCATTATGCCCTGAGGATTCACCAACTATAGGCATTGTATTACTTTGATAAATGGTTTCATTATGAAGATCTTCATCAGTAAATTCTGGAGGCGTTTCTTCTTTAACTATCCAGAATTCAACCTTATCAATAGACTCATAATCAATTGGGTCATAAGTTCTCTTCTTGTAATACATCCTACAATAAGATATTAAAATATCAAAGAAAGATTTAATGGAATCCAAAATAACAAAAAAAATATCAAAGTATTTATATACCTATTTTTCAAACGCAAGTTGTAAGTGGTATAGACAAGGTCACTTAGTCTTTAATGTTCCAATCTATTTCTCCTCTTTGTATGAATATGTTCAAATAAACTCCAATTTCACTCACATCCTGAAGAAGATGACGCCTGGCTAAGAAGACGAATTGCCAACCTTTGCAATATTGGAGCACTACCACCATGATAACTCCACCATTCATCTGCATAAAATTTAAAAGGAAAATATTCAAAATCAAGAATTCAAGACTATAATATGTAACTCTTTAAGTGTAAAATAATACTTACCTGGTCGTATTGTCTTCGTCACCTTATAAGCACTTTCTCGACTAAAGCTTCCATGTCGCTCATGATACATTTGCATCTCCTTTAAAGCTTTAGACAAGTCATTACAAATGCTTTTTACATCAAGCAAATCAAAAAGTGATTCCATCACTATGCTCTTTTCAGAATAGTTATTATCAAAGAAGAAAGCAAGATTTACAAAGTATGCTGCTGCATGAAGATCACACTTCAAGTGTTTGTCCCATCAAGCCTTAATAAGATCTGTATAAGGCTTATACAAGTGCACCTTATGTTTAAACATCTCCTTTATAGCTTTTTTGGTCCTATGCATGCCATCATAAACGCTATAGAAGGCTTCTCATATGCATCTACAATTCTTAGCAACCGAATTATAGGACCAGCAACTTTCACCAAAATTAAGCAATCATTCCAAAATCTATTCTCCAAGACAATAACACTAAAAGCTTTTCCGGCATTGGTCTTTGCTAGCCTATGACTCAAAAAGTGTTTATCTACAGCCAAAGCTTGCAAATGATGCTTGTAATCATAAAGACTTTTTAGAGTGATAAATGTAGTAGCAAATCTAGTCATTCCCGGATGAACAATTTCTTTCCAACCTTCTTTTCTTCTAAGCCAAGACAAAAACACCATATGATTATACACAAAAAATGGTTATTTTTTATGCTTTTGATGCATGATTTGCCACATGAGGCATGCTAGCAATGTCTTTCACAAGGAGATTCAAACAATGTGCAGTACAAGGTGACCAAAAAATATGATCATACTTTTCATGAATTAACTTTCCAACAGCTACATAATTAGATGCATTATCAGTCACTACATGCACAACATTTGCAGGTCCAGCCCATTCAATAACCTCACAAAATAAATCACACAATGTTTTAGCATCTTTCACAAGATCAGAAGCATCAACAGATTTCACAAACACTATACCTGTAGGACAATAAACAAGAAAGTTTATCAAAGTCCTCTATCTTTGATCACTCCAACCATCAGCCATGACTGTACACCTAAATTTAGTCCAACTGCTTCGATAACCTTCCACAAGTAATTAACACTCCTTCTTACAATCTCCTAACAAATTAACTCTCAATTCATCATATGATGGGACTTTAAAACTAGGCCCTATAGATGCAATTGCATCCACAGCAAGTTAAAAGTAAGGAGACTGAACTTATGACTATGACTAATTGATGTTTTTCTGGAGCTATACCTGTTGATGTTGATGTTTTTCTCAAACAGCTAGTCACAACCTATGACTATGACTAATTGTAATATTTATTTTGTTAGGACATATGAAATTTGTTCTTTTAGAATGTATTAATTTTTAACTTTGGATTTGATGTAAAACTTATGTTTAAAAATGTATCTTATTATTCAAATATATTTTTTTTTATAGTTTGGTTTCCATTATCTTTCAAATTTTGGTCAAATATTATATTGGAATCTTGTAAATATAGCGTAGGTCAAAATTAAATTTTGATTGTATTTATAATATTTGTTTTAGAAATTAATGTCAATTTCAATTTAATTAAATTAGAAAAAAATTAGCCAAAATCATTTAGCTTCGGTCAAAAGTGACGCTAAATGATAGTAATTAAAAATCATTCAATGTCATTTAACGTCGGTCAAAATTAACGTTAGCGTCAGTCACAACAGACGTAAAATGACTAAATAAACATCAATAATGTCATTTAACGTCGGTCAAAACTAATGTTAAATTACAATTTTAACGTCAGTTATAACCGACGCTAAATGTCAGCATTTAACGTCAATTAAAATTAACATTAAATCACAACTTTAGCGTCGGTTATAAGCGACACTAAATTTTAGAATTTAACGTCGGTTTTGTCAAAACCGACGCCAAAATTATTTAACGTCGGTTATTCCTACGGATGTCAAAACCGACGTTAAATGATCTCGCAATGGAGCACATAACGTTGGTTTTGTAAACCGACGCTTAAGGGTGATTTTGACCGACGCTAAATTCTAATTTTTTTTTTGTAGTGTATATATATATGAAGCCATTATATGTGTGCCTTTTATGTGCATATATACGTTGGTGCCTTTATATATATATAAACCATCTAGTGTGCGTGATTTGGTGAAGATAATATGAAAAAAAAAGTATAAGAATTATGGATATTGTGAGTACGAATTTGATGAAAATTATAACCTCTAATTCTCATATTATTTTTTGCTCAATTTTTGGCAGGATTGAAATGTTTTGGGAGAAGACTAAATTATTGTAGAATCATCTAAAAAAAAAACCTTTCATAAATGGTTACTTGTTACTAATGAAGAGAATTGGAATGATCATTCCTTCTCCTAATATATCCTATTGTTATCCCATAATTAAATTAGTGATGTAACATGTTTGCTAGTGTTTATTTATTTTTTATTATTCTTTTAATAGATTTACCCAAGCATTCTTCGCATCAAAATAATTATACCTTATTTTTTTAGGCTTAAGTATACTTTCGGCTCCTTTTTCATTAATTTCAATTGATTCCTTAGTTAAATAAAAATGTTGCCCTTCTAATTTTTAAAATGATCCAATTTTGTCTTTCTTTCACATTATTCCTTCAAATTTTAACCCCATACTTAACAATTTGTTCATTTAGATGTTATTTATTTATTTGCTACCAGTGACTTACGCTCAACTTTGGCTTTGAAATTAGCAAATTGTTGAGTTTGGTACTAGATTGAGGGGCTGCTTTCTTTTGAACTAAAGATCAAATTGAAAGTGTCATAAAACTAAAGCAATAACATGCATTGAAGCCTATTTTTATTAAAAAAGAAAGTGCATATACAAAGATAATACCTGATTAATTCGGTGCACAAATTGGCATGGGCAACAATGAAGGCAATAATGTTGTAGAAATTGAAAACTTGCTACTAAACTATACTTAAATATAAAATTACAGAAATCACAATACTAATTAATATTTGTTTGTAGTTACATGTGAATATCTGAATCTTGTTGCTTTTTTTTTTATGCAGGGTTTGAAACGCCAGGCACAACGTGTATTCAATATGGGAAAATTGATATGAGCATATGGTAGTTCCTCATTGATTAGCTTAAACTTTCAGTCATTTGCATTCACCCTTCCTCACTTTTGAAAATATTTGATCGGCTAGCCCAAAGTATTCCCCCACCTAAACAGCAAGAGACTAATTTGCAAAGAAAGAAAATAATTGAGGCATTGAAAAAAGAGAGATGAAAACCCCGACTTCTCATCTTCACCTCCAACTCCCACAACTCTTTACCCTCTCATTCACTTTTTTGGAGAGAGAGAGAGAGAGAGAGAGGAAAAACATGTCATTTTACCATGTATTCTTATGTGCCAAGTGTGTGACAAGTTGACAATGATATGTCATTTCACATTAGCAAGTTAACGATATTAGCTTAAGGATAAAATTGAAATAAATTGAAAATATATGAAACAAAATTAGAACAAAAAAATTGGTAAGGCAAAATTGAAATTCGAAATGAACATTAGGGGACAAAAAAATATTTTTAATATATATATATATATATTATTTTCAACCATATAAAAATTATTAAATATTTTATTGATAATCGTTGACTCGAGAATTTTGTAATTACACCCTCACGGCATGTTAATTAAGTAAAAGAAGGGGACAAAAAAAATTTATCGGTTTGCCTTAATTCCATGATTCCTACGATGTTATACCTTTATATGAGATATAATACAAATTAATCTTACACGAAATTCCGTGCGTATGACAAATTATATAAACTCATTTGGTTAAATATTATTTAATCGATTGTTAGCATATTACATTATAAATCTAAACAACATATCACAAGCAAATGAGATACTAATTCATTCAAATAATTATGTGTACCGATGTCCACGAGATTGAAGTGCTATCTATTCCCCTATTTTGGGTTGTCGATGGCTCAAAATGAAAGAGGCTCTTATTTTTCTTTTTGGTTTTTTTGTTATTTTTTATTATAATTGCAAGCGTCTAAATGAATTAGTACTATACTATTCAGCAAGAGATTTGAATCTTAGCAAACCTTATATATATATGTTACAAATATTCTCAAACTACTGAAATTCAAATAAACATATGGTGATTATTCTTTACAAGCTTTTCGTAAGCTGTAATCTCTTCTATTTACTGAAAGTAAACATATAATAGTAAACAAGTATACAGATAAATTAATAGACTTAATGGAATCTGCTAACACAATATTGAGTTTCGTTTCGATATTTGTCCCACTTCAACATAAACCTGCATGAAAATTAAAATGAAAAACATGTATAGATAATGAGATATTAACTAAATATATAAAAGTGAAGAAAGTATGTGTATTTAACCTTTAAAATTGTTCAATGAAAATAATTTAATCTAAGAAAAATCTGATAATGCTTTGATAGTGAAAAAAAGAAAAAAGAGCAAATTACTGGTCTAGTCCCTAAAAGATTACCATGGTCTCAATTTGATGTTTAAAAAATTGTATGTCTCATTTCAATCATTTTTGTCGCTAAATAGTAAGACCTTTTGTTGTCAAATCTCAATTTTTTTTGTTGGTAAAAATAAAAGAAATTGAGACGAATACGATATTTTAGAGACCAAATTTAACACATGATCTATCATAATTCAAATTAAAACATTTGTAATCTTTCAGGAATCAAATAATTAATTTAAAAAGAAAGAACGAAAGAAAGAATGCTAATTAAAATTACCAGGTTTATGAATCATTTTGACTCATTCAGTTCTTTTTCTTTTTTTCATTTTTCTTTTCTTGAGATGAAGAAGGATAGCCAAGAGGCATATGCTTGGTCTTCTTTGAGCTTGAATCTTTTGAAGAACTTTTGTCAGTCTCTTTTTTTGGAGGTGGAGAAGGATAGCCAAGACGCATATCCTTGGTCTTCTTTGAGCTTGAATCTTTCGAAGATCTTTTATCAGTCTCTTTTTTTGGAGGTGGAGAAGGATAGCCAAGAGGTAGATCCTTGGTCTTCTTTCCAGAACTCATCCTGCAAGAGCTATGTATAACAACACTAATACTTTGAGATTTACAATTTTGCTTCACAATCTTCTTTTGTTTGCTTTCTTTTATAGGGAACTTAGAAGACATGAATGGAAGAGCAAATGAAAATTTTCTGAAAATTCCTTTGGATTTCTTCTAAATTTTCCTGAATTTTGTTATTTGACGATGAAATAAGTTGTATATTCCTGTAACTTATCCTAACAATTTACCTATAGAAAATTATTACTAAGAGAGTGTTTGATTTGCTTGTGATTCTTGTGTGTACATAGTATTTGCGTATTTAGCAAAGGAGTTTGACATGAAATGAGTAATTAAGAAGGCTATTGAATTCCAAGAAGCGCCATGCATCGGATAAAGTGATCAAATTCCCACGGACATGCATTGTTCACGCGGCTTATGAAATTTTGTGTGGAAATGAGAGACTATCTGAAACTGCATCATATGTGGATTAATTAATGTAGTTTTGGGTTTGAACTTTGACCTAAAAGCGTAGGATTATCTTTCTGAAAATTTACCAAAGAACTTTCACTTTAGAATGCGAAGGCTTGTCTTTTCCAACAAGCCATGCATACTGAATTGCGCTAACATCTTCTCCTTAATGTTGAAATATTAATTAAAGACCATAACTAAAATATGTGGCAACCTGTATTGTTGTAAATCTCAATGTAATTTGCCTCCAAGTTTTGTTAAAAATTTAATGCAAGCTTTCATTTTTAGTTTGGTTGCTAAATTTTATTGCATGTAATTTGGCCCTTACGCTTCGAAATCATCTGTAAAAAGGCCCTTACCATCCTAATTTATTAATTTCTTGTCAAATTATGTGCTTATGTGGCAGAGGCTATCCACACGCGGCATAATATATCACTATGTATGACAATCCCAGTGGCATTCCAACTTAGCCACATAGGAGAAAAAATAGAAAATGATCATTCTGCCCCTTCCTATTAATCATGGACGTTAATATGTTATTCTGTGTTATTTATATATTATTTTGTAATTGTTTCTCACGTTTTTATTTAATTCATATTAGGTTTACTATTCAGTGTGTAAAAAGATTATAATATATCTATACTTTTGTAAATTTTTCAAGTCAAAGCATTAAATGATTTAATTATTATCAACATTAATTTTTTAATGTATAAAATAAAAATTATTTAATTACTACCAGTTAACCTTGTTGATTTAATTGCTAATGAATTAATGAACTTTAAACAGCATCGATTCACATATTATATATATATATATATATATATATATATATGCATAGTTGTATTCATGTATGTAGGCCTCTGCATTTTCACCCTTGTTTAAATTCTGAGGTGTCACACCTAAAATTTGACATGTTCAGTGTCTAAAAAGAAAAAGAAAATTATATCTACTTTAAAAAAACAAAAATCAATTTAATTGAGATCTCACAAAAAATTTTATTTTTTAGGCAAAACTTTGAAAAATTCTTTTAAAAAATGAAAAGACAAGAAATGCTCTGGAAACGAGATGAATTCAGGAGTTGGTAGATATAAGAAAGGTGTTAGGCATTTTATAATGTCTAAAAATTGTGCAATTCTTTTATATACATCCTAATCACGGCTATCAATCACATGTAAAAAGAAATTAAATATCAAAGGAAAATTAAATAAATGAAAAAGGAAAAAATATGTACAAGGTGAAAACATTTACAATGGTAAACTTGATCTAAGAATAAAGCCTAAGCCCTGTATCAAAGTACACGTAATTTGTCAAAAAAAACTTTGATGTTTTGTGTTTTGTGTATTATAAAATAGTGCGGTGCAAGTATACACTAGTGGCGGGGCCACATACGCTGGACCCCGTGAAATTTAAAAATTTTCATGTAAAATTGTTTTTTTCATTTTACCCGCCTCCTTCTTTTTTTGGAATCCCCTTAATAATTTTTTGAACACTTTCAATAACTTAGTCCCTCTATACTGCGCACAGTTACAAGACTCTCACTCCTTAGAGTCACAATTTTTTTTTATAATAGTTAATTTCTCATTCTATTGATAGGGACCTCTTTGTAAAAGTTTGAAATTTAGAGTTTTTATACGTAGGTCTAATTCTATTAAATTAGTTAATTGATTATGTAATTAGGATCATGAGTAACATATTTATGAAGTCAATTTCATGAAATTTTTTCTTGATGATGGTTAATTTCTCATTTTAATGTTAGGGACCTCTTTGTAAAAGATTAAAATTTGAGATTTTTGTATATAGGTCTAATTCTATCAAATTGGTTGATGGATTATACAACGAGGATCATGAGTAACATATTTGTGAAGTTAATTTCATGAAAATTTTTTGTTGATGATAGTTAATTTATCATTACATTATTAGGAACCTCTTTGTAAAAGCTTGAAATTTGTAGTTTTTGTATATAGGTCTAATTCGATCAAGTTGGTAATTGATTATGCAATTAGGATTTAGAAAAAAAATATTTTTTTGTGATAGAAATATTTTTTAAAAGGAAATTACCATCAAATGAGCAACAAATTGAAATTAATTTAAGAATTGTCATCAAATCCAGAAAAGCAAATAAAAATTTTACCCCCCCTAACCGAGGGGTCCTGGATACGCCACTGTGTATAGCAACACTAATATATTGGGATTTACAATTTTGCTTCACAATCTTCTTTTGTTTTGCCTACTTTTTATAGGGAACTTAGAACACATAAATGAAAGAGCAAATGAAATTTTTCTGAAAATTCCTTCAATTTTCTTCTAAATTTTCCTGAATTTTTTATATGATATTTGCGTATTTGTGTTGTTTGATAAAATAAGTTGTATATTCCTATAACTTATCGTAACAATTTACCTATACTTTAGGAAAATTATTATTAAGAGATTGTTTGATTTGCTTGTGAGTCTTCTGTCTACATAATATGAAATGGCCGTAATCACTTCATGAATTTTCTCCAAGGCTTAACTGATAGGAAAAAGAAAGAAATTTTTTTTAGATTATATTGCTAAGTTAGTCTCCTAAAGATAAATAAATTGATTATGTAATTTTTAAAGTTCAGCTCTACACAAGTTAAAATTTAAATATTATTAAATCATCATATATGATTACTTAGTCCTTAAAAAATAAATAAATAGAAAATTTAGTTCTATAAAAAAATTAATTTATATTAAGTTTATAATTTATAAGATTTGACTCGTTTGATAATCTTATTTAAAGACTAAATAAAAAATATTAGGTTTTAGAGACTACTTTGTATAATAACCCATTTTTTAAAATTATATTTTGTTAGACTCTGAAATATTGGATTTGACAAAAATAGAGGGTTATAATTATGAACATCTACCAATGAATTTTCACTTGAATTGAGAAGGCTTTTCCGATAAGCCTTTGCCATGTGATAACCTCTATTCACGCGGCTAATGAAATTTTCTCCCTCTTACTCTCACTCTCTCTCTCTCTCTCTCTCTCTCTCTCTATATATATATATATATATATATATAACAATGCGAAGCACGTGGATAATTTGCTAAGAAATTTTGTTGAATATATATACATATATATGTATAGTTTTTAATTTTTAATTAAACCAAAGATTAAGTTGTTTCTTTAGTACAATTCTTTCATAAATTTGCTTGTAAACGATTGACAAAAACACATATAGCTACTACAATTATAGCTTAATTAAAATTGACAAAAAATAAACTTGAAAAAAAAGTATACAGTTAATATATACTGACCATGCATCTTCATGATCCTACAATTTCTAATCTATCTCGCTTAGGAAAAAAATTGCGGTATACACAAGGTTAAATTATTATTTTATTTTAGGTTCTCCTATTTCGGTACACATAGGAGATTGGGTTATTCATTCATTCTTCTTCATCTATTCTTCATTTTTTTTTTTAATCTTTTCAGCTTTTCTTTTAGTTTTGATGGAAAAACTCATGAGCTTTGTCATTGTGGATACTTTATGTGTCATGAGTAGTTAAATTCTTTTTGTTAGGGGAAAGATGTAGCTTTCCTTAAATACTATGAATTGAATTTTCAATTAATCGAAGTTTATTTAATTCTCTTGTTGAGTAATAATTTTTGTCTACTGCTTTTTCAAACTGATCACTTGAAGTTTAATTTAGAGTTCATATAAAGAATTGAAAAATCCATATATGGAATATGCCTATTGAAATCATTGCTATAAGTAAATTTGATCTAGGAATAGGCAGATTTTTTGTGTGGTTTTGATAGAATTCACCTATACTTACTGCTTGTACCTAATTTGATTGATCTAAAGAATTAGAAAATTTGATTAGGTTCAGAGTATTAATTCGCTAAAGAATTGAGTTTTAATTATAATTAAGAATTCTACCATTAATATAAAAATTAAAGACTTAGATTAAATTGAGAACTCAATCATAGTTGGATAAGGTAGTGAAATCAAATCTCTAACACTTGATAATTAGCTGGCATATGAATCATTTTGACTCATTTTCACTTATTTCTTTTTGGAGGTGGAGAAGCATAACCAAGGCTATTGCCAATATCAGTCTTCTTTGAGCTTGAATCTTTTGAAGAACTTCCCACAGAGGGCTTAGAGTAGCCAAGAGATATATTCTTGGTTTTCTTATCAGAACTCATCTTGCAAGAGCTATGTATATCAACACTGGGATTTACAATTTGCTTCACAATCTTCTTTTGTTTTGCGTCCTTTTTATAGGGAACTTAGAAGACATGAATGGAAAAGCAAATGAAAATTTTCTGAAAATTCCTTCAAATTTCTTCTAAACTTTCTTGAATTTTTAATATGATATTTGCGTATTTGTATTGTTTGATGAAATGTGTTACATATTCCTGTAACTTATCCTAACAATTTACCTGTATGTTATAGGAAAATTATTATTAAGAGATTGTTTGATTTGCTTGTGACTCTAGTGTGTACGCAATATCTAATGGATAAATATTTAATTTAATTTTTAAAAAATTAAATTATAATTCATAAAAATTGACTAGTTCAATACTCAAACTTTAAAGAATAAATAAAATATATATCTTTTAAAAATTTACATTGTTTTTATACATATAATGATAGATTATTGGGATACTCAAATTTCAGAAATTCAACAATAAGAAATATGTCTTTAAAGTATATTTTATTAGATTATATAGCATTGGGTTTGACCAAAAATAGAGGGCTACAATTCTCAACATTGGCTTATTTGCCGTGGTACTACGTTTTTTAAAATTATCTACGCATATACTAATTATTCAAAACTATTTTTTGATATACTAACTTTTCACTGAATTTGACTAACTCCTTGTCGAATTCAGTGCATATATGTAGCAAATTTGACCAAAGCGTAGTCGAATTTGCTGCATGTTAATTTTTATTAATTTCTTACATAGAATTCGACTAACACTATGTCAAATTTTGTGTGTCTTATTTTTTTAAAAAATCATATCAAATTCGACCAACCTATGATCGAATTTGGTGTGTTTATTTTTTAAAAAAATATCACACCAAATTTGACCAAAAGGTGATCAAATTTGGTGTGTGCTTTTTTTTTATTTTTTTAGAAAAAACATCACTCCAAATTTGACCACTGTGTTTGTGTTTTTTTTAAAATTTTATAAATAGTAAATTGCATCACTTATATTTTTTAAAAATTTGTTTAAACTAAATTATAATAAGTAAATTTTACTTGATATTTTTTTATTTTTATAAAATATTAAGTTTCAGTAATTAATAATAAAATATTGTTTTATTAAATGATTTAATTTTATTAATGTGTTAATAATCTATTAATTATTATTTTAATAAATATAAATTATTTTAAATGATATTTATTATTTTTTAATAAATATATTTTCAAAGATATAAGAATTAGATAATAATATTTTAATAATCTAAAAGATATATTTTTATTATTTTTTAAGATTTTAAGAATATTCTTAATTTTTAGTTTTTAAATAATAAAAAATATGAAAATACATCAATTGTAGTTAAAAATTGGATATTAAATAAAGTTTTTGCCAATTTCAATTATCATTAATTAAAATTACTATTATTTATTTTATTTACAATTTTATTGATATTTTTTTATTTGTTGCTAATTTTAGTTTTTATATATTTTTTATTTGTATCAGATATTATTATAATATTATTTTTAATAAATATAAAAATTATTTGAAATGCTTTTTATTATTTTCTTAATAATTAAAAGATATTGGCAATAATTTGTAACAATAAAAGATTAATTTTTGTTATTTTTTAAGAATATAAGAATATTCCAAATTTTTATTTTTAAATAAATTATATATATATATATATATATATATAATTTGTCAATTATATATTTTTTAATTTTTTGACTATTTTTTCTATCCACCATAAGCTAGATAAAAGAAAATAGTAGAATAACACTTTGGAATGAGAATTTAAATTTTATCTAATTAGATAATGTAACTATACAAAAAAAAATTATTTAATCTAACTAGTCTGGTACAACAGGGCGGGATGGACATGTTGATCAATTGTGCCCGATTTGTCTACAAATTTCACATTGTGAAGGGTCCCCACGTTGTCTATAATACATTGAACTATTGATGCGCTTGGTGTTTAGGCGTCCTTGCTTTCGAGTCATTTGAGGGTGAGGCACCAATTTGTCTCCATTGTAGACTGGCCAATCTTTATAGCTTCCAATTGGATAAAATTTTTCCTGATATGCTTTCAATATGGTGTCCAATCGATAAATATTATCGACCAGTCGGTGATAGTCATAGCCCCACTTCAAGCATGTCCCTATTACATATGGACATAGAAAGTGCAAAACTTGAAATTCTCTACAATCGCACTTTTTAGCACTGAGATCCAACTTGCAAGTGTGCCTTAGTAGTCCATTTAGTTCATTATATGGTTCTTCCACTTCAAATTACGATCTCTGTGGATCGAAATCAATGACTTTACACCTTCTTCTACGGTCGCGATTTGTTTGCAAATCTTTTGTCATGATCTCTGAGAAGTCGGTGTTCTGAGCTAAAATCTGTGCTTGTATACTCATGACTCGTGTTGTGAAATATTCTATTAGTTTATACATTGTTGCTTTCACGAGTTTGAGCACAGGAAGGTGCTACACCTTTAGGAACACACCGTTGTTGCAAGACTTTGAATAATGCGGAAAGTATAGTTGGGGCTCGACCGTCTTGGCTCACCTATACAATGAATTATACAAGGCAACACACCCTACTGTCCATCAAATTAGGTGGTGTGTTCATTTATTGCATGTGTAGGCATTTGAACGATTTCTACGACTAAGACCGCAAGTACCAATTTAACCCGATGATGATGAAGAACATCCCTAGCCCCCTCCTATAGCACATAAGTATGTCATCTGCTATTATTATTATTTTATTTAGATATTTTATTTAAATCATTTATATTATTATTTCAATTAAAAATTTAGATCATTGTATTTTTAGATGATAATTTGTCTAAATTGGAAATTGAAATAAAGATTAAATTATAATAGGTGGAATAGAATTTCTCTATACCAAGCCCCCTCTAGATCGATATAGGAAATTATTGGACCACATGACTGATATGGAGGTATTAGCATTTATTTTGTTTTTAAATTGATAATATTTTGTTCCCTATTAGTAGATGTGACGCTAATATTTGCCAAAATTAAATTATTCGGCTCCCATATACATTTTAAGTTGTCCCAGAATATTGCTGAAATGACCCTGACGTGGGGTTGCCTCGGTTCCTATCCTAAATTTTCACATAATAGAATGGCACCATCCTGATCGAGTCATGCGTCAACTTGAGATGGAATAACTGATCCCAATCCCACCAATGAACTTAGGGGATTGACATCTTAAAAAGTTAACTAGGAAGACATCAACTAACTGAAAGGTGGAGTATGCTGACTTCATCCAGTCGTGGGATCAGTGGAGGGATCGAGTAAGCATTACTCCTATAACACTATCAGGTCAGCCTTTGGGACCATATTCACAACACATACAGTAGTATTACCTTCACGCAAGGTGATAGATTCGTGCTTCGAACGCCTGCAATGGATACGTAGTAAAATATACTTTAAATTATTTGTCATTTATTTTAATTAATATTACTTGAAGAATAATTTTGTTTATTGTATTATTTACAGGCTACTCTAGTGAGAGCAATGCGCGTGCACGGTCTGTAAGAACCAACAATTCTCTCAAATTATGTGGTATCGACTAGTGACAAGATCCTGGAACCTCTTGGAAAACGTAACACCATGGAACACCCGACTCCACCGGCACAACACTTATCGCAGCCACATATTCCAGAGAGGCCACCCCGAGGCACGCTAAGCAGAAGGGCGCAGGGGGCATGTAGTCGTGGTGGTGGACGGTCAATAGCATCCAAAGCTGGCCTGAGCACCGCGAGGGGGGATGACGTTAGTCCGAGCTCAGCCTATCAAACCCCACCAAGACAATATCCTGAACCCAATGGTAATTCAAATGAAGATGACAATTTGGCTGAAGATTGTGATTAGGAAAAGGAGGATCAAGCATTCGGTAGTGGAAAGAAACGTGTCGCTAGACGTCGTTATGGAATTGGCTGGCACTACTATTGAATGTATTCTTATATAAAACTTATTTTATATCCAGTTTTTATTTATATTTGATGTAATTTCTTTTTTTTTATTTACTTAAAAAGATATGAATATTCTATAAATCTTAGCAAGATAATAAAAATAAATCTTTGCTAATACATTAAATCAATAATGAAACCATAATAAAATAATTTATATTAATTTATTAATATATTTATTACTTACTAGAAATTAAAAAATTTGTGTAAAATTTATTTATTACAATTTAGTTTAAACAAAATTTTTTTAAAAAAAATCTACATGAAAAAACTATAGACTTCATAAAAATTTCATATAATAAATATATGAAATTTTTAAAAAAATGACACATGTCAAATTTAATAAGAAATTAAAAAAAATACACTCATGCAATTGCCAAAAAATTTATTTAACATCCAATTTTTAACTACAATTGATGTATTTTCATATTTCTTATTCTTTAAAAACTAAAAATTAAGAATATTCTTAAAATCTTAAAAAATAATAAAAATAAATCTTTTAGATTATTAAAATATTATTATCTAATTCATATATCTTTGCCAATATATTTATTAAAAAATAATAAATATCATTTAAAACAATTTATATATTTATTAAAATAATAATTAATAGATTATTAACACATTAATAAAATTAAATCATGTAAAACAATAAAATAATATTTTATTATTAATTACTGAAACTTAATATTCTATAAAAATGAAAAAATATCCAGTAAAATTTGCTTATTATAATTTAGTTTAAACAAAAATTTTTAAAAAAAAATATAAGTGATACAATTTACTATTTATAAAATTTAAAAAAAAAACACACACACACAGTGGTCAAATTTGGGGTGATTTTTTTAAAATAAAAAATAAAAAAACACACACCAAATTCAACTATCTTTGGTCAAATTTCGTGTGATATTTTTTATAAAAATTAAGACACACAAAATTTAACCTAGTGTTGATAGAATTTTGTTTGAGAAATTAATAAAAAATTAACATGCAGCAAATTTAAATACGCTTTGGTCAAATTTGCTGCTTATATGCATTAAATTTGACCAAGAGTTAGTCAAATTCAATGAAAAATTAGTATATAAAAAAATAATTTTAAATAATTAATATATGCGTAAATAATTTTAAAAAATGTAGTACCGCAGTAAATAAGTTTTTGAACATTTACAAAAGAATTTTCACTTGAAATGAGAGGGCTTTTCCTACAAATCATGCAACTTGGATTAGCGCTCAAATGCAAACGAAGTCTCTCTCTCTCTCTCTCTCTCTCTCTCTCTCTCTCTCTCTCTCTCTCTCTCTCTCTCTCTCTCTCTCTCACACACACACACACACATTTTCTGTTTAACATAACAGAAGGAACAATTAATGCACAGCACGTAGATAATTTGCTAAGAAATTTTGTTGAAAATATATGTACTTAGTTTTTATTTTTAATTAATCCAATTATTTTTCGAGACTTTTAGAATTTAATTTTATCTGCAATTTCCTCTTACCCATTTTCATTTTCATTTCCATTTTTATTTCACTTTTCCTCTCACCATTTCCCTTTCTTGACGAAATCTTTGTTACTTGCAGAAAAAAGCAACGCATTCTTTCACCAATTTTCCTCTCTCTTTCCTCTCCCATTTTCGTTTCCTTCTCACAGGCACAAATCCCCTCCATATTCAACTCGTTTCTGCTTTCAAAGGGACACAGAGAGAAGAGACACTACGGAGGGTCCAAATAGAAGGAAAAGAAGACAATATTGGCTAGTAAGAAGACCCAATTGGCGGGGTTGATGTGTAACTAATTGTAGAAAATTCATATTATTGGTTGATGGTGCTTGAGTTAATTCTCATTGGTATAAACACGATGTTAATTGATATATTAACTATATGTTAATTCTCATTTAGGGGATCACATGACCCAGATGTAGCTCAGGGATGAATAGACCAGCTAGAGAAAATATTCGAAGTAATGGAGTCCAAGGGAGTGGAAATCACCTGTAAGGTATTTCGGAACACCTTCTTGATCTCACTCTCTCTCTCGGTCCCCACTGTAACTGTGTGTGCCGAGGACTCTGTTTCTCCTCGCAAAATAGGAGTGAAAGTGGTACTGAGGCGTATGTGAGGGAGCAGCCAGTGGGCGATGACATGGCTAAAGGAAGTGGATGTGGTCTGTGTATCTTTTCTTGTGATTTATGATTTATGCCTATGTTTCTTTTATTGCTTTTGCATAGCGAATTTTATTAAGGTGGGGATTGGTTCGCTCATTGAGATATTTTTCTCATACTCATTGATTTAAATTTTTTTTCAGATCAGGTAGTAGATGAAGAGTATCTGCAAAAGAGCTAGAGTCGTTGTTAGACTACCTCATTGTTGGGTAGGTCCCGAGATGTTGGTATTTATTTTATTAAATATTACAAAACTCTGTGGTCAACGAGAACATCTAGGGAAGTCTGGAGTGTATCGATTATTTTATTGGACAATGTGTTTTATTTTGACTAGTTAATTGTATGGATTATTTTTATTTATGTTGTTATAAACACTCTTAAATAAACAAAAAGGGATATAAATTGAGATATTGATTAGGCTTACGGTGACACGGAATTTGTATCAGCGTGCCGGTTACGTATCTGAATTTTAGGTCGTGACAATAACTATTAAAACTTTCATGGTGGAGTGTAATTTCACAAATTAAGGGGAAACTGTAATAGTTAGAGAAAATGCTTTGAGATTACTTGACAACATTAAAAAAATTTGAAGAAATGTGGAGCCATCCACCAAAAAACTCAAAATCCATCATTCAAATTCAAAAGAGGAAAGATTAAAAAACTTACAATTGAACAGTTGAAATTTCACCGAAAGATTGAAAACTATCCTCTAGTGACTTTTTTGGCTTATTTCCAGCAAAAAATTGAATAAAAATGCTACTAAGCAATGATATGTAGCGGTGTGGCAACAAACCTTAGCAAACGATGATGAGCAAAAATAGAAAAAGAAGATTTGTGGAAGGGTAGTTATATGAAATTTTGTAAGGGATTAGCGTATGACTTGCTATATTCAAATTTTAATTTAGTGAGGATAACAATTTTCTTACATAAAAATAATAATAATAAATAGTGAGGAAATACTTAACTAGGGAAAGTGTCACTCACTATTCCATTACAAATCCTTCGGTCTTTAACTCTCCCTTCTTTAATAGTGACGAAATACGTACTTAGTTGGGGAAAGTGAATTCCTCACTATTTTCTCGCAAATCTTTGGCTCTTTAACTCTCACGTCTTTCGTCTATTATCTTGCTAAATTTCGTGAGGGCTTCAGTTTCTAACAATACTCCCTTGTTGTTTAGCGAATAGCGAGGGATATGGCCTTAAGCCAAATTTCCTTATTATTTTACAATTTTCTTATAGTGGCCTAGACATATCCTCAAATGTTAGAAATATTTTATGTATTTTGTAAGGTTAATGTTGGTTAATTTGATTGGTTCTACAAGTTGAGAAATGTTGATGTGATCTATCATGGTGAACAAGTAAGTGAACCAACGCAACTTCCCAGCAGACCAATCACCAGAGCCCCAACCCAAAGGATTAATGAAGCTTTGAACGAACTCACCCAAAACATCCTAGCTAAGCTACCTATGCAAATGAATCAAGAATTTAGGCTAAAGATTAGTGGGGGCTTTTTGAACATTATCCAAAATGAATATGGAGTTATTGAGAGCCTTTTGAGCTATAATACTATTAAATGAAGTTGGGCCCAAAACGCATGTTTGAGCTGACTCATTAGGCCTTATTTATGCTAAATTGGCCAAAATATGCTTATTTAATAATTGGCAACACTTTTGGATGAATTTTGGGTTTTTAGAAACTTTTTGTCAAACATAAATCATGTGTTTTAATTGTCTTTTATTTCCCATGTGTTTGAACGATTTAGATAATTTTCTCGGTTTTTATCATTTGTAGTCTTCTAATTTCTTAGGCCTTTATTTCCCAAAATTTCTTTTCTTTGTTTAAGAATCAAACTTTCTATATAATACATTCTCTTCCATTGAGGAAGACAACTGAACTTTGGAAGTAAGAATTATTTCTTGAATTCTTAGAATTGGAGAGGTAGCATCTTCTCTAGGTTCTTCATAAAACTAATAGACTTATCAAGGTTTGATCAACCTTGTAGTGTTTTTTCAAAACTCGAAGTCCTTGTTCCTTCGTGTTGAAGAGTTCTTTGTGGATCAATCAGACCTCATTAAGTGTTATTGGGGCGTGAATAACTTGGTTTGGCTATTAGTTCTTAGCGTAGATCCTCTTAGGTTTTTTTTTATTGTGTTTGGATTGAGGGTTCCATAGTCTGTCCATGTGGGTTCGCACCAAATGTGTTCCTCTTCTGAATTTTTAGTTGTTTTTAATGGGATTAAATGAATTACCTGTGCTTTTATTTAGGCTTGTTTATGTAACAGTCACAACTAGGGATTTTAGGTCGTGACATTTCTTTTTTAATTTTTTTGCCTTGTAATCCCATGATTCTTACAATGTGATACACTTATATGAGGTATAATACAATTTAATCTTACAAGATTATTGGTGCGTATGATATGGCAAATTATATAGACTCATATAGTTAAATATTTATAATCGACTATATATTAGCATATGACATTACAAATCAAAATACATGACAAGCTAATAAGACACTTATTCATTCATATAATTATTGTCCACTAGTACATGGATAAACAGGCCATATACATATGGCAAACATTCTCAAATACTTAAATTCAAATAAACATACAGAGATTACTATTTACGAGCTATTTATATAAGCTGTAAGCTCTTTTATTTACTGGAAGTAAAAATATAATAGAACCATATCATGAATACAAATAAATGAATAAAAGACTAGATGAAATATGCCAACACAATACTGAGTTTCCAACCAGCATTATCATGAACCTGCATGAACATTAAAACAACGAATTCATATAGAGACTGATATTAACTAATAAGAATCTACAGAAAAAAAGAAAGTGTGTATATTTAGCCTTCAAATTTTGCCTTCTTTATTATTAAGTCTCAAAATTTTTCATTGTCTAATCTTAAACTTTTCACTTAAACAGTCACTTTGATAAATAAAAAGATTAAATTGAAACAAACACTATCTTTCAAAAAATAAGTTGACTCACTTGATCATTAAGAAATTAAATTAGAATAATTGTAATCTTTTAGGGACGAAAACAGTAATTTACTCCATAAAATAAAAAAAGAAAAAAGGAAGAGAGTTAGAATCTTGTTTCAAATTTCAATTACCTAGCTGGCATATGAATCATTTTGACTCATTTTCACTTATTTCTTTTTGGAGGTGGAGAAGCATAACCAAGGCTATTGCCAATATCAGTCTTCTTTGAGCTTGAATCTTTTGAAGAACTTCCCACAGAGGGCTTAGAGTAGCCAAGAGATATATTCTTGGTTTTCTTATCAGAACTCATCTTGCAAGAGCTATGTATATCAACACTGGGATTTACAATTTGCTTCACAATCTTCTTTTGTTTTGCCTCCTTTTTATAGGGAACTTCGAACACATGAATGGAAGAGCAAATGAAAATTTTCTGAAAATTCCTTCAAATTTCTTCTAAACTTTCTTGAATTTTTAATATGATATTTGCGTATTTGTGTTGTTTGATGAAATGTGTTGCATATTCCTGTAACTTATCCTAACAATTTACCTATATGTTATAGGAAAATTATTATTAAGAGATTGTTTGATTTGCTTGTGACTCGTGTGTACGTAATATGAAACAGCTGTAATATAATCTTTTCATGAATTTTTTCCAAGACTTAACTGGTAGGAAAAAGAAAGAATTTTTTAAGATTATATTAACAAGTTAGTCTCTTAAATATAAATAAATTGATTATGTAATTTTTGAAGTTCAACTCTACACAATTTAATATTTGAATATTATTAAGTCATCATATATGATCAATTAGTCCCTAAAAAATAAATAAATATAAAATTTAGTTCTATTGAAAAATTAATTTGTAATTTATAAGAATTGACTTGCTTGATTATCATATTTAAAGACTAAATAATTAAAAAAATGTTTTAGAGACTACTTTGTATGATAACCCATTTTTTAAAATTATATTTTATTAGATTATAAAATACTGGGTTTGACCAAAATAGAGGCCAGAGGGTTATAATTATGAACGTCTACCATAGAACTTTCACTTGAAATGAGACGGCTTTTCCTAAAAGTTATGCAACTTGGGTTCAGTCAAAGGCGATCTCTCTCTCTCTCTCTCTCTCTCTCTCTCTCTCACACACACATACACACACACACATTTTCGGTTTAACATAACAGAATGAACAATTAATGCACAGCACGTAGATAATTTGCTAAGAAATTTTGTTGAAAATATTTGTACTTAGTTTTGTATTTTTAATTAAACCAATTATTTTTCGAGACTGTTAGAATTTAATTTTATCGGCAATTTCCTCTTACCCATATTCATTTTCATTTCCATTTTTAATTCACTTTCCCTCTTACCATTTCCCTTTCTTGACGAAATCTTTGTTACTTGCAGAAAAAAGCAACGCATACTTTCACCAATTTTCCTCTCTCTTTCCTCTCCCATTTTCGTTTCCTTCTCACAGGCACAAATCCCCTCCATATTCAACTCGTTTCTGCTTTCAAAGGGACACAGAGAGAAGGAAAAGAAGAGAATATTGGCTAGTAAGAAGACCCAATTGGCGGGGTTGATGTGTAACTAATTGTAGAAAATTCATATTATTGGTTGATGGTGCTTGAGTTAATTCTCATTGGTATAAACACGATGTTAATTGATATATTAACTATATGTTAATTCTCATTTAGGGGATCACATGACCCAGATATAGCTCAGGGATGAATAGACCAGCTAGAGAAAATGCAAGGAGATTGAAGTGCTATTCCTCTATTTTAGGTTGTCGGTGGCTCAAAATGCAAGAGGGTCCTATTTTTCTGTTTAGTTTTAGTTTTTATTTTTTATTTTTATAATTGCAACCGTCTAAATGGATTAGTAATCTACTATTCAGGAGATTTGAATCTGAACAAGCCTTATATATATATATATATATGACAAATATTCTCAAATTACTTAAATTCAAATAAACATATAGAATTACCATTTAATTACAAGCTTTTCGTAAGCTGTAATATCTTTTATTTACTGAAAGTAAACATATAATACTAAACATGTAGACACACAAATTAATAGACCTATTGGAATGTACTAACATAATATTGAGTTTCATTTCGGCATTTGTCCCACTTCAATATAAACCTGCATGAAAATTAAAATAAAAAATATATATAGAGAATGAGATATTAACTAAATATATAAAAGTGAAGAAAGTATGTGTATTTAGCCTTTAACATTGAACAATGAAATTATTTAATCTAAAAAAATATATCAAATAATGCTTTGATAACAAAAAAAAAAAGGAAAGAAGGGTACATTATTGGTTTAGTCCCCAAAAGATTACCATGCTCTCAATTTGATGTTTGAAAACTTGTATTTGTCTCATTCCAATCATTTTTGTGGCTAAATAGTAAGACCTTTTGTTGTCAAATTTCATTTTTTTTTTGTTACCAAAAATCATTTTGATAAATAGAGGAAAGAAATTGAAACAAATACAATCATTTAGAGATTAAATTAAGACATTTGATCTATCAAAAATCAAATTGAGATGCTTGTAATCTTTTAAGAATCAAATAATTTAAAAAGAAAGAAGGAAAGAAAGAATGCTAATTAAAATTACCAGGTTTATGAATGACCAAGGCTCTTGCCAATATTTGATTTCTTAGTCTTCTTTGAGCTTGAATCTTCTGAAGAACTTCCCTCTGGGAGATTAGAATAGCCAAGAGGAGGGTCACCCTTTGAGCTTGAACCTTCTGAAGAACTTGCCACTGGGAGATTAGAATAGCTAAGAGAGTCATTCTTGGCCTTCTCTGTCTTCTTATCAGAACTCATCTTATAAGAGCTACGTATAGCAACACTAATAATTTGGGAATTTTGCTTCACAATCTTCTTTTGTTAATTTGCTTTCTTTTTATAGGGAACTTAGAACACATGAATGGAAGAGTAAATGAAATTTTCTGAAAATTGCTTCAAATTTCTTCTAAATTTTCCCGAATTTTGTGTTATTTGATCGATGAAATGAGTTGTATATTCCCGTAACTTATCCTAACAATTTACCCATACGTTATAGGAAAATTATTATTAAGAGAGTGTTTGATTTGCTTGTGACTCTTGTGTGTACATAATATTTAGCAAAGAAGTTTGACATGAAATGAGTAATTATATAAGAAGGCTATTGAATTCCAAGAAGTGCCATGCATTGGATAAAGTGATCAAATTCCCAAGGGCATGCATTATTCACGCGGCTTATGAAATTTGTGTGTAGATCAATGTAGCTTTGGGTTAGAACTTTGACCCAAAAGCGTAGGATTATATTTCTGAAAATTTACCGAAGAACTTTCACTTTAGAATGAGAAGGCTTGTCTTTTCCAACAAGCCATGCATGCTGAATTTAATTTCCTTCCAAATTTTGTTAAAAATTTAATGTAAGCTTTCATTTTTTTTTTGGCTCCTAAATTTAATTCGGTCCTTACACTCTGAAATCATTTGTAAAAAGGTCCTTACCATCCTAATTTATTAATTTCTTTTCAATTATGTGTTCATGTGGCAGAGGCTATGCACACGTGGCATAATAAATCACTATATATAATTAATCCTAGTGGCATTCCAACTTAGTAAGTATAAAAGCCACATAGGAGAAAGAATAGCAAATGACCATTCTGCCCCTTCCTATAAATCATGGATGCTAATATGTTATTCTGTGTTATTTATATATCATTTTGTAATTGCCTCTCACATTTTTATTTAATTCATATTAGCGCTACCATTCAGTGTGTAAAAAGATTATAATATATCTATACTTTTGTAAACTTGTCAAGTAAAAGCATTAAAAGATTTAATTATCGTCAATATTAATTTTTTAATGTATAAAATAAAAAAATCATTTAATTACTACCAGTTTAACCTTGCTGATTTAATTGCTAATGAATTAGTGAACTTTAAACAGCATCAATTCACATATTATCACTACAATATTAACCTATAATAGTGACTATTATTTCAGAAGAAAAAGGAAGAATTTAGTAAAAAATAACAAATTTGCTACTGATTTCCTACTAAAAGTTTTTAATAGTAAAATCAACAGTTAATAATTATTTTTCGACAAACTTCCTACCGGAAAACAAAACCAACTGATTCTTTGCTACTAATTTTTAGTTGAAAATTTACATCCAAGATGCACCTACTACCAACCACGTGTTTTCAAGATTCATCCACTGTCAGCCATGCATTTTTTTATTTGTACGCTATCCATATAGATGGTCCACAGTTCACCACTAGTATAATATTTAGAAACTTGTTGAGCCACCATTTTAGCTATCAGCCATCATTTTTAAAATTTTATATTAATAAATTTTATGTTTTATATTAATAAGTAATAAATGTTATATTTTATATCAATTAAGTTTATGTATAGGTTGTAAATAAAATTATAAATTTAATCTAAATAACAATTTGAGTAAATTTGATCATAATAAAATTTTTATTTTATAGGATATTAAGATGATGAATATAATCTTATTATTATGAAAAAAAAAGAAAGAAAAATTTACAAATTTTTATTATGTCAAATTTTTACTTTGCAATGTTAGAAGAAAATGAATATAATTTAATTATTAAAGAAATTTACAAATTTTTATATGAAATAATATTTTCATCTTTATATGAAATTTACAGATTTTCATCATCATATTGTATAATGTGATATTTTCATATCAAATAATTTAATCTTCATCTTCATCATTTAATCTTTAGCTTCATCATCTTGTATAATGTTATACATTCCTTTTATTCTGCTGAGCACCCCTGTACAGACGTAAACCAAAGGAAATACCAATCAAATGAAGACGAATATATTAAAAATTAATATTTGGATAACTTTAATTGGTTATCTATGGTGATGACAAAGAAATGAAAGTAATGTGTCACTCTCTACGATTTAAAATTGAACGATGATTCTCTACAATGGAAAAAGTATAAGATGATATAAAAAGAAAGAACTCGCAAAAGAATACAAGAATATGAACTCTTAGAAGAACAGAAGAATACATTTTAGTTCTGTTTTTACCTGTTAAATAGAAGATAAAAAAGAATTGGTAGAAGATACTCACACAAGAAAAGAAAAGAGCTGAAGTGACAGAAGAAAAGAAGAGAAGACAAAAGAAGAATAAAAGAAGAGACAGTCTAAGAAAAGAAAAATTTGTACGAAATTTAAAAGGAAAATGAAAAAGAAAAGAAGAGTGAATTGTTATATAATACAAAACGAATGAATATGTGTAAAAAAAAAATTGTAAAGGCCGCCTCAATTTTTCATCAATTTTGCATATGAAACTTTTTACAAATTCCCACCTCAAATTTTTAACATATCGCGCATTCTCACATTAAAAGCTATTATATTTAATTTTTATATACAAATAAAATTATTATTTGAATTTATTATTGTAAAATAATAATACTGCATGGCTCCAACCAAATTGTGTGGCTCGACATACAGTATGTTGAGTCACACAATTGAGAATTGTGTAATATTCATCAAAATGTTTTTTGACTTTATATTATTCTAATAATAATATTCATATAAGTAAATAATTATAGTGTTAACACAAATTTTTCTTTAAGATATATATGTGAATTTTTAAAAAAATATTTAAGCAAACAATTTTTTTTAAAGATATATGTGTTCAGCTACTTTTTAAAAAAAAAATTATTAGTAGAGTGACTTGACAGAGAATCTGTTGAGCTACTCTTGTTAATCTCTCGAGCTGCACTCACTTGTAATTTTTTTTTAAAAAAAATAGAGTGATTCTACATTCATTTTTTATATATTATATTTATATAATATATGTATATGTATGTATATATATATATATATATATAATACACGTAGTTGCTCGACAGAGTATATATATATATACACACACACATAAGAGTCTATTGAATCATTCTACTTATATTAAAAAATAAAAATAAGTATGTTGAGTCACATTCACTTATAATTAAAACAAAAAAAAAAGTAAAGTAACTCGACAAGAGGTTTGTTGAGCCGCTTTACGAATTTGTTTAAAATAAATTAAGCGATTTGGTTCGATAAGACCCTTATCGAACTACTCATATATATATATATATATATATATATATATATATATATATGTAATTCTCTATGTCACATATATAACCAAAAAAAAATTCATATGATTAAATTTTGTATTTTACAAAATATTTAATTTATTCAAATGGTAAATAAGACATAAATACAAACAAAAAAACTAAAGATTCAATAAATGGATTTTCCTTTGGGCACATTGGTCCCACATCCTTACCAACCTACATAAAATTAAAATGAATAATTAGTATAGAGAACGAGAGAGTAACTTAATGGAACCTATAAAAATAAAGACTACACATATTTAGCCTTTAAAATCATTTTACGGGGAGATATGACTTGAAGTCTGGACAGAATTTAATTATACTCTTAATAATACAATTTTAGAAAAATTTAAAAGGAAAGAGAGAAAGAATCTAGTTAAATTACCCATACCTCCATGAATCATTTCTTTAATTCACTTTTTTAATTTCTGGGAGGTGGCCAAGAGCCATAACCAATACCATCTCAAACACTTGAACTTCGTGGAAGAGCAAATGAAAATTTTCGTAAAATGCATTCAAGATTCTTCTGAATCATATTGAAATTTTCATAACAGATTGAACCCAATTAAGTTTATTAATTGTTACAGAGTCAAAGATTTGTGTGGTTGAGGAAATGAGTGTATATTTCTGCAGCATTGCTAACAATTTACCTTAAGACGAAGAGGGTGATTTGGTTGGGATTCCTGCATGTGTGTACACTACATAGTATGAAATGTCTCCTATTGGGCAATTATTAAATTGTAGCAGCAATATTTAAAATTTTGTATAAATTGAAATTCTCCTAGACTTACGTACATGAAGGTCAAAAGAATGAGACTTTTTAAGATTTTATAATTTTGTATTGAGTTTGACCCAAAACCATAGGATTTATAATGCGTTCAAGTTTCTTCTAAATTAATCATATTGAAATTTTCATGTTAATTTGCTGAGGATTGTATTGTGACATGCATAGTCAAAGGATAGTATGCCTGAGGAAATGAGTCGTATATTTCTATAACATGTACTACCAAAATAATTTTATATTTTTAATATATATAAAAGTAAGAATAAATTATTTTCGAGTTTTTATATTTTTGAAAATAAAACTAAGACTTTTTTAATTTCTTGAAAATAAAATCAAGAGAAAAAAGTATTTTTATTTTTTAAAATAAATCTTAAAAGAAATAAAAAAAATACTTTCCAATTTTTAGGATAAAATAATGTGCCGTTGGAATCTAAACTCAAAGAATAATAGATAAATAATTATTTTTTTATTAAATTTATTACAAAATCACGTGTAACATTTTTAAAGCAAATAATTTTTAAATTGTATTTTAAATAAATCTTTCAAATAGCTTTTTTTTAATTAAAAACTTTTTTAGGACAAATCATCCAAATAGATTTTTTTTTATTTTGCAAGCTACTTTCTGAAAAAAAAAATTACAAAATTTATTTTTAATATAATAAACAAATAAAACATCTCACATACCCATAAATTTTGCAAGATCAAAGTACTATTTGGTTCATATTTCTAAAAATAATTTTTTTTGAAAAAAATTATAAAACTAGTTTAGTACATTATTTTGAACGACTATGTTTTAAAAATAATTTTTAAAAAATTGCTTTCAAAATTAAAAAATACTTTTAGTACAATTAAAATTGTTTTAATTTTTTTAAATTATCCCAAATGGCCTTAATCAACCCATTCCTTTATTTTAAACGATCATTAAAGATTGGAACACAAGTCATAATAGAAAATTTCATCTTATATATACATTTATATTTATATGGCTTACGCTTCAGTTATATTCAATAGTAGATATATTTACTCATTGCAGTCTGAGTTCTAGCGCCAACAAGACAAGATCTAAAGACCATCCTATATATGTTGCTCCATATTTTTGGTTCTTTTTTGATAAAGACTTGAGAGCTTTCACTTGTATATTCACTCTATCCAAGAGAGTTGACCAAGCCTTATTTCATCTTTTTTGATTAGTTTGCTTAAGGATTAGGATTTCTTGAGTGAGTGTTTGGATTAAACACTTTGTAAGAGGGAGGAACACCCTTGAGAAGAAAAAGTTCTCTGTTGTAGTAGTTCACAAGTGCCCAAAATGATAAACCTGTGGATTTTAGTAAAATACTCTAGAAGTTGTCTTAAGAACTGGATGTAGGCTTGGTTATAAGTTGAACCAATATAAATATTAGTGTTTGATCTTCTAACTCTTTTATTTTTCGCTTATTTGATTCTTATTTTAATTCACTACAATTCTATACTTTGTTCATCTTTGCTCGTACTTTGTTTTTCTTATATACATAAGCTTGACATTTGTTCTCAAATTTTCTATCACTTCCAACAAGTGTTTGCAAATTTTTTAATAAACAAATTCATCTCCCTCTTCGGAGTTAGCTATTTCTATCAATGAGGAGTTGGGTCCAAAGTGCATGTTTAAGCTAACTCATTAGGTCTTATTTATGCTAAAATTGGTCAAGATATGTTGATTTAACAATTCGCAACACCTTTGGACGAATTATGGATTTTTAGAAACTTTTTTTCAAACCTAAATCATGTGTTTTAATTGTCTTTTATTTCTTATGTGTTTGAATGATTTAGGTAATTTTTTAGGCTTTTATCATTTGTAATCTTATGATTTCCTTAGCCTTTATTTCCCAAAATTTCTTCCTTTTTTCAGGAGTCAAACTTTCTATATAATATGTTATCTTCCATTGAGGAAGACAACGTAACTTTGGAAATCAGAATTATTTTTTGAATTCTAAAAATTGGAGAGGTAACATCTTCTCTAGGGTTCTTCATAAAACTGATAGACTTATTAAGGCATAATCAATCTTGTGGTGTCTTCTCCTTGTTCCTTGGTGCTCAAACGTTCTTGGTGGATCAATCAGATCTAATTAAGCGTAGTCGGGGCAAGAATAACTGATAAAATTCTGATTATATAGTTTTGTTTATTATTAATATTATGTTAGCATTGGGCTTGTTATGTTTAATTAGTTTTGGATGTAACATACTGGGCCATTGGGCGGTTACTGCTTAGCCCTCTATTTAAGCTCTCTGAACATCCTAGAATAATGCGTATCTGATGTAAAATGTTCATATGTTCAATAAAACAGGTTTAGAACCTCTTGGATTCGTTTCGCTGTGTTTGGATTGCAAGTTCTACGGTCTATCCATGTGGGTTCGCACCAAATGTGATCCTCTTATGCATTTTTAGTAGTTTTTAATGGAATTAAATGAATTACCTGTGCTTTTATTTTTGGCTTGTTTATGTGCAGTCACGACTAAGGATTTTAGGTCGTGACATTTCTTTTTTTTTTTTGCCTTGTAATTCCATGATACTTACAATGTTATACATTTATATGAGGTACAGTACAATTTAACCTTACACGATTATTGGTGTGTATGATTTGGCAAATGATATAAACTCATGTAGTTAAATATTTTTAATTGACTATATATTAGCATATGACATTATAAATCAAAATACATGACAAGCTAATAAGATAGTTATTCATTCATATAATTATTCTCCACTAGTACATGGATAAACAGGCCATATACATATGGCAAACATTCACAAATACATAAATTCAAATAAACATACAGATATTACTATTTACAAGCTTTCTATATAAGCTGTAATCTCTTTTATTTACTGGAAGTAAACATATAATAATAATTAAAACATGAATACAAATAAATGAATAAAAGACTTAATGGAATACGTCAACACAACACTGAATTTCCATCCAGCATTATCATGAACCTGCATGAAAATTAAAACAACGAATTCATATAGAGTTTGATATTAACTAATAAGAATGTATAGAAAAATAAAAAGTGTGTGAATTTAGCCTTCCATTTTTTTTCTTTTGTTAAGTATGAAAATTTTTATTGTTAAATCTTAAATTTTTCATTCGGAAAGTCACTTTGATAAATAAAAAGATTAAATTGAGACACTTGATCATTTAAAGACTATATTGAAATAATTTTAATCTTTTAGGGACTAAAACAGTAATTTACTCCAAAAAAATAAAAAAAAAAGAAGAGAGTAAGAATCTTGTTTCAAATTTCAATTACCTAGCTGGTATATGAATCATTTTGACCCATTTTCACTTCTTTTTCTTTGGAGGTGGAGAAGCATAACCAAGGCTATTGCCAATATCAGTCTTCTTTGAGCCTGAATCTTTTGAAGAACTTCCTACAGAGGGCTTAGAGTAGCCAAGAGGTATATTCTTGGTTTTCTTATCAGAACTCATCTTGCAAGAGCTATGTGTATCAACACTAATATATTGGGATTTAGTGATTTATAATTTTGCTTCACAATCTTCTTTTGTTTTGCCTTCTTTTTATAGGGAACTTAGAAGACATAAATGGAAGAGCAAATGAAATTTTTCTGAAAATTCCTTCAATTTTCTTCTAAACTGTCCTGAATTTCTAGTAAGATATTTGCGTATTTGTATTGTATGATAAAATAAGTTGAATATTCCTGTAGCTTATCCTAACAATATAGCTATACTTTAGGAAAATTATTATTAAGAGATTGTTTGATTTGCTTTTCAGTCTTCTGTGTACATAATATGAAATGGCTGCAATTACTCATGAATTTTCTCCAAGAATTAATTGGCCGAAAAAAGAAAGAAAATTTTTAAGATTATATTAACAAGTTAGTCTCTTAAAAAAAATAAATAGATTATGTAAGTTTTAAATTTTAAATCAACATAATTTAACATTTGAATATTATTAAGTCATTATATGTAATTACTTAGTCTTTAAAAAAATAAATAAATATAAAATTTGTAATTTATAAAAATTAACTCGTTCAATACTCATATTTAAAGACTAAATAAAATATATATATTTGTTTTAGAGACTACTTTGTATGATAACCCATTTTTTAAAGTTATATTTTATTAGATTATAAAATATTGGGTTTGACCAAAATAGAGGGTTATAATTATGAACATCTACCATAGAAATTTCACTTGAATTGAGATTTGAGAAGGCTTTTTGGCTATGCCACGCCTTTGGCATAATCTCTATTCACGTGGCTAATGAAATTTTCTCCCTTTTACTCTCTCTCTCTCTCTCTCTCTCTCTCTCTATAACAATGCGCAGCGCGTGGATAATTTGCTAAGAAATTTTGTTAAAATATATATATATATACACTTAGTTTTCTATTTTAAATTAAACCAAAGATTAAGTTGTTTCTTGAGCACAATTATTTCATAAATTTGCTTGTAATTTATTAAAAAAAATCACATAATAACTACTACAATTATAGCTTAATTAAAATTGACAAAAAATAAACTTGAAATAAAGAGTGTACCGTTAATGATGACCGTGCATCTTGATAATCTTACAATTTCTAATCTATCTCGCTAAGGAAATTTTTTTCGATATACATGTATAAGGATAAATTATTATTTTAGTTTTGGTTCTCCTAATTTAAAAGTTTTAATCTAGTCATTTTTCATTAAACTTTCATTTAGACATGGCAATTGGGTAAAGGCTTCGGAGATCTTGGTGAGCGGGGATTTTTTTTTTCCAACAGGAACAGGGATGAGAGAAAAATCTCCCCGTCATGATTTCATGGATAGGGACAGGATCACACTCTTTGCCTTGTAGGATCCACGTTCCCAAAGGACATTTTAATATTTTACTTAAATTACTAAAATGCCTTTAGTCACTTCACAATTAAAA
Source organism: Biancaea sappan (assembly GCA_037074585.1). Taxonomy (NCBI): domain Eukaryota; kingdom Viridiplantae; phylum Streptophyta; class Magnoliopsida; order Fabales; family Fabaceae; genus Biancaea; species Biancaea sappan. The sequence continues at coordinate 3,331,128 of CM073496.1, read as the reverse complement.
AGAACTTAAACTAATTTAATAAAAAAATTGAAAACCCTAATCCTAATCCTATCCCATTTGGCCATTCCAACTCTCTCATCTTCATTCTCTGTTTGATACTCTAATGCTCATGCAAGTGCTCGTGCTCTAATCCTAATCCTATCCCATTTGGCCATTCCAACTCTCCCGTCTTCATTCTTTGTTTGATACTCTAATGCCCATGCAAGTGCTCGTGCTCTAATTCAGTGATTCTTCGTTCTTTGTCTATCATCCATTATCATGATCGAGGTCCATGTCCTAGTTATATTGCCCGTGCTTCATCCTCTAGTCATTGTCTCTACTTGTGCTTACCGTCATTTAGCTTGAATTGCTATCTTTTCTCATTGTCATCTCCTCTTTTGCGTCATTGTTCAGTTTCAAGTACAAATCTCTCTTGTGTTTCTTATTACTCGCACCGTCTCTATGCTTGTATCTATTGGTTATGGTGTGCACCGAGGCGCGGGAATAGCAGTGGCATTAACATCGACATTGAGATATATATTCAAACCCTTTCTCATTAAATGAAGCTCAATAAGTTGCTTCTGCAAATCAGACATGATGTTCAATATCAATGAGATTCGCTCCACTTACTTACATACTTCTGCTGATATAATTATTGATTTTCAACTGAGATCTCTAAATTGATGCGTAGTGTGTTACCAAGGGGCCCCCTCTATCGCTCTCCCTATGACATCGTATACTACACTGACTCTTGCTTCGTTCATCCATCGAGGTATAATGTACTAGTCAAGGAGTACTTTGATGTCATTAACATCGTAGACCTTCAAGGCATGACAGTAAAGAATACTAAGGGATTTGAACTTCTGACAAGAAAATGTAATTGTGTTATCTAAAGGATCAAATGACACTATGTGATATCTCTCCTTATTAACTAGAGAAAAAGCATATTATCTCACTAGTTGACTTTCGTCCTTCCCTTTATACATGTTTAGACTATTTCATCGTATTCTTGTTTGAACAATTGGAAAATAATGGGAGTTTAAATCTCATAAAGCTATTTTAACATAAGTGACTTTGGGTTCCTCAACTTCAAAAATTTCTCCCTCAAATCACACTAACGCTTTAATTCCTTTTACTGCTTCTCATTCATAATTCTTTCAAAGTGTTTGAAGAACTGAATAAGGTCTAAGCTCGAGTTCAGCAAGTCCTTCAAATGTGCTTCAAATATCAAGTGTGAAAGTCTTCTTCATAAAAGACACTACCTAATTTTTCTTTAATTGGTATACCAATATTATCATATTTTAGACCTTGTTGCCCCAAATAGATCTTCAACAAGGATTCCATACATATAATGTGAAATTTCCCTTGATATGTGGGATTTCCCTTAAGCAACCAGGCAAGGTGTTTTATGGCATTTCGCATTCGATGCTAAGTACAAAGTCCATGCACAGTGTCTATCATAACCTCAGACAGTGCTCTTGTCATTGCTACATCTTGATCAATAAAGATAGTGAGGGGCTTTTTGTGCCAATGAGCCTGCAGAGATGTTTGAAAAAGCCAATTAAAGAACTTTACGGTTTCATCATATAATAATGTCGCACTAGATATTACTATCCCTTTATGGTGATTTAAACCACAAAATATAAGAAATGGCATATATTTTTTTATTAGTATCAAGTGACACCACATCACCAAACAATCTATAGTCAATTAACATTCTTGCATCCACCCAACAAACATTTGTAATTTGTTCTTCTGCGTCTAAATGATAAGCATGGAAGAATGAAAAATTCTCTAATAATTGATTTTGAAAATATTACACTAGGGTACCAGCTTTCCCATAAGCCAAGTTTCTTGTTGTTTTTTACTTGAGATAATTTTTCACATCATCCGAGTATATCCAATGTTTGCTCTTCCTCCCGCATGAACATTCATTAAATCAAAAGAAACCTTTTGCCTAAGGCCAGAATCCTTCGTTAATTCAATCTCATATGCTTATACTTAAATTTGTTGTTATGATGGAAGCATGTGAATTATCTCTAGAGTGTGTAGTTTATAATTATGATCCCCTATAATTCTTTCATTTGATACCTTCTTGAAACAAGTTTGAAGGCTATATGAGCTCTGCACCCCATTCTAGTCCCTCTTGTCAAGCCATCGAAAGCCCTCCCTCGAACAAATATAAATCATTAATTATCAATGTTATCGTTTCTTTATTTTTCTTGCTTTTATTATGATTATCTTTTCTTACTCCAAATCTCATTTTTCCATCATACATCTTTCAAAAATTTCATGTTGCATCTACACTATCAAATTTTATCTCTACCTTGGAATCAAATTTCCCTCCATCAAAGTTTTCTTCTAATTGTCTAAAAAGAAAATTACTTTAGCATGCCTCCGTCGAAGTTGTCAAAGGTATAGTTCTACTAGTTCATATGCAAGAGGAAACGAGAATGTTAAAGAATTATATATTAAGTTTTGTCGATCTTTATTAAATATACATAAATAGTAATTAAATATTTTAAAGTGAGGGAATGGAATAAATTTAATAGTAATTTGCATAAATACCCTTATTTAAGAAAAATAAACAAAATAAATTACAATACATGTCACCATTCTCGTACTCGTGGAGGTCACCGAGAGAGAAGCCAGTTGCCGTAGTTGTCGCACTTCCGACATTCTCCAACATCGACATTCTCAACCCCGGTATTCTTAGCCTTGCTACAGCTCTCTTCTTCATTTTTGTCTGGTAAGTTTTTTCTTGTAAATTTTGCCCCATTTTCCCCCTTATATTCCTTCATTAACCATCCTGTATATCTATCCAAATATTACGCATTTTTCTGGTGTGGGGCTTTCTTCGATGACTAGTAACTTTTCTAATGTGGCAAAACTGAATCAATTTTATTGCTTCTAATGTTCTCCCTTCAATATAAAAAAGAAAAAAAAACTGAATCAATTTTCAATCTACTTTAACGCATTGTAGAAAATTATTATTGATTTATCACTAAATTATTTTTTCCCAACTCTACATCAACATGCGTGGTATCTTTCTGGGCAATTTTTGGGTGCAGGAAGCAATTGAAGAGTTCATGCGTGATATGGTTGCTTGGGCGCGTTGTAACGTATCAGAGGGGCAAATGTGAAATTTGAAGAGTTATGGGAAGGACAAAACTGACTTTTCAACTTAATTATGAAGGAAAGGAATGCAATTGCAGAGCTTATCCGAGGGAATGAATTTTTTAACTGTAGTTGGTATATGGATTCCCTTTCTTGCCATTTTGTGTATACCAAACATTCTTTTTGGGTGCAAAGAAAAGAATCCCTTTACTTGTTAGGATACCAAACATCCCCTAATATACTGGGATTTACAATTTGCTTCACAATCTTCTTTTGTTTTGCCTCCTTTTTATAGGGAACTTAGAAGACATGAATGGAAGAGTAAATGAAAATTTTCTGAAAATTCCTTCAAATTTCTTCTAAACTTTCTTGAATTTTTAATATGATATTTGTGTATTTGTGTTGTTTGATGAAACGAGTTGCATATTCCTGTAACTTATCCTAACAATTTACCGATATGTTACAGGAAAATTATTATTAAGAGATTGTTTAATTTGCTTGTGAATCTAGTGTGTACGTAATATGTAATGGCTAAAATCACTTCATGAATTTTCTCCTAGAGAGAAAAAATAAGTTGACTATGTAGTATTTAAAAGTTGCATTCTATATAATTTGATATTTGAATATCATGAACTCATTATATTCGGTGGCTTATAGTTCTTAAAAAATAAATAAATATTTAATTTAATTCTTAAAAAATTAAATTGTAATTTATAAAAATTTACTCGTTCAACACTCAAATTTTAAAGAATAAATAAAATATATATCTTTTAAAAATTTATATTAGTTTATACTTATAATGATAGATTATTTGGATACTCAAATTTCAGAAATTCAGTAATAAGAAATATATCTTTAAAGTATATTTTATTAGATTATATAGCATTGGTTTTGACCAAAAATAGAGTATTATAATTCTGAACATTTACCAAAGAATTTTCACTTGAAATGAAACGGCTTTCCTACAAGTCATGCAACTTGGATTCGGTCAAATGCGATCTCTCTCTCTCTCTCTCTCTCTCTCTCTCTCACACACACACACACACACACACACACACACACACACACACATTTTTTGTTTGACATAACAGAATGAACAATTAATGCACAGCATGTAGATAATTTGCTACGAAATTTTATTGAAAATATATATACTTAGTTTTCTATTTTTAATTAAACCAATTTTTAAGTTGTTTTTTAGCACAATTATTTCATAAATTGGCTTCTAATAAATTTTAAAAAAATACGCATAATGAATATTACAGTTTATTCTTCGAGACTTTTAGAATTTAATTTTATCGGCAATTTCCTCTTACCCATTTTCATTTTCATTTTCATTTTTAATTCACTTTCCCTCTCACCATAGAGCCATAGAAAGTGGTACAGTGAGGTGTATGTGAGGGAGCAGCCAGTGGGCGATGACATGGCTAAAGGAAGTGGATGTGGTCTGTGACGCAGTGACAGTGAAGAGGCAGAGAAAAACTGGTGAAGAGGTATGTGTGAGAGATGAAAGTCCCCAAAAGAGATGAGATTATACAGCAATAATCTTATATTGGTTTGCCTTAATCCCATGTTTCATACGATATTATACTTTTATATGAGATATAATACAAATTAATCTTACACGAAATTCGGTCCGTATGACAAATTATATAAACTCATATGGCTAAATATTATTTAATCGATTATTAGCATATGACATTATAAATCAAATAATTTTGTGAACCGATGTCCACTGCCGCTAATATGGATGAACAAGCTGCAAGGAGATTGAAGTGCTATTCCCCTATTTTAGGTTGTCGATATTTAAGTGATGGCTCAAAATGTAAGACGGTACTATTTTTCTTTTTAGTTTTAGTTTTTATGTTTTATTTTTATAATTGCAACCGTCTAAATAATTTAGTACTCTACTATTCAGGAGATTTGAATCTGAACAAGCCTTATATATATATATATATATATATGACAAATATTCTCAAATTACTTAAATTCAAATAAACATATAGAATTATCATTTAATTACAAGCTTTTCGTAAGCTGTAATCTCTTTTATTTACTGAAAGTAAATATATATTAGTAAACATGTAAACACACAAATTAATAGACCTAATGGAATGTGCTAACACAATATTGTCCTTTCGGCATTTGTCCCACTTCAACATAAACCTGCATGAAAATTAAGATAAAAAATATACATAGAGAATGAGATATTAACTAAATATATAACAGTGGAGAAAGCATGTGTATTTAGCCTTTAAAATTGTACAATGAAATTTTTTGATCTAGAAAATATATCAAATAATGCTTTGATAGTGAAAAAAAAAAAGGAAAGAAGAGTAAATTATTGGTTTAGTCTCCAAAAGATTACTATGGTCTCAATTTGATGTTTGAAAAATTGTATTTGTCATATTCCAATCATTTTTGTAGCTAAATAGTAAGATCTTTTGTTGTCAAATCTCAATTTTTTTATTACTAAAAATTACTTTGATAAATAAAGGAAAGCAATTAAGACAAATATAATTTTTAATGACTAAATTAAGACACTTGATCTATCAAAAATTAAATTGAAACATCTGTAATTTTTCAGGAATCAAATAATTTAAAAAGAAAGAAGGAAAGAAAGAATGCTAATTAAAATTACCAGGTTTATGAATCATTTTGATTCATTCACTTCTTTTTTCCATTTTTCTTTTCTGGACGTGAAGAATAACTAAGGCTATTGCTGGTACTTGATTTAACAATCTTCTCTGAGTTTGAATCTTCTGAAGAACTTCCCACTGAGAGATTAGAATAGCCAAGAGGGTCACCCTTTGAGCTTGCATCTTTTGAAGAACTTCCCACTGAGAGATTAGAATAGCCAAGAGGGTCACTCATCCTACAAGAGCTATGTATAGCAATACTAATACTTTGGGAATTTTGCTTCACAATCTTCTTTTGTTAATTTGCTATCTTTTTATAGGGAACTTAGAACACATGAATGGAAGAGCAAATGAAAATTTTCTGAAAATTGCTTCAAATTTCTTATAAATTTCCCAAAATTTGTGTTATTTGATCGATGAAATGAATTGTATATTCCGGCCCGTAACTTATCCTACCAATTTACCCATACATTATAGGAAAATTATTACGAAGAGAGTGTTTGATTTTCTTGTGACTCTTGTGTGTACATAATATTTGCGTATTTAGCTAAGAAGTTCGACAAGAAATGAGTAATTAAGAAGGCTATTGAATTCCAAGAAGCGCCATGCATTGGATAGTGATCAAATTCCCACGGACATGCATTATTCACGCGGCTTATGAAATTTGTATGGAAATGAGAGACTATTTGAAACTGCATCATGTGTAGATCAATGTAGCTTTGGGTTTGAACTTTGACCCAAAAGCGTAGGATTATATTTCTGAAAATTTACCGAAGAACTTTCACTTTAGAATGAGAAGGCTTGTCTTTTCCAACAAGCCATGCATGCTGAATTGTGTCCCACGAAAATGGTTTGCCAAATTACGCAAACATCTTCTCCGTAGCGTTGAAATATTAATGACCATAACTAACATATGTGGCAATCTGTATTATTGTAAATCTCAATGTAATTTCCTTCCAAATTTTGTTAAAAGTTAATGCAAGCTTTCATTTTTAGTTTGGCTCCTAAATTTAATTCGGTCCTTACGCTCTGAAATCATTTGTAAAACGGTCCTTACCATCCTAATTTATTAATTTCTTTTCAATTATGTGTTCATGTGGCAGAGGCTATGCACACGTGGCATAATAAATCACTATATATAATTAATCCTAGTGGCATTCCAACTTAGCAAGTATAAAAGCCACGTAGGAGAAAGAATAGCAAATGACCATTCTGCCCCTTCCTATAAATCATGGATGCTAATATGTTATTCTGTGTTACTTATATATTATTTTGTAATTGCTTCTCACATTTTTATTTAATTCATATTAGCGCTACTATTCAGTGTGTAAAAAGATTATAATATATCTATACTTTTGTAAGCTTGTCAAGTCAAAACATTAAAAGATTTAATTATTATCAATATTAGTTTTTTAATGTATAAAATTAAAAAAAATCATTTACTTACTACCAGTTTAACCTTACTGATTTAATTGCTAATGAATTAGTGAACTTTAAACAGTATCAATTCGCATATTATCACTACAACATTAACTTATAATAGCGAGTATTATTTCATAAGAAAATGAAAGAATTTTAGTAGAAAATATTGAATTTCTTACTGATTTCTACTAAAACTTTTTAATAGGAAAATCAACAGTTAATAATTATTTTTTAACAGACTTCCCACTGAAAAACAAATCCAACTGATTCTTTGCTATTAATTTTTAGTCGAAAATTTACATCCAAGATGCACCTACCAGCCACTTGTTTTCAAGATCCACCTATTGCAAGCCATGTGTTGTCTTATTTGTATGCTATCCAAATAGTGGGTCCACAGTTCACCACCAATATAATATTTGAAAACTTGTCGAGCCACCATTTTAGCTATCATTCATCATTTTTAAAATCTTATATTAATAAATTTTATGTTTTATATTAATAAATAATAAATGTTATAAATAATAAATGGCATATTTTATATCAATTAATTTTATGTATAGGTTGTAAATAAAATTATAAAGGTTAAAATATAACTCAAATCTCTATAGTTCCACTAAAAGGATAATTTAGTCCTTACACTTTAAAAATGAAGGATTTGGTCCCTATAATTTCTAAAACCCCAAAAAAGGTCTCTGGTGTTAGTTAACCGTCAGTCAATGACTAGTGACTCTGACTGAGATGCTTACATCGGCAATAAATGCTACGTTAGTGCCACACATGATAAATTTAAATATATAATATAGAAATATATAAAATAGATAAATATAAAGATATAAATATTCACATAATAATTTAAATAACTAATTTAAACAAAATAAATTAATATTTACTTGATATATTCATATGAAATTAAATTCTACTTTGGTCCCTTTTTATATAGTCCATAATTTCAGTTCAAACCAGAATTTATCTAAAATTTCATTTTTTTTGTTAAAAACTTTTCTGTTATTCACTGAGGTCCCCAACTAATATTTTTCCTTTATTTTTTGCATGATTTGAGATCATATTTAGCTTCATCTAGGCCCCTAGTCCTATAATATAATTTATTATGAAATCAAATCAACATCTGTAAAATTTTCATTTCTTTCAATTTAGTCCCTGCCATGAATTTTACATACTTTTCTCATGAGCTTTATTTTCAAACCTACCCAAAATTTCTTCTTAGGTGTTTTTAGAACCTATTGGATCATTTCCATCCATAAATTAAGCCAAAGAGAGATTTCTAATAATCAAAAGTTTAGTTCCAACACTTACCTAAATTCCTAGTTTATTTTTCTGTATTTTTTGACCTCTTTGTTGCTGCTATAAAGGACTCCTAAACACTCCGAAAGCCACTTCTATATTGTCATATTTTTCTGCAACAATCCATGAGCATTCCATTTTTTGTTGTACAAAACTGAGAGAGAAAGTGAGTTGAGTAGTGCAAACCATGAGTCCTTTACAGTAGTGGCTTTTGGGGTGTTTAGGTCTTAAAAACACCTAATTAAGAAGAAATTCTAGGCAGCTTTGGAAATCAAACTCATGAGAAAAGTATGTAAAATGCATGATAGGGACTAAAGTGAAAGAAATGAAAAGTTTAAAGAGGTTGATTTAATTTTAGAAAAAATTATATTCTTGGACTAGGGACCTAAATGAAGCTTAATATGAGAATCATGCAAAGGACAAAGAAAAAAAATTAGTTAGGGTCCTAAGGGAATAAACAAAATGTTTTTAACAAAAAAATGAAATTTTAGATAAAATCTGGTTTTAATTGAAATTATGGACTGTATAAAAAAGGACCAAATTAGAATTTGATTTCATATGAATATATCAAATAAATACTAACTTATTTTGTTTAAAATAATTATTTAAATTATTATGTAAATATTTATATTTATCTATTTTCTATATTTCTATATTATTTAAATTTGTCATGTGTGATGTTGATGTGGCACTTAATATTGATGTAAGCATCCCAGTCAGCGCTACATGCCACAAATTAACTGTTGACTGACGGTTGACTAATACCGAAGAACTAGCAGAAGATACTCGCACAAGAAAAGAAAAGACCTAAAGTGTCAAAAGAAAAGAAGAGAAGACAAAAGAAGAACAGAAGAAGACAAAAGAAGAAACAGTCTGAGAAAAGAATAATTTGTACGAAGTTTAAACAGAAAATAAAAAAGAAAAGAAGAGTGAATTGATATATAATACAGAGGGAATGAATATGTGAAAAAAAAAATTGTAAAGGCCGCCTAAACTTTTCATCAATTTCGCATTTGAAACTTTTCACAAATTTTCACCTCAGATTTTTAACATTTCGCGCATTCTTTCATTAAAAGCTATTATATTTAATTTTTATATACAAATAAAATTATTATTTGAATTTATTATGGTAAAATAATAATATTGCGTGGCTCCAGCCAAATTGTGTGGCTCGGTATACAGTATGTCAAGTCACACAATTGAGAATTGGGTAATATTCATTAAAATGTTTTTTGGCTTTATATTCTTCTAATAAAAATATTAGTACAAGTGAATAATTATAGTGTTAATACAAATTTTTCTTTAAGATATATATGTGATTTTTTAAAAAAAATATTTAAGCAAACAAGTTTTTTTTAAAGATATATGTGTTCAGCTACATTTTTTTAAAAAAAATTATTAGTAGAGTGACTTGACAGAAGATCTATTGAGCTACTCTAATTAATCTCTCGAGCTGCATTCACTTGTAATTTAAAAAAAAAGTAGAGTTATGCTACTTTCACTTTTTTGCTTATTATATTTATGTAATATATATATATATATAATATGTGTATACATATAATATTCACATAGTTGCTCAACAGAATATATATATACACACTCATAGAGTAGAGTGACTCGACAAGGGGTCTGTTGAGCCACTCTACTTCTATTAAAAAAATAAAAATAAGTATGTTAAGTCACTTTCCCTTATAATTTAAAAAATTAAGTGATATGATTCGATAGGACTTCTGTCAAACTACGCATATATATATATATATATATATATATATATATATATATATATATATATATATATATATATATATATATTATATGTAATTTTTTATGCCACACGTATAACAAAAAAAATCATATGATTAAAATTTTTATTTTACAAAATATTTAATTCATTCAAATAATATAACTATTTTGGGTTTATATTTGTGAACTTGTCTAGTCTTGTAACTCAATAATTCTTTTGTGTAAAAAAATTAATATAATTAAAATTTTTATTTTACAAAAAAATTTAATATGTTCAAATAACCATATATATATATATGTCCACTTTTTTAAAAATTATTTATCTCCAAAACAAAAATAAACATTAATTTGTTACAGAACTAAATATTTTTTAAAGAACAAAATTGTGAGACGACAGACAGAAAACTATTTCACTAGATTTTAGTAAAAAGTTTTTGTAGGAATTTTAGCTTATTCTTATAGTGTGTCTATATGTATGTATGTATGTATGTATGTATATATGTATGTATGTATGTATGTATGTATGAATATCTATGCATGGTTGTATTCATGTAAGTAGGCCTTTGCAGTTTGACCCTAAATTTTGAGATGCTCGGCGTTTAAAAAGAAAAAGAAAATTAAATCTACTTTGAAAAATGAAAATCAATTTAATTGAGATCTCACAAAAATGTTTATTTTTTAGGGCAAAACTTTGAAAAATTCTTTAAAACAATGAAAAGATAAGAAATACTCTGATAATTACAAGGGGAAATTAAATATCAAAGGAAAATTAAACAAATAAAAAAGGAAAAAAATATGTACAAAGTGGAGATATTTACAAGGGTAAACTTGATCTATGAATAAAGTCTAAGGCCTACATACCTAATAGTTGAGATCAAAGCCCACATGGTTTGTCAAGAAAACCTTGATGTTGTTGTGTTATGTGTATTACAAAAAAATGTGGCGCAGGTATACACCGCCAACATTCAGCCAAAAATATATGAGAAAAAATATCATCCCACATGGAATCTTTATGAAAACTCACCTAAAATCATTTCCAAAATTAGCTACCCTGTTCAAACCGAGAAGAAGCCCAAAATTTAGATAAAGAGGAAAATTAGAAGCCCAAAGAGAAGAAGTCTACAAAATTACAAAAAATCAGTCCAACTATCCAGTCAGTACCTCAGCAGCAAGATTCAGCATCTAGCACTCGAAAGAGGTCTAAATAGTCTAAATATAGGAGTTTGATAATTAAGGAATCCTGACCTATAAACTAAAGAATTCAAATAGTAGGGGTAGTTACCTAAGTTTTATAACCAAAATAAAAATAGTGAAATCAAATCCTAACGTCTTAGAATTATAAGTTTTCCCTTTTATTAATCTTTTCACAAAATTTGATTAGTAACCTGTAAGTTCATACTTCATAGTTTTAGTCTAAATTCTAGTTCTCATAGGGTCGACAACTTTACTTTAACTATACTATATATTACTTGATATGACTAGCACACACTTGCTAGCATTAATCTCTTTTAATTTATTTATGAACTTATTATATCTATTTATTTTGAACTAATCTATGTGTGTCTGATCGAGTTTGTAACTTATAAAACTATTGAACACATCGTTTGTTGTCATCAAAATTCTTTTGACCATGCAATAAAGGGTTAAAGATGAAGGCTTGTTATTGGAGTTGAAAAGCAAAAAGAATTTTTATTTTAATTTTTTTTACATTTATTTCAATTTTATTTGTTTAATTTCATTTCAATTCAATATATGTTTCACTTTGATCTTCTAATAATATTTTTGATTCCTTGTTTTTATTAAAATTAATTTCACTTTAATTCTTTAATTTTATCTTAAGTTCCGCTATAGTTTTTTTAGTTGTATTTTGTTCACTTACAAAAGCTACTTAAATATTTGCTTCTCTTTTAACACTACCAAGAAATGCAACTAAAAATTTTTATATCTACAAACATTAAATAGAGTATTCAAATTAATATATTCGAAGTCTCTTTCTCCTTTAATGTATAACTGTAATACCCCATGTAATATGATATCAAAAGAAAACGTGAGTTCGAGTATGTGAAAATTTTTTACGATTAAAATGAATATCTTCCTAACCTTTCACACGTGTTAAGTCAGGATACCATATAATTGGATGAGAATTTATCATAGAGGGAGGTTCTAGTAACTATCTTGGATAGTTAGGTAATGAAACTCCAGTCTAGGGAGATTCTATTAGTCTCGATTTTGCGACAAAATTTGACACTCGAGGAAGCTATATGGGAAACAGAGGATGATATGTGTTCTAGGTATCCACACATTTTTATGACTAGAGGTAAGTTAAATTTGGAGGACCACATTTTTTAAAGGAGGTAATACTATAATATCCATCATTTTTATTTTTTGTTTAATTCGATGAATTTTATTTCACAATTATTGATTTGAAAATACTGTGTGAAATATGTGTGTGATATCATGATATGATGTGATGATGCTTAGATATGTGATTTCGGACTATAAGCTAGCAATGTATGATGCTAGGCCATATATGGACTAAAGTGAAAATTTTAGGGACTAAAATGATAGATTTTGGAATCTTGTTGGGTGTAACGAAAAATGTACAAAGTATAGGAATATATGGAGAAAATTATAGGGAATCTTGATGTGAAAAAAGAAATGGAAAATAACTTATAAATCTTAAGATGGTAATTTTTTTGGAATAAGAAGTTTGATTAATTTATTAATTGGTTTATAAAAAAAGAAAAAAATTATTAAAATAAGGCTGAGGTGAACAGAAGATGCGTACAGTAGTGGGAAATAAATAATTATGTTTAATATTAAATAAGGTTATAGAAAAACAAGTAAAAGATAATGTAAAGATCAAATAAAAGAAATAGTTATTTATCTAATTAACCAAGTCTACTTTAATATTAAATTAAGGATAAAGAATCCCAACAATGTGATCTCAAAAAGCATCTTAAAAATCTGAATCAAACATATTTCTTAGATTAATTTAAGATTTGAATAACAAATGTACTTTTAAATTTGAACAATTAAATTAAGAAGATTATAGATTCTAGTAAGATAATTAATAATAACCTAAGTATTATTATTAAATCTGAAAATTTTTCTTTCAAATTTCACCTACATAAATTTAGGTTGGGATATTAGATCAATTTTCAAAATTATAGGAAAAGAAACTAATAGGAAGAACAAATCTTGATAGATAATTAATAAATACCAATATTAAAATCCTACTCAAAAAGTTATAGGACCTTCGAAAATACTAAACCAAACTAAATGTGGTTTTTGAAAATAAAGCAACATAATATAAAAATATAACAGTAGTGATAATGATAAAATGGGCTAAAACATGATCAGTAGTGCTTTATTTAAGATTTTCCTAAAGCTACCAAATCTAAATTTCGTTGTTTCCTCTTTGATTAATTTAAGAATACACCATTAATATATATTTGACCAAAGTTCTTCTCCCTCTTCAACATTAGGTTTTTTTTTAAAAAAAAAGAACTAATTCTATTCAAATCAAATCGCTCTAGCTCAATTAAATTAAACTAAACCTAAAATACTTAGCACTCAAACTATTCATCCCGGCCTCCCACACCTCTCAAATTAATTCGTTCCAGCCCACATACACACAAATCTTGCACCCTCATACACACACATCCATAGCAACACATACGCTTTCTTTAGTCATCAATCTACAACATTGTGAAGATCGAAGAAGAATTAACATTCAACAGACAAGAAGAAATTAAGGTAAGTTACGATTTTATTCTTCTACAAACAAACTTGATTTAAACAAATACAAGAACATACCATAGCATCCTTTCTCCTTTCTCGTTTTCTAAGCCATCACATCAGAGAATACAAATTCCCTTTTTCACATCAAGGAGAATTTGATCAGTTCGATCGATAGCATTTGTTGGAATTTAGGTGAGTAAATCAACCATTCTTTAATATTATCTTAAATGTTTAAGTAATAGGATATAAAGATAGGTAATAATCATGGTGGAAAAGGGACAATTCGGTTAAGAAATTCGAAATATTGAAATGGAAACTTTTATGTACAATTTGATTGTTGGTGAAATTACTAATAGGAAATGTTAAGGGAAAAAGATGGTTCATGAGACAAATATGATTTATTGTAATTTGGGATACTTTAGAGTTATCTGATAGAAAGTGATATGATGATTACATTGACAATTATATTGATAAATATATTGTCGAATATATCGACAAATTGTTTTTTGTGATTTATATGAAATTATTTGAACCTTGATTGTATTTGGGTGGGATAGTACCCTCTATTATGTCAAGCTGAAAATCCGGGTAACAAGATGGCTTGACCTTTGAGAGAAGAGACAATGATTCCCTTGGTAGGACCTCAAGTTTCGATTTAATCCGTGGGGCATCCTGACCATTGAGAATGAGGTTGTGCGTCATGGTGGATTTTTTATGAGATTGATGAAATTGGATGAGCGGGCCTACGGGCGCTTCCGGATATGATTAGATTGGTTAAGCGAGCTTACGTGCGCTCTCAGTTATTTTGTCATTGACGAGTACTAATTCGGATGGTCTAAATTGTTTGATTGAATTACAAACTCTTTGATGTGTATCTTTCCTGGTAATTTATGATTTATGCCTATGTTTCTTTTATTGCTTTTGCATAGCGAATTTTATTAAGGTAGGGATTGGTTCGCTCACTGAGATATTTATCTCATACTCATTGATTTAATTATTTTTTTCAGATCAGGTAGTAAATGAAGAGTATCTGCAAAAGAGCTAGAGTCGTTGTTAGACTACCTCATTGTTGGGTAGGTCCCAAGATGTTGGTATTTATTTTATTAAATATTATAAAGCTCTGTGGTCAACGAGAACATCTAGGGGAGTTTGGAGTGAATCGATTATTTTATTGGACAATGTGTTTTATTTTGACTAGTTAATTGTATGGATTATTTTTATTTATGTTGTTATAAACACTCTTAAATAACCAAAAAGGGGATAGAAATTGAGATATTGATTAGACTTACGGTGACACGGGATTTGTATTAGCGTGCCGGTCACGTATCTGAATTTTAGGTCGTGACAATAACTATTAAAACTTTCTTGGTGGAGTGTAATTTCACAAATTAAGGGGAAACTGTAATAGTTAGAGAAAATGCTTTGAGATTACTCGACAACATTAAAAAAATTTGAAGAAATGTGGAGCCATCCACCAAAAAACTCAAAATCCATCATTCAAAAACAATTTCAAAAGAGGAAAGATTAAAAAACTTACAATTGAACAGTTGAAATTTCATCGAAAGATTGAAAACTATCATCTAGTGACTTTTTTGGCTTATTTCCAGCAAAAAATTGAATAAAAATGCTACTAAGCAATGATATGTAGCGGTGTGGCAACAAATCTTAGCAAACGATGATGAGCAAAAATAGAAAAAGAAGATTTGTGGAAGGGTAGTTATATGAAATTTTGTAAGGGATTAGCGTATGACTTGCTATATTCAAATTTTAATTTAGTGAGGATAACAATTTCCTTACATAAAAATAATAATAATAATAAATAGTGAGGAAATACTTAACTAGGGAAAGTGTCACTCACTATTCCATCACAAACCCTTCGGTCTTTAACTCTCCCTTCTTTAATAGTGACAAAATACGTACTTAGTTGGGGAAAGTGAATTCCTCACTATTTTCTCGCAAATCTCTGGCTCTTTAACTCTCACGTCTTTCTTCTATTATCTTGCTAAATTTAGTGAGGGCTTCAGTTTCTAACAATACTCCCTTGTTGTTTAGCGAATAGCGAGGGATATGGCCTTAAGCCAAATTTCCTTATTATTTTACAATTTTCTTATAGTGGCCTAGACATATCCTCAAATGTTGGAAATATTTTATATATTTTGTAAGGTTAATGTTGGTTAATTTGATTGGTTCTACAAGTTGAGAAATGTTGATGTGATCTATCATGGTGAACAAGTAAGTGAACCAACGCAACTTCCCAGCAGACCAATCACTAGAGCCCCAACCCAAAGGATTAATGAAGCTTTGAACGAACTCACCCAAAACATCCTAGCTAAGTTGCCTATGCAAATGAATCAAGAATTTAGGCTAAAGATGAGTGGGGGCCTTTTGAACATTATCCAAAATGAAGATGGAGTTATTGAGAGCCTTTTGAGCTATAATACTATTAAATGAAGTTGGGCCCCAAAACGCATGTTTGAGCTGACTCATTAGGCCTTATTTATGCTAAATTGGTCAAAATATGCTTATTTAATAATTGGCAACACTTTTGAATGAATTTTGGGTTTTTAGAAACTTTTTGTCAAACATAAATCATGTGTTTTAATTGTCTTTTATTTCCCATGTGTTTGAATGATTTAGGTAATTTTCTCGGTTTTTATCATTTGTAATCTTCTAATTTCTTAGGCCTTTATTTCCCAAAATTTCTTTCCTTTTTTTAAGAATCAAACTTTCTATATAATTTATTCTCTTCCATTGAGGAAGACAACTGAACTTTGGAAATAAGAATTATTTTTTGAATTCTTAGAATTGGAGAGGTAGCATCTTCTCTATGTTCTTCATAAAACTAATAGACTTATCAAGGTTTGATCAACCTTGTAGTGTTTTTTCAAAACTCGAGGTCCTTGTTCCTTCGTGTTGAAGAGTTCTTGGTGGATCAATCAGACATCATTAAGTGTTATTGGGGCGTGAATAACTTGGTTTGGCTATTAGTTCTTAGCGTAGATCCTCTTAGGTTTTTTTTATTGTGTTTGGATTGAGGGTTCCATAGTCTATCCATGTGGGTTCGCACCAAATGTGTTCCTCTTCTGAATTTTTAGTTGTTTTTAATGGGATTAAATGAATTACCTGTGCTTTTATTTTGGCTTGTTTATGTAACAGTCACAACTAGGGATTTTAGGTCGTGACATTTCTTTTTTAATTTTTTTGCCTTGTAATCCCATGATTCTTACAATGTGATACACTTATATGAGGTATAATACAATTTAATCTTACAAGATTATTGGTGCGTATGATATGGCAAATTATATAAACTCATATAGTTAAATATTTATAATCGACTATATATTAGCATATGACATTACAAATCAAAATACATGACAAGCTAATAAGACACTTATTCATTCATATAATTATTGTCCACTAGTACATGGATAAACAGGCCATATACATATGGCAAACATTCTCAAATACTTAAATTCAAATAAACATACAGAGATTACTATTTACGAGCTATTTATATAAGCTGTAAGCTCTTTTATTTACTGGAAGTAAAAATATAATAGAACCATATCATGAATACAAATAAATGAATAAAAGACTAGATGAAATATGCCAACACAATACTGAGTTTCCAACCAGCATTATCATGAACCTGCATGAACATTAAAACAACGAATTCATTTAGAGACTGATATTAACTAATAAGAATCTACAGAAACAAAGAAAGTGTGTATATTTAGCCTTCAAATTTTGCCTTCTTTATTATTAAGTCTCAAAATTTTTCATTGTCTAATCTTAAACTTTTCACTTAAACAGTCACTTTGATAAATAAAAAGATTAAATTGAAACAAACACTATCTTTCAAAAAATAAGTTGACTCACTTGATCATTAACAAATTAAATTAGAATAATTGTAATCTTTTAGGGACGAAAACAGTAATTTACTCCATAAAATAAAAAAAGAAAAAAGGAAGAGAGTTAGAATCTTGTTTCAAATTTCAATTACCTAGCTGGCATATGAATCATTTTGACTCATTTTCACTTATTTCTTTTTGGAGGTGGAGAAGCATAACCAAGGCTATTGCCAATATCAGTCTTCTTTGAGCTTGAATCTTTTGAAGAACTTCCCACAGAGGGCTTAGAGTAGCCAAGAGATATATTCTTGGTTTTCTTATCAGAACTCATCTTGCAAGAGCTATGTATATCAACACTGGGATTTACAATTTGCTTCACAATCTTCTTTTGTTTTGCCTCCTTTTTATAGGGAACTTAGAACACATGAATGGAAGAGCAAATGAAAATTTTCTGAAAATTCCTTCAAATTTCTTCTAAACTTTCTTGAATTTTTAATATGATATTTGCGTATTTGTGTTGTTTGATGAAATGTGTTGCATATTCCTGTAACTTATCCTAACAATTTACCTATATGTTATAGGAAAATTATTATTAAGAGATTGTTTGATTTGCTTGTGACTCGTGTGTACGTAATATGAAACAGCTGTAATATAATCTTTTCATGAATTTTTTCCAAGACTTAACTGGTAGGAAAAAGAAAGAATTTTTTAAGATTATATTAACAAGTTAGTCTCTTAAATATAAATAAATTGATTATGTAATTTTTGAAGTTCAACTCTACACAATTTAATATTTGAATATTATTAAGTCATCATATATGATCAATTAGTCCCTAAAAAATAAATAAATATAAAATTTAGTTCTATTGAAAAATTAATTTGTAATTTATAAGAATTGACTTGCTTGATTATCATATTTAAAGACTAAATAATTAAAAAAATGTTTTAGAGACTACTTTGTATGATAACCCATTTTTTAAAATTATATTTTATTAGATTATAAAATACTGGGTTTGACCAAAATAGAGGCCAGAGGGTTATAATTATGAACGTCTACCATAGAACTTTCACTTGAAATGAGACGGCTTTTCCTAAAAGTTATGCAACTTGGGTTCGGTCAAAGGCGATCTCTCTCTCTCTCTCTCTCTCTCTCTCTCTCTCTCTCTCTCTCTCTCTCTCTCTCTCTCTCTCTCTCTCTCACACACACACACACACACACATTTTCGGTTTAACATAACAGAATGAACAATTAATGCACAGCACGTAGATAATTTGCTAAGAAATTTTGTTGAAAATATTTGTACTTAGTTTTGTATTTTTAATTAAACCAATTATTTTTCGAGACTGTTAGAATTTAATTTTATCGGCAATTTCCTCTTACCCATTTTCATTTTCATTTCCATTTTTAATTCACTTTCCCTCTCACCATTTCCCTTTCTTGACGAAATCTTTGTTACTTGCAGAAAAAAGCAACGCATACTTTCACCAATTTTCCTCTCTCTTTCCTCTCCCATTTTCGTTTCCTTCTCACAGGCACAAATCCCCTCCATATTCAACTCGTTTCTGCTTTCAAAGGGACACAGAGAGAAGGAAAAGAAGAGAATATTGGCTAGTAAGAAGACCCAATTGGCGGGGTTGATGCGTAACTAATTGTAGAAAATTCATATTATTGGTTGATGGTGCTTGAGTTAATTCTCATTGGTATAAACACGATGTTAATTGATATATTAACTATATCTTAATTCTCATTTAGGGGATCACATGACCCAGATATAGCTCAGGGATGAATAGACCAGCTAGAGAAAATGCAAGGAGATTGAAGTGCTATTCCTCTATTTTAGGTTGTCGATGGCTCAAAATGCAAGAGGGTCTTATTTTTCTTTTTAGTTTTAGTTTTTATTTTTTATTTTTATAATTGCAACCGTCTAAATGGATTAGTAATCTACTATTCAGGAGATTTGAATCTGAACAAGCCTTATATATATATATATGACAAATATTCTCAAATTACTTAAATTCAAATAAACATATAGAATTACCATTTAATTACAAGCTTTTCGTAAGCTGTAATATCTTTTATTTACTGAAAGTAAACATATAATACTAAACATGTAGACACACAAATTAATAGACCTAATGGAATGTACTAACATAATATTGAGTTTCATTTCGGCATTTGTCCCACTTCAATATAAACCTGCATGAAAATTAAAATAAAAAATATATATAGAGAATGAGATATTAACTAAATATATAAAAGTGAAGAAAGTATGTGTATTTAGCCTTTAACATTGAACAATGAAATTATTTAATCTAAAAAAATATATCAAATAATGCTTTGATAACAAAAAAAAAAAGGAAAGAAGGGTACATTATTGGTTTAGTCCCCAAAAGATTACCATGCTCTCAATTTGATGTTTGAAAACTTGTATTTGTCTCATTCCAATCATTTTTGTGGCTAAATAGTAAGACCTTTTGTTGTCAAATCTCATTTTTTTTGTTACCAAAAATCATTTTGATAAATAGAGGAAAGAAATTGAAACAAATACAATCATTTAGAGATTAAATTAAGACATTTGATCTATCAAAAATCAAATTGAGATGCTTGTAATCTTTTAAGAATCAAATAATTTAAAAAGAAAGAAGGAAAGAAAGAATGCTAATTAAAATTACCAGGTTTATGAATGACCAAGGCTCTTGCCAATATTTGATTTCTTAGTCTTCTTTGAGCTTGAATCTTCTGAAGAACTTCCCTCTGGGAGATTAGAATAGCCAAGAGGAGGGTCACCCTTTGAGCTTGAACCTTCTGAAGAACTTGCCACTGGGAGATTAGAATAGCTAAGAGAGTCATACTTGGCCTTCTCTGTCTTCTTATCAGAACTCATCTTATAAGAGCTATGTATAGCAACACTAATAATTTGGGAATTTTGCTTCACAATCTTCTTTTGTTAATTTGCTTTCTTTTTATAGGGAACTTAGAACACATGAATGGAAGAGTAAATGAAAATTTCTGAAAATTGCTTCAAATTTCTTCTAAATTTTCCCGAATTTTGTGTTATTTGATCCATGAAATGAGTTGTATATTCCCGTAACTTATCCTAACAATTTACCCATACGTTATAGGAAAATTATTATTAAGAGAGTGTTTGATTTGCTTGTGACTCTTGTGTGTACATAATATTTAGCAAGGAAGTTTGACATGAAATGAGTAATTATATAAGAAGGCTATTGAATTCCAAGAAGTGCCATGCATTGGATAAAGTGATCAAATTCCCAAGGGCATGCATTATTCACGCGGCTTATGAAATTTGTGTGTAGATCAATGTAGCTTTGGGTTAGAACTTTGACCCAAAAGCGTAGGATTATATTTCTGAAAATTTACCGAAGAACTTTCACTTTAGAATGAGAAGGCTTGTCTTTTCCAACAAGCCATGCATGCTGAATTTAATTTCCTTCCAAATTTTGTTAAAAATTTAATGTAAGCTGTCATTTTTTTTTTGGCTCCTAAATTTAATTCGGTCCTTACACTCTGAAATCATTTGTAAAAAGGTCCTTACCATCCTAATTTATTAATTTCTTTTCAATTATGTGTTCATGTGGCAGAGGCTATGCACACGTAGCATAATAAATCACTATATATAATTAATCCTAGTGGCATTCCAACTTAGTAAGTATAAAAGCCACATAGGAGAAAGAATAGCAAATGACCATTCTGCCCCTTCCTATAAATCATGAATGCTAATATGTTATTCTGTGTTATTTATATATCATTTTGTAATTGCCTCTCACATTTTTATTTAATTCATATTAGCGCTACCATTCAGTGTGTAAAAAGATTATAATATATCTATACTTTTGTAAACTTGTCAAGTCAAAGCATTAAAAGATTTAATTATCGTCAATATTAATTTTTTAATGTATAAAATAAAAAAATCATTTAATTACTACCAGTTTAACCTTGCTGATTTAATTGCTAATGAATTAGTGAACTTTAAACAGCATCAATTCACATATTATCACTACAATATTAACCTATAATAGTGACTATTATTTCAGAAGAAAAAGGAAGAATTTAGTAAAAAATAACAAATTTGCTACTGATTTCCTACTAAAAGTTTTTAGTAGTAAAATCAACAGTCACTTATTATTTTTCGACAAACTTCCTACCGGAAAACAAAACCAACTGATTCTTTGCTACTAATTTTTAGTTGAAAATTTACATTTAAGATGCACCTACTACCAACCACGTGTTTTCAAGATTCATCCACTGCCAGCCATGCATTTTTTTATTTGTACGCTATCCATATAGATGGTCCACAGTTCACCACTAATATAATATTTAGAAACTTGTTGAGCCACCATTTTAGCTATCAGCCATCATTTTTAAAATTTTATATTAATAAATTTTATGTTTTATATTAATAAGTAATAAATGTTATATTTTATATCAATTAAGTTTATGTATAGGTTGTAAATAAAATTATAAATTTAATCTAAATAACAATTTGAGTAAATTTGATCATAATAAAATTTTTATTTTATAGGATATTAAGATGATGAATATAATCTTATTATTATGAAAAAAAAGAAAGAAAAATTTACAAATTTTTATTATGTCAAATTTTTACTTTGCAGTGTTAGAAGAAAATGAATATAATTTAATTATTAAAGAAATTTACAAATTTTTATATGAAATAATATTTTCATCTTTATCTGAAATTTACAGATTTTCATCATCATATTGTATAATGTGATATTTTCATATCAAATAATTTAATCTTCATCTTCATCATTTAATCTTTAGCTTCATCATCTTGTATAATGTTATACATTCCTTTTATTCTGCTGAGCACCCCTGTACAGGCGTAAACCAAAGGAAATACCAATCAAATGAAGACGAATATATTAAAAATTAATATTTGGATAACTTTAATTGATTATCTATGGTGATGACAAAGAAATGAAAGTAATGTGTCACTCTCTACGATTTAAAATTGAACGATGATTCTCTACAATGTAAAAAGTATAAGATGATATAAAAAGAAAGAACTCACAAAAAAATACAAGAATATGAACTCTTAGAAGAACAGAAGAATATATTTTAGTTCTGTTTTTACCTGTTAAACAGAAGATAAAAAAGAATTGGTAGAAGATACTCACACAAGAAAAGAAAAGAGCTGAAGTGACAAAAGAAAAGAAGAGAAGACAAAAGAAGAACAAAAGAAGAGACAGTCTAAGAAAAGAAAAATTTGTACGAAATTTAAAAGGAAAATGAAAAAGAAAAGAAGAGTGAATTGTTATATAATACAAAACGAATGAATATGTGTAAAAAAAATTGTAAAGGCCGCCTCAATTTTTCATCAATTTTGCATATGAAACTTTTTACAAATTCCCACCTCAAATTTTTAACATATCGCGCATTCTCACATTAAAAGCTATTATATTTAATTTTTATATACAAATAAAATTATTATTTGAATTTATTATTGTAAAATAATAATAATGCATGGCTCCAACCAAATTGTGTGGCTCGACATACAGTATGTTGAGTCACACAATTGAGAATTGTGTAATATTCATCAAAATGTTTTTTGACTTTATATTATTCTAATAATAATATTCATATAAGTAAATAATTATAGTGTTAACACAAATTTTTCTTTAAGATATATATGTGAATTTTTAAAAAAATATTTAAGCAAACAAATTTTTTTAAAGATATATGTGTTCAGCTACTTTTTAAAAAAAAATTATTAGTAGAGTGACTTGACAAAGGATCTGTTGAGCTACTCTTGTTAATCTCTCGAGCTGCACTCACTTGTAATTTTAAAAAAAAAGTAGAGTGATTCTACACTCATTTTTTATATATTATATTTATATAATATATGTATATGTATGTATATATATATATAATATGCACGTAGTTGCTCGACAGAGTATATATATATATACACACACACATAAGAGTCTATCGAACCACTCTACTTATATTAAAAAATAAAAATAAGTATGTTGAGTCACATTCACTTATAATTAAAACAAAAAAAAAAGTAAAGTAACTCGACAAGAGGTTTGTTGAGCCACTTTACGAATTTGTTTAAAAAAAAATTAAGTGATTTGGTTCGATAAGACCCTTGTCGAACTACTCATATATATATATATATATATATATATATATATATATATGTAATTCTCTATGTCACACATATAACCAAAAAAAATTCATATGATTAAATTTTGTATTTTACAAAATATTTAATTTATTCAAATGATAAATAAGACATAAATACAAACAAAAGAACTAAAGATTCAATAAATAGATTTTCTTTCGGGCACATTGGTCCCACATCCTTACCAACCTACATAAAATTAAAATGAATAATTAGTATAGAGAAAGAGAGAGTAACTTAATGGAACCTATAAAAATAAAGACTACACATATTTAGCCTTTAAAATCATTTTACGGGGAGATATGACTTGAAGTCTGGACAGAATTTAATTATACTCTTAATAATACAATTTTAGAAAAATTTAAAAGGAAAGAGAGAAAGAATCTAGTTAAATTAGCCATACCTCCATGAATCATTTCTTTAATTCACTTTTTTAATTTCTGGGAGGTGGCCAAGAGCCATAACCAATACCATCTCAAAGACTTGAACTTCGTGGAAGAGCAAATGAAAATTTTCGTAAAATGCATTCAAGATTCTTCTGAATCATATTGAAATTTTCATAACAGATTGAACCCAATTAAGTTTATTAATTGTTACAGAGTCAAAGTTTTGTGTGGTTGAGGAAATGAGTGTATATTTCTGCAGCATTGCTAACAATTTACCTTAAGACGAAGAGGGTGATTTGGTTGGGATTCCTGCATGTGTGTACACTACATAGTATGAAATGTCTCCTATTGGGCAATTATTAAATTGTAGCAGCAATATTTAAAATTTTGTATAAATTGAAATTCTCCTAGACTTACGTACATGAAGGTCAAAAGAATGAGACTTTTTAAGATTTTATAATTTTGTATTGAGTTTGACCCAAAACCATAGGATTTATAATGCGTTCAAGTTTCTTCTAAATTAATCATATGAAATTTTCATGTTAATTTGCCTGAGGATTGTATTGTGACATGCATAGTCAAAGGATAGTATGCCTGAGGAAATGAGTCGTATATTTCTATAACATGTACTACCAATTTACCCAAACATTAAGATCTAACACTGACCTGACTGAAAAGAAATTTAGCAAAGAAATTTCACTTGAAATGAGAAGAAGGCTATTCAAACAAGCCCCACACACACATATATATATTGGGTGTGTGGTCAAATACTAACAGACTTGCAGTTGCAGGTAGACTGCTTTTGTTCACACCGCTAAGAAACTATGCTAATATCCTCTCTCTCTCTCTTTCTCTCTCTCTGCAAGAAAATATATTTGGAATTGTTTGGGATAATTTTGAAAAATAAAATGAAAGGGAAATATTGTTGGTTTACTAAAGTAATTTCAAAAGGAAATTTGGAGAAAATAATTTTATATTTTTAATATATATAAAAGTAAGAATAAATTATTTTCGAGTTTTTATATTTTTGGAAAAAAAACTAAGACTTTTTTAATTTCTTGAAAATAAAATCAAGAGAAAAAAGTATTTTCATTTTTTAAAATAAATCGTAAAAGAAATAAAAAATACTTTCCAATTTTTAGGATAAAATAATGTGCCATTGGAACCTAAATTCAAAGAATAATAGACAAAATAATTATTTTTTTATTAAATTTATTACAAATCACGTGTAACATTTTTAAAGCAAATAATTTTTAAATTGTATTTTAAATACATCTTTCAAATATCTTTTTTTTTACTTAAAATTTTTTTAGGACAAATCATCCAAATAGATTTCTTTTTTTATTTTGCAAGCTAGTTTCTGAAAAAAAAAATTACAAAATTTATTTTTAATATAATAAACAAATTAAACATCTCACATACCCATAAATTTTACGAGATCAAAGTACTATTTGGTTCATATTTGTAAAAATAATTTTTTTTGAAAAAAATTATAAAGCTAGTTTAGTACATTATTTTGAACGACCATGTTTTAAAAATAATTTTAAAAAAATTGTTTTCAAAATTAAAAAATACTTTAAAGTACAATTAAAATTGTTTTAATTTTTTTAAATTATCCCAAATGGCCTTAATCAACCCATTCCTTTATTTTAAACCATCATTAAAGATTGGAACACAAGTCATGATAGAAAATTTCATCTTATATATACATATATATTTATATGGCTTACGCTTCAGTTATATTCAATAGTAGATATATTTACTCATTGCAGTCTGAGTTCTAGCGCCAACAAGACAAGATCTAAAGACCATCCTATGTTACTCCATATTTTTGGTTCTTTTTTTTTAGCATTGTTTGCTTGTTTACATATGTCACATTGGATACCTTAGCTTGCTTTAAGGAGATAAAATGAGAAATATATGAGTCCTTGGTGGAATTGCCAATGAAGCTAATTAAGTGTTTTGAAAAAAAAAAAAAAAAAAGCTTCAGTGCAAGATCTCTGAATTATGAATCTTTTGATTAAAGAACCATTTTTTGAATGGCCCATGATCGGCCCACAGCATCAACTCTTGTATATGAAATAGGCTTGTCAAAGAAAGGAAGCAAAATCACTATTGGGCCTCATCCTAATTATTTTCAGGCCTGTTTCAGTATCATCAAAATATGTCTTGGGCCTCATCATATTTGCACCATATTTGAATGATTATAGTAGTTTCCATTAAAAGTTTAATTTTTTTAAATTTTATTATTATTATTTAAAAATAATTGACTTTGGATGACGACTCTTAAAAGTTGTCACCAAAAGTTTGACTTTCAGTAGCGATTATGGAAGTCACCACCAAAAATCTATTTTTTTATTTTTATTAAAAAATAATTGACTTTTTGTGGCGAATATGAGAGATTGAGAGTTACCACCAAAAGTTTGATTTTCAGTGGCGACTATCGGGGTCACCACCAAAAATTTAATTTTTTTAATTTTATTTAAAAATAATTAACTTTTGGTGGTGATTATAGAAAAAAAAATTAGACTTTTGATGGCAACTAACAAAAGTTACCACTAAAAGTCCGACTTTCAGTGGCGACTATTAGGGTCGTCACCAAAAATCTAATTTTTTTAATTTTACTTTAAAAAAATAGATTTTTAGTGGCAACTCACAAAAGTCGCCACTAAAAGTTAAACTTTCAGTGGCGATTATCGGGGTCACCATTAAAAGTCAGACTTTCAGTGGCGACTATCGGGATCGCTACTAAAAGTCTAATTTTTTTAAAATTTTATTTAAAAAATTAGATTTTTGGTGATGACTGTTTTGATTGCCATTGAAAGTTAATTTTTTTGTAGTATATGAAAATCCTTTTCTTGCCAATCATTTACTAATTTAAGAGCTTTCTTTTCTTTTTGGATAAAGATTTGAAAGCTTTCACTTGTATATTCACTCTATCTAAGAGAGTTAACCAAGCCTTACTTCATCTTTTTTGATTAGTTTGCTTAAGGATTAGGATTTCTTGAATGAGTGTTTGGATTAAACACTTTGTAAGAGGGAGGGACACCCTTGAGAAGAAAAAGTTCTCTGTTATAGTAGCTCACAAGTGCTTAAAATGATAAACCTGTGGATTATTGTAAAATACTCAAGAAATTGTCTTAAAGACTAGATGTAGGCTTGGTTATAAGTTGAACCAATATAAATATTAGTGTTTGATCTTCTAACTCTCTTACTTTTCGCTTATTTGATTCTTATTTTAATTCACTACAATTCTATACTTTGTTCATCTTTGCTCGTACTTTGTTTTTCTTATATACATAAGCTTGACATTTGTTCTGAAATTTTCTATCACTTCCAACAAGTGTTTGCAAATTTTTTAATAAACAAATTCATCTCCCTCTTCGGAGTTAGCTATATCTATCAATGAGGAGTTGGGTCCAAAGTGCATGTTTAAGCTAACTCATTAGGTCTTATTTATGCTAAAATTGGTCAAGATATGCTGATTTAATAATTGGCAACACCTTTGGACGAATTATGGATTTTTAGAAACTTTTTTTCAAACCTAAATCATGTGTTTTAATTATCTTTTATTTCCTATGTGTTTGAATGATTTAGGTAATTTTTTAGGCTTTTATCATTTGTAATCTTATGATTTCCTAAGCATTTATTTCCCAAAATTTCTTCCTTTTTTTAGGAGTCAAACTTTCTATATAATATATTATCTTCCATTGAGGAAGACAACGTAACTTTGGAAATAAGAATTATTTTCTGAATTCTAAGAATTGGAGAGGCAACATCTTCTCTAGGGTTCTTCATAAAACTGATAGACTTATTAAGACTTAATCAATCTTGTGGTGTCTTCTCCTTGTTCCTTGGTGCTCAAAGGTTCTTGGTGGATCAATCAGATCTAATTAAGCGTACTTGGGGCAAGAATAACTGATAAAATTCTGATTATATAGTTTTGTTTATTATTAATATTATGTTAGCATTGGGCTTGTTATGTTTAATTAGTTTTGGATGTAACATACTGGGCCATTGGGCGGTTACTGCTTAGCCCTCTGTTTAAGCTCTCTGAACATCCTAGAATAATGCGTATCTGATGTAAAATGTTCATATGTTCAATAAAACAGGTTTAGAACCTCTTGGATTCGTTTCGCTGTGTTTGGATTGCAAGTTCTACGGTCTATCCATGTGGGTTGGCACCAAATGTGATCCTCTTATGAATTTTTAATTGTTTTTAATGTAATTAAATGAATTACCTGTGCTTTTATTTTGGCTTGTTTATGTGCAGTCACGACTAAGGATTTTAGGTCGTGACATTTCTTTTTTTTTTGCCTTGTAATTCCATGATACTTACAATGTTATACATTTATATGAGGTACAGTACAATTTAACCTTACACGATTATTGGTGTGTATGATTTGGCAAATTATATAAACTCATGTAGTTAAATATTTTTAATCGACTATATATTAGCATATGACATTATAAATCAAAATACATGACAAGCTAATAAGATACTTATTCATTCATATAATTATTCTCCACTAGTACATGGATAAACAGGCCATATACATATGGCAAACATTCACAAATACATAAATTGAAATAAACATACAGATATTACTATTTACAAGCTTTCTATATAAGCTGTAATCTCTTTTATTTACTGGAAGTAAACATATAATAATAATTAAAACATGAATACAAATAAATGAATAAAAGACTTAATGGAATACGTCAACACAACACTGAATTTCCATCCAGCATTAACATGAACCTGCATGAAAATTAAAACAACGAATTCATATAGAGTTTGATATTAACTAATAAGAATGTATAGAAAAATAAAAAGTGTGTGAATTTAGCCTTCCATTTTTTTCTTTTGTTAAGTATGAAAATTTTTGTTGTTAAATCTTAAATTTTTCATTCGAAAAGTCACTTTGATAAATAAAAAGATTAAATTAGCAATCCTTTAAAAAATAAATTTGGACACTTGATCATTTAAAGTCTATATTGAAATAATTTTAGTCTTTTAGGGACTAAAACAGTAATTTACTCCAAAAAAATTAAAAAAAAAGGAAGAGAGTACGAATCTTGTTTCAAATTTCAATTACCTAGCTGGTATATGAATCATTTTGACCCATTTTCACTTCTTTTTCTTTGGAGGTGGAGAAGCATAACCAAGGCTATTGCCAATATCAGTCTTCTTTGAGGTTGAATCTTTTGAAGAACTTCCTACAGAGGGCTTAGAGTAGCCAAGAGGTATATTCTTGGTTTTCTTATCAGAACTCATCTTGCAAGAGCTATGTGTATCAACACTAATATATTGGGATTTAGTGATTTATAATTTTGCTTCACAATCTTCTTTTGTTTTGCCTTCTTTTTATAGGGAACTTAGAAGGCATAAATGGAAGAGCAAATGAAATTTTTCTGAAAATTCCTTCAATTTTCTTCTAAATTGTCCTGAATTTCTAATAAGATATTTGCGTATTTGTATTGTTTGATAAAATAAGTTGAATATTCCTGTAGCTTATCCTAACAATATAGCTATACTTTAGGAAAATTATTATTAAGAGATTGTTTGATTTGCTTTTCAGTCTCCTGTGTACATAATATGAAATGGCTGCAATTACTCATGAATTTTCTCCAAGAATTAATTGGCCGAAAAAAGAAAGAAAATTTTTAAGATTATATTAACAAGTTAGTCTCTTAAAAAAATAAATTGATTATGTAAGTTTTAAATTTTAAATCTACATAATTTAATATTTGAATATTATTAAGTCATTATATGTAATTACTTAGTCTTTAAAAAAATAAATAAATATAAAATTTGTAATTTATAAAAATTAACTCGTTCAATACTCATATTTAAAGACTAAATAAAAAATATATATTTGTTTTAGAGACTACTTTGTATAATAACCCATTTTTTAAAGTTATATTTTATTAGATTATAAAATATTGGGTTTGACCAAAATAGAGGGTTATAATTATGAACATCTACCATAGAAATTTCACTTGAATTGAGATTTGAGAGGCTTTTTGGATATGCCACGCCTTTGGCATAATCTCTATTCACGCGGCTAATGAAATTTTCTCCCTTTTACTCTCTCTCTCTCTCTCTATAAAAATGCGCAGCGCGTGGATAATTTGCTAAGAAATTTTGTTAATATATATATATATACACTTAGTTTTCTATTTTAAATTAAACCAAAGATTAAGTTGTTTCTTGAGCACAATTATTTCATAAATTTGCTTGTAAATTATTGAAAAAAAAAAAGCACATAATAACTACTACAATTATAGCTTAATTAAAATTGACAAAAAATAAACTTGAAATAAAGAGTGTACAATTAATGATGACCGTGCATCTTGATAATCCTACAATTTCTAATCTATCTCGCTAAGGAAAAATTTGCTTGTAAATTATTGAAAAAAAAAAGCACATAATAACTACTACAATTATAGCTTAATTAAAATTGACAAAAAATAAACTTGAAATAAAGAGTGTACAATTAATGATGACCGTGCATCTTGATAATCCTACAATTTCTAATCTATCTCGCTAAGGAAATTTTTTTTTCGATATACATGTATAAGGTTAAATTATTATTTTAGTTTAGGTTCTCCTAATTTAAAAGTTTTAATCTAGTCATTTTTCATTAAACTTTCATATAGACATGGCAATTGGGTAAGGGTTTCGGAGATCCTCATGAGCAGGGATTTTTTTTTCCAACAGGAACAGTGATGAGAGAAAAATCTCCCCATCATGATTTTATGGATAGGGACAGGATCACACTCTTTACTTTGCAGGATCCACATTCCCAAAGGACATTTTAATATTTTTCTGAAATTACTAAAATGTCTTTAGTCACTTCACAATTAAAAAGAACTTAAACTAATTTAATAAAAAAATTGAAAACCCTAATCCTAATCCTATCCCATTTGGCCATTCCAACTCTCTCGTCTTCATTCTCTGTCTGATACTCTAATGCTCATGCAAGTGCTCGTGCTCTAATTCAGTGATTCTTCGTTCTCTGTCTATCATCCGTTATCATGCTTGAGGTCCATGTCCTAGTTATATTGCTTGTGCTTCATCCTTTAGTCATTGTCTCTACTTGTGTGTAATACCCATGAAAAATAAAATATAAATATTTGTTTACAAACTACTGTTACTAATTCGGTATACGGTACTGTTTACCCGTATAATACTATTTAAGTATACGATACTATTCATTTATACAATAGAAATGTCAAGTACTAGATGTGGTTTGGTCATAAGAGAAAACTAGAAAGAAGTTCGTGGGAGAAAATGACGTTTTATGTGTAAAAATACCCTCAGGGACTAAAGTGAAAGGACTGAATTGAAAAGAAACTTAAAGGTTTAAGAGAAAGGATAGTTTTCTCTTTAAGTTTTCAATAGTAATAAAATAAAAAAATTCCAGCCGTTCCGCCATTTGTACAGTAACTGCATTATTAGAAATATTATTTTTATGAATAGTAAATTGAATATTTTATTAACGCATAGTATTAAATAGTACCCTTGACTTTTGCTATAAATAAACCCTTTCATTTCACTTCTAAACTCACACCTTCAACTTCTCTTCTTCTCTCCTTAAGTTTCTCTTACTTCAATGCTAGGCCTTTGAGATTTTGGGCCTTTCCTTTTCAGCTTAGGTAAGGATACTATGCTCTTTCTATGTCTTTCAAATTTTAGAAGTTATTTTCTTAAGTATGCTATGTGGTTGCGGCTTTGGCCGATCTTCCACATCAGAAAAACTGTCCTTAGCTGTTTATATGTTATTTTGATTCTCTGATTACCGAAATAGAATGTAAACTGTGAAGAATACATGTCTAGAAAAGTTCTGGCTAAGGAAAGACCTGGTTTTTAAGTGTGTCCAGTGTGACCCTCCACTCTTTCCTGGGAACTTACCTGGTGTACTCTTTTACAGATTGTATTCTCTATTTCTGGTATAAATAGTAATCGTACGTATGAATAGTGATCGTACGTATGAATAGTGACCGTACGTATGAATAGTAACCGTATATATGAACAGTAACCGTATGTATGAACAGTATCTGTACGAAAACAATCCTAACGTATTTTCTTTAATTTTTCATGAAAATCTTCGTAGCAGAACACTGAAATTCACCTGTGTACTCTTGTCCGTAACGACTTAAAGAAGTGATACTCGTACGGAATCCAGGTGAGTGAAACGACCCCGTTTTAATAGAGTTTTAGCATTATTGGTGATAAAAAGTATGTCGTAGGACACTCCCAAGATTCATAGGGGGAAATTGGATTCAGAATGACGAATATAATGAGATAATTAATCCAGAAGTATGGATAAGAAAAAGCAAGTATCTCATGATGATGTGAACATTGAATCTCTTGAATTGTGGTTTATAAAGCTATAATATAATTATATACTATACCTGTTATATGGATGACTATTATATTGAGCTTCTGATTATGATATGAAATGCTATTGATTGTGATTGAGCGGGACAGTACCCCCTCTCACGGCAAGGCGGAAAACCCGGTTGACAGGGTGTCTTGACCAATGAGTGTGGAGACAATGATTCCCTCAGTAGGGATATAGCCCGGATTGGTGATAAATCCGTGAGGCGCCCTAGCTAAGAGGATGAGGTTGTGCGTCATGGCGAAAATATACATAATTGGTGAGCCGGCCTGTGTGCGCTCTCCGGGATATATTGCCATTGACGAGTACTAGTATCGTTTGTTGAATTGGATGAATTTTTATCTTCTTGTATGTAAGAGGATGATGTTGTGCGTCATGGCGGAAATATACATAATTGGTGAGCCGGCCTGTGTGCGCTCTACGGGATATATTATCATTGACGAGTACTAGTAACGTTTGTTGAATTGGATAAATTTTTATCTTCTGTCTATTGGTTGAGTATTAGCCTTTGGATATGCTTGCATGACTGGTAATGTATTTGAATTTTATTAACGCGAGGCCGATTCGCTCATTGAGTTTAAAAGCTCACATTGTTTGTACAACATTTTTGTTCAGATCAGGTTGCCAGCGAAGGATATATGCTAGAGGAGTAGATCACTTTGGACCTTCCCGTTGTCGGGTAGACCCCTCTATTGTTGTAGATTATGTTGCTCTGTAATCGTCTAGGACATCTAGGTCAGGGGTTTGGTATTTGGTTTGTATGTCAGCATAATAATGTATTTTATGTTGATGATCTATTATTATATGTGCAAATCATCTCTATGAATTTCAAATAAGAAAATTTGATATATTTTCTTCAGGAATGGTTATTTTGATAATGACTAAACTCATGGGTAGAATTTATCGAAAGGCTTACAGTGATGGGATATACATCATTGTGCCGGTCATGTGCCCAGAAAACGGGTCGTGACATTGTGCTTACTGTCATTTAGTTTGAATTGCTATCTTTTCTCATTGTCATCTCCTCTTTTGCGTCATTGTTCAGTTTCAAGTACAAATCTCTCTTGTGTTTCTTATTACTTGCACCGTCTCTGTGCTTGTATCTATTGGTTGTGGTGTGCACTTAGGCACGGGGGTAGCAGTGGCATTAACATCGACATTGAGATATATATTCAAACCCTTTCACATTAAATGAAGCTCAATAAGTTGCTTCTGCAAATCATACATGATGTTCAACATCAATGAGATTCCCTCCACTGACTTATATACTTTTGTTGATATACTTATAGATTTTCAACTAAGATCTCTAAACTGATGCGTAGTGTGTTGCCAAGGGTCCCCCTCTATCGCTCTCCCCGTGACATCGTATACTACACTGACTCTTGCTTCGTTCATCCATCAAGGTATAATGTACCAGTCAAGGAGTACTTTGATGTCACTAACATCGTAGACCTTCAAGGTATGACAGTAAAGAATACCAAGGGATTTGAACTTCTGACAAGAAAATGTAATTGTGTTATCTGAAGGATCAAATGACACTATGTGATATCTCTCCTTATTAACTAGAGAAATAACATATTATCTCACTAGTTAACTCTCGTCCTTCCCTTTATACATGTTTAGACTATGTCATCGTATTCTTGTTTGAACAATTGGAAAATAATGGGAGTTTAAATCTCATAAAGCTATTTTAACATAAGTGACTTTGGGTTCCTCAACCGCAAAAATTTCTCCCTCGAATCACACTAACGCTTTAATTCCTTTTATTGCTTCTCATTCATAATTCTTTCAAAGTGTTTGAAGAACTGAATAAGGTCTAAGCTCGAGTTCAGCAAGTCCTTCAAATGTGCTTCAAATATCAAGTGTGAAAGTCTTCTTCATAAAATACACTACCTAATTTTTCTTTAACTGGTATACCAATATTATCATATTTTAGACCTTGTCACCCCAAATAGATCTTCATCAAGGATTCCATACATATAATGTGAAATTTCCCTCGTTATGTGGGATTTCCCTTAGGCAACCAGGCAAGGTGTTTTATGGCATTTCACATTAGATGCTAAGTACAAAGTCCAAGCACAATGTCTATCATAACCTCAGACAGTGCTCTTGCCATTGCCACATCTTGATCAGTAAAGATAGTAAGGGGCTTTTTGTGCCAATGAGCCTGTAGAGATGTTTGAAAAAGCCACTTAAAGAACTTTACAGTTTCACCATATAATAATGTTGCACTATATATTACTATCCCTCTATGGTGATTTAAACCACAAAACATAAGAAATGGCATATATTTTTTTTGTTAGTATCAAGTGACACCATATCACCAAAAAATCTATAGTCAATTAACATTCTTGCATCCACCCAATAAACATTTGTAATTTGTTCTTATGCGTCTAAATGATAAGCATGGAAGAATGAAAAATTCTCTAATAATTGATTTTGAAAATATTACACTAGGGTACCAACTTTCCGATAAGCCAAGTTTCTTGTTGTTTTTTACTTGAGATAATTTTTCACATCATCCGAGTATATCCAATGTTTGCTCTTCCTCCCGCATGAACATTCATTAAATCAAAAGAAACCTTTTGCCTAAGGCCAGAATCCTTCGTTAATTCAATCGCATATGCTTATACTTAAATTTGTTGTTATGATGGAAGCATGTGAATTGTCTCTAGAGTGTGTAGTTTATAATTATGATCCCCTATAATTCTTTCATTTGATACCTTCTTGAAACAAGTTTGAAGGCTATATGAGCTCTGCACCCCATTCTAGTCCCTCTTGTCGAGCTATCGAAAGCCCTCCCTCAAACAAATATAAATCATTAATTATCAATGTTATCGTTTCTTTATTTTTCTTGCTTTTATTATGATTATCTTTTCTTACTCCAAATCTCATTTTTCCACCATACATCCTTCAAAAATTTCATGCTGCATCTACACCATCAAATTTTATCCCTACCTTGGAATCAAATTTCCCTCCTTCAAAGTTTTCTTCTAATTGTCTAAAAAGAAAATTACTTTAGCATGCCTCCGTCGAAGTTGTCAAAGGTATAGTTCTACTAGATCATATGCAAGAGGAAAACGAGAATGTTAAAGAATTATATATAAAGTTTTATCGATCCTTATTAAATATGCAAGTGGAAAAAGGGCGGCAAATGTTAAATTAGCAACATGGAAGAAATATAATCATATAACAGTGTATGGAAGTTGGTCAACCAACATGGAAATATAATCATATAATTAGCAACATTTTTGAAATAATATTGTGGGCCAATTAATGGAAATAAACTTGTTGAAAACAATGGTATTGAGTCTGTAGATGTTCTTTGATGCAATAAACTAATTCCCATTTTATTTAATATAACTTGATCCAATGCAAGATCCAATGCCAATGATTTGTTCCTCTCACTCTAACAACAAACAAGGATTCTTAACAGATATGTGTTTATATACGCAAGATCCAATATATGTTTTTAAATATGCAAAAGCTCATCTGATATGTGCATACCTAAATGATTGTGTTTTGATTTATTCTTCCCCGAGGGAAATGGATTTTATGTCTCTAAACCTATTCCAAGTTCAAATTTCATGTTTAAAAAAGGAAAATTATGGAGAAGTCTACTTCAATTGCTTCCCTTGGTTTTGTAAGTTGTGTAATAAAATTGTCAAATTGCCTATATTAAAATATAGTAGCCATTTTAGAGCAATCTGAATCACATACAAATATATATATATATATATATATATAGGCCCGTCTATTGCCCATCCCCTGATACCAGCCCAAGAATGGTAGATCGTTACTCGACCTGAACTAGGAAGAGTGTGCATGATGGTGCTGCATCTGGACTCCCAGTTCTTGCTGGCTCTTACAAGGGAATGCACGCGTGGCGGGCTCTTAGAGGCGGATCTCCCACCGAGAGCGTATTCCAAGACAAGTCCTCTAACACCTCAAACAGGTATAGGAGTAACAACAACTCCAGGAATTACAATGCTCAGACCTCACAAACCGAAACCTTTCTTGCTCTTGTGTTCGCTCCAAAGCTTAGTAATCAATTCCATCGCTCACAGGAAGAAATTCAAGTTCCCCTTGACTCATCTAATGCTCTTCCACTGGCAGGAAGTAGAACAGAAACTGTTTGAGGGGCTCCTATCCCTACTAATAACAAATGAACGTGGTTATCAAGAGTTAGAAAGAGAAAGATGACACATCAATCTTCTGTACCGAATGGGCCGGACCCTGTTCGATGTATCCTCAGAAAATCGAGTCCAGTGGTTCGAATCCACTTCTAAAAGCGGGTGAAGGTGGGGACATTAGCAACCTCAACTCGAGACGAGAAGGGGCACCTGAATTATCATAAATGAAGAGATTTCGCAGATGCGGTCTATGGACTCTTGGCTACATATATATATATATATATATATATCAACAATATTATATATCAGCAATCTTTACGCTCGAAAGAGGACGAAGAACACCAATACAACAGATGAGAAGAAGAACATGACGGAGCAATATGCTACGGCAAGAGATACAATATGACGGATAAGATGAAGCACAACAGAGCATCGAAATGATAGATGAGAGGAGGCGGCATGTGCAAGAGAAGATGAAAATGGCACAAAACAGTGGCGAGCTAGAATTCACAAATGAATAAAAGGAGGTCGGGTCAGGATAGACACATGTCATTCATGGATTGGCTGAGCATTTAATTTTTTTTTTAAAGGTTAAACATAGTTTCTAGCCAGGTATTGGGATCCGAACCTGAGAAGGCATGGTAGGAGAGGTTCCAGGGACAGTGTCACAATACCACATTTTCCAAAAAAAAATTAGCTAAAAGTGCTCATTTAAACACACAATGAGATTTGGGTCATTGAATCGCATTGATCAAACAACCTACAACCTTCAATCATGATTTAATCTAGCTTGTCCGCTGTGACGATTTGAGGGACAAGAGCTAGGCATAGTACTTGGCTTTTACTGCTAGGCAGAGGAGCGAGATCCATGTTATGCCTATATTAAAATATAGTAGCCATTTCAGAGCAATCTGCAATCACACATATGAATATATATATATATATATATATATATATATATATATATATATATATATATATATATATCAACAATATTATATATCAGCAACCTTTACGCTCAACAGAGGAGGAAGAATACCAATACAACAGACAAGAGGAAGAACACGACAGAGTAATACGCTACAACAAGAGATACAATATGACGGAGGAGATGAAGCATAACAGAGCATCAAAATGATAGATGAGAGGAGGTGGCATGTGCAACTATTCTCTAGAGAAGATGAAAATGGCGCGAAACAGTGGCGAGCTAAAATTCACAAATGAATAAAAGGAGGTCGGGTCAAGCTGGACACGTGTCGTTCATGGATTGGCTGGGCATTTAATTTTTTTTTTTTAAAAAATGTCAAACATAGTTTCTAGCCAGGTATTGGGATCCGAACCTGAGAAGGCATGGCAGGAGAGGTTCTAGGGACATGTGTCACAATACCACATTTTCCAAAAAAAATTAGCTAAAAGTGCTCATTAAAACACGCAATGAGATTTGAGTCATTGAATCGCATTGATCAAACAACTCACAACCTTTAATCATGATTTAATCTAGCTTGTCTGCTGTGACGATTTGAGGGACGAGAGTCAGGCATAGTGCTTGGCTTTTACCACCAGGTAGAGGAGCGAGATCCATGTTATGCCCTTGATGTTTTAGCTTCCAATTTTAATTTTAATATTTTTTTTCCATTGAAACCATTTTGTCATTTAATGATTATTATTGTTTTAAGAAAGAACATTATTATCATAAAGCATATTAATATTGGTGCATTGGTGAATTCATCATTCATGCAGCCAAATTAAATAGAATCATTTTGTCATATTAAAACTGTTTCTATTTCCTCCTTTATAATATTTCCCAACGACAACTATTTTAAATAATGTAGCACATTTTATACTTAAAATATGAGAAAACAACTATTATATAGAAGAAATTAAAACAATAAACAATGATTAATATTCTTATTAAGACTTCTCATTATTTTCATAGATATAATATATACTATTTATTGTCATTTTCCTTAGTATGAAAGCCACTGAAATACTACTCCTTGGGATTGTTCTCCAAGGATTTCTTTGAAATGTAAACTCCTCCGCCACATGGGAATTATAAACCCATGTTATACTCTTGATGCTTTAGCTTCTAATTTTAATTTTAATCTTTTTTTCAATTGAAACAATTTTCTTCCTTAATGGTTATTACTAATTTAAGAAAAAAATTACTATCATAAAACACATTAATATTGGTGAATTGATGTATTAATCATTCATGGCGCAAAATTAAATAAAATCATTTTATCATATTAAACCTATCCTCATTCCCTCCTTTTTAATATTTTCCAACTAAAACTATTTTGAATAACTGTAGCACATTTTATACTGAAAAATATAGAAAAAAAAACAATTATATAGAAGAAACTAAAACAATCCACAATGACAATTATTCTTATTTAAGACTTCTCGTTCTTTTTATAAATATAATATATATTATTTGTTGCCCTTTTCTTGAGCACGAAAGCCACTGAAATATTCTTTAAGATTATTCTTGAACATTTTGAAATGTAAGTTCCTCCATCATATGAAGTTTTCATTACGTTACCACTACTATCACTATCATTGTTATAGCCACCATTGCCTCTACCACTGCCTTTACTTCCACCATTGCTGATATCTTTATAGTATATGCTTCCATTTTAACTCTTGTTACTTTTTAGCAACAAAAATTATAGCTAAATTGTTATAATAGATTTTTAATGACTATGTCCAAAAATATATCTCTTTTACCATAAATCATATAAGAGTCCCTTCGAGAATATCTAATAAAATTGAATTGATACCATAAATTATACGAGATCGCCTCAAAATTTGATGTGGATTTCAACCTTCCTAATAGAAATAACCATCAAAATTTGCTTCATACTCTTTTAACTCGTACACTTTTTTACTATTAGATCATAAAAAAAAATTATTTGCAAGTATGAAAATATTAATGATGTAGTCATTGAACTACGTGAACATTATCTAAGTTTGATTGATATACACCTACCATTCAGACCCTTTGTTAAAATACTACCTTTCCATAAATATTTTAATAAAATGAGTTTTGGGTTATTAAAATTAAATAATGAATGACTAATATTCGATACAGAAGTGATTTACATATATCAAAATTTGAAAGGTAATGGCGCAAATTAGCGCACTCTACGCCTGCCATTAGTGTATCTCTCCATCTGTCTGTGTTTCTCATTGAGGTATCGGGGCTTCAGTCTAGGCAGATTAGGTTTTAGGGTTTTACAGGTTTTTCTCGCGTAATATCGGAATTCTGATTCAGAGCAATAGTTTATCAAATTCCCCAGCAAGTTCTTTTTCCCAAAAGTTGTCAATGTCGATTTCACAAGAACTATACCCCTCTCAAGACGACCTTCTCTACGAAGAAGAGCTCCTGCGGAACCCATTTAGCCTCAAGTTATGGTGGCGGTACCTTATCGCTAGATCAGAAGCTCCATTCAAGAAACGCTTCGTCATCTACGAGCGAGCCCTCAAAGCCCTCCCCGGAAGCTACAAGATTTGGCACGCTTACCTTCGTGAACGCCTTGAGCTTGTTCGAAACCTACCAATTACTCACTCCCAGTATGATACCCTTAACAACACGTTCGAACGCGCTCTTGTCACAATGCACAAAATGCCCAGGATCTGGATTATGTATCTCCAGACTCTGACGGAACAAAAATTGATTACTCGGACGCGAAGAACGTTTGACAGGGCTCTTTGTGCACTTCCAGTGACCCAGCATGATCGAATTTGGGAGCCATACCTTGTGTTCGTGAGTCAAAAGGGTATCCCAATCGAGACTTCTCTACGGGTTTATCGGAGGTATTTAAAATATGACCCTACTCATATTGAAGATTTTATTGAATTCTTAATTAATTCAAGTCTCTGGCAAGAAGGAGCAGAAAGGTTGGCTTCTGTGCTAAATGATGACCAATTTTATTCAATAAAGGGAAAAACAAAGCATAGGCTATGGCTGGAGTTATGTGATTTGCTCACGAGACATGCAAATGAGGTCTCTGGTCTAAATGTTGATGCAATAATTAGAGGTGGGATTAAGAAATTTACAGATGAGGTGGGGAGACTCTGGACATCACTCGCAGAGTATTATATTAGGAGGGGTTTGCACGAGAAGGCAAGGGATATATTTGAGGAGGGGATGTCAACTGTTGTCACAGTGAGGGATTTTAGTGTGATTTTTGATTCGTATTCACAGTTTGAGGAGAGCATGCTTGCTTATAAGATGCAGGAGATGGACTTAAGTGATGAAGATGAAGATGAAGATAATGATGAGGAAAATGGTGTTGAGGATGAAGAAGATATTCGGTTCAAGGGAAAACCATCTCAGGAGGACTTTGAGAGGAAGATTTTACATGGATTTTGGTTGAATGATAAAAATGACATAGATTTGAGATTGGCTAGATTGGACCATCTTATGGACAGGAGACCAGAACTGGCAAACAGTGTTCTTTTACGTCAAAATCCTCATAATGTGGAACAATGGCATCGTAGGGTGAAGCTGTTTGAGGGTAATCCTACTAGGCAGATACTGACTTACACTGAAGCTGTGAGGACGGTTGATCCTATGAAGGCAGTGGGAAAGCCTCATACATTGTGGGTTGCTTTTGCAAAACTGTATGAAAATCACAAAGATCTTGCCAATGCCAGAGTCATATTCGACAAGGCAGTTCAAGTAAATTACAAGACTGTTGATAATCTCGCCAGTGTCTGGTGTGAGTGGGCTGAAATGGAATTGAGGCATAAGAATTTCAAAGGAGCACTTGATCTTATGAGGCGGGCCACAGCAGAGCCATCAGTTGAGGTCAAACGAAGAGGTAATCTTATATAGATTTTGTTCACACGGTCTTTTTCCCAATATACCGTACCTTCATGTTTCTGTTAACCTGCTTTGCAGATGAATCTGTCAAATGTTTTATAGGACAGTTTTTTTTTTTGTTAGTTTATATTGCAGGAATATAATGGCTGTCAATTTCTTTTATGCTAATGTTTAGGATGATTTTGTCATGTTGAACAGCTGTGAATATTAATTGTGCTAGGCTAGCCTGTTGAAAGTGACAATTTTTTTTTTTGTTTAGGATGATTTTGGCATGTTTAGTCTATGCAAATGTTTTAGTGGAGGCTGATAAAATGGTTCAGATAGGGGGATGAAAGGGATTTTATTAAAGATTGAAAATACTTATTGTAGATAAATGATTTGGCTGGATGAGAGGTACTGTGTTAGATTAGTAATTTTCCATGGGACAGAGTATTGAAAGACATGTCCGATGTTGATTTAGATTATGATTGAGGGTTCATGTAGCCATTCAAAGTACATGGATTTGAGGCCTCCCCTTCTTTTATATGGAACACGGGCATCCCAAAGACTTTAACATCCAAGATATTTCTTTTGTCAAATTTGTGTACGCAAACACTTAGGAATATTTTGCCTTGTTGAACAAATGTCAATCTTAATTGGGCTATAGGCTAGTCTTGTTGGACATAAAATGTCAAATTTTTTTAGGATGATTTTGGCATGTTGGTGTATCCAATGTTCAAACTGATTTAATGGACACTGGTAAGAAGATTCAGATTCAGGAATGAAAGAATTGATAAAGGATTGAAAATGCTTATTCTAGATAAATGATTTGGCTGGGTGAGAGTTAGTGTATTAAATTCGTAGTTTTTTTTTTTAATAATAGGATAGAGCAGTGAAAGATAATTTATGTTAGGTTTTGATTTAATTTATGATTGAAGATTCAAGCAGCCGATTCAAAGTACAAGGATTTAGGGCCTGTCCTTGTTTAAATAAGAAACATGGGCGCATCCCACACACTTCAATTCCAATGTTTTTCTCTAGGAAAGTGGCCTTTTATACAAATTTTATATTGTTCTATGTTACATTTCATGTACGCTAGTGGGACTCACACTGATGATGGAACAGTCATTAACTGCAGAATATTTTGCGTCAGGCATTTTTAATAGACATATATACGCTTTTGCTGTCATTAACTGAACTAACTTTTGGGTTTTGGCTTATGCTTCACATTTAGTGGCTGCTGATGGAAATGAACCAGTTCAGATGAAGATCCATAAATCTTTGAGATTGTGGACCTTTTATGTTGATTTGGAGGAAAGTCTGGGTAATTTGGAGTCTACTCGGGCTGTTTATGAGCGAATATTAGATTTAAGAATTGCCACTCCACAAATAATAATCAATTATGCATACTTTCTTGAGGTATGGAGCTATTCATATATCTTTCATCCATATTCTTTTTTGGATTTACTTCAACTGGTCTTGGTTGATTGACAAATCTTTGCCATTGAGTTATGCAGGAGCATAAATACTTTGAAGATGCATTTAAGGTTTATGAAAGAGGCGTGAAGATATTTAAGTATCCACATGTTAAGGACATATGGGTCACATATCTCTCTAAATTTGTGAAGAGGTATGGAAAGACAAAATTGGAGAGAGCAAGAGAGCTCTTTGAGAATGCTGTTGAAACGGTATGCAATTAAACCCTAATGATCCTAGACATACATTATATCTAAAATGTGTCAGTGATGTATCAATCTTAAGGCTGTGATTTATTCTTGTTTAGACCAATCCTAATTTTTTTATTTTTTCCTTGTTGTCTTTCTTTTTGTTCTTGAAAGATTCCTTGTCCTTCCTTTTTCTGTGTGTGCGCATGCGCACATGCGTTTTCTGTTATAATTCTCTTCTCCTCTTCTTCTCTAATAAAATATCTTTTTCTATCAAATAAAAAATAAAAATTCTTGTTTAGACCAATCTTAATGTTTGATTTTTAAGGCACTGTGATGGGGACCAGGGAACCTGTCAGCTGATGGTGTATAAATGGGTGGTTCAGGGTTTAGATTAGATAGTGCTAATGATTTCTGTGTTATGCCTTAACAAAGTGAGATGTTTTAGTGTGTCAACGGTGTAAGTGAAATTCTGCATTACATTAGTGGAACTTCCTTTATGAAACATACTTACCTTTGCTTTGTACCTCTCTCTGAAAGTTTTAGGGTATGACATAAGTGAAGTTTTGAATGCATTAGAGTAAATTTTAGCAACAGGTTGTGTTTAGGTTTTGATTTATGTAATTGTGTCTTATTTGTGAACGGCATGACAACTCTTTTGCTTAGAGTATAGATTTACTGATATTTCCATACTATTATTGGCTCTGGAGACTTTGTTGCCTCTCACAATGTAAAAATAAAATTAACTATACTTTCTTTTTTAGGGCGTGGTTGAATGTATATAAAGATAAAAGATTATAAAACTCATGGTATTTTCATCATATTACTAACTTTATTACAACTAAAACAAATCATAACTGCGACAATCTTGGGAATTTTGATCTGACAACAAAAAATCATGAATCATTTGGTCTATTATAACTCTTGATATAAAAGACTAGTTTTTTGATACAGTTTGGTTTCCATTGAAACGCAACTTTTAATTTCTAATTATGCCTATGGTGCTAACCTCATCCTTCTTTTGGGTGCATGCTTTGTAAACAGACCCCTGCTGATCAAGTAAAACCTCTTTACATGCAATATGCTAAGTTGGAAGAGGACTATGGACTGGCCAAGCGAGCTATGAAGGTTTATGATCAAGCAACAAAGGCTGTTCCTAATAACGAGAAGTTAAGCATGTA
This sequence comes from Biancaea sappan, assembly GCA_037074585.1. Classification (NCBI taxonomy): domain Eukaryota; kingdom Viridiplantae; phylum Streptophyta; class Magnoliopsida; order Fabales; family Fabaceae; genus Biancaea; species Biancaea sappan. Next base: position 3,286,579 of record CM073496.1, on the reverse strand, counting down.
CGAAATATATATTGCTCGTGCAGCTGAGATATTTGGTGTACCCAAAACAAGGGAAATCTATGAGCAGGCAATTGAGTCTGGTCTTCCAGACAAGGATGTCAAAACCATGTGTTTGAAATATGCCGAGCTGGAGAAAAGCTTGGGAGAAATTGATCGGGCCCGTGGAATATACGTCTTTGCCTCACAGTTTGCTGATCCCCGATCTGATTTGGAATTTTGGAATAAGTGGCATGAGTTTGAGGTGCAACATGGAAATGAAGATACCTTTAGAGAAATGCTTCGTATTAAGCGCAGTGTCTCTGCAAGCTACAGCCAGGTTGGTTTCCTTTAGCCATTTCATTATATTTTGGAGAAAATTATATAAAGTTTCTTATATCTTCTTTTTTACTTATATAAAGTTTCTTCTATCTTCATTTTCAAGTTCGCTGCTAAAGCAGAAAGTGTAAAAAGTTTATTTAAAAACTAATCATGCAATAATAACTTGTAAAAAATATTAAGTTCTTTTGTAAAAACCATGCACTTGTATTTTGATCGGAAAACCACACAATTATCATCTTTTGATTGAAGAATCTGGCTAAAAATATATAAGGAACGTAAGTTTTCTCCTTATAATTTTCCTTCCACTCTGTTTTTAAAGTTTGCACTACTTCCCATAAATCTTGACTGGAATATTTCGTTGTTTTTCCAGACTCATTTTATACTGCCTGAGTACCTGATGCAAAAGGATCAAGCTGTGCCTCTCGATGAGGCCAAAGAGACATTGAAACAGGCTGGGGTCCCTGAGGATCAAATGGCTTCGCTAGAAAAGAAAGTTGGGTTAGAAAAGAAAGTTGGGTTTGTTAGCGCTGGAACAGAGGCACAGTCTGATGGAGGGATTAAAGAAAATGCAAATAGTGAGGATATTGAATTACCAGAAGGAAGTGACTCTGAAGACGATGAGAAAATTGAAATTGCTCAGAAGGATGTCCCGTCTGCTGTTTTTGGTGGTTTAGTTCGGAAGAGGGAAGAGGGTGAAAAGAATGAAGAAGTAGCTCGACTTGGTGCATTAGAGAGAATAAAGAGGCTAAAGGGCAATTAAATGTTCTGCGAAGAGATTGGGTATCTTTTCTGTACTATTTTTGTAGGCATTTTTTTTTTAACTTTTTATACTTTCTTTTGTTCAAAAAAAAAAATGTACCTTAGAATTGTATGTTTGCCGGGATAGAAAAAATTAGAGCCAGAAGCACATCTTATTCCCACTAGTGAGCCCTCAAAAATTAGATGTTTATACTGCTAGTTCCTCATATGTGTCATATTCATGTACTGCCATAAGTTACTTGCATTCTCGACGTGGCTTTCGCAGGTGAGGAGAGGAGTTGATAAAGGTAACAGAGGTGCTGGTTTGGGAGAGAAGCTGTGCCTTTACGTGGCCTGGCAAGGGCCAAGGCTGGTGGTACTATTTTCCCGAATTGGAATCTTGACGGATTGTATTGAGTTACATGTTGATATTATATCACATCATCACATATTTAACGGTAAATTACCAATAATTGACGGTGGAGGTTCTTCTTTTTTTTTTTTTTAAATTATAATTTTAGTTCCTAATTTTACCAAAATTATAAATTGATTTTTATACTTTATTTTTATGTAAAATAATCTTTAGTTTTTTATTCATGTAAATTAGTCGTTGTTGACGGTATGATTAATTTTGTTGTTAAAATAGTTTTACATGACAGTTAATATATATATTTGTGAGCATATTAGTATTTTTAATCATTATTTTTTTACTCAACTTAGCCATGATGTCAATAGAATTTTCATTTTACCTGTAATTCTCAAATTTCCTAACTTGACATCTACATTGAGAATTAAGGGCATTTATATTGAAAATTAAGGACAAATTGAAAATTTTGTTGATATGACCATTAAATTGGACAAAAAATAATGATTAGACATATTAATATATTCTTAAATATATAAATTAGCTGTCATGTAAAATTATTTTAACAAAAGAAGTTAATTATATTGATGATACAAACTAATTTATATGAATGAAAAATTATAAGGGATATTTTTCATAAAAATAAAATATAGGAAAGAATTTATAATTTTAGTAAAACAATAGAAACCAAAAATTATAAATTTTTTTTGACAAAATATAAGGATCTAAGTAATGAAAATATATATGATAAATAAAAATTTGGCGAAACAATAGAAACATCTTCAAATTTTTACTACAAATAACAACTTTAAAAGAAGATAGTAAGGTTTGTCTCTTACATAGGTACTAATGTACTATCAGAATTAGGTATGTATGCGGATCAAACCGAGTCGGGATTTATTTTTGCATGACCAGAGATTTGACTCAATTATAGGACTCGATGGACCCGATTTGTAACCTATGTCTATTGAGTTGATCCCCTATTTTGAAAAAAAAATTAATAAGTCGCAATTAAAAAGAAAGAAACCTATCGAACAAATTTACCAAGGCTATGAATGTTAACTGTTAAGTTGAATTTTTTTTTTCTGCTCTTTATTTATTTTTCCTTTACTCTCATGGAATTGGAATGTTTGGAAGAATTCTATCAAAAACAACCATATAAACCATCAGATTTTGCCTTACCTTAAGAAAGGAATTATCACACGTCACAAATTATTTGCTTAGTATATGTACAAAAAATAATTGTTTGGTTACAATTAATTATTATGTTTAAAAATAAATCACTAAATGTAATATAGTGACAAAGAATTCTAGTGACAAATTTAATTTTTAATGTGAAAGCCGAGTGACCGAATTAAAAAAAAAAATGCACACAGCCTCGACCCGGCCCAATGAGGCAGCTGTGCCATTGGGCCCGGTGCAAAAGCAATTTCTAATTGAAAAAAAAAAAAAGAAAAGGCAAAGGCGAGAGCGTTCTGTAGTGTACATTTAACTTTTGACGACTACCAAAGATAAAGGACACTTTGGTGTTATTTTGTCCATGAATTATAGAGCTTAACCTGTGACATATTTCTCTTTTGTTACAGAAGCAAAACCTGGCAAACATCCCCGTTTATGATTTGTTGAATGGAGCCGGAATCAAGAGGAGCACACACTAAATCTCATTTTGGTCACTCGATAAATTCGCCTCAGAAATTTTCATTTGCTGTCATACCGCTAGTCCTTCAACAGCAAGTTGTGAATCATGAAATTCAATTTCCAGAGTTTGATATGCATTGAAGGATTGGAATCCCCTGAAGTTTTCTCTAAAATTTACAATAGAGAAAAAATCAACAAATGTAAGACCCACATTCAAGCAACATGTACAGTCCTCTGATTGAGAGATAAGCCCTGCTTCTTGTGTCTTTCAAAAGATCCCAATCCTGCATCGAATTCACCTTGCACAATGTTTTAACTTTGCTTTTGGTTGACAAATTACACTTCTGTACTAAAATAAAACTTCTAATTAATCAAGTATTTCCAGCATGGGCAAAAACAGGTGGAGGATGCTACTTCATACCATATAAAGATAGAAAGAACTTCAAATACATGGGTGAAGAATGAAAAAGTGCTCAATACTCTAACCTTACACGTTTTACCATGAGAACATTAGACATTACACTAGGTGGCCTTCGTTGACTCATCTGGCAGATCATCTTCATCATGATATATGTTCTCTGCCATCTGCCATATTTGGAGTATATTGTCTTCAGCAACACTAGCAATTACCCAATCCTCACAAGGATTCCAAGAGAAGTCAGATATTTTGCTTGTGTGACCACCATGAATAAAAAGCAATTCTGGTGGACCATCTTCAGCATCTTCTGGTGTCTGCTCTTCGTCAATCCTACAAAACCAATGAGTATACTTAGCTATCAACGCAAAAATGTTCCAGCTCTAGCATTCAGCACATATAAAGTACTACCGTTTAGACTTATATGCAGTTCTTTATATCTTTACTATCATGTTCTTCACTAAAAATAAAACGTGTAAATAGTTTACTAAAAGACCAATGATGCAATGCTTAGTTATAAAAAATATATAATTACTTTTTAAAGATCATACACTTATTGTATTCTGATTGAAGAACCATATACTTATTATATTTTAATTGAATCTAATAGAAAAGATATAAAAAACTGCACATAATTTTTTTCCATTTAACATATGAATAGGTTATGGGTATTTTTGAATAATCTATTTTCTTAAGAAAATCGATCTTAATACTCACTTTCAACATTCTTTTTAATTGCAAAACTCTTGAAACACTTGAGCTATATACAAGTAAAAGTGCCCTTATTTATCTACAACAGGATTGAATCAAAAAATAAAAAACTAGTCTACAAAAGGTATGAACATGACAGGCAAATGACTTGTTATTCAAGAAAGTATTGAAAGAAAGATGGGGCCAGAGGAAGAGGGATCATTTGGTTAGTTGGGAGGCGTGTTGTAGATCTAAAGAATGGGGGGTTGGGTCTTGGTAATTTCGCGTCTAAAATTATCTCTTTTGTCTAAGTGGTTGTGAAGGTTTCCTCTAGAACCTAATTCCCTCTGGAATAAGTTGATTAAGGCCAAGTTTGAGTTACATTCTAGGATGCAAATTCGGGAGGTGTCATTATGCATGCAAGCTCCTGGAAGGTTATTTCTCAAGTATACCATTCTTTTTCTCCTATGTTGTCTTTGCGTGTTGGAGATGGTTCACGTTTTCATTTTTGGGAGGATTATGGATTGGTCATACCCCTTTTAAAGAAAGGTTCCCTCGTCTCTATTCTTTATCTTCTTTACATGATGCCCCCATTGTTGATTTTCTTTTTTTTTTCTTTCAAGGGGATCAATTTTGTTGAATTTTCATTTTTCCAAAAATTTAAATGATAAACTTGGGGCCAACTTTACTTCAATACTGACCAGTTTAGCTCCGTTCCACATCTCCTCTTTACTTGATAAGAGGCTATTTGATTCGTAATCCTCATGTTTATTCGTCTTTTTAAAGGTCTTTTTCAAAAGTAAAGGTGCCTTCAAAGGTGAAGGCCTTTATTTGGACAACATTTTTTAATAGAATTAATATTAATGATCTACGTCAGATTGGCGGCCTTCAAATGTTTTATCTCCTAATGTTTGTGTGATGTGTCGGCAAAGTTCAAAGACAAATAGCCATTTGCTCTTACATTGCAAGGTGGCCTAGGATATTTGGAATAGGTTATTTGGTCTCTCTGATAAAAGTTGGGTTTGTCCAGTTGACCTTGGAGCTTTCTTGGTGACTAATTTTAATGGCTTTGATATGAGGAAGGAGAACAAGATTTGTGGATAGCAACTATGTTCGCGATTGTGGTGTATTTGGATGGAAAGAAATGACAAGAGTTTTTAATGAATGGTCTCTGTCTCTCCATTTGCTGTGGGATAAAATTCGCTATGTTGCTACTCTTTGGGTTTCGACCAATGATAAATGTGTAAAATAACTAATTTGTAGATATCTATGCTTAAGCATTCACCAATAAACATTTCAAAACAAATAGAAGTTATAATTTCTATTCAAAAGTCCAGAGGATGACAAAGTGATTCCATTAATGGATACCTGCTAAGATCCCACACCATGAGTCTCCTACCAAGACAACAGGAAGCTAAGATGGTCTCATTCTTTGGATTCCAGCCCACCTGGAAAACCTCCTCCCTGTCGTAAACAAGAATAAGAATTTTGACCAAAGTTTTGATAAATATAAAAACATTTGGAGTAATTTAAAACATCTCTGTGGAGGATTGTTACTTGTGACAATCAAATGTGTGAAGAGCAGTATTGATCTTGCGTAGATCAAACAACTTCACAGTTTTATCCGTAGAACCAGTAGCAACAACCCATTCATTAAATGGATTAAAGGCCAAGCAGTTAACCTAACAAGAGATCCCACATTAAAAGATATGAGTAAGTGATACACATATGCATACACACACAGACACAAATGGACAAACAAAAAACAATAAACAACAATACGCATACGCATACATGCACGTGGACACACACACACACACATAGAAGACCTGGGAAAACTGCCAAAAAATAAAAAATAAAAATCATTAAAACAACCAAGAACAATGGAAGAGAACACTACTAGGAAGAAAAATTCTTTCTTCACCTTTCACTAGTGTACAACTAGAGTATGGCTAGGTCCACGGTTGTTGGTTAGGAAATTATGCATTCACTTATTGGCTCTTTTACTCCAACCAACAATTTAGTTCCTCAACATGTCAGCAATGTTAAATTACCAAATTTCTTTAGATAGTTAATCAACTATCAGATAAGAGCATCCCTCAATTGCAATATTATTGTCTTAAAGTGCACATGGAAGCATCACATCATTTTGATATGGTGAAGAAAATTGAAAATACTTTGATGAGCGTATAGATGGATCCAGACTTTCCAAATAATAATTAAGTAACCTATACAGGAGTTTGTTACATAATGCCAATAAGCTCATCTAATATTATCATACACAAATCGTCAATTATGGTAAAAAACTAAAGTAAAAATAGAAACCATATTATCCACAGGAAAAAAAAAAAAAGAAGGGTATCAGTCAAATATCAATTACCAATCCAGCTGCTTTAATAGGAATAAATAAATTAGACCTGCATATGTTCTGATGGAAACCACGTGCAACATGAAATTAAAATGACATATTCATAACAGGTAAGGTATGAATGTTGGGCGATGAAAGGACAACAAGAACATAAAATTGGAGTGGCAAAGATGAGGATGTTGCGTTGGATGTGTGGTCATACAAGAAGAGATATGATCCGTAATGATCATATACGAGATAGAGTTGGAATGGCACCTATTGAGAAAAAAATGGTTGAAAACCATTTAAGGTGGTTTGGGCATGTTCAAAGAAGACCGTTGGAAGCGCCAGTTAAGAGAGTTGAGCAGATGGTTTGGAGCCATGTGAAAAAAGATCGAGAAAGACCAAAAAGGACACTTAGAGAAATTATTGAACGGGATCTTCTAGTAAATGAGATACCTAAAGAGTTAGTCATTGATAAAGTTCAATGGCGTCGTGCGATCCATGTAACCGACCCCACCTAGTAAGATAAGGCTTTGTTGTTGTTGTTGTTGTTGTATAACAGGTAAGGTAGATCACATGCTTTAAGACACAATCGTATGAACAGTGAATGGAAAGGAAAAAAGAATATCATAATTCCAAACCCATTATGCAGCATAAACCAAATTATCTTTTGGGTTTCATAAGTTTATCAGACATTCTCAGTAAATTCTTAATCTTGGAAGAATTTTTTTTTTTTTAAAAGATTAATGTTCCTCTCTCAGATTTGGTTATACTAAACAGTAAACATTTGTACATTACAAAAGAACCAATCTTTTGAACTGCCAGGTATCTTACCATCTAACAAATTATACCTACACTGAATATGCTCATTTTGACCCAAAAAAAAATAGAAAGAAAAAAAAAATCCTGATTTTCACATTGAAGTCCCCCAAAAAGCTGTATTTGCCAGAAGCCCTAACGCAAATCCTTATTGTATTTATTGACATATGGAAAGAAAATAAAATATATTGTTTAATGTACTCATGCACAACCATATCTCTGCCAACACACACAAAAGAGAGTCCTTAGTTTGCACCTCACTTTGATGAGCAACTACAGACTGGACAGGCTTGCTGATGGATGGAGTCCGAAGATCCCATATAAGCAAGTATTGATCATCACCAACAGAACCAAATAAATATTCATGCCTCAAATGCCATGCTACATCTTCCACAACACCTTCATGAACCTGTTACAAATAATGAAACTACTCAGGAGTCTACATGACAGACTGCAGTATATATAGATATTAAGAAAATAAAGACGGACTTTATGGTTATATAAGTTCTAAATGCATGTCAAACGAAAATATTCCTAACAGGCTGCAATATATCACAGACTACTTTTTTGTATATCAAATACATGACATTGGGAGTAACACAAACTGGTGTCCTAGTTTGCAAATTTATGCTGATGGCTTGGTTCAAGTGAGTTAGCTCTTCCATGAACTTCATCAAAGAAAAACATCTAAAATAACATCTTACCTGTTTTAGTGGCTCCCTGCCACATTTTGTGTCAATTTAACCCCTTAAAATCATATAAGGACAGTCCCCACCAAAATTGCCATTTGTAATCCGTTGTAAAAATGGAAAAGTGGTATGTTATTGGTAAGAAGTAGAAACACTACACATTTGTGTTGGTTGGCTATAGATAGTCAAAGAGGCGATAGGAAGTCTATCACCTGGAGGGAGACACACTTGCCCAGGCGAAGTAAAAGGTTAAAATAAGGGGGAAAAGGGGAATGATATAAATAGATAGTAAATGTTACCAATAGTACGTTACAGGTGTACAAGAACCTGGAAAACCTGGTAAATGGGGCTCAAATTACAATGGATTCAAAACATATTTGGGCCCACCCAGATCTACAGCTTTCCAAGGCAGGAAAAGTTATTTTCAGGTTAGATTACACGTCCAGTTTCAAAGGAAACACTAAGTGCCAGTTTGGGTGAATAGCTTATTTAAGCGCTTACCAAAAAAAAAAAAAAAGCCCTTATGTGAAAGCTCTTATACCATAAGTTCTTTTTAGATTAAGTTATTTAGTGTTTGGATACATAATTGAAAAAGGACTTTTAAAATTTATACTAATTTTTTTAATTTATATTTTTGTAGATGTAATTACCATATTACTCAACATGTCAGTATGCTTCTCCAGAATCTGGTGTTGTAACCTATCCCACATCTCCTTCTTTAGTTGCCACACCTCTTCATCTAACTCTTGTGATTTCAGGGTGTAGATATAAGAGAAGGATTGTGGGTCTGCAAATGTTGGGAGCTTCATACATAGAGAGATTGGAGGCATAAAGGGACGAAAAGAAAAGATGAAATGAAAGATGGAACAGAGCTCGCGACTCAGGGCGCTCTTGGAATGGTCTTAGGCCGATTCGCCTACATCCTACGTTCTTCTACGCAAATTTTGGCGTCTCCCACTCTCTCTCTATCCCCCCACTTACAAATTCCCCAATTTCTCTTCGATTCGAAAACCTACTCTTCCTTCGCTTCCCTTGCGCTCTTCTCACTCTTCATCATCATCGTCATCGTTGTCGGAATCCATGGAATCTCCTCCTAAAGGTTACCGCAGAAATGTCGGTATTTGTTTTTTCTTCCCTCGGCCTGCATTGAGCTTCGAAGCCTATGTTTTATAAAGTGTGAAACCATAGTGTGAACGGGAATTGAAGATTGTTGCACCTCTCTCTAGGAAGGGCTTCCCAAGCTGCTTCAGGATTTCAGACATGACAGTACAGGGGCAGCAGCAGCTTCATATGGCAGCACACTCCGCCACTGTCCCTCAGACGACCTCGGCAACTTGGCTCCCTTGGCCCTTGAGCAAGGGCTGCTGGTGGGTGGTGGGTGACTGCTGGAGAACAATTCTTACAAACATGGTTAAGAAACCACAGGAACCATGGATCTTGATCAGAATAGGAAGAACAAAATTGGTGATAGAGAGAGGACAGCAGCGGAGAGAGAGAGAGAGACGACAGAATTGGATGTGGAGGAGGAGTTGTGGGTTTACTGGAATTTCATATTGTAATTGAGGATATATTTGTCTTTTAAAATTATAAAACAACTTCTCAGCACAGACTTTTTCAAGAAGCTAAAAAATTGACTTATAAAAATAAGTTAAGAACAAGTTTTTTGAGAATAATAAGTTACTTTTTTAAGTTTATCCAAACACTTTTCTATTTTTTTTTTTACATAAAAGCATTTATACTAGTAGAAAAGTAGAAAAGCTCTAATAAGCTGTAAGCTGTGCTATCCAAATAGGCCCTAAGATTCCCTGGTGATGTCTGAGACCCATTCAACCTTTTTCTTGTCAAAAGAGAGTTAATTCACATTTTGACTAATTTCAAAACCCTTTCCCTCATAATTTCCCATGCCTCCCAAAGCCACAAATCCATTCCCGTTTATGGTAAAGTTATAAGCCACAGATTAATAAGATGATGTTCTATGTTAGTTGGAAGCTGGAATTTCAAAACTTATTGTCAAAGATCATTTCTAGTCAAAAGCTGAAACTGTGAACTAAAGACCCATGAATAACTGCATTATAATCTCTATAATGCTGCTCACACAAAAACCATTGGGCCTTAGGTGTGGACAAAACACAAGCTCATCATACCATTGGCTGAAGTTAACACCCATGAAAAAATTATTATAATATCTAACATCAGTAATAAGCTTAATGTGGACATATGCAAATTCTTAAATCAAGGAGCTTTTATTAACAAAGTTAAGAGGTTTGAGAACTGAAGGATAACCACTAATGCAGGAAATATTCAGTTTAAACTACAATGCAAAGAGATAATAGAATGAAAATAGAAATGCAAAAGGAAGATCAGTAGATGAGATAACAGTATCTGTACTAAACCAACTTAATGAGAATCCAACAAAACTCAACTAATATAATATCACATTTCTATTTTTTTTTCATTGTTTTTTTAACTTCAACAATACATGCCATCCCCTATTATCTGCTTGTATGCAGCTCAGAATAACTTCTAAGTCATTTTTTTAATATATATGGAAAAAGAAGCTTTATTAGATAGCAAGAGAATTACAAGAGAGAAAGATAAGACAAACTCCTTTTTGATAAATAAAAAAGGAAATAAGAAAAAAATTATCTTAAGAAAATAATAATGCCCCCAATCCCTATTCACATCAGCAAAAGAGACTCTCTTAAAACAAACATGAACATAACACCAAAGGGAAGCAAGAGAAACAACCCTTTCCCCGTAAGTCATTTAGAGTTGCGAAGGCACCATTAAAAATTCTAGCATTACATGAATTCACAGAAAAAACTGCAAGCTGCCCCAAAACTACTTTTTAATCACTTTAATTTCCAGAAGAACAAAGTTAGAAAGTCATTTAAAAGAATCTAGAACTTAGAACTTTAAGCAAACATTTTAACTTGACAAGTTTTAAAAAAAAAAAAAAATTATTCCTCCACTTCAGTCAAAAGTGAAACTTCAATAAACGTAAAGGTAATGCCACAAGGCCTAATTAGATATAGCCGAAGATGAACAAAAAATGGTACCTTGAAAATTTGCATAGCCTCCAGGGTTTTATTTTTAGGAGCTGCATTTATATCCCATAAGCATATCTGAGCATCATCGGAACCACTTAATAAGTGACCTTGTTTGAACTTACTCCATGATAAACCATATCCTTCAGTATTGTGACCTCTTAACCTTAAATCGGGGTTACAAGCACCATCCAGAGGAGGTTTAGATAGATGCTTGCTATAATCAAATACATAAACTTCAGCACTAACAGTCTTTGTGGCAATCATAAATGGGTTTTGTGGCATATAACGAGCCCTGTTAACTTCTCCATCATGATTTATTTGCTGGATTATTTGTACCTGTGAGAAATGAACATCTTCTTAGGTAATTAAAGGCATATTACAAAACAAGAACTTCTATTATAAAGTCAGCAAAAGAAACATATGCAAGAGCAAAAATCTATGTAGTAAAGAAATTTCCACTTTGGTCAAGCAGGCTTAACTATATTCTCCACTTGCAAGTCAATAACTAAAATTATCACATATTGACTTTCCAAAATAATGAAATCACAGAGCCAATGTTACTTCATAGTTAAATTATATTTTTGCAATTTTACAAGGACTCTTAATGTCAAACCATCTAAAACAAGGGCTACATTGAGGTGTGATGCCAATAAAGTAATCTATATCAAGACTTTAACTGAATTAGTCGAAGGTCATGAACCAAATCAAGAAAATATAACTGGGAAGCATAACATGAAGATATGATTTTAATTAGCATGGTATACATACTGAATTTACATATAGAAATTAAAATGTTTTACCTTGTTTCTTACAAAATTATACAATAATGAATATAATTTTTCGTGGTCTTCAAGTTTCAGTGGCATTTGGAAGGATGCTTCTTGTTTTTTAATGTTCAAACTTCGCTCTGCAACTGCAAAGGGTAGAACAAGATGCAACCGTGTCCTCCCATATAGGACTTACATATAAATATATATATATATATATATATATATATATATATATCCTATCCCAAGGAAAGCAGCATCTTTACTAATTTGAGGAAAGTAGGTATTTACCAAAAGCTTAATGATAGAGCCAGGAAAATACAATATCTTCCGTTTTGACAGAATTGCAACTTGAAATCAATGATAGACCATTTAATGGCTCAGCGGACAGAGGAAATATAATGTAATTTAGATGTTATAAATCATGAAAATCATTAGTTATGAAACTTGATATCTTTTCTAAAGAAAGATCACGACAACGAAGTAATAGGTACCATCCTCCCTCCCCCTTACCAAAAAACAAGGGGAGAAAATGGTAAACTGCAAGTCATCATAAATTAGAGTGATTATGATAGGGATCAAAATATAAAGAAACACATTTTGGTTATTTTGTTTAGATTATGATAAGGATCAAAATAGAAAAAGGTATTTCTATTATCTTTATTAGATTAGGATAGGAATCAAAATATGAAAAGGCATTTCTATTATTTTGTTTAGATTAGTGTTTATCTATAAGGCAAATATCGCTATAAGTAAGAGGACATTTATGTCAGATGATATCATGGAAAAAGATGTATTGATCTTCTCTTTGCCTCTTAGACTCTTTGTTCTCTATTCTTTTTCTATTCGTCTCTTCATCTCTTCGTCTTCTTCTCACTCTTTCTCTTATTCTATATATCATCTAAACTAAATTAACTATTATTCCTATTATATCTGTGGGATTCTAATTTTATTTTGTTATTGTGATTGATTTGTTTCCTTTCCTATAAATATTTGGTCTTTGATTTGTTTCCTTTTCGTCATCATGATTGATTAGAATTAATTTGTATTCATTAGGATAGATTATTTCCTTTCTTATTGCCCTAGTTAGGTGTATATAAACCTTAAGCCTCTCTTGTAAAAATTAGACTTCGAATGAATAATATTTCACAATATTCTTCATGCTGAATACCAAGTCTCTCGTCACTCAAAATCTCTCTCTCTCTCTACAATTGTACCTTGCTAGAGTACGAATAGTGCTTCTTCTGACCATGCACAACCTTAGTCTTGGCAGAACCACCCCATGGTTCGCCTTAGAAGGTCATTGTCGACCCATCCCTGTCAACCGGGACCTTGCCAGAAGTTGCACGCACCACCAAGCGCCATCTCAAGATTCTATGGCATTTTCTCTCGCACCAGCGCCATATAGCCGCTTGGACAGAGCTGGTCACCAACCACTGTAGGACGTCACCTAGTCGTTGTTTAACTCGTTCAGGCCCATATCCGTGTTGTTCTTCATCAATCCCGATATTCTCCAACCAATTTTTTTTTTTTGTTTTTCTATCCATTGTTGCTTCTGGTTTAGTCACCGCAATGCCTAAAAACCCTAACCGTGATAGGACCACTGCTCAAAAAGGTATATTATAAAATGCTCTTCCAATTAAAAATACAAACCCGATGATATGGATTGTTGATTATGGGGCTTCAAATCATATAACTGGTAATGCCTCCCTACTCCTAGATGTCAAATTGTGTAATTCAAATATCAAGGTCAAAATTGATGATGGATCCATCTCCACAGTAACTGGTGTTGGAATAGTAAACATTTTAGACTCTCACCCTTGATTCTGTTCTCTTAGTTCCAAACTTATCTTGCAACTTACTTTCAATTAGTAAGCTGACAAGGGATATGAATTGTATTGCTAAGATCTCCCCTTCTGGTTGCCTATTACAAGATACTTTCAATTAGTAAGCTGACAAGGGATATGAATTGTATTGCTAAGTTCTCCCCTTCTAGTTGCCTATTACAGGATTTGGATTTGGGGAGGATGATTGGCAATGCTAAGGAGGTTGAAGGATTATATCAGATTCAAGTCGAGAATCAAGTAACTCTGACATGCCATGTTGCGGATAGTCCTAATAGCTTTGAAAACGATAAGGTTATGATGTGGCATCATCGTTTTGGTCATCCAATTTTTTTATATTTATCAAATATGTTTCCCTCTCTTCTCATTAATAAACATCTGAAATCTATTGAATGTGAAGTGTGTTAGTTCTCTAAGCATTGTCGAAGTTCATATCCCAATCACGCTTATAAGTTTTTTATTGATGATCACACTCGTGATACTTGGATTTTTCTTATGAAAGATAAGTCAGAAGCCACACAAATTTTCAAAAATTTCTACACTATGATTCAAACCCAGTTTCAAACCAAAATTCAAATCTTTCGGTTTGACAATGCTAAGAACTATTTCAGTTAAAAGAACTTTTTACTTGAGCAAGGAATTGTGCATCAGATTTCTTGCACTTACACACCTCAACAGAATGGAATTGCGAAACATTAAAATAGACATCTCCTTGAAGTGGCTAGGTCCTTAATGCTTACGCATAATGTTCCGCATCAATTTTGGGGTGAAGCTATGTTGACCACTACCTATTTAATTAATAGAATGTCATCTCGTACCTCAAAATTTGACACACCATGTCAAGTCCTCTCAAAGTATTTTCCTAACAATAGACTTGCTATCAATCTTCCTTTTAAGGTCTTTGGCTGTTGTGCTTTTGCACATGTTCCATCTCAGAATAGATGGAAGTTAGATCCTAAATTCGAGAAATGCATCTTTGTTGGGTATGCCCCTTACCAGAAAGGTTACAAATATTATTCCCCAACATCACAGAAGTTTTATATCTCCATGGATGTCTCTTTCCTTGAACACATTTCTTTCCACCCCAAAACTCATATCCAAGGGGAGAACTCGACACCAGGAGAATATCAATTTTGGGTTACCTTACCTGGAATTATTGCACCTGACTCTAAAAGATTACCCACTTGCCCACCTGAATCAAAAGCTCCCAATGCTCATAAGCAGGAAGGCAAAGTTGAAAGTATACTGACGGCGCCCGAAGCAAAATCAGACTAAGCAATAGCAAATAATTCATGAAGATTGCCACTCTAACCCAAATCCAACTCCCGGAGAGGACAATATTCAAGATACTCAAGGTATACCTAACTCTGAACTCTCTATTGATATTATATCTAATCTCTACCATCTTGTTGCTTGGAAAAAGGAAGTTAGGTCATGCATCAAACATCTCATTTCTAATCATGTTTCATATAAGAAATTATCCAATACTTTTAAGGCTTTTACAACAAATTTGGATAGCATCAAGCTTCCCACTTACATAGAAGAGGCTCTACAACACCCAAAATGGAGGGAGGCTGTAAACGAAGAGTTTAATGCCCTTAAAAAAAAAAAAAAGCACGTGGATTCTTATTGAAAAACCTCCAAGAAAGCAGTCTATGGGATGTAAGTGGGTGTTCTCTGTCAAGCACAAAGCTGATGGAAGCATTGATAGATACAGGGCGAAATTAGTGGCAAAAAGATTCACTTAGACTTATGGGATAGATTACCAAAATACATTTGCTCCTATAGTAAAATTAAGCACTATTCGTGTTCTCATGTCTATTGCTGCAAACCTCAACTGAAAGCTTCATCAGCTTGACGTCAAGAATGCATTTCTTAATGGAGATATTGAAGAAAAGGTCTAGATACATCCTGGTCTAAAAAATCCAAATAACTCTCATACGATTTATAGACTTTAGAAATCCCTTTATGGCCTCAAACAGTCTCCAAAGGCTTAGTTTGTAAGGTTCTCCTATGTAGTTAAAAGGCTGGGATATGTTCCAGGGCAAACAAATCATACTCTGTTTATCAAACATTCTCTTGGGAGGAAAATCACCATTCTCATTGTATATGTGGACGACATAGTAGTCGCTGAAAATAATGAAGAAGAGGTAAGGCACTTAAAGAAGTTCCTAAGTAAAGAATTTGAAATCAAGGAACTTGGTCCTTTAAAATATTTTCTTTGATGAAAATAGCTCGGTCTAGCAGAGGAATCTTTATTTCACAAAGGAAGTACACCCTAAATCTTTTGAGAGAAACTGGGATGCTAGGGTGTAAACCTACTGGCACCCCATGGATCCGTTCAACAAAATAGACTTAGGAGAGTCCTCTGGTCCTGTTGATAAAAGGATGTATCAACGTCTTGTAAGAAAACTCATATATTCTTTCATACTCGACCTAAAATCAATTTTGCAGTAAGTGTAGCGAGTCAATACATGAATAATCCTACTAAAAAACATCTCATTGCTATTAATCAAATACTCAGATACTTGAAGATGACACTCGAAAAAGGCCTATTTTTTAGAAAAGGGGCCAACAAAAGTGTTGAAGTTTTCTCGGATGCTGATTGAGCTGTTTCCCTAACAAAGGTCCACTTCATGGTGTTGTGCTATATGTGGAGAAATCTAGTTACTTGGAGAAGTAAAAAGCAGTATGTGGTGTCTGGAATTAATGCAGAAACAGAATTTCATACTACGGCACATGGAATCTATGAAATAATATGGTTGAAAAGAGTATCGGAAGAGCTTTAGCTTCCAATCACCACCTCCATGAAAATTCATTGTGACAATCAAGCATCAATTCAAAGAATCCAATCCATCATGACAGAACCAAGCATGTGGAGATCGATCATTCATCAAAGAGAGGTTGAAACAAGGAGTCATTGAAATAATTTATACTCTTACACTCCAACAAACGGCTAATATCCTTACCAATGCTATTCCTAGAACTCAATTTGCCAATTTCTTATCCAAACTAGGAATGATTGACATTTACTCCTCAACTTAAGAGGGACTGTAGGATTCTAATTTTATTCTATTATTGTAATTGATTTGTTTCCTTTACTGTAAATATTTGGTCTTTGATTTGTTTCTTTTTTGTTATCATGATTGGGTAGAATTAATTTGTTTTCATTAGGGTTGATCATTTCCTTTCTCATTGCCCTAGTTAGGTGTATATAAACCCTAGGCCTCTCTTGTAAAAATCAAACTTTGAGTGAAGAATATTTCATATCATTCTTCAATATCCCAATTTCGAAATTGAGGACAATGATCTTTAGGGGGGAGTATTGATAGGGATCAAAATATAAAGAAAGACATTTTGGTTATTTTGTTTAGATCGTGATAAGGATCAAAATATAAAAAAGATGTTTCTTTTATCTTTGTTAGAAGATTAGGATAAGAATCAGAATATGAAAAGGTATTTCGATTTTTTTGTTTAGATTAGCGTTTAACTAGTAGAGACAAATATAACTGTAAGTAAAAAGACCTTGATGCCAGATAATATGATTGAAAAAGATGAATTGATTTTTCCTTTGCCTTTTAGTCTCTCCAAGGGACTCTCTCTATTGTCTATTTTTTCTCTATTCGTCTATTGGTCTCCTTCTCACTCTCTCCTTCTTTAGCTCATCCCGACTAAATTTATTATTATTCTTACTTATACCCGTCTTCCAAAATTAAGACTTAATATATTATCATCTTAATGGCGATATATAAAGAACGTACAAGTCCCAGAAAAAAAGTTTGTTCCTTACCTTGCCATTAGCACACCCAAATCCACCTACATCAGCGCGATCGTCATCATAATGGCGCGCATCATTCTCTGCATCCTCCAAAGGGAGCTGGACTTCGGCAAGCATCAAATAATTGGGTTCGTTCTCGGAGGTATGCGTGCCCAGAATCATCTTCTGGACAGAGTAGTCCCTCCCTGGAGGCTCCTCTCGATCAGGCAGCCACTCCACAGTAAGGGAAGGCCATTCTAGGGCATGGGTTATCACCAAATCGTACAAGAAAGGAGTATTCTTCTTCCAGATTTTGTACTCCTCATTTATCAGTCTCTCTTCTATCTCTCCCCTCATTTCCTCCTCGTCCTTCCCCATCGCCTGATTTTC
Source organism: Biancaea sappan (assembly GCA_037074585.1). Classification (NCBI taxonomy): domain Eukaryota; kingdom Viridiplantae; phylum Streptophyta; class Magnoliopsida; order Fabales; family Fabaceae; genus Biancaea; species Biancaea sappan. The sequence goes on along the minus strand of CM073496.1, from coordinate 3,268,750 downwards.
TCAGGGTCTCTCTCACTTTCTCGCAAGTTTCCGACTATGCGAGGGATATTCCCGCCAAAAATCGGAAAATAGTTGGAGAGGGAGAAAACCAAACTGAAACAACCAAAAAGGCCATACAGAACAGAATTAGTTCGTAAACCCACAACGAATTCACGAAATTGAATCCCAATACATTTACAGTGTTCAGCAAAGGAATAGCAAATCGGGTTTTCAGCATTTACCTGAAATCCAAAAAACTGCTCAGAAGCTTCCAAGAGTTGAAGGAGGGATACAGCTTTTGATGCTATTACTGGACAGTAAATGGAACTTCGAGATAGATAGAAAAGAAAAAAAAATATTTTGATCCCTAGGGCTTAAGCCAAAAGTGGGATTGGATTTTGAGGAATGGGGCTTTCAAATTTTGGATTGTGAGCAGAACTCTTGAGGACTGAGAAGAACAAGCGAGTAGATACTAGCAAATTTATAGACTCTGAATCTAACAAAAATTGTACGCAGGAAACTTTCGCAATTAAGTGTAAGGCTGCTCTTGAAAAAAAAAATATAGCATTAAAGAATTTGATAAAGTAGTTATTTTATCTTTAATTCATTAATAAAATAAAATAATATTAAAATATATATATTTTATAATATTAAAATAATATAAATAAATATTTTATTTTTTATCTTTAATTAACATATAATATTTTTTTAGATATATATATATAAAAGGACAGATTCCAAAGAGAAATAAAAGAGGGCACATGACATATATAAAATGAAAGGTATATTGGATATTTTAATAAAATAATAAGAATAAAAATTATAAATTATAAAAATTATAAATTATAAATTATAAACTATTAAAAGTAGTATTTAAAATAAATTATAAATTATTAAAATAAGTTTATTTATCAAATACTTCTAATAAATTTATAAGTTAGTGAAATAAATTATAAATTAATTTTTTGTATTATCAAATACAGTCTAATTATGTAAAAGTAATGTGAATTCTATCATGTGAAAATAATATAATTTAGATAAATTATTAATTTAATTCTTAAAATGTTATATTTATGTCAATTTGATCTCTCTAAAATTAAGGGGACCCTTTTTTCAACTAAGATATTTGAATCCAAATACACATATGATATTAAGATATTGTCTTTTAATTTAAATACTAAATAATTAAACTAAAGTTATATTTTTTTTAACATCTAAATACATAGAAATAGTTTATTAGTTAAAAAAGTATTCAAATAAATTAATAATTAAACATGTGATATGAAAAAATTGATGGAATCAAAATTAAAAAAAATAAATTATATATTGAATGAAAGAATTTAAAACTTAATAAATAAGAATTAATTGTTAGTTTATTTAACAGAATATTTAACGAAAGAGTTATTTTTGTACAAATTATAAAATTTAGAGGATTATTTATAAAGTTTTAAAGTTTGGAAGAATAAAGTACACATAAAGTAAAATTTATAAGAGTAAAATATATTTTTACTTAAAATAAATAATACATCTAAATACTATTAATACTTGTTACAATATCAAATTTATTAAAAATTTAAAATGTATTTAGTCGTATTGAGTACTTAAAAAAAACACACACACACAAATACACTTAATAGTTTTGAGTTTCAATGAAACTTAAAAAAACACACGATTTAGAATCTAAATGAATTATATTAAAATCTTCATTAAGTGTAAACAAATAAGACTTAAGTATCTCAATTTAATTTTAAAAAAATTATGTTTCGTTTTAATTTCATCTCTTTTAAAGTGACTTTCAACAAATTTAAGATTTAGTAATGATAAGCTTGACATTTTAATAATGAAATAATTAAATTAAAATAAATATAATATTTTAATTATTAAATTGAGATAATTAACTTTTAAGAACCAAATAAAAATATTTAAAATCTTTTAGGACTAAACCAATAATTTATTCCATAATTTAGCAGGCAATTGACGCCCTAAATTTATAGACATTTCATAGAAAAAGGTAAATTACCTCAAGTTTTCTAAATTTTATTTGCACCTCTTCTAATTTTAGTATTATATGAAAATCTCACTTTTTGTAGACATTGCATCAGGAATCGAGGATTCCATAGAATTCAAATTTGTGCCATTTGTGCCCTTCTCGTGTTCCCTTTGCAGCGTTCCTCTTCATTACGGCTTTGCGTCGTACTTCTTCTTCCTTCCGTCGCAATCTTCAACGGTCACCGGTGCCGAAAAGAAGCCCACCGGCGTTCAAACTTCAACGTCGGTAATAAATGCAACGCAAGAGGAGTTTCTTGAAACAGTTGGCATATATTTTCAAATTCATGTATCATATGAGAATCAAATCATAAAGGCAATGGAAGGAGGGGCTCAAAAGTTGAAAATTGAATTTGATGGAAATAAAAGAAATTTTTTAAAAGCATTAATATTTATTTTATTGAAAATTGTCTTAGGAAATTCTCATGATTATAAAATTATTATATGTTTAAACAAAGACAATTAAAGAGCTTAAAACGAGTAGTATTTTCATGCCTATAAAGTCCAAGAAACTGAAGCTAAAGCTGTATATATCAAGAACCAAGGAAAACATTCACGCTTCATATTTGTAATTATCTTTATTTTGTGAAGAAAAATTGTAAATCTAGCATCTTGATTATCTAGCTTTTGAGAGCTACTAATTATAGTGTACTGAATCAGTAACTCATTTATCTTAAGGATTAAACACTTCTTTCTCTCTTTCTGCCTTGATTATGGGTGATCTGTGAAAACCTTCAAGTTGTTAGTGATCTAAAAAATTTTCTATAGTTGTGGGTGATCCGTGTAATCCTCTAGTTGGTGGTGACCTAGTAAAATCATCTTGTAATTGTTTGTTGCATAATAAAAATCTTACTTTGCAAAAAGACTAGATGTAAGTAGTAAAATCAAATCACAGTATATATCGTTATGTCCTTCTTTCTTTCTCTACTTTTATTTTTATGTCGTTATACATACATCTATTTAAATTTCAGTGGACTATATCCAATTATAATTTATTAAATTTACAAACTGAACATAATTTTATAAATTAGATAAAATTATAATAAACATCTATTCACCCTCTCTTAATATTTTCTACATGTAGTCCTCTGATGAAGATGACAATCATCTCCCATTTACTTCTTCTTGCTCTCACTTGACTCAGTCTCACATTCACACTCATACATATACACACACAAGAGAAATTAGCTCTCAATACCCACTTTATTGCAGAACATACAAAGAAGAAGGAAATTGGAGAGAGAGAGAGAGGGGTGGGAGAGAGAGAACGTTCGGTTGAGCAAATGTTATTTTCTTTTTTAATATATTTTTTAGAAAGGAAAAACTTGGTAAAATTACGTTAAATTCTTTCTTTTTCATTTCATTTCATTTATTTTTCTATCATACCAAACACATTCTTTGTAATCTCCATTCCCTTTGTATTCCACATTCATAAAAAAAAGTACACTTGTAGTCAATAGCTTTACAAAACTACTACAATTTTTTTTTATAAACATTAATTCAGACTTTTGCTTATTTGTATTTCACTAAATTAGGGCATTATGAACTTTTAGGAAAAAGAAGTGCGTGTATGTCCCGGAAAAACCTCAAGAGAGATTAACAAAAAGTATGGTACACTGAAGTCAAATTTTAATTAGTCACAAGATGTTATTATATATAATATCACTTTCATAATTTGAATTGGTCATTTTGTTAAAAAAAGAAAAGTTGTGATCAAGTTGAAATTTACAAGGCGCTAATTTCAATTGGTCAAAATTTAATTACTTAGAATTATTTTCAAAATTTCTTTAAAATTCTTATCTTTAGTGAATGGACCCACCATGAAACTTATTTTATTCTATACTTGAAATGTTAAATTATATAAATATACAATTTAATACTCGATAAAATTAAAGTGAATTGAAACAAACTGAATTGAAAATGCCAAAGTTTGCAAAGAATGGCTCCAAACGAAAGTGTATATATATAAAGTTTGATAGTTATAATTTGATTCTTTAATTATTAAATTCTTCAAAAGTAATGTTGCATGTCATTAAAGATATAAATGTTAACAATGTTGATGTAAGTGAACCTATTGTTACATTAGATTATTAATTAGTTTTAATATGTTCAAACATATATTTATGTGTTTATTTTAGAGACAAGTTGCACATAAGGATAAAATGATGAACGAAGACTTAAAATGATGGATAAGAATATTGCTATATTAAACTTGAGGTTATAGTCTCGCAGAACTAGTTATTTCTTTGGGCAACTTTTTTTTTCCAGCTTTTTGAACTATTTTTTGTCAATCAGCTTTTTGAACTTGATGTTTGTGAACTTAATGCTCAAGTGTGAATGTTTTTGTGTTTTAACTTGCATTTTACTCTTTTATTTTATCAGTAAAAACAGAAAGAAAGAGTTTTCGCCCCATTCCAAGAATTAGGGGACTAGGATACATAGTGGGATGGGATCTGATGAGGGCAAGCACTATTTTTGCAAGAGTTTTAATTGTTTAACTGTTGTTAAAAATTATTTTTTTTTTATTTTTTACAAACTTTTAATAACTATTAAAATCGTTATTAAATGTCAAGCACAATATTTGTCCTAAGGGATAAGTATCGAAACCTATCCCGATACATAGTAGGGTATTTTTCCCATTGCTTTGCAAGATTGTTATTCTTAGCCATTGCAAGTTAATAAATTATGTATAGCATACCATGCATCTCCTATCAAGGATAAAGGTAAGAGTATATGTTAGCCTTTAAGATCATGGATTTGTTTTCTTCTCTAGGCACATTATTTACAAGCATTTTGTAAAAGCCTATTCACAATTCTTTTGATCCATCCTTATGTAAGATATAGCCTTTCTTAGACATTGAATTTTGTTTCCAACATTTTTTTTAATTTTGAGGAAATTTATGATCGAAAGGTGAAAAATAAACATATTGAAATGTGAATTTCAAAGTTTATCTAAAGACAATTTGGCCCCAAGAATCCCTAGGATTAAATGCTTAAAAAAGGTTAATTTCCCAAAACAGGGTATTTTAGGAAAATACTTCCAAAAAACGTTGCCTAAGGCAGCATCTTACTAAACCCCAAAAAAAAAAGTCAAATTAATATCAATTTGCACCATTTTAGTGTATTTTGACCTTTTAGTCAACCACCCAAAATTGCGTTGTTTTACACTTAGTTGTTTATCCTGTCGAGACATTGGAATGATGTGTTTTGAGCTTAGTTTAAATGCAGCATCTCAATATTGTGTGATATGAAATTGCTTCATGCATCTCTTGTTGTTATCTTGTTGGGTGCTAAAATGACATCACTTCATTCATAAACTATAAACATTTTGAGTATGTTTTAAAAATGGGACCAAATCAACTAGTTCAACAATAAATTAGGAGACCAGACCCTTAATTGATCTAGAATGTCACGCTCCAATTGGGCTTATAACTAGCATGACGGGTGAGTCTTTCCTCACTATCATAAGTGTAACATACTTAACCATAAACAAGAAAATGAATTCCAAGGATAATTCATGCAAGCCAACAAATAATAACAGAGGATAAATGCATTCACACAAAACAACAGATGAAAGTAAAATTTCTTTCATTAATAGGGGTATTGTTCTATACAAAAGAATCACACATGTTCCTAGGCATGATATTAATAACCATAACACATCAGACAAAATGTCTAGGTATTGGGTCCCAAGAGAATGAAAAAGAGGGTATAACCTGCATTGTCAACAAACACATAAGACCATCCATATAAACATCGTCCAAACCTCCTATCAAATCCTTCACTACTACAAAGCACGTCCAGAGTTACAAAGCAATAAAATGATTACATCAAGATAGTCCCTTTTGAGGATAAATCAAAATTGTAAAAAACAAAAAGGGTAGCCAGTAGATTAAATAGGTCAACCCATTTAGACATGTTTTGGGCCTAAATCAATAAATTAGAGCCTGCCCATAAACGAGTGGGCATGGACTAACTCGTGAGTCACGGGCCCAATTGACATTACTAGGTAATACACAAAGTCATTCAAAATAGAGTCAGTTTACCCACTCACTTTAGCTGCAAATTTAAAGATTTTCTACCTTTCTCGAATTAGGAGATGACGGCCAAAGATCCCCCAAGAACCTTATGAAAATGATACAAGAAAACATAAGGAAAAAAAAAGGGAGGGGGGGAGGAATGGTGAATACACTAGGCGCCAAGCCCTATCTTGAGTGGCCTAGGCTACCCTAGTGCTTGAGATGCCAGCCAAGCTGACAGGCTTCCTCTTTATTTGGCTAGCACCTAGGGCACCATCCTCTGGAGCTCAATTCAAAACATGAAAATGGTCTCTCTTTTGTTGGCTCCATGATTTCAAAGCAATGATTTTTTTAAATATTGATTTTGATGATAACAAACCTTATTGAATTAGATGATTTGTTTGAATAAAATTTAAAACAAAATCATTAAATATAAATGTGATATTGTAAATTAAATTGATTGGTTATACTTATCTAGTTAAATTATGACTTAGAAAATTTGACAAAAAATTGATTTTTGTAGTAAGGTTGAAAAGAATGAATTTTACTATAGTAAATTTGAATAAGAAAATTAATTGTTGTAGTAAGGTTGAAAAAGAATAAATCATACTGTAGCAAATTTGAAAAAAAAATGATTGTTGTAGTAAGATTGAAAAGGATGAATCTTGCTATATTAAATTTGAAAAAGGAAATTAATTGTTGTAGTAATGTTGAAAAATAATGAATCTTATTGTAACATATTTGAAAAAGGAAAATGATTGTTATAATAAGGTTGAAAAATAATGAGTAAATCTAACTATATTTTTATTGTAGCAGTCTTTGTACAAGACTTCACTATAACATTGCTTTAAGTGTTCATTTCTCATATTATCTTGAGTTTTATTTTCTCTAGTTGCTAGAGAAAATTTTAGAGCTTAGTTTCTAGGTCATATACTTTGAGAGTGTCCACTATTTTTTTTATTCAAGCCTTTTAATTTGATTGCTCAAGAATTTGGGTTCCATGAGTAGGTGATTGGGAAAATCACGTTGCAAGGGAGAGAAAACACTTGTGAGGAAAAATTATTTAGAGATTCTATTGTGGTTCACAAGTATCCATTTCAAATCTTGTAGTTTTAGTTGAAAATCTGAAGAGTAATCTTAGAAATTGAATGTAGGTTTGAGAATTCTCAAACTGAAGCAAGATAAATCTCTTTGTTTGATTTTCTAAACTTTATTCCTCTTTGATTTATTACACTTATTTGGGACTCTTTGAACTTTATAAATTTTCATGCAAGCTTCCTCCGCATCGATCACCCATTAGTTGCAAGTGGGTCTTCAAAGCCAAAGAAAATGTGGATGGTTTTGTCAATCACTATAAGGCGAGATTGGTAGCTAAAGTGTTACATCAAACCCATGGATTTGATTTTATAGAAACTTTGTTAAACTAGTTACTATTAGAACTATCTTAGCTTTGGCTATGTCAAAAGGTTGGCTCATTTTTGAATTGGATGTGAATAATGCATTTTTGAATAGGCAATTACGTGAAGAAATTTATGTGTCTCAACCTCTGGGGTTTGAAGTTGGTGATGGATCCATGGTCTCCATGCTTGAGAAGGCGATTTATTATGGTCTCAAGCAAGCCTCATGTGCGTGGTTTGAGCAATTGGCTTCTACTCTGGTTCAGTTTGGTTTTGTTACGAGCAAGTGTGACCCTTCTTTGTCATAAAACTTACTTCTTCTATTGTTACCTACATTTTGGTGTACGTTGACAATATACTGATTACAGGTTCTTTTGCACCCTACATTAATTACCTAAAGCTGAGGATAAAAAGTCAATTTGCATTAAAGGACCTCGGTCTACTGCATTACTTACTAAAGGTGGAAGTTAGCAAGCTGTCAGATGGTGTTTATCATCTTTCTTAGCATAAATATGTGCAAGATTTGCCCAAGAAGACTGGTATGCTCATTGCTAAGGGCATGGCCACTCCCATGATCACTACTAAATTAACTAAAGCTGGTTAAAATAGATATTTTGATCCCAAACTTTATTGATCTGTTGTGGGTTCTCTGCAGTATGCTACCCTCACAAGGCCGAATATTTCCTATGCTGTTAATAGAGTTTGTCAATTCATGAACTGTCCTCTAGAGCAACATTGGGTTGCTGTTAAGCGCATTCTCAAGTAGCTTGCAGCAACCTCTCACTATGGGTAGTTTTTCGTCAATCTAAGGATCTCTCTAAGAAGTTTCACTAATGCAGATTGAGGAAGTGACCCTGACAATCGTAGGTCTACTTCTGGTTCATGTACTTTCCTTGGCCCAAATTTAATTGGTTAGCTTAACAAGAAACAGTTTGTAGTAGCACTGCCAAGTACAGAGGCAGAATTTCGCAGTCTTGCAGCAACAGTTGCAGATCTCCTTTGGTTACAATCGTTACTTAAAGAACATGTTCAGATTCCAGCTACTCTTCTTGTTTTCTGTGATAACCAAAGTGCAGTGAGTCTTGCTCGTAACCCAGTACAGCATGGACGATCTAAACATATGGAGGTTGATGTCTTCTTTGTTCGTGAAAAAGTGGTTAGTGGGATGATCGAAGTTGCTCATCTTGCCTCTGAAAATCAACTTGCTGATCAGATTGCCTTTACTCTTCATTACTGTACATTTACATTTACCCTTTCGTTACTGTTTACGCTTTATAGTACAGCCTATAGATTATGTTATTCATTATGTAAAGCTGCTTCAGGTATATATATGATAGCGTTGCTCAGGCAACATCATTGAGCTAAGCAATATTAATTCTTTGCTTGCATTTCTTTTGTTTCTGAAAACTTTTCTTGGTATCAGAGCTTCACAGCTAAACACTTCACGATGCATGGTAGAATACTCAGCTTAATCCTGTTCAATCTCAACGAACTTAACAACCACTGCCCCTGGCCTAAGACTTGACAATCTTCCAACAATTCCTTCAACCTTGTGGCTCCTGTCAAGTTGGAAGTCTATGACACTCCCTATATTTAAGGGAAATATGTTGGAAGGCTTTGTAAATGGAATAAATCCATGCCCGACTGGACCTGGCAACTCCAAATCCAAAATTTGAGGAGTGGCAAGCAACAAATCAATTGTTTTATGGTTGACTATGTTGGCAATTTTCATTGCCTTAGAATAAAAGGAATATTCAAAAAAAGAATACACAATTTTATTTAAACTCACAAAATTTAGTCTTTTTTATTGACCAAATACAAATTCTGGAGATGAGACTTACTGGAGCTCCTTTTTATTATTCTCTCAAATTCTCACAACATTTATATATTCATCTCATGAGATTTGCCTTTATAATAAAATATTCTTTAGAAGTAAAAATAAAATTAACAACTATTACATCTTTTAAGAAAACAAAATTAAATTGACTACTACAACTATTAAAAGTAATAAAATAATATAGAAGAATGTAGAAGCATCTTATATCCAAGCTGCCAATATATTCCAACGATAAATTTAACTTCTAACAATATAGCTCAATCTCACTTAATGTTATTGCTCAACTAATCAATTGCAGGAACAACCAAGAGCTCTGGATCTGGAAAATACATAAGGATTTGCAGGAGCTTCAACCAGAGCCAAGGTCAGCCAAGGTCTTGTGATACAAAGGTCAACTTCAGAGGACAAGGGAAGGTGCAATGAAAATGGAGGAATTTCTTTCAAGGTTAATTGTTGAAGTACTAAACTCATTTAGTTCTTACAAAAATTAAAATTTAAGATTTAAGAACTACTCATATCAATGAATTGGCTTAGCTAATCATTCATTTCTTCTTGATGCGTAATAATTGTTGAAATGAAAAATAATTATAAAAAAGAAGGAAAATAAAGTATATTTTTTTTTTCAAATTTTAAATTTATTAAAATTTTTTTTAATTTAGTCTAAAGTTTTAATTTTAAAATAAAAAGATAAATTAGACAAAAAGCCAAATTTTCAATGGGTAGAAAAGGACAAAGATAAACGACGGCGAAAACAAACGACAGTGGGAGTTGCAGATTGGCCAGATGTAATGGTTCCACAATTAATCATATTGAAATGAGATAAGGAAGAGGACCACAACGCACCGTTTGGTATGAGAATAAAAAGACTTGAAGCGGGAAAAGGTTGCTACTTGCTACGGTCACTCCTCCTTGTCCAGATTCCAGAACCAGAACTGTGCGATAATGGATATAAGATAATAATAGATTATATAATATATATATATATATATAGCTCACAAATAGATATTAATATATAGATAGATATTAATATATTAATAGATAATAGTATATTAATACATAAATATTAGCAGAGAGTAAATAATATGTCATAAATTTGTCGTGCGATACAATTGTCCACTTGTTCTTGTCTGTTTGCTTGTTACTTGCAAGAGCAAGTTTGTTACGTCGTTTTGATGCTTGGCGATGAGGAATCGAGCTGGGTTTCTATCCTATGGCTGAGACTAACCCGCTTCTTCAGTTGACCCCACTTGTGTATTATCATTGACAAGTAAGTGACGATGACCATTTTCTTAATTTTTTGTCCCTTCTTGATACAGGTCAAACTTGGTTTGATTACTCTATCTTTGATAGGGATTTTTGGTTTTTTAATTCGAAATTATTACGGCAAGTACGGTCGAACTAGTTCAAGCTTAATTTAGGTTCTGTTCTGCTCTTCTCTGTAGAATTCACGGTTCAGCTTTGATTCTGGTTTCGTTGACGTTTGTTTTTAGTCATTGGCTAAATCAGTGTGAGTTCTAGAAATTGAGTTTGTTTATTTCTCTATATGGACTGGTTGTAAATGATACAACTCATTCGAATCTTCAATTTTGGTTGCCTTTGCAGATTTTATTGTTCAATTTCGATAAGTGGTTGCAGTAGTTATGAATTTCAAATGAGGTCAACGCTGAAAGTTTTTGCTCCTAATATTTTCCTGAGAAGAAGAGAGGAGAATTGGTGTAAGGCAACGTAGCTGTTTCATTGGAACTGAGAACTTAGTGAACTAACTCTAAATGGCTTCAAGAGTGGAGACCATTGAAGTTAGTGAAACCAGAGGTAGTATGTGGGCTTTGGATCAGAAACTTGACCAACCTATGGATGAAGAGGCAGGAAGGCTCAGAAATATGTACCAAGAAAAAGTATGATGCAACTTTTCTTTTATGATTCTCCCTCGTTTCATTTATCTTGCTCCACGTGCATAGAGCGCAGTAGAATTTATTAAGGAAACTGCAACATATTGCTCCAGATTAAGTTGCTTGCTACTGCACAGAAGTAACTTCTTGTAACCATGTAGAACTGCGTTTCTACGCCAACCCTCAAAATGCTAAGAATCCAATCAATACTAAGTTCGTAAAAATTCCCTTAAAAGGATGAGCTCTAGCACCCTTTAATGGTTGAAGGAAGTAAGATGGCAAGATGCTCGGATTCATCCCACCTTGGTCAAAGGGCACACTCCCTGCATGACAACACATAAAGGTTGTGGGCTTTTGATATGTTTCTTGAAGTAACTATAGCCTTAGGCTGATGCAACCACTGAGGGTTAGATACTTTGGCAGCCCTCACATGGGGGCCTATGAGTAAGACTCTTCTAACAGAAGGACAGAGAAATAGAGAGCATAATGCTCATAGTTTTGTAACAATAGGGACTTCGCACATAGGCAAACCTATAAGGAAGCTATATCCTTAGATGGTTCAATGACACTTTCTTTGAGTTGGGATACCCTTGAACACCCATTGGATCATCCTCTGATGGTTAGACACCCCTAATGCACTAAATAAACTACACTACAAGGGTTCCACTCCCCCTAGCTACCAACATTGATTGGCCATTGTACCAGATGTCAAGAATGCTTTCCTAATAGGTAACCTAGAAGAGGAAGTCCTCATTGGAAATTCTACCCGAACTGGAAGATGATCTAAATTCCTGTAAGGTGTGCAAACTGAAGATATCCTTATATGGCCTAAAGCAATCACCTCAGGCATGTTTTGAGAGATTTACCAATGTAGTAAGGAAAAATGGGTATACCCAAGGCCGAGCTAATCATACCTTATTCATGAACCATTCATCAGAAGGTAGATTTATTGTTTCAATTGTCTATGTAGATGGCATTATTGATTATACTCACAGGTGATAAATATGAGAAAATGCATAGATTGAAGAAATTATCAGCTCAAGAGTTTGAGACAAAAAAATTTTGGGTACCTGGAGTATTTCCTTGGAGTGGAAGTTGCTTGTTCAAGCATGGGCATTTCCATCTTTCAACATAAAGTACACTCTAGATTTACTTAAAGAGACTAGAATTTTTTGTTGTATTTCTAATGTAACTAACTCATATGAATGGCATTCCTGTGAATAACTAGCTGTAAAATCCACATTAAAAGAGTAGTAGATGGGAATAAGAGACCAGTGATTTAGTATGGTAGAATACTGGTTAAGTTATTTGGTTTAAGAATACATTATCCCTCGTAGTATTTATTCTTTATTTAGCATTTTATTTTCCATCTAGTAGTATTTTTTGAGACCTAAGTTAGGTTTATTTGTCCAAGTTGAATTGCAGCTCTCAGAGCCACTTATATAATGCATACTATCTATCTTAGTAATTTCACCTATTATCATTGCATTAAATAAGAAAGATTAAGTGTTCTACTTTTTTTTTTTTTTCCTTCATTCCAATTCATATTCTGCATCAATCTGGTGTTAGAGCAAATTTTGATTCACCTATGCAACTTCCTGAGGTATGTGATTCTGAAACTATCAAGATTGTCAGCAAATAAGAACACCTTTGTCGTAAAAAATAAAAAATAAAAAAATTCTCTCTAAATCCACTTTTATCATTTCTTTTAGTCATCAAATCTGCTGTCCCCTGTTCTTTGCCAAAATGGTGAATCATGTCAGCCATATTCAATTTGTTCACCTATAGCCCATGTACGAGAAAACTACAACCACTGTTGTGCTTGGAGGAGCCTGACTGGCCAGGACATCAAAAATTGTCACCAGAGTAGGCAACAACCACCAGGCCCACACACAGGCCATGAACCATATCACACATCTGTCCATTTGAACCATTTTAGCCATGAGATGCCACATAATAAATCCAGTTGATTCACATCAGAGCTGACTAGAGCAAAAACTGAAAATGACTTGCTCTTGATCACCTGTTCTATTTTAGGTTCCAAACCTGTTTACTGAGGTTTTTGGGAGTTAAGTATATTTTCAGGCTAATTTTGCTGTTTTAAGATCCGAAGTTGTAACATTGAAGAATTTTGACTATGGGCTCTAGTTTTAAAAAAAAAGTTAATAAATCAAGGAACAAAAAATCTTCCAGAAATATGATTTCCAAGAAAAATGGCACAAGTCCTATTACTCTAATTCTTATTATTCCAACATTTGTTCTTCTAATTCATATTATTATGATTATCATGACTCATAGAATTACATTAGTTAAGATACTGAAGTCTTCTAATGCTTGGGATGCCTATGATTCAAATGTTAATTTGTTGAAATATACTAGAGATTGAGAGTCAGTATTACAAACACATTCATTGAGTCTTTCAATAATATAAATTTTTTTGTTTAATCTTTCAATAATATATTTTGTTTGTCCATTACTTTTCTCCCTCTTAACTCATCTTGCACAATGCTATTTGTAGCAAGGATGAGGAGAGTAGAAGTCTGTTACCAATATCATAGGAAAGACGTAAGCAAGAAGCACAATGATGTGAAAAGATTTATGAGGAATTACTTTCAGAACAGTCTGGCCACTTGATAGTACCACTTGAGATGGAAGAGAATCCTAATGAACAAGATTTAAGGCTTTATGAGGAATGGTGCAAGTGCAACAAAAGGAAACCACTCAAAATGAAGTTGTGGAAGAATCTAAGGAAAACTGATAATAGAATCCTTAGATGAAGCTCCTTCTAACCTAGTAAAAGTGAGAATCAGAAGTACTTCTCTGTGTTATTGATGGAAACCCAAGAATACAGTAATAAAGAACACAACAGATACAGAAGAAATATAACTGAAAATGCTATTTAAATAACCATAAATCTCTACCGGTGGGGTAAAGATGATTACACTCACCAATGACACTCACAGCAACAGAATAATAGATCTCTCAAACAGTAAAACACTCTCTCAACAACACAAACTCACAGAACAACTAAACACAATGCAGCAAATACACATAAACAACCAAGAACACATAACAACTAGCTTTCGAGAGGCTAGCACTCTCCCTCCCAGTCCCTTAGTCCTTTCCTCACCATTCCTCACCATTACTGTCCTTCTTAACCTCCTCACCCACAATACTCTGCTGTTGGTCGTTAGTGGTTTCTCTCTCTACTGCCACCTCACTCCCTTTTTTGTCTTTCCTGGAGTAAACCATAAGGCCCACTTAGGGAGACTTATTTAGCCCAATATCTTCCTTAGTTCTCCTCCTCTTGTAATACTGTAACTTGATTGGGGGCCCAATAGTTATTCATCTCGCTTAAGATTTTACAATGACATGCACTAGGTGTGGGGCAACTAACTTTGTAAAGAATCTAGGTTGGCTTTGCTGTCTAAAATTTAGGAACTGATAGGATGAGCTCTCTCATTTATAAAAACTAAATTTAAATATATCCTATCCTATAGTATAACAATCATACATGGATTAAAAAAGCTAGTAAATAATTTAAATATGAAACTTGAACAAGCTTATCATAATCAATACAGTCCTTTAAGCTATTAAAGATTTAATCATTCCCAACTCGGATACAAACTTGTCAAAGGTTGTCCTTGTAGAGCCAATATGTCAATAGCTTGTTGGCCAGCAGGAGATAGGAGGCACTGATCACATAGTCATCAATTTTCTCTTTGATGAAATACTTGTCAATTTCAGCACGTTTAGTGCGATAATGGTGAACTGAATTCTTTGCAATGACGATGGCAGCTTTGTTGTCACAATACCACTATATGGAATTGCTCCAAGGGACTTTTAGTTCACTTAGGAACCTTCTTAACCATATCCCTTTACATAGACCTGGAGCTAAATCTCTAAACTCGGCTTCTGCACTACTTCTAGCAACAACTGATTGCTTCTTTCTCCTCCACATGACTAGATTTCCCCATACATATAACAAGAGGTTGACCTTCTGTCAATGATTGACTCAACCCGATCAGTTTGTGAGTATACTTGAATATCTATGTCAAGAACTCTTTTGAACAAAAGTCCTCTTTTTGAGGTTATATTCAAGTAACTTATAATTCTACACTGCATTTAGGTGTTCTTTAGTAGGGCTGTTCATGAATTGACTTACACTAACTGAGGACCATGTATCAAGTCTAGTGTGGGACAAGTAGATGGCTCACAGTATCTTGATATCTGAAACTTACAATCTGAATTTAGCCTTTCTCCCCCAATCTTTTGATTTGTAATTTCCAATAACACTTAAATAGTATCCTAACAGTCAAATGACTTCAGCTAACTCCAGTGCATCCTTAATGTGAGTCCAACTAAGAAATTCGGTTTTTTATGTCACATAAGTGGTTTATAAATAAAGTTAAATTTAGACCTCTTCTGGTATTTGAAATTATAATATTTTGTTGAATCTTGTTGACATAGTTTTGATTTTTTCAGAAGTTTTCTGTGCTGCTGCTTCTGCGGTTAGCTTATCAAAGTCTGGGTGTGGTATATGGAGATTTGGGAACTTCTCCTCTGTATGTTTTCTACAATACTTTTCCTCATGGAGTGAAAGATCAAGAGGATGTGATTGGAGCTCTCTCTTTGATCATATATTCTCTTACTCTGGTACCACTCCTCAAATATGTTTTTATCGTATTAAGAGCAAATGACAATGGCCAAGGTATGGATTGTTTTTATTATATTAAAATTGAATAAAGTGAGGAAATTGGAAAGATGAATTCTTATTCCTCTGATTTTGAATGACCAGTACAGCCCCTAATATAGATGATACAGCCAAGACTAAAAAGGAAATACAACTAATCAAATCTCCTAAAAACAGTAACACCTAAAAAGGAAGGATGGAAAAGGAAAAAAGATCCTAGGCAATTAATCAGCAACGACTATATCTAAATAAGGAAATAAAATATATTCTACCCTCTCCCTGCCCCCCCCCCCCCAAAAAAAAAAAGCTGGGTTGTAAATGTTGATTAAGCCAAGCTTAAAGTTTAATTCTTCAAAGATCTTTCGTGATAGTGCCTTATTGAATATGTCTGCTGTCTGAAGGTGAGTTGGCAGATGCAGTAGTTTGATTATTCCCTCTTCAGTCTTTTCTTTTATGAAGTAATGATCAATCTCCATGTGTTTATTCTATCATGGTGAACTGGATTCTTCTCTATACTAATATCTAATTGACTATCACAAAACACCTTCAAAGGTTCCTCAACAATGATTTTTAACTCCTTCAAGGGTCTCTGTAACCATATCCCCTCACATATACCATGTGCCAATGCTCTGAATTCAGATTCTGCGCTACTTCTCAATACAATAGACTGTTTCTTGCTTCGCCAAGTAACAAGTTTCCCCAAACATACGTGTAGTACCCAGGTGTTGACCTTCGGTCCAGCACTGACCCTGACCAATCAACGTCACTATACATCTTGATGCTCTTGTTTGTAGACTTCCCAAAATACAATCCCTTTCTTGGTGTGAGTTTTAAGTACCTCAGGATCCTATAGATCGCCTCCATGTGTTCTTCCTTTGGGTTGTTCATGAATTGACTCACCATACTGACCGAGTGGTTGATGTCGGGTCTTGTGTGTGATAAGTATATAAAGTTGCCAACAAGTCTTTGGTATTGGTTTTTGTCAACTGGTGCGTAGCCCTTTTTGGTCCCTAACTTGATTGTAGTGTCCATGGGTGTGTTTGTTGGCTTGCATTCTCGTTTCTTTTAGAAGGTCCAGTACATATTTGTACCCTTTTTGTACCTTTTTTTGATGGAGCTATAGAATTTCCTGGTAATAGGAGAGTAAAATTTGTACCCTTTTTGATGGGTAGAATACCCCAAAAATATACACTTAATAGCTATGGGGTCTAATTTTCCCCGGTGTTAGGTATGGATATGGACAAAGGCAGAGCAGCCAAATAATTTGAGAGGAATGGAGGATGGCATTCTATTTATGAGGTAGGTTGCAATGAGAATCGCATCCCTCCAATACTGTTTGGCACATGTTTAGATAACATGATAAATCGGGCTACTTCTAGGAGATGTCTGTTTTTCCTTTCAGCTACATCGTCGTTGGGGTGTGTCAACACAAGAACTCATATAGGCAATCCTTTGACTTATAAGGTAATCACTAAGAATGGATGCATAATATTCCTTTGCATTATCTGTTTTCAAAATCTGAATTTTGCTTTGGAATTAAGTTTGAATCATGGTATTGAATTTTTGAAATTTCGGACCTGCTTCAAATTTAGCTTTCATTAGGAAAAGCCATATAAGTCTTGTGTGATCATCTATAAATTTTATAAACCAACAAGATCCAGTACGTTTTTGATCCTAGATGGTCCCCACACATCACTATGGATTAGAGAAAAAGGTTGTGACTTTTGTAAGGTAGGCTAGGATAGGAATTTCGAACATTTGTAGCAAATTGACAAATCTCACATTGAAACTCATTCAGATTTTTATTATTGAAAAGATATGGAAAAAGCTTCTAGAGGTACATAAAATTTGGATGTCCTAACCTATAATGCCACAACATGATAGCATTGTCCTCCTTTTGAAATTTAGAAACAAGGTTTTGACTCCCAGGCACTACATAACCAGAATTGTAGCCTTTCAGGTTAGGAGAATTATTTGTCTCAAGAAGATAGAGCCTCGAACACTCGTTAGCATTGCCAATCGTCTTCCCCCAATTCAAGTCCTGAAATTCACAAAAATTTGGGGAAAATTTAGTGACACAATTTTGATCCCGAGTGAGCCTGCTAATAGATAGTAAATTGCAATTTAATAGAGGCACAAGAAGGACAGAATTGAGTGTAAGGTTCTTTGAAATTTTTATTGATCCAGTCCTGATCACTTTGGAAAGTGATCCATCTTTTATACTGACGGTTATGTTTTCACTGTAAGGTCTGAAATTTGTTAGAATCTCCTTATCTCTAGTCATAAGGTTCGATGCCCCTAAGTCTACAATCCACAGATTTAATTTACCTTTTCTAACACTCAAGGCACTCATAGGATTACCTCATTGTGCCAAGGTTGCTGTACCACTTGTTGGAGCAGAGTCATCTGCTTGTGATTGCTTGATCAACTGCTTCAAAATTTCCAACTGTTCTTTGCTGAAAAAAATTGAATTAGCATGTGCCGAATTTTCTTCTTCGATAGCAGTGTTGCCTCGGTTTTGCGGTCGTGTGGGCTTCCAATTTTCGGGCTTCCCATGAATCTCCAGCACGTTTCTATGGTGTGACCTGGCTTGCGGCCATGTTCACAATACGGGCGCTCCTTCCCCTGTTTATTCTGATGTCCACAAGCAACTATGGTAGAGTTCTCCACTTGAGGTGTGATGGCTGGAGTCCCTAGCATCACCTTTTTTCTGCTTTCTTCTCTTCAAACATCAAAAAAGGCTTCTCAAAGGTTGAGTTGCGGCCTCATCCCCCGAATTCTTCCCCATACTTCATCAAGGTCCTTGTTAAGCCCGAACAGAAATTTGTACACTCTTTTCTTCTCAACAATCTGCTTATACTCTAGTCCGTCTTTAGGGCAACTCCATGAATGTTCTTCACACAGATCCACTTGCTGCCAATAGCGTGTGAGAGTGTTGAAGTATTGGGTCACCGTCAAATCTCCTTGCCGCAAGTCATGTAGAATTCCTTCAATCTCGGCCAACTCTGAGGCATTTTCTTTATTTGAGTAACTGCTTCCCAAATTTCCTTTGCTGTCGCATATAGTAGACAATTTTCTCCTATTTCGTTGGTCATGGAATTGATTAACCACGACATAACCATGGTGTTTTCTGACTCCAGATTCTGAATCTTGGGTCATCAGCCTTCAGAGGGGCTGCTGCTCCAAATAAGTAGTCCTCCTTTCCTTTGCCACATACGAACGTCATCATGGATTGGGACCATTGGAGATAATTGTTCCCGTTGAGTTTGTGTCCAGTGATGAGGATTTGGCTACTGTCGACATTCCTCTAGAGTTTGAGACGGTGGAATTTTGATGAGCAGAGGCGTCAGGTGTCATGGAGGAAGAATTGACCTTGTCAATTGCCATTCCGAATTTCACCATTTGAGCATACAGATTTTTGGAGGCTCCGATACCATGAGGAAGTTGGAAAAATGAATTCGTATTCCTCTGATTTTGAATGACTAGTACAGCCCCTAATATATAGATGACACAACCAAGACTAATAAGGAAATACAACTAATCAAATCTCCTAAAAACAGTAACAACTAAAAAGGAAGGTCGGAAAAAGGAAAAAAAATCGTAGGCAAATAATCAGCAATGGGTATATCTAAATAAGGAAATAAAATATATTCTACATAAAGGAAACACTTAGTACTGTGAACTTTATGCCAAACAATCAGTTCTATGTCTCTGTTATCCTTGATAACCCAATTATGTGAAGTGCACATTTTCATCTTATATAATATAGTCTGACTAATTGAAATTTGAATTAGAATGGATATCTTACCAGAATTTGTTTCTCTTCATTTATACGTTTCTTGGTTATCTACTGAAATTTATTGTTCAATCTTAAGATTTCTTCCTTATACATCAGTATTTGTTTGAGTTTGTGCTTAAAGTAATTGTTCAAGCCTAAAGAAACTCTGCCTCTACTTTCTGTTTTTTGGAAAATGAGCACCATCATGAATCGTGTGCCTTGAAAGGTAACCTAGGTTGTGGTAGAAGTACCTCAGAGTAACTTCTCACTCTTCCAATAAGTTCCCCCCATAAAAGCATACCTGAGTTTTGCTAAATTACTTAATAACCTAATGATATCTTCAATAACTTCATTGAATCTCTATTATATATTGATGTGTATCAGACAAATAAGTCAGTTGGACATTGCTAAACCCCTAAGTTTTCAAAACTTAATACTTGTGGAGCAGGTGGAACGTTGGCACTTTATTCATTGCTCTGTAGGCATGCAAAAATAAAAACTATTCCTAATCAACATCGTACTGATGAGGAGCTGACTACGTATAGTCGGTCTACTATCCATGAAAGGTCATTTGCTGCAAAAACAAAGAGATGGTTAGAGGACAAGGTTTCTAGGAAGAATGCTATTCTTATTCTTGTCCTTGTTGGCACCTGCATGGTTATTGGAGATGGAATTCTTACCCCAGCTATATCTGGTATAACTTCTGTCTGCAACCGTTCTTTTTGCCATTTATTTATTTATTTGTTGTAACTGCCAACTAGCTATACCCAAGTAGTTTATCAACCACTGTGTATACTTCTGTATGTTGGCTGTGCATATTTGTGCAGATTCGGTTTATTGTAAAATTACAAAACCATTTTATGGGATGACAGAAAGGCAACAGTGATGCACATAGAACTTGAAATTAGTTGATTACTTCGTCCTAAATGATTTGGAAAAGAGGTGGATTGAGGATTGAAGTTTGGGAGGAGCCAAGAAGACATGATCTTAGTACATTACTTATAAAATTTGTCTTCATCCATTTTGGGAGGCCTATAAGGTTGTTAAGATAAAGAGTATGCTTTTCTCTTCTATAGTTGAATCGCTGATTGGCATGTTCTTAGCCCCTATAATTTTTATTTTGGCCAATACTTAGACCTTATAATTGCCACACAAAATTATATCTATTTGGATATCCTTCTATTACCTTTGTGCTTGGCATTGTATTAAGAGGTATCTGAAATATAGGAGGTATCTGAAATATAGGAATGTTTTATGAAAAAATTCTATGATTGCTTATTCTCCTGAATAAAAAAAATCTTTGAACTGGGGCTTGTTAGAATAGTGTCACGGTAAAATTGCAGGAAGTTTGTGTCGACACCTAGTGGAATGTGCCTATGCTAGTTTGTTGGCCTATTTTATGATTATGACTAGACACATAGGAAGCTGACAATCATAAGTCAGTGATCCCATTCAGAAAGAAAGAGTTGGATAGAATGAATAAATGAATAATCTGCCCAAACCTAATACTACAACCATTGTCAACTTTCAAGAAACCAATGATCTCAAAGGATTATATCCCTAGGGGCCAAAGAAGGGCTTGACATTCTGTTAAAGCAACCCAAGAAGAAAGCTTGTCCATTTCAGCTATGATACATGCCAGAACCTCTCCACCATATTCATCCTTAAAGGCTAGAAATGAGCTCAAAGGTCCTTAGAATACTAAGTGCATGTTTGGTTCAGCTGATGGAAAGGAAATGAGGATGGAATTCCTTCGAAGCCAGTCCCTTCCCACGTTTGGTTCATTGATTCTGACAGAAAAGGGCATTCCATCGACGGAAAAAATTGAGGCACTTTCCAATTTTTATGTACGATTTTTTCCTTCGATTTGCTAATGGAAAAGCACATTCTGCAATAGACAACACTCATATTGACTAGTTTTCCCTCAGCTTGCTGAAGATCAAACCAAAAAAAGAAAGGAACCAACAGGTACATACTTGCAGTAGAGACAAGAAGTTTTCCAAATCCTTCACCTACCAAACAGCAACCCAAATTCTTCAAGCCAGACCTCTCCACCAAATTCTTTCCTTTCCATCATTGCAGTCTAGTAGTCTCTCTCTTGTGTACATATATATATATATATATATGTACAGTTTATGCTTTTGAATATATACAGAAATTATTCTCCAAAAAGGTTTTCTCTCTCTTTTCTCTCTAATTTCACAACTAAGTCTAAATCCCTAAAATTAAGGGATAAGAAGAATAAAATCTAAATCCCTAAAAATAAGGCTATAACAACTAAATCCCCAAGATTAAGGAATAGGGTAAATGAAAATAAATAAATAAATAAAAGAAATAAACAGATAAGAACAACATAGCAAAAATGCAACAACTTTCTAGAACTTAGGAATCCTTCTAAGTTGGTAACTTCCCACATCTTCAATGGTCAGGAGAAATCTGGAGGACCTGAAGAAAATTTAATGCATTGCTCTTGTTGGCTTAGTGCAGTTAATCCCTCTTTCAGATCTTCAACTTCCATGGAACTTTAAATTTTTTGAGCTTCTGAACTAAACTATGTTCTTTTTATGTTTTACCTAGAAGTGCACATTGTTGAGTTGTTCGGTCTTGCTGCTTCTTTAAAGCATCATTGCTTATAATATATGGGTGATCCAGAGAGTTTATTTATTTATTTATTTTCCTCTGTTCTTTTGTCCTTTTGTCTATCATGTAAAGAGTAGTATTGGTAAAGGCGGTAGAAAAAAAATGATTTTGCTACAATTAGTTTCTTCTATATCATCTTTGATACATCTCCAGTTATTTCAGAAGATTGATTATTTCTTCTGTTGTAGTTTTATCAGCTGCTGGTGGCATCAAGGTAAATCACCCCGAGATGAGTAATGGTATGGTCCTACGTGGTCTTCTCCTAAATGCCTGTAGGTTCTTGTAGTTTTCTATTAATTATAAGTTCCTAGACTCTTATTAGAAAGCTTTCTACTTTCTGTGCTGCAGGTGTAGTTGTGTTGGTTGCTGTTGTAATATTAGTCGGTTTATTTAGCATGCAACATTATGGAACAGATAGAGTTGGTTGGCTCTTTGCTCCCATTGTTCTGCTTTGGTTTCTCCTTATTGGAAGCATAGGTATTTTCAACATTTGGAAATATGACAGCAGCGTTCTAAAAGCTTTTCTGCCTGTTTATATATATCGGTATTTTAAAAGAGGAGGAAAGGATAGTTGGACTTCCCTTGGAGGGATATTACTCAGTATAACAGGTATACAGTATAGACATGTATTTTTCTTTTTTTCTTTTTTCAATTCAGAGCAATTAATAACTAAAAGTAAATGATTCTTTTGAATTTGACAACTTCTGATGATTTATTTCAGGGACAGAGGCTCTATTTGCTGACCTATCTCATTTTCCAGTTTCAGCTGTACAGATAGCATTTACTCTACTTGTGTTTCCTTGCCTTCTTCTAGCCTATTCTGGACAAGCTGCTTACCTAATGAAAAACTTGCATCATGTACAGGATGCATTTTATCGTTCTATTCCAGGTTTGTTATATTCTTTAGTCTACTTAAACTATATATATATATATATGCATCTGTGTGTGTGTGTATCTGTATTGTGCACAAACATAGTTTCCTAATCAGTGTGAGTTCATGCTTTCAGAAATCTTATACTGTCTTATTTTCTTGGCTAATTAGTATGACATGCCTCATAACTTTTCATTTTTACAGTATGGGACCTAGATTGTCCCCATCCTTCTTGATACGAATCCAAGTGCCTTGCTGAAGAGAGTCTTCAGCATGGTACTTGGATTCGTATCACTTCCCCTCCTCCCTCTCATGTTAAAATAATAAAAATAAAAAAAGAAAAATAAAATTGATATATCATTGTTAAGCCACTGTCAAGATGCTCTTATGTGAGATTTAGAGGGCAAGCCAACAAAACAAAGGCCATGCGCTTTTCATTTGAATGACATGCCACCATCAAATCTCTTCTTGCTCTCCTATTATTATTACTAGATAAGAGTGATGTTCGGGTGCTCTGAGGCTCCCAGTGTTACCTACAAACCATGGTCTTCATACATTCTAATCCCATTTTTAGTGGCCAAAATGGCAAACTAGCATTGTAAATTGAATAAGTTGATTTGAAACACATGGCCTAAGGCCCCAAAGTGCGTAAGCTTAAGATGCATGCTGTACACTAAGCGAGATTTGTGCACTTTCTTACCCAATCATTTCTTGCTGGAGTTGAGGGTGGGAGGACATGGTTTTTACATTTCCATATTTGATTTCTGTTAAGCAAACTCAGGGGGTGTTGCTACATATACGAGTCCCTGGTCCAATGCTGTCTCTACGTGTTGGAGATGGGTCTCACTTTCGCTTTTTGGGAGAATTGTTGGATTAGTCATTCCTCTTTTATGAAAAGGTTCCCTTGTCTCTATTCTTTGTCTTCTTTACATGAAGCCTCCATTGTTGATTTTTTATGTTCTCAAGGGGACCAATTTTCTTAGAATTTTCACTTTTCCAAAAATAATAATGAAAGACTTGTGGGCGAGCTTACTTTATTGTTGGACATTTTGGATCTGTTCCGCATCTCTTCTTTGGATTCCTCGGGCTCTTATTCTTGTGCTTCTGTTTTTAATTTCTTGATTCGTAGCCGACATGGTTTATTGCCTTTTACAAAATCATTTTGGAAAGTGAAGGTGCCTTCAAAGGTGAAGGCCTTTGTTAGGAC
Organism: Biancaea sappan; assembly: GCA_037074585.1. Lineage (NCBI taxonomy): Eukaryota > Viridiplantae > Streptophyta > Magnoliopsida > Fabales > Fabaceae > Biancaea > Biancaea sappan. The sequence continues at coordinate 3,244,394 of CM073496.1, read as the reverse complement.
TGTAATATTCAACAGAATTAATACTAATGATCTGCGCCAGATTAGGCAGTCTTCTATGGCTTTATCTTGATTCCAAGCTACAAATGTCTACCTTAAGATGATCAAATGATTGTGAAGGATGCAAGAAAGGGGGTTTCCTCAAATTCGCGTGGAGGAGGTTTGATGGAAGGAGAACTTGCTGAAAAAGCGTGGGTAGCCAGAAGATTGGAGAAGGACGTGCTTGGTGAAGGAAAGAAAATGGAGAGGAAGTGTGTGTGTGTGTGTGTCATGTGTAATGAGGAGAAAAGAAAGGTTGAAGGGTTTTTGGATGTAATGGGGTGCCAAAATACTATTTTGACCCTTGCCACATAGAAGGAAAGGATTGGACAAGGGAAGATTGGGAATTCCTCAAAATCACATAGATACACTTCCAATACTAATAACAACAATTTTCCCATGGATTACATAACCAATCTCATTATCACAAGTAGTCCAGAATCACACAAATTTCCACTTTTACATTAGAAATTAGGATTCATATTTTAATTCGCGTTAGTCCTTCTTAGGACACACACAAACGCAAGCCACATTATCGTGTCTTCTCAATCTAGAAAACACAGGTATTGCAAAATCACAACATACACTATGTTCCACGTACAATTTCATTTTCACATATCAAAAAGGAAATTTCTTATTCACTGCAAGCCAATCCTTACAAAACATACATACACAGAGTCATTCAACATGTACAAGTTTAATATTGGAATTTCACAGGTAGTACAAATATAACTAATTTCCTATCTTCAAGAACTTGCAATGCAATGTCAACGATCATGGTATTGTACAACCACCCAAGCAGCAATTGATCGAGCGTGACCCATTCTGCAAACTGTGGGTTGATTTTGTGCTCATCACCTTCAAAGTCAAAGATATCTGGACACAGCTTAGTCCCAAGGATGAAGTCGTCTAGCTTATTGCCTCGAATTACTGGGAGCACCATCGAGCTCCACAGTAGGTAATTTGTTTGATCCAACTTAATCGAACATATTTGGTTTAACGTCGTGATAAGAGGAGTCGCCTTGTTCTGATTAACAAGGGATGACATTTGCTTAGTTGCACCATTTGCAGACGTTGTAGTCACAAACAAGGATGATTTTTGCTCCATATCAAGAACCTGGATCTTTCGCTTTCATAGCAAGTGAAAGTCTGACAGATAGAACCAATAGGGAGAAAGCAAGAGGAATGAGGAGAAATCGTACTGAATATTATTGTCTTCAATGTATTATACACCACGACACTACTAACGGTCATGACAGACCAACTACCACAACTGACACCAACAGAACACAACATAACGTATTTTAAAGAACCACAGTAAAAATAACAAGAAACAACAACAACAACAACAACATAGCCTTATCCCACTAAGTGGGGTCGGCTACATGGATCGTACGACGCCATTGAGCTCTATCAATGACCAACTCTTTAGATATCTCATTTACTAAAAGATCCCGTTCAATAATTTCTCTAAGTGTCCTTTTTGGTCTTCCTCGACCTTTTTTCATAGGGCTCCAAACTATCTGCTCAACTCTCCTAACTGGCGCTTCCAACGGTCTCCTTTGCACATGCCCAAACCATCTTAAACGATTTTCAACCATTTTTTCCTCAATAGGTGCCATCCCAACTCTACCTCGTATATGATCATTACGGATCTTATCTCTTCGTGTATGACCACACATCCAACGCAACATCCTCATCTCCGCCACTCCAATTTTATGTTCTTGTTGTCCTTTCATTGCCCAACATTCACTCCCATATAAAATCGCTGGTCTTATAGCAGTACGATAAAACTTTCCTTTGAGTTTATCAGGTACTTTCCGATCACAAACAACCCCTGAAGCCATTCTCCACTTCAACCACCCAGCTTGTATAAACTTTCCTTTGAGTTTATCAGGTACTTTCCGATCACAAACAACCCCTGAAGCCATTCTCCACTTCAACCACCCAGCTTGTATCCTATGTTCCACATCTCTAATAACTTCGCCATCATCTTGTATAATTGATCCCAAATACCTAAACGTTGACACTTGTGATACGACCTGATCACCAAGTTTAACCTCCAGCTCGTTCCTAGCTTGTCGCTTGTTAAACTTACAATGCATATATTCGGTCTTACTCCTGCTCAGACGAAAACCCTTCGATTCCAAAGTAGCTCTCCATAACTCAAGTTTAGAATTAATCTCTTCCCTTGTCTCTGCTATGAGAACAACGTCATCTGCAAAAAGCATGCACTTAGGAATATCTTCTTGGATGTGTTTCGTCAGAACATCTAAAACCAAGTCAAACAAATAAGGGCTTAAGGATGATCCCTGATGTAGGCCAATTTTAATAGGAAAGTCTCTAGTCTCCCCTCCAGACGTTCTCACACTAGTCATAGCCCCCTCGTACATATCTTTTATGGCTCTAATATACGCAACCCGTACACCTTTCTGTTCCAAGGCTTTCCACAGCACCTCTCTTGGTACTCGATCATAGGCTTTTTCCAAGTCAATAAATGCTATATGAAGGTCTCTTTGTTTACTCTGATACCTTTCCATCAACCCCCTTAGAAGATATATAGCTTCCATTGTAGACCGTCCTGGCATGAATCCAAATTGATTTTCAGAAATACTCGTCTCGATTCTTAACCTACGTTCAATCACTCTTTCCCATAATTTTAGAGTGTGACTCATAAGCTTAATCCCACGATAGTTTGCGCAATTCTGAATGTCTCCTTTGTTTTTGTAAATAGGCACTAAAGTGCTTCTTCTCCATTCCTCAGGCATTTTCTTAGACCTTAAAATTTCATTAAAGAGCTTAGTTAGCCAGATAGTACCCTCCTCTCCCAAACACTTCCAAACTTCTATAGGAATACCATCGGGACCAACAGCTTTACCATTATCCATTTTTCTAAGAGCTTCCTTGACCTCATCAACCTTGATCCTGCGATAATATGCCAAATTTTGTTCTCTCTCCAAGGTTGTTAGATCTTCCATATCGCAAGTCGACTCCGTTCCGTCATTAAAGAGCTTATGAAAATAACCCTGCCATCTATTTTTAATATCTTTGTCTGTACCCAAAACTTTTCCTTCTTCATCCTTAATACATCTTACTTGATCCAAATCTCTGGATTTCCTTTCTCTAGCCTTCGCAATCTTGTAAATCTTTTGTTCCCCTTTTTTCGTTCCTAAATCCTTGTAAAACTCTTCAAACGCTTTAGATCGTGCTTCACTTACTGCTTTTTTTTGTCTCCTTATTAGCCTTCCGATACCTTTCCCAATTTTCCGAGTTATTGCACAGATGGATAGCTTTAAAGCAGTCTTTTTTAAATTTGATCTTTTCTTGAACAGCCTCATTCCACCACCAAGATTCCTTATCTCTTTGTCTAAAACCTTTTGATTCTCCTAAAAATGCTTTAGCTACTTTTCTAACCTTCTTGGCCATCTCCTCCCACATGGTGTTAGCATCTTCTCGTAACTCCCAAGATCCTTCCTCCAACAATCTTCTCTTGAAAGTCAGTTGATTCTCCCCCTTTAGCTGCCACCACTTGATCCTAGGGTTCATCGCCTGACGATGCTTTTGTTTCCGACCCTTAATAACCACGTCAAGGACCAAAACCCTATGTTGAGTTGCCACGGGTTCTCCAGGAATAACTTTACAATTTAGACAGATTTTTCTATCTGGATTCCTTACCAGAAAGAAGTCAATCTGTGACCTTGAAGCTCCACTCTTGTATGTGATTAAATGTTCCTCTCGCTTCTTGAAGCAGGTATTGACAACCCTGAAATTATAAGCCATAGAGAAATCCAATATAGACTGTCCTTCCTCGTTAAGCTCCCCAAAACCAAAGCCACCATGGACCCTCTCATACTGTCCTGCTTCTTTCCCAACATGCCCATTAAGGTCCCCCCCGATGAAAATCTTCTCTTCTAAAGGTATGTTTCTAACCAATCCCTCCAAATCTTCCCAAAACTTTTCTTTAAGATATGCATCTGTCCCTACCTGTGGTGCATAGGCACTTATGATGTGGATAGTATCTCTTACGATAATCATCTTTAAGCATAGAATCCTATCCCCAATCCTTTTTACCTCCACCACACTCGGTGTCCATTCCTTGTCCACCATAATACCTACGCCATTCTTTGTCCTTACTTTTCCAGTGTACCAGAACTTGAATCCTGAACAGTCAAATTTCTTAGCCTTTTCTCCAACCCATTTAGTCTCTTGAAGGCACAAGATGTTAATTTTCCTCCTCTTCATAGTGTCCACAACCTCCATGGATTTCCCTGTCATGGTTCCAACATTCCACGTAGCAATCCTGATTTTGTTCTCCTCGACTAGCTTCTTTACCCTCAACCTTCCAGGAACATGTTCTTGTGACACTACAATCGATCGACGATGCAGTGGCTCTAGCTCATTTGACACTGTACTCGAGCCATACAGCGCGTTGCTTCCGGGCAACGACCTAGTATTAGTGGACCCTTGCTCATTTAACACTACATCCGGGTGCCGATGCAGCGGCTCTAGCTCACTTGTCACTGTACTCGAGCCATACAGTGCGTTGCTTCCGGGCAACGTCCTAGCATTAGCAAAATATTGTCGTTGATCCATGTTCATGAGAGATTCGACACAGTTTTACGTTGGCTGTCGAAGGCCTAACACAACCCTCCTCCTTTCTCCGGGCTTGGGACCGGCTATAAAACATAGGCGGAGTTAGTAAAAATAACAAGAAACATAATAGTAAAAACAATTCACAAACAACAGCCTTTGTTTAACTATGTGGGACTTATGTAGTGTAACTTAATAAAGAAGAAAGATACACTAGTATTATTCCACCAATTCTGAAGTATGTAATTTGATAATTCTTATGTAGCACCTCTATTTGTACTGTATGAGGGTAGGTAGTGCACTGTGTAATGCACTCATTACAAATTCATAATTAAAACTAAAAGGGAAATTACAGTGAATATGCGGCTTAGCTAGTTATATCTCAAGTGCAGCTGTATTCACAACATATATCTCAAGTACAGCTGTGTTCACAACATATATAACATGTGACTAAATGAGACATAATTAAGGTGTTTTAACACTCCTCAATATAGAGCAAACATATTGTATGTGCCAAGCATGTTAGATATGTACTTTTGGGCACTGATGAAGGACCAGCAAAGGAAAAAGGGGAAGGAGGGAGAGAGAGGGAGAAAAGAAAGGAGGAAGGGAGAAAGAAGAAAACTCTATTTGTATAATCTTCTTACAACCATAGAGAGGACTGCTTTATGGAGCCAAGATAAAAAAAAATAGAAAAGAAATAAATACATAAAACAAGTTCCAAAATGCAATAACTGAACCAATAGTTCCAAGGAGCAATAATTAAGACAGTGTTTCCAAGGGAAATTAAATAGTGTAATATTGCCAAGGCTTTTATCATTTCTTATAATATTTAATAGGCCTAGAGTAAGTCTTCAAAGGATTTCCATCAGGGACCTATGTGACACATAGCAAAAATGCTTTCTTCTGATCATTCAAGTTAACATAACTAATAGCAATAAATGCACTGACAAACAACTTCTATAAGTTTGGTGCTTTCTTAGAACACTGAATTGGAGGTAATACGCAGTGTTTGATTATCTCAAATTAATTAGTTTCCCCAAACTCCAACACCTGAAGTAATTGCTTAAGCCATATAAGTTTGGAGTTGCTACCACCATGATGGTTTCTGTATCGAATAAGTTGTACAGGGCCTGGGTGAGAATTGGGTGTGCTCTTGGAGTCCAGGACAGTCTTCTTTTGCTTTGGTTTAAAGGCTTTGGATGGAAATATGATGACTAAGCTCTATAGTACTGTACTGTCATCATGCTTACTTTGTGTACTTGATTGAAGTGGAATGCTTGCATTGTAAGGGTTGACACAACCTTAGATATCGTATGGAATATGGTTTTGTTTGTGTTGGTTTTTTTCTTGGGTTGTGTCCTTGTTAAATCTGCAGAGGGATTGGGCAGCTTACTTATGTGATTTTTTGTTTTTGGGTTCTGCATATCCTTTATTTCTTTCTAGAAGGATATCTTATCCTCCTCCGTTGTACCTTCCATTCTTTCTAACAAAGTCTCTTCTTTTCATTTACAAAAAAAAATGTTACTGTAATTTATGCTCTGCAGTAGAGGTGGCAAACAGGTCATTTAGCCATGTTACAGATTGAATTGTATTGGGCAGATTGAAAATGACCTGTTAGCTCATTAAGAATCTATTAAAAATATTAGTATCATTAGTTATGTTTTGAAAATATTACTTGTGAGTTAACTGGTAAACTTGGATTAATTGAAGTATTTAGGCTACTGAAAGGTGTCAATTCACACTTAAACCGGGTAAATGTGGGTAAATGCATGGGTTTATGATTTTATGCTACAGCAGCAATTTAATTCTTCTTTTGGTTTTCAAAATCTCATATCACCAAGCCTACCTTTCTCTTATTACTCTACTCCAGCCCAACCTAGCCCATGACCTGAGAAACTTCTTGGCCAACACAAGCATTTCAATTTGTATGATAAATCATTGGCATTGTAACCATTACTGAACTAATGCTTTTAGTATTAATTATTAAATATGTTGCCCTCTTGTACCTGAATATTCTTTCTGGTTGTATCAAAGCAAGAGACTATGCATCTTGTTGTAGCATTTTGTTGAACTTAACGGCCACTGTATCTTATTTCTGAAATGAAAGATTTTGTTCAGTTTGTGAGTACTGTCATTTGGCCTTTTTTGCCTCCCTTTAAGCAATAACTTTTGAGAAAAACATATCAAAATTACTTTTTTCTTTCTTGCTAAGAATGATGCAGACGCGTATCTACATATATCAGTCATTTATCTTTTAGAAGTTGACTGTCCTTAGTATTGCAGACAGCATATATTGGCCAGTATTTGTGGTTGCAACGGCAGCAGCTGTAGTTGCAAGCCAAGCCACAATATCTGCAACTTTTTCAATTATTAAGCAAGCCTTTGCACATGGCTGTTTCCCAAGAGTCAAAGTTATACATACATCGAAGAAGTTCCTTGGCCAAATATATGTTCCAGACATTAATTGGATCCTCATGATTCTTTGCATTGCTGTTACTGCTGGGTTTAAAAATCAGAGCCAGATTGGAAATGCGTATGGTAAATTTTCCATTGTTAGTTTCTGAGTCATATTTTTCATGTTGTTAGATGTATGCTGCATCTGAATTTTCAATTTCAGGACTGATTGGAAGTCCATTATAATGCTTAATGATTACACTGCCAAATTGTTGGAATACTAAGATAATGAGCGCTATTCCATTAAATTATTAATCTTAATCTGGGTTAAAATCTGTGCTTTTCTGTTGGATAAAAGATAAACGAATTGTATGTGACAATGGTTTCATCCTATGATGCTGCGTTCACTAGCTCCTTATACAAATGTTGAGGAAGGCATAAAAAATCCCAGCTAAGCAACTTCTAGAAGTGTGAGAAAGTAAATTCTTTTCAAGGCTTGCATTAACTAAAAAGTGGTAAGCCTTGACCTTTACAACATTTATGCTGCTGTGTGTCCCATTTAAACTTCTTGATGTTTTCTAAGATTTTTAACAATTGACTTCAATGATTAATTTGAAATGAAGTTGTAATATATAACTTATATGTGTATGTTCTTAAGGGTATTTTACTGACTATAAAAGTGTCATTTATTCTTTACTTTTATATGCTTTTAGCATTTATAGGTGAAAAATCTCTTTTGACAACGTTGTTACTTGTTCAATCATGGAACTGTTAACACAAATGGAATGTGTCTGAATAGGGAACCTCTATTTCAATTTTAGGACAATTGAAGCAACAAATTTTATTCCTAGGAACAAATATATGCAACTTGAAGATCAATCTATCTATGTTAATGCTTCAATTCAAATAGCCCTCTATTGGATCTTTACATATTAAATTACATTACATGGTTCATAAAGTACTGCATCTGCATGGCATTTATTAGAGTAGTCACCAGTTTAGCAAAATTTGTAATACTTGTCATCTTGTTTCTTTCTACTACTACTACATCAACTTATTATGTTTTTTCAACATCTCTTCAAGCATTCTTTAATTGTATAATTGCCATTGTTCTGACAGGTACTGCAGTTGTGATAGTCATGCTGGTTACGACATTGCTTATGACACTAATAATGATTTTAGTGTGGCGCTGCCACTGGATTCTCGTCTTCATCTTCACTGCCTTATCATTGGTCGTGGAATGCACTTACTTCTCTGCTGTACTTTTCAAAGTTAATCAAGGTGGGTGGGCTCCTCTAGCAATTGCTGCAGCATTTCTTCTTATTATGTATGTTTGGCATTATGGTACAGTGAAGCGATACGAGTTTGAAATGCATAGTAAGGTGTCAATGGCATGGATTCTTGGGCTTGGGCCAAGTTTAGGACTTGTTCGTGTGCCTGGGATTGGACTAGTCTACACAGAGCTTGCCAGTGGAGTACCCCACATCTTTTCTCACTTCATTACCAACTTACCAGCCATCCATTCTGTAGTTGTATTTGTATGTGTGAAGTACCTGCCTGTCTACACTGTCCCAGAAGATGAGCGATTCCTTGTGAAGCGGATTGGACCCAAGAATTTCCACATGTTTCGAGCTGTAGCCCGATATGGCTATAAAGACCTGCATAAAAAAGATGATAATTTTGAGAAAAAACTTTTTGGTGACCTTTTCATGTTTGTTCGGCTTGAGTCCATGATGGAAGGATTTTCCGATTCAGACGATGAATACAGTTTATGTGGACAGCAAATAGAGCAGAGAAGAGATAGCCTGATGAATAACCATGACAACTCAACTTTAACTGATACGAATCCAACAATGTCATCCGGGGATTCAATAGTGCCAGTTAGATCACCGTCTCATGTGAATATTACTGTCAGGTCGTCAGGTCAAGTAAGCGGCCAAACCGAGGCTGATGAACTTGAATTTCTGAACAATTGCAGAGATGCGGGGGTGGTTCACATACTAGGAAATACTGTTATAAGAGCGAGGAGGGATTCAAGATTCTACAAGAAAATAGCTGTTGACTATATCTATGCCTTCCTTAGGAAGATGTGCAGGGAAAATAGCGTGATCTTCAATGTTCCTCATGAGAGTCTTCTAAATGTTGGCCAGGTTTTCTATGTATAGTCCTTAAAAAAATGTGAGTTAGATGTTCTACGTATGGTCTTCCTCTCTTTCTTCTTATGATTAATAGATGTATCATATGGTACTGCCATTTTGTGCATAGCTCAAATTAGTGTAGCATATGAATAAAATCTTGTGTATCATTTGGTGCCAACTTGTTTTTCTAAGTTTTTCACTCCCAAGGACATTTGGGAAATTCCCACACAAGGAATTTCTTGAGCCTCTTGAACAATGGTTGATATATCCTTTAGAATAGGAGTAAACACTAACGCATAGATGAGAAAACTTGGAAACCTTTGAAGCTGGTTGTTACCTTCAATTATTGGCTACTTATATGGAAATCCCATTTCTTAAGTTCTTGATCCTTTATATAAGCATTAATCTTGCCTAATTTTGAGAAAATTTAAATTGTTATAGCAAATACTACTGAACCATTTTGCTGAATAATATTTTAGAAGATAAGTAATATGTTATATAAGTGTTATTCAATAGAATCTCTTATTTTTTCTTATTACCAAGGAGGTAGAAGGCCTAAAGGGATAGAGAGTAGAAAAAGGAACATAATAAAATCAAATTTACATACATCAACACTTCCTGGCGCTTATATTAGTTACTTGAGCCAAGACTATTGGCTTGTTTAGTTGAATTTAAAATAACAAAACTATAGTTATGCATACAATTTAAGTTATACAAAAGTAACAGATTGTGGATAGTGACTTAATCTTTTTTGGGGTGAAGTTCTTAATACTCTTTCATCCTTCTTTTTCAATTCTTGAGTATTGGGCTGTGAACGGGTAGAGCGGGGGGGAAATATCAACATGAACTGACTAAAAGTATGTGAGTTGAGTTGAGTTGGGTAGGGTTTAACTATTTTGACGGCTGAACCCGAATCAACCTAAACTACACTTTTGCGAGTTGGTTCGGGATTTTTTTTTCCTCTCTTATGTTTAGTCCTCCAGGATGCAATGGAGATGTGTTTCGGAGGACAGATGTCGCCAAAGTGAAAGTGCCTCCTCGAGCTTTGGCGAGAAAAAACACTAGCGAAACACTATATTGGAAGAGGTATAGATCACCGCTGGCAAGGAAGAAGGGCAGGCATGAAGAGATGACGTTGTGAGATTTGGCTTGGTCGCTGCATCTCGAACATGGAGGAGTAGTGGTGGAACTAGGAGAACTGAAAGATTGAAAGAGATTTGAGATTTACGTGATCATGTGAAAACAAAGTCAAAGGAGATGATGCATGAACTAGACTGTTGAAGTGTTGGAGTGGAGAGATTTGGTAAAAAAAAAAAGCAATCATAATTTTATATATTTGTTCTGTTAGTAAGGTGCATATGATGAGTATGAAGGACTGTTGGAGTGTCGAAGTGGAGAAATCAGTTGAGGCTTGAGAGTGTGGATAGCGTGAAAGATCTGACAGAGAAGAGAGAACCCTATGGAGAACTACAAAAAAATTTTAAAAAATATGTATATATATATATATATATACATCTGGTTAATGTGTTGGGTTGGATTAAAAAATTTTCATCCTGCGACTTGTCCCGCCAATAATAGAGTTCAAAATTTTTGACCCAAACTAACCCAAATGAGCAGGTTGGGCGGGTCCACATGAATCGCTGCTTAGCCCTTCTTGAGTATTTAGAATTTAGGGTTTAAGATTTATAATTCTTGCTAGCATGAGGTCATTACCATTTACTATATTTAGCCCTTACTATAATTTGGAAATTCCCATGTCTATTTGCAAAAATTCTCAAGTCTTTCTTGTCCAATATAGCGGTTATTATGTGAGGAAATAGGAGGAAATATGGAAGAGAGATATTTTTATTCCTCTGATTTTGAATGAAGGTCCAGTACACAATATATAGATGAAGAGACCTAGCTAAACAAGGAAATAAAGTCCTAATCTGACAAGGAAATAAAACTAATTAAAGCCTCTTAAAACGGATAATAATAACAACTGAAATAGAAAATAAAATACAATCAAAGCTAATTATTCTGAATGGATAATCAGCAACGGTAACAATAAAAAAGGAAATAAAATATTTTACATTATGTTGCTTGGCTTTTGTTCCTTATAATATGGAAGCACAGTTGAACAAAGTAAGAAAGTGACAACATTGTCTTAAATGAATCGATTTTCAAAAGATCGTATTGACCAAAAGAAGTGTTCAATGCACGGAGAATCGAACTTGGGAGGTACAAGACAATATAATGAACTAGTGTTTGGGAATTTTTGGTGGGAAGAAGTAAAGCACTCTAGGTAATCTCTTAAGCAAGACAAGAGAGATTAAACCTTAATATTATGAAGTTTTTTTTTAATAAGTTTCTAGGGAAAGGGTTGTAGACCAAAAGAAATCTCCAAAGCTCAAGTATGCTAATGTCCCTTGTGGAATTCTATCTTTATTGTGAAGTTGTGATATTATGGTTGATTGCCATTTGTTTCTGTTTTTGTTATCATGATTAATTAGGATTTATTTGTATTCAATAGGGAATTATTTGTATTCAATAGGTTTATTAGATTTCTAGGATTATGGAGGATTTTCCTCCTCTTATCTCTATAGTTAGTTGTATATATACCCCCATTCTCCTCTTGTAATATTTAGATTTTGAATAAGTAAAATTTTTTAATATTCTAAATGCTATCAAAGCAAGTGTTCTGAATATCTTCCACTCAAAATCAGTCTCTCTCTCTCTCTCTCTCTATCTCTCTCTCTCTCTCACATTGTGCTATATTGGAGCGCCCATAGGGTCTTCTCCACCCTCGCACAACCTTAGTCTTGGCTAGACCACTCTAGGGTTTGTCTCAAATCATCGTCGCCGGCGCATCCTTACCGACCGAAGCTTCTGATGCGTAATATTATTTTGCATATAAAATTTCAGCAAGTATAATGGGTCACATCGAGTAATAAAATAGTAAGTAAAGTATCGTCCTACAGAGATTGCGGTGTTAAATAAAATTTAATTAAGCTAAATGAAATGCTATTAAGATTTATAGGAGGAAATTACAGAAATTACAATAAAATAGGGGGTTTTGATTGAGCATAACATAAAATAAATAACTTGAATTAAAATAACTAAAATAGAAATAAAATAAACAAAAGATGTGCATCCAATCATAAATTTTATGGAATTATATTCATCATTATCCATTCCTTTGAATATTCTTGGCTAAATCCCATTATGTAATTTTCAATTTAAAATTCTCAAAAAATCTTGTAAAACTGAATTATATTAAAAATTATAGTTAGGAATACCTTCGCTAATCTATAACTCAAATACAATCTGATTAAGTTTTAATTACATTCATATCCCGCAAACGCATATTGACATGTAAATTCTTATCCTACTTACTACTCATGCATAGTTATCCCATATATGTATAAATAACAAGCTTCGCAGAACAAGAATTAAAATAGAACTTTGGCCAAGAAATATACATTGGATCAAATGAATTAAAGTACAATTTTCATTTCAACAAATGTTAATTTCACAAGAAAATATGATTACTTTCATTTGATTTAATCTGATCAATTCATAGACAAAATTTATCTTTAGATTATTGAAAAAGAATTCAATTTAAAATACAATTCATTTAATGTTGACTAATTTTAAAAAAAAGGTGATTGATCCCAAAATCTTGGAAAACAATATGATTTAAGAAAATAATTGACTAAAACCTCAGATCAACCATTTAATTAAGTAATTAATCTTAAGAAAATCATTCCAGCCACATAAATAGAATTATCTAAATCTAGATAATTTGATTTAGAGGAAAATGCAAGAAACCCCCGTCAACTTTTATGAGTGTGCAAGAAACCCCCATCAACTTTCAAACTAAGTAAAAAACCTCTATCAACTTTTTATTTTGTGCAAAAAAACTTTTCCATCCAGTTGACTGTTAGTTGACTAACGGTCAACGCTGACTAAACTTCATAAACTGCCACATCAGATAAAATTATCTGATAACATGGCAAAAATAATGTCCATTTTAAACACCCATTCATTGAACTCTTCTACAACCCGAACGCCTTCATTTTACCATCTAAACCCGACTCGCCTTCATTCTGCATCAGAGCACTTTCTTCTACTTGTGCGACCTTCATCGTTCATGCAGTATCTCCAACCAAGTGAGGAAGATGACTAGAAGGCGATTTCAACGCTAATTTTTTTGGGCAAAAGCTTCAGGTGAGTGTGATTTTAACTTCCATTAGAGACACACTATGAATCGCTGTCGATGTTGGTTAGATTTGCTATGTTTTAGCGATTTAGGGTTCGAAGACTTCTTTCACTGACCTCAAACCTTTCGTGCTTCTTTACCTGAATTAGCTTTGGTTTTGAACATTGTGAATAGCTAGAGATCCATTCCGCAAGCCTTCCTTCCTTTTCTTGAGCCTTGGCTGCTTTATGCTAAATTTTTCTGCATTTATCTATTATGTTGCCGACACTTTATATCATCATCATCTCTGGATTTTTCTTGCTGCCTTTTTCTTCTTTAACTTCTTCATATTTCCAACAGAAACACTAGCTTATCAAAAGTTGCCATCTCCCTTTAAAAATAGTAATAAAGAAAAATATATATATCCATGCTGTTATGACCCAACTTGATGGTGAGTCAAAAATAAACATTTTCTAGAGGATAATTCTGAATTAGGAGGGATAGAAAGAAAAGAGAACAGAGAGATTGAGAATTGAAGGAGAAGAAGATTTGAGAAGAAAAGAATAGATAGATAACAGAGAGATAGAGATTCGAAGAAGAGAGAAAGAAATATGAGGTAGAAGAAGTTAATAGGGAGATGAAGAATTGAAGGGAGAATTTAGAAAAGATATATTTCATTCACTGATTGATTTGTTCATTATCTCTTCTATATTTATACTGCAGTCATATTCCTCTGATACATCTCCCCTGATTTGTGACAGAGTGGCGAGATTCCCTTCTTCCTAGCCCATAATGCAAGATGCTTACTTTTCTGAATTTTTTTACTTAAAATAAATATAAAGTGGACATGATGATGGGACTAAACTTCTAAAATAAAAACTAAATTAAAAATAGTAAATGTCTGATGATGATGTGTGTTGGGGTTATGTGAAGGCTGTTACACATGCTTATGCTGAATAGTTTTATGATTAAACGCTAGCTTAAGATCTCTCATGTTTGTTTTATAATTATGTTGACTATGCGAGTAAGGCATGGTAACCAACAACAACAATATATGAATTAGAATTTCTTTTGCTTTATAATTTGATTATGTTGATTATGTTCACTTACAGGGGATAAAACAAAAGACAGAGCAAAAAGGAAAGGTATGAACTATGAAATGGGCTAATTCAAGACAACTATTATAAATGCAAGTGATCACTCTATCTCCATGCTTGTGTTTTTGAATTAAGGATTTTCTTATCATTTTGTGCACATGTCATTTAAAATTGGAATAGGGGATGATGAAGTTGTGGAAGTCAAAGAGGAAGGAACTTCTGAGACGCATATTGATCCAAATGTAAGATTGATTAAGGTAATAATAAGGGCCAGCAAAAAGTTCATGATATGCTTATAAACAAGTTCTTTTTATTTTTCAGATTAGTATGAATTTCACTGATCTTTCTTTTTTGGGATGATACCAGGATCACTATTTTAATGTGATAACCAACGTAGTTGGTTTGGTTGCTACTATTCTTGGTGACAACTTTTACTGGTAGATCAACCCCATTGGAGCTATTTTGCTTGTAGTGTACACAATTACAATATTTGATCTCAGGACCAAGATTGATTGTGGATAAAATTGTTGATGACCACTATAATTGCTCAAAACAGTGCATAGTGTGTAGGACATTCCTTCATTTGTATAAATATTTTAGTTTAAGCAACTCTTGTATAACCTTGCTTTTTGAATTTTGAGACACTGTGGTGTTCTTCTATTATACAAGAATGAACAATAGGTTAATTATTACTATTGCTCTGGTAGAGATAATTAAGTGCAATTAGATTTATAGAATTGAGCTGTAACTACATGTTTTGAGAGTATTAAAGTTCACAATTGAATTTCTGTAATGGAGTTCAAATATTTGAAGTTGGCACCATTCATTTTTCTTAATTCTACATGCACATGATTTGATCCGGAAAGAACTATTGAAAGATATGTAACACCATGATGTCAAACATTGAATTCAAAACTAGGACAAAATCACTTCAAGATTATTGTTTTGTGCAAAACTGATATTATTACTTTCTAATACTTATTATCAACTTTTCAATAAAAATATAATGTGAATACTTTTTTTTAAAAAAAAATAATTGAACTTTTCATGACTACCTCTTAAAAAAAATTCCTTGCATGTTCTTTTTTATTTTTTGTGAAATAACTTTTCCATAGACTAGAACTATTTATTTCTTTCTATAGGTTCATTAGAATTTAGAGTACATCATACTTGAGATTTATTGCAATTATTATTACTATTATTTTTGAGGGCTTGGGAAACCAATTTTCAAATCTCCACTTGAATTTCAAAAGTCCACATCTCAACGATAAACAAAAATCATTACATCTAACTTATAACAAAAAAAAATTAGGCATCACACATTACGTCTAACTGATAACAAAAAAAGAAGGAAGGCATCACACACTACATGTAATTTAATCAATTAGCACAATCATCTCTTTGCATAGATGCTTGAGTGCTTTGAGTAGGTGGTGGCTGGCTTGTTTGCACAAATATTAGACGTTAATAAATATAAATTATATATATTATAATATATCGGTTACAATATGCATAATCACTTACCGGTTTAGTAGTTGCGGCTTGGCTCATCTTCTTCGACTTTTTTTTTATAGATCATTCTATTAGGATTTATCTGTCCCTTTCATCCACTTGCATTGTGACCAAGTACACCACAATTGCCATACTTTAATGTAGACCCATTTTTTCTAAGAAGGAAGGGGTTTTTTGGCTCATTCGCGGCTTTTCTCCTTACTTTTTTGGGCCTACCTGGGGCTTTCTTGTATTGTGGAGGCAAAATTTGAATATAACTTGTTTTAGGCCAATACACGTCACTTGGTACAGGACCTATGATATTGGAGTATACTTGTAGGAAAGCATCCTTACTATAATAATGATGGACATAGTCCTCAGGGATATCTCTCATCCTATATATGGCCGCAACAACATGTCCACAAGGTATGCCGGTCAAGTCTCAACAGTTGCACGTGCAAGTCCTCTCACACAAGTTGACAATTTCTCGTTTCCAAGGACTTTCGACCTCAAACCTTCCATCTCCAACCATATAGCAAATGAAGTTCCTTGATTGTTCTTTGGCTCGCTCTAGCTTGGATTGGATTCTTGGGCATATTGGACCCTGATATTTCTCCATACCTTCTTTCTTTGTAGTATATCGCTTCATAAACATCCTTTGAATGATCTCACACATTGTAATTATTGGCTTATCCCGTGCCTCAAGTATGAATGAATTGAAGGTCTCCGCAATATTATTTTGCACGATGTCACACTTTATTTTGGTATTAAATGCATGTTTCCTCCACAAACTGGGATCATGTTTATTTAGCCAATCATATGCCTTACTGTCAAGCTCCTTCAACAAATTCATGTGGCGATCAAAGTCATGCCTCGTGGTGGCTCGACAAGCATTCCACAACTCATTTTTCAAACTTTGTCCCCCGAATTTGAGCTTGAAATTGGCATACAAATGCCGCACACAGAAACGATGATCACACCCAATGGCCTTCAACACATTTTGCAATCCCTTCAAATAAAGAATGAATTTATATGAGTCTACCATAATAATAACAAACATTAAGCAAAAAATTCTTTCACATCAAGGTTTGCACACATGCCTTCTGCATGTCAGACATGATTACCCATCCTTTTTCACGTGGCTTCCCAATGTCATCAAAGAGTAAGTCAAGAAACCATTCCCAGCTACTCTTGCATTCTGACTCAACAATGGCGTATGGAATAGGGTACATGTTCTCATTGGCATCCCTCCCAATGGCACTTAGAAGTTGTCCACCAAAGTTTCCTTTAAGGAAACATCCATCTACACATATTATCGGTCGACATGCCGCAAGGAACTCCTTTTTGCATGCATCTAAACAAACATACATTCTCTTGAATCGAGAACTCTCTAGCATGAGTTTAAGTGTACTCCCAGGGTTATGTTTCCTAACTGCCTCACAGTAATCCCATAACTTAGCAAATTGTTGGGCATGACCACCCTCAATTTGTGCAATGGCCTTTCTTTTAGCCCTATAGGCTTGGAACCTTGAGACTAAAACGTTGTGGTCCCTTTGTGCTTGATTAGCAAATGTTGTCACTTTCCAATCTGGTCGATCCATAACATTCTCAATATATTTTTTTGCTAACCATTTTGCAGTCACTTTTTTATTCTCCCTTATCCATCCGCAATTATGGTCTTTTCCATAAAATGATTTAATTTGGAAAGTTTCACCATTTTGTGTTCTTGAAGCATGAATCCTCCAGCCACATTCTTACTTGCAGACAACTGTGATCATCTTTGCTTCATTCTTTATGTACTTAAAATCAATCCCATTTTCAATTGCATACTACTTGAATGCATCTTTATAAATTCTAAAGTTCCCAAACTTTAGGCCAACATAAAGATTTATAGGCCTATTAAAGTCAATCTTCTCATTAAAAGTATTATATTTAGGCCTTTTAACTTGGTCTCCATCAGATGACCCATCCAAGCTCACCAAATCATCACTATCACCATACTCTGATTGAGCATCTCCATCCCACTTAGCCCCATCGACAATGGGTATAGCCTTAATGTCAGTAGTGGTTGGTATTACACCCACAATGTGTGGTACCCATTCATCCACCTCGTTCTCAACTCTAACACTGATGTTGTCAAAGAACAAGTCAAGTTGGTCAACATCACTATCTGAAAAGTCACACCCAGTTAAGTCCACCTCCTCAGCATTTGATTGGTTACCCTCACTTGTAGTGTCATTACTATTAGCCTCAAGATCGGTCTGAGCCCTTCCTTCTTCTTCAGTTTGATCATTAGGACAAACTGTAAGACACAACGGTTCTTGTGCCAAGCATGGAGCGAGTGTATCTGGCTCAAGAGCAACCTTGTGATCCACATACACTTGAAACACCATGAAGATCTTTGCCTGAAGTTTGTCCAAAATTTGTACAACATCTCCATCATTCTTTAACGGTGCAATTGTGCTCATATCTTCCTCACCAAACTTGTACCACAAATCCACCTCGGTGTTGTAACCACTTTCTTTTATGAAGGTTGTGATGTCAGTGACTGTGATACAATCAAGGTCATGGTTCTCAGTCACCTCTATTTTTCCCCCAACATAGCACACAAAAGGAGAAAATAAAAAGGTCCCTCCATAGTGCACCTCCAATGTTATAGTTCTCATGATGGCTTGGTAACTAAACATCACAAATATGATAATCCAATTAAATTATAAATAATTAAAATCTAATATGGTATTTTAATATGCAACAACATGATTATAAATCACATGGCAATGTGGGCCACTAATGTCATGAATAACAAAATAATTAAAAACAAGACACCAAAACACATAGGAGTAGCTACTGCACCTGGACCCATTGTCAATTTATGGATGGAAAAAAACTATTGAAAATATCATACACATATAGGCCATTATCACTCTATCATAGCTGTAAATACTATCACATATATCAAGAGAATAAAAAAAATCCATGGTGGGTCCTAAGTTTGACATGTGATAATATAAAATACCTTATGCTTTGTCTTTTTCTGCCTTTGTCCCTATTCCACTTTGCTTCCTTCGTCCACTATTTGGAGTTGAATGAATGGTTGAAATAATAACACAGAAGAAGTCGCATGGCAATAAGCAGAAAAATTTGAATGAATTCTTCGTCCAGTGTTCAATAACGCAGAGCAATAACAGAACTTGTCCCTCTTCTGTCTGCTTCGTCCTATGTTTCAATAACGCAGAGAAATAACATAGATCCTCAGACGCAATGGAGAGCCGAATGCATTGGAGAGCGCGCACATGAATCAGACGTAATAAAACGCAATGGAGATCACACGACAATTGATGCGCTATTTCCCGACAAGTGTATCGGGTCGCACAAGTAGTAAAGTGATGAGAAAAAGTTATCGTCCTCAGGGATTGACTTTAACAATTACCAATTTCACTAGATCAAGTTATATTTGGACAGAGGAAAAATGTAAAGATAAACCGAAAATAAACTAAACTATCAACAAGGAATTAACTAAACACCAAACGAAAAACTATGCCAAAACACAACGGGTAGGGGATTGACTTTCTTAACTCCTAATCTGATTAATTCATAGACAAACCAATCTTTGAATCGTTAAAGGATGCTTAGATACATTCACAGATTCCATTTAATGTTGGTCGAGTTCACGAAAATATTTGAACCCAATGTCTTGGTGAGCAAATCTTCCTAGCCAAAATAATTAGCTAATGTCTTAGTCCAATTAATTGGTTCGGAGTTTAAGTTCAAGAACTCATATGACCACGCAAACAAGATTATCTATGTCTAGACTAACCCGATTCACGGTAGAAATTACAAGGGCATGTTTATATCAAGCTATGTCTAGCATTAATACAAACCCCAAATTCATCTAAGTGAAATGATCACAATCACCTAAAACCAGTTAAACCAATAAAAACTACTCCAATAATCAGAAAAGCAATTGTATTTAAGCATCCAACAACAAAGCTTCATAGATAGTGAATATACATCAATCCCCTAACCCTAGAGTTTATAACAAGAGGAAGAAATACATAACAAATACACAACAAAATATGATCAAGAGGAAGGAGAAAAAGGAAGAAAAGCTTCAAACTCAGTAGAGAAGAGGTCTCCCAGCTCCTCCATCCTTGCCCTAGCAGAGCTCCCTTGCCCTCCAACCTCCAGATCCTCAAAACATCTGCAAAAGAGCAATATATACAAGAAAGCTCGCAGGTGCAGAACCGGGGCGCCTAGGCGCCAAGCAGAAACAAAGGGCAAAAGTGTCTGGCGCCTGGGCGCCCTGTGTGGCGCCTAGGCGCCACGTTATAATGCTTCTGGCCGAGAGTTGTGGTGTTGGCGCCTCAGGCACCCTGCGTGGCGCCTGGGCGCCAACCATTAAATGTTAAGGCCGAGAATTCAGCTTCTGGCGCCTGAGGCGCCATGCGTGGCGCCTGGGCGCCAGCCTCCAGATTTTCATTACATAAGCAGCGCCTGAGGCGCCAACCATTAAATGTTAAGGCCGAGAATTCAGCTTCTGGCGCCTGAGACATAAGCACTTTGCTTCTGGAACCCACAGCACACCGACCACAGCAGACCAGAAAAGAAAGCCTACAATAAAATACAACAAAAAGCATAAAAAGGCAAGGAAAGAGACTAAAATAAGATAAAGCAAAGCAACAACTATGTA
The DNA here is from genome assembly GCA_037074585.1 of Biancaea sappan. Taxonomy (NCBI): domain Eukaryota; kingdom Viridiplantae; phylum Streptophyta; class Magnoliopsida; order Fabales; family Fabaceae; genus Biancaea; species Biancaea sappan. The sequence goes on along the minus strand of CM073496.1, from coordinate 3,223,775 downwards.
CAAAGAAGAAAGCCAAAATAAAGGACAAAGCAAGCAAAAAGCTAACAAAAACGGACAAAGGAGAGGAAAAAGCCCTAAAGAAGCAACCAAAATTAACCAAAATAGAGGACTCATAAACTCCCCCAAACCAAAACTATTGCTTGTCCTCAAGCAAAACACTAACCTAAAAGCCATGCCAAACAAAACCAACAGATTTTTCAAGATAGAGAGGAAGTGCTCAACAACATAAAACATTAAACAAAATCAATTCAATTCCACATAGTCATCTTCTTAAAACCAAACTTGGCATTGAGTAATTGAGAATTTAAAGATGAACATGATACTTTTCCAAGCGTTTTTAAAGACAAATTGCAAACACCCTCACTTTCTCAAATTACTCTCCGCAAACTTAAAAGAAAATATCTTTTTCATAACAAACTCGGCTCTCAAGGAAAACAGGGATATTTTTAAGAAAAAGTGATCGAAGTGAAGACAGTGCGCCTAATCCACACATCTCCCCCTCAACCTATGCAAGAAGAAAAGATCACGAGGTTAAGGAACAAAGAGTTGCCCGTGCGCCTAAACCACACAACAACACCTTGACCATCACCTTTATTTGCTAAGAAAATGTAATTCATTGGTTAGAACAAGTGTTGTGCGCCTAATCCACACTACACTTCCTCAACTTAAATCACACTTCTATTTTATTTAATTAGAATTGTTTTGCTTTTTTTTTTCTCATCATTTTTTTTTAGAGAAAGCAGTCCCTTATTGAGCAAAATGTTGTCATAAAAAGAGATAGAAAATTTCAAGATTTTGAAAGAGTGCTTTAAGAAGGTTGAGAGGGTCGACAACTTTTAATTAAAAAGCTTGAGATTTCTCAAATAAATCTAGAAATTCTGAAAAACCAAATTTAAGTTAAATTTTAAACAAGATGACTATGTAAAGAATTAATTGAAAATAGAATAATATAAAACTTGTAAAGCACATTCCAATCTATCAAGAAAAATCCAAAGATATGATGGTCAACAAAAACAGAGACATTCCTTTTGAAAAGAAGATTTAGATGTATCACCCTAAAAACAATCTTCTTAACCCGAATTACAGAAGAGATTACCGAGGCATGTCTATATTAAGGCTAAGACAAGCATTAATACAAACCCTAGATTCATTGAAGATGGTAGCTAAGCATCCAAGAGCAATAATAACAGTAAAATCTTCTCCCCCCAAACCTAAACAACATATTATCCTCAATAACAAACCAGTAGGGAGCTGGGTTCAAAAAGGAAAGCTATGCACAGAATTAAACCATCACAAAGGCACTCAGAATAAAAATGCGGAAAATAAATACAAGGAACTAAACAGAACAATAATTAAAGCAGCAAATAAAACTAAAAGCGAAATTAAAAAGATAAAATGGAAAGAAACTTGGGTTGCTCCCAAGAGCGCTAAGTTTATAGTCCTTAGCTAGACTTTACCCGGTTTGTTTAGCTATGCCGGCACCACATCCCTCCACAGAAGAGATTTTGCAATCCATGAGAGTTTTCATAGGAGGATGAGCAGGTGGGCTTTGATTGTTTTCTGCCTTAGTTGCAGGTTGAGCTTGTTAGGCTCATATAGCGTGTAAAGCTTGTATTTGGCCTATGCGAACCGACCTTCCAATTTCCGGGTAGAATACTAATGAGCTTGAGTCGGTGATACCTTGCATAAACCAGTGAAAAGTAAGAAAGAAAATTTAAACAAAAGCAAAAGCATGTACAAGTATAAGAGTAAAATTTACAGTATAAGTATGTACAGAAAAAGGCAAAGTCCAAACTACAACCCTACTAGTTACTCTTAATATTGTCAACACCGTCAATCCCCGGCAATGGCGCCAAAAACTTGATGCGCTATTTCCCGACAAGTGTATCGGGTCGCACAAGTAGTAAAGTGATGAGAAAAAGTTATCGTCCTCAGGGATTGACTTTAACAATTACCAATTTCACTAGATCAAGTTATATTTGGACAGAGGAAAAATGTAAAGATAAACCGAAAATAAACTAAACTATCAACAAGGAATTAACTAAACACCAAACGAAAAACTATGCCAAAACACAACGGGTAGGGGATTGACTTTCTTAACTCCTAATCTGATTAATTCATAGACAAACCAATCTTTGAATCGTTAAAGGATGCTTAGATACATTCACAGATTCCATTTAATGTTGGTCGAGTTCACGAAAATATTTGAACCCAATGTCTTGGTGAGCAAATCTTCCTAGCCAAAATAATTAGCTAATGTCTTAGTCCAATTAATTGGTTCGGAGTTTAAGTTCAAGAACTCATATGACCACGCAAACAAGATTATCTATGTCTAGACTAACCCGATTCACGGTAGAAATTACAAGGGCATGTTTATATCAAGCTATGTCTAGCATTAATACAAACCCCAAATTCATCTAAGTGAAATGATCACAATCACCTAAAACCAGTTAAACCAATAAAAACTACTCCAATAATCAGAAAAGCAATTGTATTTAAGCATCCAACAACAAAGCTTCATAGATAGTGAATATACATCAATCCCCTAACCCTAGAGTTTATAACAAGAGGAAGAAATACATAACAAATACACAACAAAATATGATCAAGAGGAAGGAGAAAAAGGAAGAAAAGCTTCAAACTCAGTAGAGAAGAGGTCTCCCAGCTCCTCCATCCTTGCCCTAGCAGAGCTCCCTTGCCCTCCAACCTCCAGATCCTCAAAACATCTGCAAAAGAGCAATATATACAAGAAAGCTCGCAGGTGCAGAACCGGGGCGCCTAGGCGCCAAGCAGAAACAAAGGGCAAAAGTGTCTGGCACCTGGGCGCCCTGTGTGGCGCCTAGGCGCCACGTTATAATGCTTCTGGCCGAGAGTTGTGGTGTTGGCGCCTCAGGCACCCTGCGTGGCGCCTGGGCGCCAACCATTAAATGTTAAGGCCGAGAATTCAGCTTCTGGCGCCTGAGGCGCCATGCGTGGCGCCTGGGCGCCAGCCTCCAGATTTTCATTACATAAGCAGCGCCTGAGGCGCCAACCATTAAATGTTAAGGCCGAGAATTCAGCTTCTGGCGCCTGAGACATAAGCACTTTGCTTCTGGAACCCACAGCACACCGACCACAGCAGACCAGAAAAGAAAGCCTACAATAAAATACAACAAAAAGCATAAAAAGGCAAGGAAAGAGACTAAAATAAGATAAAGCAAAGCAACAACTATGTACAAAGAAGAAAGCCAAAATAAAGGACAAAGCAAGCAAAAAGCTAACAAAAACGGACAAAGGAGAGGAAAAAGCCCTAAAGAAGCAACCAAAATTAACCAAAATAGAGGACTCATCAACAATCAAACACAATCAAATGCAAAGGAGACGCAATCACATATTCGCATGGATTGATTGGAGAGCATGACAGAGATTGATTGAAGGAAGGTGGGTTAGGTTGGAGAAAATAGTCGAGTTTAGATGGAAGATTGAAGGCAGTTAGGTCAGATACGGGTTTGATGAATGGGTGTTGGACCTAGCATGAGATGGCATTATTTTTGCCATGTCATCAGATGATTTTATTTGATGTGGTAGTTTATAAAGTTTAGTCAGCGTTGACCGTTAGTCAACTAACGGTCAACTGGATGGAAAAGTCTCCTTGCACAAAATAAAAAGTTGATGTAGGTCTTTTGCTGAGTTTGAAAGTTAATGGGGGTTTCTTGAACACTGATAAAAGTTGATGAGGGTTTTTTGCATTTTTCCCTTTGATTTATAGTGAATTTACAAGGTCGTGATTAATATTTACCTAGATCTAGAATAGATAAGAATTCCAAAAATCATTGAATGATAATCATGTATCCAAGAAGAAATTTAATCGGTAAATCACTCCATTAAAATGAAATTGCATTAAAACTGAAATTGTTCAACATCAAAATACATCAATCCAAAAAGTAAAACAAATTAAAACAGAAAATAAAAACATAAAGTAAAACAAAAATTAATATAGAAAATTAAATAAAAATAAAGAAAAGAAGAAAAAGGAAGAAAACATCCCTCTGGCCTCAAAACACTCTGCTCCCAGTTGCTCTACTCAAAGGTGAGATCTGAATTAAGTATGTTCCAGTGTGTTTCGAATATCCTTTTATAGCCATTTTGCTGACCACTCATGGATTGGAATATTAGCCACTTCCAGTTCAGTGCTCCATTTAACTCACCCACCTCAAACTGTGCTTACGTCTGGTCTTACATCTCTGATGTGTGGCTGGAGCAAGAGAGATATCCAGATGTGCCAATCTTCAGAATTTTTTCCTCTTTCCACGAATTTTGATTCAACTAAACATATAGATCCATAGTGGGCCCGCACATATAGGATACCTACACACATAATTCCCACATTCCCACTCTTCCACGGTAATAGACAAAGATGACCCATTTCCCTTAAAGTACTCTACTTTCTCTTACTTTTTGACTTTTGTATCTTCTTGCTTGCAATATACTTACATCATTAAATAAATAAAAACAACTCTTTCTTCAGCAAGTGGTGTGAGGTTGAATGGTCAAAGTGGGAGGGTATTGACAACATTTTAGTCTAAGTCCCTCTTTACGGTTTCAAAAAATATTTAGATGCCAATAGAGCTCTGTAAAATACATAAGAGAATTAATTAGGATAAAATTACCAAATTGAAACATATGAATTTTAAGATTAATTTAGTCCTAATAAAACTCAAAACACAATAAAATTAAGAGTTTTGGCAAAAGTAAAAAGGCAAAAAATGACTAAAATAGGCGCTAAAATATATGAAAAATTGCTTGTTATCGGCTTCATTGGATTTCCCACCTGCTGTCATATGCCACTCGCCTTATCTACTACGTCTTCCATACGCTAACGCTTGAGAGTGTGATGTTGTTCCTCCACCACATGTCTTCCTAGAAACTATCACTGACCACCGTAGAGCCCAGCCCCGATCCTTTTCTTCGTCATTTGGAGACATGTTCTTGGTGTTCTTATTCTCATCAACCTTTTCAAGGCTTCAAAATTGTCTATTAACCACATCACAATGGGTATAACCATCTCTAAGAACTTAGCTCAGAAAGGTATTTTCCTTGATGCACTTTATCTAAAGACCGAAGAGGTTACTACCTGGATCATTGATTTAGGGACATCAGGTCACATGATTGGGAATGAATCTTTATTGGTCAATTGTAGACCTTGTCATGAGAATTTCAAAGTTAGAATTGCATATAGTTCACTATCTATAGTCATCAGTGTTGGAATAGTGTTTATCTCCAATATCCTAACCTTAGACTATGTCTTATTAGTTGCCAACCTATCTTGTAACTTGTTAATTAGCAAACTTACACGTGATTTGAAGTGTCTTGTTAAATTCTCTCCGGTTAAATGTTTGTTTTAGGATTTGGATTCGAGGAAGACGATTGGCAATGCTAAGGAAAGTGGTGGAGTCTACCTGATCAAGGTGAGCAACAAGACCACTCAGACATACCATGCTATAGATAATTTTGGAAATTCAAGTAATGGTACTATTAGGTTGTGGCATTATTGTCTTGGTCATCCAAACTTTACTTATCTATTGAAAATGTTCCAATCCCTATTTTTTAAATAAAGATCCAAAATTGTTTCATTGTGAAGTATGTAAACTATTTAAACATTGTCGTAGTTCCTATCCTCAACATACTTATAAACCATCTCACCCATTTTCTTTTATTCATAGTGACATAGGGGGTCTTTCCCGTGTTCAACACATTTCTGGGGCATGATCCTTTATATCCTTTATTGATGACCATACTCGTATTATATGAGTTTTTCTTATGAAAGACAAGTTTGAGACAGCACAAATTTTTAAAAAAATTTATACCAAGATTCAAAACCAATTTCATGCCATTGTTCAAATTCTTTGAACTAACAATGCCAAGGAGTATTTTGATTCTATCCTTGGCAACTTTCTTCTTGAACATGCTATTATTCATTAAAGCTCTTGTGTTTACACCCCTCAACAAAATGAGATTGTTAAACACAAAAATAGGCACTTTTTTGAAATTGCTCAGTCCTTGTTACTCACTCACAATGTGCCTAAACATTTTTGGGGAGATGCTGTCTTAACGGCAACTTATCTTGCCAATAGAATGCCCTCTAGAATTTTGAAATTTGTCAGTCCATGTCAGGTTCTTTTGAAACACTTTCCTCAAACTAGATTGATTAATAACATTCCTTTGAAGGTGTTTAGGTGTTCAGCCTTTGTTCATATTCCATCTCATCACCGAAGCAACGTGATGCTAAATTTGAAAAGTGTATTTTTGCTAGATATTCTCCTCACCAAAAGGGCTACAAGTGTTACTCTCCCACTACATGAAAGTTTTACACTACTATAGATGTTACCTTTCTTGAACATGTCCTCTTTTACCCCAAAACTCATATTTAGGGGGAGAAATCTATGGATCAAAAGGAATATCAATTTTTGGGTTAAGCCCTTACCCTTATCTACACCTAAGATTAAGCATGTTGAGCCTTTATCTTTACATGAAGATGAACTAAAAGCCCTTGCTACTCAAGTGGAAGGAGGCAATAGAGATCTAAGGGTGTATTCCAGGTGTCCTAAGCATATAGAACTACAAAATACAACTCCTGAGCATTGCCAATCTGACTCAAATCCAATTCCAAATGAAAGCTCCCAAGGTAATACTGATACTCAATCCTCTACTGAAAATGTGGATCTTATACTGACCAACTACTACCTATTGCTTGGAAGAAAGGGGTTAGATCATGTACTCAACATCCTATTACTCACTACATTTCACATGAGAAGTTGTCTCCAGTATACAGCTCTTTCATAGCAAATCTTAACAACATTAAGTTGGCAAGAAACATAAAAGAAGCTCTACAACACCCAAAATAGAGGGAAGCTGTAAATGAGGAGTTAAATGTGTTAAAGAAGAATGACACACAGATTCTTAATGAAAGACCTACAACATGTGGGATGTAAGTAAGTGTTCACTATCAAGTACAAAGCTAATGGGAGCATTGACAAGTATAAGGTGAGATTAATGGTGAAAGGAGTCACTCATACTTATGGGATAGATTACCAGGAGAAGTTTTCCCCTGCAAAGTTAAACACCATACGTGTTCTCCTATTTATTGCTGCAAATCTTGATTAGAAGCTTCATCAGCTTCACTTTAAGAATGTGTTTCTTAATGGGGATCTTGAAGAAGAAGTCTACATGGAGATAGTTCCTAGTTTGAAAAACCTGATCAACTCTCAAATGGTGTGTAGAATTTAGAAGTCTCTCTATGGCCTTAAATAGTTTCCAAGAGCCTAGTTTGAAAGGTTCTCCAAAGCACTTAAAAGGCTAGATTATGATCAAGGGCAGACAGATCACACTCTGTTTATTAAACATTCTTTTGGGTGGAAAATCACCATCCTCATTGTATACATAGACGACAAAATAGTCACTGGAAATAGTAATGATGAGGTGATATACTTAAATAAATTCCTGAGTAAGGAATTTGAGATCAAGGATCTTGGTCCTTTGAAATACTTTCATGGGATGGAAATAGCTCAGTCTAGCAGAGGGATCTTTGTTTCACAGAGGAAGAATACCCTAGATCTTTTGAAAGAGACTGTTATGTTAGGATGTAAGCTTGTTGACACCCTCATGGACCCATTCAACAAAATAGGCTCAAACGAGTCTTCTAGTCCTGTTGATAAAAGGATGTATCAACACCTTGTGGGAAAACTCATATACCTCTCACATACTAAACCTAACATAAGTTTTGCAGTAAGTATAGCAAGTCAGTATATGAATAATCCTACTAAATAACATCTCAAGGCTATAAATCAGATACTCAAATACTTGAAGATGACACTCGGAAAGTGTCTATTTTCAAGGAAGGGGTCAATAAAAGTATTGAAGTATTCTCAGGTGCTGATTGGGCTGGTTTCCTCATAGATAGGAGATCTACTTCTAGATATTCTACTTATGTATGGGGAAATCTTGTCACTTGGAGAAGTAAAAAGCAGTCTGTGGTGGCTAAAAGTAGTGTAGAAGCAGAATTTCATATTATGGCATATGGAATCTGTGAAGTAATATGGTTGAGAAGAGTTATGGAAGAGCTTTAGCTTCTAGTCACTATCTCCATGAAATTCCACTATGACAATCAAGTAGTAATTCAGATTGCAAAGAATCTAGTCCATCATGACCGACCAAAACATGTGGAGATCGATGGTCATTTCATTAGAGAGAAGTTGGAGCAAGGGTTATTGAGATAATTTATACTCTTACACTCCAACAGACAGCTGATATCCTTACCAAGGCTATTCCTAGAACTCAGTTTGATAATCTTTTATCCAAATTGGGAATGATTGACATTTACTCCTCAGCTTGAGGGAGAGCATGGAATTCTATTTTTATTGTGATATTGTGATATTATGGTTGATTGCCATTTGTTTTTGTTTGTTGTTTTTTTAAAAGGATAGAAAAATAACAAAGAGGAATATGGCAGCAAAACTCTCTTACTTTATTAACTGGATGAGCTCTACATTGATAATAGTTGGAGTAACAAGAAAAAAATAAAGTTTATAATCTTAACAATGTATATTGTAATCTAGAAAAATTCAAACTTAACTAATTAATCCCTAAGGAATAGGGATAGCTGACTAATAGCTTATTAACTAGGAAAATAAAATAAAGAATAAACCAGTACATCACGTGCAGTACAAAAAATAAACTTCTAATATTCCTTGTTTTAGGAGTTGTAAACACCAAGTTTTGATCTCAGAAATTCAAACTTGCATATTGGCAATGGCTTAGTGAAGACGTCTATAACCTGATTTTTTGTTTTGTAGTGAACAAGAACAATAGCTCCATTTTTTTGTACTTCCCTCAAGAAGAATAACTTAATGTTAAAAAAGTGCTTGGTTTTCCCATGGAATATAGGATTTTGAGATATTGCAATAGCAGCTTGATTATCAACAAAAATCTTTGTGTTTTCCTTCTCCTCTAAATTAAGATCAATTAAAATCTTCCTTAGCCATAAAGCTTGATTAACAGTAGCTATTGCAACAACAAATTCTGCTTTAGTAGTGGATTGAGCTACAATTTCTTGTTTTTTTGGAGCTCCATGAGAAAACACCAACACCAAGTATGAAATAGTAGCCCGAAGTGCTTTTTATATCATCAATAGAATCTCCCCAATCACTATATAAGAAGCCAACCAGCTTGAATTCTTTCCTCCTTATAAACTTGATGCCAAAATTAAATGTACCTTTCACATATCTAGGTACCCTCTTTGCAGCCTTGAGATGACATTCGCTTGCATAGTGCATAAGCCAAGACAAAATGCTTATAGCATTTAAAATATCAGGCCGAGTTGCTGTAAGATACATCAAGCAACCAAACATACTTTTGAAATATGCTCGATCAATCTTCTTTATTCCATCCTCTTTACAGAGCTTCTCCTTTGAGTTCATCAGAGTATTCATCTCTTTGCATTCTTCAAGTTTAAACTTCAAAATCTCTTTGGCATATTTCTTATGACATATAAAGACTTCATATACATTCTATTTAATTTCCATTCCAAGAAAGAGGGTCATCAATCCAAATTTGTTATCTCAAAAACCTCCGTCATCTCTTACTTAAGCTTCTCCACAATGCTTCCTTTGTTTCCTGTCACAAGCAAATCATCCATATATAATGAAATGATAAGAATATCAGCTCTATTGTGCCTAACATATAATGTTGATTCAGATAAGCTTTTAGCAAACCCCAACTTCTGCAAATGTTCATCAATCCTGCTATACCAAGCCCTTGGAGCTTGCTTCAAACCATAAAGTTCTTTTTCAAGAAGACAGACCTTGTCTTCTTCTCCTTCCTTTACATAGCCTTCTGGTTTCTCTACATAAATCTCCTCATGCAGAAAACTATTCAAAAATGCTAATTTAACATCCAACTGGAGCACCTTCTAATTATTTTATGCTGCAATAGCAAGTAAGAGCCTAATGACATTAAATCTAGCAACTGGTGCGAATATATCTAAGTAGTCTACTCCAGGATATCCCTTGACTACGACCTAGCTTTATGCTTGTTGATTGAGCCATTAGCATTAAGATTGGTTCTATACACCTACTCAACTCCAATTACCTTTCAATTTTTAGGTTGACTAACCAGCTCCCATGTTTCATTCCTTTCAATCATGGACAGTTCATCCTTCATACAGCAATCCGAATATGATCTATCTTGGCTTCTTCATAATTTGTAGGTTTACACACAACAATGTTGCATCTTTGGTAAACATTAAAAATTGGTCTTCTGCCTCTGACAAAGTTGTCATCTACCATTTCATTCTCCCAATCCTCAATGCTTTGGTATGCTATATCTGAAATAGGACACTTGAGTATTGGTGCTTTTGAGATTGAATCTAACTTCTTTTCATTATCCCAGTTCCACTCTTCATCTTCCATAAAATACACATCCCTACTTATAATAATTTTTCCATTTTGTGGCTAAAAAACTTTATAAGCTTTTACAACTGAATTGTAGCCAATAAAGATAACTGGAAGTGCTCTTTTATCTAGTTTATCACTCTTGATCTGTGGAACATGAGTAAAACATAAACATCTAAATATTTTAAGAAAATTTAGAGATGGCTTATAACCATATCAGACCTCAAAGGGTGTTTTATCCCTTACTTCTCTTGTTAAAAGGCTATTTTGCAAAAAAAAAAATAGGCAGTGTTTGCAACTTTAACCTAACAATGCTTTGGTAAGTTCTTCTTATGTAGTATACACCGTGTCATTTCCAATATAAATCTGTTCCTTCTCTCACTAACTCTATTTTGTTATGGAGTGTATGGAGCGGTTAATTGATGTTAGATACTTGCCTCCTCACAAAAATGACCAAATATTTTAAAGGTGTACTCATTTCTATTGTCTAATCTAGGAGTCTGAATTCTATAACCACTCTCATTCTCAACATCTGACTTGTGCTTCAAAAAAAAGATCCAATACATACGAGTGAAATTATCAATGAATGCAGCATAATAAAGACTACCATTCAAAGAAGGCGTTCTTTATGGGCCTGCAATATCATTATCAATTAATTGTAGCATCTTTGTTGCTCTCTACATTGCCTTGGAAAATGGTCTCCTACTTTACTTTCCAAACCAACATGCTTTACAATTTGGAATATGATCATCAAGTTCTGCAAGGTCATTTTCCATCTCCTTGGATTTCATCTACAACAACCCCTAATGATGATAGTGCCTGAGCCTTTTGTGCCATAACTCGGTGCTATTTCTTTATTTGAAAAGCAATCTGTTCCTCCTCCAATGGATTTAGAGCAAAGCTTTTCCCTTTCATATTCACTTTGAAAATATCTTTGCCATCTGCATCTTTAATCAAGTAGCTTTTGTTTTCGAACACAACTAAGTAACCTTTTTTCGATTAGTTGTCCAACACTTAATAGGTTTTGATCAATTTCAGGGACATACAATACATCAAAAATGAATTTGTACCTGAATAAGTTGAGATTGTAACTGTTCCTTTTACTTTCACAGCTATGTACTTGCTATCTCCAACTTGAACCTTTGATGAGTTTGCACTGTGTAGTTCCCTGAAAAGCTCCTTGTTATGTGTCATTTGGTTAGTACAACCACTGTCAACAAGCCAACTTTCACTTGATTACTAATAGAGATATCAACTATACTTATAAATTCATGATCTTCCTTAATTCTAGATAATGTGGGACTTTGTTTGCACATCCCAACAATCCCCCCTCGAATGAAGTCTATAGCACCATATTTTTTTGGTCCATAAGCCCCTCAAACAATATTCTCTACTGTCTATCTACATCTGATCCACATAGTCTATAAATTATTCATCTCCCAACTCCATCCTGAAAGCCTACCATTTTACTATGAAGCTCAAAGGAGGTCACATCATTGCAACATGGAGCCTACATCACCTTCATCCACTTGGCACATCAAGCCGGAGGCATACTCGTTCTAGGGAACCATGCTCTGATACCACTTGTCATAAAGTATGGACTTTACATATATCTCTACATTAGTATGATATTGTTCACTTTAGGACTAGGTCCCTCATGAATTTGCTTTTGGACATTGCCCAAAATGCCTTATACTAATAGAGACATGAGCATACTTATAAATTCATAATCTTCCCCAATTCTAAACAATGTGGGACTTTGTTTGCACATCCCAACACCATTTTTGTTATCATAATTAATTAGGATTTATTTGTGTTCAATAGGGTTTATTAGATTCCTAGGATTATGTAGGATTTTCCTCCTTTTATCTCTCTAGCTAGTTGTATATATACCCTCATTCTCCTCTTGTAATATTTAGATTTTGAGTAAACAAAATTCTTCAATATTCTACATCTCCCCTCTCCTTGATGAATGGTTTAGGGGTTTATTTATATCAAAGGGTATGAATTGTCAGTTGAATGACATGACAGCCACTCCCTAAAAAACATGGTCATTATCATAGGGTGGTGTTTGAATAAGCTAAATTTACAGGACATGGTGAGATCAATTGTAGTTTGTAAATAATAATAATAATGGCTTAATAAGGGTTGAAAAAAAAAGTATAGACAGGTGATAAACCCTACGATTAAGTGGTGGCAGCTAAAGGGAGAGAAATAATAGACTTTCAAGAGGAAATTGCTATAGGAAGAAGCCTGAGAGTCGCAAAAAAGCGTTAAGATCATGTGGGATGTAATGGACAAGAGGGTTAGGAAGGTTGTTAAATCACTTTTAGGAGAATCAAAATGTTTTGGTCAAAGAAATAAGGAATTTTAGTGGTGGAATGAAAGCGTTCAAAAGAAGGTCAAATATAAAAAAGAATGCATCAAAGCTATACATTTGTGCAATAACACGAAAAATTAGCAAAGGTATCAGAAGGCTAATAAGGCGACTAAAAAAGTAGTAAGTGAAGCTCGAACTAAAGTGTTTGAAGAGTTTTACAAGAATTTAGGAACGAAAAAGGGGGAACAAAAGATTTATAAAATTTTGAAGAACAGAGAAAGGAAATCTAGAGATTTGGATCAAGTAAGAAGTGTTAAGGATGAAGAAGGAAAAGTTTTGGTTACAGATATAGATATTAAAAATAGATAGAAGTATTACTTTCACAAGCTTTTTAATGACGGAGTAGGGTCAACTAGTGATATGGATTATTTAATAACCCAAGAGGGCAAAAAAAATTTGGGTTTTTATCGTAGGATTAAGGTTAGCGAGGTCAAGGAAGCTTTTAGGAGAATGAATATTGGTAAAGCCATTGGCCCTGATGGTATCCCTATTAAAATCTGGAAGTGTTTAGGAGAAGTGTTTGGGGGAAGAGGGAATTATACAGCTAACTAATCTATTTAATGGGATTTTAAGGTCCAAAAAAATACCTGAGGAATAGAGAAGAAGCACTTTATTGCCTATATATAAAAATAAAGGGAATATCTAGAACTACGCAAACTAACGAGGGATTAAGCTTATGAGTCACACTATGAAATTATGGGAAAAAGTGATCAAACGTAGGATAAGAATTGAGAGGTATTTCTAAGAATCAAGCTAGAATGGTCTACTATGGAAGCTATTTATCTACTAAGGCGGTTAATAGAAAAGTATCGAAGCAAACAAAAAGACTTGCATATGATTTTTATTGATCTGGAAAAAGCTTATGATTGAGTACCAAGAGAAGTTTTGTGGAAAGCCATGGAAAAGAAAAGTGTTCGTGTTGCTTATACTAGAGCTATAAAAGATATATATGAGGGGGCTACAACTAATATAAGAATGTCTGGAGGGGAGACTAAAGACTTTTTCATTAAGATTGGCCTGCATCAGGGATTATCTTTAAGCCCTTATTTGTTTCTCCTGGTTTTAGATGTTTTGACGGAACACATTCAAGAAGAATCTCCAAATGCATGCTCTTTACAGATGATATTGTCCTCATGACGGAGACAAGGGGAGAGATTAACTCTAAACTTGAGTTATGGAGATGTACTTTAGAATTGAAGGGTTTTTGTTTGAGCATGAGTAAGACAAAATATATGCATTGCAAGTTTAACAAGTGGTAAGCTAGAAATGAGTTGGAGGTTAAAATTAGAGACCAGGTTATATGTAAGTGTCAAAGTTCAAGTATCTGAGATCAGTTATACAAGATGACAGTAAAATTAATGGGGATGTTAAACATAGGATACAAGTTGGGTGGATGAAATAGAGAAAAGTATCAAGAGTTGTGTGTGATTGAAAAGTACCTAATAAGCTCAAAAGGAAGTTTTATCATATGGTTATAAGACCAAAAATATTATATGGGAGTGAATGTTAAACCGTGAAAGGATAACAAGGACATAAAATTGGGGTAGTAGAGATGAAGATGTTGAAATGGATGTGTGGTCATACAAGAAGATATATTATCTATAATGATTATATATGAAGTAGAGTTGGAGTGGCACCTATTGAGAAGAAAATGGTATAAAATTATTTAAGGTGGTATGATCATGTTCAAAGAAGACAGTTTGAGGCGCCAGTAAGGAGGGTTGAGTAGATAGTATGAAGTCTTGTGAAAAAAAGCTGAGGAAGACCAAGAAGGACACTTGGAGAAGTCATTGAACGAGATGAATGATTCCTAAAGAGTTGGTCATTGATAGAGCTCAATGGGGTCTTACAATTCATATAGCCTACCCCACTTAGTAGGATAATGTTTTATTGTTGTTATTGTTGTTGTTGTTGTTGGGTGTATGATAGTTTGTTGGTTTGGTGATGAGCTTTAAAAAAAAAAACCATCTTGTTTTTCTTGTTTCCTTGTTTTTCTCTACAGCAAAAATAGTAGTACATGAATTGCTAACTCCCTCTATTGATTCTTTGCCTTAGCTGAATTGGTTATGCTAATAATTTAGTATCTTTATGAGTCCAAAATAATTAGAGGAAGATGTTGGTCAAATCTAGCTTCTAGATTAAGAGATATTTTCTATAAATAGAGTAGTTGACTTGTACGTATTAGAGATTAGATTAGATCCCCTTTCATGAGTGTGGTTGTACTTTTTGCGAAAAGTGTGTGGCTTCTATTAAGAATTTCAATTCCCCTTATTGGATTAGGGCTTGGGTCTCATTGCATCATATCTTCTGCTTGGATTGCTTCCAATTAAGACATGTGGGTTGTCTTTTTATTTGTTTCTCGATGCATTCTTAGTGAATTGGTCCCAAAAAAAGAAAAAACTTTAAAAGTCCATCTCTTTCATAGGCTTGATCAAAGACTCAATTTCTTTATTCTATCTTATAGGTTATCCATTAGTCCCCTTCAGGATTTTGTATTCCACATCCTAATCTCAGCTGTAACCTTTACCTTTAGCTCATTTTTGAAATCCCCAATCAAAACTTCATCTAGAGCATCCTTCGACTATGTAATAAAGAGCTCAAATCTTTATACTCAATTATGGTTCCTTCTTGCTTTAAAGCCATTAGCATCTCATGTGTATATTATATATTGTGAATCTATGCTCTAGGGTTGAACAAGAGAGAGAGAGAGAGAATTGAAGACAAATGATAGTTGAGATACTCTAATTTCATCGAAGAAAAAAGTGGTAATACATCAACACCAAACCAATCTATTTGTAATACCCTCAATCCTAACTAACATAACAACCTATCTTTATCTACAAAACTAGAATTTAACTTGCCCTTAACACTCCCCCACAAGTTGACTTCAAAAAACACTATGAACACCCAATAAATTTAAAAGCATGTCATGTTGTTGTTTTCCCAAGGCCTTCGTAAGAATGTCAGCCTGTTGATCTTTAGAAGAAACAAACTTAGAATTCACTCCTAGATCTTTTGATCCACAAAGTAACAATTTATCTCGATATGTTTAGTCCTTTCATGATACATGGGATTTGCTGCAATATTTAAAGTTACATTATTATTGCAATGAAGTTGAGGTGGTTCCATCATCTTTATTCCAAGTTCCTTCAAGATTTCGATGATCCAAATGATCTCCGAGATAGTAATTGCCATGCTTTTATATTCTTCTTTTGCATATAAAGTTGAAATAGTGTTTTGTTTCTTTGCCTTCCATGAAACCAATAAATCCTCTATCTTGATGCAATAACAGGTAATGAAACATCCAAACATCTTACACGTTCCTCAATGTGCATCATAGAAAGCCACTAATAAAGACTTGGTTAGGAAATGAAGACCTAAACTTGGATCTTTCTTCACATATCGAACAACTCTAAGTGCAACATCCATGTGAGATTGTTTTGGTTTATGCATAAACCAACTCAAAGTCTGAATTGCCTAAAATGTCCAGTCTTGTCGTTTCCAAATATAGTAACCTCTCAATGACATGCTTTTATCTCGCAGGTTCATCAAAATAAGGATTTGAAGCACCTATCTTGTGCAACTCATCAAACTTTGCGCTAGTAAACTGCAAATTTTGCTCCATTTAGAGGGTTTAGCACTTGCAAGACTAGCTTCTACAATTAGTTAAAGAACATGTTTTCTTTGGCTGAGAATTGTTCCTTCTTTAGATATAGCTACCTCTATACCAAGAAAATATTTTATCTCTCCTAAATCATTTTTAATATTATCATGCAAAACTTTCTTTTAATCATTTATCAAGCTTTTTTCATTCCATAAGATCGAAATATCATCAACATAAACTAAAAGAACAACAATCTTATATCCCCTTCTCTTGGTAAACAGAGAGTAGTCAAACTTGCTTTTGAACATAATCAATACAAACTAAGTTTCGAGCGAGTTTTGAATATTATTGTCATGATGCCTATTTAAAACTATAAAGAGATTTAATCAAATGGCAAACAACTTCCTCCCCCTAACTTTTCAAAGCTTTGAGGAAAATGGCAACAAGGATAAAACAATCCGAACAGATTCAATTTTAGCTATAGGAGAAAAGGTTTCAACATAGACCACCCTCCCTCAGTGATTATATTTCTTAGCAACCAATTTAGCTTTGTGTCTTTCTAAAGTACCAATTGAGTTAAATTTCACTTTGTAAACTCATTTTCATCCTATTCGAACTTTCCCTTTGGGCAAAGGAATAAGTTCTAAAGTTTTGTTGTCCTTCAAAGCAATAATTTCCCCCTTCCCAATTCTTATCCAACACAACTTCCTCGTAGCAACTTGGTTCCTTGATCTATGAAATACTTGAAAGAAAGCATTGGTGGGAGAAAGAAATTGATCATAATAAGACAAATATTTAGCAATAGGATAAGAAATATCTCCCCCCAATTCGTATGGGTGGTCTTACAACTTTGGACGATCAACAAACTATAGGAGCTTGAGGATTATTACTAAGAACATTGTCACCAATATGAGGAGAATATAATGTGGGAAGAGGAGTACTTTCACGTCTGGATTCTTGATTTTGGAAAGATCTCTCTAATCAATAAAAGTATAATAAAAACTACTTTCATCCAAAGGAAATAATGGTGAATTAGGTTTCTTAAACGGAAAAGGAATAATGGTCTCATGAAAAATAACATTTCTACTAGATAAAAAATTCTTTATTTGCAAATTATACAAAACCTACCCCTTTTGGGTGCAACAATATAATATCCCATAAAAACACAAGGCACCACTTTTAGTGAAATCTTGTTTGTATAATGAGAACAAGTCACATGAGATAAACATTCAAACACACGCAGACGATCAATATAACATGGTAAACCTACAACAACTCATAAGAAGTCTTATCATTAAGCATAGTTGAGGGATATTTATTAATCAAATAATAAGCGATAATTAGAAAACAATGCCCCAAAAAATGTAAGGGAATATTACCTTAGAAACGAAGAGCACAGACAACTTCTAAATGGTGCCTATTGTCACGAGCTTAGAGATTCGACACTAAGTTCAGCCCGTGCGGCACCCCCACCTTACTGCCACTCGATAGGAGTTCAGCCGTTTTGCCCATATAGATAGAGAGGTTCACTGGTTTCGTCCTGCCATGGACTCATCAGGGGAGTGGCTCCAACTCCCAACCAGTGAGGTGCCCAGGGGACGAACCCGCAAGGCACGCACAACTATACATCCGTTGGAGCCACAACTAATAGATTGCAGTTAAAAACTAAGTGAACCTATACAATATTGAACATGTTGCGCAAACCCAATCTTCAAATATCTGGGTCGTGACATTCTCCCACCACAATTTCATGCACGTCCCCGTGCATGGCTAAATTCACAGAACACCACGCCCAATAACACCGAAGCAGTCCGCATACAACCATCTTGGCTTTCGTCAGTGGAAACAAGGGACGCCCATTCCCTGCCTACTCGTACCTGGCGTGCAGCGACCAAGCCATTCACCCTTAATCGGCTGGCCCATTACTCTCTCCGACGAACAAGCGCTTGGAGAATCTCACCGGGCGAGATCACCACGATCATGTCACACCGCGTGACACCCTTGGGAGAACACAACTCCCACCACAAAGACACAGCCAATATTTTATCCTCGTGCGGACTACTCATGCGCAACCTTCCCATGGGCCGGAACCGCTCTGATACCACTTGTCACGAGCTTAGAGATTCGACACTAAGTTCAGCCCGTGCGGCACCCCCACCTTACTGCCACTCGATAGGAGTTCAGCCGTTTTGCCCATATAGATAGAGAGGTTCACTGGTTTCGTCCTGCCATGGACTCATCAGGGGAGTGGCTCCAACTCCCAACCAGTGAGGTGCCCAGGGGACGAACCCGCAAGGCACGCACAACTATACATCCGTTGGAGCCACAACTAATAGATTGCAGTTAAAAACTAAGTGAACCTATACAATATTGAACATGTTGCGCAAACCCAATCTTCAAATATCTGGGTCGTGACACTATGCTTAGATTCAACAAGCCTAATTTACTATGGGGTATAAGGGCAAGAACGTTGATGAACAATACCTAAAGAAGAAAAAAAAATATTTACATTGATCATTAAGAAATTTAGTCCCATTACCAGTTCTGATAGTTGGTGTAAGCACTGTATTTTGTTCGGTCTCGTTTTCTAAAATTAAAAAATAAAAAAAGTTTGTAATTAAACAAAATAAAAATTAAAATCCCAAAAATAAATAAGGTTCATTTCCCCAAGACAAAAATTCAAAATAAATAAGAGGATTAAAAATTCCAAATATATATATATAGAAGAAGAAAATAATAATAATAATAATAAAATAATATAGAACAAATAAAAGTTGAAAAATCCAAAAATATGCACCATTCTTTTAACTAACTCCCTTATAGAACATTCGCCTACACATGTCCCTCTTGATGCCTCCACATACCACCCTCCTTGTCCCTTCTGAAACTTCCTCAACAAACCCCTGTTAAGTCAAACAAACCCCAGTAAAAAGTTCTTCAAAAATGGAAAAGTTTCACTATTGCCTCAATTTCTAGCACAATTTCAAGTATGCAGCTTGTAGAGTAATTGTTTTTTCCGCTTCTAGTTCTGTTTTGTGTCAATATTATTTGGTTTTGCAAGTAGAATCTGAACTTTCTTAACATTACTGTATTAAAGACACACATTGTAGATATTTCAACATATAAAATACCAAGATGAAATTATTAATTTACCAAACACCACACATTCCATGAACTACTTCATTATGATTTAATCAACTTCATCTATGGCAAGTTTATTAATATCAGTGCCCCGTTAAAGTGATAAATTGCTATATCAGTAATTCAATAATACATATATATAAATGGGGATCGATGGAGCTGTCTTGCAATTAATATTTTGAACCCCAATTAAACCAAAGCAAAAATGTTTCACGAAGCTAACAAAGAAGTAGACAAGATTTTGGGAGTAAGAACAAATTTTTTTCAAAAAATGGACTTAGAACAGCAACAACTTTCTTCAGTTCTTGCTCTCATAAAATCTGATGCTTTGTCTCCTCATTAATTTCGATCAATTTTGGAACCCTAATTACCCACTTTTGGGTCTTTATGAAAGAACCCTAAGACCCAAAATCCCGACTTCTCGCGTTATTGAAATCTGATTCGGCCTCTTCCTCTTTATTCCAATTTCATTTGTTTGTTCCCATGTTGTTACACCAATCTATCTTTGTTTTTTCAAACATACTAGGATTAGTTAACATCTTGTCGGCAATCAGAAGGACTGTTAACCAAAAAATGAGTTAATTAACAAGAAGACTAATGAGTTGGCATTTATAATCTTTTAGCAATAAAATAATTTAGTCGATTATATTTAAAGATTAAAAAGTCAAATAAATGAGTTCCCAAGGACAATGAGTTGGCATCTAAGATCTTTCAAGAATTAGACATTGTATTATAATATTTTAGGGACTAAATAATTTAGTCCGTTATTTTTCAGATATCAAAAAATATTTTCTTCCCTCTACCTATACTATATAGTTGTTCACTGATATTTACACAGAATCAATGATATTTATTACCAAAACAAGTTTTAAAAATGACACCTTTTTTTAAAAAAAAAAAAAAGAGGTATGGATATGACTATTGACATGCTATCATAATATTCACTTGGACCAGCACACAATTGACTTTGACCGTAGACCATCAACTTTAACCATATATGATTTTTCATGAAAAGGACCTTACTTTTTTTAGGCTATTTGAACTTGATTTAGATGGCATTTTAACAATTAGGGTTTCTCAATTACTATTCTTGCTGCACTTTACTATCTTGATCGAATTGCCATACTTTGGAGCTTCTTGGGTGTCGAGCTTCATGGCTCCTGACTATTGACACCCAGATTATAAGCACTATGAAATGTATAAAATGTGGAACGACTATGAAGAAAGGGATTACTAGAAATAATATTTTAATTGGTGTATATTCATCAACCACAACAGCAACGAAGATTAGAAAAGATAAAGAACGAACAATTATATATATTTATGATATATTTTACTGTCAGAATGTAATTACACTTGAGAATCGAGGTTTAAATTTTGACCAATAGGGTAACTTCGAATCCACTTTGAATAAACCATTTTGATATTAACTTTTTTATTGAGATGATGCTAACTCATTTTTTTTTTTCAATTTGTCTAGTCAATTATAATTAATACTCCATAATTATTAATACATTGAATTGACATATGAACTTCGAGCTTTCCTTATGTTTTTCTTCCCTTGCTACACATTTCATCCAGAGAAAGAACAAACTAATATTGTTTATACCATTCGCAGAAGTTACATACTCTAATAGGTTCAGAGAAACTTCATATTATGACACCTAAAATATGATATATATCTAACACAAGTAAGAGCTAGGAGCTTTCTCATTCACATATTTGTATTAGGTGGGTTTCTAGGTTACTTATACATTTTGCAAATATTGTACAACTTCAAAAATTTGAGTATGCAGAATCAAGTGCAACACTAACAGTGACAGGTTTCAAACAGTTACTGGTGAGGGAGTTGAAGGAGGCACCCGATTTTCAACTGGAATTTCAGCAAACTCTGACAGCAGGGCACGGAATTCATCTCCGGTCATCGTCTCCTTCTCAAGAAGAACTTCCACAATCTTATCAATGGCCTCACGGTTGTTTCTTATATGGCTTAGTGCAATTTCATACGCTTCATCTGAAATCCTCTTAACAGCAGCATCGATATCTTCTGCAAGCTTTTCTGACATCGAGTTTCTTGCCATCATTCTCATGATGACATCAGCACTTTGAGCTGAAGCATCCATAAGTGACCAAGGACCGATTTCAGACATTCCAAATGTGGTTACCATCTACAAGAATATGATTTATTGAAGGAGCATGAGTGTCCGAGAGTTGTCCACTAGATATGGTTAAGGTAGGAATATTGAAAGTTCCTTCCACACAAGAAGAAGGAAATTCCTTCCAAATAGAAAAACAACATTCTGTAGCATTACATTTAAATCATGCATTTCTACAGAAAATCGAGAATCCGTTTAGCATAATGTCTACTCGCCAATCAATATTTGAACTGAATAAACATTTTGGTGGAATTTAGTTCTTATTGATAAATATCAGTAAATTCTTATTTTTCAAAAACTATTTCCTCAGCAAATGGATTTTTATTAGAAAATAATGTCCACAATTGTCAATTAACAAGTACCTGTTTGGCCAAACCAGTGATTTGCTGCAAATCACCAGCTGCCCCAGTTGTAACCTCAGGCTCACCAAAAATAATTTCCTCTGCAGCTCTACCACCAAGTCCACCAACAATTCTTGCAAAAAGTTGTTGTTTGGAGATCAGAGTCGGGTCATCAGAAGGAATGAACCAAGTAAGACCTCGAGCTTGACCACGTGGAATTAGGGTTACCTTTTGTACAGCATCATGACCCGGAGTCAAAGTTCTGCATACAAGTACAGATTGAGATAGATCCATTAAAATACTTTTTTATTTACTGAAACAGCTTCCAAATATCAACTATAAATATTTCTCACTAGAGGTCATATAAAAGCTCATCATGAAGAAAATTGACAAACACTTCACTTCCCTCCATTGCAATCGTATACAGCAATAATCTTATATGAAAAAAAAATTAAAAAAAAAAAAAATGAAAGCTTAATTTCTTACTTACCCACAAACGGCATGCCCAACTTCATGATATGCCACTAAACTCTTGCTCTTCCCATCTGTCATCACAGTTCCTTCCATTCCAGCCACAATCCTATCTATAGAATCATCAATCTCTTTAGATGAAATTGCTGTCTTTCCGCGACGTCCAGCTAATATAGCAGCTTCATTCAAGAGGTTTGCAAGATCTGCTCCACTAAAACCAGGTGTTCTCATTGCAATTACATCAAGAGACACGTCAACATCAAACTTTTTATTGCTGGCATGAACCTTCAGAATTTCAGTTCTTCCCCGTATATCTGGAACATCAACAGTTACCTGCAAGAGCATTTTGTTGATTAAACTATTCATTCATAATTGCATCAAGTATTTCCTATTATGTTCATACCTGTCTATCAAAGCGACCTGGTCTCAATAAAGCAGAGTCGAGAATGTCAGCCCTGTTAGTTGCTGCAATTACAATGATACCAGTATTTCCTTCAAACCCATCCATTTCTGTCAAAAGTTGGTTGAGGGTCTGTTCTCTTTCATCATTTCCTCCACCAATTCCAGTCCCTCTTTGTCGTCCAACAGCATCAATTTCATCAACAAATACAATGCAAGGAGCATTCTCTTTGGCCTTCTTGAACAAATCACGGACTCGAGAAGCACCAACACCGACAAACATCTCAACAAACTCAGAACCTGAGATTGAGAAAAATGGAACACCAGCTTCACCAGCAATAGCCTTGGCTAATAGTGTCTTCCCTGTTCCTGGAGGACCAACGAGAAGAACTCCTTTTGGTATGCGAGCCCCAACTGCAGTAAATCTTTCAGGTTTCTTCAAAAACTCCACCACCTCCATAAAATCTTGTTTTGCTTCATCCACTCCAGCAACATCATCAAATGTCACTCCAGTATTGGGTTCCATTTGAAACTTGGCTTTAGATTGACCAAACTGAAGAGGAAAACCAGGCCCGCCAGGACCACCCATGCCTCCCGATGACCTCCTTGAGAGAAGGAACAACCCTCCAATCAAGATTAGAGGGAAAGCCAGATTCCCAATCAGGTTAAATAACAGAGAACCTGAATCTTCTTGACCATTATGAGCTGCAAAGTCAATGTTCTTTTCCCTGAATTTCTGAAGGAGCTCTTGGTTGAGTCCTGGAAGTTGAACTCGGACTCGCTGCACCCTATTGCCCAACTCAGGAGAAACAGCTTCAACAATAGCTATGGTTCCATTCTCAAATAGATCCACTTTTTTAACTCTATCCTTGTCCAGGTATTCCAAAAACCTAGAATAAGACATTCTGGAGGAGGAAGCCCCTTGTTCATCAGCATATGCTTTCCCACTTCCCAATAATGCAGGTAAGCCAACTCCTGCATTCCCAATCAACTGTTTCAGAAAACCTCTTCTCCCTTCATGCTGCCATTGGTCCAAGGATGCCTTTATGTAAACAGATTTTGATGCCTTATTCGATGATGGAAGTCTCCAAGTTGAAATGAAATACCTTCTTCGAAAGTCCTTGCTAAAAGTCCTTTTATTACTCCGTGTAGATAAACCATTCCCAACAAGACATGCTGATGATGCTGCCATCTTCTGTGTCAACAAAACTATTCAAATTAAGAATTTCTAAATACAACTGTTACCAACACTGCATGGTTCAGTAATTATCAGGAAAATAAATATAGAAGAAATGTAATTTATTACTTGAAACTAAATGCTTATTACACTAAACCAACAAAAGTAATTCAGTCTATCTAAAACCTCAATCTATGTCGTGCCCTGGGACAAACTCTGGATACAAAGAGAAGGAACTAGAGAAGAAAAGCATAAGAAAGTGACCCGATAAACAAATCCACACCAGAAGCCAATTGTTAAATATTGGTGCAACCCATTTATCAGCACAATCAAGAGATTTAGCTTATACAAAATGTTAGAAGTCTCATTTCTTCAATTTTTTTCCCCCCTATACTAATTATTCTTTTTGATGAATCAGAATATGCATATTTCACTAAACTCAACAACCCAGTTCAAATATTTTACGGGTTTACAGAACATGCATATTTCTTCCCCTATTCCATTTAACAAGGAAAAAGAAAAAGTAAAATAGTTTTGCAGACGAAGAAGATAATGAACTGAAATGAAATGTCGACATTTATTAATCATTGCCCCATAAACCAGCTTAGGCCCCATGCAAGCACAAAATATCAAACACACACATACAATCGTAATGGTAATAATAGTAACAATCTGTATTTGCATTGCTCGCAAAATACTAAGGTATATTTGACAACTATCAACAAATTAGCAATTGAGATCAGCTTTTCCTGTGACTTGTAACTGGAAGGGAGTATCAATTGACGGAAAGATCAAATTATAAAGTGGGTTGAATTGACAGTTAGAAATATTAAAATGGAAAGTAATATGAACAGAACCAAAATCTGGAGCAGATAAAGAACCACTTACCTTAGAACAACAGAGTCTGAGAGAAAATGGAAGAGAAGAAGAGAGGTGAGTGAATAGATGCTCTGGGCCTTTGGGGCGCAGAGGAAGATGAAGATTGGAATTTGGAAATGGAGAAGCGTGCGTCAGTGATTATATAGGAGGTGGATATGGCTTTGGAAAGGTATACGTGGCCTCTCGCTAATGGTGCCTCGTCGCTCGTCGGTGTTCAAAGATTTTTGTTTGGGTTTCTCTTTCTTTGGCTCTTGTTTCTTTTTGCGTTACGGAACATATATTTTAGATTTTTCTTCCGGGGTTGAAAGATTTTTCACATTCATTTATATTTTCATTACATATTTGATGTATATAGTAAATAATAATGTATACTTTATGAGATATGTTATTGAATTGTTTTATTGAATTGAATAACGGTAAAAGACATATTAATATTTTAGTCTTTTGATCATTGATATACGATTAAAATTAAGTAGATAAAATTAAAGATATAATTTTTTTTATTAATTTAATCTTAATCATCTATTTGATGATTTAATTATTGAGATTTTAATTTTTTTTACATTCGTTATTAAATATAAAACAATTATTTTTGTGTGTATACACATGGGTGTGGCTTGGTATGTATTATGTATGATTATTTGTAAGCAAGGTTTTGGGCTAATTTGGGTAGGATTGATTTAATTTGAAATGGGTTATACTAAGTAGGATTATGAGAGACTTAGATCTTGTTTGGATAGCATAGCTTACAATTTATTAGAATTTTTTACTAATATAAGTGTTTTTATATAAAAAAAAATAGTATTTAGATAAATTTAAATAAATAACTTATTAATCTCAAAAAGTTATTTTTAGCTTATTTTTATAAGTCAATTTTTTTAGTTTTTTGAAAAAGCTTGTGTAAAATAAGATGTTTTACATTTTTATAAGACAAATATATCTCTAATCATAATTTTAAATTTCATAAAAACAAATCATTCACCTCCGTCATTCAATGCTCTCTCAGTCTAACCTCACATTCACGATAGTTTCTTTCTAGTAGTGTCAAAATAGGTCAAAGTCCGCAGACCAACCCGTGACCCACCCCATAAATGAGCGGCCTTAAATATGTCATTTTAGGTCCGTTTAAAATTAGACCTAAACAGGATAACTTGTTAGCATGCTGGCTAAATGTTCAAAGCCTGTGGAGCCCACAGGCTGGCCCCTTTATTTTTTTTATTTTGTTTTAACAAAAATTGTATTATTTAGTATAAATAACTTCACTTTATCATTTTTTTATATTTTATAACCTTACGTTCAATAAATATAGTAATTTTGGATATGAAAATTTTTATAATTTTTTAAAAATAAATATAAAATTTTTAATTTTTAATATAATTTAATTAATTTAAAAATAAAATATAAAAATTAAAGTTATTTATTATTTAAAAATATTAAAGAAATAATATTTTACATGTATAAATTATATTTGATAAATATAAATTTTTTCTAATGTCTGTTTCAATAATTTTCATAATTATAAGTACTTATACACTTAATTATCCAAATCTTTTTAAAATAGCTTATAAATTTTAAAAGTATTTTTTCAAATAAGTATCCAAACACTAAATAACTTAATTTAAAATGAGTTTATGTTATAAGAGCCTTTCACATAAGGCTTTATTCTATAAGCATTTAAATAAACTGTTTACTTAAATGGGATCTTAATTTAAAATTAAAATGGAAGTAATTTTAGATTATCTTTCATGTTAACTCATTAAAATAGACTTAATTCAATAAGCCAGCCTATCCCATCCATGTAAATGAGATGGGTGGGCTAATATTTTAATAGTTAATTTTAAAAAAGAAAAGTTATTAGTCCAGCCCATTTAAGTCTTTAGAGTTTAGATGAGCTAGAATGAACAAATTATATTAAGTTTATTTATTATTTTATTTATTTATTTTTTATAACCTTACATTCAATAAATATAGTAATTTTGGATATGAAAATTTTTGTAATTTTTTTAAAAATAAATATAAAATTTTTAAATTTTAATATAATATAATTAATTTAAAAATAAAATATAAAAATTAAAGTTATTCATTATTTAAAAATATTAGAGAAATAATATTTTACATGTATAAATTGTATTTTGATAAATATAGATTTTTTTCTAATATCTGTTTCAATAATTTTTATAATTATAAGTACTTATACACTTAATTATCCAAATCTTTTTAAAATAGCTTATAAATTTTAAAAGTACCTTTTCAAGTAAGTATCCAAACACTAAATAATTTAATTTAAAATGAGTTTATGGTATAAGAGCCTTTCACATAAGGCCTTATTCTATAAGCATTTAAATAAGTTGTTTACCTAAATGAGGTCTTAATTTAAAATTAAAATGAAAGTGATTTTAGATTATCTTTCATGTTAACTCGTTAAAATAGACTTAGTTCAATAAGCCAGCCTATCCCATCCATATAAATGAGATGGGTGGGCCAATATTTTAATAGTTAATTTTTTTTAAAAAAAAAATTTTAATCAAGTCCATTTAAAATTTTAGAGTTTAGGTGGGCTAGAATGAACAAATTACATTAAGCTTATTTATTATTTTATTTATTTATTTTTTAGGCTTTAATCTATTTTTTTAAAAAAAATTAGTCTAATTTTTTAAATTTTATAATTCTCATGCTTAGTTATTATTATTCAAAATAACTAAAATTACATTTAAAAAAAATTAACCTAAGGTTTAATAGTCATGTTTAGAATTAGGACTTTAGTTTGGCTCGGCTTGTATGTGTATCTTAACGGTAGATAGATTGTGCTATAGATGAAATGGATTTGCCCTCATGTTTATAGTCTTTCTAAGATCTTTCGGGTTTGGATTTTTATGAGTCTTTTTCGGCGTAGCCTTTTAATTGTTTGGGCCTTCGTTCATTTTAGTATAATATTACTGTTTGTTTAGTTGATTTTATAGATTTCTTTGACCTTGGTTTTATTTTGGGATTGTTAGTCTATGATTTTTTTTGGGCTTTGACTTTTTTGTTAATTACTTTAAAGGTAAAAATATACTTGAATTCTTTATAGTTTTACCTAATAATAAATTTAGTCTCTATACTTTAAAAATAATAGATTTAGTCCTTATAGTTTTCAAATCATAAAATTAGTCCTTGAGGTTAATCAAATGTTAGATCAGTACACATAGTATTGATTAGGATGCTTTCATTAGCATTAAAATACATGTCAGCGCCACACGTGTAAGAATACTTATGCTGACATGACACTACATCAACAAATCTTTTTTTTTCTGTCCTGTGCACTTTTCTGAGTGTCTGTTCTCTTCAAGCCTTCAAATATCTGCTCATCTTTCCTACATATTGAACTCTTCTATTTTCAATCTTCACATTCTCATCCCTCAAAGCACAACTCAAATTTAAAGAATGAAAAAATGTCAAAATGTCAATCCCTATTATCAAAATTTCTTGGTTTAATTTAATGGCTTTGATAGTTTTCAAAACACTGCAAAATATGAAATTTAAGTTCAGAGCATGTAATAGAGACTCTAAAAGTCCACAAATAAGTTAGTCTCAGCATCCATTTGCCATTGCCCAAAGTTACTGTAGTAGGTGGAGAAGTAATAATAAAATGGAAAAACATAAAGCGATGTGCTGATATTGCAATGGGGAAGATGAATAGAAAATTGAAGGCTTAAGAAAGGAGAAAAGAGTTAAAAAAAAAATTACTAACATGGCCTCACGTCATCATAAATCTTCTTACACTAGTGACACTGACATATATTTTAATACTAATGAAAACATTTTAATTAATACCACATATACTAGTTTAACGGTTGGCTAATATTTAACTAACTCCAATGATCAATTTCATAATTTCAAAAACTACAATAACTAAATTCATTGTTTTTAAAATATAGAAACTAAATTTCTTATTTGGTGAAACTATAAAGACCTCAAATATATTTTTACTTAATTTAAATATTTTAGGGATTTGGGCTTCAATTTTTTTCTTTCGTTGTTTTGTTGTCTTTTTCTTCAAGATTTGACTCTTGAATTTTGGAATTTGTTCTGAATTTCAACTTTGGGAGTGAGACACAAAATACGGTAGTGACGGATGCGCATTTTAACATGCTTGTATGACAAGTGAATTAAGATACACAAAACTAACTTGACTCTTCACCATTAAATTCCAAGTCTGGCCTTATACTGCAATTTAACGTACAATTCCAACTAATGACTTCAATTTCGCATATGTATCAGTATCAGTGAAGGGGAAAAAATGGGACGTTAAACATAATTTGGGGAAAGGTTGATCCTCTAGCAAGTTGAGTTGTCTGAAGAAAGCCATTCCTGTGCTGCCAATAAGTCAGGAAGCACAATGGCCCCTGATTTCCTCCATTCCTCGGCATCTGGGGTCTTAAATCTGTCCAATAACATTGCATTCATCCCTATGCTCTTGGCTGGCTCATAGTCTTTGCGCATGCTATCCCCAATATGTAGGGCTTCTTCTGGAGAAATATTTCCAGCCCTCTCAAGGGCGATTTCATAAATTCTTGGATTCGGTTTCTCCACACCTTCAAGACCAGAAAACACGCCAAAGTCCCACTCACTTCCCTGCATTTCTCAAAAATTATAAACTTAGTGCTATCAGAATCTCTTGCCTGAGTGCACAAATATAGAGGCATGTCAAAAATACTACAACAACAACGACAACACAAGCCTTATCCTACTAGGTAGAATCGACTATATGGATCGGACGGCGTTATTTAACAGGCATGTCTACAATACAAATTTACAGAAATTCAATGACAGTAGTCATTTTAGTCAATTTGGACGTATGGATCCTAATTTCCCAAAAATGCTTGAAAACTTATGAATAAAAACTGAGTTTGACATATATATATATATATATATATATCAACCATCCTTGTGTTATTTAGAACACATGCAACAAACAAATTTTAAAATTTTTATATTTTATATCCAAATATTTTATAATTAGGTTCCTATATGCCAGGGGAATTAAAATCCCATGGACCATACTGCAGTTCAACATAATTTAGTGATTAATGTATGGCAAATTTAAGAATCAATCAAGGCAGCGTGTTTCAAAACAAAACTGCACCATTTCATTTATGATACTCCAACAAAGAATCACGATGATATGTCCATTCACGAGTATGGGCAGAATATGAGGCCCATGTTTCAGAGTGCAAACTCTACAACTTAATGGTTAGGTTCTAGTGGTAATGCTCACTGAGAATTTTCTATTAGGATTCTCTGCTCCCAGATGAAATTATCAAAATAGATGTCTGATAGCAAATATAGATAATAATAGATGGTTTACCTCATTCAAACCCAAGGCTGGAAGAATCACATCTTGATATCGATACTCTGCATTGCTCACAATGCCAACTTTTAGACCCTTTCCACGGGCCCATCTTAGAAATGGTTGGGAGTCTGGAAAAACAGTATAAGGAGCAGATGAACCAAAGGATGCATATATGCGTCTGAAAATTTTGTCAAATGTCTCCTCATCATAATCATATCCAGCCTGCAAGAAAGACAAGATTTCTCCTTCGTGACATTCAAGAAATTTGCACAGATGGGATTACAGGTATCATAACTCTAATTCAATGCTTTCTTTTGGTAGCTTATAATACAGTTGAACTCATCAAATTAGGTGGGGGAAAATGTCTTTTTATATATTTTAGGGTATTAGTCACAAAAATCAAATAAAGCACCTAACTAAACATGTTATATGCTAGCTTCTTCATGCACATGTTGATAGCAATAACTTAGCTATCGTGATAAGTAATATCCACAACTGTAATGACTTCGTCAGATCTCTTACCCTGATAAAAGAATCTCGGACACAGGTTTTCCACCATATGATGTTTGGCATTTTTGCTGCAAAGCCAAAACATGGATACTTCTTTGCCATGTCTTTGTATGCAAGTTTAAAGCCCTCGTGCACACGTTTGTAGTCTGGACAAGGTAAGCCAGCAGCTTTGGCTGCCATGCAATAATAATCACCAAGCTCCCCTTTGTAAGCTATTAGTGTACCCGTAACATCTACAGTAATACAGCGTAGTTTTGATATCATTGACATAGTAGCACAAATTATGGAGTGGGCCCTTGGTTGTCTGATATACTGGCTGGAGGAACTTCCAATATACAAATCCCGATATATAATTTCAACTTACAAACTGATGAAGCAAATTAGTGAATTGCTTCACCGTCTTAATATATCCTGCATATGTATTCCAAAATTAGCTTGTTAGTTTTGAAAAGGTACAGCAAAACTTACATGATTAAATTATTGTTTGCAAGTTGACAGACTGTAAGTAAAGATAAGGTTAGGATATTATTGCTTTATATTCCTGTTTCTTAATGATATTACAGCACAAAACACAGAAAGAACTTGTTACATAATAACTTTGAGGGCTAACCTGCACCCAGCATTTTATATGATTGAAATTTAGATATGTGCATGCGGAAAAAATAAAAGAAATAAATTCTTTAGGTCAGAAGCCATATAAAGTGCTACTTGGATAGGTGCATTGGATACTAGTAGTTATAGAAATGCTATTTAAGTTAAACTTAAGTTTCAAACAAGTATGTGAGGTTTCAGAATTGCATGCATCCTGGAAGAAATTGTGATAATGTAAGCACAGGGAAATTAAGTCTATATCACTGCACATGAAACCATAATTGTAATAAAAGTTCAACATGGTTTTTTTAGGGAGTTTCTCTATCTTATACCAGAGAGATTGGAGTTGGACAGGTATGTTGCATTTTGAGCCTCTGTGGCAGTCCATTTTCTTTTAGTTCTCTGTTCCAATTGTATTTTCCTCTTTTCTCTCTGATAAGTTTCTTCTCTTATAAGAATATTGATACCATGGTAATAAAATAAAATAATCAGAAAAGAGAACGGAACAAAATTCAATCTTAGACAGTTAAATACCACTTTACCTAAATGTTCATCAACCACCTAACAGGTGCTACAGTAAAAATTTCTGAAAAGGGGTTAAAACTACACAGCTCCTCAGCTGTCAATTAATACTACTGACATTGAGATAGGCTTGACTTAAATGAAAGACTCTTATCACATCCATTCAAAATATGTCCCTTGATCAAGACGTTTCTACAAGATAATTCATTTCTAGACTCTTACTTTTTTTTTTTCTTTTAATATTGACAGACCTTATGCAGATATACACAAGTTCCTCTATGATACATACTCAAGCTGAACC
This sequence comes from Biancaea sappan, assembly GCA_037074585.1. Classification (NCBI taxonomy): domain Eukaryota; kingdom Viridiplantae; phylum Streptophyta; class Magnoliopsida; order Fabales; family Fabaceae; genus Biancaea; species Biancaea sappan. Next base: position 3,191,544 of record CM073496.1, on the reverse strand, counting down.
ATCCTATTTTTTGTCCCAAACTGTCTGAAAATTTACCAGCATACCCTATTATGAAACTGCATCAGAAAAAGAAGTGACAATATTTGAAGCATATTTAGAGAACAATTAAGTACCTCTCCAGCATTAAATATAAGATGCCAGGGGGCTCCTCTCATGTCCGTTACTACAGTTATACTACTCTTACTATTTTTCCATTTTTCTTTCCTTCTTTCTTTTTTCTGATTACCTTTTAAGTAGCAATAAACTACTTATAACAAGATAAATTTCATTGTGATGCAGAATACAAGAGAAGAGCTGCCAGAGGCATCAACACGCACAGAAGTAATCACAACAACAACAACAACAAAGCCTCAGAAGTAATCACAGTGTTCTTTTTTTTTTTTTTTTCAAATCACTATCTGGATGAGGAAGTGCTTCTGTTGACATTTGTTTTGACCAGAAAAAGATAAATCCGTTCCATCGCACTATGGAGTAACAGTTTTATGTACTGATAGTTCAATGAAACTTGTAAAATAGATTATAGAGACCTGAAACAGTTACATTCCTTACACCTGTGTCCAAATGTACGTATATGCAAGATTAACATAGTAATTACAAAATACTGACACTAACAAAAAGTATGAATTTACCACTAAAATGCAAGTCATTGCAATTATAATAATAATAACAAATAATCTGTAGACGCAAGATATATTAGCAATCATCTATGCATCTACGCAATCAGCCTACCTACCTATCCTCTACCCTTCTGGTTGGATTATATACATCTACGGGACATTCCCATTTCATTTCAATCTATTAACTCACATTTGAAAATAAACGTCATCAGGGCTAGTAATATAGAGAGGGTTTATGTTTCTATTTTATGATACCGTAAGAGATGCTCTATCCCCAAAGAAAAAGGAAAAAGGAAAAAAAAATCTTTTAAGCAATTATCAGATTCAGGAACACACGGCTAAAAAATGTCCGATCCAAGAGAAAGTGAAACACTGCTTAAAGAGCAAACTCGAAGACGAGATCGATTCGTACAGAGTCAAATGGGAAAGGAACGTACATTACAGAGTTCATTCTCCACAAAACATTCGAAAATAAATAAACAGCAAAAATAATCGTTTCATTCGTTTTCAGAAATGAGATAGTGATCATTAGAAATCAAAGGGATGATGTTGTTCATACCGATTGTTTAGCTAATAAAGAACCTAAGAAGCTTTGGCCGAATCCCAATTGCTTCGGAAGATGTAGCTTCAGCTACACAACCATGGAACAACACCAAATGACAAAGTCCATTTTTATATATGGGAAAGAGCGAGCGAGGGCGAGAGAGAGAGAGAGAGAGAGAGAGAGGAGAGGGTTTCAATAGTATTTCCTTCTCTCCCACGTCTTGGAAGCAGAAAGCAGTGGGAATTAACAGGAATCAGCTTTCCAGCGCCCCTTGAATTATTTACCACCCTCCATTTTTGCTTTGATTCCTTTCATACTTTATTTCTACCCCCTCCAATTATGTGTAATTTGCGCCTCTGCCCCCAACCACCCCTAATTGATATTAATATTGTAATCCAGTGGCTTTAATAACCAACAAGAGTTTTTAATTATATTATCTTTTTCTATAGTTTGCAATGTATTCTCTAAAATATACGTCATAGGTAAAGCATCAATTTGACATATAAATTTCATTATAAAAAAAATTAATTGATTATTTCTAATTTAACATGGCTAGTAACATTTTTCAAATTTATGACAACAAGAAATTTTCCACTTAAAATCTCATGCAAACAAATAGAAAATTTTGAAAACTTTAACTAACAACCTAATTAATGTATGTTTTGTCCAATGTTATCAAAATTGAATCGGATTGGCCGATTCGACCGATCGGACTAGGAACCAGTCCTAAGTCTGATCCGGTTGAACTAATTGAATCGTAGAGTGATTCAGCTGGTATAAAATTGATTAAACTAGTTTTGAATCGGTTAAACCGGTCAAACCGGTTGGTTTACTAGTCAGATCGATTTAATGATTTTTTTTAATTATTTGATAAATTTGATATGCATGAATTATATAATAATTGTTAATATTTTCTTGTTATTTAGTTTTTTTTATTGTAAACTTTTAATTGATGACGTTGTTTTGTCAAAATTTTTGTGTAATTAAATATTAAATCTTATTTTTAATTGAGATTGCAAATTTATGTTTATGATATACACTTATGTATAGTATTTTTAATTATATATTTTATTTTTTAAATATTTTTAAAGTACCACCGGTTTGACTATGGTTCAACTATTGACCTTTGAACTGGTGCCTCCGCCGGTTCAATGACTGGCCTGATTTTTAAAACTTTGGTTTTGTCTATAATATATACATCTATTCTATCGTACCTTTAATTTGGGAAAAAAAAGATAAACAACAACAACGAAATAACTATCCATAAATAGACTAAAATAATTTCAATTTAAGACTTTAATTATTTGTAAGTCATTAAATTATATATAATAGAATAAATTTAATAAATTAATTAGATAAATTAATAAATTTGACAAATTAATCACATCACATTAAATTTTGAAATAATTAAGGTAAATTGCTATAAAATCATATTAAATGAATTTGATGTAATTAGGCTAAATTGCTATATAATCACATCACATTAAATTTTGAAAAAAATTAGGGTATATTGCCATATAATTACTATAATTGCTATATAATTAGTATATAATTGCTATAATTGTTATATAATTACATTAAATGAATTTGATGTAATTCATCTTAAATTTTGATTTCACTATGGATTCCATAATTTTTTAATTCTATTTTATTATATAATATGTCTGAAGTTTCTTAATTACTTAAGTTATTAGTATTAGAAAATTATGGAATTATGGAATATTTTTGTCATATTAATAACAATTTGATTCATTTCTTAATTATTAATATTTGGTAATAAATACGATTTGACACTTTAGATACTATATACAGTATAATCTTGAAAATTTCTTAAATAATGACTATTTATAATCTTCTCAAATTTGTGGAGTACTAATTCTTTAATAATCCATAAAACCATATTTTAGTTAATAGTATTTTATTTAATGCATTAACTAATCAAATATTATCTATGACAAATATTAATGTGTATTAAATATTCAATAACATTTTTAACTTTGACCATAATAGACCATTCTTTCATAAATTCAATTAATTATTTTTCATCTTTTACAGTAAATTTTTAAGCTAATTAATGCCACATTTAATTTCTATGTATTATTTTATGAAATTTATTGTTTAAGTAAAATTGTTTAAGTAAAATTAGTATTAACAGATATAGTAAAAAAAAATTATTAGATTTTATTATAATATCTCTTAAATTTCTTAATTACTTTAGTTACTAATTAGTATCAAACTCCTATTGGTATAAATATCGGCTGAAGAAATAAACTGTACATATTCACTTTTATTTTGTTATCTAGGTCAGAGGTTATTCTCTTATACATATATTGTTCTTGTATTTTTGTTGTTTATTTTTCGTCCAATATTAGTTTCCATTCTTTTGGTGCTCTTACTATGGTTAGGCTTAATAATGTTGCTGATATTACTGGATTAAGGGATGATTAAAAGATAAAAGTTCGTATTGTGAGGTTGTAGACAGTTACATTTTTCAATATGTCCAAGGAGATTTTTATTTTTGGAGATGGTTTTGCAAGATTCTTGGATGATTTGAACATTCATTTTATGAAATATTTTGTAATTTTTTATTTTTTTCATTATACTTATGTAGTGTTTATTTCTTATCTTGAAGGGTGATCGTATACATGATCATGTGAAGAGGTTATTTTTGAGTAAGTTCAAGCGCCAAATTACTAAGGGTAATGTGTATGTAATGTTATATTTAGTATAGTTAAGTGTAACGGTGACTATCGTACAACAAAGCATCCATTTATGTTTAAGTTTCACTTCTCAATTAATGTGAGACTAGCTAAAGATGATATGATCTGAATATTCTAAAGTCAATCTTCATCTTTTGTCAATATAGTGATATTTTGAAGGCATTGCTGATAATAACTATTTAATAGGTTAGTTGTTCTATCTTGTTGCACTATTGTATGTTTTATATATTTTATCTTGCAAAGTAATTTTATGATTATTAGATTTTATTGATATTAGTATATTGATTGAAATTTGTTTATGTCCTACATTATTATTATTATTATTATTATTATTATTATTATTATTATTATTATTATTATTATTATTATTATTATTATTAGGTTGTAGACATAGAATCTAAGGAGTATTTTTCTTAATTTTGTAATATATTTATCTAAATTAATTAATGTAATACCTTATTTCACGATACTTGACAAGCATGTAATTCTAGTGACAAACACTGCTAATATAATGTATAAAGAATAAATTATATATATGTTAGAGGTCAGTAACTTTTATTTCAACTATTTTTATCATTAATATATTTATCTGAATTAATTCATGTAACATCTTATTTTTTGTTCTTCTTTTTATTTGATGTTATTTACATTCAATCTTTAAAGCATTTATATTTAATGAATCATTATAAATGTCTCTTAACATGGCTTAAATGTCTGATTATTTTTATATATGTATTCTTTTATAAGTATTTTAATTATTTTTATCTATTTGATAAGCAAAAATTATGACATTTGTGTTAATCTGTGTATCGCATTGGAGAAATATTTCTGTTGTTTGGATGACTTATTTTTTTTCATTCACATTGCATGTAAATATTCTAAAATGTTTGTTTTTTCTGCCAACCACTATATATTTGCTGTTAATTAATAATAATAATAATAATAATAATAATAATTATTATTATTATTATTATTATTATTATAAGTTACGAAAGTTTTTAAAGTTATAAATTACATGTATATCGCACGAGTTACAACATTAATTACACCTAATTTAATGCACGAACCCTTAATTAAATCTCAATTTAAACTCCAGATTAACTTCACTACCTCTAGCCTTTTTCCCGCCTCTAAACCATTAGGTCTGTCTCAAAATTCATTAAGTGAATCTTCATCTACAAAGCTCCTCATAAAGCCCTCTTGTATAGCCAAATCATTACATATACCTATAAAAGTCGTCTATCACAGCTCCTGAGTTAATTTCCATATATGAAAAAGATCCTACACCAAACTAGTTCATGTCACTACAATTGTCGAATTTCCCAAAATTGAATTTATGGCAAAATTGTAATATAGTGATTCCCTGGTCATATTTCTCGTGGAGTCCCACGTCTAATTACCTACTTAATTGATCGACTCTAATTTAACACACTAATTACTCTACATAATTAACTACACCAGGGGGTGTTAAATAATTTAAAGCATAAAATAGCAAATAGAAACAAAACAGAATAGAAATGTAACCATCCATAATTTCTCTAGAGTTGTATCTATCATTACCCTAATCAACATGTTTATTTCTTATTATGTTGTATCATTTGGTTTTAAATCCTAAAATTTCTAGAAAACTTCCTAGAACTTGATTCCATTTAGTTCATGTCACGTCCCAAAATTTGAGCACGTGACCGGCACGGAAAGTGAATTTCATTTCACCTCCGTAAGCCTATCTTTCTCTTAATCATCATACAATTCTGTTTCATGCAACCAAACCGAATTCTCTATACATACTATAATCATTCACATTACATCACTGAATGAACCTACCCGATTACAGAGATTTCTAGATTTATACAACTTAGAATAAGACTTAACTATTATACCTTTATCCTGAACAAATGAAAAGGTAATCATGGACTAAGGATCCATAATTCCTTGTTCCGATATTTACCTTCAGCTGTCAACTCTGAAAAAAAATATCAATAAGAGGGGTATGAGCAAACCACGTACCCAGTGAGTAGATAACACAACACTATGACAAAAAAATATCATACATCATAATGATAACATGCAGCAATCATACGTAAATCGATCATCATATGATATGATATTATTCGTAGTACTTCACGACAATATCCAAATAAATCAAATACATTTCAACATAATTCAAAAGTTCACAACAACAATCGGTGAAATCAATTTCACACAAATTTCCCGTACCAACCGGGTCGTCCAGAATACCTCTGGATCGTTGCCCGCGGCCCCCGCCGCATCCACCCTTATCGCTCCATTTATAATCTCCACCCTTATAACTTCACATAAATTTCTCCATGGGGTGCACCACCATGCCTTTCCTTTCCAGTCAAACACAATCACAATCATATATAAAAACATCCTCAATCATAATCTTGAGCCACATACACAACTCAGTCATTTACAATTCAAGCCACAACATAATCAATGTGGTTCCAGCAACATAGCATGTATACAACATAACCCAAAATATAGAACAATTATTCAACTCAGTTCACATGCCATTCACAATCCATCATATAACCTCCATTCATGGGAAAATAAAAAAAATATAATTATATACATTACCAAACACGTTCCACAATTGTTTATGCCTCATCGTTCCACATCATCCTCTTCAAACTTGGATATACAACATATTTCCACTATGATACAAAAAGTCAATAACAGATATTTAATCATAGCAAGTATTAACCCACTCACCTGGATTTCACACTCTCGGCACTCCCACTTTGCACCTTGACCATTCCTATTGTAACCAGACAAAAACCATCAGGGTTACGAAATAGAGAAATTTCCTACCACTACTCTCGACCTTCACTTAATTCTCGAATCATAACTCCTAACTGGTAATGAATATTCAAATGAAACTTACACCATTGGAAACTAGACTTAAAGAGCTTTCCAACGATATAACGTTTGCCCAAAACGGAGTTCGGATGAAGAAGTTATGGCCGATTGAAAAATAAACTAAAATTTCCCGGTACACCTGGCGCCTGGGCGCCACCTATGGCGTTTGGGCGCCACCCATGCCCGGCGCCTAGGCGCCCCACGTGGCGCCTGGGCGCCATGCCTTTCTCTTCCCCACATGTTCTTGGCGCCTAGGCGCCACACATGGCGCTTGGGCGCCACGATCGTGACCCTTCGCGACTTTCTCTCGGTTTTGGCCCGAATCTGGCCAAATCTTCACCGTTTTTCATGATTTCTTCCATGGGATCTCACCCTTAATGTCTAAGGAGCATTTAGACACCGAAATCACCAATTTTAATCGAGAAACGAAGCCGAAATCTCGATTTTTCCTTAAACACTCTTAAAACTAGAAAATAGGGAAAAGCTTAAAAAATAGAAATTTCTACCTCGATTCCTTGCTTTCCCTACGTTGCTTGGCTCCTTGAGGCTCGCCCCGTAGCCCGAGATCCGCCCTTCAAAGGCCGGTTGTAGAGTTGGAGTGTAGAGAGAGAAATTAGAGAGAAGGAAGAGAGAAGGAGAGGAGAGAAAGTGAAGAGAGAGAGGAAAAGAGAAAAATGAATAAAAAATAGGTGAGACCACCTATATACTCGCCCGGGGTGAAATTATCACTTGCTCTGCAATTGACCCTCAGTCAAGACTAGCAAAAGCAAATTCATAAAATCTCACCTCAGGTGTTTCTAAATCCTCGGTGCCCCACAAATTTCCTTATTTCACTTTAGTCCCTCTCAATATCTCAAACTCCACTTTAACCTCGAATCCATCATCTTTTCGGTACCGGACTCATAATTCATTCCCATAAGCTCTATTCTTCTTCTCGGGTTCCTACTTGATCATTTCTCAAAAGTCCTCTATACTTTCTTTTCTTTTCACTTTAGTCCTTGAGAATTTGTAAAAATTTCCTAAATTAAAAATAAAAATTTATATTCCCACATTTTCTTCACTAATTCAAAAAGAAAATTTTATAATTAAATTTTTCACTAAACTTCAAATCAGACTTTAAATATTCATAAAAATTCTTGGGATATTACAGTTCATTGTCAGGAAAATCTTCACTGATTCAAAACCTAATGAAATCTTATTAGCCTAAACCAAAATCACACATAATAACTGCATTCATGTATGACATTTTCATTCATCTTATTATACACATACAAAAATAGCATTCATACATGTATAACCAAATTAGGGTCAATTTGGAAGAGTTTATTTTGAGCTTATCTTATGGCATAAGAGCTTATGTAGTGTTTGTGGGAACTTATAGAAATAGCTTATGGCATTGCCAATAAGCTGCTTTTGGCTTATTTTCATGAGCTCTCTAGAATAACTTATGAAAATAAGCTGAAAACAGTTTATATGAAGTTTGTCGTCATAAACTCTTCAATTATAAAAATAACTTATATATAAGCACTTATATGATAAGTGTTTATTCTATAAGCACTTAAATAAACTGTTTACCCAAACAGGGTCTTAATTCTCAAATAGAATGATTAAAATAGTCATCATACCCACATCACTCTAATCAGAAAGGAACATGGATATAAAAACAAAGAGGCAAGTAAAGGAACAGAAAATTGGAATAAAAGCAATAAGAAACTTATCTGATTAATGCCAAAAATGGTTCAAGTACGAGTCTAGTTCATCTGTAACTGATTACATAAGAAGTTTAGCTTTCCATGGAGGCCAAACTAGAGAACAAAGAAGAGAAAAATGAACGGAGAGGAAACCTACAAAATGCTACAAAAAGTGGTGGAAAAAAAGACACTTCAACAACAAAAATGAAGTCTAAAGGTGTTTTTGTTGTTGCAGCCTCAGGAGGATGAAATTGCACTTTAAAATTGTGACTTTAATCTTTAAAAATTGCAATTCTGATGTGGTCAACAATGGAGCAACAAAACAGAAGTACTTGCATGGAAAGAAAAAGGAAAAATGTTGATTTTTCTGCTCTTTTAATTTGACTTGCATATTTTGCTATTTTTGGCTAAGTTGTGGACTGCAATTATTGGTCACATGGCTTTGATTCAGAACTAATGGTAATAGGTGGGTCCCACATGTCCTAATCATCATTTAGTCAATGCCCAGTCAGCAAAAAGTGTCAAATCATAGCCTAGTTAGCATAATATGTCCACATCAATGTAATTGTTCTCCAATAATTTAAATATGCAATATTTGCACATGGATTAAATTGGGTATTTAATAATTTAAGTCCTAAAAATATAAAATTAAGGCATATTCAATTTATAATTAATTTATACCTAAGAAATTTCAAAACATAATAAAATTGAAGAGTTTATATGATTAAAATGGCAATGAGACTAAGTTAAGGGGATATAAAGAGTGTAAAATGCTAGATATCACAAACCCAAACGTCAATTACACTAAATCTAGAAAAAACCACTTCTGCTTTAAAACCAGACCTTTCTATTCCTTCCTTAGTACATTCCTCTCCTAAAAAAGAATCTAAAAACTCCTTGAAAGTCTTCCATTCCTAATCATAACCTCTACCAAACATCGAAACTAGACTATCAACCTTCAAACAAACAATCTTCGTCCCTAACCGAAACCCAAAATAGACGTCTCTCCATCATCAAATTATCCACCTGCACCACCTTCCTCACTTGTAAACCCAAATCAAACAACAAACCTGCCTGTGACATGCCTAGTCATCCCGATAAGAATGCCACCCCCTCATCTCCTAGACCATCGACAACAACCTTCCCCCCTCCAAAAAAAAGATAGACACCTTCACAACTTGACCAAATTGTATGATACTTACCAAACCCACCCCACGAGCAGCACAAGAGTAACCCTTACTTGGCTGAACCAACTGTGAGGAATCTTAAATAAATCCTCCTGAGTTTTAGCATGGAGCCTTCTAATGAATCAAACTCTAGCACAACCTTCTCACAACAAAAGAGCAAGAAAATCTATGAATCTCCTAAGAAACTAGAACAACCTCCTCCTCCTACCATTGAGAACGTGTCTCCAGTTGCACCTTTATAACTAGTTTCCTTTATACCTTCCTTAACACCACAAAGCTCTCTAAGAAAGATTGGCCAACCTCCAAACCCAGCTTATGTGGAATTAGAAATTTAGGGAACAACATTAGAACTGAGAAGAGACCAAAACATAGCAGTTTCATTCACTCCCCACCTGTTACTCTCTCAATTACATCACATGCTCACTAAACTAAGAAATTGTTTATGTACTTTCAACCACTTCCACCTCTTGCCGCCCTCTACTCCTTTTTTACCCCCATGAACATCATTAGCTAGAATGTAAGAGGAGCTAGAAGAACAGACTTTAGGAGAATTTTTTAAGGACTTGAAAAACTCCCATAACCTAGACCCTGTTATCCTCACAAAAACAAGGTTAGGTAAAGATTGAGCAAATGTTATCATCAACTCCCTAGGTTATGATAGATTCGTCAAGGTGGATGCAATGAGATTCTCAGAAGGATTTGGATCCTATAGAATCCTCCTAACATCACGGTTGAAGCAATTGCTAGGACCTTCCAAGAAGTCTACCTCAAAGTTAAGGTATCATGCTGCATCTTCCTTCTAACAATTATTTATGCTAGTCCTACATACTCAAATAGTAAATCATTGTGGCAAAAACTTTTAGATCTTTCAGAAAGTAGAAATTTTTCATTCGTTCCTAATTGGCACTTCAATGAAATTTCAAAACCATAAGAAAAATTTAGAGAAAGACATCTAGATAACTCTAGAATGCAATTTTTTTAAATATTTCTAAACAAAGCAAATCTCATAGATCTAGGATTTTAGGGCCTAGGTTTACTTGGACAAATTGTAGACAAATAGGAGCTATTGTTAGAACCTGCATAGATAAGGTTCATGTAAACCCAGACTAGATTAACACTTTGCCTGAAACTAAGGTTATTCACCTTCCTCGCTTAAGCTCCTATCATTGCCCATTCTTTTGAAAAACCACCCAAACTACGCCATAGCAAATAAACCTTTTTGGTTCGAATGCTTTTGAATGAATCACCCCACCTTTATCCCTTTAGCATCTAAATGTGGCAACTTCCTAATAAAGATCTAACGCAAACCATAGAAAACTTTAAAAGATTTAAATATATGGATCAAAGAAAATTTGGAAATATCTTTCACAAAATAAAAATAATGAAAGCCAAACTTAATGGGCTCCAAAAATAGAAGAAATTCATTAAGAGATAGAAGAAATTCTTCAAAATGAGCTTAAACAACTTTTAGAATATGAAGAAAGCAGTTGGCTCATGAAATCTAGGATTAACTAGATTTCATTAAGAGATAGAACCACTTCTTTTTTCTACACCTCTGTGCTAAATAAAAGAAGGAAAAACAAAATTTTGCAAATGCAAAAGTCTGATCAATCTTGGATCATGAATCAAGTTGACATTGAAAATATATTTATAAATTATCTAGAAAAAAAAAAATTTTTTTCTAAAAATCATGATAACATAAACAGAGACATTATCAATCCATCTGATGTTAAGTTACCCACTTTAAGCAATTTCCAACACCCTCAACTTACAAATGTTCTGGAAGAAGAAAAGGTTAAGAGGGCTCTTTTTTGTATTAACCCCCTAAAGACTCCTAGTGAAGATGGCCTTCATGCTATTTTTTACCAAAAGAACTAGAACATTGTAAAACATAAATTAATATAAGCAATTCAAATGTCTTTATAACAAAGGCCATCCTAGATCAATAGAGGAAAACCCTCATTTTCTTTATACCAAAAATAGGAAATGCTCACTCTGTTTCCCATTATAGACCCCTAGGTCTTTGTAACAGGCATTACAAAATTTCAACCAAGCTTATTGTTAACAAATTAAAGCCTTTTCTCCCCTTGCTTATCTCCCCATATCAAGAAGTTGTCACTCTAGGAAGACATGGTGGAGGACAAAGGATAAATGCCCAAGAAGAGGAATACAAAGGATCTCTTCCTTGTAAGTTTCAAACCATTTGAGATAGAAAGGTCCAATAGACTTGCGAAAGAGCAACACAAGTTTCTTACCATTAAGTGTATTCACACCAAGGCTACGTCACTAGGAGAGAGGAGAATTCCTCAATGACACTCCAAAAGCCACACACTAAACAGAATGAGAGAGCTAGGCATGAGAGAGAGAGAGAGAGAGAGTTTGCCAGGAAAGATTATGGTGCTAACTGCCCCTTCTTATATGTCCTTTTATAAATTGTTTCACCTATCTCATGGGCTTTAGAATTAGATGGGCCTCTATAAACTCCTAATAACCCCTTGTTGTATATGACCCCTTAGGTATATTTCATGACAGTAATAGATAGTAACTATTTATTTAAAGTCAAAATCATTTTTTTACTTTCGTTTAATTAGAACTCCTCCTAATTCATGAACCATGCGGCATGATTCTCAAAACCCTATAGATCATGAGTGACATCAAGTAATATGTCATGATACCTAACATAAGATGGATTTGTTCGCAAATCCTTTGAACCTTGTTGAATGCATGTATAACTTACCCTTTTATTATGTGTTGGACCAAGACTATCTTTGAGGAAACTAGAAAGAGTCATTTTCTATGCCTTTTCTCATGCTATGGCCATAGATTTTATCTAGCCTTGTCCTTACCATCTAGAGCATCTCTCTCTTTCATTGAGAGTAATGGATACCTAACAGTGCACTGACATGTCTTCATGTATGCAATACCATACCCAATCTCTAGCGTTAGTCTGAGTCTTTGTGCACTCGCAGCTCACTAGAGTTAAAGTACGATGTCAACACACATAAGACATCAATGGTCATTCTAGGTCAAAGAAGGTTATAAACATCCAACCAAGATTGACTTTTGACATGTTAGTAAAAAACTCCACCAGTCAGTCTTGTTTAGGTTTGTTCAGTCAACTCATACTTGATATGGGCAACCACATGCTATTCTTAGTGTCACCTATACCAATGTCATAGGGATAAGTCATTCTCATTATCATAAGGGGGCATAGCTAATTACTAACCTCAAATGCATCAAAATTGTCTCTGTTCCAATTGATCCCTTGGTCAGAAACAATTCTAGACTTAAGAATCATAAGGAAGGAGAGGTCCCTTGAGATGATAAAAAATCATCCCTCATCTTCTTTTGCTCTTAAGCTTAAGGCAAATATATCATTTATAACGTAAATGAAAATAGAATGCATTTCATTTTATTGATAAGAAACAACAATTGATGTTACATAATTTCCTTTAGGGCATACTCACTAACATCTCCCAATTGCACTAAAGCCAATCACACATGTATCTTATACCTATCTTCTCAAGATGTCTCCCAAACAACTTGAGTTAATGCCTTAGTGAGGGGGTTGACTAAATTTTCATTCGAACTAACTCTTTCAATGCAAACATCTTGTCTTCCAATGATTTCTCTAATCAAATGGAAAGCACCTTTCTATATGCTTAGATCTTTGATGAGACCTTGGTTCCTTAACTTGTGGTACATCACCATTATTATCCCAATAAATTGTGATTGGATCAATGATGCTTGGAACTCACCAACTTTTGTAATGAACTTTCCTATCCAAATAGCTTCCTTGGCTGCTTCATAAGTAGAGATGTATTCTGCTTTCATAGTGGGGAGTTTGCAACAGTACCTTGTTTCATAGTGGGGAGTTTGCAACAGTACCTTGTTTGTCGCCATGCCAATTAATTGCTCCTTTATTTAGGATAAATATTTGTTCCGAATTCGCCTTACTATCATCAATATCCGAGATAAAGTCTGAATTGGTATAGTTTTGTTAATCTAATGACAATTTTTAAAAAACCCACCAATGGAAGTGTTTTGAAGTCCAACAAATCTGACTTGAGTATGATCGAACTGTAAAGTTTGTAGAACTTTTCTAGTACTATTTTTTTTTCAATATTTGAACTTTAAAGAGAAACAAATGTGAAACCATTTAAACCAAGCAAGTTGGTTAATAAAAACTTATTTTAATAATAATTAGGCCACTCAACATCTATAAAATATAATTAAATAGACTAAATGATCATTAGCTAAGAATATAGTTTTTTCTTTTTCTTTTTCTTTTTCAAGCCAGTAGTATAGTGAGTAGTTGGGACATATTATGTTAAAGTTCTAATTTAATGTTCTATATTCGATAGATAGATCATTAAATTATAAACTAAACCTACATGATCAGCTTGCGAAGAAATACTTTGGGATTTTAGATCTTAAATTTTTATGTATAGCATATACTTTTCTATTGAAATCAAAATATTTTATGACAAAGAAAATTTGAATATTGGCATCCCAAATAAAATATGGGTGTATTAACTTAGACATTAGATTTGTACTAAGAAATTTTGCCTCAATAATGCTATGTAGACAGTGTTTGAAACTTAATTAAATAAGTTTAAATATTAGCAGGAGTCAAACTAATAATGAACTCAGTTAATTATTTTCCTGCTTAACAAAAGCAAAAATATAAACATAATAAGAACATGTTCCTTGAGATATACTGGACGGCTGTGTAAATAACAGAAGTACAAGGGTAGAGATGCAAAATTAAGAAGGTTGATGACAAGACCAATGAAAACAAGATATTTGTATTACCAAAACCATTCGCTAACATCAGAAACCATGGATGGCCTCGCCCTAAACCACTGCCACGTTTGCCATCTTTACACGTGACTCGAGGCTCACGTACACGGCTACACTACACTCTCTGTCATGAAAACAAATTAGAATTTCATAATGCTACATTTTATTTTTGACTTTAAGTAATTTTTTATTAATTAAAGTAACTTTTTTGTAATGATATAATTTTTAAAATATCACAAATATATTTTATAAACATTTAATATAATTTATTTAATATTTATTTTTTTAATTATTTTTTGTTAAGAATCAGTTTTTATATAAGAATGATTCTCATGTGTAATAGTTACAATGACGAACTCTAATAGTAAAATACAATAAAAATTAATTTTTATTTTTAAAAATTTTTAAAGAATTTCTATTGAATGCGCATTGAATTAGTTATAATTTAATATATACTTTTAATTTTATACATTAAATATGTAGATGTGATAAATTAATATATTCTTTTATATTTAGTTTTACAAACTTATCAAGAATTTATACAAACTATTAAATATATTTTATACACATAATATAAGAATGTGGAATAAAATTTAAAATTTGTCATAAATAATATATCACTAATACACATATGTAACATAATCATACTCATAAAATATATGAAAAATAAAATAAAACATATAAAAAATTAAAAAAATAATCCAATCATTTAAATCGTTTGATTTATTATTTTATTATTTTTAATTTTTTTTTGTGATTAATTTATTAGAATAAATTGAACCAATCAGATAATCAATTTTTTAATTAATTTGATTTAATTTTTTAAACAATAGTCTCAATCTTTTACGTACAGCTTTGAAAATATTAGATTACGGCAGGTAACTAATTATGGCTGCCATGTGATGAGAGGTACTTCACCATATAATATTGGTATTTGTCGCAACTAAATATTTAATATTGGTTAGATTAGCTAACTCAAAAATAGTTACATTCACAAGAATTTCGTAATCTGCGAGACGAGTATTTTCTTTTTTCTTTTTTCTTTTTTCGTTCAACGGATGTTATAACACTATGTGTTTTTTTTTTTTGGGTCATATTAGTATATTACTACACTAATCCAATTTAGTCGCGGGTTGAAATAGGTTGGCCATTCGCTTAATTATAGTCTATTAGGATAAGAATTTTCAAAGGAAAAAATTATTTAAAAATGTTTTATAATAAAATACATATTTAGAAAACTTTTAAAAACTGAGAAGCACCAAGAAAAGTTCAAAAAGTTGGTTTTCTGAAAAACAGCATATGTAGTAACAATTTTGGTCATCGAGATGGCCGACCATGAAGCAATATTTTATTTACCTTTTGACAAAATTACCCTACGCCAAATATTGTAATGACAACTTTTACCCTCCTCCAAGACCTCACACTTGCAAATATGTGTCGAATGGGTGCACTCAAGCCTTGTAAGGACTATCTCAAACAAGCATCGGGCTTAAATAGAATGTTTGTAATCTGGCTTTGCCTTGTAGGGACCATGAGATGGGTATGACTCAACTGGTCCCTAAGACTTGTTTCATATTTTTCCTAGATAGTGAATAGATTAATGAACAATCAATGTTTTAAAAATTAAATTGATCATTGAATTGGTAAATATATTGATTTAAGGTTTATTGGTTCAATCATGGTCGAATCGGTAGTAATTATTAATTTTATATTGATAAAATAAGAAAATTATTTTTTAATTCAAAATCATCAAATCAAGTTCAGACTTTGAGCATTGTGCAATCTCAGTTTCCTATACACGTACACCTATCATCCTCCAATTTGCATCTCAATTTCCTATACACATACACCTATCATCTTCCATCTCAATGTTTCCTATACATGCAACACTATGTCCTCCAAAGCTTGCTTTCTCAATATGCTTTAACATGGAATCGTCAATGGAGGTAGAACACTAAGGTGGGTGGAGTTCTAAAGCGACGCAGCCATTGATTGCCGAAGGAGGTACTCACTGTCGTCATCTTCGTCGCATGAGAGATTTATGAACAGGCTTCAGTTTGAAATACCGAAATGGGTGGAGGAATTTCTCAAAGTATGCTTTCATCCTCCAAAGCTTACGATTTCCAAGTCGAAGGCATTGAGTTTTCCTAGACAGCTTCAACCGACTGATGAACAACAACAACAACAACAACAAAGTTCTCTCTCTCTCTCTTGCCCAAAGTGGCGTCGTTTACAATGACCTTAGAGAGAGAGAGAGAGAGAGAGAGAGAGCTCCTAACACCAACTTGTAGCAGATGCCACCCTCCCCCACCTAAAACACCCTTAGCAGATGAATATCAAGACTTCTCCTCCCACCCAAATCAAATTGAGGCCCCCTTTTGCAAGACCATCTCCAGAAGAAATCAGGTTAAAAAAAACCCAACCTTATACCCTTCCTGATCTGTCTTTACAAAATCAATTTTCTTCTCTTTCAAAACCCTAACCCAACCTTGAGATAGCAAAAAATAGCCCAGTTTCTGTCAGCTCAATCGCATATTCAAAAATTAAAAAAAAAAACCCTAAAATGGAACCCAAAACTCTTACCAAAATCCTTCTGAACTGGTTGAACATCCATACATCACTAGAATGACACAACATCCAAATCCTCACACCGCATAGCCAAACCCTAGCTACCTACCCTTGCTGCAATGCGACTCAGTCAAGCATTGTCGCGAAGAACACTCTGGCAATCTGCACACAAACAGTCAAACCAAAAACAAAAAATTTTACAGGGAAGTTTTGGTTCCAAGCTCTGACATTCATAGCTAGCAGAAAATCAACTTTGGCAACACATCATCAAACATGGCTTTGGAAACAGGTAATTAGAAATCTAGGCACTCATTGATCAAAACACTGTCAACGTTAAAGCTTCCAAATCATCTGTTATCAGAAATCAAGAGAAAGTGGGAAAGAGCACCATGATATCGGGCATTTTTATACCTAATATATTCCATAACGTAGTCTTCTTGCCATTTAAATCATGCAAACTCTCCAATTTTATTATGTTTTAGGATTTACTGGGTTCAAAATAATTATAGAATTAATATGCTTTAAATCTATATTTTATGATCTTAAATGACTAAGATCCAATCGTCCCTTGTGCTTAAATTGCAGATTTAATAATTGGAGAGTTAATAGGCTGATGTGGACATTGACATAAGTGCTGATGTTGCATTTTTTCTGATGTGGGCATCGACCTTGCTGATTGGGTGTTGACTAGGGCTGACTGGACATGGGGCCCACATCTTTGAAATTATGTCAAGGCATAAAGCATCTTTCTGCGTTGTCCAGTAAGCAAAACTGGAAAGTGTAGCAAGAAAAAAAAAACTAATAGAAATAGAAAGCAACAACACAACATCAAGACATCTGGAAAAACAATAGAAAAAGTAGAAGTAAAATGTCAACTTCGGCCTTCTCTCTTGGCTGAGGATAAAACACCACTAGACCTTCATTTTTTGTGGTGGAAGACTTCATCCTCTTCCCTATTTTCTGTAGAAAACGTAGGTTTACTTCAGTTGCTATTTTCCCTTCTATTCTTTTTGTTTTAGTCCCTATAACCGGATTAGATGTGGTAAATTGAATTTGGAGCTAAGATAAGTATTCTGATTTATTTTCTATTCATTTCTTATTCTTTTCCCTTATCTTTAGCTTTTTATGTCTATTTTCATTTTTGGTCAAAATAGTGTGGATATGACTACTTCTTTTACTGCTATATTTGAGATTAAATCTTGTTATGCATACATGAACATGATTGTTGTGTGTGTTTAGCAAGTAGAACGGAAATGACATGTCAGTATGTGATTGCAGGGTGTCATTTGGTTTAGGTCTTGATGGGGTTGTAATCGATTTTTAGTTTAGTGAAGATTTTCCTAGCTAAAATTTGTTATAACTCACTTTTGGAAGATTTTCAAAAAAACATTAGTTTGAATACCTAATGGTAGAATTTAATCAGAGATTAAATAGGAAAAGATGATGATAGCTATACTTCTAAGAAGGCTGATGATTGATTACATGCTTCTCTGTTGTGTGTTGTTCTGTTTTGTTTCTCTACTATTTTTTTAATTTATTTAAGCAATTTAATTATGTAATCACTCGCCTTGTAATTATTGTTAATTAGAGTCAGAACAATTAATTAGGTAATTAAAAGTAAGGCTCTACAAGAGAATACGACAAGGGATCACTATATTGCAATTTTGCCACAGAATTCAATTTTGAGCAATTCGGCAATTGTAATGGTGTAAACCATACTGATTAGCAAAATAATAAATCAAATGGAGGGAATCCATATCCTAAAGTAGTAACTAAAAAAAATTATGGAAGATTGGAGATCATTTTGACATCAAAGGATACGACTAGGTTTCTTCATAGTCAGTTCTCTATCAAAAGGTGAAAGAATGAAGATCTTGGCTGGGAGGCTGTGGAGACTCGATATAGGCACCTATCACAGTCAAATCATGGATCCCTGATTTCTCAGTAACGAAATAATCAACTAAACTAGTTACTGCGATGTGGATGACTATCAACTTTCTTCCTATAGTGTATCACACAAAAGAGGTCCTAATAGCAATGGAAAACACCCTTGGTAAGACAGTAGCACTAGATGCTCACTTTTCATCTTTGGCTTACCACGTACACATCTATGTGGAAGTTGATCTGTTCATTATGCTACCAAACTACATAGTGGTTAATTTAGGCCAATATAAGGTGGATTTTGAAAACACACATTTCTTTTTTTCTTTTTTGTAGGTTCTTCTTCCATTATTCAAAACTTGATCCCCATAAATTTCTCCCTCAATCACTCTTCTGTGCATTATACTAGTCTTCCCTCTTCAAATTCAAAATTTTTTTTCCCTCCAACACTAATATCATAAAAAATAATATTAGAAAAAAACTAATTCTGATCTTCAAAGTAGCTCAAAACTTCATCTAAGATCTCTACTAGAAAATTTATTGCATAGCCTTAATCCCCCAACTCTAGACTGCTCCTTGCTTTCTAATCATGAGCCTAAAATAGCAAACCTAGGAGTATCATTTCTAAATATGGAGAATCAGCATCATGTAGCCCTTGATGTTAATACCATATTGAGAGAAGATTCACGCATGCCTAAAACTCTTAATGCCTATGCAAGAATACTTAGTGTCGCCACATAACATTTATCCTCTAACCACATTAATGAACTTATGATCCTGACTCCCGTGAAAAACCCCTCGCATTTTTATAATCCTTTAAAGCCTAGTTTATAAGCTAAGAACCTTTTAAATAAGACAATCAGCCACACTGATCTCCAAATTCTCATTAATCTTTCTCTTTCTCCCCACCAGCCTCAATCTCCTTACCTGCACACCACCCTCATAGAAAACAACTCTTCTCTCAATCACCTCATAGATGACTACCCACCAACACCCCCTCCATCGCCAACATCACCAACAACACCACCTTATCAACCTGAAATCCCCATAATCCTTCTAACAATACCCATAATGAACCCACCACCTGTCTTTCTGGACACGGACAACAACACACCATCACAAAGCATGCCTTCATCATCTTCTCAACCTATACCATGCTAGAACAACCCATCAATCGAAATAGGAGTAACACTATGTGGATCAACCTTTTTAGAGGCCTTCTAAATAATTCATCTTGGATCCTTGCATAGAGCCAACTTATAAGTGTAGCCCTGATGGAAACCCAAACCTGTGAGAGAACAAGGACAACCATGAACCACCTGATACAACATTACATAATGATTCTACTTCCCCCGAGAATGCCTTACCATAACCAACCTACAATTGGTTTCCTCTAAACCCCATGCTGCCCCTTACCATGCATCTAAGGGAAATCTGTCAAATGTCGAACCCTGTTCATATACCAATAGGACCACAAGGAACCATTGTAAACATGAGGGGAAACCAAACTCCAATAACCACCCTAACGCCATACCCCTTACTTGCACTTATGGACACAGCCCCCTTTCTTGAGGCTATGGCAGCTGAGGTGCTAACCTTGGCACCTTGGGCATTAAGGGCCTGGAGCAAGCATCAAGGTGCCAAGCTTGGTGCCCAACCTGCACCAGAACGAAAAATCACAATTTTTGCCTAATTTCTCCTCTAAAATTTCCTATTTCACTCCCAAAGCATCTCTCAACCAAAATAGGTTATTACCTATATGATCTGGAATCTTAAAACCCTCCAATGACATTCCTAACAAGCATCAAGCAAGATCAAAATAGAATTGCCACAATTAATTTCAAATTTCAAACTTTTTTGATTTAGTTTTCAACCTCCCAATGTTATTTTCTCCTTCTACTCTACTCCTCTCCCAAAACCCAACTTCCCAAATACTTAAGAATCAAGGCTAGGGGGATTTAGAAGCATTAAACACTCATAAATACCAAAATTTCTCCACTTTCTCATCCTAGGGTTTGGAGGGACAAAAATGAGGAAGAAAATGAAAAGATTTGCCCTTAACTCAGTTCAATCTCTTTCTCCGGTGGTGGTAGTCACCGATGATAACGTGGCTGTGAATGATGATGGCTGCCATGGATGGAGGGAAGGAGAAGTGAAGGAAAGTGAGAGTAAGGCTGATGAAGGTGCTATGTGTATATATATATAATCCCATTTGAAATTACCAATTTTCCCCTTCTCATAAAATAAAGGTTAAAGACAAGATCGAACATTTAAATTTTAAATTATCCATTACACACACTCTGACTCGGCACTCCAATTCCTCCCTTGACACTCCTACTAATTACTCAAACTCTAATTTTCATAATTAACATATGGAGAAATTTCCTCTTCACTTTTGTCTCTTTCACAACCCATGATCCCTTAAGGTCTCCTTAGATGGAAAGTCTCATCCTCTCAACGTATCTTACACAAGACCACATCTCTCCCACCACATCGACCACTCTCCAATTCCACAATCACCAACTCCTTCCATGAGCATCCGTTAACTCCATTATTTCAATTAGGTTCCTCCTCAGAGGTTACTCCAAAAGCGTAACTAATAAAGGTGTCCACGCTTACTCCTACGCACATTACGAGCGCATTCTCTAAATTTAGACGACTTTCAGAGCTTACACACTTTCTCATAACTTCAAAATTTTTGAGCACGTCCAAAGAAAATCCTTCATACGAGCCTATATCGACTCAGGTCATCACACTCCATGCATGGCCACATACACAAGCATTAAATACATCATGAATGAACTGGTAAGCCACTAACATAAGCTACACAAAGCACGAATATTACAAAAAAAAAGGACTTGTGAAGGTGCATGCAAAGGTTTTCGACAACAAGTCTTGGTGGACAGGCCGATCTAAGCCTCTTTAACCTAGTGTCGATGTTACGACATTGATTGGAGGTCGAACAATAGGACTACTAGGCTAGATAGATGCAAAAATAAGGAAACTAAGAGATCTTAGCTTTGAATACCAAGTTGAAATACAGTTGAAACACTTAAAAATATTGTGTAAGACAAGAAGTAGACTAGGAATAAACTGAATGACTTTTTTTAAACCACCAACACTACTTTTTTTTATATACAAGAATGTAATCATTACAATATGGTTGACGAGAAAATAAATAAAAGTGGTTTATGGTTGGATATAATTAATATTTACTTATTCTCAACACCCTCAATCTCCTCAGCATATATATATATATATATTTATAAATTCCCAAATTTACCTCCTTAATAAGTTTTAGAAAACGTGAAAGTTTTTGAAATATTGCATAATATATTTTTAATTTTTTCTTTAATTGATATTCTTCCATATAGAAAAATAGAACCAACATTATTCTAAGTAATTTACATGATCCTATTCTAAACTAAAAGATGTAAGTCTATATTTTTGAAATTACATGATCACTGAACCGTTACTGATGCATGTCCAAGCAACATTCGACGCATGTTCAAGCCAAAATAATTAAAAAAGATTGGATGTCTATTGGATACATACATATGTACGTTGGATGCATGTCCACAACATATTATCAATTCTACCAATGCCAGAAACATGTAAAATACTATGGCCAAGGACATATAAATTCCAATAACTCTTAACTACATGGAACATAATGTAATAGTCTTAAAATAAAAAAGAGTATTGCTAGACATGGAGAAAAGCAGCAGCAAACTAAAGCTTCCCAGCGACAAACTGAAGAAAATAGAGAAAGAGAATTAAGAATCAGGATCCTTTTCCCCTCCCCCGTGGAAATTGAATAGTCAAGTACAATTAATATCCAAGCATCAGAAAATGGTAAAAAGCTCCTCATCTTTATAAACGAAAGCCCCCATGTCCTCCCATCAAATTTGAATTCTACCACAAAAAAATCTTTCAAAGACATCCTTTGCAGATCGTCCCACCAACTGGACCTCATCACAGTGGTGCCACTATCTAAAAACCATCTTCCTCCACAAGATGAAACCCACCAAATCCTGTTATCATAGGAAAAACCCACCATATTCCCATTATCTTCTTCCCTGATCAAATTTGTAACTATTGGAAAGACGCACTCATAGTCAAAGCTACAGGGAGATTCTTTGATCCTATCTACTTCAAAGAAAGACTCACTAGCCTTTGGAAGCCTAAAAATTCCCGCCCAAATTCAATATCTGAAAAAGAATTTTTATGTTATCTATAGCCTTTTACTTGAAGACAAAATCAAAATTATTACTTCCAATTAGAGAATTGGTCTTGACCCTTTGCTGACTCAATTGTGGAAACCCAACTTCCGTTTATAAACAAATCAATCAGAGAAGCACACAACTATCTGGGTCAAACTCTCCTCTATTTTGGTGGAATTTCATGCCCCATATACCCTAATAGCTATTGGAAATGCCATTGGAACAAAGGTTGCCCCTGATGCTAGTAAGACTAGGACTCTTCAACTCATGTATGCAAGAATCTGCATAGAGGTAAACTTTGCAAACACTCTTCCCCAGTTTATTTTTATCAATTAGATCAAGCAAGAGGTAACCTTCGAAAACCTTGCTTTTTAAGTTAACCCGCAGTCTTTTATGCCTAATTCTTCGCTTAATCCTGAAAATCCTTCCTCTGTTTCTTCTTCCCCGTTGATGAACTGCAATCAGAGATCTTTTCGATCTAAGGAAAAAAATTTTCAAAATTCAAAATTGAAAAAAAACTGTTTCAAACTCTTTAATACGCCAAGATTTATATCAGAAAAAAAACCTTCAAAGCCTCTTATGGAATCTTATGTGGAATCGCCTGTTAAAAACCTTCTTGACAACATTAATTGCTCTGGTTCAACTCTAATCCTTGCTTTTAAACCCCCTGTTAATATCTCAAATAACTCTACCAACCCTTCCTCTATTAATGACAACCGTTCCATTTCCTTGAAAGTTTGCCACTCATTATTTCCTCTACTTGCACCCACATCACCTCTACCCCCTTCTCACTCGGTTTCACCTTTAATCGTCGTGTCCATTAATTGTGAAAATCACTTTAGCATCCTCCTAGATATTGAAATGATCTCCTCAAGCTTTGAAGTTAATCATGACTTAACTTCAATGCAAAATCTGCCTTTAGTTGCTAATATAAATCAACTCTTATCAAACCTAAACTCCATTAAGTATTATCCTACCAATGAAAATCCCCCTTTATCTAAACTGCTTTAAGCCAACGATCTTTCTATCTCAATTAAGAATATATCAAGAGACAAACAATCTTCTTCCACCATTCCCCACTTCAAACTTGGACAACCCTATCACTCCAAACAACTCTCTTCTTTCTCTAAACCAGAAGCCATCAATCGATGCTCTAAACACCTCCATTCCAAGCCCACCTCCAAACCCTACATCTCTGACAGACCCAACTCCAGGCATCCTCTATCTGGTGATCCCCCTGAGGATTCCCCACCTTACCTTAGAGATGTGAACAACAACCCACCCTTGGAAGATCACTTATTCTTCCAACTTGCCAATCTCTTCAAGTTGTATCTACATTATTCGACAAACACATCAGAAGCAACACTTTGCTGGTCCAATCTCTAGAGAAGACTTTGGAACAGTGCTTC
This sequence comes from Biancaea sappan, assembly GCA_037074585.1. Classification (NCBI taxonomy): domain Eukaryota; kingdom Viridiplantae; phylum Streptophyta; class Magnoliopsida; order Fabales; family Fabaceae; genus Biancaea; species Biancaea sappan. The sequence continues at coordinate 3,167,021 of CM073496.1, read as the reverse complement.
ATGGATAGTGACACGGGAAAATCTTATACACAAAGCGATATCCAACTCTCTCTCAAGCCCTGCCTCTCATCAGACTCCTGAGAACTTATAGTTGAGAAATATTCTCATGACACCTTCACCTCGTATTTTCTATCAATCACTTCTTCACAACACCTTCCCAATTCACCACTCCTTTGTAAGTCTGATTCAGAGGCCTATCCCTCAACCCTTGCCATTATCCCATATTCCCCTCCATAGGAGGAAGACAATAGTGGAGATTGATGGATTTTAAAGCTTAACAATGCTGACTAGTCAGCCGACAAAAACCACAGAGCTAGACGTCTCTGTCATATGCTCTCTGAAGTTTGAAACAGGAAGCCTTGACTATCGTGCTATCTTCACTCCTGTTTCCTTTTTAAACACCATTAGGACTCTCCCACGTAGCTATAACCTCCCCCACAACCCTCAATCCCTCCAAATGAATATCCTTAGCTGGAATGTCAGAAGAGCCACTAGAGGATACTTTAGAAGAATCTTTAGAGAGTTACTTATCTCTAATAGAGCCGACATTGCTATTATTATAGAGACAAAAGTTAGTTGTGATAGAACCAGCAGAATCATTGCCACCCTTGGCTTTGAACTACTTCAAGGTGGATGCCATGGGCTTCACCAATTGGATCTAGGTTTTATAGAACCCAAACATTGTCAATCTCCTACCAGTGGTGACCTCTTTCCAGGAGATCCACTTTGAGTTCCAGGTAAACAACAAAAACTTTCTCCTTACTACTATCTATGCTAGTCCCTCTTTTGAAAGAAGAAAATTGCTCTAGTCCTCTTTGATGAAACTTGGCCCTCTTCTTAACAGACCTTGGCTTATTGTAGGGGATTTTGATGATATTTCTAAGAGTTTTGAAAAACTTGGAGGTAATCCTCCCTTTCTATCAAAAATTAATTTTTTTTAACTCCTTACACCACTGTGGTTTAGTTGATCTAGGCTTTAGTGGTCCCCCCTTCACCTGGTTTAATGGAAGAAAAAATTTCATATTATCAGAACTCGTATTGATAGAGCTCATGCTACCCCCAATTGGATATGTCTTTTTCCTGATAGTAAAGTGATTCACCTACCTAAGCCTAGGTTTGACCACTACCTCATCCTCTTCAAGACTAATGTTGACCTTTTTTGGGGCTCTAAACCCTCTAGATTTGAAATCATGTGGATGAGTCATAAAGATTTCCCTTCTCTGGTTAAAAACTTTTGGGACTAGACCTTTCTAACACTAGGAGAAACTATATCATGTTTTACTGATAACCTCTCCTTTTGGAACAAGCACACTTTTAAAAACATCTATGCTAGGAAAAAAAGAACCCTTGCTAGGCTGGCTGGTGTCCAAAAAAGTCTTTGTTCACATAACAATACCCAGCTTAGACTTCTTGAAAAAGATCTTCAAGAAGAATAAAATAATATCCTTAAATGTGAAAAAGATCTTTGGCACCTTAAGTCTAGAATCTAGTGGTTATCCCTTGGCGATATGAACACAAAATTTTTCCACAAATATGTTTTAATTAGAAGAAGACATAATAAAATCACCCAACTGCTTTCTAACGATGGTAATTAGATTTTTAACCCCCAAGATATTAGTCATGAACTTTGAATTAACCTCATTTCTATCCATGGTTTAACTTCTCAAATTCAACCAGTTAATCCTCAATATATTAACCTTCTTCCTAAATTAACTATTGATGAATCCTCTCAATTTTGCAACCCCCCAAACTTACCTGAAATTAAAAATGCTCTTTGGGATATTCACCCTTTTAAAACTCCTGGTAGTTACGGTCTTCATGCTGTTTTCTACCAAAAAAATTGGGACATTGCCAAAAATCAAATCTTTCAAGCAATTAATAACATCTTCACTAGTTGGACCATTCCTAAGAACTGGTGTGAAACCCTCCTTTTCCTTATTCCCAAAACAAATAACCTCTCCTCTGTAAATGACTTTTAGCCCCTTGGCCTCTATACCACACTACAAGATTCTTGCAAAAATTTTAGTTAACCATCTTTGACCCCACCTTTAACGTATCATCCCTCATACTCAAGGTGCCTTTTTAAAAGGCAGACACATGGGAAACCTCTTCCTTCTTGCTCAAGAGACCCTTCACAGCTTGAACCTTTCCAAAAGCAAACATGATTACATTATCATTAAGCTTGATATCCATAAGACCTTTGATTCTATATCTTGGGACTTTATTTTTCACATCCTCAAAGGTTTCAATCTTCCTGACAATCTGATTGCCCTCTTCTCCTCTTGTTTTGATGATATAGATTACACCCCTATATTTAATGATAAAAAACTTAATCTTTTCAAACCTAAGAGAGGAATAAGACAAGGTGATCCCTTGTCACCTTATTTTTTTCATTATGGCAACGGAATATCTTTCCTCCCTTCATTAACCCTGTTGTTAGTTCAAATTTCTGGAAACTCTTCAAAATGAAATCCCTAAGCTTAGAAATTTCCCACCTTTTCTTCGCAGACGATGTTCTCCTCTTTGCTAAGGCTGATAGTCTTACCATCACAATTATAAAAAATGTTCTAGATGACTCCTATCAAACTAGTGGCATGTCTCTGAATTTTAAAAAATCTAAAATCTGGCTTTCTCCCAGCATTCCCCACACTAGAAGAGCTTTTATAGCAAATACTCTAAACATTTAGGAAACAACCAATCTTGGTTCTTTTCTTGGTTACCAAATTAAAACTAGCTATAAAACAACTCACTTTAATCATATTAATAATTCCCCCGTAAGATATCAGTTGATTAGCCCTCTCCCTTACGACGCTTCAGATATGAAAGTTTCAAATATCATTACAACTGTAAATGGTCAACCGACTTGGAATCCTGATAGTGTCCCCTTTACCCTCCTTCAAGATCTACTTGACCACCTTCATGGCATTCCCCCCCCCCCCCCCCCCTCTCTTCTCAACCTAAACAACTCCATCAACCCTGACGAAGTTTTTCACTGGACCCTTACTTTTGATGGTATTTTCTCTCTCAAATCTGCCTATATCTCTATCACCCCTAACCAAATTCAAAATGAAAATGCTAACTGGATCTGGAAAACCTTGTGCAATAAACGGGAACAATTCCACCTTTGGAAATGCTACCATAATGCCCTTCCGGTTATGAAACTTCTTCACCAACGTCATATTCCTGTTTCCATCTCCTGTCCCCTTTGTAACTCCAATCCTGAAACCTTAATTCACGCCCTTAGAGACTGTCCCAATGTCACACCTATTTGGACAAGAATTGGCACACCTACTAATTTCTTTTCTCAAGATTTTCACAATTGGCTCCACACAAATTCTATTTGCATGCAAAAACATTTTCTGAATATACCCTGGGGTATTATTTTTCTTTATGCTCTGCGCACAATATGGTTAACTAGTCATTTCATTTTCAAACGCACTGGCTCTTAAATCCAAATAACCTCCAATCCCATTATTTCAAGGGCTGCTGAATTTTGGAGTAATAATTTTTTTTCCTTCCATTCCACTGCTTCTCTTTCCACCCAGCATAACAGAACTCGTACTTCCCCCTTTTGGACCCCTCCACCTCCTTTCTGGATAAAGCTTAACTTTGATGGTTCCGTGGTAAACTTTAATCTGGGTGTGGGTGGCTGCTTAAGAGATAATCATGGCAATTGGCTTCTTGGGTATGCTAATATTTTTGGCAAAGGAAATGCACTTCAGGCTGAATTATGGGCTATCCTAACAGGGCTTCCACTTGCTTCACAAAATCATTTGGGAACAAGAATCATGATCGAAACAGATTCGAATCTGGCCATTACTTTACTCTAGAAATTTCACTAATGTCCATCATTTGCACTCATATCAAACTGCAGGTCCCTTTTTTCTAGCTTCCCAAAAGTGGAAATCAGGAAAATCTCAAGGCAACAGAACTCTGTTGCAGATGAATGAGGTTGCCTCTCTCCTTTTTCAATGATCCTCCACCTTTCGTGGCCTATCTTCGCCAGCATGATCAGAACTATATCAACAACGACTCAAATTCAACCTTCTGAAGCACCTTTTGCTCCTAAACTGCTGCTGTTTCTCTGCTGCTATGGGATCTCCTGGGATTTCTGTCCTTCTATGGCTATGCTTTTATTATGTAATTTATCCTCTATTGGAAAACTATAGCTTGTGTTCTCTTAATCTTTCTAATTGTTGTGTGCACCGTATCTTTCTTTATGCCTGAACTGAACCTATTTTCCTTTTTCCTCTATGTTTGTACTGAACTCTTAAGTAATATTTCCCTTTTCACCATAAAAATAATGTAAAACAACACACCTAAAATTAGGTGTACCCATACTATATATGTCATCATATTCAAAATCGAGTGGTATAATTTTGATCGGAACTAAAAATAATCTGAAGTTGAAGGAAGGATATTTCATAACATCATAAAGTTCATGCACTAATTTTAGAAGTATACCTTAATTTAGGGAGAAGGAATATTTTCCAAATTTTAATTAAGCATTTGACATATTGGGTTAGCAATTGCAAAACAAAGCCTCAAGTTTTTTTTTTTAAATGTGTTGCTTAACATAATATCTTAAATATTTTCTTCCTTGAGGAACAAATGCGAGAATAATCAAAGACAAACAGAACAAGCCTGCACCTCTATGATTAACAAAGAACAAGAATTAAAAACAGGAAACAGACCTCGTACACTATTTTAAACCCTAGAAATGTAAATTTGAACAGGAATCTCCAACGGCAACTCACTTCGGATTCTACAGGGAGGAAAATAAAGATGAATTGTTAGCACCTTAACACTATATGGGCCATCACCATATAAGTATAAACAATTCAATTTTAAATCAAGTTTGCTGAAAGAAATCAACCAAATAGCGAATAGTAAATCAGCCTATTTAATTACATTATGTACCGTTAAAAAAAAAAAAACCAGTAATCATTTTTATTCTTTTTTGTTAGGATGAAAATAGTGAGTAATACTAGAACCCTGTTTAATCCGATTTGGCCGCTTATGGGGCCGAAGCCAGGCTCGAACCTCTTGTTGGATTTCCAGTGGTAATTCATCAACAATAGAGGGATCAATCTCGTCAAGTTTGTAACTCCATGATTGTCTTCCTAGCAGCGCATGAGCTGAACTACATCCACCAGTGTTCGTTTCAATCTCATCATAATGAGTCTCTTTTGGTAACTCGCTTTCATTGCATGTTGAATAACTACTACTAGTAGACTGAGATCCTGCAGAATTATTTGGCTTAGAGAATAAGGAACATATAAAGAAACGCAAAATACAATAATTATCTACCGTTAACGGACAAAGTGACATCCAAGATTAATGCAAAAATCTCACGGAACCCACCACTCTAGTAAGCCAAAATAGTGCCTTTGTTGCTCAAAACAGAAAATACAATGCAAAGTATCTCTTCTAAAAACAGATACATCTCTTTCCCAATACAAGCAAACACCCAGAACAGGACATAAACAACATGAACAGCAACAAATCCAGTTTACTAGCTTTTGAGAGCCATAATTGTTCTATCTTCTATGCCCTGAACCCACGCCAATGCAACCTTAAGAAGGCCTCAAACTGTTAGTTAGATACGATAGTTACAACTACTGCACCCTTCCAACTGTTCTAACCTACTAGTTCCTCCTTTAATAAACCCTCAAGCCCATAGGTGACAGATCCCTAGTCTTCTTTCTTCTACTGTAACAGTATCAGTACCCCCCCCCCCCCCCCGGTCTCTCTTAAAGGCACCTTGTCCTCAAGGTGAAATTGAGGGAATTGCTATATTATTACGTCACAAAATTCCCATGTATTCACAAAATCTGGCAGCCCTTTTCATTTTATCAAGACTTCCTCTTGGCCACTGGTCAGTCTCCTACTCCGGATAACCTTTTCTGGTTCAGTCATTAATTTTATCTCCACGTTCAAGCATGCTGGCAGCTGCTGAGGTTCCACATTGAGCTGCAATGATTTTATTTTATCTATTTTATTTTAATTTTTTTGAAATAGGCTGCAAAGATTTTATTAATTGTGAAACATGGAAAACAGTGTGTATCCTTGCTGTAGGGTGTATTTTCAGCCAATAAGCCACACTTCGTATTTTTGCCAGCACTTTAAAAGGCCCATAAAACAGGAGGCTTAGCTTCTTGTAGAATGTTATTCACTCAAATATGATGTTTACAAGCGGAGCCTAGGGTTTATATACACATAGCTAGAGCAATAAAAGATGGAGAATTCTCGACAATCCTAGGAATACTATCAAATATATTAAAAACAAATCCATCATAATCAATCAGAAACAAATCAAAGACCAAATAATTATAGAAAAAGAAATAAATCAATAATGATTATGAAAAAACAGAATCCTACACTCCTCCCTCAAACTGAGGAGTAAATATCAATCATTCCTAGTTTGGACAAGAGACTATTAAATTGAGTTTTAGAAATAGCCTTGGCAAGGATATCAGTTGTCTGTAGGAGTGTAGGAGTATAAACTATATCAATGACCCCTTGCTCCAACTTCTCTCGGATGAAATGACAATCAATCTCCACATGCTTGGTTCTGTCATGAAGCATTGGATTTTTTGCAATTTGCATCGCTGCTTGATTGTTACAATGGAGTTTCATGGAAGTCGTGATTGGAAGCTGAAGCTCTTCAACACCCTTTTTAACCATATTACATCATAGATTCCATGTTCCATAGCACAAAATTATGCTTCAGCGTTACTCCTAAACACCACAGATTACTTCTTATTTCTCCAAGTGACAAGATTTCCCCACGCATATGTACAAAATCCTAAAGTTTCCTATTGGTTAGGGAACCAACTCAATGAGAAAATTAATACTTATTTTGAACCCTTTTCTAAAAGACAGTGTCAAAATATCCTCTATTTACTCCTTAATATTTGGCGCTAATCATGCTTGAGGGATTGGTGCATTTTTGTGTTTATGTACAGTTATTACAATTTAATATTGTTACCGTTTTTTTCCTTTTTAGGACATTGTTTTTTTGTATAAATTCAGCTCTCTGTATAGGACCAAACACACTTGAATAAGAATTCATGTTCTCTCATTTCTCCATCTATCGATCTCCACTCTTCCTATATGATATCAGAGCCTGATTCTTTGATCCTTTCCCATCAATGACAAGCAACGGAGAAAATGAAAGGGAAGTCAGAACCTCTGATAACCGGACAGAGGACATGACTATCAATGAAAATTCATCCTTTCAACTCACAATCAAGAAACTCAATGGAACGAATTTCCGTCCATGGGCTCAGTCAATAAAATTGCTTTTAAAAGGAAAAGGGAAGATGGGTTACCTTACTGGAGATATCAAGGAACCCGAGACCAATCCTCAGAAGTGGAGATCAGAGAACTCCTTGATCAATGCATGGCTGGTGAATTCAATGAAACCCGTGATAGGGAAAATGTACCTATTCTTGCCGACTGCCAAGGACATTTGGAAAGCTGTCCACTAGACTTACTCCGATAAGGAGGACTTCTCACAAATCTTCGAAATCAAAACGAAGCTTTGGAAATCGAAGCAAGAAGAATGGACAGTTACTGATTACTTTACGGAGATGGCATCACTGTGGCAGGAGCTGGACTCGAGCCTCCACGAAACGTGGAAGTGCTCGAACGACAACGCCTAATACCAGAGGAAGGTCAAGTCCAAGAGGGTCTTCGACTTCCTCGCTGGTCTAAACCCTGAGCTCGACAATGTGAGGGGGCGCATCCTTGGGCGAAAGCCATTGCCAATGCTTCGTGAGGTGTCCGCAAAGGTAAGACAGGAAGAGCAAAAGAGAAAGGTAATGCTTCATAAACCTAATGGGGTTGGGCTTGATGGGTCTGCTTTAGTGACCCATGGGCCAAATACTTATGATACTCTGCCAAACAATGGTGCTGGGCTTGCAGCATGTGGGTTGCAAAATAATGGGCCTCACAAAAAAAGGCCTTATTGTGAGCATTGCAAAAAATCTGGTCATACAAAGGATAATTGTTGGAAAATTCATGTCAAACCGGCCGATTGGAAACCAAAGCAGTATAAGAATCGTGGCGGGTATCAAGTTTCTTCGGAGAATATTGAAAAATTGAAGAAAAATCAAGGTGCCTTCAGTACCGAACAAATGGAACAAATTTATAAAATGTTTGCTAATTTCCAAACTACTGGTCAGTTATCACATACTCCATCGGGCTCTTTAGCTAAGAAAGGTAATTTTTTACAAGCCCTAAATACCTCCTTAAATAAAAATCCTTGGATAATAAGACTCGGGGTACCTCTGATCATATGACTACCACTTATCATCTTTTTTCTTCTTATACACCTTGTGCTAGAAATCTAAAAATTAAAATTGCATATGGGACCCTTTCACCTGTTGCTGGAAAAGGAAGTATTCGTTTCTCCAACTCTATAGTTCTTGAATCTGTTCTTCACGTCCCAAAATTATCTTGTAATCTTTTATCTGTTAGCCAATTAACAAAACACTCTAACTATTCTATTAATTTTTTGTCATCCTTATGTGTTGTTCAGGACCTATCATCGGGGAAGACGATTGGCAGTGCTAAGGAGTGTGAGAGGCTTTACTACTTCTAAGATGCAAAAGTGAGTACGCAATATCAAGTTGCAAATCATAGCTCTTACTCTGGGGATAATGATCTTCTGTTATGGCATTTTAGAATGGGACATCCAAACATTTCTTATTTAAAACATGTGTTACCTTCTATATTTACAAATAAAGAGAACTTTGAATTACAGTGTGATTTTTGTGAACTCGCAAAATACCATTGCACCTCCTTTCCCAAAAATTCTTATAAATCTTCTAAACCATTTTCTACGATTCATAGTGACTTATGGGGTCCTTCTCGTATTCCCAACCGAACTTTTGCAAACTGGTTTGACTTTTACTGATGATCATACTCATGTATGTAAGGTTTATCTCCTCAAAGATAAGAATGATGTTCGAGATGTTTTCATAAAATTTCACACCATGATTCAAACTCAATTTGAAACAAAAATTCAAATCTTAAGAACTAACAACGGCACTGAATATTTTAATACCGCTTTAAAAGATTATCTTCAACATCATGGCATTGTTCATCAAAGCTCTTGTCCCTATACACCTCAACAAAATGGGATAGCTGAAAGGAAAAACCGACACCTCTTAGATGTTGCCCGTGCCATAATGTTCACAACTAATATGCTAGAATATTTTTGGGGGGATGCCATCCTAACTTCTGCTTATCTCATAAATCAGATGCCCAACCGGATACTCTCATTTGCGTCTCCCATAAACAAACTCAAAACAACTTTTCCCACTTCTCTTTTGTCATACGACCTTCATTTGAAGGTCTTTGGGTGCACCAGATTTGTTCATGTCCACAATACTCATAGTAAATTTAATCCTCGTGCTATCAAAAGTGTCTTCCTCAGCTATTCTTCATCACAAAAAGGATACAAATGTTTTGACCCTTCAACTAAGAAAGTTTTTGTTAGCCTTGATGTTACTTTCTTTGAAAAACAGCCCTACTTCACCAAAGCCTCTCTTCAGGGGGAGGAAAATATTAAAGAAGATCGGTTCTTGGATAGCAATCTTCTCCAGTCTATGATGCCATATACAGAAGGGAACTTACACGAAGGGGGAGAACTAGAACAAGGCAATGAAATTATTGTCTACTCACGGAGACCAAAGAACAAAAATAAGGAAGATCTCACCTCTAAAGCACCACAAGGGCCAAATGAGTCAACCTGGTGATGGTCCCAAAAGAGTCACCTATCTCAGGCCAAGGTAATCCTGAACCTTCTAAAGATGACTTACCTATAGCCTTAAGGAAACCAACTAGGTCATGCACTTTTCATCCCATTTCCAAATATGTTTCATATAATGCTCTTTCACCCAAGTTCTATGCTTTTTCTTCTAACCTTGATGGAACAAAAATCCCAAGAGATATTCGAGAGGCTTTAAGGCACCCTGAGTGGAAAGGAGCTACAATGGAGGAAATGAGAGCCTTGGAGAAGAATAGCACGATGTGATCGAAATGCCCAAAGGAAAAAAAGCTATAGGATGCAAATAGGTCTTCACCGTAAAATATAAAGCCGATGGGACGATTGAACGCTATAAAGCCCGTCTGGTTGCTAAAGGCTTTGCACAGACCTATGGCATTGACTACACTGAAACATTTGCATGTGGAAAAGTTGAACACTATCCGGGTCATCCTGTCATTAGCAGTCAACCTTGACTGATCCCTAAATCAACTTGACATAAAGAATTGTTTCCTTAATGGAGAGTTAGAAGAGGAAGTCTTTATGAAAATGCCACCAGGGTTCCAAAAAAAAAGGGAGGAAAACAAAGTCTGCAAGCTGAACAAATCCCTATATGGTCTAAAACAGTCACCAAGGGCGTGGTTCGATAGATTTTCAAAAGTCTTACATAGACAAGGGTATTGTTAGGGACATTCAAATCACACCCTATTTTACCGACAAAGTGACAGCAGGCTAAAAACGATGTTGATTGTATATGTGGACGATATTGTTCTCACAAGAGACGACTTGGCTGAAATGAAAAGACTAAAAGAAACCCTAGCCACAGAATTTGAAGTAAAAGACCTTGGGCAAATGCGTTATTTTCTTGGTATGGAAGTTACAAGGTCAAGGAAAGGCAATAGTGTCTCACAACGAAAGTATGTTTTTGACCTCTTCACTAAAACTGGAATGCTTGGTTGCAAACCGAGCAACATCCTGTGGAACCAGGCAATAAATGGAAGTTAATGAGGAACCAGTCGACAAGGAAAGGTATCAGAGATTAGTTGGAAAGTTGATCTATCTCTCTCATACCAAACTAGATATTGCCTTTGCTGTCAGTATGGTCAGCCAACACATGCATTCTCCTAAAGAAGCACATTTAGAGGCTATGTATAGAATTCTGCAATATCTCAAAGGATCCCTTGGAAAGGTTCTTCTTCAAAAAGGGCGAAAGGCAAGGCATCAATGTGTTCACTGATGCAATTGTGTTCACTGATGCAAATTGGGCTGGTTCACAAGAAGATCGAAGGTTGACAACAGGATATTGTACCTTTGTGTGGGGGAATCTTGTTACTTGGAGAAGCAAAAAACAGAATGTTGTTGCTCGTAGCAGCGCTAAAGCCAAATTTCGTGCTATCGTCCATGGAATTTGTGAAGGGCTTTGGCTAAAGAAACTTTTGGAAGAATTGAAGATAGAAGACAAACCATCGATTAAGCTCTTTAGTGATAACAAGGCAGCCATCAATATCTCGCTAAACCCAGTACAACATGATCGAACGAAACATGGAGGTTGATAGGCATTTTATCAAGGAGAAAATCCAGAACGAATAATTTGCCTAACCTATGTCCCCACGAATCAACAAATAGCAAATGTCTTCACCAAAGGCTTTCTGAAAGCAAACTTTGAGAATTTTGTTAGCATGTTGGATATGATTAATATTTATGATCCAACTTGAGGGGAAATGTCAAAATATCCTCTATTTACTCCTTAATATTTGGCGCTAATCATGCTTGAGGGATTGGTGCATTTTTGTGTTTATGTACAGTTATTACGATTTAATATTGTTACCGTATTTTTCCTTTTTAGGACATTGTTTTTTTTTTGTATAAATTCAGCTCTCTGTATAGGACCAAACACACTTGAATAAGAATTCATATTCTCTCATTTCTCCATCTATCTATCTCTACTCTTTCTATAAATAGACTTTTTCCTACCGTCATTTTCAAGTATATGAACACTTGATTAACAGTCTCAAAATATTTTTCAGTAGGATTATTCATATATTGACTTGCTACACCTATTGTAAAACTGATATCAAGTCTAGTATGAGAGAGATATATGAGTTTTCCCACAATTTGTTGATACATCCCCTAATCAACAGGACTGGAGGTCTCTTGAGCCTATTTTGTTTTACGGATACCATGGGGGTATCAATAGGTTTACACTCTAACATCCCAGTGTCCTTCAAAAGATTAAGAGTGTACTTCCTCTGTGAAACAAAAATCCCTCTGCTGGACCATGCTATTTTCATCCCTAGGAAATATTTCAAAGGACCAAGATCCTTGATTTCAAATTCCTTGCTCAAGGACTTCTTTAAATGTTCACCTCTTTTTCATTATTTCCAGTGACTACTATGTCATCCGTATATACAATGAGGATGGTGATTCCCCCCCCCCCCCTCCCTCAAAAGATTGCTTGATTAATACAGTGTGATCTATATGCCCATGGATATACCCCAACCTTTTAATCACCCTAGAGAACCTTTCAAACCAAGCCCTTAGAGACTATTTGAGGCCCATAGAGAGATTTCTTAAGTTTACACACCAGTTGAGAAACCAAAAGGTATCTTTGTGTAGACTTCTTCAAGATCCCTATTAAGAAATGCATTCTTGACATCAAGCTGATGAAGCTTCCAGTCAAGATTTGCAACAATAGACAAGAGAACAGATATGGTGTTTAACTTTGCTATAAAGAAAAATGTCTCCTGGTAATCTATCCTATAAGTCTAATTCATCACTAATCTCACCTTGTACTTGTCAATGCTCCCATCAGCTTTGTATTTGACCATGAACACCCACTTACAGCCCAGGAGTTGTTTTCCTAGAAGTCTTTTAATAAGAATTCATGCGTCATTCTTCTTCAAAGCATTTAACTCCTCGTTTAAGGCCTCTCTCCATTTTGGGTGTTATAGAGCTTCTTCTATGCAAGTTGGTAGCTTAGTTCTATCCAAATTTAAATACTCTGGAGGCACTAGATAATTTCCCATATGCAACATGGTTGGCAATGAGATGTTTGGTGCATAATCTAACTCCCTTTCCACTATAAGAAATACAGCAATCAGCGACGAAAAATCCGTCTACAAAACTTCGATCGCAAATGATTTAAGACGGAATTTGCAACAAAATTTGCTACGGATTAGCAATGGAATTTGAGAAGGAAGAATTCCGTCGCTAATTTCTATCGCTATTTTATGTTTTTCTTGTAGTGTTCTCCAAGCTATTGTTAGATAGAGATCAAATATAATATCAGTAGAAAATTTAGTCAGGTGTCCCTTGAGTGCCTTGATTGTCCTCCCCAAGAGTTGGATGAGTCAGATTGGCAATTTTCAAGAGTTATATACTGTCACTCAATTTGTTTTTACTTCGCGCCCCTTGGGTATACCTTTAACTCTAAATTGCATTACCTTCATGTATATTAGTACTAGGAGCTTTTAGTTTAGGTGGACAGGCAGGTAACTTTTTAGTGTCAGGTTCAATAATCCTAGGTAAGGTAGACCAAAACTGATATTCTCCTAGTGTCGAGTTCTCCCCATCTGAATATGAATTTTGGGGCTGAAAGAAGTGTGTTCAAGGAAAGTGACATCCATGGATATATAAAGCTTTTGTGATGTTAGTGAATAACATTTGTAACCTTTTTGGTAAGGAGCATACCCAACAAAGATGCATTTTTTAGATTTAAGATCCAACTTCCCTTTATTTTGAGATGGAACATGTACAAAGTACAACAACAAAAGACCTTAAAAGGAAAATTGATAACAAGTCTATTGCTAAGAAAGTGCTTCAAGAGAACTTGACATAGTGTGTTGAGTTTCAAGGTATGAGATGGCATTCTATTAATTAAATAGGCAGGGTTAAATTAGCCTCTCCCCAGAGTTGATGGTGGATATTATGGGTAAGCATCAAGGATCTAGCTACCTCAAGATGTCTATTCTTACACTCAGCAATCTCATTCTGTTGAGGTAAGTACAAGAACTTTGATGCACAATGCCTTGCTCAAGGAAAAAGATTCTAAGGACAATTGAAATAGTCCTTAGCATTATTAGATCGAAAAAATTTAATTTTGGTTTGAAACTGGGTTTTAATCATTGTATAAATTTTTTTGAATATTTGAGGGGTTGAAAAACCCAAGTAACATGAATGTGATCATCAATAAAAGATATGAACCAACGTGCCCCAAATATGTTTTGAACATGGGATGGGCCTCAAATATTAGTATGAATGATAGAGAAAGGATAAGATGATTTATATGCATGACTAGGGTATGAACTTCGACAATGCTTGGATAACTGACATACTTCATGTCTGATAGTATAATCTTAGAGATTTTATTTTATTTCCTTTTCTGGGTCTATGGAACGTGTATATAAACCCATGAGCATAATGGAATTATTATCAGAAAGTTTGCTCTCCTTTTTGCTCGCCTTTTGTTCTGTGCTCTATTACATGGCATCAGAGCCATTCTTGGCTTGGGTTTGATCCTTGGTGGTGTAGGGTTAGTGTGTGGCTTGTGTTAGGTGACTCAGGAAAGTAAACCTTGTCTCTCGACACCAGTCTAGGGATGAGCGGCACCTCAAGTTCGGCCCATTCTCGAAGATCGGCTATGGTTCGCGGTGCGCGTAAGGCTCACGTGCCACCTGTAGCTTCGTCTGATTTCTCACATGTTGGCACGTGAAGGCGATTTCAACTCGACTTTGAGTTCACGGCGTTGACTCTCCATATCCGGCATGTTCCCAGCATCAGATTGATCATTTGGGTTTGTTTGGATATCGAGTCTTCTCAATCTAATTGGTACACGCCTCTATGTCACAATTTCCCTTTTTCAAGTTCTGCTTTCTCTTTATTTTCTCTAGAAATGGCAGATACTAAGGCACATGTTGCTGAGTTAGTTCTAGCTATGTCAAAAATTACTGATCATAAATTGATTGGATCTAATTATTTGGAATGGAGTACAACTATCAAGGTTTATCTACAAAATGTTGAAAAAAATGATCACTTGACTAAAGAACCCCCCACGGATGGAACCAGACAAGCGTGGCTAAGAGATGATGCATGTTTATTTTTACAGATTAAGAACTCCATTGATAGTGAGGTAATCGGCCTAATTAATCATTGAGTTTGTTAAAGAATTGATGGATTATTAAGATTTTTTGTATTCAGGCAAAGGAAATGCGTCTCGTACGTATGATGTGTGCAAATTGTTTTATCGTGTTGAAAAGGAGGGTAAAACTCTTACTACTTATTTATGGAATTCAAGAAAACATACAAAGAACCAAATGTACTTTTTCCATTTAGTACTAACATCAAAGTGCAGCAGACTCAGAGAGAACAAATGGCAATCATGAGTTTCTTGATTGGTCTCCCATCAGAGTTTGAGATTGCCAAATCTCGTATTCTTGCCAGTTCAAAAATCACCTCCCTCCAAGAGGTCTTTAGCAGGATCCTACGTATAGAGAATACCCCATCAATGCAACATACTAATGTTCTGATTGCCAAAGGAGGAGGTGAAAGCGATAAGAAGTCAAATAAAGAAGGGACCACAACCAATGGGAATAGTAGTGAAACCCCAACGCCCTAAGTGCCAACCAACCCGAGAGTGAAAGAGATAATGCCCAAGGCGCCACAACCTGGAGTTCCCCAAAATCTTCTCCATTTTAATCTTTTCTCTTGGTTTTCTTCTATAGGACCTCGGGCGAGTTTTTACGGTGTTTTCCCCCCTGAGATAGTAGCCGAATACTATAGTTTAACGGCAAGGTGAGTAGATAACTCTACTCTCTTAAATCTTTAAACTTTTCCACTTTTATTCATAATCAAAAGTCTTGAATGATATGTCAAAACTATTGTGGATTGTTGTGATATGTCCTAAATGGTAAGTTTATTACTCTCTAAACCATTCTACAATGTCATTTGATTGGATGCTACCATGACTCTGATTGAGAATAGGCCTCCCTATTAGCTCACATATTTTTTATGAAGAATGATAAGTTGAATGTGTGAATTTACTTTGTCTTGAATTAGTTTACATAGAATTATGTGAAATATGAATGTCATGTTTGTGTTTGTGATTGTGGTTGATTGGAGGTGCACCCCATGAGATAAGGCCAAGTAAGGCTGGTATGGAATTGAAACGATTAAGGGAGTGATAAGGGCGGAGAATTCCTAACGAAGAGACAGGGGTGGAGGCAACTAGAGTCGCAGGAAATGGACACGGCAACTTGGACGGTCTCAAAAATGTCAAGGGATTGATAGTTCTGTTGGGTTGATGTGTGGATGTTTATGTGTGTTGCTTGAATTTGTGCATTGACCACTTTATTTTTAATCTTATGGCTGATCTCTCAAATTAATTACATTTACATGATCTCATTTTTCTATCATAGAAAAGAGTTATTTGCTCATTGAATTTAAACTCACTCTCTTCCTCTTTTATCTTTTCAGAGCCTTCACTAGAAGAGGAGCCTTTGCTTGAGGAGAAGCAGAGTGTTTGAAGTCAAGATCCCTCTTTGCTCTAGGGGTTGGTCTTCCTTTTGTATAGACTCTTTGTTTTGAAACTCTAGAGTTGCTTTGTAGTCGCATAGTATTGATTAGGATGACATGTATGTAGACTGTAAATTCGATATGTGGTAAAGCCTATTTTGATCCTTTTGTAACCTATATTTTTAGACATTCCAATAACTTAATTGTTGTATAGCCTATGGAAATGTTTGGAAACATGGTGAACATTGATATGAACTTGTTGCGAAATATTGTTTAAATATAAGAGAAGAAAATTTTGTTTTGACATTGTAAGTGGTATCTTGTTGCATATGGCTATTTTTGGCATATGTCTTGGTCCTGGATTAGTCACACGATGATGGGGGCAACTTCACTAACCATGCTAGTCATGTGCCCTCAAGTGGGGTGTGACAAGTAGACTCAAAGGAATTGCTCAGGCTTTGATCTCAAGAGACAACCCTTACTTAAGAATAATTCAAAAAAAGCTTTTTAAAGAGCTTGAGTATATCCTTTTTTTAGAAGGAACTCACCTGATTTAAAAAATCCCGCTACAAATGGATTTAGGAGGACAATCATAACACAAAATACTTACACACAACAAACATTGTCTGGAGAAGGAAAAATAGAATTAATTCCCCCGAGAATGACAATAATGACTGGATCTCTTATCCTAGGGAGCTGGTGAGGTTAGTGAACGGTTTCTTCAATCAATTATACTATAATGAATCCCCTGTCTTGGCTCAGTCTTTCCCCATCAAAGGCAAATTACCTAGACTCAACTCTACCAATCTGGAATTGGATTGATGAGGAGATAAAACAAGCTGTATTTTCCATGGGCGCATACAAAGCTCCATGCCCAGATAGCATACATGCCTTATTTTTCCAATCTCAGTGGGATGTGGTAGATCCATCAATAAGTAAGTTCTTTTGTGAATGTTTCTATGATCCTTCTAGAATTCAATCTTTTAATGATACTTGTTGTGTGATATAATTAGGAGATAATTATTCCTTGATTAGTACAATTTTTATTTATTAGGACAGATTTGGTTTGTACAGTTTTATTCCCTTTTATTTCCTTAATTAAGAGGTAGGTAGTCAATATATATGGATTGTAATCACTCTTTGTATAAAAAATCAATTTTGAGAATAATATCAGATTATTTAGATATCTGATTTTTCCGCCTTTAGTCGTGTGGTTCCTTTTTTTTCCCATTGAGTGCTCCATTCACGCGGCTGCTGCCAGAAAACTAGTCACTGATGACCCCTTTCTAGGATCTTCGGCTCATCCCTGTCAACCACTACCCCTACCGCCGCCGTAAGCGCGGCTAGTTTTTCTACAGCGACTTCTCATGCACCGGTGCGTGATGCCGCCGTTCCAGTACCTGCTTGCAAAGACTTGGTCTCTGACCACCATAGAATCTAGCCCATGACTTATCTTCCTCATTTGGGCTCTTGTTCATGGTTCTCTTCCACTATTGGGTTTTTTTTCTTCCGCTACTTCTTTCTTTCATCATGTCTGAAGAGAAGTCTTCTACTATTCAGTCGTTGGGTCACAATGACCTACCAATATTGTAGGGATCCTACCGTCTTGAGGGCCGAAACTAACTTCAGTGGGTCCAATTGGTTCGCACTACCCTCAAAGGACGCTTAAAGCTTAATCATATTGAAGGGAGTGGCCCAACCAAAACAGACTCTAAATTTGAAGCCTAGGACAATGAAGATTCTCTTATCATGACTTGGTTATGGCACTCTGACTTCGGAGGTCAGCCAAAATTGTATGTTCTTCTCAATTGCAAAGGAGATTTGGGAGAACCTCCGCCAGACATACTCCATGAAACACGATACTGCAACCTGTTATGAGATAAAGAACAAGATCTTCAACACCAAGCAAGGAACTACTACGGAACTTTGAATGGCTTATGAGTCGGGTTAGATCAATACCAGGATTTGACCATGAAGGACGCAGCTGACTCTGCCAAACTGACTAAGTTTATTGAGAAGGCAAGAATTTTTAAGTTCTTGTTAGGCTTGAACTCTAAATTCAATCCCATTCAAGTTTAGATTTTGGGCAAGGAACAACTTCCTTCACTCTCAGAGTTGTTCTTCATAGTTGGGGGGAAGAAAGTCGGAGGTCAATGATGCTAGCTAGCTGAGGGTAAACTACTAAGAGTTCAGCCTTCGCTATTGGGAAAGACCCTAAGACAGAGTCATCTTCATTTGGGAAGCCTCTTGCAAAGTCTAACCATGAAGATCGTTGGTGCAACTATTGTAAGAATACAGGTCATACTAAGGAGACGTGTTATAAACTTCATGGAAGGGAAAATGTTCTTGAGAGATTCAAGGGTAACTCTCAGAGGCGTGCTAATCAAGCAATGTTTAACTCAAAAGGTGTGGTGGAAGGCCCACGTAACTCACAAGCTAAAAAGAAGGTCCCAGCACTTAGCAAAGTTGAATTGGAACGTTTGCGGTTGCGGACTCTTGTGGACTCTCTTAGTAAGCCATCTAGCTCTTGTTCCTTAACCATGACTGGTAAGAATTCTAGTTTCTTATCTTTTAATGCTTCTGGTACTAAAGATATCTGGATTATTAACTCTGGTGCGACTGATCATATGACACCTTATTCCTCTCATTTTTACTCTTACACCACTTTACCTTGTAACCAACACATCACTGTTGCTAATGGATCTCATATCCCTGTTACCAATTGTGGTAACATCCAACTTCAAACCTCCCTTCACTTAAAAATGTGTTTCATGTTCCCAAACTATCAAATAATCTCCTGTCTATTCATAAACTCACCCAAGACTTAAAACTGTATGGTAACATTTTTCAACGCACATTGTGTTTTTTAGGATCTTGCCACGGGGAGGACGATTGGAATTGCTAAGGAACCAGGCGAGTTATACTACTTGCAGTGTAAGGAAAATAAGATAGTACCAGACAGACGGCTCTCACTTCCACTCGTTAAACAAGTTCAGAATCTTGGTCATCTTCCCAAATATGGCTTTAGCACAAGCGTCTTGGTCATCCTCCTTTTAGTGTTGTCTTGGTCATCCTCCTTTTAGTGTCCTTAAGTCCTTATTTCCCTTCTTGTTTACAAAAGTGTCTGTTGAGTCATTTCATTGTGATGTTTGTCAATTTGCGAAACACCATCATACAACTTTTCCTCCTAGTACTAATAAAAGTTCTAAACCTTTTGATCTTGTTCATTCAGACGTGTGGGGACCTGCATCTATTTGTAATATTTCTGGTGCAAAGTAGTTTGTCTCTTTTATTGATGATTGCACTCGGGTTACTTGGATATTTCTCATGAAAAATAAGTCTGAAGTTTTTCAATTATTTGTAAACTTTCACTGTATGGCTCAAACTCAATTCAAGAGCCCTATTAAAAGGTTGCGTTTTGATAATGGGAAAGAGTATGTGAATCAAAACCTTTCCAAATTCCTCAAAGACAATGGTGTTATTTATGAGTTAACCTGTGTGGACACCCCTCAACAGAATGGGGTTGCAGAAAGAAAAAACCATCATCTCCTTGAGGTTACCAGATCTTTACTCTTCCAAATGTCTGTTCCTAAGTCATAACAGGGGGAAGTTGTCCTAACTGCCCCTTATTTGATAAATAAGTTACCCTCTCGTATTCTAAGTGGTGTTAGTCCTCTACAACTCATGACCACTTCTACCCTTCTATTCCCATCGTGAGAAGTCTTTAAAGTCGTGTCTTTGGATGTTCTGCCGTTGTCCATGTTCATAGTTCCCATCGGGGAAAGTTAGATCCTCAGACTATTAAATGTATCTTCATAGGTTATGCCTCAGACAAAAAAGGGTACAAATGTTATCATCCAGAGAGTCGTCATGTCTATGTCTCTATGAATGTCACCTTTCATGAAACTGAGTCTTTCTATCCTATTTCTCAGCTTCAGGGGGAGAGTAGTCTAGAAGCTGAGCCCCTTAAATTGCCAATTTTTCCTTTTTTGCAGGATTCCACTCCTACTGAGGATGACCAAGACCCTGAACCTAGATCATCACCAATGCAGAACAATGAGGACAGATTTTTTGGGAATCAATATCAGAGAAGACAAAAACCCGACTTGGTCCAACAACAACAACAATTCCAATCATCCGAAATGGAGGTAAGAACTCACCCTTGAAGACACCTTAAATGCATCTTGTGAACCTAGCCCAGATGATTTACCAATTGCCTTGAGAAAAAAAAAAAAAAAAAGATCTTGTGCCAAATATCCCATATCCCAATTTGTGTCTACAAATAACCTTTCTGTGCAGCACCAGAGCTTTATTTCAACTATTGATTCTATTAGAGTCCCTGCATCAGTACAAGAAGCCTTGAAGGATGATAATTGGGTGCGGGCCATACATGAAGAAATGGGCACATTAGAAAGGAATGAAACATGGGAAATTGTAGAGACACCCAAGGACAAGAAGGCAGCAGGTTGCAGGTGGATATTCATAGTTAAATATCGAGCTGATAGTACACTGGAACGGTATAAGGCGAGGCTGGTTGCAAAAAGGTACACCTAAATCTATGGGATAGACTATGAGGAGACATTTGCCCTAGAGGCAAAAATGAATACAGTAAGGATTATCCTCTCCTTGGCAGCACACTTTGGTTGGCAGTTGCATCAATTCGATGTTAAAAATACTTTCTTGCATGGAAATTTGGAGGAGGAAGTATACATGGTGATTCCACCTGGATATAGTACCACTAATGAAGAGAATAAGGTGACTAAAGAAGGCCTTGTATGGTCTCAAGTAGTCTCCTCGTGCTTGGTTTGGAAGGTTCACTCAAGCTATGGTATCTTTGGGGTACAGGCAAAGCCAAAGTGACCATACTCTCTTTATAAGACACTCTCAGGATGGCAAACTTACATTGCCTTTAGTATATGATTATTGCAGATGATGATGAGATTGAAAAACAGACTATAAGGGAGAGATTGGCTGCTCAATTTGAGATAAAGGATCTCAGGAAGCTAAAGTACTTTCTTGGGATAGAGGTTGCCTGCTCTAAGCAGGGTATCTTTATTTCTCAGAGGAAAGATATCCTTGATCTCCTCAAAGAGACTGGTAAGATGGGTTGTAAGACTACTGGAGCACCCACAGAACAAAATCACAAGATTGGGAATGATGTGGAGAGCCTAAAGGTGGAGAAGGCACAATACCAGAGACTAGTGGGAAAACTCATCTATTTATCCCACACCAGGCCAGACATATCCTATGCAATTAGTGTGGTTAGTCAGTTCATGCATGACCCAAGAGAGAGACACTTGCAGGCAATAAATAGAATTATTCAGTACTTGAAGGCATCTCCAAGGAAAGGATTGCTATTCAAAAAAGGGGGAGATTTATCTATGGAAGTATATACCGATGCTGACTACGTGGGGTCAATTGTTGATAAGAGATCCACCACAGGATATTGCAGGTTCTTAGGTGGAAATGTGGTAACATGGAGGAGTAAAAAGCAATATGTGGTAGCAAGGTCAAGTGCAGAAGTGGCTCAAGGGGTTTGTGAATTGTTATGGATGAAGATCATACTTGATGACCAAGGATAAAATATGAAGCTCCTATGAAATTGTTTTGTGATAATAAGTCCACTATCAGCATTGCACACAATCCTGTTCAACATGACCCGAAAAAGCACATAGAGATAGATCGGCATTTCATTAAGGAAAAATTGGATTGTGGTCTTATAGCCACCGAGTACATCCCTTCAAGACTTCAATTGGTAGATATGTTCACCAAGGGTCTTCCCACAGAGCAATTTCAAGACCTTACTCGCAAGCTAAGAATGATAGATATACATTCACTAGCTTGAGGGGGAGTGTTGTGTGATACGATTAGGAGATAATTATTCCTTGATTAGTGCAATTTTTATTTATTAGGGCAGATTTGGTTTGTACAGTTTTATTCCTTTTTATTTCCTTAATTAGGAGGTAGGTAGTCAATATATATGGATTGTAATCGCCCTTTGTATAAAAAATCAATTCTGAGAATAATATCAGATTATTCAAATCTCTGATTTTCCATAATACTTATCTTGCCCTTATTCCTAAATGTGATAACCCCAAGCATATTAGTGAATTCCATCTAATAGCCTTGTGTAATGTCATATATAAAATTTTTTTTTAGATAGAAAAATAAGTATTATTACTGAAAAGAGAGAGATACAAAGGATAAAAGATAAACAGAAAAAAGAAAAGGAGGTCCTCCAATGAAAAGACGGCTGAAACAAAAAACCTCCCCTCAAAGCCCAAAAAACAAGGCTAATACAACAAAGTCCTCCAATCCCTATAAACATCAGAAAAAGACACCCCTTTAAACATCCCGTTAGCCAAAACCCAAAGGGAAGCAACAAAGCGAATACGATCCCACAGCAAGTGAGAAGGCAAAGACCAGTCATTAAAAACTCTGACATTTCTTTCTATCCAAATACACCACCCAATCGCAAACATAGCTGCTTTCCACAAAATTTTGTTCTCCTTCCTATAACCAAAGCCACTAAAACTAGTGATAAGAAGAGTACCAAGGTCACCGGGGCAAACCCAATACTCATCAAAGAAACCAAATAACATGTTCTAAATATCCTAGGCCACCTCGCAATGTAAGAACAGATGGTTATTAGTCTCAAAATTTCTCATACACATCACGCAAATATTAGGAGATAAAGCCTTAAAAGGCCGCCTAACTTGACGCAGATCATTAGTATTAATTCTAGATCATTAGTATTAATTCTATTGAGAACTTGAGAATTACAGTTCACAAAAAGGCATTAACCTTTAAAGGCACCTTAATTTTCTAGAAAGATCTTTTAAAGTACGAAACAACAAGTGGATTTCCAATAAAAAAAGTGAGAAAAGAAGCACAAGTGTATAATCCTGAGAAATCCAACTTCCACAGGCTTAAAAGCACAAATGTCATATATAAAATCAAAATCAAAATTATAGCTAATAGGCTTAAACATTTTATGAACCACTTGATAACCTATCATCAAAGTAGCTTTATTCCCAGTCATCACATCTCAGATAATATTACTATTATGCAAGAGGTTATCCATCCTATGAAAAATTAAAAAATCAGGTAAAGGGATGCTGGCTTTAAATTCGGTTTGGAAAAAGCCTATTGTAGACTGAATTGGGATTTCATTAAGGATTCTTACTAATATTGGTCTCTTCGATCATTACTGCTATATCATGAATTGCGTCTCTAGTTTCCATATGAAAATTTTATGGAATGGTGAGGTTACATAAGGCTTTAAAACTTCTAGAGGAATTAGACAAGATCTCATATCTCTTTTTCTCTGTCTTATGCATTGAAAGATTCTCTCACTTGGTTAATGCTGCTGTTGATTGTAGGCTTTGGAAGCTAATCCGCCTACCCCAAAGATGGCCCTCCCCTTTCTCACCTCTTTTTTGCAGATGATCGTATGCTCTTTAGGGAAGCATCCAAAAGACAAGTAGAGATCATTAATAATTGCTTTTAACATTTTTTTCTGATTGTGCAGGGGAGAAAATAAATAAAGCAAAGCAAGATGTTTGCTCTAAAAATATTAGTCATAATGTGGCAAATAATTCCATCACTAGCAACCTTAGTAAGTATCTTGGAGTCTCTCTTCACCATGATAAAATAGAGAAAGACTCCTTTAATTTCATTATTGACAAGCTGAACCAAAAGCTTAGCAATTGGAAGAAAAGGCATCTTTCTTTAGCCGGCCATATCACCCTCACCAAGGCTGTCCTTAATCCCTCTATACTATATGCAAACAAACTTTCTTCCCTCTGGCATTTGTAAGAAAATCGAGAAGATAAGCAAGGATTCTATTTGGGGTGATGCTGAGGGCAGCCATAAGATTCACCTTGTAGCTTGGGACAAAATTTGTAACGTAACCAATAAAGGGGGTATTGGGATAAGGAAAGCAAAAAACATGAACAATGCCCTCTTTTTACAAAGCATGGATGGGGCCTTATTGAGAGTAGGGACAGCCTATGGGCCAAAATTCTTAGGTCCAAATATAAATGCGGTAATGAGGTTCCAAACATATCCTATATGAGAAGAGTGTCAAATATTAGGAGGGGTATATGCAAAGTTTGAAAAGACGTTGAGAGAGGAACTGGGTGGAAGATTGGGAATGGTAAAGATATTAAAATGTGGTATGACAGATGGATTCCCACAGAAGATTCTCTGATAAAAAAAGTCATTACCCCTCTGCCTGATGATTATGTTAACCAAACTGTGGATGTGTATGGAGAGATAGGTCTTGGTGTTGGGATAAGTTGAAAGAGTTCCTTCCTCCCAACATCACTTAAAAAATCAATTTTATGATCCCTCCCTCGATCTACAAGAGAGATAGCACTATATGGAGACAGTCCAAAGACTTCCTGTTCTCTATCAAGTCTGCATACTCCTCTATCACACCGACTGATCTTGATCAACAGAATAATATTTGGAACCAAGTCTGAAGTTGGCCTGGCCCACAAAGGATTAGATCCTTCCTTTGGATTGTGGCCCATAATAAGCTCATGACCAACCTCTACAGAAGGAAGTGCAACCTTACTGATGATCCATACTGACCTAGATGTGGAAGTGCTGAAGATAGTGCGTTACACACATTGCTGGACTGCAGGGAATATTCTCGTATCTGGTCGACTCTAGTAAATCCAAATGATTAGTTTAATTTCTTTATTTTGAATTTGGAAAACTGGCTTAAGTAGTTAAGTTTAATTTGAATATATTTTCAAAAAATTGCTTTGATTGCCCCTGGTTGGTTGTGTTTGCAGTTGGGTGTTGGATCATATGAAAAAATAGAAATGCCCCTATTTTTGAGATCAAGGTTGAAGACTCGATTTCTTTGCTGTTCAGAATAAAGGCCACCTGCGAGATAATTCTAGAAGCAAACAAGGTCAATATCCTGAAAATCAAGTGGAAAACTGAATATCATATTAATTGACAATGTCCCCCTCAAGGCTGGACCAAGATAAATCCAGATGGATCAACTAGACATGATGGCCTCTGATGCTGGTGTGGCAGCCTTTTCAGAGACGAGCATGGAAACTGGGTATTGGATTTGCAAGAAAACTGGGGGGCACTGAAACTCTGTGCAGAATTGTGGGAAATCCTTCCAGGGCTTGAGATTGCTTGGCAAAGGAATTTCAAAAACATATGGTTGGAATATGGCTCAAACACTGCAGTCACGTTAATTTACAAGGGCTCTAGAGAGTCTCATCCCAAGTTTAACCTCATTGAAACAATGAAGGAAACCATGAATAAAATTGGAAGGGTCAGAATCACCCAAGGCTAGAGAGAAGCTAACAAACCTCTGGACTGGCTTGCCAATAGAGCTCATGAGCTGGAGATGGGAACCACGGTCTTTGAGGTCTCTCCTGGAGAATACAGAAGCTTGCTGGAAGATGATAGGAGAGATGTTGCTTTTCCTAGGTTCATTTATACTAGTTAATTTTTAACTAGTTCCCTTGTCACCAAAGAAAAAAAAAAAAAGCCAACATCACTTCTCAATCACCTACTTTCTCAAATAGTGTCAACCTTCCTATCTCCCCTCCTGTTCATCATCCTTAGAGACTAAATACCAGCTCTGATACCAATCTGATGGAACCCAACATTCTACCAAGCCAAAATAGTGCCTTTATTGCTCAAAACAGAAAATGCAATGCAAAGTATCCTGACAGAATGCTGCCTGAGGCTACCCAAAACAGGACATAAACAACATAGAGAGTGACAAATCCAGTTTACTAGCTTTCATAAGGCTAGTATTGCTCCCCATAATAAACCAAATTGTTCTATGGCCTGAACCCATGCCAATGCTACCTTAAAAAAGCCTCAAAATATTAGTTAGTTATGAGTTACAACTACCCAGCCCTTCGAACTGCTCTAACCTGCTTGTTCCTCATCCTAAAAACCCTCAAGCCCTTAGGTGACAGATCCCTAGTCTTCTTTGTTCTACTAAAATTTTACATTTGCTTTAGTCCGATCAAAATCATTAATGCAAAAACAAGGATATATCTATTACACGTACATAACAATTTTTGCACATCATTAATTTGTAATATAACAGTGATTAATCATTCCTCCCACCTCTCACCTCTCACCTCTCACCTCTCACCTAACACCTAAAATTATTTATGTCACTTGGTAGATAACATGGACAAAAAGAAATGGATAAGATTACCAATTGATGTTGATTTAACACCGTGGGCATTTGCAGCATGCTTCTGCTCCAAGGACGTGCGTGAATCATGGTAATTATTGAACAATTTTAAAATTGAACAACTAGCCTGCCACCATTTATATAGAAAAAAAAAATTAGTAAATTATAATAATATTATATTCCTGGTTTGAAGCTCCATATGAACAAAAGCTACTGGGTTTAAAATTGTATAGTAAGATGAACCGGAAAATGACACAATGGTTCTTCTCATTTCTTTGGCCTTTAAAACAATATTAACCTTAAGAATTAAGACAGCAGTCAAGGTCCTTATTTATGCAAATGATAAAGTCTAGGAAATTTCAAATTTTTTTTTCCTTTAAATATAGCACTTGGTAGATCAGTCAACATAATCTCATAAAGGATACTTTAAGCTTTTCTGTCGCTGAAATTTTCTTCTCAATTGCTTTTGATCTAGGTGTATGAATGCACCTAGGTTCTTCAACAGAAAATTCCATTTGTGGCTCCCTCTCTGTAATTCTATTTTCATTTCCTGGATGAAAAACTGGCATTGGTCACATTGTCAGAAAGGGCAGGAGGGAGGCAATATAGATGATAACAGAGGAGTTAAGGCCAGCATAAGAGATGGAACCTTGGGGTGGCATAAGGGAAGATTCTTCAGTTAACCCATCTCCTTGCCTGGATAATTTGCAAGATGGGTCCTGTAGATATATTTAACAAAAAATAAAAAAAAATTGGCAAGTTTCCTGTCAGAAAGCATGTGTCTAGAGAATAAAGACAGTTTATTTGAATTATAGTGCATGCAAAGGAGGGAAAATATATTATCTAGGTTTATGGTATCAACATCATTTTTAGAATAAAATTATAAGCATAAACATCAAGTAGTCTCTGTCTAACTGGAAAGGACTAGTGGAGTTGGAAAGTGTATGGAACACAAAAGACCAGAGAAAAAAGGGGGTACAAGGCTAGTACCTCCTAACCATAAACAAATGTCATTTCATCAATTACACATGCTATTGTATAACATGCATCATTTTGGTGTTGTCTGTGTGTGAAGCAGTCATCAGAAATGCACATGTGACTGATTACAAAAAAAAAAATGGAATGAAGTTACAGGAGTCCTGAGAGATCATTTATTAGCCACCTATTTACTAATTCATTGAAGACTAGCAAACCATCTTGGTGAACATAAAACATTGACTGTCTTTTAATCAACTAAGAAGAAAATTTAGAAATCCTAGGGTTAGCTGGTGAAATTGGAAGGAGAGAATTGAATACACTTGAGATGTTCAGTGCATTGAAGCCTAGTAATCTAGGAGAATCCAAGGAAGATAGACTATACACAAAGTTATGAGGGAATAGATTGAGGATGTTCAGGTAGTGTTATGGAAGAAAGAAATGTAATGTAAATTATAAAGACAGATGAAAAAAGAAGATGGAAAGCAGACGATAAAGAAACTGAAGTACCCATAAGAGACCAACAAGGTCCAAATAATTTAGTACCTTTCAAGAACAAGAATTATTTTTACAACTATAACAGTATGAGAAAGAAGCAATATTAAAGATATAAAGAGAAATGGTTAGGGGACTCAGTAGAACTACTATGATGACTGGACATTCTTTTCTAAGGGGTTTGATGTAGTTGACAGTTGACCAATCTTTTCAATTAAATTCTATCAGAGACCAAAACATTAGCGGAGACTACCACAACTTAAAGTATACCAAATAAATCTTCAGAAATACAATTATTAACTAATCAATCTACAAAATAATACAATTAAATCTTGAGAAAGAATGAGCAACTTATGATTAGAAGCAGCACCTTGTAAAATTAATTTGGTTCCAGGCCACAGAAATATACCAAAAAAACCATATTTTCTGTTTTGCTCAAAAATATTCCCTTAGATAACATTTCTGGCATGAAAATATTTTTTATGCATGTTCTTGATAAAATTTGAGCTCAGAGCCTTTCACCTAATAAAAGCAGTAGATCTGGTAAGCTATTATATGAAAAGCTGTGAGTTCTCTGAACTAATAATGCATGCTTTCCAATAAGATCCACTAAAATTTGGCTGAGCAACACTATGGCAAGTAACAAATAGCAATTTGAGCAGAAGAAACGTAATAAATTGAGAGATAAATATGTTGTCTCATGAAATACCATTCAGTAAAAAACCTTTCATGAATGATTAACTTCACATATCTTCTGAGAATATTGCTTGTTATAATTGCATCTAAATTCACGCAAGGATAACATGAATATCTGCTATGTGCAATAATTCTTGGACTACGCCATTAAAACCTTTCAAATCTATCACCATCTTGCATTCATTAAAAAAAATCATTAAAAAAATCTATTATTACAAAACCATGATGACAAATCACTTTGATCTACCTGTTGACCAAAAGTAGTCTTTAGATACTTCATTCTTGTGTCATCAGGATATTCAAGCTGTGACTCATACGAATTCAATCCTGAATAACTTTCGCTGCCTGCTTAAGCATATTGCCACAAGCAGATTATAATGGAATGCCAAAAAAATTATTGATAATTAAAGCATCTGAATGAGGCATCTGAATGAGATGACATATAACCTGAAGGTGAAGATGGTGCAGCTTCTTGGATGACATTATCCAGTGGCTGTTTCAAAGACGAGCGAGGTGGCAATTGCCCACCAAAGTATTTAACAATTGAATGTGTCCCCTAGGTACCAATACAGTTTAAGATATAATGTTAATATAATTATGCAACTAGTTGTTTTGGCCCAGCCAAAAATACCCAAAAAGTTGAGGTTGAAAAGGTGGACAACCATGGCAGTTGATGATTTTATATTATCACTGGCAACTGGCCTAATCCAAATGCTTCTAAATAAAATGACGAACATATCTAGCCAGGTCAGACTGAGGTCCAAGAATCAATAAATAGCACTTGTTCTAACAGGAAAAACAGACAGTTCTTTTTATTTCACTTAAAAAGCTAGTGATATCCCTCACCATTTCAAGGTAAGCCTATGCCAAAAGCCACAAGTTGAACACAAGAATTACAGCCTAAAGTTCACAACCCAAGAAGTCCAAACTTACAGATGGAATTGTGACAATTTTACTCGCAGAAACAGAGAGTGATGTTATTCCCCAAGTACTGTTTTGGCTTCCATAAGACTGAGAGTTGTAAAAGCCAATATATTCACGTAATCCAGCTTGAAATAGATTTAGAGCATCTTCTTGAATCTTTGTAGTCCCATATCTTAAAGGACAAGATTTAGAAGGGAACCTTTTATGTGAATCTGAATCACCTGACTGCCAAAGAAACATCATTTACAACATAAGATTAACGAAAAAAGTGAAAATGATCCATGTATCTAAGCACAGAAAGCCATTCACAGATCAGGCATAGAAAAGCCACATTATACGCTCTAGCATGCAGAGTCAGTGTACGCGCAATCCGTTTATTTTGATCCAAGTCAGAATGAAGACGATCACTCAGCTCTTCACACAATTGATTAAGCCAGTGCTGAACCTGCAGAGAGAAGAAAACTGTAAAAAGCAATGCAATGAAATGGAATTCCCGTTTGGACAAATAAGAATCAAATTCCTAGAAATAGAAGTAAAATAAATCAAATAACCATTTACTAAGCTAGCCCTCCAATAACCAACTCACAATAAAGCAGTGGAAAGATATTTTATCTATTTTGGGGCAATGATCTCTCTGTTCAGATAATAAAAAGACTGAGCATCTGATCCAAGAAGCAATAAGTTAAGAAAAATAAGAAATA
Organism: Biancaea sappan; assembly: GCA_037074585.1. Lineage (NCBI taxonomy): Eukaryota > Viridiplantae > Streptophyta > Magnoliopsida > Fabales > Fabaceae > Biancaea > Biancaea sappan. The sequence goes on along the minus strand of CM073496.1, from coordinate 3,136,756 downwards.
TAATGGGATTGGGAGCAGCCATAATACTTAAGAATTCAAATAAATGGGAATATAAGGAAATTGAGATCATTGTAATTAATTTACATTTTTTTAAATCAAATAATTCAATTACATAAGGGAAATTAAAAAAGAATTGACATCCTCATTATTTATTTATGTTTTTGTTAAAGTCTCACATCAGAGAAAAGAATGTGTTCTAGGCTCTTTATATGTAATTGGGCATCCCTCTTCTCTAGAACTAGCTTTTGGGGTAAGTTAAGTGAAATAGTCTGGTTTAAATTGGTTTTAAGTCTGTTTTAGTTGTTTGAAGTTCTTGTATTAGTAAGTTTGTGTCTTGGTAGTTTGTTTGGTTGTTTTTCTGTTAGTTCGGTTTCTTGTCGTTATTGTTCTGTTTGTTCGGTTTGAGTGTATTGATTTAAATACATTCACCAGTGATAATGAAAGCATTCAGAATTCTCCAGTAATCACTTCTCTCTGTTTTCTCGTTCCTATCTGAATAAGTTTCACTTGGTATCAGAGCCAAGATTCAGGCTCTTAAAATGGAACCCACCTCCGCTACGTCTGTCGCCACTGGATCAGCCAAAGAAACTACTGAGACCTTTTCGATTCCTGTTGGACAGAAAAGGACGCTATAGACGATGGCAACCCAAGTATGTTCGATCAAGCTAGATCGAACGAACTACTTGCTGTGGAGTTCGCTTGCCCTTCCGATGATAAGAGGCAATAACATGGACGGTTTTATCTTGGGTGCTAACCCATGTCCAGAAGTCTTGGTTTTCGAAGATAACGAGCGAAGGATAAACCCCAAATTTGAGGAGTGGGTAACGCTCGACCAGTCACTTTTGGGATGGCTGTACAATAGTATGACTGCCGAAGTTATTTCACAAGTTCTTGGGTGCAAGACCTCTCAAGAACTCTGGAAGACTGTAAAGGAGATCTCGGGTGCATAGACTCGGTCACGTGTATCACTGTACAAGAGTGAACTGCAGCGTTTGAGGAAAGGAGGTATGAAGATGGTCGAATACCTCCGTAAAATCAAGGAACTGGCCGATAATCTATTATTGGCTGGTTATCCTATGTCAAACGATGACATAGTGACACAGGCTCTTGCTGGGCTTGATGCCGACTATGGGCCCGTTGTGGTCCAACTGTCTGAGAGGCCCTCACTCTCGTGGGTTGAACTCTCTACCTCTCTTCTTACATACGAAAGCAGATTAGAACAATGGTCCACTCAGAGTCAGTATGGATCACCAAGAGCCAACTTTGTCTCAGGAAGGACAAAAAGTTCAAATAATCCAAATCAAAATTGGAGAGGCCAATCTGGACGTGGAAGAGGAAGATCAAATTCTGGAGGCAGAGGAGGAAGAACTAACTCAAAACCTACATGTCAACTATGTGGCAAGGTTGGTCATACAGTTGTTAAATGTTTTTTTAGATTTGATCAAAATTACTCTGGGCCTTCAGGAAACACAGTGAACAATACGGAAAATAAGGATGCCAATCACTCAGCCTACCTGATAACGCAAGACAATCTTGATAATCAAGATTGGTATGTTGACAGTGGTGCCTCAAATCATGTCACTAATGATCGCAATGTCATCGAACAAGGTAAGAAAGATCCTCTTAAAAACTGCCTTGTAGTTGGAAATGGAGAGAAAATTGTTATTGATAAAGTTGGGAAGTCTGTCATTGAAAATTCAGAACTTAAGTTAAATGAGTTGCTACTAGTTCCCAGAATAAGTAAGAATCTGATCAGTGTTTCTCAACTAGCCTCTGATAACAATGTATCTGTTGTTTTTGACTCACATGGTTGCCTTGTGAAGGACAAGTTAACGGGAAAGATTCTAATTCAAGGAGTGCAAACTGATGGGTTATACAAGATCAAGGGAACTGCTGGTGGAAATTGCTTCCTGACTGAGAGAGATGAAAAATGTTCTCAAAAGGAGTTGTAGCATAGAAGATTGGGTCACCCCTCTGTAAAAGTCTTAAATGATGTGTTCAAAAGTTGTAAACTGACAAACTTAATCAATAAAGATGATTTCTTTTGTGATGCTTGCCAAATTGGAAAAATGCATGCCTTACCTTACAAAAGATCAGATTCTAAAGCTGAAAAACCCCTGGACCTCATTCATACAGATCTGTGGGGCCCTGCCCCCACTCTTTCAGCTTCAGGATACAGGTTTTACATATCCTTTCTTGATGATTATAGCAGATTCCTGTGGCTCTTCCCTCTTAAAAGTAAAGGAGAAGCCATTGAGGCTTTCACTCATTTCAAAAATATAGTTGAAAACCAGTTGGAGAGGAAAATTAAGATTGTTCAGTGTGATGGAGGGGCTGAATTCAAGCCGCTTTTTGAAATTGTGAACAGAAATGGTATTGTGTTGAGACATTCTTGCCCATATTCATCTGTCCAAAACGAAAGGGTAGAAAGGAAGCATCGCCAGGTTGTAGAAATGGGTTTGAGTATGCTATCTCAAGCAGGAATGCCCATGTACTATTGGTCCGATGCTTTTCAGACAGCTGCCAGATTGATTAACATACTGCCTACTTCAGCACTAGAGGGAGAAATTCCTTACTCTGCTCTATTTAAAAGGAAACCTGAGTTTAAAGAACTCAAAGTTTTTGGTTGTGCATGTTTTCCATATTTAAGGCCCTACAATAAACACAAGCTTAGTTTCCATTCTGTAAAATGTGTCTATTTGGTTCCTAGCATGGTCCACAAAGGTTTTAAATGTCTCTCTTCTACTGGAAAAATTTACATTTCAAGGCATGTGATGTTCAATGAGCTGGAATTTCCCTTTAGGGAAGGATTTATTGATAAAAAAAGGCCTGAGGAAACCAGGGAAATTATTCATATGTTGCCTATTGCTTCCCACTATGAAAATAGTAACAAAATTTCTGATGATGTGCAGAACTCTATTAGCACTACAGGAGAAAATGAAGAATGCTCACAAGCTGTGGAAGTTCCTGAACAAGAGGAAGATGACAGTAATTTGCTGTCACAGCCACGCAGCAGAGAAGGGATGCAATTAAACGATCAGTCTGTAATAGCAAGGGAGGAAAGAACATAGCCAACTCATCCTATGATTACAAGACTTAAAAGTGGTGCAATTCAGCCTAAGACTACTTACATTGGCCTGACAAAACTAAGCAACTGTGCAGATCCTCACAACCCTTTTGAAGCTTACAAAATACCACACTGGAGAAAGGCTATGGAGGTAGAGTTTGATGCTTTGAAAAGAAACAAGACATGGCAACTTGTTCCATATGATAACCAAAAGTTGGTTGACTGTAAGTGGGTGTTCAAAACAAAGTTAGGTGCTGATGGAAATGTGCTGAAATACAAGGCAAGATTGGTTGCCAAGGGTTTTCAGCAAGACCCTGGAATCAGTGTTGGTGAGACCTTTAGCCCTGTAGCAAAGCTTGCCACTGTGAGAGTTGTTCTAACCATTGCTGTGTCTTTAAATTGGCCTATCAAACAAATTGATATTGACAATGCTTTTTTGAATGGGAGTCTTAAGGAAAATGTTTATATGAGGCAGCCAAAGTGTTTTGAGGACTCAAAGTGTCCTGATCATGTGTGTAAGTTGGAGAAAGCCCTTTATGGGCTTAAACAAGCCCCAAGGGCATGGTATGATAAATTGAGGAATACATTGGTGGAATGGGGTTTTCAGCATACCAAATGTGATCATTCATTGTTTATCTTACACACGGAAAAACATGTTGTCATTGTGCTTGTCTATGTAGATGACATGTTAATTACAGGGGACAATGAAGGCTTGATGGAAAGTTTTATAGCAAGGCTGAATGCTGTTTTCTCATTAAAGGATCTTGGGAGTGTTCATTTCTTCCTGGGAATAGAAGTTATCAGAAATAAGAATGGCATTTTCTTAAGTCAAGGGAAATATGTTGAAGAGTTGCTAGAAAGATTTAATATGCAGGGTGCTTCTACTTGTGCTACTCCTTTGACTCTTGGCAAGCATGCAACAAAGATTAAGGAAGAGTCTCTTCATAATCCTTCCTTCTACAGAAGCTTAGTAGGTGCTATGCAATATTTAACCAGTACTAGGCCTGACATATCCTATGCTGTGAATCATCTTAGTCAGCATTTAAATGCTCCGACTACTCTGGATTGGTTGAAGGCCAAGAGAACATTGAGATATCTTAAAGGGACTGCAGGTTTAAGTCTGCACATTAAACCCTCTGTTGATTTAGCCTTGACTGGATTTTCTGATGCAGATTGGGGAAATGATTTGCTTGACAGAAGATCCATTGGTGGTTATTGTGTCTTCTTGGGTGAGTCTTTGGTGGCTTGGTCATGCAAAAAACAGAATGTGGTGTCCAGATCAAGTGCAGAGGCAGAGTATAGAGCTGTGGCTTCACTGACTAGTGAAGTAGCTTGGTTGAAATCTCTTTTGTGTGAGTTGAAGTGTCCTACAACCCGTGTTCCCATGTTGTGGTGCGATAATTTGAGTGCTAAAGCTATAGCAACCAATCCGGTTTTACATGCTAGGACTAAGCATGTGGAGATTGATCTTCATTTTGTAAGAGATAAGGTCTTGAGCCATGAAGTTTCAATTGGGTATGTTCCAAGTTCGGAACAACCAGCTGACATCTTTACCAAGCCTTTGGCCAGTTCAAGGTTCAATCTTCTTTGTGGCAAACTCGGGTTGGCTAGAGCACCCTTTCGTTTGAGGGAGGCAGTGAAATAGTCTGGTTTAAATTGGTTTTAAGTCTGTTTTAGTTGTTTGAAGTTCTTGTATTAGTAAGTTTGTGTCTTGGTAGTTTGTTTGGTTGTTTTTCTGTTAGTTCGGTTTCTTGTCGTTATTGTTCTGTTTGTTCGGTTTGAGTGTATTGATTTAAATACATTCACCAGTGATAATGAAAGCATTCAGAATTCTCCAGTAATCACTTCTCTCTGTTTTCTCGTTCCTATCTGAATAAGTTTCACTAGTTAGACACAAACCATTCTTAACATGATATCAGAGATGGGTTAATCTCCCAATGGTGAGCTACCTATATTGGGTAACCCATTGTGACTCGTATAATTTCATGCTCTAGTTGTCTTGTCCTGGGCATGCGAGGAGTGTGTTGAAGTCCCAGATGGGAGAGAAGAATGTATTCCAGGCTCTATATATGGACTTAGGCATCTCTCTCCTTTAGAGCTAGATTTTAAGGTGAGTTAAGCTCAAGTACCATTCTTAACAGTTTTCTTAAAACAAATGATCCAGTTACATAGATAGGTAGATAGTGAGAGAAAGAGAGAGAGAGGAGACTCTCCAAGACTCAAAATCATCAAGCCAGAGGATGTAGGAAGAAAGAGACTTCCAAATTCAATACATCAAGTTGACAGTGAAACTAGCCATGTTTGCAAAAACTGACAGTGGATGATTTGGGTACATCTCAATAGTAACAGTGGAATTGTATAATTAGAAATGAGACCTTCTGTAAATTTTGGGCTAATACACTTTTCAATAATTAAATAATATTTTAAATGTCAAGATTAAGTTGTTTATTATGCATGATGAATAATGAAGTAAAGGGCCATATGGCCCAAGCTTAATGGCATTTCTGATCACTATCTCCTAAAAATGAAGAATAACGGTGACTAGACATAAACTTTAAATATGATAGCTTCAACAACAAAATTGAACAATATCTAACTATGACAGATCAGGTTGCAGCTTTGATTGTCATTGAAAATCATTATACATTGCAAAAATAAAGTGCCAACAATTGTCAGTAGACAAAAACCACTAAATATAACCACTTCTAAGCCATCATGATCAAAGTATATGCAACTCTGAGAAATTAGTCTAATTACAGCTTCCTATATTTAGGGATTTGGTGCATCAAAATGATGTGCTATCTTGATAAAAACAATTTTTGTTGTATACCAATAGAAACACAGCGCTACAGAAAGCAGTACTACCCTAAATCAGGTGGCAGGTGATTTTATCAAGTCAGAGAAGAATAATTACAGAAGCAATTGTCTTCAATGCCTGAGGCCCAGGAAATGTCTTGCCAGAACCATGGCTCTTGGGAAGTAGACGCCCCTCCACTTGTTCCCCACTAATTCCTCTGGCAATATTCCACAACCAAGCACTGCAACACTCTAAAAGCTAGAATTAGGAATAGCATATTTACAGATTGCTATGAAGACATGAAAATGAACAACCATGAGACATGAAACAAGGTAAACTTCTGGAGTTTAAAATCACATAAGACAAGTACTAACATGCATGAATTATATGATTCAGTTCAAAATAATCAAGCCTTCTAGATTGGGATAACACATGCAATGTGATAAAAATTAATGATAAGGAAAAAATTGTTAGTTTGAAAGAAAAGATTGCTTAAATAAAATCAGCCAGAGATATAGTCAACTATATAAAGTTATTCACAAAAAAGAATAACATTACATTAAATGGTAGAAACTCACCCAGTGTTGATCCCATAACGTTGTTGTAGCTTTTCCTCTGAAAACTGAAGCAAGTCACCAACAGTATTGACACCAAGATCACTTTGCAAGGAACTCCCCAGCTTTCCCCCAAGCTGTTTCCTGAAAACGAAGTTTGATTTAACATGATGTAATATAAACAAAAATGAACCGAAATTTTCAAACCTGTTCTCAGAGATATAATAAAATCAACTTTTGTTATATTCACACAAACTTCAACAAAAGTTCAAGCAGAGTCACATTAGGCAATATATTATAAATTATAGCTAATTACATACATTTTTTTAATTGGAAAAGACTCAAGCAATCCTTTGACCGAGGAGTGTGGTACAACAGTTTGTTGTGCAGGTTTGTTCATAGCACTAGCAAGTTTAGCCAGCATCTGTGAACAAAATCATATACATGTTAGTGGCAAATCAAAACATCATGCAAGTGTCCTTAGGCAGAAATTCTATAGTTTGAGACAAGAACAATTGATGCCAAACATATTGAGGCTCCTTCTCACCTTGTTATGAGCAATACCAGCAGAACATGTGAATTCAGTCTCTTTCAAAACTTGCATCCTCAGTTCAGCTACAATGATGGCCCCACAAGCTAATAGCTTGTCATGGTAATCAGCATCACTCCTACAAAGCCACCTCCTAACTTCTTCTTTGGCATCCTTGCCACTCTAAATACCAATAACACTTTCAATATAAGTTCATTCAATCTCATACCTCTCATGCCCAGCTGAGTCCATTAATTATAATTAATTTTATTTCTAAAGAGAAATAATGAGTGTGGTCAGTCTATTATAATCTTACAAAATTAGCATAGAATGTTAAAAGACCACCACACATTGAAAATCAAAAGTGAACAGGGAAAACAAGTTTAATTTCAGTTTATTAGTAAAGCATATAAAAATAGAAGAAAGTGACTACATTTCCAATCTTAGAATCAATAAAAAGAGCATGGAAGATGCAAGATCTTTAAGCATAGTCTCTGACCTCATTATGGAGCCCCAAAATATGTGACTTTAAAACTTCCTCCCCAATGTCATCCATGGTTTCTGGAGAAGCTTCCATTACCATTGTTTCAGCAGCATCAGTGAGGTCTAGATAAGCTTCATCAATTGAAGCCCTCTCGCAACGACCTTTCCTTGCAAGGACTAAAACAACCTGAAAAGCATAAAATTCAACATATTTTAATCTCAGTGCATAATTCTGATGAAAATACATTCTAAAGTGATTAATGTTCTACAAATTACCTCAGAACCTGCATTCCGGTATGTGCTGAGATCAGCTTTACCACGTGCTACTGGGACTTGAACTAGTTGAATTTGAGGACACACCTCTTTTGCTTCATCACCCCTCATTGAACTGAAAAACATGCAGTAAATGGTTAGCACAAAACTCATAAATAATGTCTAATGATTGAAGACTAAGGCACTTTATTGATGGAGAGTCCTTACCGCTTCACACCATACTTACGAGCCTCATAGCTGACAGCAATTAAGGCCCCACCTTTATAGGAGTTGTATTGTATGACAGCAGTGGGTAAGCCCCTCAAATTTGGCTGCTTTCGCTGTTCAACTACGAAGAGAACATAAAATAATTAGTTGAGACAGATTGAAACAAAGAAAATGAAAAAATAAATAGATAGATAGATAATGGACAATGTTCTGCAATAATAAAGATGTAATTCTGAGAAGACAACATCACAGATAATTTAGTATTCACTAAAGATTATGAAAGGTCAGTTCACTTATATTTCAATGCTTCAATAACAGTTAAATGTATTTGACTCTCAAATAAGTGTACCATATGTAAGCTCTTCATTCAGATTTTCAGTGTGCTATAAGTGAAATATATTGCTTTCAACAATCTGCTGATAGGAATTAATAAATAGTATTTCTGAGTTCATACAACCCAAATTGCTTTCTTATCTATATTGAAACAAGTTAGGAAAATAGTAATCAGACTCAATATGACAGATATATTTGTGCCATAGCCCAAAGTACACTATTTAAGTAATTACATAGCAACTGACTGTTAAATTACATCAGTATACAGTCCCATCCACCTTCTATCAAATTGTGTAAGTGTTAAGCACAGGAATATGATTGCAAACAAGTACTGATGCAAGATAACCCTTAAGGCTTGAACTAGTAAATCTAAAGACTAGAAAGAAGGTGAATAAAGCTCAAAACTAAAAAGACAAGTTTGTAACAATTTCTGAGAAGCTACTACTTTGGAAGATTGGGTGTAATATATTTACTTCAGAGCATAAGGATGCAAAAGTTAAGTAAAGATATGAAGTTTTTTAATTATCTACAAGTATAGAGTATATAGACAAGCAAAGTTTGCTTTTTTTCTTTTTCTTTTTTTTTTAAAGACAATAAGGAAGAGAAATCAAGAACCATTTCTCCACGAGTTGTAAGTATTCAGATTCAACATTAAATATTTATTTGAGCTCCTAAATTGATAATGGACCAATTTACATTTATTGTAACATATTTAGAGGTGCACATAGGCTTATCTTAACTTGAAAAGAATGAAGACAAGAAAGGAGATAAGAAAACCTAATCTAGTAAGGACTTATATGAATATCACCACGAAATATCTCAAACATTTCCTCATGCAGGGAAAACAAAAAAAAGAAGAGTGCTGAACTCAGACCTGTACACGACAGTCTGAGAGCTAATTCTAGTCACTTTCAGCACTTCAAAAAAGGCATGCCGTAAGAAAGCATTTTAGGAAGGTGCTCAAGACAAATGATATTTCAACCATGCCAAATACCCAGAAGGGTACAATCCCCCAGATGGATAAAGTTTCCAGTAAACTCTCTGAACCAAACTCTAACTTGGAAATTATAGAATTCATTATATCATCGAATTGGTTATACTATTTTGTTATAAAATCCTAAACAAACACCAAACTGATTGCAACAGTACAAGTTCAAGCAGGCTTTGATCAGACTGATGAATGTTGATTCGAGGGAACGCCCAATCTATTTAAAACCTGTGGGTTGGTGGGTTGTCCAATTTTCCTGAGAAATGGAAGGAAGGAAGACCCTCATTTCCTACGAATACACCCTCTGAATATTCTATTCAGGCCATCATTCTCTATCTTGAAATTTCACCCTGCAATCTATATACCTGAAGGATAATTCACATACCCAACTAAAATATTTAGATTAAATGTTTGAAGAGTCATGAAATTGTATCACAATTTCGATTCTAAAACTCCAACGAGGTTGGAATTTAGTAATGAGCACGAAAGCGTCAATCATTTTACAATTAGTCGAAGCTAAACCATTTCTTCTACAAAACTCGCATCCTCAACGATCTTCAACCCATGGTCGAACCCTAATAAACCCCCCTAGAAAGAAAGGAAACCATAAATATATATATATAAAAGGTGAACGGTAAAATCAAGAAGAACAAAGAGGAAGAGAAATTGGTTACCTTGAACGTAGAAACAATCCATGTCTACGTGAGCAATGATTCTGGCATCAGATGTCTTTCGCGTAGCCACTGACATTGCTCTCCTCCTGCTCTTGTCTTCCCTCCAAATGCTCTTCCCACTCGCGCCAATCACTGACCTCTTCAGTGAAATTCCAAATATTGGACGCTTCTCATCTTGTGCCACGTGGAGCTCTCTGCCGGAGGATTTAAATTGCTGTAGTTGGCTGACATTGTCATTCTCAGATTCAAAACTACCACAAGTTAAAATTTTGTTGAGATACATATATTTTATCTCTGACATTAAGAATAATTTTAATATTTTTTTATAGGAAAATGTCTACACTTATACACTCAGTTTTATTTATATTCTTAAATTTTTTTTATCAAATATAATTTTATCCGATAAAATAGTTTGTAACTTATAAATTAACTTATAATTTATTTAATTAATTTATAAATTAATTAAAAGTGTTCTATAAACGAATTATAAATTACTTTGAATAGTTTATAGTTTAAAATTTTTTGTTCTTATTTTACGTTTATTATTTTTTTAAAATACTCATTATACCCCTTACTTTATTATATCTTATTTACTCATATTTTATTATATTCATATTTATATATAATATATTATACATATATAATATATGATAAAAATATATAAATATATAATATATATAAAAATAATAAAATATGTAAATATATTTTATTATATATAATAAAATATAATAATATAAATAAATATATTATATATGTGAAAATATATTATTCATATATAAAATATAATCAAATATATATTTTTTATGAATTTTATATTTATAATAATTTAAATTAATTTAATTAAAAACAAAACTAATATATTTATTTATATTATTTTGGAATTAAAAAATATATGTCATTTTACACTTTTCAACTACTTCAACAGTTATTTTTACCGAATACTTCTAATTCAAATAAGCTAACTTATAAGTTATAAGCTATTAGCTATAAGCTATAAGTTAAAAATTAGCTTATAAGCTATTCACTAACTTATAAGCTAATTTTACCGAACACAGTCTTTATCTCATATCTTTTAAATTTTTCAAATATACCTTTTTTTATAATACCGTCAACTCTGTTAACAGAAAATGCTGATTGGGCATGCGATGTGGCTAGCAATGGTTAACAGGTCGGACAAGCCAGCTCGTCATAGGCTGACTGTAAATGGACTGGCCCATTTATAAATGATCTTGAATCTATAAGATCAGGACCACCCATGATTGGACCACGGGTAAACAATCCAGCTCACGATATTGACTTCTTTTTTTTTAATGTTGGTATCATCCAAAAATGAGGGATGAACCAGAACCAGTCAACAAAATTAGAACCGGAGCCACGAGCAAAGGAAAATAGATAGATTAACACAGAAGAAGAATGCCGACAATGAGAGTAAGAAGATTGATCTCATATCTGTGAAAGATATAGCTTGTTCTTAAGACTCCATGGATGGCCCTAGTTTTGGTAATTAAAAAAAAAATAGAGGGAGGCAAGACCACAAGATCACTATGCATAGCCACAAGGGAGTTCCCCTCCAAGTTTGTTTTAATGTTTTAGGAGTTAGAAAGGAGGAGGAGAAAGGTTACTTTGAGAAATGAGTCAGTGATGAGTGATGACGGATCATGTGGGTCTGTGGGTAGTGTGTTGTTGTGGGAAAAAAAAAAAAGCAAAAAGCTGATGTCACCGTGGCTCACCAGTCGAGGCTCTCTCTCTCTCTCTCTCTCTCTCTCTCTCTCTCTCTCTCTCTCCCATAGTCCTATAAGAACAAGATAGCATTTGATGGTTAGTTTAAAAAATAAATAATTAAAAAAAAAGTTAGCCTGCGGTCCAAAACGGGGTTAATACCTCCCATTTTACAGGTGATCATAGTCTAGCTCATAGGTCATGGTCTTTTTTCTCGATACTAGATATGGCTAAATTCAGCATCCACGTCAAATTCCATGTGGACCTCTACCTGTGAAATTCTTGAAATGCCCATTTTCCCTTTAAGTCGCACAAGGAGACAAATTATGTTAGAAAAGTTTGGAAAATTCCTCTAAGAATGACGACATCTTCTCTTCTGCAACTATGGTTGACCAACGGATGACTTCTTCACTAGCGGTAAGGGTGATGAGGACGGTAGTGTAGAACAATGAAAATGAGATAATTTCCTTTTCCCTCTCCCTTTCCTTCTTCGATTCTGTAAAAAATAAAAAATAAAATTCGTGCCCTAATTTTGAAATCAATTTCTGAATTCATTCCCTCTTGATTTGTGCCCTAACTTCGAATTTTGAATGATTTGCTACCCTAATTTTGATTGGTGTTTGATTGCTGCCCTAATTTTTTTCTTCTACCCGTATTTTGATTTTGTGCCATTCTCTTGTTCTTCGTCTCCAGTACTCTCCCATACTTTGTTATTCTTCGTCTTCGTCTCCCGTATTTTTATTTTATGTCATTCTCTTGTTCTTCTTCAGTACTTCTTTGGGAATCATCTCTTGCAATTATCTCCACTGAAATTATGCTCTACCGTACATCCTTAAACACTGCATTTGATTCAGAATTTTTGTGGAAAGAAATTTTTGAATGAAAAATTCATTACAATGTATCCTTAAGAATTTTCAAAGCATAATAAATTACAATCCCCCTCCTTACACTACCTTATTGCACAAGATTTTGGCATCAAAATCAATAGATGTTGAATCAAAAGTACTAAAGTTTGAACTTGCATGGTGTGCTAATGAAGTAATTATTGGCTTTAACAAAAGTAATGAAGTTTCTTTGTCAAAAAAGCACAAGCAAGTGACATATTAGCAGTATATATACCCAAAAATTGCAAACTTAGATTATGTTACCTTACAAGTTGATACAATAAGGTTTTAAATCCTCTAAATATATTGAAGCAAAATATTGGAAAATATATACCAGACAATAACAACAATCAATATTACAATAACAACATGCTTACTAGCATAGCGAGAACAACCATTACAATAGCAGAGAACCAGCGATCAATAATAGAATAACATTGTCATAACAACCAATCAATAATGTAAAACAAGTATTATGAGATTTAAGTTGATTCGTTGATTATTTCTTATAAAATTTGTTTTCATTGTAATAAAAAAGTTGTATCTGACCAGAATCTTTTCAATTTAGGGCATAGAATGGTACTCATTTGATCTCTTGCCAAAATACTTCAACTTAGAGTTCCAATTAAAGCTAGGTTTTGAAATAAATTTAGGGCCAAAATATTTTTTGCAAAACCAAAAAAGGACAGGGAGAGGGAAGAAGGAAATTACCTCGTCACCAGTGTCGTCGTCCTACACTGCCGTCCTCGTTACCCTTGCCGCTAGTGGAGAAGTCATCTAGCAATCAATTACACTTTGCAAGAAAGAAGACGACATCGTTCGCGCTCTAGATGACTTTTCTCACGTTTTCTACCCTAATATGGGTCTATCTGAAGCTTAAAGGGAAAAAGGCATTTGGGGAATTTCAAAAGTAGAGGTCCACATGGAAACCTGACATGGATGCTGAATTTAGTCAAGTCACATGCCTAGTCAGCGTTATCCGTTAACAAAGTTGATGGTATTACAAAAAATGGATATTTGAAAAAAAATTGAAAGATGTAGGATATATTTGACAAAAAAAAAAAGTTGGTAAAAGGGTACTATATGTCCCTAAGGTTAACACCAAGTTTTACCTATGCTCCTAAACTTTTTTTGGCTTGTTTATGCTCCACATCTTTCAATTTTTGTCATATATACTCTTTTTTTTTTGTAACACTATTAGTCAGCTTAAAGGAATACTGACTGAGCTGTCACGTGACAGTCATGTGGACTGTCAAATTTTTTTTTACTTATTTTAATTATTTTAAATTTTTAAAAAAATTTAAATTTTTTGTAAAAGGTTTTAGTTTATTCACTTTGGTATTTGGTCAAAATTTTCTTCTTATCTAATTTTTGATATAAACTCGTCTTATACTTCATCTAGGCCCATAGTTTTAGAATCTATTTTTTGTTGCCAAAATATCCCCTATAAACTTTTTATTTTATTCACTTTAGTCCTTATTCTTCACTTTCATACTTTTTTCTCACGGTTTGGTCCTCCAAATCAGTCCATAATGTCATTTTTAATCATCATATGATTAAATCTATCATTTTTACTAATATATATATATATATATATATATATATATATATCTCATAAAAGGTAAAATTTGAAACTGGAATTTTAATTCATTTATTGTATTGAATTATGATTAAAAATGATAGATTTAATCGTATTATAACTAAAAAAGAAATTATAGATTGATTTGGAGGATAAAACCGTGTAAAAAAAGCACAAAAGTGAAGAATATGGACTAAAGTGAATAAACTAAAAAGTTTATAAGGGATGATTTTGACAAAGGAAAAATAGATTCTTAAATTAGGGACTTAGAAGAAGTAGGAGATGAGTTTATATCAAAAATTGGACAAAAGAAAAATTTTGACTAAGAACCAAAGTAAATAAACTGAAAATTTTTTAAAAAAAATATTTTAAAAATTAAAATTTTTTTTTGACAATCCACATGGACAACCAAAAAAATTATGGCAACCCAGTCAACATTCTATTAAGTTGACTAACGCTATTATAAAAAGAAGTATATATGACAAAAATTAAAAAATATGGAACATAAACGGGTCAAAAAAAATTTAGAAGCATAAGTGAAACTTGGTATAAACTTTGAGAACATATAGTACTATAGATGAAAAAATTAGATTGGACCAGTCGGTTGGATCGATGACCGACTGAGGGTCTGGTCTAGCTGAGCAAAAAAACCGATCATGTACTAAAATGGTATGGAACCTATTCAACCGGTTCCTAGTGAATCGGGCAAACCGGACGGGGTGGTTGGTTCCACCCAGTTCTGTTTTTTTTTTTCCTTCCTCCAATTCCCAAAACGACGCCAAATCAACAATTTTTTGTTAAAATCGGTGACCGGTTCAAGCTATAATATGAGAGAAAAAAAAAGCTTCAAAGTTCGTCTCTGCATATCCCGTCGCCATCAATGGTGGAAGAAGAAGAAGAAGAAGAAAAAGAAACCCAAACGGAAATTGTCATCGCGGTAGTCAGTGGAAGAAGAAGAAGAAGAAAAAAGACAAACACAGACTGAGATGGGAATTGGGTAGTGAAAGGGCGCGGACTGTCATACTGCAAAAAGCGGAGACACACACACAGAGAGGGTAAAGAAGGAAAAGGAACGGAATCTGTGACAATAAAAAACTTGATAGTTGATATTGTGATATCATATTGATAGATTTTACTCTTCCCCATATACAACTGCCACGACTCACGACTTTTAATTACTTATTCTCACAAATTTCAAATTCTTAGTCTTGTCAGCCACCATCCTCCTTTTATATTAATATAAAATTAATTTTTATATATATATACATATATTTAATTATTTATATTTTTTAATTATATATATATATTTAATTTTTTTAAATATTACCGGTTCGATCACAGTGTAACTACAATCTAATCATTGAACTTCGAACCAATAACTTCCTGATTCAGTGACTGATCCAATTTTTAAAATATTGTATAGTACTCTTTTGTTAAAAAAATTTAGAGACACGTATAAAAGCGAGTTTAAATGTTAGAGATATGAAATATATTTTTCCTTTTTTCATACAAAGATAACGGTTATCTTTCAGAGTTTATAAAATAAAACATAATAACTATCCAGTATTTATATTTTTATATGTAGTTCTAGAATCATTTGGCCAGTAGTTATGAAACCATATATTAAAAATTATATTATATTAAAAATAACTTATTATTGTTTTAAAAATTAGCATATATATATATATATATATATATAATACGTTCAAAAGTGGAATAATGCAAAGCTAATTAACTTCTCACTGCTTCTTGATTGTTATTATTATTTTAAGATACAATAAAAAAATATTATTTAAAGTAAAATAAATATGAGTAAAAGAAGGGAAGTGAAATAACTTTTATAAATTTTTTTATTATTTTAAAATTATATAAAAATTTCATATATTTTTATTTTAAAATAATGTCAAATATATTCAAAAAATTAGCATATACTTTGTCTGTCATGTATTTCGAAAAAACTAGTTTTAAATTTTTTTATCTCTATTTTGATTTCTTATTTACAATTAAAAAAAACGAAGTATATGTTAAAGTTTTGAAAATTTTTTACAATATTTTTATAAAATAATAAAAAAGTTATAATAAAAGAAGCAAAATTAAATAATTTTTTATAAAATTATTATTATTTAAAATTATATAAAAAAAGTCATATATTTTTATTTTAAGATAATATAAAAAAATTCAAAAAAATTAACTTATACTTTGTCTGTAATGTATTTCAAAAAACTAGTTTTTAAATATTTTTATCTCTTTTTTGATTTCTTAGTTACATAAAAAACGAAGTATATGTTAAATTTTTGAAACTTTTTTACAATATTTTAATATTTCCATATATTATATTTTTACACGATTATAAAATAATAAAAAAAGTTATAAAAAATTATTTAATCCCTTCTTTTACTCATTTTTTTAAAATAATAATTTTTTTATTATAATTTAAAATAATAATAAGAAGAATAAGAAGCAGCAATGAGAATTTAATTAGCTTTACATGATTCCACTTTGAATATTATATATATATATATATATATGTTAATTTTTAAAACAATACTAAGTAAATTTGAGTATAAAATTAAATTTTTAATATATGGTTTGATAGCTTCTGACCAAATGATTCTAAAATTATATATAATAATGTAAATAATGGATAGTTATCATGCTTTGTTTTACAAGCTAATGATAAATTTTGTATGTTAAACAGACAAAACAAAAGTTATTAAAAGTATTCTCAATGTCAAAGATAAAATATATAAGGTAATGTCACACCTTGATTTGGGCACGTGACCGGCATAGTAACTAAGGTTATGCTACTCTTAGACTATAACCCTATTATGCTATATCCTCTAGCATAAAGCACATACAACCAGACTTAGGTGACCTATATAATTATAACTCACTAAAGAAGAAGAGCTCTTACCAACCTTGCCATACCTCTAGTGATTACTCCTTCTACGAAGTTGCACTTGAAAAAGTTGAGCCACAGAAGTGAGTTTTGAAAACTCAAGAAGCAGTTAACACTACACATAAAACATATGAGGTACATCTAGTAATAAGCATTGAGAATCTCATGTGCAAATAATTCGTTGTGCGATTCAAATAATGAATAATACTTAAGCTCTGGTGCACTAGCGTAGACTCCTTAGACACACCTTTTTTCATGTCCAACACACCAAGAAATTCTTTCTCCGTGCTTGTTTATCCTTGCACATAGGATGAAATTGTTGTAAAATCTGGAAACCAGCACAGTGATAATTTGAGTCGCGTCTTTATAGTAGACACTATCCTTAAAGAAATTATTCCGCCACTACAGCAATATTACTGAGTCTACAGAACCCCTTCCAGGATTAAACAGATTCTTCTGAAAATAGTTCTCAAGCCACATAATAGCAGAAATTTATATAAGTGTAAACTAGAGAGTTTGAAAGAGGGAGAAGAGAAAAATATAGAATTGTTTCTGACTTAGTGTGTGAAATGAGGATGATGAGTCTTTCTTTTATAGCTGCTGAATAATAATGAGGCAGATAAAAATTTTAATAAAATTCAAATTCAATTTTAAAAATTAATGGACAGTCTCAAAAAATTAATGAGTAGTTTCAAAATATTTAAATATATTTAAAACAAATAAAACAAAACTGTCAGCCCTTAATTTTCTGACATTAATCCAAGTTAATTTCATAATAATAAAATTTGCTTATGTTTAGGTAAACTATAAATAAATTAAAAAATAATATTTCTCCAAAGAAAAACTAAATTGGTCCGATTTATTGCACGCGCAGAGGGACAAATCGAATGATTTGTACTATACTAGCTTGAATCCATATGGGCTTATGTGCGCGAGAGCCTACCTCTTCTCAAGCTCTTTATTAGCCTACTAATACAAGTTAGTATATAAACACTCTTCCCCTCCTTGCTCCAAGCAATGTGAGATTTTTAGTTTTCTCTTTTGAAATACAAAGCCTTGAAAGGCTCCTTAAAAGGCTATTTTCACAACAATCCCTCACATATTTGAAAAGATATTTAAAAACTTTTGGGTTACGTATATGGGTGTAGACGCATTAATCCAATGTTTCTTTTTAGACTATTAACCACACTTAGACCGATAAGATTTATCTTACAGAGTAGTCAGTAAAGCATATAACTTCTATAAACCAACATACTCTTAGTCATAAGATAGTGACCTTAAGAGTCGCACGTCACCCCCCACATTTCTGCTATTAATGCCATTATGCGTGTTATTTCGACTGTGTGTGTGCTTGGAACTCATGAATGCTCTAGAGATTTTGCCATTATCTCATAGGAGCGGCCCTACTTTACACTCATATAGGTGACTTCATCAAGTATATCTACAATGATACACCACCCTTAATGTAAGGCTATGAAGATCATAAAGAGCTTGCGCTTAACCCACAAGTCAATGCATTATAGCACTTTTACATTTAACACCATATGAAATAGACTGAGGATATAGTACTAGCAGAATTAACAGACGACTTGTTATTACCCATATGAACCTTCTTTATGGGATCTCCAATCACAAAGGTTGGATTCCCGCCGTTGATAACTTTTTATTGGCTTAAATCTAATTCTTCTCGATGTTTTATTAATTACACTTCTACCCAAGGGTTTAGTCAAAGGAAAGGCTAGGTTTACTTCTAACATTACAAAATCGATCGATATAATTCCATCTTTTAGCAATTGCTTAATCACATCGTGTCTTAGATGAATATGTCTACTTTTACCATTATAAATTTTATTCTTTGCAATGACTATTGCTGCTTGGCAATCACAATGCAAAGACACAGATGGTGCTAGTTTCATACCTAAAGGTATGCACGCCAAGAAGTTTCTCAACCGCTCAGTCTCACTACCAGCCAACTCCAGAGCTATGAACTCTGACTCCATAGTTGATCTAGCTATAAAATTTTGTTTAGCTAATCTCCATGACACTACTCCACCACTAAGGGTGAACACATATCCACTAGTGGATTTTGTCTCATTTGATTTTGAGATCCAGTTAGCATCACTATATCCTTCTAATACAACGGGAAATCTACTATACTCAATACCATAACTCATGGTACCTCTTAAGTATCTAATGAGTTTCACAAGAGCACTCTAATGTTCTTCATTGGGATTGTGTATATACATGCTCAATCTACACATAGCATATGCAATGTCAAGATGGGTGAACTTCATCAGTGTTATCGCCATTTTCTTCAGTTGGATGCTAGAATCATGAGGAGATAACACTGGTTTGTCATCAAAATGTCCAAACCTTTTGAGTAATTTTTGAAAATAATGTTCCTGTGATAGTATAATACTATCACCTTTTCTTATAATTTTAACTCCCAAAATCACACTTGCTTCACCCAAGTCCTTCATATCAAAAATTGATGCAAGAAAATCTTTTGTCTTATATACTATATCCATGCTAGTACCAAAGATTAGCATGTCACCCACATACAAACTGATAATCACACAATCAACATCAATTTTTTTATACATACATCTATCTACTTCAACAGAAGTAAAGCCATCACAAATCAATTCATGATTTATTTTTTCATGCCATTGTTTGGGTGCTTGTTTTAATCCATATAACGATTTAAGAAGCTTGTAAACTTTTCTCTCTTTACCTAGAAGAATATAACCTTCAGGTTGCTCCATGTAAATTTCTTCCTCTAAATCACTATTTAAAAATATTGTTTTAACATCCATTTGATGAATATAGAGCTTATATACTGAGGCTAAAGCAATTAAAACTCTTATAGATGATATTCTAGTGATAAGAGTAAAAGTGTCAAAATAGTCAATGTTTTGTTTTTGAGTAAAACTTTTGGCTACTAATCTAGCTTTAAATTTATCAATCGACCCATCAAGGTTATATTTTCTTTTAAAAATCCATTTGCAGCCAATGGTGTTTGCTCCTTGCGATAAATCCACCAATTTCCAAGTTTTATTTTTAAGAATTGAATATATTTCAATTTTAATTACTTCTTTCCACAATTTTATATCAGGAGATGCAATAGCCTCAGAAAAAGTTCTAAGTTCATCATCAACAGCATATGTATAAAAATCATCTCCGAAGAAAGTTGCCTTCCTTTGTTATTTACTTCTTCTTAAATCCTCATCACTTTCATTGTTTTGCATAGATGTAATAGGATCATTCACATTTTTCAAGGGAAAAACATGTTCAAAAAATTCTACATTTTTTGTTTCAATAATAGTATCACAATTAGGCACATCACTTTTCAAAACAAGAAATCTATAAGCAGAGCTATGTTCAGCATATCCTATAAACATGTAATCAGTCGTCTTTGAGTCTAACTTCCTTTTTTTTGGATCAGGCAACATAACTTTTGCTAGACACCCCTACACTTTCATATATCTTAAACTAGGCTTATAGCTTTTCCACAACTCGAAATGTGTCTTATTAGTCTATCTATAGGGAATCTTATTCTGTATATGACAAGCAGATAATAAATCCTTTCTCCATAAACTTTAGTGCAGATGAACTAACTAGCATAGCATTCATCATTTCTTTTTAAGTTCTGTTTTTCCTTTCTGCTATCCCATTAGACTTAGGTGAATAGGGAGGAGTAACCTTGTGAATTAGTCCTTCCTTCTCACAATAATCATTAAAGATTATATATTCACCTCCTCCATCTGATCTAATCTTTTTTATCCTTCTATTTAACTGATTTTCAACTTCAACTTTATAAACTAAGAAAGAACTAAAGGCTTTATCTTTACTCTTAAGAAGATATATCTTAGTGTATCTAGAGAAGTCATCTATAAAGGTCACATAATACTTTTTACCTCCTCTAGTCATAGTTTGTTTTAAGTCTCCTAGGTCCGTATGAACAAGACTTAATAATTCTGTTTCTCTATGTATACTATGAAAAATGTTTCTTAGTTAACTTTGATTCAATACACGTTTCGCACTTATTCATATTCATGTTATTGAAACCATAAGTTAAATTAGTTTCAAGCATTTTCTTAATATACGAAACACTAACATGTCCTAATCTAGTATGCCATATTTTAGCAGAATTAATCATGTAAGCAGAAGATTCAACTTTTTCATTAATAACATTCAGTACAAAGAGTCCTTGATTACAATAGTCTTTTCCCACAAAAATATTGTTCTTTGTCATTATGATCTTATTAGACTCAAATGACACTTTAACCCCTGGTTTTCTTAACAGAGGTATAGAAATTAAGTTAATTCTAATGTTAGGTACATGTAGGACATCATTCAGGGATAATGTTTTGCTAGATGTGAGTTTAAGAAGAATTTTTCCTTTCCCAAGGACATTAGTGGTGCTAGAATCACCCAGCTAAACATGTTCTTCTCTATCCTTAACTGAAGTGTAGGATGTAAAAGCATTTTTATTTGCACAAATATGCCTGGTAGCCCTAGAGTCTACTGGTCATTCTTTCACATTGGCAACCAGAAGAGCCTCAGAAATGACTGTAACTATAATATCATCTCCTTCAACCAAGTTTGCACTTGACTTAGGAGGATTGTCATTTCTTAGCCTCTTTCTACATTAGGCTGCATGATGTCCCTATTTTCCATACACAAAGTATTTACTTTTTTTTTCTTAAAGGCGGGTTAGATTCTTTTGGCTTGTAATCAATTTTCTTGTTTTTATTTTTGTTCTTACGACTAGATGTACCTTGCACCATGTTAGCCTTCGACGTCATTTCTTTAGCACTTGCTATTTTGGATTCCTTTCTGTTGGTGTCCTTAATGGTGACGTGTTTAATTAGTTTCGAAA
This sequence comes from Biancaea sappan, assembly GCA_037074585.1. NCBI lineage: Eukaryota > Viridiplantae > Streptophyta > Magnoliopsida > Fabales > Fabaceae > Biancaea > Biancaea sappan. The sequence continues at coordinate 3,114,888 of CM073496.1, read as the reverse complement.
GCAGCAATTGTTTATGTTTATGTTTAAGTTGTTGCTTATAGTCGTTCCAGCTTTCAAGCAACTTCTCGATTAAGATTCCAGCAACAAACTCATCAGGTAGGTTGATCTTCTCGGCACGAAGGTCCTCCAACAACTTGTGGTATTCAATGATTTGGACTTCAATGTCTTTATCGTCCATCATTTCCCATCAGTAAAGGTGACCGATGACAAACTTTTGTTTGGTGGCATCTTCTGCAGCATATTTGAGAATCATACATTCCTAAATTTTGTTTGCTTCCTTGTAGGTACAGTTAACATCAAAGAGCTCATTAGATAAAGTACTAATGATTGTGTGCCTACATACCTTATTAGCATAATTCTAGATATCAATGATAGCTTGGTCAGCAATGGGTAGCGGCTGTGTTTTTGTCAGCACCGTGGCAACGCTATGCATGTCTATAACAATATGAATGCGTTCTTGTCATCGCCTGGAAATTCTGACCATTAATATTTCGATTTTTGAAATATCTAGGAACGGCTTTAAGAAGGTGACAAGAGGCAAAGCGGGAGTGGTTACAGCAACAATAATAGGAACAACGTGATTTTGAACAGTAGTCTCAGCAGCAGTAGGAGCGTTGGTTTCCATAATTTCCTTAAGATTGTTGTAAAATATGAAAACCAGCACAATGATAATCTGAGTCGTGTCTTTATATTAGATACTGTCCTTAAGGAAATTATTCCACGACTATAGCAATATTACTGCATCTACAGAACCCCTTCCAGGATTAAACAGATTCTTCTGAGAGTAGTTTTCAGGCCACAGAATAGCAGAAATTTATAAAAGTGTAACCCAAAGAGTTTGAGAGAGGAAGAAGAGAAATATACAGAATTATTTCTGACTTGGTGTATGAAATGAGGAGAATGAGTCCTCCTTTTATAGCTGCTGAACAATAATGAGGCAGACAAAAATTTTAATAAAATTCAAATTCAGTTTCAAAAATTAATGGATAGTTTTAGAAAATTAATAAACAGTTTCGAAATATTTAAATATATTTAAAACAAATAAAACAAAACTGTCAGCCATTAATTTTCTGACATTAATCCAAGTTAATTCATAATAATAAAATTCGCCTCTGTTCAGGTAAGCTATAAATAAATTAAAAAATAATATTTCTCAAAAGAAAACTAAACTGGTCCGATTTATTACACGCGCAGGGGGGCAAATTGGATAATTTACACTGTACTAGCTTGAATCCATGTGAGCTTATGTGTACGAGAGCCTACCTCTTCCCAAGCTCTTTATTAGCCTAATAACACAAGTTAGTATATAAATGTTCTTCCCTTCCTTGTTCCAAGCAATGTGAGACTTTTAGTTTTCTCTTCTGAAATACAAAGCCTTGAAAGGCTATTTTCACAACAATCCCTCTCTCAAACTCTCTGGGTTACGCTTTTATAAATTTCTGCTATTCTGTGGCCTAAGAATTATTCTCAAAAGAATCTATTTAATCCTGAAGGGGGTTTTGTAGGTGCAGTAATATTGCTGTAGTCACGGAATAATTTCCTTAAGAACAATGTCTATTATAAAGACGCGACTCAAATTATCACTGTGCTAGTTTCCAGATTTTACAACAGAAATAACAAATGGTGACCTCGTCCATTGGGTTCATAGAGGTTAACTTATTCCTGTAAGTAATCTTGTCTAGCCTGCCATATAGTACATACAGGCATTGAAATATCTCTATGACTCAACATTAAGATGTTGACATCCTCTTCCAATCATAATCGAGTGTTCTACTCACTATAACTGCACGTTTTCACACGTGTTCTCAAGTATGTTAATATTCATTACCCCATTTCTAGGATACTGCAATACTCCATATACTAGCTCACTTACCTTTCTTATTATGAAATTTACCTAGGTCTCTATGAACCCTCACCCTAAGGTGAATATGGTTAAATAAACCTCATATCATAGGCTTCAATGATTCACAGTGCCTCAAGGCATCTATGAATCTTTACACCGTCTTAACTCCAATGATTCACTAAACATCGTAGTTCTCTATGAATCAAAAGGTCTCTTCGATAGCTAAGAATCACCAAACCTCACAGGTCTATATGACTTGACTAGCCTTTTAGTTTTGAAAGTCCACCGAGCCACATGCCTCTATGGACAGTTACACATCCTAGGTCTATGATCACCTAGCCTTATAAGCTATTGTGATCGCCAAACCTTGTAGGCTTAACAATTTCAATTATGGGATGTACTCCCATTCAAGCATTAATATATAATTATGACATACGTCATACATACAACTATATCTTTAATAGAACAACACCAATAAAAGTATATGTTACAATACTTACATGTTAGCTCATTTCCTAGACCATGCATTGGTCTATGGTCTCAAGTTCTTATACATGTCAATTTCTAGACCATTAGCACTCTATGGTCATATACCTTCACACACTATATATATATATATATATATATATATATGCACTAATTACTTAGTCCTAGATGTCTCTAAGACCCGTTACATACACACCATTATATGCATATCACCACTTTGTCGATCCTTAGTAACAAGGACTCATGTTACCACTTACTTTAAAAGTCAAGTGTATATACATGTCTTCCCTATCTAACTCAAAATTAACTCTTATTCCTTAGGCTTTCTATGACATATAACTCATGTGATTGGTGCACTCAATTTTCGGGTTTTATTGACATAACTACATGCCACTTATAACCCTGCCATAAGGCATTTAAGTTTGATACAACATAGGGACTCTTGTTAACCAAGTACCCTTTACTCCCTCTTTATTTAATATAGGGGTTCATGCATATACATGTACTCAATTCATATATAGGTTAAATCTTGCTACTCCTAGCATTTCATAATCCCATAAGTGAAATTTCTCATTCATGATTATGACCCCACATATGCTCTCATAATATGCATCCAATAGATAACCTTTAAAGCAATTTCATTACATCTTAGATAGGATTACCCACTTACTCATCTAACTTTTCTATCTTGCATTACTAAAGTGTTTAGGACACCAATTCTTGGGCCGTAACACCAACTCTCCAAGCCACAAGTACCCTTGGCATGAGGCATCTAAATTTTTAATGTAACATAGGGGTAATACCTTCTTTTCTTAATCTTTTAGGCATACATAGCTACTTATGCTCATACCTCTCAAATTGATGACTTTCATGTCTCTTTTAGCTTTGCGTAATCTCATAGGTGAGGATTTTGCAATTTAGAAAAGTGACCTCATAATCTGCCAAGCATCAAACATGTGACATAAACAAATTCACATTTGCCAAAGGTAGAGTTAACTACTTACCTCATTTCTGAGCTATTTAGCATCCTTACAGTCTTTAGAAAGCATTCGATAAAGCTCACTTGAAGCCTACAGATCAAACCATGTGAGAAAACATAAAAAATGGCACTTGAATGAACAACCCATGCTGTGGCGTCTTGGGCGGCACTAGTTCACAAAGGAACCCACCAAGTCAGGCTATGGTGCCTAGGGCACTAAGGCCAAAACCTCTCGGCCTCATGGGCACCCATGGCTGGGCATGGCGTCCTAGCTACGAGAAACTCCCCAATTCCCCTTCGACTCACTCCCATTCACCACCCATTGCAATCCCACTTAGTTGGGCATTGAAAATCATGGTTTTTGGTAGTTAAAAACCCTATAATCTTGAAGAAAGAGTTGGGCAAGATTATGCAACATTTCAATACTTTCTCTTGGAGGTACCAAAGCTCAAATCTTTCCACACATACTTCTTTAATCAAATTGCCCTTCCAACAATGTTCATGATGTTTTAAACCATCAATAGGAAGCCTTAATTGAAAATCTAAGCACCAACAACCATAATTTCCCACCCACACTAAGTTAGAGTTTCCAGGATGAGTTAAAGAAAAAGGAAGAGATATTTTCAATTTGTACCTTAAACAAGGAAATCCTGTAATACCCGTGAAAAATAAAATATAAATATTTGTTTACAAACTAATGTTATTATGCTAGTATACGGTACTGTTCAACTGTATAATACTATTTACGTATACGATACTGTTCATTTATACAATCGAAATGTCAAGTACTAGATGTGGTTTGGTCATAAGAGAAAACTAGAAAGAAGTTCGTGGGAGAAAATGACGTTTTATGTGTAAAAATACCCTCAGGGACTAAATTGAAAGGACTGAATTGAAAAGAAACTTAAAGGTTTAAGGTGAAAGGATAGTTTTCCCTTTAAATTTCCAATAGTAATAACAAAAAAATTTTGCATCGTGTACAGTAACTACATTATTAGAAATGTCATTTTCATAAATAGTAAATTGAATATTTTATTAGTGCATAGTGTCAAATAGTACCATTGACTTTTCCTATAAATAGGCGCTTTCATTTCACTTCTAAACTCACACCTTCAACTTCTCTTCTTCTCTCCTTAAGTTTCTCTTACTCCAATGCTAGGCCTCTGAGATTTTGGCCTTTTCTTTTCAGCTTAGGTAAGGATACTATGCCCTTTCTATGTCTTTCAAATTTTAGAAGTTATTTTCTTAAGTATGCTCTGTGGTTGCGGCCTTGGCTGATCTTCCACATCAGAAAAACTGTCCTTAGCTGTTTACATATTATTTTGATTTTCTGATTACCGAAATAGGATGTAAACTGTGAAGAATATATGTCTAGGAAAGTTCTGGCTAAGGAAAGACCTGGTTTTTAAGTGTGTCCATTGTGACCCTCCACTCTTTCCTGGGAACTTACATGGTGTACTCTTTTACAGATTGTATTCTCTATTTCTGGTATAAACAGTCTTCGTATGTATGAATAGTAACTGTATATATGAATAGTGATCGTATGTATGAACAATGTCTGTATGAAAACAATCCTAACTTGTTTTCTCTAATCTTTCATGAAAATCTCTGTAGCGGAATACTGAAATTCATCTGTGTACTCTTGTCCGTAACAACTTAGAGAAGTGATACTCGTACGGAATCCAGGTGAGTGAAACGACCCCGTTTTAATAGAGTTTTAGTATTACTGGTGATAAAAAGTATGTCGTAGGACACTCCCAAGATTCATAGGGGGAAATTAGATTTAGAATGACGAATCTAATGAGATAATTAATCCAGAAGTATGAATAAGAAAAAGCAAGTATCTCATGATGATGTGAAGATTGAATCTTTTGAATTATGGTTTATAAACCTATAATATAGTTATATACTATACCTGTTATATGGATGAGTATTATAGTGTGCTTCTGATTATGATATGAACTGTTGTACTATTGATTGTGATTGAACGGGATAGTACCCCCTCTCACGGCAAGGCGGAAAACTCGGTTGAAAGGGTGTCTTGACCAATGAGTGTGGAGACAACAATTCCCTCAGTAGGGATATAGCCCGGATTGGTGATAAATCCGTGAGGCGCCCTAGCTAAGAGGATGAGGTTATGCGTCATGGCGGAAATATACATAATTGGTGAGCCAGCCTGTGTGCGCTCTCCAGGATATATTGTCATTGATGAGTACTAGTAACGTTTGTTGAATTAGTTGTGCGTCATGGCAGAAATATACAGAATTGGTGAGCTGGCCTGTGTGCGCTCTCCGGGATATATTACCATTGACGAGTACTAGTAACGTTTGTTGAATTGGATGAATTTTTATCTTCTTGTATGTAATTTCTAACTATGTCTATTGGTTGAGTATGAGCCTTCGGATATACTTGCATGACTGGTAATGTATTTGAATTTTATTAACGCGAGGCCGATTCGCTCACGGAGCTTAAAAGCTCACACTCTCTGTACAACCTTTTTGTTCAGATCAGGTTTCCGATGAAGAATATCCGCTAGAAGAGTAGATCACTTTGGACATTCCCGCTGTCGGGTAGGCCTCTCTATTGTTGTAAATTATGTTACTTTGTAATCGTTTAGGACATCTAGGTCAGGGGTTTGACATTTGGCTTGTATGTCAGCATAATAACGTATTTTATATTGAGAATCTATTATTATGTGCAAATCATCTTTATGATTTTCAGATAAGAAAAGTTGATATATTTTCTTCATATTTATTAAGGAATTGTTATTTTGATAACATAGATAATTTAATCTCATGGGTAGAATTTATCGAAGGGCTTACAGTGATGAGAGATGCATCATTGTGCCGGTCATGTGCCCAGAAAACGGGTCGTGACAAATCCTGTGAAGGAAGAAAGTTGCCGGTGGTTGCAACTCGCCAGAAACGGAGGTGGAAGCAACTTGGAAGTTCTCTTGGCCCTTGAAGATGAGAGAGATGTGAAAGGGGTGAGAGGGGTGAAGATGAGTGTGTGAGGCATGTGGGCAATGGAGGGTGCTGAAAGTGTGTTAAGTGTCTGGGGGAGTTAGTACATTTGGTTGGACCGTTTTACCCTTTGACTCTAAACATAAAAGTCATAAGTCAGAGGATAATAATGGAAACTCATTAAAATCATCTTATTCATACTCCTAAACACAACACACTTAAATTACCTCACTGCCACATTAACTCATCACTCAAAACTTTTCTCAAAACCTCAATTTTCTCATTTTACTTCATTAAAACATGATTCCAAAAATTATTCATTATTGTCCTTCTCAATAACCCCACAAGCAACAAAAGACTTCTTTCACCAAATCTCATGGAGCCGACCACGCAACCTAAACCTTATAAGATCCTTTCACCTCAAATATCCTCATCTATCCTTTAACATAGGATTACTCAATGTTCTCCTTTCTTCAATTTGGTCTTCCTTCCGGTCTCAAGCAAGATTCTTCTCAACGAATGTTAAGTAACAACATGTGGTCTTGCGTACCTTCACCTGGCACATGTTAGATTGTTTGTGCACATGCGTGAACATACATCCATGTGTTTAAAAATCTCAAATTTTTCTCGAAGGTACATATACTTGAAGCCAAAAAAAAAAGCACTTGTGTAAGATTAACATGCAATTTTTTTGGACTTTGCCCCATTTTTATCACCCAAAAAAATGTAGTTTACAAAGAAATGTTTAACAATTTCTTATAAGAAAAAGAAAATTTATTTATACTCAGCCTTTTATCCAGCTGGATATTGCTGAGTAACTAGCATTTCTTTTGTTATGTTATGTGTTTATTGCATTATGCAAATTATATTGAAAGATAAGACAAGTTCTTGTATGTTATAATAATGGAATGACAACGGTTATTGGACACAACTTTGGTTCAAATTAATTTTTTTTATTAATTATGGATTTATGCAACTCCACGTAGAATATGAAAGTTGCACATTTTGTATTACACCTCCTGCATCGCAGCAGTTACAACGTTAGTTTACTTTGTAATTAAATTATTTTTACAGGGTATACCACAAATAAATATTCTTAAATTAATTTTTTTCATTTAAATATTTTTTACATAATATAATATTTCATTCATTTAATAGAAATCAAACTCTATGCTAGATATGTATATAAATGATTATATATTAGATAAATTAAAATTCACATTATATATATATATATATATATACATATGACATCTACTATATATGTGTATATATAATTTTCTTTTATATTATATAATTCAGTCTATATTATATATACTTATTATTACATTTTGAATGATAGCTTTGGTAGCCGTGTAGCTTCTATGCTCTTTTTTATTTGTCTCTTTTTGGCCGTTGGATTTGATTTGTAGTCTAACAATTATTAATATTATTTGTGTTTATTTTTAAGGATCTATTTAAAAAAAAATTTTAGATAGATCTCAATATTTTTTATATGTTTGTTTTCAAAAAATTATTTAAAGGGAAAAAAAGAAAATATTGATCTCTATATTTTTGTCTTCAAATAGGTCATTGGAAGCAAGCCAAAAAAAAAAAGAATACATTGAGACTTATTTAAATTTTTATTTCAAATAGGTCCTTAGTAAGCACGAAAAAAAAAAAAGAAGGCATTTGCAGCCGTTAAATTGATGATCTAACAGAAGTGACATACGAAGAAAAGTCCGAGAAAAGAAAAAAATAGAGAAAGCGCAAGATCCTCGGTAGAACTTCTGTTTGGATGAGAGAGAGGGATTATGAGCAGCCAGTATCCCCATGCCATGAATTGTCGCTAGAAACCCAAGTTTCGACTTTCGAGATTCTTTCAACTGCAATAACTACCATAACGATATGCCCTCTTTCACGCAAATTCTCCCTTCACTCTCTCTTACCTTTTCCTCACACGCCTCATCTTCTTCCCTCCACATCTCTCACCCCACTACTCGACACAAACACCTTCCTTCAAATCTCTTCAGAGGCAGCGACGGCAGCATCACCGTCGCCGCCGCAACCAACGCCGTGACTTCTCCTACCATCTCCACCACCAGCGATACTTCCATTGCAAAGTCCATTATAGAAACTCGTGCTCCTTCCATATGGATCGAAGAGCTTCGGTCACTAGCTCGGTCCAATCTTTTCAAGGAAGCCATGTTCACATATATCAAAATGATGACTCGGGATGGTGTGGAACCTGACAATTTCGCCTTCCCTGCTGTTCTAAAAGCCGTAGCGGGTATTCAGGATTTGGATTTAGGCAAACAGATTCATACCCATGTGATCAAATTTGGGTATGCCTTGTCTTCTGTCACTGTGGCTAATTCTCTTGTTAATATGTATGGGAAATGTGGAGATATTGATGGTGCGTACAAGATGTTTGAAAGAATTACTGATAGAGATGAAGTTTCATGGAATTCGATGATTTCAACTTTATGTAGATTTGAGGAGTGGGAGTTTGCTCTAGAGGCACTTCGGTTAATGCTGTTGGAGAATTTGGAGCCTAACTCTTTCACTTTGGTCAGTGCTGCTCTTGCTTGTTCAAATCTGCGTAAGCACGATGGCTTAAGGCTTGGAAAGCAAGTGCATGCATATACTTTGAGAATAGGGGATTGGACATCATTCACAAACAATGCTTTGATGACAATGTACGCGAAACTAAGAAGAGTTAGCGACTCAGAAGCTTTATTTGAGCTCTTTGATGACAGAGATTTGGTCTCCTGGAATACCATTATTAGTTCGTTCTCGCAAAATGATCATTTTATGCAAGCCCTATCGCTTCTTCGCCTCATGCTTCTTGATGGAGTTAAACCTGATGGGGTTACTTTGGCAAGTGTTCTGCCTGCTTGCTCCCAACTGGAGTTGATAAATACTGGAAAGGAATTACACGCGTATGCCTTGAGAAATACTGATTTAACTCAGAATTCTTTTGTTGGTAGTGCCTTAGTTGACATGTATTGCAATTGCAAAAAAGTTGAAAATGGTCGGCAGGTTTTTGAAGGAATCTTGAGAAGGACGGTTGCTGTTTGGAATGCTATGATTGCTGGTTATGCACAAAATGAGTTTGATGAGGAGGCCTTAGATCTCTTCATGGAAATGATGGCTGGTTCCGATTTTTGTCCAAATGCAACCACATTATCAAGCATCCTGCCAGCTTGTGTGCGTAATGACAACTTTTTGGACAAAGAGGGCATCCATGGATATATACTAAAAAGGGGCCTACAGAAGGATAGATATGTGCAGAATGCACTAATGGACATGTATTCTAGAATGGGAAAGATAGAAATTTCAAAGTTCATATTTAGCACCATGGTTGTAAGAGACATAGTCTCTTGGAACACAATGATCACTGGTTATGTTATTTGTGGAAAGCATGATGATGCACTTTATCTTTTACATGACATGCAAAGAGGAGTAGATAAAGAAAATGTTAGCGCTACTGATGATTATGAGGATGATGAAAGAGTCCCCCTGAAGCCAAACTCAGTGACACTCATGACAGTGCTTCCTGGTTGCGGCACCTTGGCAGCTCTGGGTAAAGGGAAAGAGATTCATGCTTATGCTGTTAAACATATGCTGGCAACCAATGTTGCAGTAGGAAGCGCACTAGTTGACATGTATGCGAAATGTGGTTGCTTGAACTTATGTAGAAGAGTGTTTGATCAAATGCCTGTGAAAAATGTTATCACCTGGAATGTTCTCATCATGGCATATGGAATGCATGGGAAAGGTGAAGAAGCTCTGGAGCTTTTTAAAAGAATGGCGGCTGAAGGATCTGAAAGTGGGGATGTGATGCCTAACGAAGTGACCTATATTGCTATATTTGTTGCATGTAGTCACTCGAGAATGGTGGATGAAGGCCTTGCTTTATTCAATACAATGAAAGATGAACACGAGGTTGAACCACAGGCTGACCATTATGCTTGTGTTGTGGACTTGCTCGGTCGATCGGGTCAAGTGGAAGAGGCATATAAGCTGATCAATACCATGCCATCCGATATGGAGAAATTAGATGCATGGAGTAGCTTACTTGGAGTCTGTCGGATTCACCACAATGTAGAAATCGGTGAAATTGCAGCAAAGCACCTATTTCTCTTGGAACCAAACGAGGCAAGCCACTATGTTCTAATGTCGAATATATACTCTTCGGCTGGATACTGGGACAAGGCAATGGAAGTTCGGAAGAAAATGAAGGAAATGGGAGTGAGAAAAGAACCTGGTTGTAGTTGGATTGAGTATGGTGATGAGGTTCATAAGTTTTTGGCAGGGGATATGTCACATTCCCAAAGTAAAGAGCTCCATGAGTTTCTTGAATTTCTGTCTCAGAGAATGAAAAAGGAGGGGTATGTGCCTGACACTTCTTGTGTACTTCACAATGTCAATGATGAAGAGAAAGAAGCTCTACTCTGTGGACACAGTGAGAAACTGGCAATAGCTTTTGGTCTTCTGAATACACCTCCTGGAACTACCATTAGAGTAGCCAAGAACCTTAGGGTATGCAATGATTGCCACGTTGCTACTAAATTCATATCAAAGATCATGGATAGAGAGATTATTTTGAGAGATGTAAAAAGGTTCCATCATTTCAGGGATGGAACTTGTTCTTGTGGGGATTATTGGTAAAAGAGAAAAAAAAAAATGAAGCAAACAATTCTTTTTCCTTTTTCATTCCCCTCCCTTCTAAAATTTACTTTTGGTTGATATTAATATATTGATAAAAACCCCCTATTTTAGTCCCTCACAGATGTATCTTTTGTCAAAATGGTCCCTCACAGATTTTTTTTTTCAAAACGGTCCCTCACAAATCAGTTTATTATCAATATGGTCCCTCTATGTAACTTTCGTTAAATATGTTAACAGAAGTAATGAGGTGTACTGTTAAATGATGAGTTGGATTGTTAAATATTTTTTTTTCTACTCCATGCCACATCATAAAAAAAAAAACTTCGGCTTTACCTACCCCGTGCGTTTAAACTTCCCTGCACGCTCAACCTTCCAAACCTCAAAAGTCTCTGTTCAACGGAAGCCATTGGTGGGTTTAAACTTTCCTTGCATGCTCAACCTTGCAAGCCTTAGAAGTCTCTGTTTGACGGCAGCCATTGATGGGTTTAATCATCTGTCTCAACCACTGTTCAACAGCAGCCCTGTGCGTTTAATCTTTTTCTTTTGATTGTATTTTCTTTCATTGAATTGATACCGACCTAGAATCAAGTAGAAGTGCGCCTTTATTTTCTAAATCTTTGTTTAGTTGAAAACCTTTATGCTATATATTTTCTGCTTTATATTTTATCTTATTTCATGTTGGATCGATTTTATTTCATGTCAGATGCATACAGTGGCTGAGACAAATGATTAAACCCACCAATGGTTGCCGTTGAATAGAGAATTTTGAGGCTTGGAGGTTGAGCACGCATGGGAAGCTTAAACCCACTAGTGGCTGCCATTGAATAGGGATTTTTGAGGCTTGGAAGGTTAAGCACATAAGGAAGTTTAAATGCACTGCTAGAGTTTTTTTTTTGGATGATGTGGCAAGGAGGAGTAGAAAAAAAAATATACACATGACATTTAATAGTCCTACTCATCATTTAACGGTACATGTCATTACTTCTGTTAACATATTTAACGACAATTAGACGGAGGGACCATATTGATAATGAACTGACATGTGAGGAACCGTTTTGAAAAAAAACATATGTGAGGGACTAATATGAGGTTTTTGTCTTAATATATTGTTTCCTTAAGTTTACTTAATGTTTCAACTTTCAATATGGTACCCCTTGAACTGAGTGCGTGTACATCACAGCTTAATTGACGGTAAACATGTACAATAAATGTCAGGCCATTTAGATGGAGCTGATAATTTAGAATACTTATCATACGAATTAAGGTTCAGAATATCAATTTAAGATGAAACAAAACTTAAAAGATGCAAATAAAACAATGGATAAACTTAAGGGACCAAAGTATTAATTTATCGTTTACTTTTTCTTCTTTGTGGTAAGAAGTTCCTCTTCTAAATTGATTTGCTTTATGATTACAGTTATATGAATGGGGAAAGATTGAAAAAGCTTGAGTCTTTCATTCATTGGATCATTCTTTGAAATGCGGACATGGTCAAAAAATATATATTATTATTAATAATGCATGCATTTAGACGACCCACTGTAACAAATACCTATAGGTAATACCTGGTTCAACTGAAACAACAATAACAATACCTTTCAGTGTCATTAACTTAGATTCTATTTATTAAGCTCTAATTAATTTAGTTCAAATCAAGTTATATTACAAAGGTGTAAAGTTCTCACAATTCTAATTTTCTCTACTCATAAAACTTAAATTCAAAAATTGCTTAACGAAAACAATGTCAAACAATTAATTAAATTAGCATTGCTACCATTAACATAGATATAAGAATGCGATAATAGTTGGTTTCGTCATGTCCATCGGATTTTACCACAAATTTCGAAGTTCATGTTGAGTTTGAGTTGGGTGTGGGAGCTAAAGTGTACGAACCTTAAGTTAAAGAAGGTTGCATATATTTTGGCCTATATATTTACCCCTTTAAATTCACCTAGAACACGAAAAAGAGATAGTAAGAGTCAAGACCACAAAGAAAATATAGATTTGAACCAGATCATACAACTCATAAACAGGAGTATTATTTCCTGGTGATATATGTGCATAATCATGCATGTCACAAAATTTCCTTCACATAGCACAATTAGTAAACTTGGGATCAGAACAGTAATCGCTCTTGATAGATGTGCAATGCTTGGATGACTTTCTCTATGAACAATTTCCGGTGCAATCTATACCTACACATAAAGTTCAAAATAGATATACTGAGAGAGTTTTAACTTTTAATAGTCAATTAAGATAATAATAAAAAATCTGACCCAAAAAAATTATGAAACTGCTTGATAATGTGAAAATGACTTACTTTATTGCAGCTTCAAGCGTCCTGGTTGCATCTTGCAAAGAATCTAAGATCATAATATTTGAGCAATGTATTAGCTTTTATCAACAAAGAACACAAATTAAAGAGCAAATACGAACACTGATATACCTCATCTATCTTGAATTATTCAAACAGAAAAGACAAGAAAAAGGATTAAAAAAAAACTAGAATAAACAATTGGGTGAGCATTCTTGGGCCCACCCACCCTACTCTTCTTTTTATCCCTTCTGTTGCAAGTTTTTGTGACAGCAGGTCCATCACATACCAAATTTGAACTAAGTTTATAGCAGGCTTATCACAATCCATCCTAGGGGATTACATTACACCCAAGTTTTTGTGTGGTCATACACGAAGAGATAAGATCCGTAATGATCATATACGAGGTAGAGTTGGGGTGGCAACTATTGAGGAAAAAATGGTTGAAAATCGTTTAAGATGATTTGGGCATGTGCAAAGGAGACCGTTGGAAGCGCCAGTTAGGAGAGTTGAGCAGATAGTTTGGAGCCCTATGAAAAAAGGTCGAGGAAGACCAAAAAGGACACTTAGAGAAATTATTGAACGGGATCTTTTAGTAAATGAGATATCTAAAGAGTTGGTCATTGATAGAGCTCAATGGCGTCGTGCGATCCATGTAGCCGACCCCACTTAGTGGGATAAGGCTATGTTGTTGTTGTTGTTGTTGTTGTTGTGTCAGTTTGACACCAGTCTAATCTGAAGATCCTCCAAAATATTTTTTAAGCTTGAATACAATATTGGTCTCTCTAATTTTGATCAAGTAAAAATTGTCCTTTAACATCAAGAAATAATGCAATCAAGTCCCTTTGTCTTTGTTTGTTTTTTTTCCCGTGATAACCAAAAAATAATGTTTCACTTAACTCGCTTACATAAATGTGATTTAGGTCATATGGATTCACTGAATAACAGGTAATCGAGTGAAATCACACTTCAATTGCGTGATTCCACTTCCCCAATTTATTTTTCTCCAAAATTCAAATTGAAATAAAGAATAATCTCTTTTGAATATTTGTCATTTAAGTAGTTCATAATGGCCCAAATGACCCAAATTTAGAATAACTGCAAATTCATCAATTTTTGTTTTGACAAAAACAGACTTAATTCTGAAAGTAAAAAAATTGCACTGACTCGATTAACAGATTAAAACTATTGCAATAATAGAGACAAGAAATGTATTTAAGCATGTATTTAAACATGCCAATATATAAGTAGGGAGAAATTAATGTAGTCTTCTGCTCTTCCCAAGAAATTTCAGCCAAATTTGTTGGAATCCATTTTATGCTGATAATAGACTCTCACAAATGCAAAATTGATATAGGATGAGCAAACGACGCCATATTTCCAGTGTAAGAATATGCATATCAAACTTACCTAGCAATTTCTGGTCTTGCTTAGAGGTTGTGGGAAATTCTACAAGCATTCGTTGGCATTCTTCTTGTAACTCCTTCACAGCCTTTCTTTCCATGCTAGGGATTGGAGGCACATCCCCATCTGACCAAGTTGGCAGCGTTCGTGCTGCAGCTATGACTGCTCCATCAACAAAAGTATCTCCCATGTTTGATAGACGACCTGCCATAAATTTGATACTAATTCTCAATAATGCCAATGAGAATATGGAGTAGCTTTAAAAAAAAAAAAAAAGAGAGCAGATTCCAATGTCAAGTTGCCCTACTGTTATGATAATACTCTTCTGGAAGGCCAGATATATTGAACACTGACAAGAAGGAATCCAAATGAATACACGCGTTTCCAGAGAATTTGATCACATCCCAGGGATTCTGCCAATAAAAGTTACCGAGACTACAGTTACAAAAATCAAATAGATCTAAAATTGTTCAATACCAGACAAATGACAAAATGGTATATTAACAAGAAGAGGACAGTTGGATAAGTAGGAAAGATGTTTCTTACAAAGATATTTTCTCCATGTAGCATTCAGAAAATTATAGGCAATAAAACAATGAAATCACAACTCTAAGGATTTAACTATAAACAGTCAGTATTTATTGTGTGAGTGACAGCAAATTCATATTAGAGACCTATACCTGTTATGATAAAGATTGTAAATAGCATGATTATAGGGATGTTACTGCATGATTATAGGGATAGCTTGATTGTAGGGATTATTTTATGATTATGATTCCTTAGTATTTATGGTTATTTATGGTTCCTTCTGTATATATATTTCAATCCTATGAATGAGAGAAATACACTTTTCCAATCAATCTTTGTCTAATTAACATGGTATCAGAAGCATGGTTCAGATTTGAGTGTTTCATTCGTGTGTGGTCCCTATTCCATGAGGCTGAGTGCACGTGAGGCGGGAGCTCCCATCTCCGGTGATCTTTGACTCTCACCGCCTCTTCCATTGCGTTCATACGCCTCTGGCTGGCCGACCCCGAGAGTCTGGTGGCCATCGGCGGCGCATGTGTGTCTCACGCGCCACTCGTGTTCTCGGCTACAGTATCCACCCGCTAGAGTGTGGCAGCGCGTGAAGACGCGTCCAATGTTCTCTTCATCTCCGATTAGCCTCGACGGCGTTTTCGGCCCTTTTTCGGCGTGATCCTGTGGTGTGGTCACTGATTCCTGGAGTTTTGAATTTTTGTTGGGATTTGGTTTTCACAGTCTACAGCAGTCTTGTCTTTATTAACTTGATATTTTTTTTTTCGGTCGTCTCTTTTGGTGGTTACCATGTGTATTGTTCCATCTATGGCAGCACATATCTCATCTCTTCATCTTACTCCTACTACTATTTGATGATTCAGGTAAATCTCCTACTTGTCTCGTCTCTTCATCCTCCAGATGGGTTATTGATTCTGGTGCTTCAGATCATATGACAGGTAATCCCAACCTTTTTTCTACCTTCAATACCCAAGCCCCTTCATCTCATGTGACTATAGCTAATGGACCCACTATCCGTGTCCTTGGTTCTGGCACGGTTAACCTAACCCCATCTTAATCTTTACCCTCAGTGTTGAGTTTACCTAATTTTTCATTTAATCTGATTTCTGTTAGTAAACTCACTTGTACCTTAAATTGTCGTGTGTCATTTTTTCCGAACTACTGTCTTTTTCAGGATCTTACGAAAAATCAGATTATTGGTAGAGGACATGAATCTAGAGGTCTATATATTCTTGACATTCCAGAACTGAGATCCTTGGCATGTTCTAGTTCATCATTTTTGTTTGAGGTGCACTGTCGTTTGGGGTACCCGTCTCTCTCAGTTCTCAAGCAGGTTCAACCCCAGTTCCGTCACTTATCTTCCTTACCTTGTGAGTCGTGTCAGTTTGCCAAACACCATCGTGTTCCTTTACAATCTAGAGTTAATAACAGGTTGCATCCCCTTTTGAGTTATTCCATTCTGATGTTTGGAGTCCTTGCCCTATTGTCTCTACGCCTGGTTTTAAATATTTTCTTACTTTTGTTGATGATTACTCTCGTGTCACTTGGCTATATTTGATAAAAAATCGCTATGAGGTTTTTTCACATTGCCGTGCCTTCTGTGCTGAGGTTAAAACGCAATTCAATGTTTCCGTTCAAACCTTGAGAAGTGATAATGCCAAAGAGTACCTATCTAATTCTTTTCAGTCTTATATGCTTCAGCATGGTATTCTTCATCAATCCTCTTGTGTTGACACACCAGCTCAAAATGGGGTCGTTGAACGAAAGAATAGACACTTATTTGAGATAACAAGAACTTTTTTATTTCAAATGAATGTTCCTAAACCTTTTTGGGCTGATGCTGTCTCGACAGCTTGTTTTTTAATCAATCGGATGCCATCTTCTGTTCTTGATAGGCAAATTCTTTATTCTGTTTTGTCCCCATTTGAATCTGTTTTCACTATCGAACCCTGTATCTTTAACAGTACTTGTTTTGTTCGAGATACCCGACCCCAGGTCACAAAGTTAGACACTAAGTCCCTTAAATGTGTTTTTCTTGGTTATTCTCGTCTCCAGAAGGGATATAGGTGTTTCTCCCCTCCCTTCAGCGCTACCTTGTCTCTGCAGATGTTACCTTTCAAGAAAACATTCCCTTCTTTTCTCCTTCCTCCACGTCTCATGACCAGGGAGAGAATGATGATTTGTTAGTCTATAGTGTTCCTTGCTCTCCGCCTCTCCCCTCTGCGTCTCCTCCATCTGCATCTCCTCCAGAGTTTACTCGGCCACCTATTGTCCATGTCTACACTAGACAGCAACCTCTAACAGCCAGTTTAGATTATTGTCCTCCACCCTCTGCTTCGTCGTCAGATCTTGATTCAACTAATCTTGACCTCCCCATTGCTCTCCGCAAAGGTAAACATCTATGTGCTTATCCTATTGCTTCTGTTGTTTCCTATGATCACTTGTCTTCGACTTCTTGTTCTTTTTTGGCCCAACTAGACCTTGTGTCTATTCCTAAAACTGTTCGTGAAGCTTTGGCCCATCTAGGGTGGCGTGTTGCCATGCTAGAAGAGATGAATGCTCTCGATGACAACGACACTTGGACATTAGTGGATTTACTTGTTGGCAAGAAAGCTATTGGGTGCAAGTGGGTCTTTACCATTAAAGTCCATCCTGATGGTTCTGTGGCCCGTTTGAAAGCCCGACTTGTTGCGAAAGGATATGCTCAGACTTATGGAATTGATTACTCAGATACTTTTTCTCCGGTTGCCAAACTTACCTCAATATGGTTGTTGGTCTCTTTAGCAGCTACTCGTAATTGGTCGCTGCACCAGTTGGATATTAAAAATGCTTTTCTTCATGGGACTCTTCAGGAAGAAGTCTATATGGAGCAACCACCTGGGTTTGTTGCTAAGGGAAAGTATGAGAAAGTATGTCAACTTCGGAAATCGTTGTATGGTTTGAAGCAAAGCCCTCGGGCATGGTTTGTTAGGCTTAGCCAAGTTGTTCTGGAATATGGAATGAAGAAAAGCAAGTCTGATCACACAGTGTTTTACAGGCAGTCCAAGGATGGCATTATTCTACTTGTGGTATACGTTGATGATACTGTGATTATTGGAAGTAACAGTTCAGGCATCTCTAGTCTCAAGACCTTTTTGCACTCTCATTTTCAAACAAAGGATTTGGGACCCTTGAAATAACTCCTAAGAGTTGAAGTTATGAGAAACAAGAAGGGGATCTTCTTGTCTCAAAGGAAGTATGTTCTTGACTTGTGGAAAGAAATAGGAAAGATGGGGGCTAAGCCACCTAGTACTCCCATGACTTCTAACATACAGCTTGCAAAGGACGACAGTGAGCAATTTCATGACCTTGAGAAGTATAGGAGACTCGTGGGGAAATTGAATTATCTTACTGTGACTCGCCCTGACATCTCATATTCAGTTGGTGTAGTTAGTCACTTTATATCCTATCTTACAGTCAACTATTGGGCACTTCTAGAGCAGATCCTTTGCTATTTAAAAAGAGCTCCAGGACGTGGATTATTTAATGGGTATCATGGATACACTAAGATTGAGGTCTATTCAGATGTAGACTATGCAAGGTGCAAGGATGATAGAAGATCCACTACCGGTTATTGTGTTTTTATGGGAGGGAATCTAGTTTCATGGAAGAGTAAGAAGCAAAATGTAGTTTCCTGATCTACTGCAGAATCAGAATACAGAGCTATGGCACACTCAGTATGTGAAATTATATAGATATACCAACTGATGAAAGAAGTTGGCTTCCAGCTGCCACTACCAGCAAATCTATGGTGTGACAACCAGACTGCCCTTCATATTGCTTCTAATCTTGTGTTTCACAAACGAACTAAACATATTGAGATTGATTATCACTTTATTCGAGAAAAGATTGAAGAAAATTTCATTACTACAGGACATGTTAGAACAGAAGATCAGTTGGGAGATATTTTTACAAAAGCCTTAAATGGAGTCCGCATTAACTACATTTGTAACAAGCTGGGCATGATTAACATCTATGATCTAGCTTGAGGGAGAGTGTTATGATAAAGATTGTAAATAGCATGATTATAGGGATATGTTACTACATGATTATAGGGATAGCTTGATTGTAGGGATTATTTTATGATTATGATTCCTTTGTATTTATGATTATTTATGGTTCCTTCTGTATATATATTTCAATCCTATGAATGAGAGAAATACACTTTTCCAATCAATCTTTGTCTAATTAACAATACCAATAACTCAGATCAGGCTAGACACATTCGTTTAAGAAACCCAAGAACAAGCGACAATTACTGCATGCTATTTACATTAGGTGCATTGAGACCATCCCACAAAAAAGTGTAATGAAAAGGGTTAAGAACCAGCAACAAATTTTAAATGACGTTCTTACAGCATTATGAAACCATAATTTTTCTCGAAACTATGATATTCCGAGAGAGTAGCAAAAAGGATAACAAAATGTACAACTAGAACCATCTTAGATTATACATGCAACCATGCGGCAAGTAAACAGAAAGGAGAGTAAATAGAATTTGATTTAAAATCCATAAGTTAACTACTTCAAATACCACAATTTGCAGGCACCAATCTTAGGAAAAACAACGATAAATAGAACAGTTTTCTTTTTCTTTTTAAATATATATGGCATATTGCAAATCATGAGTGAATCAAGAAGTCTATAACTGGGAAAAACAAAAGGTTGCAAAACTCAAAAGCAATTTCTTTTTTTTTTAATACTATAAAGGCAGCACAAGGCCTTGGAAGTTGTGAATAGGGAAGGACCAAGGTAAGGATAGAACCCAGGTTAAGCAGATTGCATTGGCACTAATA
This sequence comes from Biancaea sappan, assembly GCA_037074585.1. Lineage (NCBI taxonomy): Eukaryota > Viridiplantae > Streptophyta > Magnoliopsida > Fabales > Fabaceae > Biancaea > Biancaea sappan. The sequence goes on along the minus strand of CM073496.1, from coordinate 3,094,874 downwards.
TCCAGCAGAAATGCCACTCGATCCAAAAACTTCAAAAAAAAAAAAAGAAAAGGACCTCAAACTACATTTTACAGGTTATAGACATAATTATGCTGTAGTTGACATTCATAATTAAAGGCTTCCAATATGTTTTTTTTTTCCCCCCTTTTACTTGCATAGTTTCAATGGGTCGCAGCAGTAGAGGGTATCAGCCATATAATTTCAGGACAAAGAACTAACAAAAATAGTAAATTCCTTTCATGAAGATTATAATGGAAGAATTACCACGGATGACGAAAACCCATATCTTTGCATAAACATGTCATTCTTTTGTCTGTCCATGTAATCAACTGTCATCTGTTAAAATGTTACAGTATAATCAGGATCTCCACGTGAGAAAAATCTTAATAGAAACTATAAACTAGTACAAGACTATTTGTTTCACTCCATACAAAAGCAACTCTTTCTTAAAAGGATGTTAGCCATTCCAAAAATAATAATAATAATAATAACCAAGAAATATCGAAATAGCTTATGAAAATAACACTTCCCCTCAGTCATTCTAAGTGTATTGAATATACATTCAAATAAAGACAATTATACAAAAACAATTACATGGAAATAACCTATTATTGCATCATGAGGTTGCTTGGCAATTATAGAATAAGTCTATTTTTCAATTGGGGAACGGTAAAATTGCATATACAACTTGGAAATTTTTCTCACTATAAAATTCATTTTTGGAAGCAGGAAAAAGAGCTAAATGTTTTGGGGTTGTATTCTTTTGGCACGTTTGTCTGGATTTGGTTGGAGTGAAACTCAAAAATTTTCAGCCCGAGATTCTTGTCAGTAGATCTTTGGGATAGATTTGCTTTTCTAGCTTTTATGAGGGTTTCAACTCATGCACTTTTGGGGCTTTTTCCTATTATATCAAAAGGGATTGAAGGACCCTCTTGAGGAGGTGTTGTGGTATTATGTTGTTATTTTGTCATTATGACAGATTTCATCGTTACAGCCTCTATTGTATTTAATATTTGACTTGGTTTGTATCCTAGAATTAAGTAGGATTGATTGACTTGTATTAAGTAGAACTGATTTTGTATCCCTAGGATTAAGGAGGATTCTCCTCCCTTAATCTCTCTAGCAAGGTGTACATATACTTTAGGCCTCCTCTTGTAAATACAAGAGTTTGTGAATAATATTTTTTTGAGTTCAAATTCCACATTATATCAAAGCACCTCTTTGATTCACCCAGAGTATTTTCTCATTCATCTTAATCTCCTCTCGTGTTATGCCCATTGAAAAACCGCCATTGGTATATTTTTATTCCTCGCACAATTTTAGGTTCAACCCATGCTCGCCTGGGTTAGTCTCAGATCGTCGTCACCGACCGACGCTTCACCGGCCTCCACACGCGCCAACCATCTTTTTTATTGCGTCTTCCATGCGCCGGCACGTGAGAGCACATGACGCTGCTCCTTTGCCACTCGTCTGCCCAAAAACTGTTGTTGGCCACTATAGAGCCCTTGTCCTTCTCTTCATCCTTTGGGCACCTATTCGTGGTGTTTTCATCTCATCCAGCATCTTCAAAACTGTCTGTGGTGATTGCATTACAATGGTTGTGACTACCTCTAGAAGCACAACTCATAAAGGTATTTTCCTTATTGCACTTTATCTAAAGTCCAAAGATGTTGCTACCTGGATCATTGACTCCGGGGCATTAGATCACATAATTGGAAATAAATCTTTATTGGTCAATTGCAAACCTTGTCATTAAAAATTTTAATGTAAGAATTGCAAATGGTGTTGGCAAAGGGGTTATCTCCAATATACTAACTCTAGCTTCGTCTTATTAGTTCCCAACCTATCTTGCAACTTGCAGTCAGTCAGCAAACTTACACATGATTTGATGTGTGTTGCTAAATTTTCTCCGATTGAATGCTTGTTTCAGCATTTAGATTCGAGGATGACAATTGGCAGTGCTAAGGAAAGTGGTGGATTGTACCTGATTAAGGCAAGCAATAAGACCACTCAGACATGTCATGTTATTGGTAATTCTGGAAGTTCAATTAATGACACTATTATGTTCTTTATAAATTCAATCTTTCTTAAGAGTTATTTCAGTGTTCTTAGTGTATCTTAGTGTTAAGTTCAAGGCTCTATCACAATCCCAATTGGTACAGGGAGATACCAGCACCTAGTAGGAAAACTTATATATCTATCTATCTCATACTGGGCCTGATAATGATAGAGATTGTATAGTTGACTTATTCTCTATTTATGATGTAATCATATTACTAATCCGTAGGCTAATTCTTAGGAATATTGTCAGGTAGCATAATCTTAGGGATTCTGTTTTATTTCCTTTTTTGGTCTATGTAAATATGTGTATAAACCTGTGGGCCCAATGGAATAATCATAAGTGTTCTCTCTTTCTATTCTCAATGTTCTTAGTTCTCTGTTACATGGTATTAGAGCCATTCTTGGCTTGGGTTTGACCCTTCAATGTAGGGTCAATATTTGATTTGCTTTAGGTCACTTGTCAAAGTGATCTTTGTCTCTCACCGCCCATCTAGGGAAGATTGCCTCCTCCAATTTGGTCCATCCCAGAAGTCCAGTGGCGGTTCTCAACGCGCGTGTCTCATGCGCCACCTACATCTTATGCAAGATCTCACATGCCATCATGTAAGGACGAGTGTGATAGAGCTCTTAGCGCAGGTTTCTTTCCCTGACGTTGTCTCCTCATTTCCGACATATTCCCAATGTCAGATTGGTCATTCATGCTCATTTGGATATGAAGTCTCCTCCTTCCAGTTGGTTCACGTCTCTGTGTCACTATTTCTCCTCTATCAGGTTCTGTATTCTCCTTGTATTCTTGCTAAAAAATGGCAGCCACAGGCTCATGTTGGTGAATTAGTACCCCTTATGCCAAAAATTACTAAGCATAAATTGATCGAATCTAATTATTTGGAGTGGAGTAAAACTATCAAGGTTTATCTAATAAGTGTTAAAAAAGATGATCATATAAAGAACCCCCTACTGATGGAACCTGACAAGCTTGGCTTAGCGATGATGCACATTTATTCTTACAGATTAAAACTCCATTGATAGTGTGGTAATTGGCCTAATTAATCATTGAGTTTGTTAAAGATTTGATGGATTATTTAGAGTTTTTGTATTATGGCAAAGGGAATGAGTCTCATATGATGCATGCAAATCTTTTTATCGTGCTGAAAAAGAGGATAAAACTCTTGCTATCATAAGTTTTTTGGCTAGTCTTCCTTCAGAGTTTGAGACTGCCAAATCTAAGATTCTTGCCAATTCTGAAATCACCTCCCTCTAGGAGGCCTTTAGCAGGGTCCTACATACAGAAAACACCTCATCAACTCAATAAACTAATGTTCTGATTGCCAAAGGAGGAGGTGACAATGATAAGAAGTCAAATAAAGGAGGAACCACAACCATGGAAAGAGTAGCAATATTGTACTATTGCAAGGAACCAGGCCATACAAAGCGGAACTATAAGAAACTGTAGAACCGCAATTAGAGGATTCAGATTGATAATGTTGTTGCTACTTCCAATTCATCATCTGAAAAAAGGTATCACTATTTCAGCTGATGAATATGCTAACTATCAGGCTTTCCTGAAAGAGTCTACTTTAGTCACTGCTCTTGCTGAACAACGTAAAACCTGTCTTATCTCTTCTTCAAACAAATAGATCATTGATTCTAGAGCTACAAATCATAAGACAGGTAATCCCAATATTTTCTCTAGTTTCAAGCCACATAAATCCCCTTCTCCTGTCACCATAACAAATGGGTCCACTTATAATATTGAAGGTTCAAGGATTGTTAAACCTACCTCTTCAATCACTTTGTCATCTATTATAAGTTTACCCAGCTTTAAGTTGATCTCCGTGAGTAAACTCACCAAGAATTTAAATTGTTGTATCTTATTCTTTCCTGATCATTGCCTTTTTTAGGATCTTATGATGAAGTAGATTATTGGTAAAGGACATGTATTTGATGGTCTATACATTATTGATGCGTGGGAACCTTAGCCAACCGCTTGTTCTAGTGTCATATCTCCGATTGATGCACATTGTCAATTGGGACATCCTTCTCTACCTGGCTTGAAAAAGTTACGTCCACAGTTTCATGATGTGGCGACGATTAGAATGTGAGGCTTGACATTTTGCAAAACATCATCATAGTTCATTAAGTCCTAGAGTTAATAAACGATCTGGATTTGCATTAGAGTTGGTTCATTCAGATATTTGGGGAACAAGTCCTGTTTTGTCCAAGACTGGCTTTAGACATTTTTTTTTTTAAACTTTTGTTGATGATTTTTCTCGAATGACATGGATTTATTTTATGAAGAATCGTTTTGAAGTGTTTTCCCATTTTTCTACTTTTTATGTTGAAATTAAGACCTAGTTCAATGTTTTTGTACATATATTAAGGAGTGATAAGGCTAAAGAATATATGTCAGAATCATTTCAAAACTACTTGACCCAACAATGGATTTTTCACTAGACTTCATGTGTTGATATACCTTCTCAAAATGGGGTAGTCGAGAGGAAGAATAGGCATCTTCTTGAGACAGCTTGTGCCTTAATGTTCCAGATGAAAGTTCCTAAACAATTTTGGGATAGTGCTGTTTTCATAATCGTTTTCCTAATTAATCGGATGCCTACTACAATCCTTGGTAATGAAACTCCCTACAGTATTCTGTTTCCTAACAAGCCATTATTTCTGGTGGAACCTCGGGTGTTCAAAAGCACATGTTACATTTGTGATGTTAGGCCCCATGTCACTAAACTTGATCCCAAAGCTTTAAAATGTGTGTTCTTGGGATGCTCTCATCTTCAGAAGGGTTATCCGTGCTACTCTCTAGATCTTAATAGATACTCAGTCTCAACTGATGTGGTCTTCTCAGAGAAACAACCCTTTTTCTCCTCACTACACATACCTCCAAGTTAGGGGGAGGATGAAGAATGGTTAATCTACAACACCACTTCTTCGAGTGCCTCTACCAATCAATCTAAAGATGGTCCAAGTGAAGAGCAATCATCTGCGAAACAAACAGATAATGGTGTTCTTCATGCTCTAGCAACACCACCTGTTATTCAAGTGTATTCCAAGAGACAAGCAACCAGTGATACGTGTCCTATACCAACTCCTTCGTCTTCGAATCCTCCACCAAATGACCCTGATATGCCTGTCGCTCTCCGCAAAGGTAAACGCTAGTGTACCCTCCCTAAGTCTAAATATCTCATTGCTAATTTTGTTTCATATGATCATTTATCTCCTTCGTCTAGTGCTTTAATTGTCTCTCTCAACTCTATTTCTATTCCTAAAAATGTTAAGGAAACCCTGGCCCATCCGGGATGGTATGCGGCTATGCTTGAAGAGATAAAGGCGGTTGATGACAATTGTATGCGGGATCTAATGGACATACCTAAAGGAAGGAAACCCGTGCGATGTAAGTGAGTCTTTGCAATTAAATTCAATACATATGGCTCAATAGCTCGCCTTAAAGCTAGAGTAATGGCTAAGGATATGTACAAACATATGGAGTAGACTATTATGATATCTTCTCTCCTGTGGCCAAACTTACTTTAGCTGCATCTCAAAATTGGCCATTATATCAGCTAGATATCAAGAATGCTTCCCTGCATGGTGATCTTCACGAAGAAGTGTATATGGAGCAACCTCCTGGATTTGTTGCTCAGGGGGAGTATGGGAAAATCTGTCAGTTAAAGAAATCTTTGTATGGTTTGAACCAGAGTCCTTGAGTTTGGTTCGGCAAGTTTAGTATGGCGATTCAGGAGTTTGGGTTGATGACATTGTCATTACAGGGAATGATATTACAAGAATCTCGTCTCTCAAGTTATTTCTACATACCAAGTTCCACATAAAAGACTTGGGCCAACTGAGGTACTTTTTGGGAGTAGAAGTTACAAGAAGCAAGAAAGGAATACTTCTATCTCAAAGAAAGTATGTCCTTGACAAGCTTGCAAAAACTAGAAAGTTAGCTGCCAAACCTTGCAATTCCCCAATGGTCCCAAACACACATCTTACAAAAGATGATGGGAATCCCTTCGAAGATCCAGAGAGATACAAGAGTTTAGTTGGGGAATTGAACTATCTTACTGTAACTCGTCCATACATTGCTTTTGTAGCAGGTGTTGTTTGTCAGTTCATGTTTGCACCTATTGTCAAACATTGGGCAGCTCTGGAACAGATCCTATGTTATTTGAAATGAGCTCCTAGACTTGGTATATTGTACAGTAATCATGGGCACACTAGCATTGAGTGCTTTGCAAATGTTGATTGGGCTGGAAGCAAAATTGACAGGACATCTACTATTGGATAGAATCTTTGTTGGAGGAAACTTGGTATCATAGAAGAGTAAGAAACAAAATGTTGTATTTCGATCGAGTGCAGAATTCAAGTATAGGGCTATGGCACAGTCCTCATGTGAGATTATGTGAATACATCAGTTATTAAATGAGATTCGGTTGAGACATTCAATGCCAGCAAAATTGTGGTACGATAATCAAGTAGCTTGTCATATTGCATCGAATCTAGTTTACCATGAAATAACTAAAAACATATTGAGGTTGACAGTCATTTTGTTCGTGAAAAGATTGAGGAGAACTTGAATGCTATCGGATATGTGAAGACTGGAGAACAACTCGCTTACTTATTTACAAAGGTCCTAAATGGAACTCAAAATGATTATTTATGTAACAAGCTAGGATTAACATCTATGCTCCAACTTGAGGGAAGTGTTAACGTTAAAGATTGTATAGTTAATTGTATAGTTGACTTATTCTCTATTTATGATGTAATGATAGAGCTAATCCGTAAGCTAATTCTTAGGGATATTGTCTAGTAGCATAATCTTAGGGATTCTGTTTTATTTCCTTTTTTGGTCTATGTAATGTGTATATAAACCTATGGGCTCAATGGAATGATCATCATAAAGTGTTCTCTCTTTCTGTTCTAAGTTTTCTTAGTTCTCTGTTACAAGGCCCAACAGTGCTTTTGCTGTCAGCTTTGTCAATCAATATATGCATGCCCCTAGCAAAGAACACGTGGAGGTTATTGCAAAGAACACGTGGAGGTTATCTATCAAATTCTAAAATATCTCAAAGGAACCCCTAGTAAAGGCCTATTCTACAGCAAAAATGAGTCTAGAGACATAGAAGGGTTCATCGATGCTGATTGGGCAGGCTCTATTGATAATAGAAGGTCTACTTCAGGGTATTGTATCTTTGTGTGGGAAAATTTGGTTACTGAAGCAAAAAACAAAGTGTGGTTGCTAGAAGTCCTGCTGATGTTGAATTTCGGGCTGTTACTCATGGAATTTGTGAGATGTTATGGCTAAAGCTACTTCTTGAAGAATTGAAGATGAAAACTATTCTTCCCTTAAAACTTTATTGTGACGACGAAGCTGCCAAAAAAATATCACAGAATCCTATCCATTACGACCGAACAAAGCACATGGAAGTGGATAGATGCTTCATCAACCAAAAAAAAAAAAATTGAAGCTGGGATTCAATTTATATCCATGTCTACACAAAACCAAGCTGCTGATGTTCTCACTAAGGCCCTAGCAAGGAAAATGTTTGAAAAACAAGTTGACAAGCTAGACATGTTCAACCTCGGAAGCCCAGCTGGAGGGGGAGTGTTGAAGATTAGAATTATTTCCATATAAGTGTGTTGTGATTTCTCAGTGATTATTACCGAGATTATTACTGCCTTTTATGTCTTTTATTTCTTTTCTATTCTTTCCTTTTCTACTTTAGGAAAGAGAAATTCTTGACCCCAACGTCGTGACAACAGAGAACGAGAAAACAGAGTATGAACGAGGAAAAATGAATAAGCACTTTTATTATTCCATTCAGGTACAACGCCTCAGGTATTTAAAGACCAAGAGACAAACACCAAAACAAAACAGAAAAGAAACTAACTAACCACAACAGAAACAGAAAAGACAAATAACAAACACACAACTAACGCTAACACCAAACCCGTATAAACTATATCATTTAACTGCCTCCCTCAAACGAGAAGGGGCAACAGCCAACCCGAGTTTGCTGCACAAAGTACTAAACCGTGAACCAGCCACAGCTTTAGTAAAGACATCTGCAGGCTGTTCTGAACTAGGAACATAGCCAATAGAAATTTCTTTAGCCAACACTTTATCCCTTACAAAATGAAGATCAATCTCCACATGCTTTGTTCTAGCATGTAACACAGGATTTGTTGCAATGGCTTTGGCACTTAGATTATCACACCAAAGAACAGGATTTCTCGAAACAGAACACTTTAACTCACACAACAAAGATGTCAGCCAAACTACTTCACTTGTCAAAGAAGCAACAGCTCTATATTCAGCCTCAGCACTGGATCTTGAGACAACACCTTGTTTTTTACTAGACCATGACACCAAGGTATCGCCCAAGAAGACACAATATCCACCCACAGATCTCCTATCAACCACATCAGTAGCCCAATCAGCATCTGAAAAACCAGTGAGAGAAAGATCAATAGATGGTTTAATATGTAGGCATACATCTGCAGACCCCTTGAGATATCTTAAGGTCCGCTTCGCTCTTAACCAGTCCACTGTAGTAGGAGAACTTAGATGCTGGCTCAAAGAATTTACAGCATAGGAGATGTCTGGCCTAGTGCTTGTCAAGTACTGCAGACCACCAACTAAACTTCTATAAAGAGAAGGATTAGTAAGAGGCTCTTCTTAAACCTTAGAAGAATGTTTGCCAAGAGTTAGAGGGGTTGGACAGGACGAAGAACGTTTCATGTTGAACCTTTCCAATAAATCAGCCACATATTTCCTTTGACTGAGAAAAATTCCTTGATCACTCCTTATGACTTCAATGCCCAAGAAGAAATGTACATCACCTAGATCTTTGAGAGAAAACACATCATTTAACCTTTTAACAAAAACATCCACAAGCTCCTTATTATCACCAGTTATCAGCATGTCATCCACATAAACCAAAACAATTATTACATGCTTTTTGGTATGTAAAACAAACAAAGAGTGGTCACACCTGGTATGCTGGAAACCCCATAGTAATAAAGTGTCTCTTAACTTGTCATACCAAGCCCTTGGTGCCTGCTTGAGCCCATAAAGAGCTTTCTTCAATCTACACAAGTGCTTTGGAAATTTGGCATCCACAAAACAATGTGGCTGCTTCATGAAGACTGATTCTTTAAGATTTCCATTCAAAAAGGCATTATCTATATCAATTTGCCTAATAGGCCAATTAAGAGAAACAGCAATGGTTAAAATTACTCTTACTGTTGCTAGTTTAGCAACTGGACTGAATGTCTCCCCCACAGAAATTCCAGGGTCTTGTTGAAACCCTTTGGCAACAAGTCTTGCCTTATACTTTTGTATGCTGCCATCTGCTGCAACTTTGGTTTTGAAAACCCACTTGCAGTCCACTGGTTTTTGCCCACTGTCAGGAACTAGTTCCCAGGTATCATTCTTTCTTAATGCTTCAAGTTCAACTTCCATAGCTTTCCTCCAATGAGGCATTTTATAGGCTTCTGCAGCGTTCAGAGGTTCTTTAACGTTGCTGTCCAAGGCTGCTAGCGCTGCATAAGGAGATTTGTGCTGAATGGTTCCACTTTTCAGCCTAGTGATCATAGGATGAGTGGACACAGGTCTGACATTTCTTTTCTGAATACCAGGACTGTTCTGTCCGGATTCTTCAATGTTTCCTTCTGCTCTCTGACTTTCTGAAACACCTTCATTATGTGCTGTTTGTTCTGAACCATCATCAGAACAGCTATTTCCTCCTATTTCCATGTCCTGCACAGCACTGGAAGCAGAATTAGTATTATAATCAGTAGGCAAGGGAACGAAATGGACAATTTCTCTAGTCTCTTGAGGTCTTCTAGTGTTAAAAAAACCATCTTTAAAGGGAAAGTCGAATTCATTGAAGGTTACATGTCTGGAGATATAGATTCTCCCAGTGGATGATAAACATTTGTACCCTTTATGATCCATGCTAGGGCCAAGATAGACACACTTGATAGAGTGAAAACTTAGTTTATGTTGATTGAGAGGTCTCAGATAGGGGAAGCAGGTGCAGCCAAAAACCTTTAGCTCCTTCAGGTCTGGTTTTTTTTTAAATAACACATAGAAAGGTACTTCCCCTTGTAAGGCTGTAGTAGGCAGAAAATTTATTAACCTTGCAGCAGTTTGAAATGCATCAAACCAATAACACATAGGTGTACTAGCCTGAGCTAACATACTCAATCCCATTTCAACTATTTGTCGGTGCTTTCTCTCTATTCTCCCATTCTGGACAGAAGTATAGGGACAAGAATATCTCATAATTATTCCACTGTTGTTAGCAAAACTAGAAAAAGGTTTGAATTCAGTTCCACCATCAGTCTGAATTATCTTGATCTTTCTTTCTAGCTGATTTTCTACTGTTTTCTTAAACTGGGCAAAAACTTGAACAGCATCTCCTTTACTTTTTAATGGATAAATCCATAAAAATCTACTGTAGTCATCCAAGAAACTAATGTAATATCTATAACCAGACCTGGATTGAACTGGTGCTGGTCCCCAAAGGTCTGTATGAACAAGGTCAAGGGGTTTTTCTGCTCTAGACTGAGATCTTTTAAAGGGAAGAGCTTGCATCTTGCCAATCTTGCAGGCATCACAAAAAAAATTTCCTTTATTGATCAGTTTTTGCATATTACAATGTTTGAATACATCATTCAAAATTTGTTCTGAGGGATGACCCAATCTTCTATGCCACAGCTCTTTTTCTTGACTTCTTCCATCTTTCTTTGCCAAGAGACATTTCATATCACAAGCTCCTTTTATTCTGTATAGTCCATCAATTAGAACCCCTTGCATTAGGATCTTTCCCGTTGCTTTGTCCTTCACCACACAACCAGAAGAGTCAAAATTCACAGATACATTATTGTCATTTGATAATTGAGATATGCTAATCAAGTTCTTGCTAATCTTGGGAACCAGAAGTAACTCATTTAATTTCAGAGGGGTATCTTCAATTCCAGTATTCCCAATCTTTTCTATACAGATCTTTTGACCATTTCCAACAACAAGATGAGTCTTTTGAGGAATTGATTTACCTTGTTCAACCACCGTTGGATCGTTCGTGACATGATTCGAAGCCCCACTGTCTAGATACCAATCTTGGTTATCAAGATTGTCCTGAGTTATAAGGAAAGCTGAATGGGAAGAATTTCCATCCTTGCTATTGTTGGTCTCTGTGTTTGCTGTTGACACACCAGAAAAGCTTTGGTCAAAACGGTAAAAACAATTTACCACAACATGGCCTACCTTTCCACAAAGTTGACATGTGGGTCTGTTCCCTTGTCTGCCACTTGCACCTTGTCTGCCACTACCACGATTAAATCTGCCTTGTCTTCCACGTCCTCTCCAATTTTGATTGAAATTGGAGTTGTTATTTCTTGGTTTATTTGTGACTATGTTTGCACTAGGTGGTCCATAAGTGCCCAAAGAGGACCACTGCTCCAGACGACTTTCATAAGTCAATAGTGAAGTCTGGAGTTCAACCCACGACAGAGAGGATCGTTCTGCCAACTGAACTACAACAGGTCCGTACTCGGAATCTAATCCTGCTAAAGTCTGGGTGATCAAATCATCGTTTGACAACGGAAACCCAGCCATCTGAAGATTATCCGTTAATTCTTTCACCTTTCGAAGGTATTCTTCCATCTTCAAGCCACCTTTTCTAAGGCGTTGAAGTTCACTCTTATACAGAGAGACACGTGCTCGGTTCTGTGACCCAGAAAATTCTTTAACAGCATTCCATAATTCTTGAGAAGTCTTGCACCCAAGAACTTGAGAAAAGACGTCGGGTGTCATGCTATTGTATAGCCAGCCTAGTAACATTTGATCGTGTGTAACCCATTCTTGAAACTTTGGGTTTATCGTGCGTTCATTTCCTTCAAAAAGAAAGACCTCTGGACATGGGTTGGTGCCCAGAAGATATCCATCCATGTTGTTTCCCCGAATCATAGGAAGAACTAAGGAACTCCACATCAAATAATTTGTCCTGTCGAGTTTGATGGAACAAACTTGATTGAAGGTGGTCATGTAGGGGCTGGATCTGTTCTGGTAGGTGACAGACGAGTTCGCAGACCCAGAAGTGGCAGAAGGAGATGATTGATGATCCATGACACAACCCTGAACCTTGTGCTTCTGATACCAAGAGAAATTCTTGACCCCAACGTCGTGACAACAGAGAACGAGAAAACAGAGTATGAACGAGGAAAAATGAATAAGCACTTTTATTATTCCATTCAGGTACAACGCCTCAGGTATTTAAAGACCAAGAGACAAACACCAAAACAAAACAGAAAAGAAACTAACTAACCACAACAGAAACAGAAAAGACAAATAACAAACACACAACTAACGCTAACACCAAACCCGTATAAACTATATCATTTAACTAGGAATAAGGACATTATATCCTTATTTGATTCCCCTAATTTCTTACATTATTTATTTTCTTATTTTTAGGTCTTTCTATCCCTAATTTTATGGAGAACCATTGGCAGGTCTGTTGTCTAAGTTTCTCTATAAAATCCTCTTGTATTCTGGTCCTTTGGGATAAATCAAAGTATTTTTCTTATACACTAAAGTCTACAGCCTATAACTTCACACAGAATTTGGCCAAATCATCCAATAACTAAAGTACAAGATCAAGTTGTTAAAAAATAAAATGAGACTAATCATCTCTCTCTCTCTCTCTCTCTCTCGATATATATATATATATATATATCTGTATCAAATCTATAATGAAGACAACTCTCAAAGCATGACATCAGATATTCAGATCCTCAACTATAGTTGTATCATCTTAATATGATGAATATTGTTTTAAGGTAAACCTATAGCTATATTCTCACAGATTTCTGCACACTCTAACTTTCTCAGGATTTTGACAATCTATTTATAAATAAATTTTGCAGTAACATAACTATATGCAGGGAATTGATAAAAAATGATTTGCAAAAGCATGATATAGTTTACCTCATCTCCCTTTCTAATCCGCTGTCCAGCATTTATAAGCACCTCAAGCATCCGGTCTTTAAAACGCCAATGGAAAAAACAATTTGGTTCAAATGAATGGTTCAGCATGTCTGGAAAATAAGATTATGTTAGTCAAATAGATAATAATCAGCAAAAGTAAGCATATCACCACCACCAGCAGGTAGGTAAGACATCTGTTTTGTTTACACTATCTGTTTACTAGATTTTTTCTACCATTGATAATTTTCTTATTTTTTAATTACAATTGTCAGATTGAAATGGACATATGGTCTCTTACATTTAACAAAACCATCTATTTTTTCTATGAAAAGAGACATAAATTAACCATATAAAATGATACAATATTGAAGAAGAGAAAGTGATAAAAGATCTTAAGTCAAGTCATTCACTACATTTTAAAGGCAATCATACTGACGGGAACAGGGGGAAAAAACAAAGATAGATGGCCTTCATAGCATAATTAGACAAAAAGCATGTAAACAATGCCTCAACATAAATCATGAAACCCAAAATTAAAAAGAAAGGAAAAATTTTAGCAGGAATCATGAAAAAGGGCCATTAATAAAACTCTTCAATGAGGAAATATTAATCAATTCCTCCCACCACACAAGAAGCTTGCTTTTTTTTTTTTTCTGCAAAATGCATAGCATCTGAAACATTCTCTCATTTATTTTCAAGATTTTCCAAAGATAATGTTATTTAGTAAAATTAGGAAGAATGACCTGCTACAGATTTGAAGGACTCAAATGGTTCTCTCTCTCTCTCTCCTGATGTTTGTGTTATGCATTTCCAGAGTTCAGAGACAAAACCTTTTATTCCATTGTGAGGTTCCATGGCAGTCTAGATTCAAATTTTGGCATCTTCAAGGAGCAATGGGATAGTCAGGTCTCTTCTGAATAATTTTTCTCAATCCATTTTAGAGGTTTTGGTTCAAAGAAGTATATAGAAGTCCTTCAGAAGTGTCCTGTCTATGTGCAATCATGGTTCTTATGGTTGGAGTGTGATGGGCTCAATCCTATAAAGGTATATAGCCAAAGAAAAAAGGCTAGGAGTGTGGCTATTAGGCCCAGACCAACTGATTTGAAGGTTTACTCTAGAAGGATAAGGATCGAAAAGTGGACACATGGGCAGAAGAGGGAGCTAACTATGGTAAAAGAATATTAATTACTGGCAGAGGTGGAGGAGAGAGAAGAGTTGGATATGAATTGTTTAAAAGGAGGTCAGATGGCATTCGGCAGAGGTGAAGAATTTTGGCATTGGTTTTGGTTGGGAGATTTCTAGCATCTCGAATAGCCATCTTTATCTCTCTGCATTTCTACTACTGTCAAATACTTGTTTCTAGATTGTTTCTTCTACATTTCCTTCTGTTTATGCATATGTTCCATCCATATATTGAGCTGGAGCTATCTCTTTTAACCTGTGGTCATCTACTGAAGGGACCAGAATAGCTCAGCTTATCTATTAGAAATACTATTGTTTAAGAGGTCTCTACCAGAGTGCAATGCTACTGAAGAAATGTATGTACAGAATGAAGGACATATGTACAGAGTCCAGTAGCTGCAACTATTGTTAGTTTGTATAGTATCAATTCAGTTATTTGGTTGCTTTAGCTGCAACTATTAATCTATTATGTTGCTCTCAATACAAATAACTTGTACAAATTAAAACTAAAGTTTGAGGTACAAATTAAATCTAAAGTTTGAGGTGTTATTTGTCTCCTATAGAGCACCCTATATAGCAAGCAAAATTCAAAGTTTATTGATAACAATAAGCTAATTAACTAACCTGTTTGCTGGAACATCCATATTTTTAAGGACTGCCCCTAGTGGCTCTACCATACTTTTCTTATCATTTATTGCAGAAAAATGAGAAGATATTCTCAAAAGACAGTGACCGAAATACTGCTGAACACTTTATTCTTTTGTACCAAAAAAAAAAAAGGATTCCTCTCTCTACTTTTAAAATATACAGTCGCCTCCACTGTAATTATAACATATACTACATCTTAGTTCAATTTTATATTTTACATCCAAGAGAGATCAGTCATAGTAATAATTTTTTTTTTTTAACATTTTGGTAACTTAATGCTACATATTTCTTTACTAAAATTTCTATTAACCTAAGAACATCAATGGTTACATATTATGATACCCTTCTTTGTTGTTAATCCAAAATGAGATGTCATAAATATTCTATTTTTCTTGTAAAAAAAAGAGTAACCACCCAACATGTACTTAGGTTAATAGATAATATATGATATTGGGTTTCCGAACATCAAAAAAAGGATTATAACAAACCTCTCTGAATAGGAAATATAAAATTGGACTAAAGTGTAGCAATTTTATAGTTATGAGCGGGGGAAGTGTATATTTGAAGTAGAGGGGAGGGCTGCATAATTTTGAATTGGAGTGGCAGCTATTGAGGAAAAAATGACTGAAAACCGTTTAAGGTGGTTTGGACATGTTCAAAGAAGACCATTAGAAGCGCCAGTAAGGAGAGTTGAGCAGATGGTTTTGAGCCCTGTGAAAAAAGGTCGAGGAAGACCAAGAAGGACACTTAAAGAGGTTATTGAGAGGGATCTTCTGGTAAATGAGATCCCTAAAGAGTTAGTCATTGATAGAGCTCAATGGCGTCGGGCGATCCATGTAGCTGACCCCACCTAGTGAGATAAGGCTGTTGTTGTTGTTGTATAAGGGAGGAAAGTATAGCTTACTCAAAAGGAAAAAAAACAAAAAAAAAAAAAAAACAAAACAAAACAAAACAAAACAAAACAAAACAAAAAGTTCTGCAGTATGAAATAGAAAGTACAGGGTACAGAAATTCAATTTAATACAAGAGACAATCCATGAGAAAATGAATATGTTTAAATATACCAGACTTCATAATATTACTCCAAAATAACCTACAAAGTTGGTCCTTACAGGTGGCTAACTTTAAATGAAAAATAAGTGACCCAGTAATATTCAACACTCACTTATCCTCCATGTTCAATGAATATGAAGTTTTTCTTTTTTCAGCTCTTATAGATGAAATTAAAGCAACTCTCGGCATGTCTTCAACTTATGCTGGAAAAATTGATTCAACTAACAATCTCGGCAAATCTCATAGAGATTGGAGGGCTTTATTGTACTAGCCTTATTTTTTGCCTTTTCGGTTTGGTTTTGTTTTCCTTTTTCCCTTTGTTCCCCCCCCCTCTTTTTTCTCCTTTTTGTATCCCTCTCTCTTTCTTAATAATATTTCTTTTTCGATCAAAAAAAAAAATAACAATCTCAGCTACTTGTTCATAATTTTGGGCTCTTTGGTTTGGTTTTGTTTTCTGTTTTGTTTTTCTAGGAGGATATCTTGTCCTCCTTTTCCCCTTTGTTTCCTCTTTTTTTCCTTTTTGTAACCCTCTCTCTTTCTTAATAATATTTCTTTTTCAATAAAAAAAAAGTTCATAAATTCCAGTATTAAATAACACAAAACAGGAAAAAAAAAAAGGAAGGCACCAGAGACAGACCCTTGAATAGATAACTTGAGAAAAATTAATGAAAATAAAACAGCCATTTGATTATATTAAGAAAGCAAAGTGATTTACACAGTCAGACTAGTTCTAGGTTGATAAGCGTACCAGCATAAGGAACCAGCATGTTTGCATCTTGATGTAGTGCACCAATCCTCATTTCCATGTTAATGCACCGTGATTGTGCTATACTAACTGCCCAAATGAACCTTCGAGGATCACGAGCAAGACGCTTTATTTTAAGGGGAACACCATCGTGCTGTGAGAGATTAACACATAATTTGTTAGCAACTCGAAAATCAATTCTTATATTTTAAGGAATATGATAACCAAAAGCATAGTTATATTAATAGCCACCTAACAGTAATTCACTTGTAGCTACAAGGGCTCTTAAATACTACAGCACATGGCTTCGCACAAGCTACAACAACGATAACAACATAGCCTTATCCCACTAAGTGGGGTCGGCTACATGGATCGCACGACGCCATTGAGCTTCGCACAAGCTACATTGGAAACATATCAGTTGCAAAAATTTCAAAGCATGTGCATCACCAAATGCCACAGAAAACTAGCAAAGGCAAAGGGAGGGTTCCAATGATGACTAAATAAAGCTATTAGCGATGGGGGAAAAAAAATCTTTCTAATGGGTGTCTTATGTCCCATGACCAAGAAAATGAGGAATGAAGGAGATTAGAATGAAAAGGAAGACAAATAGGAGCCTCTGAAGAACAGATGAAACATGGCTGCAGGTCACCTCAGGGCTGTTAAAAATTCCTTCCAAAGACAGAATGCTGGTCTTTATATTTGGAAGGCAGCACTATTCAATTTTGCTCTGACTTACATACAGCATAATAGCAAGCACTGCAGACAGGCTGTTATAGCGCATGTAGCACTTGCTTGCTACAGCTGAACTACATGGAAGTTAATATGCTACACCAGCACCATAGTGTAAGGGCACACTGAAATGGCTACAGGCTACAGCAACAACTATAGCTGGCTATTAACAACTATGGTCTGAAGACTAATTAAAATAAAACTGGTAATTTGCTCTTTACCCAGTTCTTCTCCCAAAATTCCAAGGCATGGCGTTGCTGGTTCCTCAAGGTAGAAGCAAGATTGGGATCCTGCAGTTCCAAAAGCTCCTCCTGCAGAGTACACAGATAAGCAGGAGAGGAGATGAATTAACACTATAAGACTGTAAATTAAGTCTTGAAAAGTATCTATGCACCTAATTACATATATGACTTCTAATCATCTTTGACAATAAAACCATAAAACATAGGATTTCAGGTCAACAAGAGGCAACATATATGTTTTGGTTCAATATTAGTCATCTTCCAAGTTCACCTCCCAAAAGAAAAAAGAAAGAGAAAATTATCTTGATTTGCAATACATTGGCAACAACAGTTAATAAAGTTAACCAAGCGCAATCTGATCACTAAAAGTAGCTGCGAGACTGCTGGTGCTTGTATATTCTCATTAATCTCATGAAAGGGATGCATTTGATCTTTGTAACTATCAAATCATGGTTTAATCAAGTCAAACCAATTTTGTCACTCACCTCTGTTGCCAGAAGTAAGCTAGTGCACTCATCAGCACTGGGTAAGAAATCACCATATAACTGCCAAAAGTTGTCCTCACAGTCCAACGCATATAAAAGGAGGCACGCTAATCTTAGATGCCAATCTGTCTGCCACAAAAGAGTCATGCAATTAGAATTAAAATAACCAGTATCAGCAGTGAAGGGTCTTAACTTTGTATTGTAAGGTAGACATTGACCATGTTGAACAAAAAATAACACAATATAACAAGTTACAAAATGATAAGAGCTATTTATTTATCTTGTACAAACCAAGAAACATAGACACTTCTTTTATAGGTGTGGCAGCATGTCAGACATGAACACAGCCATAACACCCCTATGACACATATCTGTATGTGTCAGAATTTTTAGTGAAAAAGTTGACTACTGACCTAAAAATATTGGGGAAAAAAAACAGCCAAAAGAAATTCTACAATGAAACACCAAAAAACTGCATCTTATGAGATCATAAGAGTTGTTTCCTAATTGTTGGTTGTACATAAATATTTTGAAAAGTAAAGTTTAAATGTTAAAAAAAAAAAAAGGGCACAATTTAACATCCGTTTTACATGATAGATTTCTAGGAAAATAATTGTTAAAGTTGCTTAGCATTTATGATGATGCTGCTTGTCCTTTTCTACGCAAGGAATTCATTATATGAGATGCTTAGAAGGTTAAGAGTTAGGTATTATACACATGCCAAGATATTGCCAACTTACCTTATGATGTATTATACTATGAATCTCCTTGTTTAGCAATCTTCAATTGAATAGACATAGTTAGTTTTAGATTTTATGGTAGATTTTTTGTTTAATCTGAGGAATTAACATTACCTGTTTCTGTTGTGCCGTGCTTCATAGTATACAAATTGTATCTAGCTTTGAATTACTGAATTTGTAGGAAAATTCAAATTACCTCCGGATTTGTTGAGTTGATAATATCAAATATTGGATGTCCCACTGGAATTATATCAGGGAAGAACATCCATGGGAGCTTCTTTCTAATGGTTAACATCAGTTCAAGAGGAATTTCCATTATAACCTGCTCAAGCAAGTACAAATCCACATTATTGTAGAAAATGATATGGACAATGAACAAGATAAAAGGTCTTTCAAATAATTAACTTAAGATTTTTTTAAAAAAATTCACAATACTTCCAAAGTTTTTTACATGTACCAGAAGTCATAGAGGCTGCACATATGCTAAAACTTTAGTACAATCACTTGACCTGAAGCTACTCACCCTGGCTCGGCGAAGAGGCTCAACATCTTTAGAAGCATACACACCAAATCCGTCAGGCCCTTCCTTAAATTCAACTCCATAAGCTCGCATGCTTCTAATATAACCTATCTTATAGAAATCAGGGTCTGCTGGCTCCAACTGTAGCAACAAATAAATTTCGATAAAGATGTAACTAAATTTTTTATCCAGACACTGGATTTCCAGGAGAGAAGATCTTGCATCTCTAGTCCGTACATTATGAACATCTAAAAACCTATCAAATAATGAATAATTAACAATTTGTTCCATGAATTGTTAGGTCTCTTGAGCTTCTCTCTCTGAAATTAGTGAACACACAAGTTAATACTCAAATTAACAAACTTGTTACAAACTAGTCATCTTGCAATCCTTGAGTCACTTGGAATAAAGGATAAAATATGCATCGAGTTTATAATTTTCAAATGATAATTCATGCACTCGCTAATTTTCTAACATTAAAGTTAAATAAATTTAATAATTCGAGGACAAAATTGTATATTTACTCCATATCAAATCATGGTATAAAAAATCTTCCCCTGTATTGGCCAAAAAATAATGGTAACAGAGCTCTATTTGCTCGCTCTCAGCTACTGTAGTCACACTAGTCCTAGTTGTTACTTCCTATCAACAACCGAAGTGTGGATATGAAAGGACATTCAAAGCTTACCTCAGACGGCGATTCTTCAACTTTGGGAGGTTGAAACAAGGGAAATGGGGGTGCATCGACCGAAGCTTTGATGGACCGAACTTTGTTTCCGGTATTACTCCTAAATGAGAAGCTGGGTCGCCGCAAGTCATAGCGAAAACCTTTCAACTGCTTCAAATGAAACATCCAAATTTTGGGAAAAAACTTGAGATTGAAAAGACAGAAAAAGCAAGAACAGGGAAAGAAAAAATGGACCTGGTTTTGAGAGAAGCTGTATGTAGTAGGCTGAGAAAGAGGAAAAGAAGAAACCATTGGAGATGATAAAAACACGATAGCTAGGTAAGTCGAATTTAAGCATATAATGTGTGTGAAATGATGCTATATGGTACCAAAGAACTGCAAATCCGACCAACGTGCAATATTGAAGTGAAGAACGTTATCCAGTTTCCTATTTGCTTTGTGACTAATTTCTTAATTCTTAACACAACATATCCTTCCCAGACTCGTTCCTGACTTTGTAAACGACAATAGTATTTTAGAGAAGAACAATATGTTTAGAAAGTAGCTTGTGTTTCAAATATAATTTTCTATAACAGAAGAATGAAAATAACTAAACATAATTTCAAAATGACAAAAGTATTATTTATTGCAGTTAAATTTTAACTCATATTTTAATTATAATTTATATATTTTTAATTATATTTTTAAATTTAACGTCGTATAAATATTTAATAATATACGTGGATGTAATACTTTATCTTATATACATCATCGTCTATTAATTCATTATAACTTTGTTATATGGGTTTAAAACCAATAATAATCAGAATAATTAAATATAACATGAAGTAAGATAATCACATATAAAATAAAATAATGATTATTTTGATCATAATCAATTTCAATCTCATATGGCGAAACTAAGATAGATTAGTAAGTATTAATTAATATGTGCAAGATAGAATTGCACATAAACATCTACCATTAAATATTTGAACGATATTAACATTAGAGATATAATTAAAATTAATTGAAAACATATAAATTATAATTAACAAGAAATAAAGTTTTAAGTTATTATTTAAACATTGATTTTCAATGACAAGAATAATATTTTTCCTTTCAAAAAAAACAATTTTGACAATACTATTTCAGTATAATAAATTTTGTGATTGGATAAATTTATTAATGACATTATGATAAATATTAAACTTACCATTTTTATTCATATTATTTATATATTTTAAACAGTGTTGCATCTTAAAATTTTTATCTTAAAATGCCTATTAGATAATTGATAATCTGTACTTGGTATTCGATTCATGGGACCATATATTCTTGTAAAACATGAATATAGGAGTATGTCAAATTTACACGCACACACGTGTCCAATCACTGAATCATTAGATTTTCCTAATGGTGAGTTACGTTAAATTACAAAAATTTTAAACTTTTTTGTGGTCAAACTTTTTTTTTTCATTTATAAAATTTAAATTCAAAACTTTATATAAAGAAAATAAATATTAAACTACTAAAATAACTAACATTATTTTGGACTCGACCTGCGCTCAATTGAGTTAACCTACGATTCAATGACTCGAGTTTAGGTCATTTAATTAAATTAAGTTACAAGTGATTTAATAAAAAACCAATTGACTTTATGACTCAGTTTGATTGAGTTGAAACCTTTTATGTTTTTTTTTTGTTTTTTGCTTAAATTCATATTGTGGGAGTGGGAGCAAAATAGTTCTTGAGAGGAGTAAAATCTATGATACTATATGTGTTAAGAATTTCTTGTCACGTAGTATGCGTGAAAAATTGTATATATATATATATATATCATTAGCTATAATATTATAAAATATAAAATATTATTATTTTATGTAAAGTATATTATTATTTTATGTAAAATGATTATAAATCACGAAAGTTGAGCAAAGTTAGCAAAAAATGGTATAATGTCATATAATATTAAAAATAACACTCAAATATTTAAAAAAATTATTTTTAATTTTATTTTTAAAATTTATTAACTTAATTATAAATATTATATATATTTATTAAATATAAGATTTGTATGCTAAATTAAGTTATTTTATAATACATTTTTTTAGAATACTTTGACTGTAAAATTAACATATAAATTTTTTGCTTCACTTGCTTTGATATTGATTTGAGAACATATAAATGTGTATATATATATATATATATATATATATATATATATATAATTCTCTAAGTTTAACTGAAAACTTAGAGGTCTAGTGACCTAATCTCTTTTCTAAGTCAATAATTGGATTGGTTTCTGAAACTATTGCCATGTATTTATGTATGCACACATGCTGTATATACATATATATATATATATATATATATATATGTATCTATGTGTAAGCCCGCACATGTGGGCAAATGTGTGTATATGTCTCAAATTTAATATAGACAAATTTGTTACTTATGAATTATGATATCACATACTCATAAAAATACATGACATGACTACATACATGCACATCAATACACTATATTTTATTAAACTAAACTTCAAAAATACAAAATAAATACACACACGATATAATATTGCATACACATGCGTTTAAACACGTACAGGATACAACATTGCACTTACATATTAACACGAGAATGTTACAATATCATATAATGTCATATTATCTTTACGCGTGCATAGTCATGTGATGGTGCATGTGTGAATGCACGTGTGCATATTCATACTGTCATGAGTACGTTATATTTCATATGTACCGTTTATGTGTGTGAGTTGTATATGTTTGTGTTTATATGTGCACATGCATGTAGGTCTGTAAAATGTTGTGACCAAATCACAGCACCTCAATGCTAGAACAGAAGGTGACAACACTTAAGAAGGCTCGAATAGGATACGAAATATTTGAGAGTTTTAATCATAACCCCCTTAGACCTTTAGTATAGTCATCAATCAATCAATCAATCAATCAGTTTTTACTCAAATTGCTTTCTGAGCATCTTCATTTAGGGTACGCTTTTATTTTTATTATGAATTTCTAGTTAGTTTTAGTTTGGGTGAGATGGATCTACTTTATTTTTGTTTTATGAAATAAATTTTTTCTTATCTTTTTTCTATTTTTTTTTGTTAGTTTTATGATTGAATCTAAATTTAATACTTTTTACAGACTAATCACTTATAAAATTGAACTTAAGAATTATTTATAAGATCAAGAGATTCATAAATAATTAAATTCTATTAATTCAATCACTATATGTTAAATTATATCTAAGAATAAAATAATTTCCTATAGAATTGTTAAAAAAGGTTCAAAGCCCTAGTACCTTCTCACTTGAACATTAATTACAACTAAGAAATTAGCAAATTAACTCAAATAAAAAAGAGGTCTAGATAGTCTAAGAATAGAAGTTTGGAATCTTTAGGTATAATCACTAGAATACAAATAATAGGGAAGAATAAATGAAAATCATAATTAAAATAAAGTTTATTAAATCAACCCCTAACGCTTTAGTTTATCAATTTCACTTTTTAATCAAGTTTCAGTTTTCAAAATCCCAATTCTTATACTTCGGTCACTGAGTTTTCTAAATCAATTATTTTCTGAATTTAATTAGTTTTCTTATTACTAGATAGTAATTATAAGATAAATCTTAGTCCTTGTACACTTTATTACTTGAGCAATTAGCTAGTGCACTTGCTAGGACTTGTGTTTTTATTCTTAAATTTTTCTTTATATTATTATCTCACGCTTTCCACGCATCATCACTGCATCCGCACGTCATTAATTAACGTAGTTTCCAAATAAACATATGTAAACTTGTTGATAATTTTAACTTTCACAAATCTTTCCAAGGAAAAGAAGATGAATGTGATATCAATCTATGCATATATATTTCAAGTGATATCCAGATTATATTCCGTGAAAAATGCATAACCCTGAACTGCAAAATATATCCCCTGAAGGATCTACAGACCAAATCAATTTATCATCCAAAGAACTTGAAATTTGCAATCTAAATATGTTGGAAATTAAAGTACTATTGGAGAATATAAATATTTAATTAATTAACCAAGTTCACATTCCAACTATAATTCTGGTGATCAATAAGTTGATCAACATGAGTGAATTGGGTTTTGGTGGTGAGTACGAATATCTACCAAGACTTAGAAGAATTAAGAGGCACACTATGAATGATTCTTATTCTCCATCACCCATTATCAACTATGAGATCCTTGTTATCAACAATATTTTTCCAAATCCAATATTGTTGAGTAGTTGTAGACACCGTATTTTGTTCGAGCTATTTTTTAAATTTTAGAGAAATATGGGGTCAAAATTGAAATGTGAAATAATTTAAGAAAAAAAGAAAAGAAGTCATTCTTAGAAATTATAAAAGGCTTATGGTCCATACTAGAAATAATTATGCAAGTAGGACTTAACTGGTTAATCCCGAAAGTTTAGGGTTATGTTGAACCAACGGACTTTATTGAAAAATCCTAAACGTTTTAGGATTATTTTTTAAAAAAAAAATGACTTAGTTGGAACAACTTAAAATTTGTTGGATTATTTTAAAAAAAGGACTAATTTAAAAGTCACAAAATTTTGGGGTCAAAAGTAAATTAGAAAAAGGGGGCTAAATTGAAGAAATCCAAAACTTTAGGGAGAATGGAGTATCTTGATATTCTCTAAAATATGGGGGGTTTTAAAAAAGTGCGAATTAAAGAGCTTTTGAAAATGGGACAATTTCCTAGCATTGAAATAACTAATATAAGACAACAGGGTCCATATACATAAATTTTTAATTAACTAGATTATTAAGTGGAAATAAATAGAGAATTCACAAATATGTCATACAACTCAATAAATTAAGATAATTGTTCCGACTTATTTTGGAATTCCAAATCTCAAATATATTAAAGTACGTAGTTTGGAAGAAAAATAAATAATCATTAATTATTATTTTATTTAACTAAGCAAGTATAAATTCTTATTATAGTCGTTCAACAAAAATGGTTAATTTATATGTTTGTTATCATATATATTCATTGCATAGCATCACTTTTAATATCAGCATTCAAAATTATGTCGATGGTATTTATGGAATTCCTTATTTTCAGTAGAATTACCCACGTACGTACTAGCTAGCTGCACATATATAAATAAATAAATATATATATATATATATATATATATATCCTGTTTACTGATATAATTCTTGAAAGAAAATAACATCCATATATACATATTAATTTACTTTATGTTATACTATAAACTTGGAGATACAATCTTAATCTCTCGTGTATTACAAGAACTTAGACCTCCTTCAAATATTATTTTATAATCAGGAACGATTGTAATTTTTCAACTACATAAGAAAAACTTGGACTTAAAACTCGGCCCAAATACAACCCTTGATGGGGAACTGCAAAAATATTAAAATAGCCTAGGGCTAAAAGCTTTATAACTAACTAAAAGTTATGTTTAGCAAAAATAACTTTTACGTTAATTTTCAGATAAAAATAAATAGTTAAAAGCTGAATATTGTTAAGTTAATTTATTGAAATTAGAAGTATTAAATGAAAGTAGTTAATTTTTGTTTTTAATTAAATTAATTTAAATTATTATATATAAATTTAGTTATATATATATATATATATTATTTTTTTATATATGAATATATTATATATAATATATATTTTTATTTTATATATATATATATATATAACACTGAGTCATCTTCTTCATCTATATATATAGAAGACAAAGCAACAACACAAAGAATAAACCAGAATACAATAGAAGATGACTGAAGACGAAGGATGATGATGAAAAATGATAGAGAATGACAGACAAAGATGTCGACAACAAATGATGGTGCAAGGAGCTTTTAGAGTTATAAAGGTATAATGAAAATTTTGATAAAATACTAAGGGTAAAATTTAACAAAAAAATATAAAAGCTATAAGTTATTCGAAGTAATATTTTAAAATAAACTATAAGTTATTGAAATAAATTCGTTTATCAAATATTTTTTACAAATTTATAAATTAGTCAAATAAGTTATAAGCTAGCTTCAAATGCTTGCCAAACACAGCCAAATTCTGGAATTTACAATCGATCCCCACATCAAAATGAATAAAAAATACCATAAACTTTGATCTTTAGGCTAATAATTTCTTGATGCTATATATAGCTGTCTATGTTAAAGGGCCGGGGTTGTGGACTCTCTATACTGTCATTTCTGCCACCAATTAACATCCCAAGATCAGCACATGAAAATTCTCTTAGATGAATGTTTTGGCATTGACCAATCTGCCTAGAGTAGTATTTATATTCGATTGGTAATCTGCATGCTTATTATGCTCGTAAGTTGTACAAATGAATCATATTTTAATGTGGACTTTTACTACATATGTTCAGTTGAAAGTATAATGCTTCAATGATGTTAATTCATTAATAGTAATACTATACAAGTGATATAAGAATGGTCTGTAGGAGATTTGGTAATATTTAAGGAAGTTGGACTTTTCATGTTGGCCTGAGACCTATGTCATCTCTCTCTCTCTCTCTCTCTCTCTCTCTCTCTCTCTCTCACACACACACACACACACACATTCACAAATGCATTTTGTATTATTACTTTTCATTTGATATACCGATATATCAATACATTCTCATTTTTTTGTTCGTGCTAAGTTTCCTCATCATGGCTAAGCCAACGCTGCAGGCTACAGCATTTTGGGTTTTAATTCAACAAGGTTTCTTGTCTCTCTCAAGAAGCAGTCAGTAAAAATAAATCATGAGGGATTTGAGGTTGGTTTATACCACTTGATTTTATTTTGCATATTTAATTTTAATGCAGACACATACCATATATGTTGTTTTTCTCTCTTTTAACATTTAATAGTACTCCTGCAGGTTATTACAGAGTTTTGTCATTGTGATGTGCGTTTGAAATCAGATATATATATAATACTTGAGAGGAAATAGTTTTCTTTGTTCTTCTATTTCTTTGTTTGCTGGAAAGTTTAGTTTATAGGCAATAATAAAAAGTTTTTAACAAGGAATGATCACTTGTTCATTTGTCTTGGTTCCAACAGCTTGTGCGAAATTCAGCTAGGATGATATTCTGCTCGTTTGATTAATTACTGGAGTTATGAAAACTTAGACATGTCAATATGATCAATTGAGTTTCGCATAAAACAAATTAGGTAATTGAAGCATCTCAATAGTAGATACCTTTCGAATGTTATTTGTGTAGTTGAAATTGAATTTGAACCTTATAAATAGGTTTGCTATAACTAAGCTAGCTAATATTTTTTCTTTTTTTTTTTTTGGGTAATTTCGAATTTAATTACTCAAAAGAGATACATAAAGTTCATGCTTCCCACGAGATGGGGTAAGGCATTAAGAGAAGACAGCTAAAACAGAGTAGGTAGTACAAAATAATAAAGCTCAAAAAATACTTAGGCAGTACATAAATCCCTCATGTAATTATATTGATGAACAAAAGGAGGGGGCATATCATAGTTCCTTACTGGTGTTTCAGATTTCCTTGCTTCCTTAGCCAACTTGTCAGCGCACCAATTTTGTTCTCTTCTGATTTTGAGGATCTTGACGTCTTCAAAACTGTATACGAAGGTGCCTGCAATTGGAAATTATTATAGAAAAGGGGTGTTAGCAGGGGGTTAAGCATGAGGGAGAAGAGATCCTGGTAGTCAGATTCTATCTCAAGTTTTTTATTCCAATGCTTTTAGCAGCTTCTAGCCCTATTTGTAGGGCCCAAGTTTCTGCCAAAAGAGAAGATCCCAAGTCAATGAATTTACTAAATCCAAGATTCCATTTCCCTTTATCTGTCCTTATTAATCCACCTGCTGCAATGTGATTATCTTTGGCTGATCCATCAATATTAGCTTAGACCAGCCCACATTTGGTTTAATCCAGGTCACTTCAGTAGATGGAGCAACTATGTTTTGAGTGCCTGCTGTATTACTCTGGCCATTAGAGAACCAAAACTCAGCTGCTTTTGAAAGGATGGTTTTTGTGAGGGTTGAGATATTGATTGGAGAGTTTTGAAAAACCAATTTGTTTCTTGCAAGCCAAATGCTTCTTAAAGAGTACATGAAGACAGTACTCCAAGGAATTTCATAGATCTTGTGAGTGGTGTCTGTGGAGTTTGTTTCAAGCCATTCATCATATTGTTGGTTAAAGAAAGAGTTAGGTGGTCGCAGAAAATGCCAAATGGGCTTTACTTTGATACAGCCTCTTAATATGTGTTGATGCGTTTCAGATTCAAGCATGCAGAGTGGGCTGTTTTTGATTCCATAGGGAGAAAATTTCACGAGGCTGACTCTCTGATTTCCAGATCCATTTGTAATTTTTCTTGTTTGGGTTGGCGCTAATATGTTTTGTTATTTACTTTCCTCGAAACTTTATTATTGCCAATGATTTTTTTTACAACTACATGTCGTGCAGAATCTGCACGTGACCAACATGAATTTCAGTGACAACAAGACCCTTAATTGACCTATTTTTGTTTTGAGATTTCCATAGCCAAAAAAATTAACTTTTGGTAGTAACTTTTGTCACTACCAAATTCAGTAGCAATATGTTTAGTCGTTACTGACACTTTGAGTAATGTTGCCATTCAAGTTTGTGAAATTGTAATATACTTGAGCTTCATTTATCCGTCGTTTGAATGTTGGTCAATCACGTTACTTGTTATTTAAGATGGGATATGTTGGGGTAATCTCAGTCGATCTCAAATTGCACATTATTAAGCTATTTAGATAGAAAAACTGCCAGATATTAAGTTTGCTGTAGATCATTTTTATAATCTTCCAGCACAAAAGTAGGTGGTTGCACAAAAGTATGGAGGGCTGTTTTCTTCTTTCTTGCTTCTTTTGCTATGGTATCTGCACAGGCGTTCTGGGATCTTTTAAGTTTGATTAACTTGTAGTTCTCTAAACTTGAGAGTCGGTACCTGCAAATTGTGATAAGAACGGATGGTCTTCAATGTCAGGCTTGAAAAGAAGATTGTATAGTTGTTCACTATCAATTTCAATTTCCAATTGGGGAATGAATGCTAAGTTCAACTGCTATACGAATCCCAATGTAGAGGGCCCATGTTTCTGCCTGTATCGTAGAGCCTATTTCAATCATTTCCATAAAACTAGAGACTCAACTGCCATTTTGATTTCTGATCAATCCACCTGCTGAAATAATGTTCTTCTTTGCCGACTCGTCTGTGTTTAGCTTGTGCCATCCCTCTGGAGGTCTGAGCCAGGATAGAACCATGTTATCCAAAGTCAAGGGAGAAATGATGTTTTTTGATGTGGGGTGACGGAGATTGCACCATAATTCAACTGTTTTAGAAATGATGAGCTTTCTAATGGGTGGGGATTGGTGATATTTTGAAATACAATATGATTTCTTCTAATCCAAATGCTTCTAATACCATAAAGAAAGATTAGGTTCCAGGGAATATTGTTAATAGAGGGGTTAGAGTTTGTGGAATTTTGTTTCAACCAAGTTTTGAGTGTTTTGTCAAAGAAGTTTAGTGGGGGGTTTAAGTTGATCCAGATTGGTTTTATATGTGGATAGCCCCTCAGTACATGGCAGTACTGTGTTTCCAGGCTATTATTACAAAGGGGGCAGATGTTGTTTGGAACACTTTTAGCTTTTGATAGATTTGTTTTTGATGGGAAGATTTTTTTTTTTTTTTTTATGTTTGCCAGAGAAAGAAATTTTCTCGTGGATGACATTGAAGTGACCATATCCAAGAGAGATTTTGTTGGTTTCTTGCTAGATTTGGGCTAATTTCATTGTTGTTGTTTTGGTTGACGAGTGCATTATAAGCCGATTTTGTTGTATTTCTTCTTATATTTGACAATTAAATTTTTTAATCAAAACATGGAAAGTGTTAGTTATCTAATGATAAATGAGTAGACTTTAAAAAATAATTGTATATTTTTTTTTATAAATCAATATTATTGTATTGGTTTTTTAAGATATTTTTTACAAGTGTTTTATTTTTAATAGAGAACTTAATAGAAAAATGTAAAAAAACTATATATAAATTTTGTCCTTAAGAATTATTCTCCTTAGCATATTGTAAAACAAATAAAGCAATGTTGTGCTAGCTATAAAAAATATATATACAATTATTTTTTAAAACGTATGCTGATTGGAGAACTAACATTTGTCATGTTTTGATTGAAAAAACTCAATTGCAAAGATATGAGAACAAAATACATAATTTTCTTCTAATTCTTAAACTCATTTTATTTAAAAAAAAATAAAAAGCTTGTATTTAATATTATAATAACTCATTTAAGATCGTAGAAGTCAACACAAATCTTAATATTCCAGGCGATTAAAATCCAATGACTGAAAGGCCGATCTAATTTCCCACATCTTCGCCCTCTTGGAGGAATAAGAAGTTCTTGAAGATTGATTTGAATCTTTTGAGCTTGACCCGTATGCCAACCTAATAATAGGTAGTTTGTGCTGGCTAGAGCTTGTTGGCTATATTTCTTCTATTTTTTTTTTTACAGGTTTCAACTTAAGTTTTAAATGTGTAGACTTTAAAAAATAATTGTATATTTTTTTTATAACTCAATATTATTGTATTGGTTTTTTAAGTTATTTTTTACAAGTGTTTTATTTTTAATAGAGAACTTAATAGAAAAATGTAGAAAAACTACATATAAATTTTGTCCTTAAGAATTATTCTCACTTAGCATATTGTAAAACAAATAAAGCAATGTTGTGCTAGCTATAAAAAATATATATACAATTATTTTTTAAAACGTATGCTGATTGGAGAACTAACATTTGTCATGTTTTGATTGAAAAAACTCAATTGCAAAGATATGAGAACAAAATACATAATTTTCTTCTAATTCTTAAACTCATTTTATTTTATAAAAAAATAAAAAGCTTGTATTTAATATTATAATAACTCATTTAAGATCGTAGAAGTCAACCAAATCTTAATATTTCATGCGATTAAAATCCAATGACTGAAAGGCCGATCTAATTTCCCACAGCTTCGCCCTCTTGGAGGAATAAGAAGTTCTTGAAGATTGATCTGAATCTTTTGAGCTTGACCCGTCTGCCAACCTAATAATAGGCAGTTTGTGCTGGCTACAGCTTGTTGGCTATATTTCTTCTATTTTTTTTTACAGGTTTCAACTTAAGTTTGGATTAATTTTGTAATATATATAACAAAAACTATAAAGAAATTAGAAATGAAATCATGGACGAAAATTTCCTTTTTCATCTTAAATCAGGGACAAAATTTTCATCTATAAATTAAGACGGACTCACACACGGAGTTTTCTGTCTCTAATTAGGGACATAATTCTATGTGAGTATATCTCAAATTTGGAAAAGAAATTTTATCCCTGATTAGACATGAATTTAGGGACAAAATATCTGTCTCTACTCAGAGACGAAATTCTTTTTTGTCTCAACTACCCAAATTTTAGTAGACAAGGATTTTG
The DNA here is from genome assembly GCA_037074585.1 of Biancaea sappan. Taxonomy (NCBI): domain Eukaryota; kingdom Viridiplantae; phylum Streptophyta; class Magnoliopsida; order Fabales; family Fabaceae; genus Biancaea; species Biancaea sappan. The sequence goes on along the minus strand of CM073496.1, from coordinate 3,063,282 downwards.
CCATTTTGATATGAAAATTTTTTCTGTCTCAAAATATTTGAGATGATGGATTAGAGATAAAAATTTTTTCATCTTTGACTAATTAAAAACCAAATTTTTTAAAATCATAAATGAATTTTTTGTCTCTAATTTCTGAATTTCTTATAATGCTAAGAGGAATAAGAAGTTCTTGAAGACCGATCTGAATATCTTGAGCTTGACCCGCCAACCTATTGCCTTCCCTGCGAGTGTGAGTAATGATAATATTCCAATTTTCAAACATTTGATTCCTAATCGCATTTTACAAATCAAAGCAAAGAAAGGATGGGATGGGACCTCGACAACCCTTCAGAACAAGATTCTTAAAACCTTTACACCATGCAATATCAATGGCGGTCTTAATACCCCACAATTCAGAACTTATAGGACATTGCCTTCCCCAAAATTCCTCTGGAAGCCATGTATCCAGTCCCTTGCACCGTTTTTAAAAAGCAAAACATTCTTATAACAATGGCGCTGGCCAAGACATTCTTCAAACTATATAGCTATTCATCGCACTATTGCACGTGCTTTCAACCTTGGCTTTTAAGGCATAGGCATTAAAATTTTCAGAGTAGAACACTAAATGTTTTCTTTGTTTCCAGATGTACCAGATAGAAACAGCGAAAACCATCTTCCAAGGCCACTTATTGCTAAACTCGAGATTACCAGTAAAATGGCAACACTTGCTTCTTTCATTAGCCATGATTCTATTGTGAACTAAAAGCCACAAAAAGGTTTTGGTGCGCTCAGGCCCAGGCACCTTCCACACCAATTTCCAGATATCCATCTTCAACTTGTTACTGTATATATAATTGTTGTTCCAACTACCAATCTGACTTTAACTAACACACACAACCGTAAATACTCAGTAACTATATATATTACCTTATAATAATGAAAGGCTTTTATCTAGGGTTAATGACTCTGACCCACCAAACACATATAAATTAAATCTAACTTAATCTACAAAATTCAATTTATAGATTGGGTTGAATCCAAATGATTTTTTATTTAACTCCGTAGTGTTTGTATATTGCTGGGTTGAAATTTTTCTATATATATATATATATATATATATTGATAACAAAAGGGCTCAAACTAACTCACAATACATAATTTCATACCACTTGAGTTACAAGCTTGGTTTCTTTAATTCTAAATTTTAACAATTTTTAATTGAGTAAACTCACTTTTTATCTCTAAAAATGCACTTCGGTGACGGTTTAGTCCTTAAAAAATAGCTACAAACTATTTTAATTTTGAAATTATTACACAAAATAGTCTATTTATCCAACATATCGTCATAGTTAATGTTATCTATTGATGTATTTCATTATCCGTTAAACATTAACATGATATCTTAATATATATGTTAACATAATTGACTAATTTAGTTTTTAAATTTTAAAATTATTATACAAAATGATCTCTTTATTCATTATCTTTATCGTAATAAAAGTAATAGGCAAATGGATCATTTACTATATAATGGTCATTTTTTAAAAACTAAATCATTAGTGATACACTTTTAAGGACCAAAAGTGGAGTTATTCCTTTTTAATTATTTGCTTTTCTTGAAAAAAAAATTACAGCATATATTTCGAAGTCAATTGTGTCAATTTAGTTGGTGTTTTTCTTTTCAAATAATTGAAAAGAAAACAGAAAATAAACATATTAATGGGAGTCTTGAAAAATAGTCCAATACATATATGTGTCTGTGTCTGTGTCTGTGTTTGTGCTGTGTGTCAATGTATATATATGTTATGTATTTTTATTGGGAAAGTAATAATTTCAAATGCAATCATTTTTCTGAACAGCATATTTCACACTTTCCATGTTTTGGCCAACCTTATCACTCATTTGGCTGTTATCTTCTGGTTGTAGTCGATGGAAGGCGTGTATGGAAAATGATTCCCTCTAGCAATGGAGGGATCGGATCTGTTTTCTCATGTGCTTGATCTTGATAGTTAGATTATCTCATCTAATGGTTATTGTTAATTCATGTGTTTTTTTAAAAAAAAGTTGCATAATTAATTTTTAAAAAATGCATGGATTAACCGTTGAATGAGATCATCAAATGGTCAAAATTAGGTCCCTTCAATATTGGAGGGAATCCATTCCCAAATCTAACAGGTAAGAGAATGCCATATTGGGATTTGGATCCCTTTAAGGGTTCTTGAAGAAAGTTTTCTCAAGAATCACATGTAAAGCGTTGGATGAGATCATCCAATGGTTCATATTAATTTTTTATTTTTAAAAAAAATTGTATAATTAATTTTATAAAGATGAAAAAAAAAATGTAAGATCGATATCATTAAAAATTAATCATATAATTTAAAAAATATAAAATTAATATAAATCATTACATAATCTCATCTAATGGTTTAGATGTGGTTCTTGAGAGAACTTCCCTCAAAAACCTTAAGGAGATCCAAATCTGCCATATTATGAGAGCTGAAGAGGAATGCTAGTGTTTATTTGGAAGGTGTGTACATGGAAAAAAAAGAAAAGAAAAAAGATTAAACTCTTTCCGTTACCTCTTACACCCACACCCTATTAAGCATCCCAATGCAAAGTATCCTAAAATTCAAAATTGTCCACTCTTTAATTATATGTTATAATATACTGCCTTTTATGCAAATTTACTAGTAAAGACAAATACCATAAATGGTAAGTGCATTTTAGTTATATATATATATATATATACACACACACACCCTACTGATTCACTTAATAGCCATAAAGAAAAGAAGGTAGAAAAAGAGAAAGTTACAGTCTTAGTTTTTGCAGAAGCATTTAATCAGTGAGGTTGAAAAATGGATATTTCATTGGGTGGTGCTGGTGGGTCTGGTGATGAGCACAACGCTTTCAACTCTCAGATGGGAAAGAAGTCTGGCCATCGTCACACTGCGTCTCAAATACAACGACTTGAAGCGTAAGATCAGACTTTCTTTCCCACAACAATACTTTCTTCATTGAAACATGTTTCACTTCTTAGAAACTCAGATTCTTCTATGGTTGGATCATTTCGAGATTTATGTTATAATGATTCAAGAGTGAGATAATTCAACCTTAAACTCTCAATAAACTTTCTCTTTGTTAAATTAATTTCCATGGCCCCTTTTTTGATATGAAAGGTGTTGGTTTGTAGAGTACACTAAATGAAAAAAGAAAAAAAAGAACCAAAAAAATTGTATCTTTGTCTTTGTACGACCACCATTGTCATGTCATGTGAGAAAATTTAAATCTAGAGTAAACTTACTTTTTGTCTCTGAAAATGTACCTAATTAGATAATAATTTGGTCTCTGAAATATAACAAATGGCTACTTTATTTTTAAATTTTAAAATTGCTAAACAAAATGTCCATTTGTGAACTTTGTCATTTGCACAGTCAATATAATCTAATAATATATACTATTATCTGATAGTATGATAGTAATGTAACTAACTACTTTAGTGTTTAAATTTTAAAATTATTATACAAAATGATTTTTTTGTTTGTCGCCACAACATAGGTGATAGACGAATAATTATTTTATTCAATGGTTTAAAAATTCAATGATCAAAGTTGTAAGTGACTAAACTATTACCGAAGCAATTAAATCTAAGATGGTCACTAATGACTAATGTTCTTAATTATGAGACTAATAGTAGATGCTTATTCGCTACACCTTTGTATATTTATTTCATTATTGGGAATGAATGATTAATTTCTCTTTCTGATCGTTGTATGACTTGATCTCTTCATACGATATATATATATATATATATATATAATATGGCATGGGTTAATCTTGTCTAGCGATGAGTTGTTTTTGTATGGTCATGTGCTTTAACGTTGTTAAGCACTAAAAACATAATATTAATGAATTCAAAACTACCAATCTTTTCGATTGTTATATATATCTTTAATGAATCTGTTGCTTAGTCACATGTTTGTTAGCTAAAATCCTTGGTTTCTGGTTTATTGTATTTGGCAAATTATTTTATCATCTCTACATCTTGGTCTCTTGAATAATGGGATTTTTTTTCCTTTTTTTTTAAATTTTTGGAATGAAGGTTTTACAAGGATTGTCCCCATCCTGATGAAAATCAACGTAAAGAATTAGGCGCGGCGCTGGGGCTTGAGCCAAAACAAATTAAGTTTTGGTTTCAAAACAAGAGGACTCAAGTAAAAGTACGTAGTTATAGATCTGTCTGAAAAATAAATAAATAAAAATACAGGGGTTACTTTATCTGATTCTGATAAATTTATGTATTTTCACTCCATATAATGGTTAAATGATAGGTTGAATGATTTCTTTTAGAGTAAATTACAATTTTTTTCTCCACAAGTATTCAAAATTATACTATCATCCTTAATACTTAAAAAATATATATAGATTCCCCTCTCTTATAATTATAAAATTACTGCACTATAGTTTAATTTTAAATTTTCTGTTTTTAACCATTAATATATTGGGTGCTTTATTGTTTTTTACATAAAAAAATATTTGTGATATCTAATATTCTAAATCAATAACAAAAAATGGGTATCTCATTCTCATTATGTAAAGTTAACGTTTTTTAAGTTAATAAAACGCATTTTAGCAGAAAAAAATGTAAAATTTTCTTACTGAATGTCAAAAAAAAAAGTAACAAACCTCTTTATTTGACTAAAATGTAGCATATTTTAAAATTACTAGAAAGAGAAATATATATTTAAAAAGTAATGGACAAAAGTATCATTTTTTTAACTTTGAGTTTTAATTTTGTTCTTAACTTTTTTTATGTCAATTTTATTCCACATATTTTTTTTTCAATTTTGTCCTTAAGGCTAATATCATTAATATAATTGTTAAAAAATGCTGATGTGAACTTCTCATGTGACACGTCCACTACTAACGTGTTACACTAATTGATTTTACTTTTATTTTGTCCCAAACATTTGGTTAAATTTTAATTTTACCCCAAATGATACTTTTTTATTTATCTCTTTCGCTCTAAATTAACATTTAAATATTTGATGTATCACATAGAAGAGTCCACATGTCATATGAAAAAATTCAGTGTCATTTGAAGAAGTCTACATCAGCATTTTCCATCAACTTTATTAATAACATTAGCCCTAAAGACAAAACTGAAAAAGAAGAAAAAAAACATGTGGAATAAAATTGACATAAAAAATAAAGTTAGGGACGAAATTGAAACTCAAAATAAATATTGTAAAACAAAAAAAAAGTACTTTTGTTTGCCCAGAGTAAAGGAAAAGACTATATAATTATGAATATTTGTAAAGTAGTAGAATGCAATTTAATTAGTCTATTTTTAACTAATTTCTTTTATTTCATTACATAATTATTATGTCACATGAAAGGATCCAAATTTTATTTGAAAATTCACTTACAAGTAAAATTAAGCTAATTAATTAGTTTGTATTTCATGCAAATTTCAGACCCTGAATGAACGAACAGATAACAATGTCCTTCGTGCTGAGAATGAAAGAATGCAATGCGAGAACATCGCAATCAAAGAGGCACTGAAGGGTGTAAACTGCCCTTCTTGCGGTAGTTCTGCCTTTGGCGATGAAGAACGCCAACTTGCTCTCCAAAATCTGCTTCAGGAAAATTCATATCTAAGACAAGAGGCTAGTTATTTAATACTTCAAACTATTCTCATTTAAATTCTATATTTATTTTACGTTTCATTTTCATCCTCTATATTTTAGATATTTTATTTTGATCATTTATGTTTCAAAGTTTTATTATTATCCTAGAGTTTTTTTCCTTTATAATCGTTAATTTATGTAATGAAATTGATACGTTATTTTTTAAATATTCACATACATGATTGGTTTACATAACTGTTGATTAGATATTAGTGTCTCACATGTAATTTTTAAAATATCTTTACCCATACTCCCTTCCACGCATCTTCTTTTCTTGGGTATTTCCTTGGCATTTTGAGCATTTTGGAAATTACATGTAAGACATTAACATTCAACCGGTAGCCATGTATAAATTCGTCATGTCAATATTTGAATGATGATATATCAATTCTGTTATATTGACTAACGATTTTAACAGAAAAGAACTAGAATAATAAGACTTTAAAATATAAAGTACCAAAATTTTATTTTTGCCTATATTTTTATTCTCCATCAATACCAATGAAAAATATTTTAATTGTGATTCAATTTGAGAATACATATATTCTCCTTGAAAGATTGCAAAATGTCATTTTACTAAAATGATAAAATTGAAGCAATATGAACATTTTACAATGAAGTAATACACACACGCAAACATATATATAACATGAGACTCAGTTGATTGCATATATGTTGTTCCAATGACTGCATATATACTATCATTTTAATTTTGTTCCAATTAATCCTTCCAAACATTGCATATATAATATCATTTTCATACTTTTAAATGAATGAAGTGAAACAAAATCAAACTTTTGAATAATATAATATTTAAAAATATTTAAGAGCTAGTGGATTATAATTTCAATATTGGAAAGCTAACAATAATTCATTTGGATGAATATTTATTGAGAAAATGTAAAAATTGGTCTCTAAAAAGTATATTTTTTATTGTTAAAATTTTAGTGTCGATTGACTTAAGTCTTAAAAATTAGACACTTACTATAAATTAACCCTTTCATAAGATTAATATATTTACTTGTTTGTGATATACTAACTCAATTAAAATGTATAATTAAAGTTTTAAATATTAAGATGTGGACTTTGTATCTTTCACATAGTCCATGTTTATTTATTTACTTGTGGTTTTTCAGTATGAAAAAGCTTCAAGGCTTCTTACGAGTTACGTTGGGAAGCCGGCGAGGCCAGAAATGGATATGGTGGCTCCTTCTCCTACACCTCTGACCCTTGGATCTGCATCTGCATCTGCATCAGAAAGTCCGAAACCTGAAGGGACTTTTCTGGGAGGTCTGGGTCATGTTTCGATTTCGGACGATAATACTACGTTTTTGACAAACCAGCAAGATATGGGAAAGTCAGTAATGTGGGAAACTGCGACTAGTGCCATGGAAGAGCTGGTCAAGCTTCTGCTAGTGAATGAGCCCTTGTGGATCAAGTCTCAGTCTCAAGCAGCTCCGGAAGAAGAAGACGAACAAGGGGCATTCTTCGTTCTTAACCATGACAGCTACGAAAGGATAATCCCTAGGGCTCAGTCTCGTCACTACAGGAGTTCCAATGCACGTGTCGAATCATCCAAAGCTTCGCGAATTGTGAAGATGAGCGCAATGGAATTGGTCCACATGTTCTTAGATTCGGTATGTACTTCAGATTACTTTCCTTTCTTCCATATATATCTTAATCGGATTCTCTCTCTGACGCACGGGTCAAATAGAGTACCTAGCGTCTCATAATCGTTAAATTAACATAAAACTCTTATGTGGGTTCAGGGTTTAGGAGCTCACCAATAAACTCTATATTGATCTAACAATTATAAGCAATAGCGGAGCCACATTGCAGTTAGGAGGTGCATCTGCATCTCTTGAAATTTCAAAAGTTTTATATAAAAATTTAGTTTTTTAATTTTTGTCCCCCTTCATTTTTATTTTTAACTTCCAAAATTTTTTTAACCCTATAGTCAAGGGGATCTACGTGTCCATTCCTTAAGTTTTTACAAAAATTATATTTACAAGTATAATATTTTAAAAATTTATATTTTGGTTTTAAATTTTAAACTTTCTTTTCACTTTAGCCCTTATTTTTTGGCTAAAATTATAATTTTAAATATAATATTTTAAAAATTTATATTTTAGCCCTAAATTTTAAACTTTTTTAATTTTAACCCTTATAATATTTTAAAATTTACATTTTATCCTCCCTTACCAACGGGTTCTAGATACGCCACTAATTATAGGGTGCTAAACAATCTGTCGTTAGGCAGAAAACTATCGAGTCATATTTTAGTCTAAAAATTTGAAGCCTTTATTTCAGCCATCCTCTGTTAAGAATGTTACAGTAAATCACACAATCGTCTCTTGCAACTATTCAAAATTACCTAGCCTTCCCTTATAGTCTTATACTTTTGAAATATATACTCTTCTCTCTTGAATCTATGAAATACATTACACTTTAGTCTTTTTTTTTTTCCAGAGAGGATTACAATATCTTTCTGATGTCCTATAACCTAAGCCACATTTCTTTTTGACTAAAAGTACTGTGTATCAACCTAAAAATTTCAATTTTAACATATTGTGATATTTTTTTTGTAAAAGAAAAAACCAATATATATGTATTTAACTTAATAGATGGTATTTTAGTCATAAAAATATGTGATATTAATTAGGCAACTGAACATTAAAAATATACTATAATGAATCTCTTTAAACAGAAAATATAACATTAAACTAAAGTGTATTAAATATAAGGAAGGATGATAGATATTTTGAATATAAAGGAAAAGAAATCGTAATTTTAAATTCAGAGTGTAATCTACTCAATATATTATGTCTTGTCCTGAAAATTAAATATTATCTTTTCACTATTAATTTTACGATAAACTCATCAACAAATTAAATATGCATGGATAAATAACCTACTTGTCAATGAAAATATGTATGACAGAGAGCACTATAACTGTTCAAGAAGCAATATAGTATCATATTATTCTAGTATTCTGTCAATACATGTTTTAGTGATAATTAGATTATTGGACATGTAAGGGCCATCTTCACATTAGGTTAGGTTACTCATATCAGTTAGTTGACTCGGAAGTGAAAAAATAAATATTTAGGTCAAAATAATGAAAGATCCAAACCTGAAGAGACCAAATTAAAAGGAGACATTTTTAAAGATGAAGATATATATATATATAATTTGAGTCAGATAATATATTGATATATTGTTATCATATATATAACAATTATTTGTTGAATTGACTTGAATGATTTGTAGGAGAAATGGGTTTACATTTTCCCGACAATCGTGACGAAAGCACAAACAATAAAAGTAGTTGAAAGTGGTTCGCCAGGAAGCCGGACTGGAGCCTTGCAGCTGGTACATATGTTAATTTCTATAACTTTGTAATTAATTAATTAGAGTATTTAGATAATTTGGTGAATATGTGTATATATATATATAATTAAATAAATAATTAATTGTGCAGATGTACGAAGAAATGCACATTCTCACACCAATGGTGCCTCCTCGGGATTTCGTCTTCCTTCGCTATTGTTACCAATTGGACAGAGCCACGTGGGTGATAGCTGACGTGTCATTTGATTCCTCCGAAGGCAATCATATTGCTCATTCTGCCTCTTGGAGGCTTCCTTCTGGATGCATGATTCATGAATTGCCCGATGGTTCCTCCAAGGTTAGTAACTCTGTTAATTCTCAGTACGCTTAATATTGTGTATATATCATTATTCAGAAAATAGAACTCAACTGGTAAATTAAACTGAAAAATTGATGAATTAGTTAAAAAAATTAATTTTGTTTGAATTAATAAATTGATAAAATTGACCGGTTCAATTGGTTTAATTAATTTTTTTTAAAATTTTTTAAATTTTTACTGAATATTATTATGTATTTTTAATAAATATCTAAAAATTTAAGATATTAAGGAAAGATTTAAGATTAATATATGTGTAACATGTCTATAATATTTTAATATATGTAAAATATAAATTAATTATATATTTTAATATACTTTAAATATTACTAGTTCAACTGCGATCTAACCATTGACCATTAAATCGGTGATTCGATTGGTTCGATCTTAATATATATATATATATATATATATATGTTATACTATGATCAAAATGCCACACACAGCATGTTCCAAAAATTAAGGTGGTGTATCTTAATTATGTGAATGTTTTAGTTTTCTAGGCAGTTAAAATTCAAGAGCAAATTATCGGTTTAAATTTAAAAAAAAATTGCAAGCGCTACAAATAAAAAAGAGACTTTCAATGGCTGTGGCGACTACACTAAAAGTACAAAATTTACCACTAAAGATCTTTAGTGGCTATATATGAGCCATCACAAAGTTATGGATTCTTTGCTTGTCTTTAGCAAGGTGTTTATGATTTATTTGGGCCGTTAATTTTCATAATAAGCAATTCATATTTTAAGATCTTGTTTGTATTTTATTTTTTAAAAAACAGTATCATAAAATCTAAACTGTTAATTGTAAAAATCAACTATTCAAATAAGTCAATCACCATATTTGACTTTCAAAGCCAAACAAAGAATCCGTTTATCCTCGTAATGAAACAGTCTCCGTTATTTGTTATGTCTTATAACTTTATAACTGAAAAGAAAAATAATAGTAATATAATATTATGTATATGATTTTTTTTTAATATAGGTTACTTGGGTGGAGCATGTGGAAGTGGATAGTAAAACTGTAACTCACCAACTATATAGAGATGTTGTTTATAACAATGTTGCTTATGGAGCAGAAAGATGGGTTGTGGCTCTTCAAAGAATGTGTGAGAGAATTGCATGCTCCTTGACTGATAATATACCTAGTGATGAAGCTAGAGGAGGTATGGCCTTCAACATCTTTACACTTCATTTATTATAATGTACATTAATTGTAGCATATAAACATATGAAGCTAACGAATTGAATACATACTTCATAAAATGAAATCGTATCTTATACATATTTAAAATTGTATTGGTTAGATATCGCATGCATGATATTTGAAATTGCACTTCAAAACTTCCAAAGGAAATAATTATCATGATACGTAGGCATAGATATCAAGGCATAGATATCAAAGTTCAAGAATATATTTCATTTTAATTTCCTCCCATACAATATTTGAAATTACACATCCCTTTCTCTCTATTTCTAAAATATATGAATCTGATATTATGCAGTAACTACAGTGCTTCAGTCTAAACTTACAGCTTTTGTTCAAAGAGGTTCACTATAAAATCCACTTTTTGATGCTTGATCGGTTATCTATTAATTTAAATACATATTGGCTACTTTCTTTTCTTACAAGAAAATAGAATATTTTTGACATTTTATTCCGAATTAACAGTATTGCAATATGTGAAAACTGATGTTATTAGGTCAACCTGATCTTATAATCTTGAAATCTTAAAGGACAAAAGTCATTGTACAGAACAAAAATATCTTAAATGTCAACATGCAACCAGATGTCTTATATATATATATATATATATATGTCAGCATGGATCGATGCTTTTTAATTAGATTACAGCTAATGAATTGTGCATATGAGATGCATTATTAATTTTCAGTGGCAAGCTTACCTGAAGGAAGAAAGAGCTTGATGAGGGTTTCTCATCGAATGATGAAGGACTTGTGTGGAGCTATAAACATGTCGTTCCCTCACTTAAGTGAAGTGAATGAGAATGGGGTTAAATTGTCGTTTCGCAAGAACTTTCAAAGAGGCCAACCAGGTGGCATGGCAGTTTGTGCTGCTACATCCCTTTGGCTTCCTCTCCCTCCTCACCATGTTTTTGATTTCCTCAAAGATGAGACACGAAGAGATCAGGTTCATTCATTATTCCCTACTTTAATTATTCTTAATTAAAGCTCCTTTTTAAAAGAAACATTTAAAAGAATTTTTCTTTAAGCCTTGTCTTATATATTTGGTTGGAATAACATCTTTTTTATTTTAAATTTTGGTCAAGGTTAAATTATTTTATTAGTAAATTTCTGAGTTTTGTTTAAATTTTAATTTAGGTTTTTATAATCTTAAAACAGCTACTTCGGTCTCTCTTTAATTAAAATTATGTCACTGATTCGTTAGATTCTATTTATGTGGTCAACTATATGTCATTATGCATAGTATTCTTGCTTCTTAGTACATCATCATGCCGACAAACTTTTAAACAATAGAGACCTAAAAAATTGAATAACATTTTTAAGACTAATTAACTTTTAATCAAATATTAGCATGAAAAAAATATATTTTATCCTCATAAATTTTTTTCATTGTGCAAAAAGCTTCGATAAACATTAAAATTCAACAAAAAAATGTCTATAAACTTTTCTTCTTATACAGTTTAGCCCTTCAATTAAAAAAAATTAATTTGACTTATAATCAATGTCACGTCAGTCCAAATTTATTCCATAACATGACAATAATAATGCCACCCTTAACCCAATTTGATTCCTCTGTCGCCGTCTCTATTTTGTATATCTTGAAGTTCTTGTTCCTCGTCGGATAATGCATCACAAACCAATCGTGTTTGATCACTGGAGCTAAAAGAAAAAAGATTGACTTAGGAAAAGAAAAACTGAGTTTGTTTGAACAATCAAAGAGACTGAAGGAAGAAATGAAGAAGATGATAGTAAAATGGTGGAGAAGAATGACATGAAGAAGGTGACGCTGTCAAACAAGGGTTGTGGATTATGAGTCTGGGTTAAAGGTTTGGGTAAAAAATGACATTATTTTTTCCGTATCAGTTGTTGATAAAGTAAATTTGAGTTGACGTAATATTGACTGTTAATCAAATTAATTATTTTTTAACGAAAATGCTAAATAGTACAAAAGAAAAATTTTATACAAATTTTTTGTTAAATTTTAAAGTTTATAAGAATTTTTTACATATTAAAAAAAGTTGATATATTTCTCAATAAAAAATACTAATATTACTTTATGTTTTGGTGGCAGTGGGATATTCTTTCCAACGGTAGTCCAGCGCAAGAGATTGGACGCATCTCAACTGGAACTCATCCTGGCAACTACATCGCAATTTTTAAGGTACGAACTGTAAAGTATTAATTTTGTTCTTAAATATTATAATTTTTATAATTTGATTTATAACAAATTTAAGCCTCTCAATTTTTTTTCTTTAAAAATTGTAATCGTCTTAATTTGATTCTTTTTGTCACTGAATCACCCAATTTATCATTTCTAAATTCCAAATTTTGTATTGTCAAAAAGTTACTTTGATAGACGTATGGATAGACAAAATTGAAACAATAACAATTTTTTAAAATTAAATGAGAATACTTAATTTTTTAGGGATTAAATTAAAACAATTGTAAGTACTGGGACCAAATTGATAATTTACTCTATGTAAAAGGTATTTAGTTAATTAGATTTTAGAGTCATTTACTGTAGTTTTGTAAGTTTTGAAAATACAATAATTGCAGTCCTCTTATGCAAAAAAGAAAAAAACATAAAGTAGGTAAAAACAACAGCATGGACTATTTAGATAGATTTCAAAGTATTAAAGCCTTTTTTTTTAAATGATTCTTTCTGAACTTAGTTCTCCATATTTAATTATGTTATTTTTAGTATCATGTTCATGTTAATTCCATTAACCTATATAAATGAGTGACGAGGCCAAACCTAAAACTGATGTGATCATTAAAGCTTGGTTAATAGTGAAACATGTCATTACAGATTGCACGATATGCTTGAAGTAGCTACGATGTTTTGATATCTGTTTTGGTGTAATTTAATGATAGAGTAAATCACTGATATAATTTCTAAAAGATTATGATTATATCAATTTAATTCTAAAAAAATTAATGAAATTTTAAAAATTTAACAATAGTAAGTTTTTTCAAAAACTAAATACAAACACTTAACCTTTTATTCAAGTACTAAATTAAAATAATTACAATCTTTCGAGTACTTAACTCAATGATATACTCTTTAATGATACACTAATTACTTGAATGGCTTAACATGAGGACTTTATAAAAGATGAAATATAAACTTGGAATTTACAAAACTGAATCAAAAGAATTGAAAGTCAATCTTTTGTTCACTTACCACTGCATTAACTTACTCTCCCTAAATTAATTAAACTTACCCATTTCAATTGTCCTTGATGTGTGGATCTCTCGCAGCCATACATCCCCACTGAGAACCACGTTCTGATTCTTCAAGAAACTTGTGTGGAGCCAATGGGATATGTGGTAGCCTACGCTCCGGTCAATACGTCGGCCATGAATGAAGTTACAAATGGAGGAGAGTCTTCCGGCGTGCCGGTCGTGCCATCCGGCTTCGTCGTCACGGGGGACGGCTTGCGACACCCCGTTTCTGCAAGTGGAGGCGAAAACTCAGGAGGAAGAGGAGGAGGGTCAATACTCACAGTGGCCTTCCAAGTATTGGCTTGTAGCCCTGCAGCAGTGAGCCGCTTCAACATGGAATCTGTGTCTTCTGTCAACTCACTCATAGACACAACACTCCAGAAAATTAAGCTTGCGTTGAATTGTTAAGGCTTTGACAATTAATTACCCTTTAGTTTTGGTGTCACTCTTTTTTCAAAGACAATTTAGTTGAAGTTGTGTTTTAATTTGGTACCCTTATAATTGCAATTTGCATGCAAGCCATGCAGAATCAATTGGTTTCATATGCAGACTCATTTCATGTTATAATTAGTTTGCTTTTACAAAAATGAGACAGAGGTTCTGCTTTAATTGCTTGATGTTTCACTATTTTAAAGGTGTTTGTTATAATTTCTTTCAGATATTATGGTATGAAATATATATATATATATATATATATAAATCAATCTGACTTCTAAATTTCTTTCTGTCCATGTTTGTGGGTTGGAGGCGTTTGTCCTTGCGGTGCCAACAATAATGTTATCCTTCTAGAAAGCTTGCCCTTTGGAGAAAATGTTCAACAAAATTTTGACTGGCAATATTTTTCGTCGAGCAATAATTGAAAAAATTCCAATGAATGGAAAAGCAGCTAAAGAACCATTCTTTTCGAAAGTGGTAGCTAAAATGTTTCATTCTTATAAATTTTTCATTTTTCCCCTACTTTTAATGATGGTGGATGATGGCGAAGCAACGACGAATCACGACGACAATAGATAGAGGAGCAATGACAAAAAGTGAAACTGAAGCATAGATTAGGGCATTGTGGCAATTATAGTCCAACCGCCACTAGTGGCAGTTTACTATCTAGTGGCGGTTTATGGAAATTGCCATTATATAATAAACTGTAATCAAAGTGAATTTAATCCTTAATTATTATTTTTTTAAATATCTTCACAAAAAATGGACTATATATCTTGATGTATATGATGTGCATGCGAGATTTTGAAGTGAAATATATGGTAGTGAGTTCAAGCTATCTAATTTTGTAACTGGGGCACAAACTTCCTCAAATGAGGAGCACAAAAACCCAAAAAATTCAACTATAATCCCAATCCCAAGCAAACTAAAATTTTTTAAACAAAAATTAAAAAAAATAAGACACAATGTATGACTAAAAAATACTAAAAAGAATAGTAAATTAGTTTCATGTATTGATCTCAAAGCGCAACTTAGCAAACTCTCTCTACTATGGAGTCTCCAACCACATGGCGGCAAGTGACTAACTACTAATGGTAGGAGAATGGCGCTTGTCAACGGATGGGGTCAATAGTGGCAGCGACAACAGAGAGACACAATTGATAGCGGAGCGAGGAAGTAAATGAAATTGGAGCTAGGGATTTAAAAGTTTAGTGGCAGTTTGAAAAGAACCGCTACTAAGTTTTTTACTGACTAGTGGCGGCTAATGTCTAACTGCCAACCACCATTATATAGTGGCGATTTCTTACCAATAATCGTCATTAATTAACTACCACTAAATTATTGTTTTTTTGTAGTGTTGTGAGAACCTATTTGTACATGGATGTGTAGAAATTACGTGCATGTGTGCATATGTATATCTGTATTCCAATCGACACAAAAGTAACTTAAGTGGCGTATGCGCACATATATACCCACTTGCCTCTTGGATTATGTGAAGGGAATGGGCACACATATAAACATACATATATTCTTATAATGTCTTGAGATGTACTTGAAGTAGGTACGTATAAATATGTGTCATTTCATAGGATACTAATAGAAGTATATGTGCATACACACACACACACACTCTCTCTCTCTCATAATCTTTACAAGCTATTCAGTTAAGGAGATGGGTATATATATATATATATATATATATATATATGTTTAATCTTGACTTTCATACTTGGAATGGAAAGAATGTGGCCTATATATGTTTATGATAAGACTTGCATGTAGTATTGTGGACTGAGCTATTGTTTGTCACATGTATGGTTACCATTATGCATGATTAGTGAAAATAAATGAGTATGAATTGGCAAGGCATATGATTAAATACGTGGATTTATTGAAGTGAAATATGTGTTGATGTGATATATATATATATATATATATATATATATATATATATATATATATATATATATATATATATATATATATATATATATATTATGTGAAATTTCCATGAGTTTATATGTATGTAATGTAGCATGGATAATGAGTTATATTGATTGTGATCAATATGAGATTGCTCATGGTTGTGTTTGTGATTGTGCTTGACCGCAAAGGAAAGATATGGCGGTGCACCTCATGAGATGAGATACATATAGAGCGATAAGGGTGGCCTCTTATTATTGAAGCAATAAGGGTAGATGCGGTGGGGGCCATGGGTAAAAATCGAGAGGTATTATGGATGACCCGATATGGTAAGGGACTTTGTGACTTGATTGAATTTTTGCATTATGTGTGATTTGTGCATATGTTGATTGTTCATGGATGTTTGGCTTCATATGGAAATGATGATAATTAGACTTGCCGCGTATATAATACACTATAAACTTCTTCTGCATGCTTATATATCTATATGTATATATATATATCTATATATATATATATATATACATATGTTGTGTGTAGTTGTGGTCAGGTAGTGGTTTCCTCAGTGGGTCAATAGCCTCACACGCCCAACATTTTCTAGATATAGAGGATATATGGATTACCAAATTGAGTGTCAAGGCAAACTCCCCATCATTTGGGGTATAGTATTTCTCATTTCCTTTTTTGCTTTTTTGGTAATCTAGTTTGCTTTGTAATCAGGTAGGTTGCCAAGGATATTTGTATGTTGATTGAAAATCTGGATTTTATATATAAACTCGTATGTTGTTGACATGGAATAAATTATTGAATAGTTGGAATGTTGGAATGTTGTTTGAGAATATTGGAAATATATTCTCGTTGTCTAGTATGTATAAAATATTAAGAATGAATGATATGAATAATTGAATGGAATGAATGATAGTTGTGGGTTTAGGGTAACGAGTCAGGCTTATGGAGGTGAGGTCAAGTTCAACCTCTATGCCAGTCACATGCCTAGTTTTAGGATGTGACATGCAAGTTCCTTGAGTAGCTAACGAGTCTCTGTGCAGGGAGTAGCAGAACCTCCAGTCCACAACCTTTGTCTTCGGGTTGGTGGCATCGGTATTGGTTATGGTGTGGAAGGCGTCGAATTTGTGTATTATTATTTGATTTATCTGCCTATCATGCTTTGAATATTTTCTTGTATGATTAGTTGTAGAGGAAAGGATACTTCTTGTGTGTCCAACGATTAATTCTAAAAAAAATTTATTCCACCTGAGATGGAATCTTTATACTATCTTTATGTGGTGTGCTGGATTGTGTTTTATGCTAATCTTACAGTGGTGGTGTGGATTCCACCTTCGTGCTGGTCACGATCCCAGATTGAGGCATGACAGGTTTGACATTTATAAATTTTAAAAAAATATGGTTTAGAAATCTAGGTTGATTATAACAAAAACTTTTAAAAGAATAAGGTATAAGCAAGATCACTACAGTATTTTGGTAAATGAGCAATTATTGTTGCCATTATTGTTCCCAGTGGTCCCTGTCGTTCAGGCTGTCAAACCGGTGCCTCGTCTCGTCTAGTCTCGTCTTCTCTCTCTCTCTCTCTCTCTCTCTCTCTCTCTCTCTCTCTCTCTCTCTCTCTCTCTCTCTCTCTCTCTCTCTCTCTCTCTCGTGGTCCCTGTCGTTCAGGCTGTCGAATCGGTGTCTCATGACGCCATCACAGTTTAGAAATGGGTAAGGCTACATAAAATTGATTTTCGTTGAAATTTTTTTATTTCTCGTGTAAGTGAGGGTTCAATCGAGGGAGGAGAAGTTTTGTTCTTAACCGAGAGGCTGAGAAAATCTTCTTTCAAATCAGAATGTTTAGGTTGAATGAGGAGCAAATTAACTTTTGAAAATGAAATGATGGGCTGAGAGATGGAGAGAGAAGGAGGCACAGAATGACCCGAAAGGTAAAAAAACTTAATCTAAAATTTCCTTCTGAAATTCTTGGTTGGATATCTGATTTGAGATGGTTATTTGCTGCATTTTAAAAGCTAATTCTCTGATGTTAGGTAAAAAAAACATATGATAAAAAATATGAGCTAAAAGCTGTGGGGGGACATCAGGTAATCCATAAACTAATTTTCTGCGTAATTCTTCATCGTGCTCTATTGTGTTTGGGTGCATAATTCTTTTTTACTTTTATGCACGATGAATGTTTGATTCTGGGTTATATTTCTGCTGGTGGTCAAAAGGATAATCAAAGGAAATTGAATTAAGAATCATGGGAATCATTAGATAAAAGTTGGGGTTCTGCATAATTATTTTCTAGCCACAATATGTTATATTATTGTAACACCCCGACTTTTTTTTTCCTTTAAAAATAATAATTTTTCTCTAAATCAGTTCACTGGATAATTTTCTGAATAATTTTCTTTCAATAGATTTCACTATTCACGAATTTTACTATTTATGTGAATAGTAACTTTGCAGAAAATTTACAAGATTCTCATTGATTATATCTGAGTTTGAATACATATAAAAATAATTTACATAATATTTATTACTATCTTTACATCTTTGCATCATAAACTACTATAAAATATATTTCTACACTTCAATCTCATCATTAATATCATCAAGCCTTCCATTTTGCCCTTTTTCCTGAAATGATCAATTTTCTAAAAGTGAGATATAAAATATCTCAGTAGCTAGTCACTTTCTTAAAACATGTAAACACATGAGGAGATCATTTCAGCCATAAAAGTATAACATCACAAATATCACACTGATAACAATTAAATTTCTCTTGTTCACTATGTAGAACAAGATTTATAAATACAATTCTTGTAAAAATTGATTATAAACACAGATATCATAAATCATAAATAATCATACTTTTATAGAAAACTAACTACCTGATCTGATTCTCAACCTCTTAAACCTCCTTGCTCATATTTACTCTGCGTTTCCCATATCCTTCCTTCTTCTTCTTTCCTTTCTTCGTCTCTTTCTCTCCTCTATTTCTCTCCCTCGTCTCTTTCTCTCTCTCCTCTTTCTTTCTTTCTTTTCTTTTGTTCTCCTTCCCCAACTCGCATAACACACACATATATACATATATATTTTAATATTTTTTTTCCACTATTCCAACCTCAAATCAAACATCACTTTCTCCTTTTTTTTTCTTTATCTTCCTCTCCATCATCTTCTCCTCTCTTTCTTTTTCTTCCTCTTCCTTTCCACCCACCGTTCACTTCACAACACATTCATATATATATATATATATATATATATATATATATATATATATATATATATATATATATATATATATATTATATTATTTTTAACTTTTTCTCATACCCCACATTCCACCTTCTCTTTTTTTTTTCCTTCCTCATTTTCTCCTCCGCACACCTCACATACGTCACTTTCACACTTTTTTTTTGGTTTAAAATTGATAAAAACCCTCAAATCTTTTTATTCTATACAAATAGGTCCCTACTCAATGGATAAAATTCTATTTATATCTCTCAAAAATTTCTTAATAACTATTTTATCCTGATTTTCTTGCTCATTTATTTATTTAGCCTCGTTTTCTAAGGTAATTAAATTTGGGATATCACAATTATAGACAATGTTGTTGTTTTAACCTCATTTAGACTGTGTATCTACTTTTAGAATTGCATCTCTTGATTGAGAACCATGGATTGTTAGCTAGAAAATTCTACATATTTGAATGGTTTTTTGTTCATAATCTCATTGAGAGCTATAATAAGAAATTTTGGGTGGCTATTTGGATTCCCTTTGGCCTATGTGTACAGTTTTGTTGTTGCTTCTATTTGGGCAATTATGTAGTTGTTTGATTAGTTTATTCATTGAGATAAGTAGCACTCAATAAGGGAGTTAAGGGTATGGTTGTTGAAGTATTATGAGTTGTAGTTGATAACTTTGGCCTTCTTTGTTGAATTTATTTCATTTATACTTGTTGTGGCTTGGTCATGAAAATGTTAACCTTAGTTATGTGATTCTTTTTGGGCAATTCCTATGAGTTGCTGGAAATATAATAGGTGAATTTGAGTTGAGTTAGAAGTACTTTTAAGGGATGAAATTACTATTTGGCGAAAATGGGTGGATAAAGTCAGGAGGTGAAATTTGTTAAATTTGAATTGCATGTTGTATGAAAATTGGTTTCTAGTTTGGTATTGATGGTGGAGGTTCTGTTTGATTATAAGAGGCCATTTTCTATGATTGGTCACTGTGAGCTGGTGCTACAGCGCCGGGTTTGGCGCCAAAGCAACAGCAGATAATGGGCATTTCTATGCTCTTATGTTGTGGTACTGCAATGGTGGGGGTTTTTGTTGTAGTGACCAATGACCTTCTTCTACATTATTGTTGGACATGTTTTCTCTTTCTTTCTTTTTCATGATAGAGTGAGTCGGGGCACATCTCTAAAGGATTCACATCATTTCCTCCATCAATCATCATGCATGGAACCGGGTCAAGTAGTGGCTCGGAGTTGAGGTGAGTGGGTAACCTTACCTACCTTGGGTTAAGAGCTAAATCCTTGGATGACTCTACTTGTTTATGTACATGAGTAGTTGTGAACTATGTATATGAATGTTTGAAAGTATAGTTAAAGTGCCATGTGGAGGGGGAAAATTACATTATACCATGGGGAGTGGAGATTACCACGTTGGGATGATAGTTGATTGACAACTGACATGCATGATTGTATTCTTTGATTCTTGTTATGCCAAATCATGATTTCCAAGTGTATAAATATACACGCATAGAGAGCCAAAGAGGCAATTAAGAGTGAAACATGGTGTGGAGATAACATAATGGCAAGGAGGGTGGAGTCCTTCCTCATTTCATTTCTTGATTGCATGAACTAGCATGGCATCATTTATGGGTTATTGATTGTTAAGATATCATAAACTACATAGAAGAGGAGTTAGAGCTATATGTAGTGTGTATGTCTTATTTCATAATACATGAAGATTGGAGTCCCTCACATTATTATTTCTGTAATTAATGGCATGACTTGCGTGGTTGCTTTTGAAAGTAATGGTTGGAACCCAAGAGGGGGGGTGAATTGGGTTTTATAAATTTTTCACAAGAATTAATTGGAAGTTAAAATGATTTTCTGTAAAAGTACAATGCTTAGAATAATAAATACAATACAGAAAATCAATGTGCTGTCAAGATAAATAATTATAAAGATCAAGGAATTAAAGAATAGATATCAATATGCACAAATTAAACAGTAAGGGATAAAGAAAGCAAACTCGGAGATTTATACTGGTTCGGCTAATCCAAGCCTACATCCAGTCCTCAAGAGACCACTTGAGTATTTCCACTATAATTGCAAGTTTAATCCGGGTACTTGCAAACCACTACAACCACGCAAATTCGATCCGGGTATTTGCGAAACCACAATGAAGAATTTATGAATCCGGGTAGCTACTCAACCCAAAGCAAGTTCTTCCAACACCGGTACTTGCGAACCTCAACTCAGAATAATATATGTGTTGATCAAAATCAACAATACAAAGAAACTCTCTCTAAAGAGTAGATGAAAATAAATGAAGCTCTAATAACTCTAATGATAGAGAATATGCAAGATTTGGCTCAAGAATTCTTTCCTTTCTCTCAAAGATGATAGAAGAAGTTAATATCACATTGTATGACTTTGTTCTTGCTCAAAATCGTGTATCTAAGGTCATATATATAAGATTTTACAAAACTAGCCGTTATATAGCCGTTATATAGCCGTTACAGCACTTATAGTGCAGTCCAGATTTTGAGCTTTCTTTAAAAATTCATAACTCCCTCATTTGAACTCCGTTTTAAACAAATAATATACCGTTGGAAAGCCCTTGGAGTCTAGTTTCAAATGAGCCAAGTTTTACTCAAAAATTATTTTTCTTTTAAAAGATATAATCAAAATACTGACTATAGGTCAAAACAGAATAATCAACTTTCAGTTTTTCAAACTATATTTTAAATAGTCATATATTTCTCATTTGGACTCCGTTTTCAATAAATAATATACCTTTGGAAAGATCTTTGAGTCTACTATCAAATGAGATTAAGATACTTGAAAAAAATGATTTTTCGTTTATGAGATATGATATAAAGAGTGACCAAAGGTCAAAAACTAACTTTTATAAAATTTCATATCTCACTATCTTTTTGTTCAAAATAATTGAGCCAATGTATGCAAATCTAAATCATTGAGTTGCACAAGTATACTAGCCTATATAAAATATACCTAATGTAAACACATAGGCTATCTTGATGCATCCAAGCTTCCAAGACTTCAAATCTTCTAATTCTTCATTTCTTAGAGCTTCATCCTTGCATGTTGTTTTCCTTGAGTGAAGCATGATATTGCTTTTCCTTGTTATTCAATACAATGCTCACTCTTCTTGTTTTGAACCAACCTATAAAATATATCTTACTTGCAAATCCAATGGTTAGTTTAATAGCATGATTCAATATATGCAACATACATATTAAATAACATAATCATGCTTAAGTACTTGTAGCATATATATGATAATTAATCTTTATATATATCAATGCTACTATTCAAATACATTTGTCATCATCAAAACTTATGGCATATAGCCTTAGGGTCAACAATCTCCCCCTTTTTGATGATGACAAATCACCAGAGAAAAATATGTATCACAAGATAATGAATGCAATGTTATAAGCACATATACATATTTTTCTATTGTTTCTTCTCCCCCTATTTGACATCAACAAAAAGGTGTAAGGAACACAATATATAGAAGTTAAAGCACATACCTTCTTTAAGTCAGGATGTCAGAAGATGTCAATATAGTATGGGGTAAGGATACATCAAAACTTATCATTGATTTCATTGACATGTAAAAAGAAAATTTTAGAAAAATTTTTCTCATGTCAAATGAAATGAGCCAAAAGATAAAACTTGAAAGAGTTTTAGGCTTCCCCTTAAACCTTGCATAATTTGAAAAAGAATAATGAATAATGAATATCCAATTTTTCAAGATATATTGTTTTTCAAAAAAAAATACATTCAAGTGAGACAAAGCTCCCCCTGAATTTCATAACATTTTTCCTTTGAAAAAGATTGTCTAAATCATTATAAAGGAAATTCAGTTTTTGATTGCAGAATTTTGAAGTAAGATTTTTGAAGAAATTTCTGCAATATTTTCATTGAAAATGATTTGTGCTTGTTTATGAAGAGGCATTTTTAGTAAATAGCGGAAAAATTAAACTCTTTGAAATAAAAAAAACATCATTTGTTGTCATATGATAGAAATATTTACAGCACACAACAGAAGTATGATATATGGATTAGCAAAGCATGATATAAACAAGAATATTAATCATAATCCATAAATCGAATAATAATATTTTTCAAGATTTTTGAAAAACAATTTCTGCATATATGCATAAAATTATTTCAACATATAGCAAAAGTGATTTAAAATAAGGATACTCAAATCCTTTTCTTTTCAAAACAGATAATGCTTCAATATGGCAAAGCAATTTCAGCATTATGGAAGCAATTCAAGACATTCACGATATTTTTCTAAAACATTTTGCTTCGAAGGAATTTAGAAACGTTTCATCTAAGGAAGCAATATATATGGATTAGTGTAATAAGATATATTCAAGCATATAGTTCATAATCCATATATGAAACATCAATATTTTTCATCCCTTTTGTTATCTACAATAAAAGAGATCTTTAAAATCTTTTCTTTTTCAAAAAGAATGTTGCTTCATATGATAAAACATATTAACATAACAGAAGCATTTTTAAAGTCCTTTTTCAAAACAAATTTGCTTCATAAAGGATAAGATAAATTTCAGCACAAAGGAAGCAATTTATATATCCATTCAAAATGAATTTATATATGTATCTTGAGGATGAGTACATGTAAAAATTTTGACAGCTCATTTTGTATGCGTGCATGTGGAATCATGAAATATTATTCTTAGCCATAGCCTTCGCTCATGATGCATGAATAGCATACACAACATATGTTCTTAGATACATATAATCACAGCATGATGTAATCATGTATGCTCTCAAGAACAACACAACAAAGCAGAGTGATACGGTTTTGAATATCACCATTTTATTAATCCTTAAAATTTCTAATCAAAACAAATTAAATCAGCCGCAAATCCACCGAAAATTGACTTTCGTGGTTTTGCCATTAATGCGACGCGTTGTTAGTGTGCATGCGTACCCTAGAGTTCTGGCTTCCAGCTTGCAAAATCCGTAGGATGAGAGTGTAGGGATGCGGCGAAGAGATATCTTTGTTGGCTCTAAGTCATCATTTTCTCTCTATAAAGACTGCCTAGAATTCTCAATTATCACACCACAAAGAGTATTCATCTCTGAGCCTACAACTTTCTGACATTCCTCTCTCTTCATACTCCAAAAAATTCTAAACCATGGCAGCAAGAAAGTTCATTGATCTCACAGTAGAGGCCAGGGAGGAAGAGCTCGACTTAAACTTGAGTCTAGGCAAGGACAAGGGCAAAAGACCTTTGGAAGGATCTCAAGAGAACCGAAAGAAGAAGATGAAGATCGAAGAGGCTGAGGAGATTAGTACAGGCCATACGTCAGAAGACAAAATTGCTTGTCTGGAGTAGGAGGTGAAGAAACTCAAGAAGATGATAGAGGACCAGGAGAAGTTAGCTAAACGCAACAATGCGGCACTAACTTCAAAAATAGATAGGTTCTTCTATTGGTCTACCCAATTCTTCTGCAATCAACAACAAAGAAGTGTTGATTGTATGAATGGGATTTACACTACCCTCCGTGACATTGCTCAGTCTCTTGCTCCGAGGAATGGCCGAGGGGTGATGATTCAATACAACCCACCTAATCCGAGACCACCTCGCCTGTAGATTGCTCATCCATGAGCAAACCTTCCTTTTTTTTTTTAATGCAATGTAATCCTTCGGTTTGTTTTTTTTTATTTTAATGCAAGTGGTTTCTTTCATATGACGGTACTTAAAAAAAATTATAATAATAAAGAAAGATAAAGAAAATCAGCCGCACAAATTTTGTACAATAGAAGGATATATATATTTTGAAATATATATATCCATTTTAAAAATAGAAAGAATTTTCTGACATGGATATATATATCATCATTTCAAAGCAAAAGCAAGTTACATACTTACTCAAGATAAAACATATTATAATCAGAGTATGTAGTAACATAATTGAGGTAATATGGATTAATAAGATATAATCAGATATAAACTATAATCCATAAACAATGGTTCATAAGTTACAGCTTATGTAAAAGAGATGATATGTATAATGCTTAAACCATGATGTAAAAAAAATAATTTAAGTATTTAACATATTTTTATATGTCATGTTGTGATCAAGTATGTAAGATGTCAGAAAACAATATGTCATTGCAATAAAAGTATGACAGTAAAAAAAAATTTGCCAGAATGTTCAATTGAGATCAAGGAGTATCATTCAATTAAATAATGAAGAAGTAAAGGATAGAGATACTCATCAATTTTGGCAAACTTTTGTTGCTTCTTGAAGTTCCTCTTCAAGATTTTGATATCCTTGTTTTGCTCATTGCTGTTCTTTTGATCCTGTCTCCTTGCAATTTTAATGATCTTAATTGATTGATTATTTGCAACATCCTCTTTACTTAGCGTCTAGCGTTGGCATCTGGCGTGAGACGTTGGTTTACAGATTGACATATATAAGCCTTGCTGGTCAACCACTGATGAGCTAGCAGGTCGACCAACCAACTGTAAGACACTTTTAGTGGAGTACTTTGATTCTCAAATTAGTGATGTTCAAATAAATCTCGATCACTAGGAGCAACATTATGTTCAAGATATGCCATATTAATAAAAGTGCTATGCTTCCATGAAATGCAATTTTGCAATAAATTTGATTTTATTGAAAATATTTGAATAAGATTACAATAAGGATAAATACTATAGGCAAGAGTAATCTTATTATTGTGAAAGCAAGAGAAATATGCATGTGATGGATGAAAGTTTTCATGATACGGCAAAAAGGAGAGTTTGAGCAGTATTTAGAAGAAAGATATTGGTTCAAAACAAAATTTGAATTTATAGGTCACACACATAAGAATTGTTTTCAGATATAGCATGCATGAATATCAAGGATAGATGTAAGACATATTAGACAACAGACAAAAGCATTAGAGAGCAGTAAACATATCAGTCAAAATTCTTACAATGCATTCCATCTTATATGTTTACTTATCCATTGCCTCCTTTTGATGCAAGAGAGTGGAGTTTGAATGATGTAGCCATTGAAAAGTCATTTCCGCTCCTTGCTTCGAGGCAAATCTACAAATTATTCATTTATCTTTGGTACCCAAATTTCTTTGGGTTTGCTTGGGTCATGAGTTCCTTTTTGAACCCATTTCATTTTTACTCCATGAACAAGATTTTTCTTATAAAAATAGGAGTAAGACTTGTGTCCTTTCAGTCCACAATAAAAACAAGTGCAAGGTGGACTTTTGGACATTTTTGTACGAACAAAGTAGTTTTCGAAATATTTCTGATTTGACTTGTTAAGAACAAAACCAATTTTGTTAAAGCTACTACTTTGTTTCTCAACAGAAGAGTTTTGAATTTCTCTAGCTTGAGAAAGTTTTTTAAGTGTGTTTTTAAGATCCTCATTCTCCTTTTTCAAGGAATCACACTTGGTACAAAAGTAATTTTTGTTGGTAGAGATATTTGCCTTTAAAATCAAATTCTCTTCTTGCAAAGTTCTGTTTTGATTTTCAAAAACAAAATTCTCTTCCTTGGAAATAGAAAATTCGTTTTTCAATGTTTCCAACTCATTTTCAAGAGAAAAGTTTTTCTGTTTTGAAATATTTAGTTTCTTTGCAAGTATAAGAGATTCTTCATGTAAATCATCAAAGGCATCTTGTAATTCTTCAAAAGAGTAGTCAAATGAATTTACCTCATCTTTATCTCTGGCCACAAGACAAGTGTTGGCTTCTTCATTTGTGTTCTCCTCATCGAAATTGCTATTTCCCCAAATGGAAGATAGGTAAGCTTTCTTTGATGATTCAGTTTTTGGTTGTGGTTTCTCTTTTTCTCCTTTTTCTTTTTCTTCTATCTCCTTGGTGATTTAAGATTTTCCTGTAAGTTCAACACCAAGAGCTTGCAATTGATTAAGCACAAGTCGTATCTCATTAATGGTTTCACAATTTTTCATTTGAGTGATATCAAGTTCATTAATGAGATTTCTACACTTTAATTCCATTGCAACAAGATCTTCCTCATATGCAATTTCTAAAGTTTCCCACATTTCCTTAGCAGTTGCACAATTGGAAATTCTGAAAAATTCATCTTGACTCAATGCACAAGAAATAATCAATTTTGCCTTAGCATTGAGTTGCACTAAACTTCTTTCAGTATCATTCCATTCACTCTTGGGTTTTGGAATGTATTTTCCTTGTTCTTCCTTGACAGGCATATAAAAACCATTTTCTATAATTTCCCAGAGTTTATGGTCTACTGAAATTAAAAAAATTTTCATTTCATACTTCCAATATTGAAAATGATTAGCATCAAAAATTGGAGGTTCTGTGAAAGAACAATTTTTAGACATAAACCACTCACTAGATCCAACCATATTTACTCTTAGACGGTTAAGTCTTAAATCAAGAGCCCAAGCTCTGATACCAATTGAAAGTAATGGTTGGAACCCAAGAGGGGGGGTAAATTGGGTTTTATAAATTTTTCACAAGAATTAATTGGAAGTTAAAATGATTTTCTGTAAAAGTACAATGCTTAGGATAATAAATACAATACAGAAAATCAATGTGCTGTCAAGATAAATAATTATAAAGATCAAGGAATTAAAGAATAGATATCAATATGCACAAATTAAACAGTAAGGGATAGAGAAAGCAAACTCGGAGATTTATACTGGTTCGGCTAATCCAAGCCTACATCTAGTCCTCAAGAGACCACTTGAGTATTTCCACTATAATTGCAAGTTTAATCCGGGTACTTGCAAACCACTACAACCACGCAAATTCGATCCGGGTATTTGCGAAACCACAATGAAGAATTTATGAATCAGGGTAGCTACTCAACCCAAAGCAAGTTCTTCCAACACCGGTACTTGCGAACCTCAACTCAGAATAATATATGTGTTGATCAAAATCAACAATACAAAGAAACTCTCTCTAAAGAGTAGATGAAAACAAATGAAGCTCTAATAACTCTAATGATAGAGAATATGCAAGATTTGGCTCAAGAATGCTTTCCTTTCTCTCAAAGATGATAGAAGAAGTTAATATCACATTGTATGACTTTGTTCTTGCTCAAAATCGTGTATCTAAGGTCATATATATAAGATTTTACAAAACTAGCCGTTATATAGCCGTTATATAGCCGTTACAGCACTTATAGTGCAGTCCAGATTTTGAGCTTTCTTTAAAAATTTATAACTCCCTCATTTGAACTCCGTTTTAAACAAATAATATATCGTTGGAAAGCCCTTGGAGTCTAGTTTCAAATGAGCCAAGTTTTACTCAAAAATTATTTTTATTTTAAAAGATATAATCAAAATACTGACTATAGGTCAAAACAGAATAATCAACTTTCAGTTTTTCAAACTATATTTTAAATAGTCATATATTTCTCATTTGGACTCCGTTTTCAATAAATAATATACCTTTGGAAAGCTCTTTGAGTCTACTATCAAATGAGATTAAGATACTTGAAAAAAATGATTTTTCGTTTATGAGATATGATATAAAGAGTGACCAAAGGTCAAAAACTAACTTTTGTAAAATTTCATATCTCACTATCTTTTTGTTCAAAATAATTGAGCCAATGTATGAAAATCTAAATCATTGAGTTGCACAAGTATACTAGCCTATATAAAATATACCTAATGTAAACACATAGGCTATCTTGATGCATCCAAGCTTCTAAGACTTCAAATCTTCTAATTCTTCATTTCTTGGAGCTTCATCCTTGCATGTTGTTTTCCTTGAGTGAAGCATGATATTGCTTTTCCTTGTTATTCAATACAATGCTCACTCTTCTTGTTTTGACCCAACCTATAAAATATATCTTACTTGCAAATCCAATGGTTAGTTTAATAGCATGATTCAATATATGCAACATACATATTAAATAACATAATCATGCTTAAGTACTTGTAGCATATATATGATAATTAATCTTTATATATATCAATGCTACTATTCAAATACATTTGTCATCATCAAAACTTATGGCATATAACCTTAGGGTCAACAGCTTTGTGCTTGTGTTGGTGATAATGATGAAGACGAAGTAGGATATCCCCACGAGGAATATTATGGCTTACGGGCTGGGAGATATTATGGCCTATGGGCCGGGAGATATTATGACTTATGGACCAGGAGATATTATAGCCTACGGGCTAGGAGATATTATAGCCTGTGGGCAAGGAGATAATGACTAGCCTTCGAGCTTGGAGATATTGATTTATGTGTTGTCTTGCATTGTGTATACTTGTGTTGGTTATTGGATGGCCATGCACTGCTTGGATCTTATATATGCTGCATATGATTATGTTAGTAAATGCATTTTTGCAACTTATAGTAGGAATGTGATATATTATGGCCCTTGTGTCACGACCCATTTTCTAGGCACATGACCGGCACAATGATGAATATCCCATCATTGTAAGCCTTTCGATAAATTCTTCCCACAAGTAAAATTATTAGTCATTATCTCTATATTCTCAAAATATCATTCCTTAATAAATACAAAGAAAATACATCAGATTTTCTTAATTAAAAACATATAGATCCTCAGTACAAAATACATTATCATACTAAAATACAAGCCAAATACCAAACTCCTGACCTAGATGTCCTAGACGGTTACAGAGCAACATACTGTATAATAAAAGAAGGGCCTACCCGACAGCGGGAAGGTCCAATGTGATCTACTCCTCTAGCTGATTTTCTTCGGCGGTAACCTGATCTGAACAAAAAGTTTGTATAGAGAGTGTGAGCTTTTAAACTCATTGAGCAAATCGGCCTTGCGTTAATAAAATTCAAATACATCACCAGTCATGCAAGCATATCCGAAGGCTCAAGCTCAACCAATAGACATAGTTAGAAATTACATATAAGAAGACAAAAATTCATCCAATTCAACAAACGTTACTAGTACTCGTCCATGGCAATATATCCCGGAGAGCGCACACACGCCGGCTCACCAATTTTGTATATTTTCGCCAAGACGCACAACCTTATCCTCTCAGCTAGGGCGCCTTACGGATTTATCACCAATCCGGGCTATATCCCTACTGAGGGAATCGTTGTCTCCACACTCATTGGTCAAGACACCCTTTAAACCGGGTTTTCTGCCTTGCCGTGAGAGGGGGTATTGTACCGCTCAATCACAATCAATAGTACAACAGTTCATATCATAATCAGAAGCACAATATAATACTCATCCATATAACAGGTATAGTATATAACTATATGATTCAAATTTCACATCATCATGAGATACTTGTTTCGTCTTATCCATACTTCTGGATTAATTATCTCATTATATTCGTCATTCTGAATCCAATTTCCCCCTATAAATCTTGGGAGTGTCCTACGACATACTTTTTATCACTAGTAATGCTAAAACTCTATTAAAACGGGGTCGTTTCACTCACCTGGATTCCGTACGAGTATCACTTCTTTAACTTGTTACGGACAAGAGTACACAGGTGAATTTCAGTGTTCTGCTACGAAGATTTTCATGAAAGATTAGAGAAAATACGTTAAGATTGTTTTCGTACAGATACTGTTCATACGTACGGTTACTATTCATATGGTTACTATTCATACGTACGGGTACTATTCATACCAGAAATAGAGAATATAATATGTAAAATAGTACACCAGGTAAGTTCCCAGGAAAGAGTTGAGGGTCACACTGGACACACTTAAAAACTAGGTCTTTCGTTAGCCAGAACTTTACTATACATGTATTTTTCACAGTTTACATTCTATTTCGGTAATCAGAGAATCAAAATAACATATAAACAGCTAACGACAGTTTTTCTGATGTGGAAGATCTGCCAAAGCCGCAACCACAGAGCATACTTAAGAAAATAACTTCTAAAATTTGAAAGACATAGAAAGGGCATAGTATCCTTACCTAAGTAAAAAAAAAGAAAGGCCCAAAATCTCAGAGGCTTAGCGTCGGAGCAAGAGAAACTTAAGGAGAGAAGAAGAGAAGTTTGAAGGTGTGAGTTTAGAAGTGAAATGGAAGGGCCTATTTATACCAAAAGTCAATGGTACTATTTGACACTATGCACTAATAAAATATTCAATTTATTATTCATGAAAATGACATTTCTAACAACGCAGTTACTGTGCACCTTACGCGTACGATGGAAAATTTTTTCTTTTATTTACTATTGGAAACTTAAAGGGAAAACTATCCTTTCACCTTAAACCTTTAAGTTTCTTTTCAATTCAGTCCTTTCAATTTAGTCCCTGAGGGTATTTTTACACACAAAACGTCATTTTCTCCTACAAACTTCTTTCTAGTTTTCTCTTATAACCAAACCACATCTAGTACTTGACATTTTGATTGTATAAATGAACAGTACCATATACGTAAATAGTATTATATGGGTGAATAGTACCGTATACTGAAATAGTAATAGTAGTTTGTAAATACACATTTATATTTTATTTTTCATGGGTATTACACCTTGGGTCACAGAGGTAATATGATTCACTCATGTTGGAGATTATGTTGACATATGTTATTGGAAGTGTTATCCACGTCTTGGATTGTGTTCACATGTTGAGAATTGCACACATGCAACTTGGAGATTTTTGTAGCCTTTTTGGCCCAGAGATTTAGATAGTGAAATTTACTTAACCTACACTTAATCAAAATCATATGCATAGGACTGTCCCTGCGTATGTCGGAGTTTTATCTATACAGGCTTGTCCCAGTGCCCTTGTGAACATGAATGGGTGGGTTGGTAGGAAATGGCTTATATCCTTGTCGGTAATGTTATCTTACTCATTGGGATGTTTATCTCACTTTGCTTTTAACATTTTGTAGATGTTGTAGTTGTTGGAGAACATCTGCCAAGGAGTACGAGACGTTCGAACTCTTTAGCTCTTCTTGCCATGAGGGTTGGTGCCTTTGAGAGTCCTTTCTTTGATTGTTTTTATAATAAGTTCTGTAGTCAAATAAGACACCTAGAAGGGAGGGACTTACATATGGAGTTTGTGTATGGCATACTTATAGTATTCTCTATATATGTTCCATATTATTTCTTTGCAAGAATCTAATTATATGAATATAATATAATGGAGTTTAATGGAAATTATTATGCCATTTGTCGATTTTGCATATTGGAGTAACCATATTTGCATCTGTGTATGTGATGTATGCATGTGTGCGGGATTAGGGATTAGAAGTTCAGGCTTATGGCTTAGAGGGTAAGTCTATGCCATACCAGTCACGTGATTGGGTTTTGGGACATGATACTAATAATGACTTTTGCTTTAAAATCTTTGAGAATTAACATTTGGGAAATGATCTCTTGAATTTTGAATCTTTTGTTTTAGAGAAATGCCTCGGCATGATGTTTTTTTTTTTCCTTTTTCATTGTAGTAGTTTCATTTGCTCACTGAGTGTCTTCGCACT
The DNA here is from genome assembly GCA_037074585.1 of Biancaea sappan. Lineage (NCBI taxonomy): Eukaryota > Viridiplantae > Streptophyta > Magnoliopsida > Fabales > Fabaceae > Biancaea > Biancaea sappan. The sequence continues at coordinate 3,030,430 of CM073496.1, read as the reverse complement.
CACTCCATTTTTTTCCTCCTTCCAGATAGTTTGAGAGAGATTGAACTCACGCATGAAAGGTATTGGAGGTAATTACTTGAAGGTGAGCCCAATATTGTGTCACTGGGCCTTATCTTCTTGTCAGTACTATACTTATTCTTGGAGGTAACTCCATAGATAAGATCCTTGAACTATTAAAACAAACAAGTGTAAATTTTGATGTATGTAGTTTAATTCATGATTGGTATTGTTGGCTGAGAGCTGAACTTTCATGTTGAGTTAATTGAATTTAGACTGTTGTATGATTTCTAAGCGGTCTCATTCTTAGGGGAGACTTTGCCGAAATTTTTGGAAAATGTTCAGATATTATTTATATGAAATTTAATGAAGTTTTGTTATGTTCAACGTTATGTAGTGAACAGGTATCGCTAGAGACTTTTAGGGAATGCTTACTTCTTCACCCCTCCGTGCCGGTCTCACTTTTCTTTCGTGTGTGATAGTTTTTCTCTCACTAGACAAGAGCAACTTTCTCTCACTAGGGAGAGAGAAAAGATTCAAGTCTACATATCCAAATTCCCAAATATAAGGTTTTATTAATACCTCATTCTAGTATGAACAAAACCCAGTTTTTAGCATGATACATAAATCATCAACAGTCTAATTGCACGAATTTTTACATGTATACTTATTCATCAAGCCAGCTTTTTATTTATTGTTGTTGTTGTTGTTGTTGTTATATTCTTTTATTTTTACTGTCTTCATTTATATTTGATTATTTCTCTATAATTCTTTTATTTTTTGTCTTAAGTAGGAGGAGATAATTGTTAGATTAATTTTTGTCAAACTTAACAAGGAGCTAAATGTCTTTCATAATTCCTTTTGTGTTAGGATTAATAGGCAGGGATAACGTTTTGGGCAGTGCTATGGAAGTAGATGATGAGATGGGGATTATTACTTATTCATACAAATTATTATAATTCATTGTTAACTTTATATTTATTTATTTATAATTATCATGTTTTATTTTTTATTAATTAAGACCCAAAATCAATTATCTCAGTCTTTAGTTCATTTTAATTATTTTTAATTGTCTGAACAAAATACAATGAAAATATATTTCATTTTTATAAAAATGTATTCAATTCGGAATGCTTTACTTTTTTTCATTTTAGATAATTTTAGTTTCTAAATTTTTTTTAAAAAAATTTATAAAAAATATGCCTATACACAAACCCAAACTAACCCAACTTATACATCTGTGCGGGGTTCAATTAGCTTTTGCTACGCCTTTATTCTCAACCAATTTGACCCACTTACAACCACTGGGGGTCGTCTCCAATATATGGGAGTCCCATACTTCTTAGCAACGGTTGTTTAAAACTGTTACTATAAGTTTTAGCAACAAGAAAAATTGTTGCTAAAAAAAGTATGGGAGAGACCCCAAACTCACTCACAACAAATACCAGAGTTAAGTGAAGACTCACAACCTGACAACCCCATCTTGTAATCACCACTAAATGCAAACTATGACTTCTAGTTCAATATCTAGTATTATGAGTAAATATGCATCTAGTGAACGTCTAAGATTAATGTATTCCTCTTTAGTCTTTAGGCATGAGAGAAGGTAAATTGCAATACCCATGTCAATGCGTTTTTAACAGAGTAAGTGACTCGAACTGAACAATTAACCATTGCACATTTTCTTGAGATTCAGAAAAGGTTCATGTAGTGTTGATATGTTGCTGATATATTTGTTTTGGCTAAAGTGTAACAACAATTATCCCATAGTGACGGCCAGAGGGACCAAATCATAGTTGAACCATAATATTTAGTCTATGCTCTATTGTGGATTAAAGAAATAGGGTTATACCCTAACTAATAGCTGCTTTTGGCTTAATGGTAAACACTTGAACCTAGCAATTAGCATTAGAGTCAAGGCCAGGTTCGATTCCCACCAGGACAGTTACTAAGGAAGAAATTACTAAAACTCATGCGTACGTTTACACCTCAACAATTCTATTTACAAACAGTGAAAAGGATCCTATGAAGAAAATTTCTGTATTCTTTAGTTCATGGAATTATCTAAAGCAGCATTTTGTAAGGAAAGCACTGCATCTTGTCCTAGTTCTAAATGTTTCCTAAATTTCAACTATATAATGCTCCCTAAATTTCAACACCGACGCAGATTCTTCTATGGAACTGATTCGTTTGGCTTATTTTTCTGCAGATGCATTGGTGGCTCCATAAGTAAAAGCACGATGGAAGAGATGAGCATCTTATACCGTGGTTTGTCGTAGAGGTTGAGCTTCACTTTGAACATTATTCTGCTGGTCCAGTGGCATGTACTGTGACATGATAGCCATGATCTCCGAGTCCATGTAAGACTACAAAGAAATAAATTGAAAGTGATAAGCTAAGAATAATGACAATGAGACACGAAGCAATGCATTCATTGCAACACCACAAAATATGTGGTGTTTAAATACAATTTTACGTGTTGTGGGCATGTCTGATATGATACGGCTCCATTTTTGAGCATCGGTGCTTCATAGGTTATTAATAATACTTAATTAGACCTCCAATATGTAAACATGGATGTATATGTAAATGTAAATAGATAGTTTCAGTTAGCTTACCCTGAGCCTGTATTTGTAGAATATATAACCAGCAATGGCAGCACCTGAAACAACTGCCAGGACCAGGAAGGCAAGTAACCATCCAAACCTTGATCCACTTCTTTCTGCATGAAGGAAAGCAGAATATAATCATGCATCTTGATCTGACTTGGAAAATTTACTGTCCCAATTTCACAGTAGTTATTAGGAACTTAAAATTTTCATTAATCAGTCTTGAATTTGTGCAAAGATATGCTGTTGTTGCGTTGGCAATAAAAACAAGTAGTCATCAACATATGATATATTTATGAGTAGATACTAATTGGTTTCGGAAGATATTAAAAAGATAATGATCATTAGTTTAATTGCACTTCTGGTCTAGCTTGTTCAATAAAGTAATTTAGTACTCACAACAATCTTTTCCTTTCATAACTAAATGTTCCTGCCTATAATCTATTATATAAGAATTGTCAATTATCTCTATCATTAATTGCTTTAATGTAATAAATGGAGGGACAAAATTGCCCTAATGAATCTAAAGCAACCGATGAGTAAACTTGTGATATAACACTACTCAAACCATAGTAGGGAGACTAAAATGTTATGATGAACAAACTAGAGTAAGCAGTAAAGTAATCAAGTTTAAAGGAAACAAATGATTATACTATATCCTCTTTGAAGCTTTTACGCATTCTTACAAGTAGTAGCATTTAATGTCTGCTTAAATGAATCTTAGTAGAAAAAAAAAATTTTAAATTATTTTGTTTGTAGATTTCTATAACAGTCCATATATGGCCATTAAAACAGATCTGTTAATTAAAAACATATACCGACACTCATACAAAAAATGGCGTGAGGAAAAAAGAGGAAGTATATTTTATCCCCTTGAACTAAGGCCTAAATTAGAACTTTAGTACGTAAACTTTAAAAACACTTTCTATTCTGTAGAAGAAACAGAAAACACAGTCTCACTTACCAGGGTCTGTTTTGTTTTTTTATTTTAAATTTGATGTACTGAAGTTACAATTAAATCTTAGTTCAGGAGGTAGAATATATTTTTCCCAAAGAAAAATCTATACTAGTATTGGAGTGTCAAAAGTTTCTCAAGTTTTAGATTGATATTAGGAGTTCACTACCATTACTTCGTCACTTCAATCTTAATTTAATGCTATTTGCACTGTTTCTCAAACCAGATTTTATAGTTTGACTTCACTATCTTACCAATACAAGCATCTCGTTCCTCTATATACAGAAGATCTCCCTTGCACTTGCAATCGTAACCACCCCATGTGTTCTTGCAGGTGCAGCCATCACACTGACAAGCTTTTCGTTCTTTGCATTCATCAATATCTACATCATAAGTTTCGGAATGTAGAGTCAATGGTGTCTCTAAAATTGATCATATAACGAAGACAAGAGACTATATTGAAGTGCTACAATAGAAGACAATTACCTTCACATTTTTTACCATCTCCACGAAAGCCATTTGGGCAGTGACAGCCATCCATTTTGTGTTCCTGTATACAGAATGGAATTCAGTGAGCCTTGAGCCATGTGTGAGAGATGGAAAAACGAGAAACTGAGTTACATTCCTTCACAACCAGGTGGTGTAAGGAGCCAATAGAAATTTCATAAAGTGGGTGTGCCAGTGGACCCCACCACCTAAATACCCAAGTTACTGAATTTTTCTTTGGCTCCTATTGCATTATATGTACCTAAGAATTTATCTTAATAAAAACTGAAGACTAAAATAAGCAGTACTGAACTGAGCAAGCTGAGAAAGTTAGCCCATTTCTCGTCTCTGACCAACAACCTCCATTGTTTATTGAACACCTCAGAGGTCCACAAGCTGTCAATCAAGGCAAAGAGTAACCATTTCAGCAACATCGTGAAAAAAGCATATAGCTAGCACATGGAGTAAGTTTTTCTAAAAGAGAAAAAAAAAAAAAAAAAGTAATGTTCCATTTCATTTTCATCTCACTGTGGAATATGTAAAGACATATCCAAATACTTTGTTTCTCTCATGTGCAGGAGCACAAGGAGAATTCATATTTTTCTGAAGTTACCTACAAGTAAAAATCCAGTTCATATTCAAGAATGTCTATAAGAAGATTCACGTTGTAATCCAGTTTCTTAGTATATGCATTTGTAAATGAATTAAGATATAAGATAAGAACTAAATTTCTAAAACATTCAACATGAAAAGTTGCTTAGAAGATAAGTTTCAAGTCAAAGAGGAAGCATGTCAAGGGAGACCTTTTCAAGTTAGGAACAAATGACTAGACTTTTTCAAAGTATGGTTTATTTTTTTAACCACTCTTAGAACATTGTTAATCATTGATGTGTAATAAATTTATGGGAAATGGAAAGTCCCCACATCTCATGAAATAAAAAGCATACCTTCACAAGATGTATAACCATCACCCTTAAAATGAACACCTTCTACAACGGGACACTCACAAACTCTTCCCCTGAAAGTATCCTAACAAAATTAAGGGTTTCTCTATCAGTTTGCAGCAAATATTAAGCAGACATTTAGTACCATGATATATATTTGCAGAGAATCTTGCTTAAATGGCATTAATTAAGGGGGGGAAATGTGTACTTGAAAACCCTTATCTATACCTTGCAAGCAGTTACGTTAGAATTTTTGTCCTCCCAACATCCTCCATTCCTTTCAAGGCACTCATTGGTCTCAAGATCTGATAAATAAAAAGCCAATAAGAAAAATTAAGAATGTAAGAATGTCAGATTGAGATTCTCTTGAGTTCTAGCAGAATGGACAGGGTAAATTTTAGGGAGAGACAAAATGTGCAGTACATGACTTAATCAGTAGACTCCATTAATTTTTTACATGTGGATCTCAAATCCATTATATCTCTCTCCAAAATTTACAATATCAATTTCCCCCTGAATGTCGCATTAGAATTTCAGAACTTGCAGAACTTTACAGAAAAAAAAAAAAAAGAAATATTAAGCATACTAACCTCCAGTTAAACAAACTGCAGGTTCAGTAGTCTCCTTAAATCCTGCACATATAGCCTTCAGGACAGCCCTTCTCTCCAATTTTCCTATAAAACAAATAAACTAAAATCTTTAGAATTCTGATATATATGATATTGTTTTGAAAGGATAAACAAATAAACTAAAATCTTTAAAATTCTGGTATATATGATATTGATGAGAACCCAAGACTTGAATTAAAGAAAAGAACTAAAGATTTATTCAATATAATGGAAACCAAAACCAAACTCACAAGATTAGCAAGAGAAAGATACACAGAGACTAAGTGTCCTAGAGTCCAAGACTCTCCCAGAGCAAAGCTCCTAAACACAACAACTATAATTTTCCTCCCCTTCTCACACAACTAATACCCTATTTATAAGAGGCCCACCCTCTAACTATTCCCTAGTTATCCCTTAACTATATAACAAACTATAACCCCCTAGTATCCTATCAATACTCCCCCCAAACTTCAACCTTGTCCCCACGGCTGACTGAACTCTTCCATTTTTTTTTATGCTTGCTATTTCAGCCCATTCCTTTCCTTCTGTCTTTTGTCGCCTTTTTCAAGCTCCCTCTCACTTTCTTCACTGTGAACTTCATCTGCTTCTTCATCTTCTCCTAATATCATCACTTTCAGATGGCGATCAACACACTTATGGAGAGGGTGAAACCTCTCACCACATCTGAAGCACAATCCATGAGCCTTCCTTTCCATAATTTCCAAATGCGTCAGGTGTCTCAAACCTCAGCTTCTCTCAAATCCCACTCGACATTCTCCATCGTCCCTTCTCAAAGTCAATGACGCTGAAGTTCCCCTAGACCAGCCGTTCTGTGTTGGCGACGTGGACGAGGGCCCCATATTCGACTCGGCAACACTGCGCGATCCACTGTCCATGCCCTCAACCCATAAACCCATGCGACCCGGAGCTCTGGAGACAGTTAGGACCTAACGAGGTAAATCCCAAACCTCTGGAGTATCTCAAATTGGGTTGGGTGCTAGACTGTCAACTAGACATCCCACTCATATTTAGTTTGTTAGCACCTCCAATTTTGTCTTCTTCCCACGGCCACAGTTCAATCTCAATATCCTTGGCCGTTTGCATGGCCTGATACTTGTTCTTGGCTCTCAGAGTCCTCACCCTATTCTTAATCTCCAGTCGCAAACCACCAATAAAATACCCAAGATACTGTGATTCTGGCAATTTCCCACATTGAGAAGAATACAATTCGAATTCAGCTATATACTCGTCTACTATTCTCTTCTGGCACATCTCTTGCAGTTCTTCATAGGGATTATCTAGCCGTCCCTTTCCAAGGCAATGCATCAAAGAATCTTCAAAATTTTCCCAAGAACCATCCACAATCGATTCTTTCCACAGATTAAACCAATGAATAGTCAGGCCCTCCATGCCTAATTTTGCAAAGTGAATACGCATATCTTCTGAGATCTTCTGGACTTCAAAATAAGTTTCTGCGCGTGTAATCCAAACCACTGGGTTTCTCCTGTCAAAGGATGGTAATTCTACCTTCTTTGCTGAGAGTTCTTCATCGCTGCTAAATTAAACACAGAGGTACTGCTTGGGCTTTCTCCACTTCCTTCAGAATAATCCTTCGTTTGGTCCACCTCTGCCCCTTTTTCCCATCATACGAGTCATCTCAGCCATCATAAACCGCTTCATTGCCTCAAACTCCTGTTTGAGTTCTTGTCTTACTTCTTCCAAACCACATTCAAATTTCTCCATTCGTGCTTCAACTGATTCCATCCTATCTGACTTCTTTGGTGGCATGGGAATTTTCCCATTTTGATTACGCTTGTTGTGCCCCCTTCAAAGATCCGGCAGGTCGGACCAATTGATGAGAACCCAAGACTTGAGTTAAAGGAAAGAACTAAAGATTTATTCTATATAATGGAAACCAAAACCAAACTCACAAGATTAACAAGAGAAAGATACATAGAGACTAAGTCTCCTAGAGTCCAAGACTCTCCCAGAGCAAAGCTCCTAAACACAACAGCTATAATTTTCCTCCCCTTCTCACACAACTAGTACCCTATTTATAAGAGGCTCACCCTCTAACTATTCCCTAATTACCCCTTAACTATATAACAAACTATAACCCCCTAGTATCCTATCAGATATTGTTTTGAAAAGGATAGTGTGAAGAAGTAAAATATAGATCCACTACATTAAAAAAGGTTATATTAAAAAAAAAAAGGGAAAAACTTAAGTGCAGTTCTTTATATATTTACTATCAAATTCTCCAATCAGAATATTACAAGTGTGTAGTTCTCCAATTAAAACACGACAAGTGTATATAGTCTTTAAAAAATAACTTTACATTTTTTCACAACTCATCATTACATGATTGATTTTTCAAAAAACTTCTTACACATGCTATATTTTTATTGAAGAACTTGACAGCAAATATTTAAGGAACTTTTAAGTTTTCTCCATAAAAAAATTCGACAGAATCAGCTAACCTACAAAGTAAAACAGAAAGGATCACAGGAAAAATGGGTTAAAAAAAAAAAAAGAACAAGAGATACAAGGAAAAGGAAGAAGAATTTACAGACAAAAAATAAAATCATGCAAATGAGAAAGAATCCATAATATAAGTTTGGGAAAATTATATTTCCCCTCCTGACCAGAGGTTTTAATTACCAAATAGGTACTTAGACTTTAAAATGTAACAAACTGCCTCCCTGAACTTTGGAATTGAATGAAAATGTTAAAATTCCAATTAAAATTTATTGCAAGAGACTTCTTTCACGCTTCAACAATCTTTATGGATCAACAACAGGTTGGAATTAGAATGCAGAATTGCAGATATATGAGGCCACGAGAAGACTACATGGCCTCTCACAGATGAATTATTTTCATTTTAGTCTTAAGTTTTTTCTATTACATTTTGAAGCTCAAATATTAATTTTGTAACTAGCCCAGAGTTTGGGGGTAAAATGTTGTTTTCACTATTAGTTTTTAAATTTAAAGGGGTAAGACAAAACAAACGAAAACTTAGGCAAAGCCAAATAATCAAAATGCAAACTTCATAGAACCTGTAAACTTCATAGAGCATTTATTTATACATATTGAAAGTGGAGACAAAAGCATCACTTCATAGAAACTAAAAGGGAAGTGTGTCTTTTCCAGTGCCCAGGGAATGAAACACAGAGAATCAAGAAAAGAATATAGGTTATGGATTATGAGATCAGTGGTTTTTTTTTTCTTCTGTTTAAACCCTCAACTGAGCAATATGATAAGTGGATTTTGATTAAAGACAAACAAAATTTATCGATAGAAATGCACTAGCCTTTTATATATGGATTGGAAAAATAGTAAAATTAAAGATTGACAAGTATAAAGAGAACACATTGAAGCAATTCAGTAGAATGATTAACTAAGCTTTAAGCAACAAACCTCGATACTGGACATTGTTCATAACCAATGTTGGCAAGATGGTGACATCACCACGAGATCCTCGCCCAATCTGAATATCACAATAAAGCAAAAAATATGAGTTTTTTATGGTTTAGTTGACCTTTTCTAGCTATGTGAATTCAAAATGATAAAGAAACAAATAAGAAAATGTGACCTGGAGATGTTGCTCAGTCTTTAGCACTTCATTCTCCACATCAGCTTCAGGGTCACCCATACATTTCTTAATCTTCTCAATTGGCAGATCTGCAGTAATAGGATTAAACTTAATAAAATAGAAAATAGAAGAACCACAAGCACAATAATACAGCTAGTGTTGAGACGGGGGAAAAAGCTGCATGGGATTCAGGACCAAAGTAAATTAATGTGGTTCGACTTTTAGCATATATCCACGAGCTAAGGTGAGGAAGTTCTACTAATGGAAACAAAAAGGGAAATAAAAGTTGTTTAACTAAGCTCTCAAACCCACACTGGCCTCTTGCAGTCCAAACTTACAATCATTTTCTCACAGAAAAAAGGCGAATAAACATTTACATAGAAATCCTAGTCTTACTAAAATAAAAACATAACCAATCCAAATCCTAATGAGTACAAATGGAATATCTAAATCTCTATAAGACTCTAATGATCATCCCAAAAAGTCATAAATCTCAAAGAATGATTACATTAACAAAACAAGCTAGGATTCTATCTTTTCATCCATGTATTTTGATAATTAATAAAATGATTAAATTATTCCATGGGTCTCTACAATTTTACTTAGTTCTTGATTTGATCCATATTGTTAAACTTCCATTAATATGTCATTAAATTTTAGGTGACAGCCAATTATCTGCCACTGTAGCACTTGAATATACATGATTTATGCTAATTCACCCCCAGACACTTAATATGGATGGCATCACAAGTCATATACTTCAATGGATATTTCAGTCCATCATTTACTTTTACCTCTTTGGTTTGCATGACATAATCATTGTGCTAAGATGGCACATGGTTGCCATATCAACATAATTCAACGCCACACCAACGGCAGTTTAATGACAAGAATCAAATTTAAAAAATTATAAAAACTACAAGGACTGAGTTACTAGTTTTTGAACTATGGAAACCAAATTAAACACTGAATATAAGTATAAACCGGATAAGATTCAAGACATAATTCAAAACAAAGTAGCACTTACCTAATGATTTCAGGACATCCTCAGCACATTCCTTGGTGTATCTTTTCTCCTTCATAGAGCATCTGATATGGAAATCTGTCACGTAATCCCACCACACCCATGACCGATTACTCTCATTAGCAACTCTATGGACACAAAGCTGCCTCAAATTCTCATACACCACATCTTTCCCTTGGTACCCCTCTCCAAAATCCTTTTCTGGATCCGGAGCACAATATCTACCACGGTTTATGCATTGAGACTTGCACTGACTACTAAGAACAAAAGGCGGGGGACAATACCAAGTTATATAGTGTGGAGTGAACAAAGTATAACCACCCCTCTCAAGAATCTGAGCATGACCCTTGAAATTCTTCACGAAATTCATCTGTTCGTCGCAACGAGCTCCGCATTCGTCGTTGCTGTTTGTCCAGAACTCGTATTCTACCCTGTTGTCCGGGTGAGGCACTGATTCTCTCCAATCTATTCTTATTAGAACGTCTTCTTGTTTGTTTTTCAAAGCTTCCTTCAAGGAATCGCCGAAGGATTTCTCTATGAGAGCCGATGGAATGCCGATTTTCTCGATGTAGCCGTCGGCGTCGGTGCTCTCCTCGGGGGAATCCATGGTTATCAAACGCTCGTCGATGCTGTCTGTGACTAAAACTGCTGCGGCTCCTGCTAGTTGAGCATGCCATACCTTCAAGGCAAAATAGCACTCTGCAAGTGCAATTGTGCAAATGACCTTGTATTAGAGTCTAAGATAGAGTAAGAAATCAACAATTCCCGAATCCCAGAATAAACCTCTAACTTGCATAGAAGAGAGATTCGACAGAATTGGCCAAAGGACAAAACCGGTGAACCAGATGCTTATTTGGATTGGCATAATCCAGTAAATTATTATTATTATTATTATTAGAGCTCTACTTACTTTTATTGACTCTTGCTGGCTTTGAAATTGAAATACAGTTTGACTATTTTAGCATCACAAGGGAAGATTAGATTTTTTTGCAAGGTGCTCGTTAGTTGTCTAACTTCAGCAGTTCATTTTTATAATTAACAACTTAAATTTTAGGTTAAGTTATTTTTTATTTTTATCTTCTTTTTCAAAAAATAATTCTAAAATCTAGACTACTATTTTTACAATTAATAATTTAGATTAAACTAACACACTATTAAATGTTTTGGTGTAGATTCGCTATCTCACACGGGCAAGCAAAGCAACTTTGCTTTTTGCCATGCTCTCTACAATTTGGACAGGTGGATATAGAAAGCGACAGGGTGAGTACAAAAAAATGGAATTAATTATAGGCGGTTGTGATGGAAGAAATTGGCTCTCGAGAATTTGAACATGGCCTTTGAAATTCTTCAAAAAATTTCATCTGTTTGTTGCAACAAGCTTCTCATTTGTCATTGTTGTTGCACTCTCAATTTGGACCCTCTTCATTACAAAGGTATTTCATGAGGAAATAAGGGGCACTAGACCAAAAAATAAAGCGGAGACTCTTTAGTTTTGTTTAGCAAAAATAACAGATAAATTAGCTTAAAACTTATAAGTTAATTTTTAATTAAAAATTAAAAGTTGTTAAGTTAACTTATTGAGGTAGCAATATTTGATAAAAATAACTACTGAATTAATTGATAAATGTAAAATGATATAAAAAGATATTTTTTTATAATCTCAAAATAATATAAATAAAATATTATTTTTTGTTTTTAAATTAATTTTATATATTATTTTTTTATATATATTAATATGTTATATATATATATATATAATATATTTTTTTATTATATTTTTTTAATTATATATCATCTTCAGAGGAACAAGATGAATCTTCTTCATTATCATCTCATCTTTTTGTGTATATATATAGAGACGAAGAAGATGATTATATATATAGACGAGGAAGATAATAGAATAGACTACGAATGCCAACAACGAAGACTAATGATTTGGGATTGGAAAAGTAAATAAACTTAAGGGTATAATGGGAATTATAATAAAATAACAAGGATAAAATAAAAAAATATACAAAAGCTATAAGTTATAAACTAATTAAAATAGTCTTTTAAAATAAACTATAAGTTACTGAAATAAGTTTGTTTATCAAACACTTCTAACAAGTTTATAAGTTAGTCAAATAATTTATAAGCTAGTTTATTTGGTTACCCAAACATAGCATTTGGACATGTTTTGAAAATCGATCAACAAAAAAAAATTTCAACCCCAAGGTTTTGCAACAATTAAATGATATTTAGCTCATAATTTAAAACCAAAATTTTGCAAAATTTATTCTATCCAAAATTTGGTTTGTCATGAAACAACCCCAACTTACTTCTATTTAAACCTTGATTTATCCAAAACCTAAGTTTTTTCAACTATTTTCTAAACAAACTATATCTATGAGATATAGAGGAGGATATGTTCTTGTAGCCTTAATGTAGTTTTTTTTATAAATTATTTATTAAAAATAAAATATCTTTACAAAGGTTCTTGAAAAGAACTAAGTATATAATGTTAAGTTCAAAAATTATGTAGTTATTTGATCATATTTTAATTGGATGAGATAATAATAAAGAAGAAATATATAACAACATCTAAATTTTTCTTTAACACATGTCCTTTTAGTTGTGACCAAATCAAATTTGCAAACGAGTAGGACATGCCTGTTTTTGTACTTGAAATTAGTTATATAAATTATAAAAAGTTGGTCAATGATTAGATGAATCATACTATTTAGAAAATATATTTTCATTCATGGATATTGTGCATGATGAAATAATACAAACATTCACATAGATACATGCTAAAACAATTATTAATTTATTTAATTCTAATATAATTTATTTCTCATATATTATAAATATTTTAAAATAAACATAATTTTACAAAAAAATATTAAATATTGTATTTTATGATTCTGGCCCCCAACAAAAGTAATTCTCCCTTCACCCATGCATTCAGTGATATATATTTGGAAAAAATATTCAATATTTATCAAATATCTGATAGGTAGAAAAAAAAAACTTTATATTTGTCTAATATAAATGGATGAATAAAATATATGATATTAGTCTAATAATATTTTATAGTATATATAAGTATATAACTATATATCATCAATCATAAAATGTTAATATATAAATTATAATATATTTTATTTATATAATATAAATTTGATAAATTTAATACTTTTATTATATGAATATGGAGTATTCAATATATAAATACAAGGGCGTGTCATTTAATCAGGAGGAGAAGGAAAATAAATTATTTACTTAACTTTTAAAATCAAACAAAGTGTTTGACTCTGAATCGTTGGTTATAAAAACGTGTTTTAAGGATATGTGTTTTGTTTTTAAAAGTTGATGCTAAATTGCTAATCCCTTTATAATCAAATGGATTTGCTCCATCAGGTTGATATTATATATTTTTATTAAGCCTAGTTGATAAGTAAAAAGAAAAAATAGATCATCGGAAAAAAAGAAGAGAAAAAAAGCGTAAATTCCTATTTTGGACCCTTAAAAATAGATTTTGCATCAATTTGTTCTCAAAAAAATTTTAATCTCAATTTAGTCCTTAAAAGATTTACTCAGAGTCCATTTAGGATGGAGGGACCAAATTGATTGGGAGTAGATCTTTAAGGGAACAAATTGATACAAGCAATCTTTCAATAACCAAATTGATAAAGAATCAATCTCTTAAGAACCAAAACTTAAATTTACTCAACGAAATTTTAAGCATGATCGAAACAAAATTAAAAACACCAACAAACTCTAGCTAAGTGATAATCAAAGATAAATCAATCAAAAACAAAATAATAAAGAATAATAAAACTAAGAGTAAATTACTAATTTAGTTTCTGAAAGATTAACTCCCTCAATTTATCCAATGAAAGATCAAATGTTTTAAGTTAACTCTAAAAAAATTATATTTATTTTAATTTGATCTTTTTATTTGTTAAAATTATTTTTGACGGTAACAAAATTTAAATTTAATAACAATAAATTTTATGCTTTAACAAAAAAGAATTAAATTAGGATCAATACAATATTTTAATAACTAAATTAAGACACTTGTCTTTTAATTTTTAAAAACTAAATGAGTAAATTACTAATTTAGTCCTTAAAAATTATAATAATTTCAATTTAGTCCTTAAAAAAAATCAAACGTATCAATTTAATTCTTAAAAGATTATATCTGTCTCAATTTGGTCTCTCTATTTGTTAAAATGATTTTTGGCAACAGAAAATTTAAAATTTAACAATAGTAAATTTTATAATTTAATAACAGAAAAAATCAAATTAAAACAAATATAATTTTAAGCTATAACAAAACACTTAATCTTTTAAAAGACTAAATAGAGAAATATGTTACCTCTTTAAGACTAAGTAAATCAAACTTAATTATATAAAAGAACCCAAACTTAATTGACGCTATTCAGATATTGTTATGAATTGAATTAGGTTAGGTACCTCCACGATCAAGAAGAAGAATGGTGGGGCGAAAAGACTCAGACTTGAAGGGCTTATTTCCCTCAAAGGGTTGGCATCCAGACGACCCTTTTTGAGGGTAAACGACAGAGCCAATAATGAATCCTCCATAGTCAGGAACTCCAAAGTTCCCAATCGCACCATCATGTTTGGACCTGAGCTTGTGAGGGGATAGAACACTGATGCTGCTCTTCTCCACCACAAACCGAGCATAAACGACAGGGCTCACGAGAAGAAAGCTCCAAAACGCAAGAAACAGAGTGATGATTGGATTTTTGGGAAAAGCCATGAGATTTTTCATTTTTCTTTGTGACACAGAACAGAAGAGGAAGGAAGACTATTAAGGAAGAGGTGTAATGGAGAGTTAAGGCTCGAAGAGAGAGAGAGAGTTTGGTGGGTCGTTTTATGGAGTGGAGGTTTAAGTTTCTTTGTCAAGCTGTGACGTAAAGAGAGGGTAAACGACATAGGAAGGCAAGGCAAGGGGAAGGTGGGAGAAGAAGTCATAAGAACTTCTGTGTGCCTCACACGAAAAGAGAGAGAGAGAGAGTGACTGCCATTTTGTAATAATTTTTTTAGGGCAAACTTTTTTTTTAAACAAAATTAACGAGCGAGTTACACTTTCTTGTCCTGTAAATTTTTTAAATTTTACATTCCTTCCCATTTTTTTAATGACAAAAAAAACCTTTTTATGCTCTTAAATTTTGACTTAAATTTTCTTTATAACCTACAACTTTATGCCCCTAGCTTAAAGTGCGTCAAAATTGTTAATAGCCAATGCTAAGATGACCATCCACATTCAGAGTCATGAGGGGCATATTTGGAACTTTAAAAAATATTAGGGACATATGTGAAATTTTAGAAACAAAAATTAGGGACATTTTTTACACCTATAATAAACATGGGGGGCATATTTAAATAAATGTTGGTGATAACGCTTACCATTAATAATTTAGACATCTTTAAGTTCAAAGATATAACTGAAACTAACTAAAAAGATATGAAATATAATTGATATAAAATAAAATATGGGGTTATAATTGAAAAATTAGTTAAAGTTAAGAGAAATAAAACATATTTTTGCCTTTTTTTAAATATACACTCCTCTATAAATATAAAATTGCTATTCTTTAGTTAAATTTGTAAACCTATTTTTTTTGTTTATAAGGTTTTTAATGCTCAACAACTTAATATCACATATTTTTAATACTAAAATACCATATATTAACCTAAGTACATATTTGATATATTTTTACAAGAAATTAGAGTACTTATAAATATATCACAATATGTAAAAAATAATTTTCTTAGATTAATAATAGATATTTGAGTCAAAAGATATATATATATATATATATATATATATATATATATATATATAACATTAGAGATTAGATTTAAGTATAATATATTTTATAATTATAAGGGAGAGGTCATATAATTTCAAAATAAAAGAAAGATGAGAATATTTAAAAACTGCGATGAGGAAGAGTGTAATTTACTCGAATTATATTATATATGTCTCCATTATCATCATAGTATTAGAAATGAAACTTTGAATGAAATATTTAGGTATAGAAAAAACTTGAATTTGAAGTTTACACATGAAAAGTGAAAACCAACAAGCACATACATATTTCTTAGTTTTAGGACTCATGAATTAAGGTCAATTTTCACTCTTATTGTTATCCTCAATCAATATAACCCAATAACATATTTTTCGTTCTTATGGTTTTCTTATCTCATTTATCCCGTTTTCTTCTGCAATCGATTTGACACGTATTTAGAAGCGCAAATAAACTGAATTGGTCGTAAATTACTTAAATTTGATTTTTGAAAGTTTAAATTTAATTTCAATGAATAAATAAATAAATTTCAACAAGGTATAAAATTCACAAGTCATTTAGTTATTATAAAATTGTTCATGTTTGACTAGTTCATTTCATCACAAATTTTTATTTAATTGACATCACTAAAAATATAAAGACATTATTTCTTGTTTTTAAATTAAAGAGGTTGACTTAAAAAAATTCTATAAATTAAAAAATAAAAGTGTATGTTAACTCTAATTTTATTCTCCACTCAAATACTTTTCAACAAACATTTTCTATCCAGCCAAACACGCTAGATAAATCAACATCGAAAGTGAAATTTTAGGAATAGAAGAGGTGTTATTGTGATGCCCCACCAGTATATACTTAGAACAAGTCAATGAAGAAAATAATTAACAGAGTAAATTACACTCCAATATTAAAATTATACTCTCCATTTTTTTTTTAAATTTCAAAATATGATAGGATCCGGATTTGCTGCTGATCAAAAGCGTTGCTTTTGCTGCTTTTTACTTTTAGCAACGGTTTTTACCGTTGCTAAAAGTTATGGTTGCAGCTTTATGGTTGCCAAAACTTTCAGCAACGGTAAAAACCGTTGCTAAAAGTGAAAAGCAGCATATTGATCAACAACAAATCCCTACGCAATATGATATACCCCTCTCTCTTACAATTACAGAAATCGTTACTCTTTCATTTAATTTTATATTTTTTGTTAAGAGAGATTTATTATAATATGTTTTCTAATGTTTAGTAACTCAACATCATTTTTTTCCTACTAAAATATCATTTTTTAATGACAAATGGACTTAAATTCTGATCGCCATACCCACAACCACAAGGATCAGGATTTGTTACTGATCATTTGGCTGTTTTTCACTTTTAGCAACGATTTTTACCGTTGTTAAAAGTTATGGCAGCAGTTTTTTGTTGCCAAAACCTTCAGCAACGGTAAAAATCGGTGCTGAAAGTAAAAAGCAGCATCAGCAGCGATTTTGATCAGCAGCAAATTCGAATCCCAACCACAAATGGACTTAAAATATTTATGATATCTTATTTTAGATTAACGACAAAGAATATTATTGTTCAAATGTCATAGTTCATGTGTAACCAAAAAAAAAAAATAAGTTAATCGAAGTTATTTTCAAAAAATATGACGTTACGTTACCTAATGTCAAAAAATATATCATAACGAATCTTTTTGGAGAAAAAACTATAAAATTAAACTAAAATATAATATATTTATAATTACATAGAAGGAAAATATATATTTTAAAAATAAAGTGAAAGATAATATAATTTTAAATAGTGAAAAGGATAGTCACCGTAATAATGACTCTGTTTTCATGAGCGTTGATATTTATTTGCATTCTCCAAGTCTTCGTCTCCCCATAGTACTCAAGTCAATGGAAAAAGATGAGGCTTAAAGGCCACCTTTCAACTTCCAAAGCACGCTTGACTGGTTCTTTTTATTTTTTTTATTTTTTGTTATTAAAAGTATAAATTTATTCGAGTTACATTCTTTAAAAATAACTTTGAAGTTTTATTGGGTTAAATTATAATTTTACTCCTTATAATCTCACTAAAATTATAAGTTAGTCTATATACTTTATTTCTATGTAAAATAGTCCCTATAGTTTTTTCATTCATATAAGTTGGTTCCTACCGTCAATATGGTTAACTTTGCTGTTAAAATAGTGTTATATGACAACTGGTGTGTACATTTATTAACATGTCAGTATGTCTTATCATTAATTTTTGCACAATTTTTAATCATAATATCAACAAAATTCTTATTTTACTTTTAATTTCCATTCTAACACTAGATCAGAAAATTGAGAATTAAAAGCAAAATCAAAATTTTGTTAACCTGATGGCTAATTATAAATGTACACATAAGTTATCATGTAGGACTATTTTAACAACAAAATTAACCATAAAATGACTAATTTACATAAATTATGAAACTATAGAGACTATTTTACATAAAAATAAAGTATAAGGAACAATTTATAATTATAAAGACTAAAATTATAATTTAATCTTTTTTATATCAATTTGATATTTCTAAAAATTTCATCTCAAAGTATTTTCGAATAATCAAACTCGGTTTGTTCTTTAGCCTACTTGATTGCCATTAAAGATGCCAAACTTCTAATGTATTATCATCTTGATTTAGTAAAAACAAGGCAAAAGTTATCTATATGTTCTTGAACTTTAAATCAATTTTTATTTATGTTCTTAATTTTTTTTTGTTTATGTCTCATATGTTTCACTTTTTACCGTATATGTCTTATATATATCTAAAAATGATCAAAATACTTTCCCTCCCCTTAGAGGACAAAGAGAGAAGAAAGAGATAAAAGATATTTTTGTTATTTTAAAACATATATGATAAAAAATGAAACATACGGAACATAAAAAAAAATTAAGAGAAATAAATAAAAATCAAGATAAAATTCAAAGATATATAGATATATTTCGCCTAAAAACAAAAAGGCTATACTTTATCAATTATTAACGTCATGCATGAATAAAAAATGTTAATCTATATGTGTTTGTTCGGTTAAATTTTATTCTATGCGTTATTATAAAGAGAATGGGGCATTGAAGCATTGAAGCGAATTTGATTAGCCAAAAAATTAGAGATTAAACAATTTTTAACAG
The DNA here is from genome assembly GCA_037074585.1 of Biancaea sappan. Lineage (NCBI taxonomy): Eukaryota > Viridiplantae > Streptophyta > Magnoliopsida > Fabales > Fabaceae > Biancaea > Biancaea sappan. Next base: position 3,011,246 of record CM073496.1, on the reverse strand, counting down.
ATTTGTGAACTTATCATTATACTTTTCTCTTTATTTAAATCAGGATTCTCTTATTGCCATAAAATTTTCTAATAGGATTATCTTTGCACAAGCATGGATAGAATATACAAATTCAATTCAAACGCATATAGTTTTTATAAAGGACTAAATTTGAATAAAACTTAATAACAATTGGTTTTTAAGTTTTTTAGTCATTATAAGAAAATTCAGCATTAGAGACGACAAAATTTGTTTTGTCTCTAATTTTGTCTTAGAAGTATTCAAAATTCTTCTTTGATTTACATATACAATTAGAGATGAAAATTTGGAAAGGAACATTTTTGTTCATGAAGTTTCGTGTGTGATTAGGGGTGGAAACTTTTTGTATGTGGAGCTTTGTGTCTGATTCCATCAATAATTTATTGATTTAATTAATATTTTTAAAAATTATCAATTAAGGACAAAAATATAAGACATAATACATATATTTTAAAAAATTCGTGTCTAAAAAGGTAATTTTATAAAAATTTATTTTAATCTTTAAAAATTAAAAAAAATTAAAATTTTTCACAAAACTCTCAGCACATCACATTCCAAATGTGATATTTATATTTAAAATAAGCCAACCAAACCCAACCCGTTTTAATAGCTTTACTAACATGTAGGTAAATATGGAAATTCATTAATGGCATTTTCACAAAGATAATCCACTACAGCAAATATATGTGTGTATACTTGTGGGAACAATTTTACCACTGCTAAAATAAAAACAAACATATGTGGGGTCTTAACCATAGCTAAACTTTTTTTCCTTTCTAATTTTTGTCAAATTACCACTTTCAGTATTTATATTTTTTTGCTTCATACAATTTTTTTTTTGACTAATTTGCACCAGTCAATTCATTTTATTAAAACTACAAATATTTTAAGCCATTGTATAAAAACATTCTTAATATTTTATATAGTTAGATATTAGATTTAAACAATTCATTAAAATATAACATATGACAATTAAAATATTTGACTTGTATTTGTTTTTATTCTCTTTTAAAATATCGTTATTATTTATTTCATTATATTGAATTTATCCCAACAAAGAAACTTTTGTATCAAGTGATTTTTATGCACAGTTTGATATAAACAATGATAAGTGATTATATCACTATCTTTTAAAAAAACTATAATGAAAAGTGTATCGGATGCTATTTTGCTCCTGGGGCCAAGCTCGCAACCCAAGCAAACAAATATCATCTTAGGTGAGTAGTTAACATAATTGTGCCATTTCTTTCATCCAAAAAAAGAAAAAAATTGTGCCATTTCAAGAGAGAAATATAAATAGAATGTGGGGAATACATATTTTTGGTGGAATCTGTCATTCAAGTAAAATTTGGACAAAATATTTTTTTGGAATATGTCATTAATGAATACATTTTTTTTGACAAAATAGAAATAATTTTTATTAAAATAGCATCAAGTAAGGATTAAATAAGATTTTTTAAAACTTAAATTCAACTATTACATTTTAAGTTTGAACTTATGAAATAAAATGATACATGATTTAAGACAACACACTCTAAAACAGTATTAAAACCTACACAACAATACTAAAATACTAAACAAAGGTAACACACTTAAAAATCCTAAATTAGAGTTAGTTTAAAAAAAGCAACACATTACTAAATCTTATATCATAGTTAGTCTAAAAAGAGGTAACACACCTCTAAATTCTAGATCAGAGTTAGTCATTTAGTAATGCCTTGTGTCACAGATCGCGTTTCAAAGAGCTGTCCTGTACTGCAGTCGTCCAGTGAGCCACCACGTTGCCCTCCAAAGAACAACCTCATACCGTCTATTCAATATCTCCCAGAGCTTCACAATCAGTTTCCTCAGGATGGTTATCAGAGCAACCAGATAAAGTCAGATTAATAGCTTCTTTAAAATTAGATTTCGAAACTTCAAAAATCCTCTTCCAATGAAAAGTGGAAATCTTCTACAAAATTAAGAGAGAGAGAGAGAGAGAGAGAGAGAGAGAGAGAACACTCTCACAAAAAAAAGAAAAAAGGCGAGAAGAAGAAGAAGGTGAGAGAGAAAATTAGTGAGGGCAACTGTGCCGTTAATGTAAAACCTATCTCTTCACATAATAACCACAAAATATCTGGGAGCCAAACATAAACATTCTTTGCTCATTTTACAGTAAGGGACAAAGCCTTTGTTTTTTTTTTTTTCGGTTTGGGTCGGTGCAAGACCTATTATGCCAACGGTTGTAGACAGGCCGGGATTTATTCAACATTCGATCAGGCCCAATTATGAGTTGGGTCTTAAAATACACGTGAACCCAGCCCAAGTGCATAAGGCCCAAGTAGCTGGGCTGACTTTTGGTTAATCACGAGGTTAGTCGAATTTGTTTGGAATTTAGGATATAGAATGCCCAATTATTATAAAATTATATAAGAGTAAGCTCATTTTTTTTATTCCTAAATATATATTTTGGTAACGGCCTAATCCTTAAAACATCATTTTAGTTAACGAATTTTGAAATGATTATACTAAATAGTCATTTCGTCTATTACTTCTGTCATTAAGATAATCGAAATGATCATTTTGCATAACAATTTAAAATTTAAAACTTAAAATGATTAGCCATATCAAGATTTTAAGATGTTACGTCACTGTATGTTACTATCATGTGCAACAAATAATGATACACATTAGTAGAAAATATTGATTATGAGGGTAACATGGATAGATTAACTATTTTGTATAATAATTTTAAAATTTAATGATTAAAATAATTACTGAGGTACACTTTTAAGATAAAAAAAATGAATTAACTAGGCGAGGAATGATATGAATAACATCGGTAAAAAGATATCATTTGTTAGAAAAATAGAAAGAAAAGTTAATGTAAAATGATAGTACAATACTTGAGAATCGGTAGGGCTTAACAGTTTTCGATACCTCAATAAAGAGCGATCCAATAGTGTTGGGGTTTTCTTTATTTTCATATGTTGTCAACATTTTGGTTATATAGGTCGAAATAGTTTGTCAGATTTCATAGAGTTTGGATCTTAATTTAATGGTTTTCTTCTGGCGTCTGCATAATATATGAATTTGATATAAAAGATACATGGGTTATATATAACAAACTATTGTACCTTTTATGTCAATATATGCGATTTTCAAATAATAAAATAATAATAATAAGTCCACAAGCTATTCTCTCTTATCAATAACGATATAATTTTAAAATGATAAAATAATAATATTAAGTTCTATAATACTTTATATTAATATATGTGATTTTCAAATAATAACCAAAAACTTCTATATATATATACATATCTGTGTGTGGATATATACATACTCACATACTAGTAGTTGACAATGACATGCACCTTAGCAATTTTCTTTTAAATTTAATTCTTTAGTTTTTTTAATATAAAAATAAATTATGCTAGTATTTCTCATACTATATATCAAACTTTTGTTTTATAAATATGCTGAGGCAATATATACATACAAGCCAATTTATTTATTATCATATTTGAATTTTAAAATTAAATAATTTTTTAAGAAAGAGAAACGTAATTTACTCAAAACCAATCTAGTTAGGGAGGCAAAATAATACATAAAATAAAACTGGAACCGGGTTGCTTCTAGTTTGTTTGACTTTTCTTTCTGCTCCTCCACTAAGCGCCAAACCTCCCCTCCCCATAATTAAATCACAAATCTCTATATCTTTATTATTAAATTTTTTAATTAAAATAAAAATAAAAAATTTTATAATTAAAATATGATAGTATATAATTTTTTAATTAAAAATAAGTATATATTCTTTTATAATTTATCATTATTATGGTTAAGCTTTTAAAGAATTATATAAATATATATATTAATTTCAATAAAAATTTAAAGAAAAAATATACTTTATCTCAATAATATTTTTTCAATATACAGAAAATTCCCATTAATTTTAAAACTTAACAAATAATCTCTATAAACTTTTTCATTTCATGTGATTTAACCCTTCTGTTAAAAAAATTGTTAATTTAACTAATGGTCAAAGCTGACTAGGATTTCTTAGGTGCCATGTTATCACTTTTTTATCCACGTGAACAACTAAATTTAGATGTATTTGATAAATAAGCTTATAAATTAGTCAAATAAATTAAAACTCAACAAAAAATCTCTATGAACTTTTCAGTTGAATTAAATTCAACTAATTACGTGGACAAAAAAATAATGATGTGGCACATAAGATATCTTAGTCAACATTAATTAACATTTTCTTAACAGAAGCACTAAATGGCACGAAATAAAAAATTTATAAAGATTTTTTTTAATTTTAAAATTTATAAAAAGTTTCTGCAGGTTAAGAAAAGTTTATAGAATAAAATACAATTTTTTTAAAAATTTAATAATAAAGAAATAAAAAATATATAAAATTTTGATTACCGACAAAGAGGTAAAAAAAAGTAGGCGGAGGGACGGAGGGGATTGCTTGGGAGTGAAGGAAAATTACTAAATCTGTTTAGTTAGGCTTTTTCCAAAAATGGAGGTTTCTTGAAGGAAGGGATGAGTTTCCTAATCTGAGTGCTTTGGCTTTTTCCTTAATTTGAAATCCCCTGAGACAAACGATAATGGTAAAGCTGAAAGGGATTGACACAAACAACACAGTGAAGAAGAGTGTGTGTGTGTGTGTGTGACAAGAAGGAGGCTGTTTCCTTTCTGACTGAGATTTGCTTCCCCTTAACAAAACCAAGCAAAGCCAATAGGCTAAAAAGAAAGAGAATATTATGAGTCATTGAAAGAAGAAAGAAGTAGTCAGAAGGAGCGAAAGGACAGCCTCTTTACAGACAGAAGTGTGAAATGAGCTTATATGCGTACTTCCTGGTCTGAGCTTTCCCATGCCCATGCTACTCTACGCCTATCTATCTCTATTCTCTCATTGAGAGACATTTTTACTTTTTAGATTCAATAATAAGATTTATATGTTTAGTAATAATAATAATAATAATAATAAAATATTTACCTATATTTTAAAATAATCTAATAATAAAATATTTTATATTTAAAAAACTTATAAGTTAACAAAGCGAATTCTCTTATATACTTGAAAAGTATAGAAAATTTTTATTCTAACGTAAATTGTTGGATATATATCTAATGATTTAATTTTTTTTATTTTTTAAAATTTTATCAGATGTTGATCAATTTGATGATTATTAATTAGGATCAGATGATCAGTGAAATTTAAAAAAAACAAAAAAAATGCAAAAAACATAGACTATTAGGTGTGACACATTTAACGGTTTATATTGGAGTAAGAGTCTCTTATACTTTTCAATCATACGAAGGAATTCGCTTTCAAGAAAAATAGTTATTGAATTAGTTGATAAATATAAAGTGACATACTTATATGATATTTTGTTATTCTAAAATAATACAAAATAAACATATTATTTTTTATTTTTTAGTTAAATTAATTTAAATCATTATTTTATATATAATTAATTTTATATATATTTTATTTTATTTTATATGTATATTCTAGAATAAGAATTTTTACCCATTTTGATCAAACAAGCTTATCAAACACATTTACTGAAAATAAAAGTTATAAGCAGTAGTTGATCAAAATAAATATAGTTTAAACTCATTTATTGAAATAAAAGTTATAAGTAATAAATGATCAAACTAAACATATTTAATAAATAAATTTATAAACTAGTCAAATAAATTATAATATAATTTAAAAATAATATCAAACAAAAACTTAGTTTGTTAATTATCCAAAGTAAAGCACCTCCCTCCAAAAGCTATCACGCCACACTGTGCAAAGGAACACCCGTCAGTGCGATGGGATTGGACGTATGATCTGACAAACTGTTTGTTTGTATTCTTCACCAATATATTTTAATCGTTTTGCACAAATAGGCAACTATTGTCTCTGTTTTTATATATTAAAAAAGTGTATTACATAAGAAATTATTTTAATTTAACTAAAAATCTTATATTTAAATTCTTGAGAATATAATTACATTAAAATTTATGAAAAAAATTTTGCTACTCATTATAGTTCTATTCAGCTTGAATCTATATTAATCAACACTAGTAATTTGATGCTCAAATACTGGATAATTGTTCACAAAAAAAATATGTTATTTTTGTTTTTGAATTTATATTATAATTGAAGTTTTTAAAATTAACTCAATTATTAAATCAATAAAAACACAATTCAAGGTTAATTAATTTAATTATAGTTGAACCAGCTATTCTTAAATATATATTTTAAAAATTTTATACATTCAAAATCTAATAGTAAAAATAAGTCTTTTTTCATTCTTAGAATTATAAGTTAACAAAAGATTTAGACAAGTTATTAATCAATTTTTGTGCCCATTTAACAATAATATCTAATTTAAATAATATATGAAAATAAAATAAAATTTAAATTTTGTTATAGAAAAATATATCAATAACAACCCGTGCATAAAAATATATTAATACTCATAAAATGTATGAAAATAAAAAATGTATGAAAATTTTTAAAAAAATAAAATCAATTCATTCCTAAACCATTTAATTTTATTGCTTTTATTTATTTTTTACTGATTTATTAATTTTTGACTAATTTTTTTGACCCATTCACTAGATTAAATTGAACAATTGTATGCTCAATTTATTAATTTTTCAGTCTAAACAGATTGAGTCCAATTTTCAAAATTGTAATTATCATAGATATTAAACTCAATTCTCATCTTCTTTCTTATTAAACCCTTAAGTCTTGAAACTCATGTATTTTTTTTATAAAAAAATTTAAATTATGTAATTTTATTCAGTTTAATACTCATTTCATATAAAATTATTAAAAATTTTCTTAACCGTTAATATTATCCAAGCATATAATATAACATTCAAGCCTATACACGCACAAATATGAGAGGGAGCATATCCGGTAAGATAAATGGTTGAATGTGAAGTATGAGGAAAAAGAAATAATAGATCACAAATCAGTTCGTTACATTGGTACAAGAAGAAATCATAAATGCATAAAATTATTTTTTTTTGGTTTTCACGATAATGATCATAACAAGGTAGTCAAAATTGCGATTTACCTTTTAAACTTGCAAAAGTTTATAATTTTAACTTTTAAAATCGAGTCAATTCAGTTTTAAACTCATAAATAAGTCAAAATCGTTTAAAATTACCGAGTTAAATTAAGTCAATCGAGTTTAAACAGTGACACTAATTTAAACACTCATAACTTTTAATTTAAACTCTATTTTAAACAAATAATATAATGATGGAAAGATATTTGAGTTTTGTTTCAAATAAACAAGTTTTGTTAAAATAAAATCTTTGCGGTCAAGGAAATATGATAAAAGGAGTGACTTTAACATTTTACAGTTTTCAATTTTAATTTAAACAATCATAACTTTCTCATTTGAATTTCATTTTAAGCAAATGATATATTGTTGTAAAAATTTTTGAGTCTAGTTTTAATTGAGATAATTTTCATCAAATGATGACCAAATGTCAGTAGTCTCAGAAGTAGTAGACTTATGTGTGCTACTAGTTGACTTATAATTTTTAAATTTAATTTAAATATTTATAACTATCATTTTAATTTTATTTTAAGCAAATTTAACTTTAGATATACAAGAACTGAAATACTAATTGATTATTGATGACTTATGAAGTCTAATTTTATGAGTTTTCTTATCTGTGCATATATTGAATCGCTGGTTATTCTTAATTATTTAATTTTTAAGGAGAATAAATATGTTGATACCTAATTAATATTATATATTGTAACTAGTTTATAATTGTTCTTATGTTATTTTAAATATTTTTAATTATTTATAACTTTATGTATTATAGTATTAGAAGTATATATATATATATATATATATATTTTTTTTTTTTTTAAGAAGAAAGTATATATAAACTCTTAAGGCAATCCGAGTTTACAATATGACTTTACCTCATATTCTGTGAGTTGAGATTAACTCTTGAATTTGCCTGCGTTGGATCTCATCATCAATTTACACCATTAATAGATCATTGAATATAAGCATTATAATTATCCCTAAATACACTAGTACGTAATAAAATTGACGGACTTGCTTTATTAAACTCATTCATTACCAAACGAAAATACATCGGAAATAAAAATATTTCATATAATACATATAAAACTAAAATTAAACACTTAAAAATCAGATAGACTAAATCCATTTGGGTTAAAATTATTAGAGATAAATTATAATTTTTCTAAAATATTTCATGGCTTATCAATGCATGAACAGTATTGAATGTATGGGGTGGGGGACTTTTATTCCTGAGATGTTTCAGTTGCTAACTTTCATACAGCCATATCTATTTTCCGAGATTTTCTTGTACATTAACAATGCCTTTTCCTCAAGAGTTTTCAGCTACATGCTTATAGATTGGCCTTTTTTGTCCACTTGTGTGAATAATCAAAGTTAAAAAAATGCAATAAGACTTTACCCAAAAAATAATAATAATAGTAATAAATGCAATGAGAAAAAAAAACAATCAAGTTGTTTTATTTTATTTTATTTGGAGTTAGGAGGAAAAATATATATGAGTAAATTTATTTTTTCAGTCACTAAAAATATATTTTGGTGATAATTTAATTTTTAAAAAGAGTTATTGATCACTTTAATCTTTAAAATTTGAAATTGTTATACAAAGAAGTCTATTATCTATTACGATCGTGAATAAAGAAATTATTTTATATAATTATTTTAAGATTTAAAAACTAATAAAATGATAGTATGTTGAGATATTATGTTATTTTATATTATTATCATACTAACAAATAATATTGATTAAAATAACAAAGTTGACAAATATATTTAATAATTTCAAAATTTAAGCACTAAAAAGGTCTATAATCATTTTAGAAGGACTAAAATGTTAGTACAGTATTCTTTTAGACACCAAAGAGTGATTTTAGTCTGTATATAATAATGAGGCATGTGTGCATGTACTTGCATAGAGTTTGGCTCTCATCAGTCATCAATATTCAATAGCATCTTTCTCACTCTTTTGAGTGTTTCTGCAACTTCGTCCTTCCAATCCTCGGCCTTGACAAAACAACACTGAAATGATAGACGCATCCTTCAGAAAAGAAACCACGAGATTTATCAAAAAAAGATAGAATATGTACTATATAAACAAACACCTGTCTCGCCCTTTCAATCACATGATCAGCTAGCTTCCTCCCCATCACCCTTCTAGCTTTCCCACTCCTCCCACATCTCTTCACTCTCTTCTTCCTCTTCTTCTTCTTCTTCTTCTTCTTCTTCCAATTACAGATCCTACCTCTACTCCTTTCTCTTATTAGGTGGTTACTGGTTTCCCCAATTAGAACTATAACAGACAAACCTAGGCAGTGGTTTTGTCCCAAAACTATATAGATATATATATATGGAGGGTTTTCCCCCATCTCTGACTTCCTCACCATTTTCCTACACATTCAATCTGGGCGGTGCTGGTTCTGGCCCTTACAGTACTACTCCATGGATGGACAGTAGAATATGGAGCAAGCTTCCACAGAGATTGCTTGACAGAGTGATAGCCTTCCTTCCACCTCCTGCTTTCTTCCGTGCACGTTGTGTCTGCAAGAGATTCTATGCCCTCTTGTTCTCCAACTCCTTCCTTCAACTCCACCTTCAAATCTCACCTCCACGCCACTGGTTCATCTTCTTCAACCACAACAACAAAACCCTCAACACCACCACTTTCATCTACAACAAAACCACTACTAACACCAACGCTGGCTCAAGCAGTACTACCACTAGTACTAGTTGTGAAGCATACCTGTTTGATCCCTATGACATCACATGGTACCGTATTTCCTTCCCTCTCCTTCCTTCCTCTGGCTTCTCTCCTTCCTCTTCTTCCTCTGGCTTAATCTGTTTTGTCTCAGACGAAGCTGGTCCCAAGACACTCATTCTCTCCAACCCCATACTTGGCACCATAACCCAATTACCTCCCACCATAAGACCCAGACTCTTCCCTTCCATTGGCCTCACCATCACCAATTCCTCCATAGACGTCACCGTTTCAGGCGACGACATGATCTCCCCTTACGCAGTGAAGAACCTAACCTCTGAAACCTTCCACATCGACTCAAGCGGGTTTTACTCCATATGGGGCAGTACATCTTCTCTCCCTCGACTGTGCAGTCTCGAATCTGGTAAAATGGTCCACGCGGGAGGGAAATTCTACTGCATGAACTACAGCCCCTTCAGTGTTTTATCCCATGACATCTCATCCAACACCTGGTGCAAAATCCAAGCCCCCATGAGGAGATTCCTGAGATCCCCTAATCTGGTGGAGAGCAGGGGAAGATTGCTGTTAGTCGCAGCCGTTGAGAAGAGCAAGCTCAACATCCCCAAGAGTTTAAGGGTATGGATCCTTCAGGCTTGCGGGACGATGTGGGTGGAGACAGAGAGGATGCCACAGCAATTGTATTTGCAGTTCGCGGAACTGGAAAACGGGAAGGGGTTCGAGTGCGTGGGACATGGCGAGTTCATCGTGATGGTGATCCGAGGCACCGATAAGGCCTTGCTTTTCGATATCTGCAGGAAGAGATGGCAGTGGATTCCGCCATGTCCGTACACTGCAAGTGCTGCATTGCATGGCTTTGCTTATCAGCCTCGACTAGCCACTCCAGTCACTGCCCTCCTCGATCAATTGGCACTCCCCTTTCAGAGCTTCAATGGCTAACTAATTTTTTTAATTAAAAAAAAAGTTTACAAGTGTCTTAAAGTCAAGAGGGTGTATTATTTTATTTTCTTTTGGTGTTTGGTATTCTAGGGCCTTAACGAGTCTTAAGTAGTTTGGTAGCTATATGAATGGTTGGGATGTGTGAGTGTTAATTATTTTTAGGCTCCATTCTATGTTAATGTGTTTCATGTTAGAGTAAATGGTTGTTGTTGAATGTTGATCTATGGCTTCTTGAGAACCTATAAGCTGGCTTTCAGTAGTTTCGCTTTTGATATGGAAACAAAGTAGTGTCTTTGGGAAAGGTTAGCAATTACACTTTTAGACTTTTGAATGAAGTACGTATTGCTATACTTGACCCTCGTGAAACACGTTCAGTTTTTTTAAAATCAAGGATTCTTTGTTTGGTGTACAGGCAAGATAGAGAATTTGAAGTCTTACGATCGTTGGATTGGTGTGGAGTTCAACTACTGTTAGATTGGTGTGAAGTTCAATTAAAAAATGAGTTTCACACTCATCAATCGTAGGATGTTAAGCACTCTTCTATCAGGTAATGGATCGAATTTTGTTTTTTTAAGCATATCGAGCTTCTATATATATATATATATATATAAATAAAGTTCTTGTGTGCCCTAGAGAAATTGTTTCATTACCTTATCTATTAAATAATAAATGTATTTCATTGATGAAACATGATGAAACAAATTATATGGAGTAAGTGTTGAAGGGTTCTGATGAAATTTAAAATTAGCCAAGGGCTTAAAATTAACTAAGTGCTGCATGTACCCAGGAATCTCACAGAAAATGTAGGATTGTATCTAATTGCCCCACCTAATTTGTTCCCATCCCAGAAATCTTATGGATATATTTTATTTTTAAAAGTGTATTTAGAGAAATCAAATTGCAGTCATTAAAATGCGATATGTGTATTTAGAGAAATCAAATTGCAGTCATTAAAATGCGATGTTTTCCTTCCTTTAATTTCAACTGGGCTTAAACCTATTTTGAGTACCTAGCTAATACTCTTCTTTTACTGCGTCAGCCCATTTCTTATGTAGTTAATAAATTGGTTTACAATTATGAAATAAATTAGCTTATGAATACAGATGCAGAATGAGTTCTATCTATTATCCTATATTGGTAATCAACTCTTGTACTATTACTAGGAAATAACATGCACTAGCTAGTTAGCATTTTGAACATGAACTCTGAACTATGTTATTTTGATTCTTCAAAAAAGAAAGTAGTACTATAGTGGCAGTATAGTAGTTGGGGGAGTGAGAGATCGATAAACCTAACCAGATATGTCATATATTCTCTTTGGGAATGCAGTGCTAGAAAAACAACAAGAACGGAGCAAAAAAGAGCATAGAAGCAAGCATATTAATGTACTATACTACAATTTAATTACATCGGAGAATGAAAAAATAAGGGGAATCAGTACATTTTCCCCCTAATTCCAAAATTATAACAAAGATCTCCATTTCTATTATAAGCATCACGTTTCAGTGGCACAAAGTCGATGATATACTAAGAGTCTAAGAAATGGAGACTCGTTTCTGCTTGCTGTCATATTATGGTATATATACAATAAAGAGTTCGTTACAGTCTGTTGTTTGAAGTTTAGTAACTTAGTACCACATATTTTAGTACCACATTTTTTTTTGAATTAAAATATCATTTATTAACCTAAGAATATACTGGGTACTCTTTTTTTTTTTTGCCAAAAAAAACTTGTTACATCTTATTAACAACAACAAAAAATATCACAATATGTAAAAACTAGTGTTCTTAGATTAATAAACTGTATTTGTTGAAGGATATGTAATATTAGGTTATCGAATTCTTCAAAAAATATACTGTAACATATCTTTTTGAACAAAAAAGAAATGGATTGAGTGTACATATTTCATAGTTATAGATGAAGAATTCTACATTTTAAAAGTAAAGAAGTATAATTTTGAAAATGAGAGAGAGAGAGAGAGAGAGAGAGAGAGAGAGAGAGAGAGAGAGAGAGAGAGAGAGAGAGAGAGAGAGAGAGAGAGAGAGAGAGAGAGAGAGAGAGAGAGAGAGAGAGAGAGAGAGAGAGAGAGAGAGAGAGAGATTTGCTCTCAAAAATTTGGTTAGGTTAACCAAAGTTGACATACAAACGAGTCCCAGAAGAGTAGAAAAAGTTGTTCCGAGTTAGTTGGAGATGAAGACTTGTTAGCATTTTGGAGTTCATGAAGTCATTGGCAAGATGATCTACAAGTGCCTAGGTTTCATTTTAGTCTCTTAATTGCATTCCAATTTGATCATTTAACTTCAGCTTAGGTAGTTTACTTAGTTCCTTAATTTTATTTTGTTCCAATTTGATCATTTGACTTTATCTTAAACTTTATGTGTTCCCACAGTTCATTTTGGTCCCTTAATTTTATTCTTTGATTTCCTTTAAGTCCCTTAATTAATTTAATTTTGTTTCATTTTAGTCTTTTAATTTACAAAGTTCATGCAAATTAAATTGGTTCTTTTTTTGTAATACAACTAAGATGCTTAACAAAAAAAGTTTTGAGGCTGTCAGAGTTCAGTAAAAAACCACATAAAACTTTTTCCGTCAAGTATTTTGGTGGTGTTGAAGAAAAGACAACATTTGAAAAGTCTCAGATTAAGTTACGGGACTAAAGTGAAACAAAATATTGACAAATGAACCTTCCAAACTTTTAGTTTTGTGTAATGTAATTCTTTAGTTGATTTTTTTCCTCTCAAACTCTCACACTATTTGATTATAGATGTCAAAAATGTCAAATTAACAAAATAATACATATAATTTATCATCTTAAAAGATTTTTTATTAAAAAATCAGAAGAAAATAAAAAGAAAAAGGTCATTATATTGTCATGAATGTATTTTTAATTTAGCCTTTTTCACTATCAATTTCCATAGATAAGTAGTGTTGTAGTTTAATTTTAGAAAAAAAAAACAAAGAATTTGCTGTACAAAATTAAAAATTTATGAGAAATTTATTGTCAACTTTTAAAGTTGAGGGAGTAAATCGCATAATTTTTTAAGCTGAAGGAAGTCTTTGCATTCTGTTTTTTTTAAAATAAGTATATTTTAGATAAAAAAAATTAAATGCATTTTATTAAGAAGCCTCCTAAGCAATTTACATTAGATATGATCGCTGGACTATATAGTCTATTAAGAATTTGATAAGTGGCTTTTTTATATTTGGTGGCGAGAAATGCAAAATAAAATTATTACTTTAGCCATTAATCAATCATTAAATGGATGATTAGGATTGAATAGATGAAGTTTGAGATAATTTTTTTTTATTTATTTAATCATGATCGTACATTTGATGATTAAATAACTGAGATTTTAACTTCATTTTGCATGTTTCACCACCAAATATAGAAGAATTATTCTCCAAAAATTCATGTTCAACTACAGGTTTTACCAAATTGAGCAATAGAAAGACACATTCCTAAGATTACGTTATAAGAATAAATAATATCATAAACTCTAATAATTAAAACCTATATATGTGGTAAATTTCGAAACTAATAAAAAGAAATCGTCATGTCAAAGTTTTATGGAAAAACAAACACTGAGGAAGAAGAAAAAAATAATTCTCCAAATTGTCAAACCCAAATTAGTAGGAGGAAATTGATTTCATTATTTAAGATGGGTTTTCATATTTTTCTATGTTACTAATGTTTGTGGAATTTTTTCGGTAAAGAATGTTAGTTGAGTATTTAATAGTATTTAAGGAGAAAATCCTCTACAGCTAATAGAAAATTTTGGGATGGATAAAACATTATTAACAGAAATAGATGACATGTCAAAGTTCTTTAGACTCTTACTAAATTAATTCAACTTGGGTTGGATTATAAAGCTATAAAATTTTATCAGTATTGATTTTTTCAATTCACAATAGTTGAATTTGAAACATTACTTAAAGGAGAATAAGTGCAATACCACTCGAATCAATTAACATAATCAATTAACATTTATGTAAATTTAACATAGTTAAGTATCAAGTATCTTGTAGTTACAAAAAAAATATGGAATAAAATTTTATTTTGGTCTTTTATAGAGTTGTCTTTTTGTTTTTGGCCCCTCACATATAGGGTATTTTTTAATTTGGTTCTTCATAAAAAATTTGGTTCTTTATAAATGTGATACTTTTCAATATGGCCATTCACAGAGAAAAATTTTTCACCAATAATGTCTTATTAATTTTCTACTAATAAAACTCATTGTCAACCTATATATTATACAATGATGACTAATTAGTAATTTTCAAATAAACATTTTACATATCATATTTATTAACTTCATTAATAACAACTTGACATAAGAACATTATTAACAAAATATGTATTTATGACCAAATTAAGAAATATCCATTTGTAAGTGATCAAATTAGAAAAGCAATCACTATAAGAAAAAGAAAAATTAGAGATATTTTGTCTTAAATTTCGTCTCTGAAAGTTAGAAATCTAGTTTGAAAATTTGAGACGAAATTTGATACAGAATATATTCTATCTATAAAATCTAGTCTGAAAATTTGAGACGGAATTTGAGACCATCTCAAACTCCGTTTCAGATTAGAGATGGAATAAATTTCATTTCAGATTTTGTTAGTCTCACATCGTACAATTTAGAAAATTAGTCTCTTACCTTTTCCCATTTATAGTGCAGCATCCCACCTTTTACTATATAGAATGTTTCATTAGATATTCTTGTCTTGAGAAAGCTAATAAATAAATATGACTTCCAATTTAGTATTATTTAACGTGGTTAAAATTTTTTTGAGTGGCCAAATTTGATCGATTTATAATTCACTAATTTTTAGATATGTTCAAAAAAATTGAGACGAAATAGAGACGGAAAAATCCGTCTCTAATTCTGAGACAAAATCTTTTTTTCCGTCTCAAGTTTGTTTAAGACGCCATGATCAGAGACGAAGAAAAATCCGTCTTTGAAGCTATCTCTGAGACGAATTTTTACTTAATCAAAGACTAATTTTTTTATTTCTAATCTTTGATTTTCTTATAGTGAATTTTACAAGAGACCATATTGAAAAATGCCATGTGTATGTCTAAGAGACCAAAATGGAGTTTTACTCCTAAACTATGTCATAACATATCATTTAACTGAACAGTCACATTATTTATAACATCAAATCACTCAAAAAAGAAAGAAAGAAAGAAAGAAAGGATCAACAGTACCTGAGAAGTATTCGATGATTCAACTGTGTGATTCAATTGCAAAAGCAGCAGACCCAAGAGTAGTAGTACTAGTCTCTTCATCATCCTCACTCAATGGCTGAGCCTTCATATATGGTACCCACTAATCAAAGCCTCCATTATCAACGTTCAAGTGGCTGCGAGCATATATATAAACCCAGATATTGCAAACTTATTACTCCCCCATGGCTTCTCTTCTGTCACACAAGCATTCTCTAGTGCCTAGAATGCATCAGGAAGTACGTGGACGATCCTCCTATGGCTAGGATCACTCCAGCAGCGAAGGTTTTCACTACCAAATACAAGCCATTCTCACTCTGTGGGTTTAGATATAATAAGTTCCTTGCATATATTGGTAGGCTTATACCCACTGTGCCAGCAACCAGAGTTAAAGCCATGGCAATCAGTTTGTACTTCAATGCTTCAGAAGATACAATGTGTTGCTTATCTTCTACTTTGTTGTTTTGGCATGAGTTGCTTCGTGAAATGACCGAGTTTGGTAGAATTGTTAGAAAAGTGAGGAAGATATTATAGTGTGTGGAATAATTGTTCTGAAAGAGATTGAGATTGCAGGGTCATTAAAGATATTATAGCAGATTTATAGTGCCTGTAAGTGGCAAACATCGAAAATTCACAAGGACGCTTAAACAGCACACAAGTGTGTGTGAAATTCACATCACAAGAAATTAGACTTTAAGTGACAATTAAATATTTTCTCATTAAAGTCTACTTTCAGTACTGACTCCAAGATTGTCACAACTGAATCATAAGGTATAAAATATATACACTACCTTTCAATGCATAACAACTTTATTAAGTTATCACAGCAAGGTCTTCAGTGGCAACTAATATGTCACCACTATAATATTTTCTATTTTCAAAAATTGGCGACCATAAATTTTTTTTAAAAAAAAATATGACAATTTTGGTTTTTAGTTTCATGTTGCCACTATAAATATTTTTCTTGACCATAAAGATCTTTTGTAGACCATCAATCCAATTTTATTTTAGACACGAGAGGAAGGTTTGTATTCCTTAATCTTAAGCTCATCTTACTTGACATAGGGCTGACCTCCAAGCTCAACTTAACATGCCATTTGTGCTAAACTCAAAAAACCTTTTGAAACTTTTTCTTTGCCATGACTTACTTAATCCTTTTATTCACAAATCTTTCATAGAATACTTTTATAATCAGAAATGGATATTTAGAGTATGGGAAATAAGCAGCATAAGGATAATTCAAACAAGCACATGGAAGAAGAAATAACATTGAAAACAGCTTTAATGAGAGCTGAGCTATCCTATAGGTGTTTGTTACTTGGTTTCACCTCCCACAATATCACACTCTTTGTTTCCCTCACAGTCATTCTTTCTAAGTCAATACCGATGCTCCTCACACCTATTTATAGGCAAATTCTGTTGCTTACTCAGTCTTATAAAATAAAGAGATCTTTTAATAATTTCCTAACTCCTAGTTCATTTCTAACAATCTCCCTGACCACCTTTCTCTCCTATACTTCTGTTCATTTTTGTCTTATCCCAATTCTTTTGGTTTGATCTTATTTAATCCTTTTTCTTTGTTAATATCTTCTGACTGATTAGACGACTTTTGCATCTGAATCTTATCTTTGAACTATTCAATTGTTCCAGGTGGTAATTTTGTGATGTGCTATGTTGTTTCATTGTACACTACTAAGTTGCCAGCGTATCAGTCAACTGTCGAAGCTTCATTAGTTTACTGCTCAACTGATTTTTTTTTGTTTTTTTTTTCTAAATTCCTGTTCGTGACTAGTTGACGACTATCATAGGAGCTTATTATTTTTTTACATTCTCCCTTATAATAGTTTTATTTCTTTTACTTCTTGGTAGCTTATCCCTTTTTTTTTTTTTTTCCGTTATTCCTTCTAAAAAGTCTTGTTAAATTCTAAATAGAATCTTATTGAAGTCCTTAAGAATTGTAATAAAATTTTGGGACGTTACATTTCTCTCTCCCTAAATGAATTTCGTTCCCGAAATTTAGAATATTCTCAATGGTCAACATAATGGATTTTAGTATAAGGTTTATTAACATAGTCCTCTTATCGTGGATTTGGAAAAAACAGTCTCTTACGTGTAACTTATACTGGCCAAGTATTATTTACATATAAGATTCTTTCTTTTCCATCTTCCTTCAAAGAGTACTTTATGTTAAATGTAATGACCGAGGAATTTAGTGATATAAAAATTGGGTCCTCAAGGAATAAAATGAACTGGAGAAGAGAGATTTATCTTGGCTTTTTATAAATTATAATTGGGTATATAAAATTTTTTTAATTATGTAAATGTCAAAACTTTTTTATAAAAAAATTTTGAATTATTTTTATTAAATGACAATTAATACTTGTAAAACATTGTCTCTTTTAGTACTTTTAAATTATTAATAACATAATTTTTTTGTAAATAAACTATATTATTATAATATAATTAATATAACACTCTTTCTCTTTTTACAAAATATATATACATAGTATAGTTACTTTTTTCTTATAATATAATTAACTTGGTTCTATAAGTGTATATATATATATATACATAGTATTTTCCCCTTCTACTCTTTATATATATAACTCAAGCAAGATCTCATTATTTCAATAAAATTTGTGCTATACTCTTTTAACATTGTTATAACCTATTTTAATTTTATTAACAATATTATTTGATGTAAATTTAAAATTTTTATATTTATTTAAAAAATCACAAAATTTTTCATACTTAAAATTACTATATTTATTTAATATAATGTTATGAACTATGAAATAAATTAAAACAAATAATGTTTATATAATGTTATGAAATAAGGTTTATATAAAAATAAATAAATAAGGTTTATCACAAAATTTTTCGAGCAATATATGGCTCTACTGTGTTTTCATTTTCTGATCTGTTAATCTGGATTAATTGAATATATGCAGCAATTCAGATAGTGTATATTTCTGTTCAATGATGTCATTGTTATTCGAGTTTTGCGTTTTCTTGATCTATTATGTCATATTTATCTCCAGTTGTGGTACTTCTTGATCATCGTTTTACTCTTTGTTGGAAATTTTCTTCCATGTTATGTTGGTTTTGTTCAAGGATTTTTGGGAATAACGCAATGTATAGTGCACCCTCTTGATTCTGTTTCCTGTGGTTTCCATCTTATATCTATGATGGAATGATTTGTTGGTTTGGAATGTGTTAGGACTTAATTTTGGAACAGGGATATGAATAAAAAAAGAATAAAAAACAGAGAGTTAGAAGAAAAAACTATTTATTTAATCGTATCATTTGACTTTAACGTCTTCTTATTTGTAGTTATAATTGTTTTCGGGGGTAGATCGGACTCTTTAAATTAAGAATTTAAAATATATAAATGTTAAAATTAATAAAAAAAAGGGGATAAAATGAAAAAATTAAAATTTAAGGTTAAAATATAAGTTTTCAAAATATTATACTTAAAACTTTAATTTAAACTAAAAATTTCAGGGTGCATGTACACCGATTGAGTTGCACGTGAGTCCGTTCTTGTGTGTCTTTACTAGATAAACACTAATTTAAGTAAAATAATAAAAATACATTTTCATATTTTGATTTCTATCTTAATTTATTTATATTTTGATCCTTATTACAATCTAAACAAAACAACCCAAATGTCTTTTATATTTAAAAAAAATACACTTTATTCTTATGAACTTTAAAACTTGACAACAAATCTCTATAAACTTTTTAATATATATACTTTATCTTTTCTATTAAAAAGTCTGTTAATCAACCTAATAATCAACACCTAATAAAAAAAAAAAAGGTCACATAAGGCCAGAGTTATTGCTTCTATTAATTGTTCTCCATTCTCAAAATTCTTGTGAAGACTTGTGCATTGAAAAATTTTTTTTATTTGGTTTGGATATGGGAGATTGACTTTTTCAAATGTCACTTCTCCCACTCACAATTTTTTTGGAGCTCAATTCTTAAAAAGAATAATTTGACCAATATGCAAATCAATGCATATTAGTATGAGTAGGTTGACCATCCAGTAATACTTTCTTTTTCTTTTTTAAGTAAAGAAGGGACTAGAAAAAAAATTCTCTTGAAGTCAATTTGAGTACTGGGATGTGAATTTCATAAGTTCCGTCTTTAAAAATTGAAGAGTGTTTTAATAATTTAATTAAATTGAATAAAATGTTCTTATAATTTATATATATATATATATATATATAATTTTCAATTAAAATGATTTAAAAATTTAATTAAAAAATAAGAAAACTCTAATTCCCAAGTACCCAACATCCATGGTCCCATTCTCTGATTCTCATCTGATTGTGGTCTCTCAGCCTCTGGTCTTCGTCTCACCGTCGGGCGTTGCAGACTCTCAACCCCTCTCGCCGTCTCTCCGGTCACGCCCCAGTAATCGACTGTTGTCTCCCTCTGCAGCTCTGCCTTACCGTCACTCTCCGTCTCTCAGCCCCTCTCTTGACTCTGAGTCTCGCCGGCGGCCAGTCCCTCTTCGTCTCCCAGCTCCTCTCTTGCCGTCGTCTTTCTCTGCCTCATCCCTCATTGTTTATCTCTCGCCGGCGGTAAGCTTGTTCATTTCTTTTGCTTGGTCTTTGATTTGTATGTTTTTGTTTCTGATTTCGATATGATTTCAGATACCTGTGAATATTTTGCTCGATCTGTTTTTTCTTGCTAACTGACCAAGAGAAGAAAACCTTGCTTGAGAGATATACTGTGAAAGAAACTTACGTCAAAACTTGACAAGTTAGAGTTTGACTTGTTGGGTTTGCTAAGTTCTTATTTCTAAGTAAAATCTGGTTGTTATATGCATGCTCCAACGGATCAGACTGATGTGTAGACTAGGATCAGTATTTAAAAAATTTGAGTAAAATGTGGTTCTTATTTCTGTCGCTGTCCCTCTTTCTTCTATGTGGTGCTACTGCATTTATTTGCTGTTAGTTTTCATATCTAATGCTTATAAGTTTAACAGAATTTCTAGCTGGTGAAGGAAAAGTGTTGCATCTTTCCCTTTGTAAAATACATTAGTATAGTAATTCTATGTTTTCTCTCTTATTTATTCATAAGTTTTATGCAATAATGTTATTTAAAAGATGTTGAACAAATAAATGTATCAATCACAAGAATTGAGATGTCATGAGAATCTTGCCAACTATCATGGTTATTTAAGCTGTTCAAAGTTAGGAATATGAATCTCCAACCCACCTGACTGATATTAATTTGAAAAGATTTTTGCTGCTTAATAGTCTTTAGAAGCATGGTTGGGCTGTACTAGTTAATAAAAAATGGAACTCAGTTGAAAAGCTAGTTTTTTAAACTCAAAATTGAACATGAGAGAATGATGGAGGCAAAACCTACTTGACCCTTTCCTCCAATCACCACTACTGGTAAAAGAAGAAGGGATGGTTAAGTCTCTATTTATTATACACATTGAGGGGGTCACACACACAGGAGGAGTGGGCATGTAATATAAAACATGGCTTAGTTTGGTGTTGATAGGTATTGGGTGTATTGGGTGGTGACCTTTTCTGTTTTACGGTTACAGGGACAAATGGGACATTTTAGATAATAGAATTAGTTATAAAAAGAGGGGAGAGGGAGAGAGTGAGTTATCGTGGATCGTATTTTGTTTTGAGTGTGTAGGAGCATTATGCTGTGGAGGAGCTTCTTAGCTCTAGGAGACTTAGTCTCTGGTGATTCTTTTTGGTTTTCTTATTTTCTGGTGGTTTTCCTCACTGGTTAGCCACTCTTGGTTCTGTATTTCTGCAAATTGAGAAATAAATTTCTGTTTCTTACTTCATTTGCATTTGGGTTTCCATGAGGTGTGTTGTGATTATTTAATTTGTTTTACTGTGCTGACGGAGAAGATATGAAACAGCTTTATGGATATAGATACATGGTGAAAATTTGTTTCATTTTTATAATTTTTTTCTCTCAGCCAAAGAAACTCCTTATAAAACTACTTTCTATTCCCTCTTTTTCATTTTCTTCCCTAACAGAGGAATACCTGCACCTGTTATAAAACAAGTTTATATACTTTCTTTGATTTTTATTTTGTAGAAAAGTTCCATATAAAGCTAAAATGTTGATGAAGCACATGATGGGTGGAGTGGCCAAGAATATTGAAGTGTTTGAACTTTGATCTTATGTTTGAAGTGTTTTAAAGTTTTAAATTTGTTGTGGGATAATTTATTTGTATCTTTTTTTGTTTTCTTGAACCTAAATTAAGTTTATTGGTGTTTGGAGAAGTTGAATGAAATATTTAATCTTTAAATTTAGATTCTTATGTTTAGTAATATATGTATTTTTATGCATTATTTAATTTTTTTTCCTTTTCTTTTGATATTTTTTTAATTAAATTTGTGGGGACCTGCGAGGAATAAGGGAGCGGGGATGGGGTAAGAATTTCCCCCGTGGTGGGGAAAGGGGAAGGGGGCCTAGATTGGGGGCAGGGACGGGGAGTGCCCCTGCCCCACCATACCTTGTTGCCATTCCTAATTGTTATTAGATTGATGCCTGTACGCATGATCTTTCATTCACTACAAGAATCAATTGACTTTTCTGGTTTTTGAGTTTATTTTGCCTCTCTGTAAATTGTGATGAACCCATTTGCTCATTTTTATCTTTTGTCCGGTACATGTAAACCCATTTGAAAAATCAAATGAGGAGATGATCTTAGAATGAAAGAGGGGAACTAGCCTATGGCTATCAAGCTAAGTGTGGATTTTTGAGCATCTTACTTTTCATTTTGTTTTGTTTCTGCTTTTATTCCAGCTTAGTTCATTCTTTGTTCTATTGCCGGTTTCCTAGTTAGTTTTGCTATTTGGCTTGTATCTTCTTTGTGTTTGCAATGTTGAATCACATTTTAAGTATCTTGTTGATTTGCGAAGTGGTTGTTTTTGCTTTTGATTCAAAAATTAATGTGCCTAGTATCAACTAGTTGTATAGAACGTATGCTATGTGAATTGAACTAATCATTAAATACTTTTTGTTTCTCTCGTAGTCATAAACTATTAGATTCTGACATATAGCAGTTTTAATGTCACTTTTTTTAATAAATAAAAGTTCATTTATATCTTTTGATTACTGAAAATTAAGTTGTGAGTTGTGACAATGGGTCAAGTTCAAGCTTGTCCAATGATAATGGCCCACAATTAATATGGGCTTGGACATAGTTCTAAGCTCATATGTGTCAAACCCAATTGATCTGGACCCAAGTTTTACCATGTACAGGTCTGTCAAGGTCTTACTTTCAGACACATTTCTCTACATTTCACCTTCTCAAGCATGGAAAGAACTTGTGCAGCTTCTGCCATGGAATGGAGCATCCAACTTGAGAAGGGTCTCCGTTCTAGGAAACAAGGTCAGAGACATGAATTTTCTTGACTATGAGCAATTCTTTTGGCTTAGCACGCTCTTTTTTAACCTCATTTTGCTTTATAAATATGTTTGTAAATGATTGTGTTATTATATATATCCCTTCTTGGGTTTTGTTATTCATTGAGATTTATTGTCCAGGTGGGTCTGTTCAAGCCATATTGCAAATTGGTCCTCGGCTTCAACAATGGAGTAGAGACTCTGAATCCAATGTGGCTGCCAATAGCATGTTTGGTTTGGTGGTAGGTGAAGATAGGCTATTTGCCAATGCAATTCTCTTGCGACTTGCTGATGCATTTGTAATTGGTGACAAAGAGACCAGGTTTTCTATTGTCAGGGTTTTCTTATCTGAGCTAAAGCACCGTGACAAGACAAAGAACAAACATTATGACAGGTTACTGTCAACGGCCAGAGTACCAAACCACTCGGAGTTGTTGAAAAGAGTCAAATCTGTTTTTGACAGTGGTGATGAGGAGTCAAGAGGATTGGCTTTGGTTCTGTTTGGTTGTTGGGCCGAATTGGCTTCAGACAATGCTCAGATACGATACTTAATTCTTTCCAGTCTTGTTTCTCATCATGCTTGGTTGGTAAGAGAAATGTATTTCAACATTGCTGTTGTCCTTGATGCACATTCATGATAGCGTCTGCCTAGTCATATTTACGTGTATGTACCAAAATTCGACATATACTGTCTAGTTCGTCAGGCTGTTTGTGGGTATCTAAGCTTCAATAAGGGGGGATTACTGGATATAATATGATCACTTGATTTATTTAATGCTTATTGCCATGTTATTTTGGGGTCATTTTATTTGCTTTTGTCCCTCTTTTAGTTCTTCCCAGAAGAAAATTTCTTTGCTTGATTTATTAGCCATCTCAAATTTGTTTACATCTCAAATGATTTCTGCAGGTAAAAGCATCTTTATTTGCTGCAGGATGTTTCTGTGAAATATCAGATGATTTTGCATGTACCATGTTAGAGATGTTGGTTAATATGGTTACTTCATCTGAGATATCCTTGCCTATCAAGTTAGATGCTGCTCGAGTTTTTGGAAAATTCAGGTGCTCATATTCAGTTGCAAATAAAGCATATAAGGTTTTCAACTTTTTTTCTCAAAAGCTCTTTTTAATAGATCTGAATAGTTTTCAGATTTGTTCCAAGATCTGATTTGCTAAGATCTATTAAGATCTTAATAAAAGTAAAAAAAAAAAAATGCACTTAATGGTTTGAAATCTGAACTAATCAGATTGGGACTCCCATGAAGTGCAAACAAATGCGCCCTAAGTTTATGAAGCAGTAGAAGTATGTTAAGGAGAATCTTTAGAACTGGAATGATCTTGATGAGATACGCAGAAGTGAAGATATTAGTTAGCTTTGAAAGAGTGCGAGCTAGGGGTGGGGATGTGAATTTTTAAGTTTTTGATGTGAATTTTTAAGTTTTTTTCTAAAGGTAGCTAATGGTAGGAGAAGGGGGAGCTTGATCAAAGAGTTGAAAGTAGGTGAAGGAAGAATTGTTAGGAATAACAGTGAAATTTTGGAGGAAGTGACAAGGGGTTAGATTGGTAACCTATTAATAGCACTATGGTTGCTTGGTAAAGAAAGATTTTTAGAGGAGGTTAAGAGTGCAATTTGGAAGATGGAGAAGGCTACAGTCCTGATGGTTTTAATATGACTTTCTTCCAGACTTGTTGGATGTTTTTGAAAGATGACCTTGTGAAGGCTTTTGAAGAGCTTTTATTTAATGGTAGAGTAACTACTGGTGTATGAAGGGGCAACAACTAGAGTGAGAATGTCTGAAGGGGAGATTAGAAACTTTTTCATTAAGATTGGTCTACATCAGGTATCATCTTTGAGCCCTTTTTTGTTTGCTTTGGTTGTAGACATTTTGACGGAACAAATTCAAGAAGAAATCTCCAAATGCATGCTTTTTGCGGATGATATATTCCTCATGGCGGAGTTAAGAGAAGAGATTAAATCTAAACTCGAGTTATGGAGGTGTTCTCTGGAATCGAAAGGTTTCCATCTGAGCAGGAGTAAGACAGAATATATGCATTGTAAATTTAACAAGCGGTGAGCTAGAAATGAGTTGAAGGTTAAAATTGGAGACCAGGTTATACCACAAGTGTTAAAAGTTCAGGTATCTGGGATTAGTGATACAAGATGACGGTGAAATTAATGGGGATGTTACACATAGGATACAAGGTGGATGGGTGAAATGGAGAAAAGCATCAGGAGTTGTTTGTGACCGAAAAGTACCTAATAAGCTCAAAGGAAAGTTTTATTGTACGGCTATAAGACCGGAAATATTATATGGAAGTGAATGTTGGGCAGTGAAAGGACAGGAAGAACACAAAATTGGGGTAGCAAAGATGAGGATGTTGAGATGGATGTGTGGTCATATAAGATGAGATATAATCCATAATGATTGTATACGGAGTAGACTTGGAGTGGCACATATTGAGGAGAAAATGGTAGAAAATCGTTTAAGGTGGTATAGTCATGTTCAAAGTTGGAGGCGCCAATAAGGAGGGTTGAGTAGATGGTATGGAGTCATGTGAAAAAAGGCCGAAGACGGCCAAGAAGAACACTTGGAGAAGTCATTGAACGAGATCTTTTGATAAATAAAATATCTAAAGAGTGGGTCATTGATAGAGCTTAATGGCGTTGTGTGATTCTTGTAGCGAACCCCACTTAGTGTGATAAGACTTTGTTGTTGTTGTTGGTAGAGTAACTACTGGTATGATTTCTACTTTCATTACCCTTGTCCCTAGAAAAGATAGGTATATTAAGGTGCATGCTTTTAGCCCTATTAGTCTAGTGTATGGTGTCTATTAGATTATATCAGAAGTTTTCTCAATAAGGCTATGTGAGGCACTTGGGGGTATTATTTTTGAACAGCAAAGTGCTTTTGTTCCAGACATATAAATCCTACTTGCAGGTTTAGTAGCTAATAAGTTAGTGGAGGATTTGAGACATAGAATAGAGAAGGGTTTTGGTTTTTAAGCTAGATTTTGAATAGCTTATGATTGGGTAAATTGGGGGGTCTTAGATACTGTCCTAAATCGTTAGGGATTTGGGGCTAGATGGAGGAATTGGATTAAAGGTTGTCTTTCGTGCGTCACTATCTCAATGTTTGTAGTCACTTCCTGGGTATAAGAAATCAGCTAATTTTTCATAGGTGCATTGATTATGATAGAATTCCAAAATAAACTAAATAGTTTAATATTTCCTAGATTTCCATTTCCTGTAATATTTAATACTTTTCACCATTCTTATGTACAATGGACTTCTGTTTTATCCCTGTGGTCTTTTGTTTCTGAAAGAACTCTTATGTGGGCTTCTTTTACAATGATTGATTTAATGCAGACAGGACTAGAGCTGTTATTGAATTCTACAGATGAAGAATTTTTGGTAGCAATGTTTTTCTCACTCTCAAAACTGGCTTCTGTATCAACGCTTCTTATCACTGAACAGGTGACTGCCTTTCTCAGTCTACCACATAATTTAGAGTTTCTCAGTGGGTAGGCAGGAAGGGCCTACTTAATATATTCTCTGAACTTTTAAGCTCAGTTTGCAATCATTTTTGTGAACATTCTCATGATTACCTATTTAATTCCTCAACTGGTATAAAGTCTTGTCTTGCTTTTTTTGTGCTTGCAAATGTTGTGAACTGTGATAATTATGGAACTCATTGGTCAAAGCTTGTAATGAAATGAAGCATTATAGCGCCCTTGGTTTAACATTTATGGTCATTTTATCCTTTCAATAATATATTTTTTAAACGTTTGGATTCAGGTGGGCCTTCTACTCTCATTTCTCAGCCAAGAAAAAAATTTACATGTACAAGAAACAGCTTTAAGATGCTTGAAATTCTTAGTCACTAAAGGACTCTGTCACAATACAGTCAGTTCAGATCTGATCCATGGACTATTTTGCATGCTGGAAGAACCTGAAGTTTCATTAACCATGCAATGTGAAGCTCTGCAGGTTTTGCATAAGGTATGGCTCCAGCAACACATTCAAAAAGAAAGTTTCATTCCGTATTACTGGTTATGAATTCTTTTGACTTGTAATAGTTGATTTGCAGGTGCTTCTGTGTATTCCATCATCAGCTTATATGGAACTTCGGGAATTTGTCAAGTTGTTTACGGTTGCAGAGAATGCAATACAGCATGCAGACTTGATAAAGAGTCATTTGGCCGTCCATATTTTGGTAGATTTGTCTTGTAGGTTTGTGGGAGGCAGTGGTGCTGAAAATGGCACCTTTTGTTGTTCTTCTATGCCATCACGGGTTATCTCACTAATCAAAGATCAGATCAAGCTTCTAGTTACACCATTGTTGAGAGCCTCTCAGAATTATTCAAAGCTGTTTCAATATCTCCAAAGTCTGCTAAAGAATTTTTTATCTATTGTTAGAAGACATCCCTATCTGGGTGTCTTGGTACTGGATAACATAAATTCAGCGGTTGAATGTCTTGTGACTATTAGAACGACTGGTCAAGCGGCACCCTCTATTTATGTGGCTGTAAAATTTGATAGAGAAAAGAACACGGCGGTTCTTTCAAAGTTGTTTCGCAAAATATACAGATTTCTGGTGGCCTGCCTTGAAAATCTTAATGAAGTTGGTGCCATTGATACTGAAGTATTGAGCAGAGTGCAGATTTTGGTTGAACTTGTGTCTCGATGCAGTTTACTTGATTGCTATACATACACAATGTACTGTCTACTGTTGCACAGTCAACATATTTGGGGTGGCATGGTCCATCAGGATGATAGAACACACAGTTATTATAACCTGAGTATTTGTCCTCATAGTTGTCTTGTTAAGTGTAAAATTGATACCCTAGAGTTTGTGAGCAGAATATTGACAGAAACAGATAATTGGACTGCTTATAGAGTTGCAGCATATGCAGCTTGTCAAGGAGAATGGCTTTTCTCTGCTGCTGTATTCAGCAAATTAATTCAAAAGGTCAAATCTGATTCTTGCAGTAACTGGTTAAAAGCATTATTCCAATACACTCATTCTGAGGGAGTAATTCAGCTTCTTAGATTACCGAAACAGGGATCCAACTTAGTGGAATGGTTGGAGAATAATAATTTTCCTTTAAATTATAGGGATTACTTTGATGAGAAGGATCCAAGGGATACTGGGAACATCAACGATAATCATTACTCGGATAAGCTTGCCGCAGCTCAAGGGGCACTGTGCTCTTCCATGGCAACTTTAGAAGCAGCTGTCACTAGTTCTCAGTCATTCTGCTTTCAGAGGTGGTATTTATCCTTAAGAGCTAGAGTTTTGAAAAATGTGGTGGTTATGCTTAAAGTTGTGAGAGTTCTATTGAACATAGACTGGTGCAATCAGGTAGAGGTTGAGCGCAATGTTATGCTTGGATGCCTGAAGTCTTTTGAAGATATTTCTCAAATTTCTTTTCAATATCTTAGGCTAGCAGAGGAATTTGATCTCATTGGAACATCCTTCATTGAGATGGACAGTGAAAGTTCTGCAATCATGGCAGCACTTGCTCTAAGTTGTTCTCTATTGGCATTTGTTTCTGGTTTTGCAGTTTTTGTTAAACACCAGCATTCCCATGGAAATTTAACAGTTGATAGAAACTCTTGTAACTCCTTATTAGCATTGTCATTTCAAGATTTAGTAGGGCGGCTGTGGCATGTGGATCATGAAACCAGCACAAAAATCTACTCACTGTTTGATTTTATTGACCAACCAATGAACTGTTTCCACCTGCAGCCTAGATGTCAAACTTGTAACATTGGTTTTGAGTATATAGAGTTTCTCAACGTTTGCAGTGATGCTGTCTCCGGAGTTGTCCAATTGCAAGATGAAATAACCAAGGAGCATAATGAAACAACTCCATCCGAAATTACCAAGAATGGTTTACTACTGATGTTAGATACAATAACAAAATGGATCTACTTTCCTTCTCGGATACCCAAGTTCTTCTTTAAAGTAAGGTATGAGAATATCTTAGACACTCGTAATAACATGAACTTCAATTGATGATTCAAATTCTGAACCATGAGGAGACTATTGATAGTTGTATGTCACAATGACCGTGGCGTAGACCATTATCTTTTTCTTTGTAGTCAATATCTTAGATTTGGCCTTTCTATGTTTCGTTTGCCAAGGTAGAATTAATTATATATTATGCTGTTAAATGTTGGGTCTGCTTTTGAGTATTATATTGCACCGGGTGTCTGCAGATAAGTTATTCTCAATGAGATGTTATATGTGTTTGTTAGTGATTCAAGACATTAGTATACCACTGAAGGTATACCAGCGGTATACAAATGGGCAACACAGCAAATTAGAAGTAGGGGAGAGTTGACGTCAGTTCTGGTTCTTTAGCGGGCAATTTCTGTTTCTTATGTTATTTATTTTCGTGGCTTTTATGTTTTTTAGTTGATGTGTCAGACTTGTTTTAATTTATAATTATTTGTGTCATGTATGTAGCAGGTTAGTGGCAGTTACTTTTGGCTGTTGTGTTTCTGATGTTATGTAATTACTGAGAACAGATCAGTTATTTGTCTTCAAAGACAAGCAGCATACTTGGTTTTCTATAGACCGTTAGATTCAATGGTATAGATTTCAAGTGGTAATTTTTTTATTTTTATTATACTAAAATATGAACTATTGGATCTCAAATCCAATGGTTAACAGAGAGATAAACATGCTAATTGTCTCTAAAGACAAGTAGCAGATCTATTCTCATAATTACTGGTTGGTTAGTGAAGAATTTTTCAGACTTTATCATCAAACATCTGTGTTTACACGAGATTTGCAGATTCTCTCTTAAATTGAGCAAGCAACATAGGTAGGAAAAAGAAAGCAGAACCTTCCTCTCATTCCTTGTCTCTCTTTATATCTTTGGATTTTAATCTCCAAGTTTATCATGTAGTCTTTCTGAAAATATAGAACCAGCTGGGTAGATCTTTTTCTTATTCCTTATGATCAATGAGGACTGGGATTACCTTACTTTATACTTTTCGAAGTATTCTAATGTTCTGTTTGCATTGTTTATCCAGGCAAGTTGTTGGCTCTGAGCTGTTTGTCCACAACGAGGGGACAAAAATTGGTGTTGGTATATCTATTTCTCCAAGCTCCAACCTATCACTAAACCTTTGTCTTCAATTGAAAAATTTGCCACTAGACCTCCATGTTCGGCCCAAAATGCTGTACTGCATCCTTTATTGTCCAGCATCCTGCCAGGTACCGACACCAGGCGGACAGGCCCTGGAGCAAAAATCATCAGGATATGAAGCTTGGGAAGACAATGAAATTGTGGAGCTGAACAAGAAATTGTTTCACCATGTGACAGATTCAATGGCAAATAAGGTCAGAAGTGGTAAGCGTGGTAGATATGATGGTAATAACAGGGCCGTGGAAGCATTTCTGCAATTTGTGCCAAATCAGAAAGGACAGGGATTCTCAAGCTGTCTACTTGATGTTTCTGATTTTGCTGTGGGTTCTTATAGAATCAAATGGCATAGTTGTTTGGTTGATAATCGAGGTTCCTACAGGAGCCTCCTCCCTTTGAACATGGGACCTGTATTCACCATACATAACTCTATGGATGGGTAATCCTCATACATTTACATGTTGCATGCTTGTTATAATGTTCATTATTCATTAAGCATTAGCATTTTCATTTCCATCCTGCATGGATGGAACTCATGTTCATGATCATTATGTTCATAATACAGTGCATTTATATAATCATATTATAACACCTGTAACTTTTGTAGTCCTTTTCCTTTGCTTTAACTTTGTGGGACCCCGTCGTTAGGGAATTTTCTTCCATGAGGACTAGGATGGGGACGGGGATCATAGTCTCCACCCTGTGGAGTTTTTGTCTCTGAAATGCCCTTAATATATATATATATATATATATATATATATATATATATTAATTATAAATTTTAGAGATATTTTAGTCATTTTGTAACTAAAATAGTTAAAATAAATTTGATAAAAAAAAACCTTAATTCCATTCTCAAATTTCCCAAATTCATCCTTCCATTCTCATTCACTTTGTTAGTGTGCTCTCCCGACATCTGCCCTGGCCTTCGTGTGTTCGTGCTTTCAAATCTTGTTGTTCATGACCTTGCTGTCTCTATTTGTGCCCTCGCCATCATTGCTCTCGTCGTTCCTCTTAGTTTGATTTCATACTTGCTGTCGCTCTTAGGTACAAAGTGAAACTTGAACAGTGTTCTTGGGCGAGTTTGGTGCTAAAGGCCTTTTAACAAATGGCTGGTTGTGATGGTGGTAGAGAAATTTTGATTTGAGTATGCAAAGATTAAAATTCACGATATTATTTGAGAATTCGATTAAATTTTGAGTTGATTATATTGTCTTGTTCTCTCAAATTCGATGTGGTTGACTAGAGATTTTAGTAGGTGTTAGTTGTGCAATGACTGTAATACTGCTTTAGCCATGTGACCAAAATGGATTTTCAGTAACCATAAGCTTCTGCTACTAAAAGCTTAGGATTGAATATATATATATATATATATAGCCAGAAATAGTGACCATCTGGCATCAATTGGAAGCTAGGCTTTTCTTCTTCTAAGCATGTGTGATTCTGTTAAGACAACATTTAGAATTAAGTATGATGTGAAGATATGGTTGCTCTGGACAGAAAGAAAACGATTGTACAGAGTTCCTGATATTGCTGTGTTTTTTGTGAATTTAATTCTATGGTTGATTGCAACACCAACACTAATAATTAAGCCATTATGTATTGTTGTCTTTTGTCGTTTTTTATTTAAAAAAAAATTAATAACCTCACGGGGAGGTGGGAATTAGGGATGGGAGATAATTTTCTCTCCGACGGAGGGTGGAGACGGGAGAGACACTCTCCACCTTCACCTCGTCTCGTTGTCATTCTTAATCAAAATATAATTTGATAATTTTGAATTAAAAAATAATTTTTTATTTTTATATTTAAAATTAGTGTTTAAATATTATTTAATATAAATATATAATAATATTTTTAATACAAAATAAAAATTAAATTTTAATTTATTAATATAAAATTATATATATGTAATTATTATCGATTCAACTATAGTTAAATTAATAAACTTTAAGTTAATAATTTCAATGGTTCAATTGGACTTCTAAAATATTAGTAAGAAGTAAAAACCTTATGAGGGATCACTAATCCTATGAGTGTCGAGACAAGAGGACCATGCTTGTTAAATATAGCAAACAAAAGATATTCGATTATAAATTATTCAATAGCTTATAAATGTTATTTTGATAAAATAAAAATTGCACCTGTTTCTTTTTTTTTTGGTTCCAAGTGCATTTGGAAGGAGCGAGTGAAAAAAAGCTATAGTTGGAGGTTGGTATTCTCCTTTTGCCCTTCACTGTTCCTTTTTGGTGGACTCGTTCACTGTTCATCTTTGATGTTGAGTTTAGACCTAGTGTGCATTTGAAAAAAATTATTTTAAATTTATTTGACTCATTTTATAATATAAGTGTTTATGTATGTATTTGAAAGAGTTTATAGCCCATTAGATATTTTTAGTTTATTTTCATAAACTCTCTAAAATAGCTTATGAAAATAAGTTGAAAACAGCTTATATGAAGTTTGCCCTTATAAACTTTTCAATTGTATAAATAACTTATATATAAGTGTTTATATGATAAGCATTTAAATAAATTGTTTACCCAAACAGGATCTTAGAGCATCTTCAATGATGCGACTCTAATGAGTTGTTTATTGTGGGTTCTATTATGTCACATTATTACTTTTGGTTTTAAAGAACTCTCTACTATTTAAGCAATTCTCCATTTCAATGGTGCAACTTTTAAGAACTTACAAATAGGTTTCACAAGCAACTATTTACTACTTTAATTAATGAAAGATAATTAATGCAGATGTATTTAATATTTACTTTTGATTTTTTTATTAATTTTTTTTGTTAAGAACCGATTGTTATATAAAAATGGTTCTTATGTGTGACAGTCATGTTAACGAACTTCAATGGTGAAACTCAATAAAAATTGGTTCTTATTTTTAAGAGTCCTTTAAGAACCCTCATTAGAGATGGGAGATATTCTTAGAACATCTGCGATGGTAAACCTCACTTGAGTTCTTATTGTGAGTCTCATAATACCACATCAACTTAAACAACTCCTTATTACTTTAAGTAACTTTTCACTTCAATAGTGAACTTTTTGAGAACTCACAAATGAGTCCCAGTAGAAACTTTCAACTACTTTAACATTTATTGTTTTTTATTAACATTTATTGTGAGTTAATTATTTTATTATTATTATTTGCATAAAAATTATTTTTACGCGTGGCAGCCAATATGACAAACTCGAGTGATAAACCAAAATAAGATGTGATTCTTAAATTTAAGAATTCTTTAAAAATTATTACTGAAGATGCTTTGGGTCGTTAACATATGTACTATAAAATGCATTCATTTCATTAGAAAATTACATTTCTCTCTCTGTAAATTTTTTAAATTACACTTTCTTCTCTTTTGATTTTAAAATATACATTTTTCTCTCTTATAATTATAAAATTATTACCCTTAATTCTAATTTTACATTTTCTATTTAGAGAGGTTTCTTCAATCTTTTTTGTTCGATAATCTAATAGCAAATTTTTTACTAAAATATCATCCATTAATCTAAGTACATATTAATTTTTTTATAAGAGAATAGAATACTTGTGATATCTATTCTAAATTAATAAGAAAAAAAAAAGATATCACAATATATAAAAAATAATATTTTTACCTAAATAGAATGTACTTTAATAAAAAGATCTACAGTATTAGGTTATTAATATTAAATATCAAAAAACATATTGTAATAGATTTATCTAGAGAGAATATATAAAACTGGACTAAAGATATAGTATATTTTACAATTATAGGGGAGGATTATATATTTTAAAAAAAATTTAAAAGAGAGATTGTAATTTTAAAAAATTGGAAGGAAAGAGGGCGTAATTTACTCAATTTAGAGTGAGTCCTTAAAATATGTATTTAAAACAATATTAACGACTTTTTTTTTTCTTTGAAAAGCTTTGCTAGGCTTAACCTAACCTTGTAACCTCATCATTTATCCAATATGCATGCAATATAACAAGAGTAAATTATTTAGTTTCCTTATAGAATACTTATAAGAAACAAAAGAAAATTTCAACACAAAATTAATGTCTTCCCACCTTATATACATACAATATAACAAGAGTAAATTATTTAGTTTCTTAAATATTATAATGGTATAAAAATTAATTTTTGAAAGATTAAACATTTCAATTTAATTCATAAAATATTGCTTTTGTTTCAATTTAGTCTATCCATTGCCAAATCACAAATTTAATATTATTAAATCTCAAAATTATTGTTGCAAAAAATTTCTTTAACAGATAAAAATTAAAATTAAACTAAATATAATATTTTAGAAATTAAATAAAAGTATTTAAATTTTTTAAATAACTATATTTTAAATGTCAGAAGTGGGATTTGAACCCACGCCCTCTCACGAAGACCAGAACTTGAGTCTGGCGCCTTAGACCACTCGGCCATCCTGACTACTGTGGAAGTTCGTAGAATAATTTAGAAGTCAACTACAAATGTGTTATTTTAAAAAATTACACTTTACTCCCTTACAAATGTGCAAAATTATATAATTCTCTCCTTTTTTTAAAAAAATATACACTTTTCCTCCATATAACCATAAAATACACTAAAAAACTCAGTCTAATTTTATATTATGTATGGAAATGTTTGTTTTAGTTTTTTTTCTCTTCACATTTAGTAATTTAATGCCACATAATTTTTTTTTGCTAAGATACATTTTATTAACTTAAAAATTAAAATTTTTACATATTGCAATATCTTTCTTTATTGTTAATTAGAAAAAGTTGTCATAATTTTGTTTTTGTTAAAAAAAAGCATTCAGTATGTACTTATATTTATTTTAGTTATACAAACTGTGGTAGTAAGTTACCACTCATTAAAAAACAGACTGTAATTGAACTTCTTTGAATAAAATATAAAATTAGACTATAATTTAGCAACTTCATAATTATAGAAGAGGAGATTAAATTTTGAAAGTAGAAAAAAAAATTGTTGTAATTTTGAATAATTGAGGAGAATGAAAGTATAATTTACTTTATTTTAAACAGTCATCATATAGGAATAAAGTATCAATTTCAAGCAAAGAAGATTTTGTGTTGCTTGTACCTTTAGGGTTCCTTCAAGATAACGATGCAAACTGAAGCACTAACTCAGTACTCAGTAGCATCGTTGAAGCCAAGACAAGAACATCATCAAATTAATCATTAACTTTATTATGTTAATTATTTAACTTCCAATTTAAAATCGTGCTTGTTATCAAATCTTCAATCTCATTTCAAGAAGAATGCCAGAGTTTGTTTTAGTAATAAAAAATTAAATTATTAAATTGTATAGTGATTATGGTTATAACTACGTATAATCATTACTTATTTTATCAGTCTTTATATTCTCATTTTAAAAATTTACACACATACTTCTTTGTAGTCATTCATTATTGAAAATTTTTATAAAAAAAATTATTATCCAAAACTCAGATAAATTTCCTCAAAAATTACATTAATCTAATTTGTTTTTCGAAATGACATTTATATTGATTATGGTATTTGCAATACTAGTTGGCATATAGTTGATATTAGGTAAAAATATACTTCAAGTTTCTAGTATTTACTTCGTATTTCATTTTATGCCCCTAAAATTTTTTTTGGTCATATGTCTCACATGTTTTATTTTTTTATAAATATGTTTTTTTTTAACACCATTAATGATATTAACAAAAAATGCTGATTAGGCGGTTCACTTGATATATATCACTTGCTGCATCATTTATCACGTGAACTCATACTCCAAAATTACAAAAATACTCTGGTTGGTGGCATATATAATTGTGGTAAGAGTGAGAATGAAGGCAAGGAAGAATAATAATGAATTAAAGAAAGAGTGAGAATGAAGTAATAGGATTGCGAATGACATGAAAACATTATAGGTTCTCTCCAAAAGGAGAATGTCCTATTCTTTTCTTCCCTCTCGTGAAACTCTTCTGTTTTTGCTTTACAAAACAACAATCATATATCCAGGTTTTGGCATGCCTCAGCCTCACATAGGAAAATACAAAATATTACAACACGTGACTCCTACAAGTGTCACGTGGATCGCAGTCTCTTTTGTAATTTCACCAGCAATTATCTACTAGAAATATTTAATTGTTATTATATAATTACTAAAATCATATTTGATCCCTCACTCACAGATGCCATTTTTTCAACTTGGTCCTTCACAGAATAATATATTATAAAGTTATTCCATTCATGTGGTTACTATTAAATCATTTATGAACAAAAGTGCTCATTTAACAATTAACTCAACTCTATCAAACTCACTATTCCTTCCTTCTCTTTAACAAAAATTGTAGCAGTCAAAAGTTATGATCCACATTAGCGAATTAGTTGCCAAAGTAAATGAACAATTTTGTTGACGGTAGTTATATGAATAGATTAAATTGATAATATATCAATCTATGATGAACTAAATTGAGAATAAAAATATGTGAGGGAATAAATTGATAATATATCAATCTGTAAGGAATCAAATTGAAAATAAAAATATATGAGAGACCAAATTAAAAAAAGAATGCCTATGAGGGACCAAAATGAAATTTTTGTCATTATATAAGAGCATTTTCCATAACTCCTGAGGGGTGTTTGGTACAAAAAATCTTACATCCCCAAGAATGTTCACATTCCTGGGGATGTGATTCCAAGGAATGTGACATTTCTATATTTGATTCATGCCAATATTCTTAGGAATATTTGGCATTTTTTTGAAATGATCCCCATCAAATTTTAACATATAGATTATTGTTAAATTGTACTAACTTGATAACATATTGATAAAAAAGGTGTTATTGATACTATACTTATTTGTGATGGACTAATTTGAAAAATATTCATATTTGAAGAACCAAATTGAAAAAAACAATTTTATGAATGACTAAACTGAGGAATAATTGATATGTGAGGGACCCAATTGAAAATATAATTTCATGAGTTACTATATCGAGAAATATTTCATGCGAAGGACCAAATTAAAAATTATCCATATGTGAAGGACCAAATTGAAAAATATCCATATGTGAAGAACCAAATTGAAATGGTAATTTTGTAAGTTACTAAATTGAGAAAATTTTTATTTGAGAGACCAAATTGAAAAGATTATTTTATGAGTGACTAAATTGAGAAATATTTCATATGTTAGGGACCAAATTGAAAAATATTCCTATGTGAAGGACTAAATTAAAGATATAGTTTTATAAGTGACTAAATTGATAAATATTTCATATGTATGGTACTGAATTGAGAAATATCCTATTTGTTAGGGACCAAGATAGAGTTTTAATTTTTGATAATTAGAAGTATAAAATATAGATAAAATAGTAATTTTATGTAAGGAAAACATTCCCACCACGTGACAATCTATCATTTCCACCTCTCCATAGGAATAAAAAGTGGTGACTTTGTAAGAATGTTTGATTCCAGAGAATGTTACATGAAAAAAAAACTTACATATAGTTCCTTGTATATTTGTTATCAGGTTCTCTAATTATAAATACAACAAGTATATGGTCCTTTTAAAAATAATAATTTTTTTTTCACAACTTAACATTAAATGAGTGATTCTTTTAAGATACTTTTTACACATGTTCTATTTTTAGTGAATAACTTGATAGTAAATATATATGTGTGTGTGTGTGTGTGTGTGTGTGTGTGTTATCATGTTATATTACCACACTTTTTAAAAATCATGTAAAAATGTAATATTCTTATAAAACATTTCTAAAAATGATTTGGTAAAAGTATATGTTATGTCTCTAACGTTTACCTTGATTTTTATTCATATCCTTAACTTTTTTTATGTCAAATATGTCTCATATGTTTTAATTTTTTTTAAATAAACTTTTTTTAATACCGTCAAATAAACTAACGGAAATGTTTAGTGGGCTGCCATGTGGCAAATATCATCTGCCGCGTAGAGGAATTCCAAGTCACTTGATATATTCAATAGAACTGTGACATATGACATATGCTTTATTTTGAGGAAAAATCAGCAAAATGCATGTGGGAATATTTAAACTCAGGCCTTCATGGAAGAAGAAGGTGCCCTTTACCACTAAGTTACTGATGTACATTCAACATATAAATTTGAAATTTAATATATATAGGAATCTATGTTATTGTATTCAAAATTCAAAACAATATACATTAATTATTATATATTATAAAACAATAACAAATCTTATAATAAGAGAATATACTATTATTTTACATAATTCATATTAAATCATATAAAAGTTTAAAAATTTTAATGACAAATCTTATAATATAAATTTAATTATTATTTATACTTAATAAAAATTATATTTATATTAAAAATAATTAAAATAATATGCTATACATATTAAAATTATTTGACAAAAGTATATGTCATGTCCTAACATTTAGTTTGATTTTCATTCATGCACCTATTTTTTTTTTTGTCAAATATGTCCCCTAATGTTTACCCCCTTTTTTTTAATAATAATTAAATTTTATAATATTTAATTATTATTAAAAATAATTATACTTTTGATATTAAAAATAATCATACTTATTAAAAATTTTATAAAATCTGATATTATAATTTTTAATAATAATTAAATTTACTATATCAAATCTTATATTAAAAAAATAATTTTAATATGCATAGCATATTGTTATAATTATTTTTTGATACAAATTTAATTTTTATTAAGTATAAATAATAATTAAATTTATATTATAAGATTTGTTATTGTTTTATAACATATAATAATTGGTATTTATTGTATTGAATTTTGAATAGAATAATAGAAGTTTATATATATATATATATATATATATATATATATATATATATATATATATATATATTAAATTTTGCATATATATATATTAAAGGTATATTAGTGGCTTAGTAATAGAGGCGCTTTCTTCTTCCTTAAATACTCTCTACTACTGAATCATTGATGTACATTAAACATATAAATTTGAAATTTAATATATATATATATATATATAGAAACTTTTGTTATTGTATTCAAAATTCAAAACAATATACATCAATTATTATATGTTATAAAATAATAAAAAAATCTTATAATAAGAGAATATGTTATTATTTTACATAACTTATTTTAAATTATATAAAAGTTTAACAAATTTAATAACAAATCTTATGATATAAATGTAATTATAATTTATACTTAATAAAAATTAAAGTTATATTAAAAATAATCAGAACAATATGTTATGCATATTAAAATTTAGGTGACTTCTACACATATTTGAAGCATAGGGTAGGAGTGGAAGTAAACTTTCTACCGCGAAGAGTTTCGTTGGGAATTTCCCATCTAATGAATGCATGTTTGGATTTTCGATAGAATAAACACATCGGGCATTGAGGCCGATAATCCGTTTGACAGAGAAATATGGGCTGTTTGGAAAAGCATCGAGAGCTTCCCGTCAACCACGTACGGTGGTATTGTGATTCTATCCGTGAACCATGTTAGATGATTGCAACAAATTCTAGCTTTCCTGGCATCCAAATCACCTTGGATGATTGAATTTTCACTGTTTCCCTCAAACTATCATCTATAAATCAGTGTGGTGCCTCTAATGCTGCCTCCAACCTTCACAAGTGAAGTGAAGGTGAGTAATTCATATGACCTCTGTGCTGCTTCCACGGGCCATCTATGCTGCCTCCACAGTGAGTAACTTCATGCTCTGTTTTGCTAATGATGTGAGTTGTCATCTGTTTTGTTTTCTCCATTGAAATATCGATTGTGGTGTAATGGAAACGGACGCTGCCCTCTGTGTTCTCCCATGCCGTCGCATTGTGTGAGGTCACTGCTCCCTAGAATCAGCATCAAGGCTTCCTTGTGGTCGAGGATCAACTATTCGACGGTGAGATATCGAAACAAGTAAGTCGTTTCCCTTTTTGTGACCATAAGTAGAGCATTGTTGAAGCGAGTATGTTAGGCTTTTCTTGATGTCTATCTTTTATGTTTGGCACTCTTCGTCTCTATTTGCAACTCATTCTTCAACCCCAGCCTCGGTAGCCCATCTTCTTCCCATTGTTTGTAGCTTTCCTGGTTCTGGTCAACATGGAGGAAGAAGACGATGCTTGTTTTGTTTGGTTATATATATGACTGGTTTTGATTATAATAGAATTTATTGAAATAGAATTTATTTTCAATATTTATCTTTCACTGATGGCAGTTCTCATTTTTTTAATTTATTTTGAAATAATTTTTAATATATGTTTAATTTGTAATAAGATTTTTATGATTTAAAAATAATAAAAATAGCAAAAAAATTATTTAAATTCTATTTTCTCTATGTGCATTGTAATTTTTATTATAATTTTATTTTCATTTAAATACTTATTAATATATAATTTGAGATCAATGACTGGAAAGTTTTAAAATTATATATATTAATATAAAAATATAAAAAAACTAATTGATTTTATGTGTGAGCATTATCACTTACTTGATTTCAGGCGTTCCTTAGATTTGTCAACTAAAATGAGGTATTTAATTATGATCACTATAGTTTTAGATCTACCATTGAAAGAACTTTCGGGATATGAAAGAATAAGTTTACAATTTTGCATCATATTCCTAAGTTCATAATTAAAACACAAGTGCAAATAGTGAGTGCAACAATAATTATACACAATTTTATTAAAAGGAACGCTGAAGTAGATATCGAATTTAGTCATTCTAAAAATGAAGACATTATTCAAGACGAGAGTAAAAACCATGATGTTAGCTCAAATTTCTAACCTAGTC
The DNA here is from genome assembly GCA_037074585.1 of Biancaea sappan. Taxonomy (NCBI): domain Eukaryota; kingdom Viridiplantae; phylum Streptophyta; class Magnoliopsida; order Fabales; family Fabaceae; genus Biancaea; species Biancaea sappan. The sequence goes on along the minus strand of CM073496.1, from coordinate 2,969,941 downwards.
TGAACATAACATTTTCATTTGAAATAGATTGTATTTGAGACGCTATTCAGGATCAAATCATAGAGCATAGACAACATATTTAACAATAATGTGTACAATTAATTATTTTTATTATTGTGTGAATAGACCATTGTAATTTTTTTCCTTCTTTTTACCTATATCTACTTTTTACATATTTTAAATTTTAAATTACTTAAAATAATTTTAAAATTCATAAAGATAATTTATTATGGCGATTTAAATATACTTTACATATATATATATATATATATAATATTATATGAATTAAAAAAATATTTACATATATTATTTATATTTATATATATAAATATAATGTAATATATATTTTTCTTTTAATAAATATTTTGTCTAATAAATATATATTATTCTTTTAAAATCTATATTATATATATATATATATATATATATAATATTATTCTTTTAATATATATATATATAAATTATTTGTATGTCTTTTCTTATAATTACTCATTCAAAATTCTGTTTGGGCACCAACATCCAAACATAAATCACGTTTGTTCAAACCTAGGTTTACTCAAATTACCATGGTTTGTCCAAACTTCGTTTGTCCACCAGTTTTTTAAACACACACTGAACATTATGTCATGTTAAAAACTATATTTTATTTTAAGAGAAATACAAAAAAATAAATAAATTCAAGAACTTTCAAATTTTAAATTTAGATCGTTGGGCTTTCAATCTTCAGAAACTAGGTCATTTTATCTAATTTTTTCCTAATAATAATAGCTCTTTTGTTATATTAAGGGCCTGTTTTGTTTAGACATTTTCTGTTTTCATTTTCACTGAAAACAGAAAATGGATTTGAAATTGCGTTTGGTTGAGTTAACTGAAAACGTTTTATTGAAAACATTTCTTAAAATATGTCTAAATCTGAAAACACCAAAAAGATATTTTCAGTGTTTCAAGAAATACATTTTAGGAAATGAAGACTGAAAATAAAAATAAGAAATGTTTTCATAAACCAAACATATCCTAAATATCTCGCACATTCGAATTTTCTTGCCACGTCAAAATTTTCACTTCATCGCATTTTTTCCTATTACTTTTTTAAAATTTGCTTATATAGAGATGTTTTATTTATTATTGACTTATACATTTATACTAATAATTTAAATATATTCACATTCTTTTGATTATTAAAATGTTATATAATTTTTATAAATTTTACTTAAAGATAATACTTTTTTCTTAATTTTATGACAAATATCAAAATTACACATAAATTTTCTTTATTTCAAATAATCATATTCCCTTCCTTTAATTAAGAAAAAATAAAAATGTTGCTGTACATTAAACTCTAATTTTAGATCAGCTCTTAAAAGTTAAAACCTCCCGTAAGATCCATATTTATTTATTTTTTTAGTATTTAGTGACCTAGCATCACACTCTTTTAACTAAAATACGCTCCTTTGACCTCTGCATATCTCGGTTTTTTTTTTTTGGAAAAAGAAATAAATGATTTATGACTTCGGAGGCATCAGTTTCTTATGCTTAGAAATTAGTTGAGTTTTGAAATGAGTTTTCAAAATTGCGGACTTCGGGTAAGGAAGGTTGCATTATTTGACAATTTCAAATTAAAAGACATAATTTAATCAGAAAAAGTATTGTAAGAATATTTTAGAAAGTATTTCTAACAGTGCTAAGTTAAATGACTCTTTATTGTTAAATAAATAAGAAAGTTATATAATTTAAATTTTATTAAGAAATATATTATGTATTTAGTTTAAAAGATATCTCGATTAGAATATTATCAGGAAAGCTAATTGATGAATCAATTCTAGAATTCCTTTGTGAATTTCTCCACTTAACTTGATGCGTTTATGGTTTTAATTTCAATCTCTTAAAGAGATCATTTTTGTTTATTGTTGGTATCTTAATGTGGGTACTGACCAAAATAAATGAGTTGTATTACCCGAAACCTTAGTCTATTTAAAACTGAGTCAATTTTGATGGGACACTAAATAAACATCCTGATTTACCTACAACAAAGCATTAGACAAATGGTGGGCCCCACTATACCCTATAATTTAATGGTTTAATTTTTGGAACTGGTCTGATCATTGACTCGAATTATCAATTCAACTGTCGAGTCGTCAAGTTAATTATTGATTTGAGTAACTAAATTAAAAAATTTAATTATATATATACATATATCTTTACAAATAAGTTTAAAAATAAGTAAAATAAATAATTTATATGTTAATTTTACACTTTAAAGTTATAAACATCTATAATAATTCAAATATAAAATCATAAGTATTCATAATAATTCATAAAATTATAAATAATATTATCCAAACATAATAATTCTTACATTGAAGTCTTAAACATCCATAATAATTAACATTAAAATCTTAAACATAATAATTCATACATTAAAATCATATATATATTAAAAAAAGAGAACCAGGTCAATCCGAGTCAATGGCAAGCCAACCTAAAAGCTCAACTCGAACCGATCCAGTCCCTAGGTTGTCGTGTCTCGGATCGATTAGTCGGACCGATCCGGATCCCACAACACTGGTTTAATTGAAGGGATAAACTTATTTGGAGTGTTTAATATTTTTGTTATTAAATTTTTTATTAAAAATAACTATATACAAAAAGTTCTTTAAAAAATTAATCTATAATATTGAGTTGTAAAATATTAAATATATAAACTGGTCATATTTTTATTAAAAAATTTCATAACATATAACAAATTGCTTATATAGGTCTAGATTGTGAGGGGAACCTCTTGCTTCCTGTTCCAAAATACCTTTTACTTTTAGACCATGTCAATATTGTAAAGGTCTCTAAAGAAAAAAGAAGGAAACTCCTTACTTTTCTGTCAGGTCAGGTTAGATGCAACTTTTTCTTTCTTTCTTTCTTTTTAATATTTATTTAAAAAATAAAGTACTGGTTTAGTTTAGGACCAAATCGATAGTTTATTCTTCCTTTTAAGAAAAAGTTCGAGAGCAAATTTCAATGCCCAGAGAATACCAAAGTTTAACTAAATCCGAAAACAAGTTGGTTCAGTTTATAAAAAAATGGTTAAATTATAATTTTAATCCCTATAATTTTACCAAAATTATAAATTGATCCATATACTTTATTTTAATGTAAACTGGTCCCTATACTTTTACCATCCATGTAAGTTAGTCCATTCCGTCAGTATAGTTAATTTTACTATTAAAATAATCCTATATGACAGTTGATGTATATATTTATAAATATATCAACATGGTCAGTCATTAATTTTTACACAATTTTTAGTCACCATATCAACAAAAATCTCATTTTGTCCTTAATTTCTATACTAACGCTAGTTTAAAAAATTAGGAATTAAGGGCAAAATGAGATTTTTGTTGATATAATGGTTAAGTTGTGCAAAAATTAATAACCGAGCATGTTGATATTTTTACAATTATACACATCAACTGTCATGTAAAATCATTTTAACAACTAAGTCAACCATAGGCGGGGGCAAACTTACATAAATAAAAAAATTATAGGAACCATTTTATATAAAAATAAAATATATGGACCAATATGCAATTTTGATGAAATTATAAGGATTAAAATTATAATTTAACTTATTTTAATATTTTTTTTGAGTGAATCTCTTAACAATTTTGATTCGATGTTTTCTCTCTCTAGAAAAAAAAAGGAAGCCGAAGAAAAGAAGAAAAAATAGTTCCTGTAATAACAAAAAAAGAATGTGGGTACGATGAGTATGATCCAATATGAAATGTCCCACTTAGTTTTCTTGTCAAATCTTGGTTAAGCCCTCCTCTTTTCATGTCCCTCTCTCTCTCTCTCTCTCTAAAACCTTCTCCTCTTCCTTATAAATTTATACGCAAACACGCAGTTAGAATGCTTTAATTTCTCCATCTTCCTCTCTTCTCTTCTCCCTAACCTCACCCCCTCAAGCTGCGTCACCATTAACAATGGAAGTAACAGAGCCAACCAAAGCTCTAATCTGCACCTTCCTCCTTCTGTTATTGCCCTCTTCCATCGGAATCCATGCTTTTGCCGGCGACCGGAACCACCGCGCATGGCGGAGACTTCAGGCTTTGAAGGCCTCTCACGTCAGCCTTGGACCTTCCTCTGCTCCTTCTCCTCTGCCATCAATGGTAATTTACAGAGTAAATACCTTTTATCCTTTTTTTTTTCTTTCAAGTTTTTAAAATCATATTTCTATCACCTTTTTTTTTGAAGTATACCCTATAATTATGAAATTGTTATTAAGTTTAATTTTATGTTTTCTGTTCCGAAACATATGTTACATTCCTAATTTAATATCACACACTTGTTATAATTTGGTTAAAGAACTTAATAGTAAATATATAAGGAATGATAAGTTTATAAAAAGTTTAACCTCTCAAAAAATTAAGTATTTTTACCTTTGGATAATCTTAATATATGTGTGTACGGTAATAAAAAAATAATTTATATAAATCTCACGATAATTCAAAAATAAAAATATTTAACTTTTTAAAAAGTTAAGTTTTCTACAAACTTACCTTATAAAGAACTATTCCTAAGTTTTTTTTTAATATGTAAAGCTTGATATACTTAGGTTACTAAAATGTATTTTAGTCAAAAGATATGTTATAGTAGGTTATCAAAAATAAAATTAAAAATATTTTGTAATGAATGTTTTTGGAAAAAATAAAAAATTAGAAGAAAGTATAGTATATTTTATAATTATAAAAAACAAAAAAGTGAGTGGTGTAATTTTAAAAGGTTACAGGAGAAAAGTGTAATTTAGTGGAGTTAATAAGAATGACAGACTTGTTACATTGTGTTGTTGCGTGCGTTTTGAATCTAGTATGTATGCAATCTAGACTTTAGGAAATGTGACACGTGTGGTGTGAGTTTGGGTGAGGCAGGGATCGAAGGGTCCAGGTGTGTACCTTGCGACATCGTACGGCGCAGATCCAACGGGGCAGGCGGACAGCACAGAGGCTCTTCTTGCAGCGATGGCAGATGCAGCCAATGGTGGAAGCGAAGGGTGGTTGATGGAGGGCGTTAGTAATCTTGGAGGCGCACAGCTTAATCTTCAGGGCGGGATTTACCTGATCAGCCGCCCTCTCCACTTTCCCGTTGCCCGAGTTGGAAATCTTATGGTATGATTCTTTCGTTTAAAAAATATAAAATTTTTTTATTTTAATATAAATTATTAGATACAACACATTTAATAGTTTATATTTTTTTTAAATTTTATTAATTTTTTTTTAATAATTTAATTTTTTAAAAATTTATTAAAAAATATATAATAATAGTTAATCAAAATTTTTTTTAAAAAAATTCAATTAAATTATCAAACTGACCAATTTTATCGATTCAATTAATTTTTTGTTAATTTAAAAGTTCACTAATTCAATGGTTACCAATTAGGTTTGATTTTCTGAATCATGTTTTTCATTCATTTATCCACTTTTAATTTAATCAGGAACATCATTTTTGAAAGTTAAAAAAAAATTATTTACAGCTTTAAATACTTGATCATCCACTTTTAATTTAATCAGAAATTTCATTTTCTGAAACCGGTATTGTGTGCTAGTTTACTCACTCCAACGACATCTGCCTCCCCCTTTAGTTTCTATATCACCGATAAACGCCACGTGGCACTTTTGGGCAAGTCTATGAGGCAGAATTCAATAGGTGGTTTCCATATTTATACATTTAGTATTATTTAGTGGGTAATGTTGAAACAGTTGGTCTAATCTGAACTAGAAAAAGAAGAGTAGTTTTCTCAACAAAAGATACTTTGGGTTTTGGCCAATTCAGAGGATGCAACAGAAGGTTGCTGCAGTTCAGAAAGTCAAGAAAAGAAAAAGCGGAGCTTTTTCTTTTATCTTTTATCTTTTGTTCTCGTCATACAAAAGAAATTCGACAGCTAAATTTGAATTTTATTTGTAATTTGGTGGAAACAGATCCACGGTGGAAGCATAAGAGCCTCAAATAATTTCCCATCAGATGGATACCTCATTGATTTATCTAGCGTAGGTGGAAATGACAAGAATGCCACTGCTTCATCCTACAATTACGAATACATAACTTTGAGAGATCTTTTACTGGACTCTAACTACAACGGAGGAGGCATTTCGATCATAAATTCACTCAGAATTGGCGTAGACAATTGCTACATCACCCATTTCACTACTAATGGAATTTTTGTCCAAAGTGGTCACGAAGCCTACATCAGAAACTCCTTCATCGGCCAACACATCACCTCCGGCGGAGATAAAGGTGAACGGAACTTCACCGGCACCGGAATAACCCTGCAAGGCAACGATAACGCCGTCACCGACGTCGTAATTTTCTCGGCGGCCATCGGAATAATGGTCACCGGTCAGGCTAATACAATTTCCGGTGTGCATTGCTACAATAAGGCCACTGGCTTTGGAGGCACAGGGATTTATTTGAAACTCCCTGGTTTAACACAAACAAGGATCGTAAACTCTTACATGGACTACACTAGTATTGTTGCTGAAGACCCAGTTCAACTTCATATTTCCAGTAGCTTTTTTCTCGGTGATGCCAATGTTGTCCTGAAGTCAATCAATGGGGTTGTAAATGGTGTAAATATTGTTGACAACATGTTCTCTGGGTCCAACAAAGGAATCGACATTGTCCAGCTGGACCAATCAAATGGTAAGTTCGAAGGGGTTGATCAAGTTGTGGTGGACAGAAATGTGGCAAAGGGGATGCACATGAAGAGCACAATTGCGAGTGTGTGCGTCCAAGGTAATGGGACTTCACATATGGCTGATTTTAACGATGTGTTACTTTTTCCTAATCTTATTAAACATGTTCAGTACTCGCTCAGCGTCAATGAGGGTGCATTCACTAGTCATGCTCTGAGAAATGTATCAGAGAATCGTGTTTTGGTTGAGACAAGCGAGGCAGTGCTTGCAAATTTGTATGTTGCAGTGGATCAAAGTGGTTGAAGTTCTGAAAAGAAAAGTGGTTGGATTTTGGAAGGGACTAGGCTTGTGAATGAAGAAGGAATAGTGCATAGGATGGATGCATAGTAATTTTATTTTATTTTTTGATGAATTTATATTTCCAAATTTAGGATTTTACACTTATTGTTTGATTGGGCATAATTTTAATCAGTTTAGCTTGTAGATTGAATCACTTTGGAAACGTCAATACAACTCTGTACAATTTTTAGACTTTATACTTCTCATTTAATTATTTTCCCTTATCAGCTAGAAAAGTCTTGCGTATTGACTGAAAGGAATTTTGCACAAGCAAAAGGTCAAACCGTCCATAATTGTGGAAAATTCATAATTCTACTGTTTATTGGTTTTGATAAGTAATAAAAATATATAATAATGAAGTAATTAAAGTATACTTTAATCCTTTATATCTTGAATATCAGAGAGTAGGTAAGCTCTTTTGAAGGTATAAGAGGTTTTCTCTCACACTATTTTTGGTCTGATGAAATTATGATAACACACGTCTTACAAAAAATAAGCCTCTTATATAACTTAAGAAACTACTACCAAATATCATACATACGAGTCATCCTATGGGTTGACATTTTTTATAATAACACCCCATTATCATTATTAATTAGAATCGAGCATCTACATACAAATTATTTTTACTAACACCCCAGACTAAAATATAATATATATCAAATAAGTCATTCAAACACATATTTTATGAATATCTTATTTCAGACCTAATTATAGATAGCCACATATATATATATGTTCAAATATATGTACGTACACAATAATTAATATATAAGTTTATCTAAATAATTGTTAACAGGTAGGCTCTGTTCGGCAAAATTAATTTATAAGGTAATTTTTACCTTATAGTTGATAATTAATAGCTGGTAGCTTATAAATTAACTTATTGAATTAAAAGTGTTCTGTAAAAATAGTTGTTGAAGTAGTTAAAAAGTATAAAATGACATGAAAATACATATATTTTTTAATTCTAAAATAATATAAATAAATATATCATTTTTGGTTTTAATTAAATTAATTTAGATTATTATATATATATATGTATATTATATGAATAATATATTTTTACATATATAATATATTTATATATTTTATTATATATAATAAAATACGTTTGCACATTTTTAGATATTTATATATATTATATATTCATATATAAGGGTATAATGAATATGAAATAAGGGTATAATAGGTATTTTAATAAAATTACAAGGGTAAAAAAGATAGAAAAGTACATAAGTTATAAGTTACTCAAATTAACTTATCAGAATAAGCTATAAGCTATTAAAATAAGTTTATTTACCAAATACTTTTAACAAACTTATAAACTAGTCAAATAAGTTATAAACTAGCTTATAAGTTATATACTTGTCGCACCGATTACAAACTTAATATATATTTAAAAAATAATTATATATATATATATATATATAATGCTAACATTGACTTCGCTCTAGCTAGTCAAATAAGATGTTAAGAATTTCAACGATTGAAAAATTATTCAGTTTTCTCTTCAGGAGATGGCTAATTCGGTAAAGTTTACACCATTAGTGTTTCGTGTGATTTTTTTAAAATGTTTTTTAAACAGGAAATAGGATATGCATAAAAAGTTCTTTTAAAAAAATTAATTATTCAATGCTAAATTATAAAAATATACGGTTACTTTTAAATATTATACATTTGTGATGTTCTAATCAAAATTTTAATAACAAAGATATAAAAAATTATACTTAAATATTTTCCTTTATCTAAATCCCTAGCAAAGAAACTGATTACTAATTATTCAGTAATATTTAGCAATTTGGAACAATTAGCGCGAATGTAAAGTGTAACTTTTTTTCATTATGGTTGTCTGTTTTAGATTGGATTGTTTATGATTAAAAACAATATTTCATAGGATAAAAAATAAATTTCATGACATAGAAAGATAACATGCATTAAAGACTAGACTCAGCAGTTTTAAAATCAATTGTAGAAGATCCATTTTTTTAATATTCAGACTTTTAGAGTCAAACCATTTCGTTTTTTGAGCTACTTTAATATTGGTATAATAATAAAAATGAAATATTTACGAGGCATATTGTGAGCAGCTAAACTTTACAAAAAGATAGAATCAAACTTTCAGAATTACTGTGATTGTGTGTGTTTACAACAATTTTTTAAAAGTTATTATCTAACATTTCTGTCCATCCCTTTTTCTGTGTAAAATGACTTTTGTAAGATTTTTATAGAACATTTATTTTTATTTAACTAAAGCAACAACTTTCTTGCGACATACAACAACTCTCAAGAAGTGTAACTAATCATTGCTACTTCTGGATGTATGAGATCAGCTATGTTATCTTGTTGGACGACTTCAAACTCAAGCAGTTAAAGTTGGTGAGCCTACTTCATTTCATAACTAACACTCATCAAAGATCTAGATTTGATCTCGATTTTAAATGAGTTTTTTTTTCTAAAAAAAAAAAAAGAATCCAGCCCTCCACCCTTGATACTATATTATGGATTGGGGTCGCTACTCTTCAAGCAAGAATAACAGTGCATTTTTCGGCTTAACTACAGTTTTAACTGTGACTAAAATTTTTTGTCACAGTTAAAATCATGATAAAAAAATGGTTGCTAAAAATGAAAACCGTGACTACTTTTTTGTCACAGTTTCTACTTTTAGCAATAATTTTTTTTGTCACGATTTCGATTTTTTACCAGAGTTTTAACTGTGTTTAAACCGAAAAGTATGTTACTATTCTTGCTCGAAGAGTACGCTGCTCTTCTTGCCCGAAGAGCAACAACTCCCAATCCCTATATTACTTTTGTGGCAAAGGACCCTAACAAAGAGAGATGCAAGAAACCCTAGGGTAAGAGACGACACGCAATACAAAAATGCAAGTAGGATGTTATGGAGGGTGAGTGTAAGGAGTGAAGATCCGGACAAACACCGTGTTTATTTATACAAAGACCGTTAGATTTCAAATTTAATAGTTTAGATTTTAAATAATATTTTTAACAAAAAAAATTAAAATTTAAATCGTTAGATTTAAAATCTAACAGTTCCTATAAAGATAAGTATAATACTAATCTTTAAAGGACAAACACCATATCTTTACTTTGCATTATATGATTTTAAAAAGGGTGGGCTTAGTGCAAAAGTAAGTTATGGGCCCTATGCCTCTTGTGTCACAAGAAATAGAGTTTGGATTTCGGCATAAATAAAAGTGGGCCTTATGTTATGCGAATTTCGGCTTTTTGTTGCAATATGGGCTTATTAGAGTTAGCCTAGGTGGGTCTTAATTAAAACGTTAATTAGACTATAGGATAATACCAAAAATTGCAACCTCCTACTTGGTTTGGAGCCCTGTAAATAAAGGTCGAGTAAGACTAATAAAGATATTTAAAGAGGTTATTGAGAGAGATCTTCTGATAAATGAGATCCCTAAAGAGTTAGCCATTGATAGAGCTCAATGACGTCGAACGATCTATGTAACCGATCCCACTTAGTGAGATAAGACTGTTATTGTATACTACAAAAAAATAAAGGGGAGAATAAAGAGTGAGGAATCAGAAACACTTTACTAAAGTTAAAATCAATCAACCCGTGCTTCACAGACTGGACTCGTGTATGGATTTGGATTTTTTCTAGCTTTTATAACACTTTTCTCCGTTCACTTTTTCCTTGTTAACTATTTGTTGTTTGTTTTTTTCTCCCTTGCTTTTTTTGTAAAACTACAATTTGTTTTCTTCCTCTTTTTCTTAGCTGTCCTAAATCAATTTCCTTGGTTGGCGATGGCCTGTGTGAAAAAGAAACACCACCAAAATGAAAAAGTTGACGCTACATTTTCAGCTCAAACATTTAATGTGATATACGTTAAGGAGATTAAACTCTCATTTTCGTCTCTCATAAATAGGATATTTTTCAGTTTAGTCCTATATAAAATATTAAGCATTGAATTAGTCGAGATATTAGTTTAAAAGTTAATAGTCAAATCATAATTGAATCATGGGCAAATTTATAATACTTAAAATATATTAAAATATTTAATTAGTGTATATATTACAGATATTAAAATATTCAAAGTATGTTACAAATATATATATTTATATTAGCTCTAGATTTTCTCCTAATAGAATAAAATTTTGAATATTTCTTAAAAATACATAATAATATTCAGTAAAAATCCAAAAAAAAAAGAACCGGCAACTGGCTAGTTTTACTGGTTGGAGACTAATTTAACTGATTTTCTATCGATTTAAATGCTCACTAATTCATTGGTCCAAACCAGACTAGAGACATTGCCAATTCACCGATTTTTTAGTCGAAGCTGTCGATTTGGTCCGATTCTATGGACCATTTTTTTAATTTAATCCTTTATAGAATTAACTTCTCAATTTAATTTCTCACAAAGAAATTATTTTACAGTTTGGTCACTTACCAAAAAAAAATTGTTATCAATAATGTCCTTATATTAATAAAGCTAACTCTCAATTTACATATTATGTAATGGTGATTAAATAGTAATTTGTCAAAAATTTGTTACATACTATAAAATCTGTTAATTTCATGAATAATATATTGATAGAAGGACATAATTGGGCAAAATTTAGAATACTGTTTTATAAGAGACGAAATTAAAAAAAAAATTCTATTTATGAATGACCTATATGAATTCTAGCCTTTAAAAGGAGAAGGAACGAGAGACAGAAATCCTTATATACCCTTCAACTATGACAAATTTTTTATTCCATCACGATAATAAAAATAGTTGTCTAGGTAGGAGCAGTTTTAAGTATTTTCATATTTCCCCTATTTTAGAATCCTATGAAAAAATTTATCAACGAAAGATACCTATTTTTGTGATACGTCATCAAATATTTATTTCTCTCTCCCTTTCAAATGCTATCATAAAAGAAAATTAATTAAAATTTTTAAAATTGACATGATGTATAAGATCCTCCCACTTTCTTTTTCAGAAATTGATTATATGTTTGAATTTTGAAGTCAAATAAGTTATTTGACTTATTTAAATTATTAATTATAAAAAATTAATCGTTTAAATTTTAAAATTTTATTTTTATTTTTTAAATTTTTTTACAAAAAGTATCATAAAATTTAAATTATTAATTATAAAATTCAAAGATATAAATAAACTAAACTAACATACTTAACTTTCAAAATCAAACAAATTATTTCTCCTCGTTCATCAAATATATTAGAGCAAATAACACTTGTTTGTACGTTTCCAAAATTACATTTTCGTTTTCTGTCTCTACTTTCAAAATGTACAATCCATTTTTTGAAGCTATACAATATATTATATTTTATTCTAATTTTATATTTTTATTCAAAAAGATCTATTGTGATAGGTTTTATTTTTTTGACATCTTACAACTTAATTGACCCAAGACCGTTAATTTTTACACAATGTGATATAAATTTTTTGGTGTTAATTAATTCAGAAAGAAAAGGTGTCAAAAATATTCTTTCTTTTTTTAAAAAAAATCCAATATATATTTAGATTAATACATGATATTATAGTCCAAAAAATATGTGGTCAAAAACAGACGGTATTCAACCTTTTCAAATAAAAAATTTAAATTTAAATTTAAGTGTAATAATCTTATGAAAAGAGAAAAATGTATATTTAAAAAAAAAGAAAATATAATTTTAAAACTTACAAATATCCAATACATTATTAGAGAAACTGTGTTTCTCAAATTTTCTTTCTTTATTTTCTTCTAGCGCACTTAAAAAAGAATCAAGATCCTCTGCCTGAAGCATAGGCCAAATAGAGTGCTTAGGGAATTGGTTTCTGTACTTTTCTCTTTTTCTACTCTTCTCTTAGTCGTTGGATAATTCTTTTTTTTTTATATTTACTTTTAAGGATTTATTTGAAGAAAAAAATTTAAATAGGTCATAATATTTTTTTTTCTTTGTATATGCTTTCAAGAACCTAATTGAAGGAAAAAAATTTCAGGGACCAATACTTTTTTTTTCTTTTAAATATATCCATAAAAGTAGACACAAAAAATATCAGGTTTTTTAAATAGGTCACTGAAAACAGGTATAAAGAGAAAAAAAAAAGAAAGTATTGTGATTTTTTTTAAATAAATCCCTGAAAACAACAACAAAAAAAACATTAAAATTTATCTAAATAAAAAAATGCCTAGGTGCAACGGCCAAAAAGAAAAAAAAATATAGAGAGAAAAGTGGGCCGCAAGACGAGAGGGTAAACAGTTACAACTGTCAACCACTATATAATTGCTTTAGTCTGCTCCTGCACTCAAATCTCCGTTTTCCGTCGTGTATTGAAAACTAAATTCTCTTGCCATATTATATATATATATATATATATATACATACACACACACTCCAGACTCTAAACCTCATCCTTGTAAATTTGTTTTAGCATCTGTTCGAACGCAACAATGCGATACTCAATTATATCATTTCTCATGTTACTCTTAGCCTTATCAGAAGAAGCCTCATGCTTCAGCCGACAAATTATAGATGTATCCCAATTCAACGAAAAGCTGAAGCAGAAAGAAGCCTCAGTCTCGCCATCTCCATCGCCAACAACAAAGGTAAGCGGCAGATCAAACAATGAATTAATTATTTTCTCGGACATTGCTGTGAAATACCTCTGGAGAGATCTAGTGTTCGGAAATTATATTATTTATTAAATAAATAGCATATTATACTTCGTTTTCCTTAAAATTTTTTAAACTTACACTGCTTTCTCTTCTATTTCTAAAATATATATTCTCCTAGTTGATAACTATGAAATTGCTATAATTTAGTCCCAATTTTACATTTAAAAATTAATATTCTTAATTAAATATAAGGTCTATTAGTAAAAAAAATAGGTGGCATTAACTTATCAAATGTGAAAAAAAAAACCATAATAGATCTCTTGGGAGAAAAAACATAAAATTGGACTAAATTTTTAGTATATTTTGTAGATATGAGGAGGGATTATACATTTTGAGAGTAGAGAATAGGTAAACGTAATCTTCAAAACTTTCAGGGGGAGAGGGTAATTTATTTTCAAATAAAATAATGTGTAAAAAGGGTCTTGCTAGCACCGGTCAAAGAGCATTTATTCTTGAACATAGTAAAATGTCCGCAGTATTAAATAATTAGTCAGCTTTTCAAATTAACCATCATTAATGCCTTATTTATTTTTTTGATATGACAAATTTACCCGGAGAACAAAGTTATTAAAATTTTAAAAATTTAATATTAAATATTAATTGCACTTATTTTAATATTTATTATTGAATAATAATAATAATAATAATTCGATATTGCATTATTTTCTAACATCATTGTTCTGGTTTATAGTGTATTAATTGGAATTTATTTAAGATATCAAATTTGAAAATTATAAAAATCAAAATCTTAAAATAATCCTAAACAAAAAAATAATTAAAAGATTTTGATAGTTTAAAAATTGAAAAAAATTAACTGATCATTTAATATTATATATTTTTTAATATTTTCAAAAATATTACATGTCGCTTAATAAAACATTGATTGCAAAACTATTTTCAAGAACAATAAATATTCTTTAAGTACTCCCTTAGAGTATTGAGTTCAGTTCTTAATAAGAAATAAAACTTCCTATAAAAGTGTATTACTTTCTTTTCTACAGATTCCCAGGCATTAATTTCTAGGCAAATAAAAAAAATAATGAATTTTATTAAATATATATAATTAATAATGAGTTGCAGAGAGGACGAGTGTTGTACCCAATAGAATATGGCGCAGATCCGACGGGGGCGCAAGATAGCAGCGACGGCATAATGAAAGCAGTGGGGGATGCATTTGCATTGGAGAGTGGGAGCGTAATGCTGCCGGGGCTGAAGGACCTCGGAGGAGTGGTGATTGATTTTCAAGGCGCAAATTTCACAATCTCCAAACCCATCACTTTCCCTCCTTCCGGTGGCGCCAATCTTGTGGTATCTTCCTCTTCTTACTAGCTACCAATGTTAAAATGAGCTAAAATTTAGAAATTGTTTTGTGATAGTTCGTAAATAAATGATTTTAAATTTAAAATTTTAGATATGTTTAAAAATAAATTTAAATGGACCGATTTGTTTAGTTTATGGACTAAATGATCAAAGCTAACTCGTTTTAATTTTTTATTTATAAAATTGTATTATTTAGTATAAATAATTTTATTTTATTATATTTTTATATTTTATAACCTTATATAAAATAAATATAGTAATTTTGGATATGAAAATTTTTGTAATTTTTTAAAAATAAAAATAAATTTTTAAATTTAAATATAATATAGTTAATTTAAACTAATATGAAAAATTAAAGTTATTGATTATTTAAAAATATAATTTTTTAAATTTTAATAAAAAATTATTGAATTTTTTTGGTAAAAAGTTTTAAAATTATATTATTTAAATATATAAAAAAAGTAGTTCGTAGGCTAAGACAAACAATCTTGGTCTTTTATAAAGAGTTATGTGGGCTGGTCCATTTATCTCATAACGGGCCAACCCATTTGACAGTACTACTTCTTACTATTTCTGTCTTTGTCAGACGACTCGACCTAGCTCATTTAGACTTGTCCTGTCGTGAGTTACTTACAAATAAGTCTAGCTTGGCTCGTTTATTAAACTTTATTAAACGGACTACTTTTCAATGTCTATTTAAACTCATGGTTCATTTTGAGACTACTATTTCTCTCTCAACTTCCATTAATTTTGTTTACTTGCATTGAGCAACTATAATTTTTTTCTTGTGGCATGAAAAATCCTAGCAATAAATAGGGAATAGTGTTATAAAAAATTATAATTGTCTTAATTTAGTATTTAGAAGAAATGAAATATCTCAATTTAGTTTTTAAAAGGTTGTTTTTGTTCTAATTTGATTCTCTTATGAATTAACTTTTAACAAAAAAAAAGTTTGAGATTTAACAATAAAAATAACAAATTAAATATTTTAAGAACTGAATTAAAATAATTAATTTTTTTTAATGACTAGATTGAAATAAGTATAAACTTTAGAGATGAAATAATAATTTGTTTATAATTTAGAAAAATTTGTGTCATGGTGACATAGGAAAACGTGAAATTGACATGGACGTTGAGTATCTAGTTGTTGTATCACTTAATTTGCAATTCTTAGTGATATGGAATTGAAATTTGTTGGTTAGGAGAGAGGGCTTGAATCCTCTTATCATTAACAAAAAAAATTCTAATTGTTGCTAAAATATACAACGATAAAACACCAAAAATATAAGGAGGTATAGAATAGAAAATATATTAGAAAAATGATTTCTCCAACATCTATTAAACTATATGGGAAATTGAGTATAATATTTAAAATAAAAACCAAGTATATTAGTTGAACTCAAAGAAATTAGTATATTTACTGAACAAATTTATTTGATAAACATCTGTGTAAATACTAAAGGTAATTAATTTAAAAAATTGATTAATTATTTAATATTATGCATTTTTTAATAATATAAACGTTTCTTAATTAATAATTTAAACTTTAAAAATAAATCTATGAAGAATTTGATCTTTTTAATATTAAATTGTCTTAAAGTTTGTATAAAATATTTTTTTATTATCTTATACAAAAATTTAGAAATAATATAATAATTTTTTTTGAAAATATTTAAAGTTAATCTATTTTTTGAGTGAATTCTTTGAAGTTAATTAATTGTATTGGTGGTCAGGCAAATGAATGTGTGATACGTGGCATGCATCAATGGCAGATCCATATAAATAATAGGAAATGCATTAAAAACCTGAACTACCATATTTACTACCTATTTATCATTGGCATTGAACTTCTCCGTACTGCCTAAAACATATGGCCAATGCCTGGTCATATCACCTTCTGGATATAAGAGTAAATTTAATTTATAGAGTTAGACTTTGTAAAATATTAAAATTTTTATTATTAGATTATTTTAAAATTTATGTAAAAGTTTTCTATTATATATATGAATTTTGAGGCAATTTAATATTAAGAGAAATCGACCTTTCAAAATGTTAAATATTTTTACAGACTTTTTAAAGAGTATTTTTGTGAAAAACTTGGGTTTTAAAATGCACAAATTTTAGAATAATTTAATAATAAAAATTTCTGACTTCTAAGAGAATCAAACTCTAAAAAACTTATTCAGTTCTGATCTTTTGCAATTTTGGTACAAACTACACAGTCAAAATTTCAAATTTAAACTATCTATTTTAAATTAGATTATTCATATTAAAAGAAGATATAATTAGTTAATTTTTTTATTTTTATCCTTTAATCTTAAATTGTGCGATCTAAAATAAATAATTGAGATTCGATAACTCAACTATTCCAACTTACCTTTCACTGATCTCACACTCTCTCACATCTTCATTCAAGTTCAGTTTAACTCGCCAACTCTTACCATTCAAATTCACTGTAACTTTCAAGAAGAAGCTTAGGTCATAGATACAAAACCGGACGGTACTGTTTGGTTCAATTAGAAATTAATCATTGATTTAGTTTGATTGATTTAAAAAATTGATTAACCAAAAAATAGATCAAGAACCAGTTGAATTGGTTAAAAATTAATGAAAACTAATAAAACCAATAAATCGACAAATCGGTTGCATAAGTTTTTTTTTTAATTTACAAAATATAATTATTTGTCGCACATAACAAACTTTTTTTTTATTCTTTTCTATTATATTATAGTTTCTTTGTTCTTCTCAATTATTTTTTATAATAATATTATTGTTACCACTAAAATAAAGAAGAGAACAAGAAGAAAAATAAAGCAACTACACAAATATATATAACAATAATAATAATAATATAAGTTTATTAAGATTAACTATAAAAATATTTATTAATTTATTAAATTATATATTTTTAATATATAAAAATAAAAAAATATATATTTAATTACGATTAAATTAATAAACTATAAATAAATATTTTCATTCTTTAATGGCTACTTTAAGTGTAGACTTTATGATTGACTTCGATCAATGAAGTGGGTAGGCATGGAAATTACTTTTCACTTTTTCCCCCCCTCTCGTTTGTATTATCTTTCCATATTATTTTGAATATTAATTTGTTGAGGCAGTCATGTTCATGGTCAATTTTTGATTTCATGTTCATGGTCAATTTTTGATTACCCTGAAGAGTAAGAAAATATATTATAAGGTTACACTGTTTTTGAGTGATTGTGTTTGAGATTCACTAATAAAAAAGATATCCACTGTAAATTACATTAATTTTTCAAAAAGTGAACTTACGTTTCTTTTTGAATTTAAAGTTATTGACAAATTGTTACTAGAGCCAATTACTCTCCCAAAATTATAGTATGACTTTCTTTTAAAAAATGAATGCCTTAATTCAATGTACCAACAATCTCCAAAAGAAAAGGTTTTACCTATGAAAATTTTAGTGCATACAGTTATTTTTAATGTATTTTACAAATAATTTTTAGCAAAAATAAAATTATATTTATTTTTTCATATTTTAAAGAATGAATAATAATAATAATAATAATAATAATAATAATAATAATAATAATAATAATAATAATAATAAAACAATAAATAATTTTCTCTCATACCTCACTTTAACTTCAAGTTTCCTACATTACAATCTTTGTTTATTTTCTGTATTAGTTGTGAGAATGATTAAAAGATGTCAAACGAACTTTAAAGACATTATAGATTTTTGAGAGGACTGGTTGATTATAGGTTTAATAAAATTCAAGAAAATGTTTTTAGTTTATATTGAAATTAGAGAAAGTATGATTGAAATTTTTAAAATTTCAAGGATAGGTAAATATAAAATATTTTTTAACAAATGGTTTACTTATAGTCATATAAAATTTATTTGAATCTTCTCAAAAACTAAAATATGCAATATAATAAAATTTATTTTGACTAAATGCCCCAAACCATAAATTTTATTAAAAAAAACTTAACTGATTAGAGAATGTATTTTTTGAAAAAGGATTCATATTATTAATTATTGTCTTATAATTGAGTTTTAAGAAATATTGATGAATACATTCTTTCCTTTAATAATTAGTTATCTTTATTAAGTGATTTGAAAAAATTACTAAATTAAAAAATGTGTTTATTTTATCATTATTTATATTTAGAGAATTCATTTGTTATTCTAATTGCTTGAAGATATTTGGTCAAAATGATGTTTTGTAACACATTTGTTAGTTTCAAGGGAAGGCCATGCATGCAGATCTTTATAATCAAATAGAGGGACACCTGCATAATTAAACCATGTAAAACGGATATGGTAAAATATATTTAACACAAATTACAGAATGGATTACAATTGAGTACAAGACTCAATCATTAATCACTTACACTACTTCATCCTCATACTAAACTGAATCCAAATCATCATCCTCATTCTAATGATATTGATCCAATTTCAATCATTATATTAGGTACAAGGAGGCAGCTTGAGAGCATCTAATACATTTCCAGGTGATCGCCATCTCATTGAATTATCATTAATAAATTCCACAAAACCTTCGGGAACCAATGGAATTTACTATGAAGACATAACCTTCCGGGACATCCTCTTCGACTCGAGCTTCCGAGGAGGAGGGATCTTCATTGAGGATTCTGCTAGAATTCGAATCAACAATTGTTTCTTCCTTCACTTCACTACAGAAGGAATCCTAGTCCAACGTGGCCATGAAACCTTCGTCTCCAATTGCTTTCTAGGGCAACACTCAACCGTTGGTGGAGACAAAGGAGAGAAGGACTTTTCAGGAACTGCCATTGATCTTGCTAGCAATGACAATGCAATCACAGATGTTGCAATCTTCTCTGCAGCCATTGGGATTGTCCTAAGGGGTCAAGCCAATATCGTAACTGGAGTACATTGTTATAACAAAGCAACAGGCTTTGGTGGTATAGGCATATCAGTGAAATTGGCGGGGAATTCACAAACCAGAATTGATAATTGTTACTTGGATTATACAGGCATAGTCATGGAAGACCCTGTTCAAGTTCATGTCACAAATGGGTTTTTCTTAGGGGATGCTAGTATTGTGTTGAAGTCTGTAAAAGGTCAAATTCTGGGGTTGAATATAGTGGATAATATGTTTAGTGGGGACCCCAGTAAGATGATTCCAATTGTAGGTCTAGACGGGCAATTTAGCAATATTGATCAAGTGGTGATAGATAGGAACAATGTGAATGGGATGGGATTGAGATCGACAGTTGGAAAGTCAAGTGTGCCTGGAAATGGGACCAAGTGGGTGGGTGATTTTTCAAACTTTTTAGTATTTCCTAATCGGATTAGTAATTTTCAGTATGCATTTTATGCCCAAGAGGAGCCCAAATTTGTAGCACATTCTGTGACCAATGTGTCAAATAATGTGGTGGTTGTGGAGAGTGAGAAACCAGTTAAAGGGGTGGTTTCCTTTTTTGTTGAACAATGAGGAAGTTGTATAGATTTTACTTTTATATTGTAGGGTTAATTAAGGAATAAAATATGCATGATCTTATCTTTTTTTGTTTCCTTAATGTAATTTTTCATAAATATATTAAGAAATTTCCTTGCACTTGACTCTGCATGATTTTTTGTTTGGTCATTAGTTGTGTTGTTGTCCAACCTAGCCACCATATGGATATCATTACAAGAAAAAACAAAATTAGAGATGGAAGGAATAAATTTCGGGTCTAAAATGTTACAAATTCGTATCAAAATTTAATTTGAAAATCTGATACAGAATTTATTCTGTCTCTAATTTTTGTCTTTAATGTATTATTCATGTTTTGTTTTTTATTAGAGATGTAATCCATCCCAAATTCTGTCTCTAAAATGTTGGAAACCAATACCAAAATCTAGTTTGATAATTTGAGACGGAATCTGAGAGAATAAATTTCGTCTCAGATTTTGTTAGTTCCACATCGGCCAAATAAGAAATTGAGCCTCCCCCTTTTGCTTATATATAGTGCTGCCTCCCACCTTTTTCTACATTGCTTCAGTTGACACTTTTGTCTTGAGAAGGCTAATAAATGAATGTGTCTTCTAATTTAATATTATTTAATGTGGGTAAAAAAATTTTGGGTGACCAAATTTGACCAGTTAAACAATCTACTAACCAATTTTTTTCTTATATGTTCAGAGAATTTGAGACGAAATTAAGGATGAAAAAATTCGTCCCTAATTTGAGATAAAAAAATTCTGTCTCTAATTTTGGGATAGAATTTATTTTCCATCTCCAATTTTTTGAGACATTAAGATTAGAGATGAAATATTTTCTGTGTTTGAATCCATCTTTGATCAATCAGAGATGAATTTTTACTTAATTGAAGATGGAATTTCTGTCTTTGATCTCTAATTTTCTTGTAGTGTATAAATGATCTAGATGATGAAAAAAGGTGTTTAGAGAACAAAATGAACGAAAAATTTTTGTTCTTTCTTAAACAAGCAGTCATAGATGACATTTTTCTCTTGAAATTTCTACAACAACAACGTCCAAGGAAGCATGACAAACTCTCAAGGGAATTTTAGGGCTCATGAAAGGTAATTACATTTAAATTTTAGTCACTTTGTAGAACATTTGAAATGTCTCAAATGGGTACTTCTGAATCCATTCAAACTTAATTGTTGAGTGTTACATTCCAACCCGAGCATGTGACTAGCATAAAGATGAGATTGACCTCACCTCATAAAGCTAACTCAACACATTCAACATACAAGACCTTAACTCTACTATAATAAATCAATCATCAAGAAGAACAATTCATGAGATCTTACATTCCACAAGTTATATCATACTAGCAAGCATTCTAGTCATTCATATGAGTCCCTAACCAATCCAGGTTGTCCATGGTAACTATGGATTGTTGCCCATGGCTACCCTTTCTACATCCACCCTTATTTTTCCATTTATAAGTCTCCACCCTTATGGTTCCATGTGTATCTCTCTCCATGGGGTGCACTATCATGACTTTCCAATCACAAACACAATGCATGAACATAACATAATCATTCACGAATCATATAATTT
Source organism: Biancaea sappan (assembly GCA_037074585.1). Classification (NCBI taxonomy): domain Eukaryota; kingdom Viridiplantae; phylum Streptophyta; class Magnoliopsida; order Fabales; family Fabaceae; genus Biancaea; species Biancaea sappan. Next base: position 2,947,911 of record CM073496.1, on the reverse strand, counting down.
CAACATTCATGTTGTACCACATACATATAAGCTTATGAGGTTATCACTTTATATCACATGGATGCAAGCCACATCAATATAGGTTTCAGTCAAATTAATCTACATATTTAATCATATGATACACCAATTACATGCTCATACATTTCCACGTATTGTCCAAGCAAGCAAACATGTCCTCATTATGATGCTAGAAAGTATAAGTGAGAAAATATAGTGAAGAGTAGAGTCATCCCACTCACCTTTGATTCACTATAATAATCTACCTTATTTTAGCTCTCTTGTGGTGAGAGATGCAATTAAGATGTGTTTCTTATAGAAGGATTTCATAAAAGATTAGAAAAAAGGGTTTCTCAAGGCTTTATCAATGTGGGTCTGCATCCCTAAGTATTAGTTGTCAAGAACCCGTCTTGTGGATCTCCATTTCTACGGACTAAGCCTTTCCCAAATATATACACACAGCAACAATCAATAGTAACCCCAGCATGGAAAATCTTGCAACAAGTGAAGACATTGTTGACAAGTTGCTCCTTGAGAAATTCAATAGTCAACTTTGGCATTTCTCAAGTCGGGCCTCACCTTGTCATGACGTTGCCCCTTGGGAGGATCATGTAGCCCACCTCGGCTTCCTCAACATCCCACTCACAAATCCAAACCCACATACAATCCTAATTTGCATCATTTCCTATTCCCGAGTAAACTTCCCATTATGAGTCAATTACAATTTAAGATATTAATCTTAAAAGTTATTGCTTGCTTGTTTTCTCAGCCACCCATATATGTCCCCTATATCACCTCTTCTTACACTCACAAATGTAAGAGGCACTCACAAACACAAATCTCTACAAGATTTATTTTACCAACATCATCGACACATAAGTACATGATGTTAACACACACACACACACACACACACACACACACACACACACACACACATTAAACATATTCTAATTCATCACATGGATGCATTTCACAATTTCATATAAATACGTTCACAAACATATCTATTCATCACAATTTACTTTAACCCTAGGAATTGAAGCATGTCTAGCTCCCGTAAGATGCCTCGGCTAAGCCTCAACTATCACAAGATCTACAGGGCATCAAAACATCACTTTCAGCATCAAATTCCAAAGAAACAAGTTTGCTCAGGAGCCACGACCCAACCAAAGATCCCACCCCTTTAGCCCTAGGAGCCTAAGGTGCCCTAGGCCTCTCTTTGCAATGGGGCAATGCCAGCACCTTCGAGACCCAACCCTTCTCTACCTTGATGGCGCCTTGGGCAAGGCACCTACTATTGTTCATGCACGAAAACCCTTGGTATTTGCTCTCTTTCACCCAAATCTTCATCATTTCACTTGCTTCTTTCCATGGATTTTCATTATGGATGTTTGAGGAATGTTTTGACATCAAAACCTTCGATTGATTCCAAGATTTAAGGCTTAAATCAATGAATTGCCTCTCAAGAACCTTAACTTTCCCTCATATTCTCATCCCTTAAATATCAACTATAATCTTTTTTCTCTACCAATTCTTGCTTCTAATTTCATTATTAATCATCAAGGAATGTTTTAAAACATATGAAGCTCTAAAACTCTCCAACAAACCCAATTCCTACTAAAATCCTTCTAAATTCAAAAATAAATAGAAAATTGGGAAAGTGAAATGCCTACCTCAATTCCTTACTTTTCTGGTGGTGGTTGATCGCTAGAGACCCACCCCGTCATTGGAGAATGGTTGCCAGAAGCTTAGGTCTTGAACTTGGGTGGAGGGAATTGATGGAGATGGAGAGAAATGAGAGGAGATGAGGGAGACATGTGAGAGTGAGGGAGAGAAATGAGAGTGGAAAGAGGCATGGCCCTATATATATATACACCCTCTATGGCAAAATTATTGTTTTGCCCTCCGGTAAACCCCCAATCAACGTTAGTAATGGCAAACTCGTAATTTCTCTAACTTGGATATTTCTCATATTTTCGGCACCACACAATATGTCATTGCTAATATTCCATTTTACCAAGTACCTCATAATTATCCTTATCATGTTTTAGTCCATCCTTGGACATAATAATTATCTGGCTCCCTTGGTGCTACATGTACACTCCCTCAATCCTCCATCACTTATAATTTTTTTTTTACGTAAAATGTCATCTTTAACATCATATTCCTTCATTAAGGAAATGGAAAAATTTCTCCTATATTTGAATACCCATTAAAATCCACTTATACTAACACCCAAAAACCACAGGTGTTATATACGTACTCAAGGTTGGAGGATCAAGAGGACCTACAAGAGTTTCTTGATAGAGTGGAGAAAGTAAGTATGGTATTGGGGTGTTCTAGCACTTTGATTGTACAGTTGGCTACCTTCTAACTTAAGGTTAAAACCAATTCATGGTGGATAAGGGCCAGTCGACATTTGGGATCTCTGTCAACGACTTGGGATGAAATTAAGGAGGTGTAATAATTTGAGAGTTTATCATGTGTATGTGTACACGGGTGACTTGCTTATATGCACATTGTAATTATTTTGTTATGCCATGCACGTGTATGATGTTTGGAAACTATTGAGTGCATGATATTATTGCCTTACCCTATGACTTTTGGGTGCAATAAAGTTAGAGATACTCTATGTTAATAGGGGAGGTTTAGCTACACGCTTAATTGGGGACTAAATTAATTAAGGGAGAACTTATAATAATTTAAATACCTAGTGATATTTTTGTGTGGGACTAATTGGTGAATTTACTTTTTGTAAATGTCAGAGTTTGTTTATTTACTTATGTGTGTGCTTATGTCTAGCTTATGGTGTTAAGCTTGTTGTCTTGATGACATACAAAAGTGGGCTCAGGCATGGAGGGTCTATGAGGAAGGACTTATTTGCACAAAAAATATTTAATTGCATGATTACGGAGTATGGATGGAGATGGATAAATTAATATGTGAATGTGATAGGAAATCTAGCACTGTACCAAATTTTGTAAAGTGTGGAATTTGGACCCTCCCTAAGTATTTTTTTGAAGTCTCAAGCTATTAGTGGTTTATGGAGTAAAATCAGTAAGTTAAGGGGAAAAAGGGTCCAAATGGAAAAAGGGCACACCCACTAAGTGTGTGTTTGAAAAATCAGTGGACTTGTTTGGTCTTGTTTATGCTTTCAAGTAGGATGAGCTAGGATTTTGGTGCGATAGGGTGTATCAGGTTTAGGCAGATTGGCATCCAAAATTTTTTTTGGGATCTTTTTGGTTTGATTATGGTGCTGCAGACTAGGGTTTACGGGGGGTTATGGCTGGGTTGAATACGAAGCTGTGAGGTAGAGGGGTTGCATTTTTTTTTGGATAAATGGAAATGAATTCCATTAAAGGCATAAAGCCTGGGTTACATGAGATAGGCAAGACATCAAGATAAAACAATTACAGAATGAACTTGAACTCATAGGATAAAGGTACATAAATCTAGGATAGCACATCCTAAAAAAATACCTAGGTCATAACAAAGCAACACACCTCTAGACTATTAAAGTAAAGCCCAATCCAGAGAGCTGATTTTTTTTTCTAATAAACCAAAAAACGAAACAGCCGAAATAGCCCAGCAACCAGACAACAAAAGCCCATAATACCAAGAGAGTAGAAGAGACAATAAAATAGAGTCTACATCTTGTCTACAGCAGGCTCGTGTCCAGAAGCTAAATGCCATCACCAGCGATGAAGTGGGCTCCAAATGGGCTATCAAAATCTTCCCACCCAACATCCCTACTGCTAGTTACATCAGACTTCAACGTCACCAAGCAAAGCTGGGCTTCGAAGACCTACACTATAACTGGATCAATCTCAGTGAGGCACCTCGGTCATGGCCCAACATTTATCTCCCCGGCTATTGCACTGGAGTACCTCTGGCCTCACCTGCATTGCTCTCGTGGCGCGGATTAATAGTAACTGGTATGGATTGTGGGACTATTCAACAGTAGGCAAAGGAGAATGAGACCTCAGCAGGGAAGAAGGTAGGGAAGAGGACAAGAGGGAGAAGCAGAACGAGCTTCTAAAAAACAAACACATGAACCAGATGGCCTCAGACCTCAAAGACATTGGTGGGGGAGCTTCTACATCAGAGGGAGAAGTGGAAAGGCTCTCATTAAGGAGAGGGAAGGAAAAAGCCGACAGCCCTCCACCTTCAGGAGATCTAGGAGTTGCACCATAAAAGGAAGAAAACCCTAGGAGAGCTCTATTCCAAATGATTATACTAAGCCACCCATGACCTAGAGGGTTGCATTTGTCGGGAAGAATATGAGGGGTCAAGATGGTTTTGGGTTTCTTTTTGGTTTTGGGCTTTTAGGTGGGTGCTTTGGTCCAAATATGAATTTATGGCCTAAGGAGATCTAGGTTAAGGGAGATATGATGATTACTTACATGAGGCAGTGAGTCTTTCATCCGATTTGAATGCTGATTTGTTGTTTTCCTATTCCATTGCTGATCTTCTTCCGTCGTCACTATATCAATCTTTTCCTAAGTTCCTTCGCTGTTAAAGGTTGTTGTCTTTGTCGTTGATATCTCCATTCTCCTTTTCACTATTAGCATTCTTATATTCACTTTGGTATTGTAGTAAGGATCCAATTCCCATAACAAATCTTTTTAACGTCTCTTGTAAACCTTTTTCTATAAACTTTAGCTACTTTGACTTTTTTTTCAAGAAGAAAACATTTTATTTGTCTCTGAAATTCTCTAGAGTTACTTTTCTTGCCTTTCATTACTCAATTAGTGCTCCGGTTGTAAATTTACTCTTAGTTGAGAGTTAGTCATAACTTCTTCTCATTCTTTCAGACTTGAAAACTCAAGGATTGGGTGTCCTTGAGTGGTTGTTTGGAAAAAAAAAACATTGTGTAAGGGGGAGAAAAACCCGTATAAAGGGGAGAAAAACCCTTCTACTGAGAAAAATTTCTCTGTGGTGTACTGTGGCTTACAAGTGCCCTTCTTGAACTTGTGGATATATTATAAAATCATTAGAGAAATCTTACGTATTGGATGCAGGCAATTTTCAAGCTAAACTAGGATAAATTCTCAATGTTTGATTTTCTCTATCCTATCTCTTTTAATTTCTTGGTACTTATTTTTTATTCTTTGCACATACTTACATACTTATCTTGACTTATGCTCTGTTTTTCTGATTAAACTCTCTCCTTATTCTGTCTTGTGCATTAAGATCATTATTAACTTCTAATAAGCTTTTCAAAAAGTGTTTAATCACCCAATTCACTCTCATCTTAGGTTTAAGCCATTTTTATCTGTGTTAAAAGAACTAGACAAAATGCTTCTAATTCCAATAACTAATATAATTGCTCTGGTTAATCCTTAGCTAATGGCCCAACAGCAAAGAGAAAAACAATGCAATTGAAAAATAAATTCTTTGAAGCGCAGGAGATGAAAGAGTGCAATAATAATAGAATAATCTGAACGTAAGAACCTGACAAATTCATTCTTCAACCAAAAAGGGGTTCTAGCCACTAAAGGCCATTACGAAAAAAAATTCTAAGAAAAGTAACTAACATAATTGAAAATTATAGAGGACTAAGTTGTTTGATCTAATACAAAGTAAAGATGAAGACGGACAAAGATGAAGAGGTTGAAAAAAAAGAACAACTAGCTTTTTTTAAAAAATCATATATATTCTCAGCAACTCCCTCTTACAATTCCCAAAATTTCGATCATGTCCTAAATAACTCCAGCGAATTCTACTTAATTGTCATGGTATAATTGGATCACACTTTAAAAAGTGGAACAACTGGAACGAGTTTGTTGACTTTTCTAAGGAAAAGCAAACCTCTACTTTTTGTTGGTAGTCGTTGGATCACTTAGATCAACGGTTACTAGTTTTTTTTGTGTGTTAAATGTGCTTTTTTTCATTTCAAAACATCAAGGCTAATGGTGTGGCGACACGTGTGTGCTCAATGCTTTTTTAAGGGACCTATTTGAAAGAAAAAATTTTAAATAGGTTCCAATGCTTTTTTTTTTCTGTGTTTGCTTTCAGGGATTTATTTGAAGGAAAAATCTTAGATAGATCCCAATGCTTTTTTTTTTCTTTGTGCTTGCTTTCAAGGACCTATTTGAAGGAAAAAAATTTAGATAGGTCCCAATGCTTTTTTTTTTTCTGTGCTTGATTTCAGGGACCTATTTGAAGAAAAAATTTTAGATAGATCCCAATATTTTTTTTTTCCTTCAAATAGGTCATTGAGAGCAAGCACAAAAAGAAAAAAAGAAAGCAAGCATTTTGACTTATCTAAAAATTTTTTCTTGAAATAGGTCCCTCAAAGGTCAAATCAAGCACAAAGTAAAAAAAGAAACATTGAGTAGACATGTGTCACCGCATCATTGGCCCGGATGTTTTGAAACAAACCAAAAATACTGGTAACCGTTGGATCTAATTAATCAAACAACTATTAACAAAAAGTAGAGGTATGCTTTTCCTTCGTTCCTGAACAACTAGCCCTTCTCAAAAATCATATATATTCTCAGCAACTCCCTCTTACAATTCCCAAAGTTCGTATCATGTCCTCAATAACTCCAGTGAATTCTACTTAATTGTCATGGTATAATTAGACCACACTTCACTTCCGTTGTGCAGTAGAGTTCAACTACTAATTTTGTTAATCTTGCCCATGGTCAAGTGACTCCATTCCTTGTCAAATTGCTTTACTGCAGAACATCTCTTTAGGACTTCAATTGGGCTGCTTTTTCTTCCTTTTCACTTTTTCCTCTTCATCTATGCAAAGATGGAAAAAACAACAATAAGATACCATATTTATCACATCTTTGCATAGAAAAGCAAATTAAAAATGACCACAAAAAGTGTTGAATTGACAACTTATCACTCTATCTACTCTTTTGTACTTCTCTTTGCTCATCTTTGAGGGTCTATACTAAGTCTATTTGCCCATGCAAAACCATCGAGCTGGTTCAAGAGAGATTGTCTTCGAACTTCCCTACCAGCTTCGATTCGACCTCAATTATTTAAACCTTGTCTTTCGAGCTCTTTTCCTCGTTACTATTGTTTTCCAGAGGAAACTCTACAAAATAAATGGCTTCTTCTTATTTGTGTGTGTGTTTGTGTTTTTCTTTTTTCCTTAGGTTCATGTGGTTTGTGTATTTTTTTTTCTTTTACAGTAAAAGAGCAGCTAGCCTATATAATTTAGAGCTCTCTCAGGTCTTGATAATAACGATCTTAGCTAAGAGATGAGAATAGTAAGTAATGAAGAAATTCTTGTCTATAGTTACCAGACGATGTACAAATAACGTGGTACAATAATTATTCATAGCAATCTTTGTAAATAGTCATCATTAGATGACACAGACTGAGATTATTGTAAAAATGTAATGTCAATATCTTACTTGATTTTTAGCTTAGTAATATAGTTTATACCTTAACTAAGGCTTAATTATAAAATAATTAGTTTATGAATTTTTAAAGTAATGAAATACCTTCTAAACTTTGAACTAAAATAATGTAAATCGCAATTAAACTAAATAACAACATGCTACATGACTCTGATTTTGATGATAATATTAGGCTAATCTCAGTTTTAGAGATTACGAAAAGTTCTTTTTTAATTCCAATTAACTAAATTTAATGTTTTTGTACCAAAAAATTAGTATATTGTACCAAAAACTAAATTTAATGTTTTTATTTTCGTCAAGTTAATTGGGTGACGATTTTTATGTATGAAGATTCTTGTATCAATTTTGATTAGGCCTTACTAATTAATTTAGGGAATAAACTGTAATTTCTCCTAAATCTTAAAGTCAATCATACTAACTTTGAAGATTGCCAAATGTTTAGTTTAAGTAGTTCGACACTTATTCTTTTTATATAAAATTTTGGGTTCAAATCTTGTGAATGAAAAAAAAAAAATCTAAGTGAACTTTAAATCGAAGCCTATTGAGTTTTCTATGACTTGTGGTTCAAATCTAAAAAAGAAAATTTCTTAAAAAATTTAGGCTAAATTTCACTTGATACCTTATTTACTTTATAAAAGATACACGGTCCGTTATATTGGAAAAATATCACCTGTAATTTTTGTCAATGAAGTAACTTTCTGTGCATTATATGTGATTCATTTTTAATATAACAGTAATATCATGTTAATTTGAGATTGTAACTTTATTTTTATATATCATGTAAAAAAATAAATTTTATTTATTAAAAATAAATAGCATAAAATTTTTGTAATATATATTAAATATCATAAAAGTAAACCAATATTTTTTAATAAAAATAATATTAATTAATATAACATAATCAAATCTCATAAAAATTTAGTTAATTAAGGCTGTATTTGGTAATACTAAAAAGTCAGCTAATAACTTATTTAACTAGTTTATAAATTTGTTAGAAGTGTTTGATAAACGAACTTATTTCAGTAAATTATAATACATTCTAAAATGCTAATTTGAATAGCTTATAGCTTTTATATTTTACTTTTATTTTGCCCTCGTTAGTTTATAAAAATACCTATTATATCATTATCTCACATACAATTCTCTCTATTACCAAATCCACCAAATCGCGGTCTCACTGTTGTGCCTACCAATCTTCGTCCATCATCCCTCCTTTGTCGTCGTCCGTCGTCCATCGTCCCTTCCTCTGTCGTTGTCCATCATCCGTCATCTCTCTCCTATGTTGTTCGTCCTCGAATCCTCCTTTTGTGCAATGGAGGGCGAGTTTTTTTATTAGTTTTTATTTTTTTTACATTATATATATATTAATTATATATATATATAATAATTAAAGTAATTTAATTAAAAACAAAAAATGATATGTTTATTTATATTATTTTGAAATTATAAAATATATGCTATTTTCTATCATTTTACATCTATCAGCTAATTCAACAATTATTTTTATCAAATACTTCTAATTCAATAAATTAGTTTAACAGCTTTTAAATTTCAGTTAAAAATTAACTTATAGTTAAAAATTAACTTATAAACTTTCAACTTGTTTATCAATTATTTTTTGTCAAACATAGCCTAAGCATATATCAGGTACAAAAGGTACTGTTGTTTGTCAAGCTTGTTCTGCTTGGGGTTATCTTATTTCATACCCAAACAAGCCGAAAACGACAATTTGGATTCATTGAGCTTTGGAATCATCTTCAGTTGCCATATCTTTTAGTAGATCTTTATGCAAAAATCGGTTGCTCATTCAAAGGGCTCTATGTCTTTTGTGTTTATTGTTGCAATTGTTTTGCCGGCACTATCTTCTCGACCCTCCGCTATTCCTGGGACTCTTAAATAAACCAATGCATCAACTTTTCCATATATATATATATGGTCAATGTTTCTTCATCATCTTTCCTTAGTGGCCATTCCTTTTCTATATAATATATTACATTTAAGATCAGTGAGTGCAAATTAAGATGATCAGATTCAGATATACTATGTTTCAAATTCAATTAACCAACCAAATTGATAAGTAGCTGTAAAGTGCGCCCTATAACCGAAGAAATAACTCTATAATTAAGATAGTTAAAACTCTGCTTCGATGCTTGAAAATTATTAGTTCATATTAGAGAGAGAGAGTTTGATTTAGCTCTGCGTATTTTCTGGTCCTCAAAAATAATATCCTGAAAAGATAAAATTGTATACTCATGCAAGAACCAGAGAGAGAGAAAAAAAACACTTTTGTTTGATATTAAACTAGAAGTCGACGAAAGAGATGGATCAGATATATTGAGACGTGTCAAAATTTCTCAACAGCCTTCCAGTTATAGTTATAATATTGCAATATCCTTCGCATTGAAACTCTTAGTACGCAGTACTAATAATTAATCACAAATAGCAATAGCTAATTAAGATGATATATATATATATATATATATATATATATATATATATACATATATAGCTTCATGTCAAGTGTTCATATCTGGAGGTTATTATGTACTTAACCCAACCGATCTACTTAATCAACTCCGAATCCTCCATATATTATATATCCACCTTTGACACTTAATAGTTCCCCATACGTACAAGATTTTTCTTTTTCTTTTCTGTGTCAACCATATTGCACGCATATACGTAATTGATGAGATTGCATTCATACATACGTGAGCTCCCCCACTATATGGAGACCCAACGCAATCTCGATTGTTGCGTGTACATGTAACATGATACACACAACACAATAATTATTTGTTCCTTTTACAGATGAAGAGCGGTATCAACACCACAGTCGGAGTCAGAATCGTCGCAATCATAGGCGTTCTTCTTCCACGAGGCCTCTGGACGCAGTGTCATAGAGACAACACGAGCATCAGCTTCGCCAAAAGTCGTCACTGAAAGTAACGTCGAATTCGAAGTTGGCCAAAGAGAAAGAGAGACATGGGGATGAGGTGGAGGTGGTGACGATCTTGTGGGGAAAAACGACATCGTTGCAGGCTCGTAGGTGGACGTTGTGGTGGTGGGCTTCCATTTTGGATGTTCGCTAGCGAACAGTCTCAGGAGCTTCCTCTCATCTCTCATCTCTTTCACTCTCTGCAACTGTCTGAACCTCTCTTGAAGCAGAGCAATGGAGGAGTGAACCACAGTGGGGTCATGGGCATGGCTTTCCCTTCCCATCATAGAAATATAGTAATAACTACGTAGGATATTGAAAGCCTATGGACTAAGGAGCGTTGCATTGCTTCACTTGTATTTGTATGGGTAGCACCACCATGTATGGTTTGAGATTTCGAAAAGAGAAAAAAAAGGAGTAAATTAGTGGTCCCTAAAAAATTATAATTATCTTCATTTAGTTTATAAAATTGTGTTTATTTTTATTTAGTCTCTTTTTTTGTTAAAATGACTTTTTGTAATAAAAATTTGACATTTAGCAAAAGTAGATTGTGATATAGAAACAAAAAAGAATAAATTAAGACACACGCAATCATTTACGGATTAAATTGTAACACTTGATCTTTAAGGATCAAATTGAGATAATTGTAATATTTTAAAGACTAAATAGTAATTTATTATAGAAAGAATAAATATATGTTTGATTTGGTTATAAAGGTTTTCAATTGTTTCAATTTCACCCCTAGTCAAGTATTTCAAATTAGTTCCAAATTAGTGCTTAAATGATTGTATTTGTTTCAATGTAGTACTTTTGATTGCCAAAACACTAAATTTATTGTTGCCAAATTTGAAATTTATCAGTGTTAAAACATTACTTGACAAATTTGGAGAAATAAAATTGAGATAAATATAATCTTTTAAAAATTAAATTGATCAGTTGTGTATTTTTTAAGGATTAAATTGGGATAATTGCAATATCTTGAAGATTAAATCAGTAAATTAATCATTTGATTGTTAATTTATCCTAAATCTAATTGTTAAGACTTGTTTGGTTATGGTATAAAATAAAGTATTTAAAAATTTTGAAGTGCATCGATGAAATCCCAAAATGAAATAAAAAAGGGGAATGAGAATCGGCAGGAAAGGTACAAAGTCCAAAAAGTCAAAATCAACTAAAATTTTTGTAATATATATTATGTCAAGACCCATTTTTTAGGCACATGACCGGCACAATGATAAATATTTCATCACTGTAAGCCTTTCGATAAGTTCTACCCACAAGTAAAATTATTAGTCATTATCTCTATATTCTCAAAATATCATTCCTTAATAAATACAAAGAAAATACATTAATTTTTCTTAATTAAAAATAATAGATCCTCAATACAAAATACATTATCATACTGAAATACAAACCAAATACCAATCCCCTGACCTAGATGTCGTAGACGGTTACAGAGCAACATAATCTATAACAAAAGAGGGGCCTACCCGACAGCAGGAAGGTACAAAGTGATCTACTCCTCTAGCGGATGTTCTTCGCTGGCAACCTGATCTGAACAAAAAAATTGTACAGAGAGTGTGAGCTTTTAAACTCAGTGAGCTCGGCCTCGCGTTAATAAAATTCAAATACATCACCAGTCATGCAAGTATATGCGAAGGCTCAAACTCAACCAATAGACATAGTTAGAAAATACATACTGAAAGATAAAAATTTATCCAATTCAACAAATGTTACTAGTACTCATCAATGGCAATATATCCCGGAGAGCGTACACAGACTGGCTCACCAATTTTGTATATTTCCGCCATGACGCACAACCTCATCCTCTTAGGTAGGGCGCCTCACGGATCTGTCACCGATTCGGGCTATATCCCTACTCGTTGGTCAAGACACCCTTTTAAACCAAGTTTTCTGCCTTGCCGTGAGAGGGGGTACTTTCCTGCTCAATCACAATCAATAGTACAGTATTTCATATCATAATCAGAAGCACAATATAATATTCATCCATATAACAGGTATAGTATATAACTATATTATAGATTTATAAATTACAAATCAAGATAACAATTAATCTGTTTTTGAAAAGATTTAAACTTCACATCATCATGAGATACTTATGTCATTTTATCCATACTTCTGGATTAATTATCTCCCCAGATTTGCCACTCTGAATCCAGTTTACCCCTATGAATCTTGGGAGTGTCCTACGACATACTTTTTATCACCAGTAATGCTAAAACCTTATTAAAACAAGGTCGTTACACTCACTTGGATTCCGTACGAGTATCGCTTCTCTAAGTCGTTACGGACAAGAGTACGCAGGTGAATTTCAGTGTTCTGCTACGGAGATTTTCATGAAAGATTAGAGAAAATACGTTAAGATTGTTTTCGTACAGATACTGTTCATATATATGATTACTGTTCATACATATGGTTACTATTCATACATACAATTACTATTCATACGTATGGTTACTATTCATACACACGGGTACTATTTATACCAAAAATAGAGAATACAATCTATAAAAGAGTGCACCAGGTAAGTTCACAAGAAAGAGTGGAGGGTCACAATGAATACTTAAAAACCAAGTCTTTACTTAGCCAGAACTTTCCTAAACATGTATTATTCACAGTTTACATCCTATTTCGGTAATCAGAGAATTAAAATAACATATAGACAACAAAGGACAGTTTTCTGATGTGAAAGATCAGCTAAAGCTGCAACCACAGAGCATACTTAAGAAAATAACTTCTAAAATTTGAAAGACTTAGAAAGGGCATAGTATCCTTACCTAACCTGAAAAGGAAAGACCCAAAATCTCAGAGGCCTAGCGTCGGAGCAAGAGAAACTTAAGGAGATAAGAAGAGAAGTTGAAGGTGTCAGTTTAGAAGTGAAATGAAAGGGCCTATTTATAAGAAAAGTCATAGTACTATTTCACACTATACGTTAATAAAATATTCAATTTACTATTCATGAAAATGATATTTCTAATAATGCAATTTATTGTGCACTTTAATAATTCAACTTACTGTACAATACGCGTACACAGTCGCTTTGAATTTTTATTACTATTGGAAACTTAAAGGGAAAACTATCCTTTCACCTTAAGCCTTTAAGTTTCTTTTCAATTCAGTCCTTTCGCTTTAGTCTCTAAGAGTATTTTTACACATAAAATGTCATTTTTTTTTCTACAAACTTCTTTGTAGTTTTCTCTTATGATCAAACCACTTCTAGTACTTGACATTTTAATTGTATAAATAAACAGTACCATATATGTAAATAGTATTATACTGGTGAATAGTACCGTATACTGAAATAGTAACAGTAGTTTGTAAACACGCATTTATATTTTATTTTTCATGGGTATTACATATTAAATATCATAAAAGTAAACCAAAATTTTTTAACAAAAATAATATTAATTAATATAACATAATCAAATCTCATAAAAATTTAGTTAATTAAGGCTGTATTTGGTAATACTAAAAAGTCAGCTTATAACTTATTTAACTAATTTATAAACTTGTTAGAAATATTTGATAAACGAGCTTATTTCAGTAGATTATAACTTATTATAAAACGCTATTTTGAATATCTTATAACTTTTATATTTTACTTTTATTTTTACCCTTTTTTAGTTTATAAAAATACCTATTATACCATTATCTCACATACAATTCTCTCTACTACCAAATCCACCAAATCGGGTCCCACTGTTGTGCCTACCAATCGTCGTCCATCATCCTTCCTTTGTCGTCGTCCATCGTCCCTTCCTCTGTCGTTGTCTATCATCCGTCATCTCTCTCCTATGTTGTTCGTCCTCGAATCCTCCTTCTGTGCGATGGAGGGCGAGTTTTGTTTATTAGTTTTTATTTTTTTACATTAAATATATATATTAATTAATTATATATATGTAAAATAATTAAAGTAATTTAATTAAAAAACAAAAAAATGATACGTTTATTTATATTATTTTAAAATTATAAAATATATGTCATTTTCTATCGTTTTACATTTGTCGGTTAATTCAACAGTTACTTTTACTAAATACTTCTAATTTAATAAATTAATTTAACAGCTTTTAGCTTTCAGCTAAACATTAGCTTATAGCTAAAAATTAACTTATAAACTTTTAACTAGTTTATCAATTTTTTTTTGTCAGACATAGCCTAAGTATATATCAGGGACAAAAGGTAATGTTGTTTGTCAAGCTTGTTCTGCTTGGGGTTATCTTATTTCATACCCAAACAAGCGGAAAACGACAATTTGGATTCATTGAGCTTCGGAATCATCTTCAGTTGCCATATCTTTTAGTAGATCTTTATGCAAAAATCGGTTGCTCATTCAAAGGGCTCTATGTCTTTTGTGTTTATTGTTGCAATTGTTTTGCCGGCACTACCTTCTTGTTCCTCCGCTATTCCTGGGACTCTTAAATAAACCAATGCATCAACTTTTCGATATATATATGGCCAATGTTTCTTCATCATCTTTCCTTAGTGGCCATTTCTTTTCTATATAATATATTACATTTAAGATCAGTGAGTGCAAATTAAGATGATCAGATTCAGATATATGTTTCAAATTCAATTAACCAACCAAATTGATAAGTAGCTGTAAAGTGCGCCCTATAACCGAAGAAAGAACTCTACAATTAAGATAGTTAAAACTCTGCTTCGATGCTTGAAAATTATTAGTTCATATTAGAGAGAGAGAGTTTGATTTGGCTCTACGTATTTTCTGGTTCTCAAAAATAATATCCTGAAAAGATAAAATTGTATAATCATGCAACAACTAGAGAGAGAGAGAGAGAGAGAGAGAGAACACTTTTGTTTGATATTAACCTAGAAGTTGACGAAAAGAGATGGATCATATATATTGAGACTCGTCAAAATTTCTCAACAGCCTTCCAGTTATAGTTATAATATTGCAATATCCTTCGCATTGAAACTCTTAGTACGCAGTACTAATAATTAATCACAAATAGCAATAGCTAATTAAGATGATATATATATATATATATATATATAGCTTCATGTCAAGAGGTCATATCTGGAGGCTATTATGTTCTTAACCCAACCGATCTACTTAATCAACCGCGAATCCTCCATATATTATATATCCATTTCTGACACTTAATAGTTCCCCTTACGTACAAGATTTTTCTTTTTCTTTTCTGTGTCAACCATATTGCACGCATATACGTAATTGATGAGATTGCATTCATACATACGTGAGCTCCCCCACTATATGGAGACCCAACGCAATCTCAATTGTTGCGTGTACATGTAACATGATACACACAACACAATAATTATTTGTTCCTTTTACAGATGAAGAGCGGTATCAACACCACAGTCGGAGTCAGAATCGTCGCAATCATAGGCGTTCTTCTTCCACGAGGCCTCTGGACGCAGTGTCATAGAGACAACACGAGCATCAGCTTCGCCAAAAGTCGTCACTGAAAGTGACGTCGAATTCGAAGTTGGCCAAAGAGAAAGAGAGACATGGGGATGAGGTGGAGGTGGTGACGATCTTGTGGGGAAAAACGACATCGTTGCAGGCTCGTAGGTGGACGTTGTGGTGGTGGGCTTCCATTGTGGAGGTTCGCTAGCGAGCAATCTCAGGAGCCTTTTCTCCTCTCTCATCTCTTTCACTCTCTGTAACTGTCTGAACCTCTCTTGGAGCAGAGCAATGGAGGAGTGAACCACAGTGGGTTCATGGGCATGGCTTTCCCTTCCCATCATAGAAATGTAGTAATAACTACGTAGGATATTGAAAGCCTATGGACTAAGGAGCGTTGCATTGCTTTACTTGTATTTATATGGGTAGCACCACCTTGTATGGTTTGAGATCTCGAAAAGAGCAAAAAAAAAAAAAAATTACTGATTTAGTCTTAAAAAATTATAGTTATCTTCATTTGATTTCTAAAATTGTGTTTATTTTTATTTAATCCTTCTTTTTGTTAAAGTGACTTTTTGTAACAAAAATTTGACATTTAGCAAAAGTAGATTGTGATATAGAAACAAAAAAGAATAAATTAAGACACACGTAATCATTTATGGATTAAATTGTAATACTTGATCTTTTAAGATCAAATTGAGACAACTGTAATATTTTAATGACTAAATAGTAGCTTATTATAGAAAGAGTAAATATATGTTTGATTTGGTTATAAAGGTTTTCAATTGTTTCAATTTCACCCCTAGTCAAGTATTTCAAATTAGTTCCAAATTAGTGCTTAAATGATTGTATTTGTTTCAATATAGTACTTTTTATTACCAAAACACTAAATTTATTGTTGCCAAATTTGAAATTTGTCAGTGTTAAAACATTACTTGACAAATTCGGAGAAACAAAATTAAGACAAATATAATCTTTTAAAAATTAAATTGATCAGTTGTGTGGTTTTTTAAGGATTAAATTGGGATAATTGCAATCTCTTGAAGATTAAATCAGTAAATTAATCATTTGATAGTTAATTTATCCTAAATCTAATTGTTAAGACTTGTTTGGTTATGGTATAAAATAAAGTATTTAAAAATTTTGAAGTGCACGATGAAATCCCAAAATGAATTAAAAAAGGGGAATGAGAATCGGCAGGAAAGGTGCAAAGTCCAAAGAGAAGAAGTTCAGGTTAGGGAGTGTATGTGGGCGAAGGAGGCAAAAGCATGTATCAGTATCTCCAGATTTTGGGTACAAATAGGGGAAGAGGATTGCAAAAGCAGAAGAGGATGAGGTGAATAGTCCAAATACAATGTCGAAATTAGCACATGGAAGTGTCTGTGTGGAGGAATAATAAGTTGAGTGATGCTCTGCCCTCTTCAGCTTTGGGGACCGTGGAGTTTTGGTTTTGGTGGGCTATCTCTAGATATCGGTTCTTTTTTTGTTTTTTGTTTTGGTTAAAATTATAATTTAATCCCCGTATATATTGGTTTAAAATTAATTTGTTCTTATCCAATTTAAAGTATGTTAAGTGGTTAATTACTTATTTTTCTTAAATAAAATTTTGAGTTTGAATTTTGTGAATGAAAAAAAAAGTATCAAGTGAATTTTATATCTTTGTGATCCAACTTAACATAAATTAAATTAGTTGGAATTCAGTGATTTGTTATAGATACTGATAATTCTTATAAAAAAAGTGTCATTTAGTTTTTTAACAATTTATGAGGTTATTATTTAATCACTCACACTACAAGAAAAAGTAAAATTAGAGACGGAAATTAGAGATGAAATAAATTCTATTTTTGAAATGTTGGAAATCTATCTCAAAATCTAGTCTGAAAATCTGAAATGGATTTTGAGCCAGAATCTGAGAATTTCATCTCAAATTTCGTCTCAGATTTTGTTAGTCTCACATTGCCCAGATCAAAAAATGATACTCCCACCTTTTTTTATATATAGTGCTGCCTCCCACATTTTCCTATATAGAGTTTTACTGGATACTCTTGTCTTGAGAATGCTAATGAAAGTACTTGCCTTCTAATTTAGTATTATTTAATGTAGTTAAAATTTTTTTGGGTAACTAAATTTGACTGGTTCAATAATCTACTAGTTTTTAGGCATGTTCAAAGAATTTGAGAATTGATTTGAGACCAAAAAATCTGTATCTGATTTGAGACGGAAAAATTTGTCTCTAATTCTGAGATGGAATCTCTGTTCCATCTCAAGTAATTTGTTTGCGACACCAGGATTAGAGGCATAATATTTTATCTGAATTCGTCTCTGAGCAATCAAAGATGAATCCGTCTCCGATCTTTGATTTTCTTGTAGTGCCAGTGCGTATTATTGTAATTCTTAATCATAATAGAAATAATAACATAATATTAAAGCAAATAACAATTTCAATGATAAAAATATAATTTATTTATTAATAAAAAGTAATATGATTTACTTATACCTGGATATTTTTATAATATTTCAAAGTTATTATTAATTAATTATACATCTCAAAATTTAAATCATTCTTTAATCCGAGCAAATACTATGGGGCCATTTGGTAGTTGCGTAAACGCTAGAACAGAAGTCTCCATTCATGTATTGTTCCTATTTTCACTCGTTTGGTAAGGCATTATCTATAGTGCATTGATGAACTTTGAAATTCCTGCTTCCATTGTTTTTGTATGGAATTCTTACATCCCTTTAGCAATAGAAAAGTGCATCTGAAAATGGAAAGGATGTGAGACATCTGAAACTGCCCTTGTTTGTGCACTTGCAATTTCCTTTATAACCTCGAGTCTGTGTGCCTTATTCTCAAACTTACTTTGCTTCTGCTTTGCCGATGAATTTCTCATCTCCTCGTTGGAAGAAGGTATGGGAGAAGTTGTAAAATGAAAAACAAATAGGAGAAGGTATGGAAGAAGTTGAAAGCTTCTAAATGTAGAGAACCATTAACCAAATTAGCACATACAGAGAACCATTAACCAAATTAACACATACAGAGAACCATTAACCAAATTAACAAATGCACTGAAGCATTTCCTTGAATTTCATTTTCAAAATCTTTCTGCTCAAAAACCCAGATCTTCATGTCAGCATTGTAGATGAACGAGATGAATAGAGAAGAAGAAAAACCCTATAAAAATCTCCATGGTATCACCTCATAGGAAATCAAACCCTCTAAAAATCTCTCCAAGAAATAAATTGACAGAAAGAAGAAGATGATGAATAGAGAGAGAGAGAGAGAGAGAGAGAGAGAGAGAGAGAGAGAGAGAGAGAGAGAGAGAGACTTGTGACTAGGATGAACATAGAGAGAGATAAAAATCTCACCAAACCTCTGGTTCGGTCGATGAAGGGCTCAAATGGGGAAGGGGAAGGTTGACGGCGGTGTGGGAATGAGGGAGAGAGATTTGTGATGAGAACGGTGTGGGAGTGAGGGAGAGAGATCTGTGAATGGTGTGGGTTGCAGTGGAGGTGGAGGACAACGTTGGTTGACAGAGTTATGAAGGCTAACGGGAATGACAAGGTGATTGAGGTTAAGAGAGACAGTGGTGAGGTGGGGTATTTTGATAAAATTATCCTATTAAAAAAAACACATACTAAAATATTTATTTTTTCTTTCCTATTCATTTCTCTATCTCATACCAAATAACTTTTTTCTCTTTTCCATTCTCTTGTCTTTGCTATTTTCTTACTTTCTTTTCATTCTTACTCAATCTTGGCTACCAAATGGGCCCTATGGAAATATTTAATATAAAAATGAAATTGTTTCTTTTTTTTTCAGGAATTGTCACCATTTCAATATTTACATGATTAATTCTATTAAAAACTGAATATGCATTTAAAAAGCAATGAAACAAATAATACAGTATTAGACAACACAATTGAAATAAAAAAAATCGATTTCGATGAAGATTTAATTTTAAATTGTAATTTTTTATGATTAGATGTGGATGTGGTTGGTCTTTCTATAATAGTCCCCTAACTTTTTCCTTTTGTTTGGAAAAGGAAAGTTGAAGAATCGGGGGCAGTGTAGGGGCAAAAAGACAAGGCTTAGAAGGAGGAATAATCTCAGGAGGTCATTATGCTTTGATTGAACAATTATGTATGACAAGGACAAACATACCAACATTCTCTCTCTCTCTCTCTCTCTCTCTCTGTTCTTTCCCTCTACGCAACACCTTTGTCTGCATGCATTTGGACGTGAATGGCATGCAGAAATGAAAGCTGCAGATGCCACTATCGATTAGATTGGATGCTTCTTTTAAGCAGCAGAAAGAAGCAAAGCAAGCAACCCCTCCTCTACTATTAATTTTCTCTACAATATCTTCGAAGTTTAAAACGCAGGTTAACTGATTGAGATGGCATGCATTAACGTATATGTGTGTGTGTGTGTGTGTAAATAGACATGGCGTGCATTGTAAATCCTATTATGTTATCCTCCATGAGGGCTTTGATTTTGATATATAAAAAGCATACATTTTGTTTGTGGAAGCATATGCGCATTAATCTCGGCGAGAATAGCAACATACAAAGGATAAAAGGTTGACGAAAAGGCAATACAATTCAAGTTAGTGGACTTTATTTCATTTCACAGGTAGAACTGTCTGTCATAGTTCGCGCTGTATATGTGTTTAAATTTGAATGGACTTAAATGCAGCTTCAAAAAAGGTTTTAAGTAACTTGAAATAATTGTTTTAAAAATTGGATCAAACGGGCGTTGGGTTTGATTAAAAAATAGATAAATTAATTAGTCACACACCGATTCGGTTAACCTAATGAATTGGTCACTCAAAAAATTAATAGAATTGGTCAAATCTATAAAAGCTAATAAAAGCAGATGGTTTAATAGTTGAACTAAATTAATTTTTATTTTTCATTTCCTATATTTTTTTTATTTTTTATAGTATTGATGTGTTATTTCACATATTAGTATTATTCATTTATTATTTTATAACTAATTTTAAAATTTAGTCCATATTTATATATTATTGTTGAATGTCTATAAAAAATACTTAATTGCTTGTGTAGATTTTTCTAAATTTTTCACAACCAAAACATGAAAAAAAATTATGAATTTAATATATTAAATATTTAACATATAAAATTAAAAAGATATACAATTAAGTAAAATTAATCACAATTTAATTATAATTAAATTAATGAACATTGAATAAGTCTAGGAAAACATTTCTGATTTTTATGTGAAAAGAAAAAAAAGATTTCAAATCTGGAAAACGCCTAACTAATAATGGCACTGAGGCGAAGTAGCAGTTTGAATACGGCCTGTGAATTTACAGAGTCCAGAGGTAATGATGAAGAATTGACCGCTTTAAAGTTGGGAGACTTGGCTATGATGAGGGGATTGTATTATTTAACAAGGTGACTGACTACACATGACTTTTGTGTAAGACTTGCTGGCCCATGTATGTCAGTTAACTATGGTTCTTACTCTCCAAAATCTCACTTCATGTGGTCTAAAACTACAGCACGATCGCTATAAAAAAGACGACACAGGAAAAAATTTGTCTTTAATTTAATGAAAATTTGTGGTTAATTGTTCAGAGACGAAAAATATTCAATCTTTGATTTTAATGTTACAAAAACTTTGAGGTTGAAAATAAATTTTACCTCAAAATTAGAGATAGATTTTTCATCTCAAATCAGGGATGAATTTTTCTGTCTCAAATTTATAAACATACCTAATAACTAATAAATTGTTGAATCGGTCAAATTTAACCACTCAAAAAAAATTTAGCAGCATCAAATAATATTAAATTGGAAGACACATCTATTTATTAGCCTTCTCAAAATTGTCTGATGTGATCTTATTAATCTAAGATGAAATATGACAAAATTTATTCCGTCTCTAATTAAAAACAAACCTGAATAATATATCAGAGACGGAATAAATTTCGTTGTAGATTCTGTCTCAGACTTTCAGACTAGATTTTTAGATGAATTTCTAACATTTGAGAGATGAAATTTGAGATAAATTTATTTCGTCTCTAATTTTACTTTTTCTTGTAGTGGATCTAAATATTAGAATTTCCATAAAAATTCACTATGACTATCATTTTTTTTTCTTGAGTTACTTTCTCCGGTGAAATTAGTTTACATTTATGTGATTTAGAGGATATTATGTAACCTCTTTTTAATATAATTTTCTCTATGATTACTTAATTATTTTAAAGCGTTTTTGGTTTTGCATCATATGAAAGATCTTTCTTAATTTCAATATAGTTTATTCTTCTCAACTTCGAATGTTGATCATATGTTCCCAGATTTTTTTGGAGTGTAATGTTATCCTGTTGATAATTTCTCTATCCAAGACCTAGCACCATGTATGATTTATCCGTGCTAGAGGGGTGAAAAGCTAGGTGTTTATTAATTTGTAACATTATTTATGCAAATTAGTCCAATTTTCAAATTCAGATAACTATAATAGATATCAATATAGACTAGAATACTAAAAGGACAAAGCTGTTATATATATTTGTAGAAAATGAAGATAGATAGAGAAAGCCACACGGTTTATTTACCCTAGTTCAGTCTTTTTAACCTACTATTAGCCCCTTACAAACTAAGAGATTTTCTTCCCAATAAAACAATTAAAGTTACACATCACATGATTTTCACAGGCTAACCAAAAACTTGAGTTTTCTGTTGAAGCAAAAACCTAAAAATAAGAATAGACACACAAAAAAGTAAAAGTTAGCAATAAAATATAAAATACATTGTTCATTTTCTTTAAGATAATTTTACATTTCTTATGAGTTAATTTTGTTATATTACTTAGTGTAATAAGTGTGTAGACATGTTACCTCTAGAATAAAATAATTAAAGACTTATTTATTTGGTCTACAATTCTTATACAAAAAATATAAATGAGACTCTAAATTACCCACATCTTTTTCTATCCAAAATAACACACATAGTAATACATTTCTCCTATATTTTCCATCCCATTCAATGTTAACACAATTACCACAATACACACGCACATATAGTGGTTTAAGAGATCCGTTGGCCTGTTTAATAAGACATTGAAATGGCATTAAGGTTGAAAACGTCCAGGAGAACCTAGAAAGGAGGTTTAATGCCAATATGCTCATCAACAATAAAACTATGCTAAAAGTGTACGTTGATAAGGGAATAGAAAAGAAAAGCGAACGTCCAAATCACATTAAGCAATTTTAATATTTTTAAATATTTTATAATAATATTCAAGATACCCTTCACTTATTATTAAAAAAAAAAACACACGATATAATATGTACTCTTTCTAAATAGATGTCGATAATTATGCATAATATAGGTAGCATGAATTTAGCTTGAACCTATATTGAAAAAAAATTATCTAAAGTCATAGTATTATTTATATTAAACTATGATTGCTATTATCAAAATTTGAGTATGTAGCCTATGCAGGCTACATAACATATAAGAACAGACTCCCAAATACTGTAAGCCTACCTGACAAAGACCACAAACCAACACTAAAAACATAACCGAAGCATAACAAGCAATTGTTTTATATTGCCAGAATATTGCAAATATCCATACATTCATTTATTACATCCTTGTTCCAAATAAGCAAGGGAATATCTAGTGTAATACGCCAGTAGTTGTACTTGTAACTGAGAAACTTTACTGATTCCCTAAGGTGATGACGAGGAACTTTTGAGATAAATTTAAAATTTTGGGAATTAATTGACGACTTTGAATTTTTTGGAGGACCTACATGAAATTTCTTTGAGCACATAGGGTTATTTTAAAAATTTTTAAGGAGATGAATTGGTTAGTTATAAAAAGAAAATTAATTAAATTAAAAATTAAATTAATTAATTAAGAAGTAGAGAATTAAGGAAAGTGGAAATAGAAATTTCCAATTTATTATTTGGGGCAAAAATTAGAATTTTCCCAAGTTGCTATAGACCTTGATGAAAGGAGAGAAATTTAAGAGGTGCCTTCTATCATTCTAGCATAAGTCAACCTTGGTGACAGCTCAAATTAGAAACACGTGGAATCCACTACCATTTCTTACAACACGTTTGGTTCAGCTTAAGAGGCAGAAAGGAGATTAGAATTCCAGTGAACAATATTTTTTCCAATTTTTGGTTTGGATATCATAGCATAATGGAGTCTTTCCTTTTCTAGCACTGTTTTTTCATTTTTTTTCGTACAACCTTTTGATGAGAACTAGAGCAACGTGCTCCTTGCAGGCTCTTGATGGTTGGTGAGTCTCTACATAAGGAGTAGCAAAATTTCTGAGTCCACGACCCCTGCTGGCTTTGGGTTGGTGGTTTAGTTTCATGTAAGGATGAATTTTGAGTCGCTTTGTAGTTAGATAGAACACTTAGAGAATGTTTTGATTGATGTGATAGAAAAATTTGGTGTATTACTTATAAATTATCTTACTGAATGTGAAATTTGGAATATTCCTTTACGAAATTAACTTTTAATGGAAAGGAAATTCTATTTCATCTTGTATTAAACTATTACTTTCATGTTCTTGCTATGTGTTGGATTGTTTGGTGTTAGGCTTATGGTGGTGGTATGGAATCTATCCCTATTGTCGATCATGTCCTTGAATTGGGCATTACATGTTCCAAGCTAGTCTTGACTATTCCTCAATGTTTTCCCTAAGGAATTTATCATCTGAAGAAGTTTCAGAACCAACCCTTAAGCATCCATGCATGAAAGGGAAAAATTTAGCATCAAAACATCTAGCTTTGAAAAGCTAGAGCTCAAAATTTCAGTATGCGTCACTAACCTTGGCCGCTATAGTGGCCTTAGCCACCACTGCAGTGGTCAAGCACCTACACAACACTAGTTTGCACTATTGGAAGTAAAACACAATTCAAAAATATGCTTTTATGAATTTGCTGAAAGAATTTATAAACAATTTCTATATACAAGTATTATATTGCAGATAGTTTTATAGCATATATGAATAATAACAAATTATATGCGTACCTAGGATAGTAGTAAAACTCATGATAGTAATTGATTATCGGGTATAAATAAAATTGAAGAATAGAAAACAAAATAATTAAGGAGAGTATAAGTGCCCTCTTAGCCTAATATGCTTTCACAAGGTGTTACTTCAATGGGACTGCTACACCACATATATAGGCAGAGAGTAGAGACCCTTCCTTGTGAAACCCTAATGGGCTGACATTCTCATCATTAGTCAGCTCACACAAGGCCCAATTTCAATTCAATAAGGATTGTTTAATTTATAAAAGAATTTATAATTAACTTATTATTAAAACTGGACAATACATATAAATAAATAAATATATGTATAGATAAATATGATTTATGGTAGTCCATACGAAAAATCTAACAATCTCTCACTTGGACAACATAAATCATTAGTTTAAAGGATAAATAATTTTCAGATTTAATAATATAACAAAATGGACATGTCAATTAGGAGTTGTCACTATAAATTAACAATCCTCAAGTCTAATCAAGAGGTAATAAGTATTTGACAATGCAAAAACCATGTCCGATAGGGGCACTAGCATCTTACATGTCAATATCCTCAACAAAAAATTTGAATAATATACGAAACTGGTGTCAGAACATACATTATAAGGATGTGATCCTTGTGTAATCCTAACCAATGGTCCAAGCATATGAAAATGCTCTAAGAGATATAATAGTATAAGTGACATTATCAAAAACATATCTCATGAGAATGACACTAAATAAATATTAAATTTTAGACTCCCACTAACCCAGAACATTAAAAGACTTAACTAAACCCAAATGAGCTACATGATTATGAAGAGCTCTAACAGTTAAGCCTTTAGTTAGTGGATCTGCTAACATGTTCTCTGTAACAAGATACTTAATACGAGTCTGAAACTATAGAATTTTCTCTCTAACAAACAGATATTTAATATCTAAGTGCTTTGATTGAGAAGAGTTTCTGTTGTTTGAGAGAAAAGCATAGCAGCAGTATTGTCGCAATATATCACAAGTGGCCTAGAAATGCTTTCAACAATATGAAAGCCAAAGATTAAGATTTTCAGCCATATGGCTTAATAAGTAGCCTCATAGCAAGCGACATATTCTGCCTACATGGTAGAAGTAGCTGTGAGAGTCTGTTTTATACTCTTCCAAGAGATAGCTACTCATGTCATCATAAAAAATAGAGCCGGAATTAGACTTTCGGTCGTCAGGGCAACCATGCTAAACAAGAATCAGAATAATCAATGATATGAAGTTGATCAAACTTCCTATAAGTCAACACATGATCTTTGGTTCCCTGCAAATATCTTATGACCTTTTCACGGCTTTAAATGACCTAAATCTAGATTGCTCAAATACATCCCTAAAGCATTAATAACAGAAGCAATTTCGAGACGAGTACAAAATTAAGCATACATTAATCAGCGAAAGCATATGAAACCTTTTGCTCTCTGGAATGGTCTATCTAATTGACTTCTTCATAGTGTATTTCAACACCATGAGATACACCATATTTGATTACTCTCATTTTTCATGAGAAGCCTTTTCAAAAATAATGGACAAGGCAGTAAGAGCACCAGACTCTTCTTCTCTCAAAGCCAAGTCCATATTAGTGATAGCCAAATAGAGATCCAAAGATTATTTTCAGTCCTAAAAATGGTCCCTTTCAAAGTCTTGACAGAAGTCAAGCATAGGCAGAGAAGGTTGACATGATAACAACAAAGGAAACATTTAATATGCATGAAGTCATCATGCGATAAGAAAATTAAATGATTCCTTATGCACAGCCAATCATGTCCATTAGAAAATTTTTCTTACTTATGATGGTTCGACCTAAAGGTTCCGAACCATAATAAATAAGAAATGTAATAATTATAATGCACAAATCTTATATCACCAAAATTTTTAATACCAATAGGGTATTCGAAAGATAATTGATATAAGCATAAAACTAACAGTACATTGTACAATAAATTACATTAATGATAACATACGGATATGGTATAATTATTATTAATGTAATAAAATAATGATTAAAAAAATTTAATCATTCAATTCACAAAATTTGTATAATTGTACCCACGATAGGTGAGGTTACAGTTATACAAATAATCATCAATTATATTCAAATAATAATAATAAATACATATCATGCCTGATGAAATTATTCAATTTATATAAAGACCAAAAATTAATTCATTGACTATGGCACATCAATAGGGAGAATACGATATACCAAGGTGCCACTAGTAGAGTAAGAAATGCTCATTGAATTTCAGGCCAAAAAACTAAAAGTACAATATTTAAAATTACAAACTTACTCCCACTAGTCATCATGTAAAAACACTGATGAGACACATATTCTCCTTGAAGCTGATCAAAGTGATAACATGGTGAAATTTTAGGTATCATTGCCTCAAGGCCAATTTTAAAATGTATATGGATCTCTTTAATTTGCATACTAAATGCTTTTGATCATATTTCTAAAGAACAATTAGATTGATCTATGTACACATCATTTAAAAAATCATCGTTTAAGAATGTTATCTTAATATCTATTTGGTGAAGCTCTAGGTCAAAAGAGCTACCAAGAATTAGGAGAAATATAAACCAAATTAGATTCAACTCAGTTATAATATTCATTGAATTAATTAAAATACTATATTATAAAACACAATTAATATAGTTGATATATTAATGATTTAAAAAATATTTTAATAATTTAGTAATGCTAATCCACATAGGATATATATTAAAATTTAATAATTCTCCCACTTGGATAGCAATAGTCAATCATTAAAATATAATAATCATTAAGGCTAAAATAACAACTATAATTATAGCACATGTCAGGAAATATAAGCTTTAACGATGCCGAAATAGTATCCGATAAGGAAGTATATCATACACGTTAAAAGCTCATATTTCACTAATGATATTTCAAAACAAATTATTTATTGTCACCATAATTGCTATTTTTCCCTTTTCAAGCCATAATTATTTTGATCAATACACTTATGATTAAAATTATTTAGGTATACATATAAAATTGAGATTAACCAAATCAACGTCAATTTGACATGTATAATTGACATACATTAATAATTTTCAAATGTACATATAATCAATTTAATATATATATATATATATATATATATATATATTAAACATACCTAATCCCAAATATATACCTTTTAATTCTGAAGATCAACAAATTGACATATGGCCTTAAGAAATTCCAAATATATATCATGTTAATTAAATTATGTGGAAGTAGATGTGATCAATTCCAATACATTACAGTTAAACCTATAATGTAATCAAAAAATTACATTATGATTGATCACATTTAAAGATTTAAGGACTGCGTTGAATTTGAAATTATGTGATTGTAGTTAAATCCAAATCACGTCGATTCTCAATATCTCAATTGAATGTTGATCAATTTTTTTTTCTTAAATTTTGAAATATTAGGATTGTAAAATTGATCAATCTAATATCACCCATCTGACTATAATTCCAAATTCCAAATCACAGTAATCAATGTGAGAATTAAATTAGGAATCTCAAATTATATATAATTAATGTCATTCCAAATTATTTAAAACATTCAATCACAGTGAAGAGTTTATATCACCAATGAAATACATATATATGTAGAAGATCATTACCATCAATACGTGAATCACTTTATTATATTGTATATTAGTGAAAATTCAAATTCAATTCCAGAAAAAAACATCATCGATATATAGATTTCGTTCATTACAACTAAGCAATTATCGTTGATTTTAATATATATAATATAATAATTCAAATATCACAGTAATCAACATAATAATGAATTAATCATCATAGTCATGATAAACAAAGTCAATCATCAAGATTGATTATCTACCTCAAATTTATATATCCAAAATTGATGTAAATCAATAAACATATATCCCCTTCTCCTAAAAAAAAGATTGAAATACTATAATTCACGATGCAATTCATTATAATTTACAATGCAATGATTACATAATTCAATAGGGAATACGCCGGCTATGTATTATTCCTTGTGATAATCATTTTCATTCAACCAATAAATTATGCACCTTATATAGCAGACATGACGTATTGGTTGAAACAAAAGATAACAAAATATCTCAATTCACAATATGGTAAGTGAATAGAAATCATAGAAGAAACCAAACTGCCAATTACATATATTCAATTATGCAGTAAGCATCTTCAATCAAAGCGTAATCCCAAACTCATGGATTTGAATTAAATGATTAAAACACAAATTTAGGGTTTGATAAAAACAAACTTTCTTACGAACCCTAACTCAAAATAATTTAGATTTGACTTTAAACTAAAATAAATTAAATCTAAATTAAAATAAATATTCAGTCACCAAAAAAAGGTTGTTTTGGTTTCGAAAAAGAAGGGGAATAAGCCATGAAAAACATAAAAGTAATTTATCTAGATCACAATAATTTTCTCCAATTAATATGAACGAATATATTAATCGTCATATGATTTTAACTTTATATAGCCATAGAACAATCTGCTAACCAGGTTCTGATACCAATTGAAAGAATTTATAAACAATTCCTATATACAAGTATTGTATTGCAGATAGTTCTATAGTATATATGAATAATAACAAATTATATGCGTACCTGGGATAGTAGTAGAACTCATGATAGCAATTGATTATCGAGTATAAATAAAATTGAAGAATAGAAAATAAAATAATTAAGGAGAGTATAACTACCTTCTTGGCCTAATATGCTTTCATAGGGCGTTGCTTCAATGGGACTACTACACCACATATATAGCAGAGAGTAGAGACCATTCCTTGTGAAATCCTAATGGGCTGACATCCTCATCATTAGTTAGCCCACACAAGGCCCAGTTTCAATTCAATAAGGATTGTTTAATTTATAAAAGAATTTATAATTAACTTATTATTAAAACTGGACAATACATATAAATAAATATATGTATAGATAAATATGATTTATGGTAGTCTATATGAAAAATCTAACATTTGCTACACCACCTCAAGTATCGAGTCTCCTGATCCTTAAGTTGAAATACTAAGTCCTTAACTTTCTCTATAAGTTCAACCTAGAACCTTAGCCTCACAGAATTCAGTTCCTTTCGCTCTTCTTTTCTTGCACATACTATGTTTTACTAATGTTTCTGATGTATTTCTTTCTCACTTTTCTCCCTATTTATAGACTTTACTAGGAATCCTTTCTTCTTAACTAAGCATTCTTCTAACTAGAAAGTAACCAAAAAGCAACTAGAGACTAACAAGACTAACAAGTTCCAAATTTCAGTTACCGTGCATTATATCTTACTATTTTAACATTTCTTAACCTCTAAGGATTCTCTAGATTCATTTTGTTACTCTTTAATCCATTGAATTTAGCTGATCTTTATTTTACTCTTCTAATAATTCTTTAAATTTAAAATAGCCAACTTGTAGTATTATAAGGCCAGTTGACTTTTGTGCCTTAGGTAGTTGACTTGCTTTCCTATTTTGCTTATTTTAGACAGTCCTACGAGGTACCGGTCGACTGTTCTCTTTAAAGTAGCTGACTATTTACTTCTTTTAAATGCTTTTTGCTAGGCAGCTTACTTCCTACCTTGGCAATCGACTCCTTCTCCTTCTTATGTTCATTTACAAGTTTTTCCTTAAAAATTAGGGTTGTTACACTTAGTACTCGCACAGGGGTACAGAGCGTGGGGAATGAAAAGAACAAAAATGCCAAGGAGGTGACATGTATTAATGAACACATGATTGGTATGGCACATGATTCAAAATTCATGGGATGACACGTGTGAGGAAATAAGGGTGGGAATGGCATGATGACCAGTGATATTGATACAGTAATTCGACCTTCTATGTAGACCCATATTTGAGCGTGTGTTATGAAATAAGGGTAAAAGATGAGATGATGGAAGATATAGGAAATGATGAGATATGTATTGTTGATTTACGGTATTATGCTTAAATGTGTTAATTGATGGATTTCTTATAGTTTATGGCTGTTCCATGTGATGAATGTATGGTTCCTTGTGTCGGCTACCTCCATGATAATTTGAGTGTATAATTAGATGTGAATTCTCGGGTGTTCATCCATGTGTTTCTATTGTAACTATTTTATATCTTGTGTGGTATATGCATTGTAAAAGTGTGATCTGAAACAAGGTGTTGGGTTACGAGTGTATTTCCATGTTTTATGTACCTTGTCATTGTATTGTTATAATTAAAGAATGCATAACCATGATAATGTGCGTATATATAGTACATCTATATCTGTGTGTGCTTGCGGTAGGATAGAGTTTTCTCACTGAGTTGTGAACTCACCCTCGTTTCCTTCCCCTCCAGGCACAAGAAGGTTATCTTGTAGGAATCATCTTCGAGATTACACCTCATTGTTCGGGGTATGCTATTTTAGAAATTTCAATTATATGTAATCTAATTAGCTCTGTAATCAGGTAAGCAGTATTAGGAATATTGTATGGTTTGTATGGAACATTAAAGATATTTAGTGTTAACATGTGATGAATGTATGTACTTAAAAATGATGACGAGTGTGGACTGATAAAGCATGAACTCTTTAAATGTTTTTAAAGAAATGACATGTTATTTCCTTTTCTTCTACCAAATGTTGTTTATAGTTTCATAAGAGAGAGAGAGAGAGAGAGAGAGAGAGAGAGAGAGAGAGAGAGAGAGAGAGAGAGAGAGAGAGAGAGAGAGAGAGAGAGAGAGAGAGAGAGAGAGAGAGAGAGAGAGAGAGAGAGAGAGAGAGAGAGAGAGAGAGAGAGAGAGAGAGAGAGAGAGAGAGAGTGTGTGTGTGTGTGTGTGTGTGTGTGCGCGTGTGCGTGTGCGTGTGCGCGCTGGGTTAAGGTCACTTATCAATTGTGAGGTAAGGCTTATTGTGTGTGTGTGTGTGTGGATTTTTTATGCTTAGGGGTTAAGGTCACTTATCAATGGTGAGGTAAGGCTTATTGTTTGTGCCAGTCATAGGCTCAATTTTAGGGTGTGATAACTGTCTTCATATGTATTATATGTAGCGAGCCTATTGTTTACCCATGAACAACTCTATGTAACAGTTTCAAAGGTAAGAAGTAGAATCAGGCTGAAGATTCTCATCATAAACAAGGATGAAAATACTACGACTAGTATTACAAATGTGGTTTATAAATAATATCCACCAATTTATAACAATGTAAGATTATATAACTTATCTTTAAACTACAAGAATTTCATTTTCTCCATACTTACAAGTATCTCATTGACTATGGGAGTCAATAGTTATCTTATTGACATGAAGTTTCATTTTTTTTTTTTGGGTTATATCCATTATATTTAATTATATCTTTACCAATCCATGTAATTTGAATTGCGGTCATTCGTGCACCACAAGTTGTCATACTAGTTTTTTTTTTAATATAATTACAACGGGCCTTGGACCCATGACCCCTAACACAGATCCAAACTTCATATCACATATGATACAAATCTCACTGCTCCATACCAGTGTTAAAATATGTTAAAATATATCAATAAGATCACTTTATATTTTAGACAAAAATAAAACATTAAAATTAACTTAAAAGACTGTTTTAATATTTTAATTTCAATATTTTTTGCAAAAAAATGGAAGAAAACGCAAATATCATCACATGATTTTTTGTAATTAACTATAACTCATTTTCATTTGAGTTCAAATTTCATAAAAGTTTTATGTTTTAAAATTTGTGTAATTAAAATTTAAATTAAATAAATAAAATAATATTTTTTAAAATAAAATACTGATTGGGTCACAAATAATTACCGTCATCTTAATTAAGCATTTTAATTTAGTTCTTTAAAAATTGAGTTTATGTCAATTTACTACTTTTGCTTGTCAAACTAAATATGGCCAATGAAAAATTTAAAATCTAACAGCAATGAAATTTGCAATTTAATAATAAACATGACTAAATTATAATAAATGTAATTTTTAAAAATTTAATTAAAAGTTTTAATTCCTTTTTTTAAAGACTAAAAGATCAAATAAGATAAATGCAATGTTTTATAACTAAATTAATAATTTACTTAAAGAAATGTTGCGTCGCAGTCACCTAAAGCCTCTTTCTTTCAGAAGCAGCCTCTTCGCTCCGCTCTCGAGGTCTCAGTCTCTGTGTCTACTCTGTTTTTGAGAAACCAAACCCAAACCCAAACCCTGTTTGAAAAAGCAACCAAAGCACAAGCACGAAAATGAATATCTCAGCGGTAGCTTTTGTCGTATTAATGGCGGCACAAGAATCCACATGTTTCAACTTCAACTACAACAGAGACACGAAGCCATCAGAATTCAGCCTCAAACTCCAGCAGAAACTGGCCATTCCGTTTCCTCCAGCCTCCTCAGAAACCGAAAGAGTAAGCGATGTTCGTTCTTGCACAACTTATTTTCTTTCCGATTCTGGACAAATTTTCTGGGGAACCAAACAAGGAATTAACTATTGGGTTTTGTACAGAAAGGCAGGGTTTTGAGCCCAATTGAGTATGGTGGAGACCCTGGAGGAGTGGAAGAAAGCAGTGACGCGTTTGTTAGAGCGTTGGAGGATGCCTTTGCAATGGAGAATGATGGTGCTGAGTTGATGGGAGGAGTGAAGGACTTGGGAGGAGTAGTTATTGATTTGGAAGGAGGAAACTACAAAATAGGCAAACCCATCACCTTCCCTTCCTCTCCTGCTGGCAATCTTGTGGTTAGCATCTCTCTCTCTCTCTCTCTCTCTCTCTCTCTCTCTCTCTCTCATATCATCATTTTTCAATATTTCACTTTCGCGTGAGGTTTTCTGTTTCTCCGTTCGTAAAATCTGTCGGCTACTAATGTTTTTTGTGCTTACTTTTAAGAACTTATTTAAAAGAAAATTTTAGGCAAGTCTCAATGTTTTATTTTTTACTTGCTTTTATAGGTATATTTGATAGAAAAAATTTTACGGATCAATATTTTTCTTTTAAATAAGTTTTTAAAAGAAAGTACAAAAAAATATTAAAACTTATTTAAAATTTTTTTCTTTAAATAAGTCCTAAAAGCAAAGAAAAAACAAAGAAAGTACTGAAGTGTTTGTCTCTTTCAAAAAAAAAATTTAAAAAAATAGAAAAACCGCATAATTTATTTTCAGCCTTAGTACCTGCTGATTCAATTTTTTTTTATAATTTAACAATTTATAATTAAACTGTTATAGTGTTTAGAAATTTAATTTATTTTTCACTAGAAATAGCAACATTTGAGTAAATTACACTCTCATCTTCTCTAAGCTTTTAAAAATTTACTTTTTTCTTTTTTTTTTTTTCAAAATATACAATTGCTCTTCTAAAAATTTTAAAAAATATTATACTTTTATTCAATTTTATATTTTCTTTTTAGTGATATATATTATAGTATTATAGTATTTTCTTTTTATATTTGATATCCTAATGTTATATATTTTTTATTTAAATATATTCTATTAATCTAAAATATCAATATTCATATGTAGTGATACATTTTTTCTCTTAATCCAAAACAAGATATTACAAGCATTTTATTTTCAAGTAAAAAAAATCATATATATATGTGTGTGTAAGTTAATTATGGTATTTTAATCCAATAAAGTAAGTGTATTGGGTTATCCAACATTTAAAAAAGACATATTTTAACAAACTTCTCAAAACATAAAATATAAAATTGGATAAAGTATAATGATTTAATTTATAATTATGGGGAATGAAAGTGTATATTTTATAAATAGAGAGGTGGGTATAATTTTAAAAATTTATAAGAAAAGAAAGTGTAAATTTGAAAATTTATAGGGAAGGGAAGTGTATTTTTTATTTTGTTTTTGACAAAAGCAGTTTTTAAGTATTAAATTTTTTTGGTAAGAATGTTAAATTATTCTTTGCTTCTGAATTTTTAATTAAATGTCTAATTGGTTCCTCTAATTTAAAAATTCGTAAATTACATTTTCAAGTTTTAGAGATTTTTAAATTAGTTCCTTTTATTAAACTTTTGTTAAATTTTTAGTACAAGGCCAATTATATATCATTTTGGCATTTAAAATATAAATGAGTTAAACTAATTTGTCTAAATTATGTAACATTAATTTATATTACATGTTATAGGCATAATATATGTGAGTTAATTTTACTTAATTATTTATTTTTTTATTACACAAGCCATGTACATTTAAAGTATAAATATACACATGACTAATGACATGAATAAAATTTAATAAAACGCTAATAAAGATTTAGTTATAGGAACTAAAAAATTTAGAAAACTTATAAATTTAACTGAAAAATAATAATTTGATTTTTTTATAAAATTTGATGAAAAATATAACCATAAAAATATACATTTTTTATATTTGTTACAGATATTTTAATTAAGCTACAGATTCTTAGATTTGGAATTCGTTGCTGTCCCTTTTGACAAAAAAGAAATGTGTTTTTAGTGAACTTACAATTTTAATTTGATACTCTTGAAGTATATTTAAACTTTATTTGTTAAACAGTATAGGTAACTTTTACTTTTATAGTGACAAATGTTTCGTTGTCAGTCACACTTTTATCAATGCTTTATCTTTTTTTTTTCCTTATCTTTTTTTTTTCTTTTTTCGGATAAAGTTATGCATAGTAAAATGTGTAATTTATTAAAGAAAATATAGGTTACCCAAAATAATTTTATAGTAATTGATCACTGGAGGCAATGCATAATAACCTACTGATTATAATGGTAACGTTTATTTGAATTTTAAAAATAATAATGATTTAATTTTAAAAATATTAACTTAGATAAGATTACTTACTAAATTCGAAATAAATTACATTTTTATTGAGTGAAAGTAACTTTAGAAAACTGAAAACGAAAAAGTCTCGGCTCTCGGGCATGTTCTCACGCACATGGTCTGTGACACGTTGCAATGCCTCAATGCCCACCGCATTGATATTTGACACTAGCACATGCATTTAAATATATAAAGAATTAATTGGAGTATCTTAATTAAAAAATTTGATAGTAAAGATATAAAAAATTGTATTTACGTTTTTTGGCTTAAAAAATAGTTTCTCCCATTTTAAAATCAACCTTCTGTGAACTTTTGTTTTCTTGATGGTTAAAAGTTACCATTGGAGACTGTTTTGATGCGTAATTAATGTTTTGTTGAGTTACTCCATCGATTCCTAAAATTTTATTTAATTTCTACTTTGATTATTGTAATTTGAATATTTACAGTTAAATTTCTTTATTTTTACAATTTTTATTTAATCTTCTTGAGTGCCCCATCAAATTGTATTAATCCGATTAAGGAAAAATTTTGTGAGACAAAGAAATTGCGTTTTACATGAATTGATGGTTAGAGAAATATGAAATGGGCATATCTACTTACCATTTTGGTTCCTCTGCTAGTTGTTTGGCTCATCTGGGTTGTAGGCTTGCACAATCAACTGTCTAATTTTCACAACTAATGACTTAAATTTTAAGATATTATTATTTTTATTTTTTTTAAAAAAATATCATAAATTCTAAGTCGTTTGTTATGAAAACTAACGACTCATATTGGCCAAGTGTATTACATGACTTTCAAAGCCAAGTGGAGGATCCTCTCTCATCTACCTACAGTTGAACTTATCAACATCTTGTATGGATGATTAGGTAAAAGGGGGAAGCTTGAGAGCTACAGATACATTTCCAGGTGATCGGCATCTAGTTGAGCTATTCTCATCAAACTCTCCAAAACCTCATACTCAAGCAGTGCTTCTACATGATGATGACTTCACTGGCCGGAAAGTGCAAAATGAAGAAATTAGCTACGAAGACATAACCTTCCGGGACATCCTCTTCGACTCGAGCTACCGGGGAGGTGGGATTCTCATTGCTGATTCTGCTAGAATCCGAATCAACAACTGTTTCTTCCTCCACTTCACTACTGAAGGGATTCTAGTTCAACGTGGCCATGAAACCTTCATCTCGAGTTGCTTTCTTGGGCAACACTCAACAGTTGGTGGAGACAAAGAAGAGAAGGACTATTCAGGAACTGCCATTGATCTTGCTAGTAATGACAATGCAATCACAGATGTTGTGATCTTCTCAGCAGCCATTGGGATTGTGCTGAGGGGTCAGGCTAATATGGTCACTGGGGTACATTGTTATAACAAAGCAGCTTCTTTTGGTGGATTAGGCATATTGGTGAAATTGGCGGGAAACTCACAAACAAGAATTGATAATTGTTACTTGGATTACACAGGCATAGTCATGGAAGACCCTGTTCAAGTTCATGTCACTAATGGGTTTTTCTTAGGGGATGCTAATATTTTGTTGAAGTCTGTAAGGGGTCAAGTTCTGGGGTTGAATATAGTGGATAATATGTTTAGTGGGGACCCTAATAAAATGGTTCCGATTGTAAGTGTAGAAGGGGAATTTAGTAATATTGATCAAGTGGTGATTGATAGGAACAATGTGAATGGGATGGGGTTGAGATCAACGGTTGGGAAGTTGACTGTGGCAGGAAATGGGACATGGGTGGCTGATTTTTCAAGCCTTTTGGTATTTCCCAATCGGATTAGTCATTTTCAGTACTCATTTTATGCTCAAGAGGAGCCCAAATTTGTAGCAAATTCTGTAACTAATGTGTCAAATAATGCGGTGGTTGTGGAGACGGAGAAAAAAGTTAAAGGGTTGGTATCTTTCATTGTGGAGCAATGAGAATGAAGCTAGTAAGTTTGATTTCATTGGTGTACGAAATAATGATATAACCATAGTTTAATTGTAGTGCTAGTGTACTATAGATGCAATTTATAGATGTTCATGTATGTAGCCATGCATATGCGGAGATCAAATTCGTAGTTGTTTTCTTTTTTCTTTCTTTGTTCTTTTTTCTTTTCTTGCCATAAGTCTAGTTTGAGGTTCTAAACCAAAGGAAAAGCATAACAATCCCTCAGACTTCAGCAGCATCATTATGAAATAACTGTCAGGCAGGACAGATTAAAAGTGGTCCAAAAGATTGTAGAACAAAGGTAGCATTTTGTTTTTGCTTTTAAAACCATCAAATAACTCGAATTTGATACATTGCTTCAAAAAAAAAAAAATACCAAACCACTTGTGAACTAGCTTTGAAGAATATCTTTTGCATAATGAAACAAAACAAGTTCACTCAATATATAGAATAGGTACCAAAAGCTAGTGAAAATATATGCTAGCATTATCGAATAATCTATCAAAGCATAAGGATATTACCAATCAATGTCAGCGGTATCTGATGCATACAGTAACCTTTTTTTGCTTCAGATGATTGATCTATCCCGTTTTCAAAGGAACCAATTTTCAGAGTCACTGCTTTTAATTATTTACTAGAAAGTAAAAATAATCAAGTCCCTGCCCCTCTCGCTTAGCTATTCATAGTTTTGATCAGTACCAGCAATCCGCCACTTCCTCTTGCTCTGGCAAATGCCACTTCTTTGGGGGCCCTGAGGTCTTTAGGCGTCCACCAAAAGCATCCCTTCCAGGTTTTGCAAGTTCTACATAAATCATGCGGCCATCAAATACCTATACACATTGGATGGGAGTAATCAATAATGACATGAGAAAGTTTTCATGGTTGATAAACTATTAAGACGAGGAAGAACAGTAAGAACATCGAACCTTCTTATCCATGGTTTCTAGAGCAAGAATGGCATCATCTTGACATGAGTACTGAATGAAAGCATATCCCTTTGATCTTTTCGTGGTGTCTTTAACCACTTTAACTGCAAAAAAGAAAAAAATGGCACAGGAGACTCAAGTTAAAGTCCTGAAAGTTGATGCTAATCAGAAAATTCATGCACTTACCTTCAACTATCTCGCCAAAATTTGAGAATTCCTTCTCAAGATTGGTCTCACCAGTGTAATATGGTAAATCTGCCTCAAAATATGAGCAATTAGAAGTTGATATCGACAGAATACATGAAAGAGAGAAATAATATGGCCCATAGCTTGCAGGCCATAGGTTAGGAGAATAAAAATTAGAGATGATATGAAAAGATACATTAAAATTGAACTACATCATACAATTCGGAAGAATATCTACCCAACAATCCATTAGAACTATATAGGCTAATCTTTACGTCAAGCTTTTTGATCTAATTGTAT
Source organism: Biancaea sappan (assembly GCA_037074585.1). NCBI lineage: Eukaryota > Viridiplantae > Streptophyta > Magnoliopsida > Fabales > Fabaceae > Biancaea > Biancaea sappan. Next base: position 2,909,004 of record CM073496.1, on the reverse strand, counting down.
CAGTAGATGCTGCTGTACATGAAAAACTGTTGGAGCTAGAGAATAAGCAGATATACAAGAGGCTGTATGGTGGGCCAGAAGCACAGGCTTTCAGAAAGTTGGTGTGGTCTGACAGTTCATCCATCAAATCCAGACTACATCAATTATCGAGAAGTGTTTTGTAAATATTTGAGATGATTCTGAGTACTTTAGAATGTGCTTCAGCATGTTACTGGATATGGTTAAATTTCAGAAGCACAAAATATAGCTGACTGGCTAAGTGAGTTTTGTCTCGAGACAAAAGAAAAGTCGAAGTCTGTAGATATGTATTGTAGTAATTCGCCAACATAAACTAATGAATACAATATTTTACTTGTCAGATTCCCATCCAGCAGATGGTCACATCCACATAGTTGACACTTCTGTAATTTCATTCAGGTTAAATTATCAATAAGGAACAGTAGATATTTTCCATTAATAAGAAAAGTTCATGATTCGTTTGACAAATTTGTTAGATCTGGTTGAAATGACCATTTAAAAAGAAAGAGAATTGTCCCTTCTCATCTTTGCTGGGAGAGGCTTGTTTCCCCAGGATCCGTAGTGGGTTTCAACCTTAAGGGAGTTTCCGGTCTGGTATGCAAAAGGACTAAAATGGACCAATGCCCTTCTTTGTTTCTACCTTCTCTCTCTCTCTCTCTACCATTTAAAAAGAAAGAAAATTGTCCCTTCTCATCTTTGCTGGGAAAGGCTTGTTTCCCCAGGATCCGTAGTGGGTTTCAACCTTAAAGGGAGTTTCTGGTCTGGTATGCAAAAGGACTCAAATGGACCAATGCCCTTCTTTATTTTTTACCTCCTCTCTCTCTCTCTCTCTATCCTCTTGCATTATATTTCTTTTCATATTGCTGGATCGTTAGCTGAAGCATCATGCAATTTTTTTTTTCCTTTAAAAATAAGAAGACTATGAAAGAGGGAGGACGGGCGAATTCTATGAGGGCAACTTAAAGGGAGAAAAAGAAAGCAAAATCAACTTGAGAGAGCCTTCAAATCCCTTTACGTATTAGTTAACTACTTACTACTGTCTGAACATGTGATAAATTTCTAAACAAGCTTGCCAAACAATCTTGCTTGGACGCTTAAAAAAATTTCAGACTTCTTATTGTGCTAATTCATTCCACAAGCAACTAGAATGGGTATATCTACACTTGCCACCAAATCTCAACTTTTCTGCAATAGACAAAAAGCAAAATATTTAAAATAAATATCTCAATAAGACATCTATCCTCATCTATAGCTAGCAAAATAATTACACTTATTCCACTAACTCTCAACCTCTACTTAAAAGTAATACTAAAACCACACCAAGACGAAACCCCTTACTTTTGGTACATACAAGTAAAATGGTGGAACTACTGATGTAAACTTGAAAAGAATAAGAAAATATGGAGCTATTAGAGGTTGGTTGTAACTAACCAACAGCTGCAACTAATAACTGTTTTGGGGTCTTTTTAATGGTGTAATTCAGATGTTCAAGGAGGGGAGTTTGGTCATATTTTTGGAGAGACTAGCCTCTGGAAAGCTAGAATTTGGGAGTGTCCTGGTTTCTCGAAAGTCTAGGGAGATTCTTTCTTGCTTCTTTTTTTTTTTTCTTCTTCTTTCATTTTTGGTTCTGGTATCTTTTATTCTTCATTTTGTTAATAAAAGCCCCTGTTTTGGCATCCTTTGTTCATATTCTGTTATTTTGGGGGTTGGGTTTCCATTATAAAACCTCTTAACATTATTCAAGCTGAAACTAACAAAGCTTGAAACTTGTTACAAATAAAACCTAACTCAAGGAAAAAAAAAAAAGAACAATAGCCAACTAAAGAACTCAACCATTGATTACAGAGCCTCCAGCTAGTAGTGTAGTACACTGATGGGACAGATATAAATTGGTCATTGATGATTATAATAAGAGAATTAGAAAGAAAGGGAGTGGCAGTTATATGATAGTTGTAACTAACATTATAGTCATAACTAACTATGGGATGAAGGGGTCTTTATAAGGTTGTGATTGTGATGGCTGAGTGGAAGGGGGGAACAATTTAGTCAATCTTGGGGAGAGTCCTAGCCTCTCAAAAGTCTAGGGGGTTCTTTCTTAGTTCATCTTTGTTGTTTCGGGTCTGTGGTATTTTCTGTTTTTTAGTCTTGGGTGGATTTCTCTGATTTTGATTCTGTAACAAAGCCACCTCATCAATAAAGGTTCCCACTTTGCTATTATAACTTCCTCTTCTATGTATTGGGTTCCACAATTGGTATCAGAGCAGTTTTCGATCAAGGGATTGCAGAAACAAGAATGGAGGAGAGAGTTGATAACCTTGAAAATGATTTGGCAGAACTCAAGGGCGATGTAGCCGAACTCAAGTGATGTGACAAGTCTTAAAGAAGAAGTACTTACTATAAAGAAAATGGTACTCAAGCTAAGTGAGGCTTGGGCACGCAAGGGAAGAAGGGACAAATTAACAGAAACTTTCTTTCAAGAAGACCAATCACAGAAGTCTATCCCATTCTCAAAAGATGCGGACAAAATGAAAACTAAATAGAAATCTTGGATGGCCCAAGATGTCGAAGAGGAGAGAATGGAAGTGTTTGGAACAGGAGAAAGTTTTGATTCCATCACAGCAGCAACTATAGATGAATTGGAAGAAACTCAAAACATGTCTGACCCACCAAAAGTCATTCCAACAGAATTGAAGCACCACCACAAATGGAGTTCTAATGACAATAGCAAGGAGAAGATCATTGCCGGGGATGTGCAGGTAATTTTTAAGTCAGATTTAGGTTGGCCAGCAGATATTTTTCACCTTTCCCGCGCCGAAGCTGCAATAAGGAGTGGCAGGAAATGCTATGTGGATGGGAAAGAGAAAGATAGTCGTAAGAGAATGTTTTCATTCTGGGATAAAGACGATGACAACAAAGAAGGGGAAATAAAATGGATCTTGGATCGGGCCTGGGTAATTAAGTGGGGAAGAGGCCCAAAGATGAGTAGAGAGAGAAGCATTGATGGGCCCTTTAGTCTTATGAGGGGTTTTGGCTGGAAAAGAAAACCTTATGGGTTTAGGGTAAAATACCAATTATTGGATCAATGCAAGAAAGCAAACCCTACCCAACTTTCTCAAGTTACCCTAGCAGTTGACCCAGTTAGAAGAACCCATCCCCAAGTGGTGAGTCTTCTTGTCAAGTGCTGTACTAGGCAGAAGTCACATTCGTTCATGGTAGCCACGCCAACGCCCACCTAGCCAGATGCTGTCCATCACCCATCTAACACCGAGAACACCAGAAAAATGCAAATGGGGCTTGGTTCTGATTCTGGAGACCTATTTCGAGCAAACAATAGGAGCAAAAATATCCCCTATCTTCAACTATTTACCATGACAGATGAAGAAAGAAAAGGAGAAACAACCAGGATGAAGATTCGAACTCCCGCAAACAGAGTGGATTCTGGGCAAGAAAGGTTGGACTTTAACTGACAAGTTATTTATAATTATTGGAAAAATGAGGAATTCTTTTGGGTATGCAATGCACAACCCAATTGCCAAGGAAACAAATCAAGAGACATGTCCAGCAGCAGAAAGAGGGATAGGAAGCAGTGCTCTGGTTTTTTTTTTTTTTACCTTTACTGTGAGTATGTACCAAGAGAGATAAATACGTGTTACCCCAGAGGCAAGGACAAATTGTTGATGGATCAGCAATAAACAGTCAGTTTTATAAGATGCAGAAGCTGCTGTCAAACTTTATGGTTGTTAAAACTGGTTATTGTTGGGAATTTTATGATGTTATCAAAATTCATGGTTGTTGTGCTTCATGTTTAAATGAGGAAAGGGAGCTGCTAACTGAACCAGAAGATGTCATCAACAGAAGTGGACTGACCAGTGGCAAAGAGGAAGTTTTAATGAAATGGGAAGGGCTGTCAGACTTTGGGAATACTTGGGAATTTAATGTTATGTTAGGAAAAGAATTCCCTCACTTTCACCTTGAGGACAATGTGCCTCTTAAAGGGGGCGGTAAAAATTGATGGAACCCAATACACAAAACAGGAAGTCATAATAGCAAAATGGGAACCTCTATTGATTAGGTGGCTTTGTTACAGAATCAAAATCAGAGTAATCCACCCAAGACTAAAAATAGAAAATACCATAGACCCAAAACAACGAAGATGAACTAAGAAAGAGCCCCTAGACTTTTGAGAGGCTAGGACTCTCCCCAAGACTGACCAAATTGTTCTCCCCTCTCACTCAGTTATCACCACCTTATAAAGACCCCTTAATCCCATAGTTAATTATAATTGTAATGTTAGTTAAACCTATCAACCCAATACCTATAATTTCCACTCCCTTCCTATCAACCCAATACCTATAATTGCCACTCCCTTTCTTTCTAATTCACCTATTAAAATCCTCAATGACCAATTTATATCAGTCCCATCATACACCCCTGTATGACAACCACACATATAAACAACACCTAGAATTTTTCAACTTGTTTCTCCTAGGTGCACACCAAGGCACCCAACTCCCTTACTAGTGGCAAATTCTTCAATGTGTCATTGTAGAACTCAAAATTGACAACTCATAAAACAAATCTATACATTCACATATTGAAATCTCACAAAAGAATGGTAAAAAAACATTAAATATATGATCAAACTAAACAAAGCTGTATTTTTTATATTTTCTCAAGTGGAAGCCAGGGTTGGTATTCAAGGTGGGTGTGATACCTACGCTCTAATGCCATGTTGAGACAATAAGAATAGGAAAGGAACAAACAAAGCATACTATTGAAAGACACAATGGTGATGCGTATAACCACACAAAGACAAGTATACCCTTAACTGTTTCCTTAACCTACAAGATTTTGTTAAATCTCTTATACCTCCTAACAATTACATTATATAGTTCAAACACTGAGCTCATGTAACCTAATTATTTTGTGTATTTTCGATATTCTTTTGGAAGCTAGGGTTGGTATTCAAGGTGAGTGCAATACCTACTTTTTGATACCATGTAGAGAAAGTAAGAAGAAAAGTAGGAACCAAACAAATCATACAATCGAAAGATTCAACGGCGATGTGTATAACACTAACCCTCTGCCTGTGCTGACAGATTCTTTAACCCCACAAAGACAAGCATACCTTTTACTTTGGGTAGACTACAAATAACTATTTCCTTAATCTACTAGGTTTTCATAAATCCCTTATACCACCTAAAAATTACGTAGCATAGTTCAAACACTAATTCCTTAATCTCACAGATTTTAGCCCATTATCTAGCTGTTTATATTCGCCCTTAAAAACAGAATGTTCTTCCAGTCATATACATTATCTGTTTTCCTTTCAGATAAAGGTCTCATATTCCAGCAGCTTTCTTTTATAATAGTTGCTTGCATGCTTTTTCTCAACAGGGATACTAGTTTTCTAGTTCTCCATATGTCTTACTATAAAATCAGAAGGTTGAATGAACGAATTCACATAAAAATTAACAAGTCAAGCCCTTCAAATCCAAAATTGAAGAAGCCAGCTTTGGTATCTAATAAATGCTCCAAGATCAGAGATTCTTGTGGAATAGCTCAGATTTACTTTCATCCCTTTATTATTATTATTATTATTTTATTTTTTCGGCATTAATTGACTATATCTTTGTTCAGTTCCCAAACAAAACCCTTCCTGTCATGTCACCAATAGATTCTATATCTTTCTACTTTCTAAGTCTTCATCTATAAGATATCATCAACAGTTGACTCCAAACTCCTAACATTCAGCTGCCTACGTACTCTCCAAAACAAATAACATTCACCTGGCTGTCCAAAATCAGTTTTGACATCTTAGCCGCCTAGCATCTGTCCTGTATCACTGTCAGGGTTTATTTAGGGATGCATATATATATATATATGATAAATTTAATTTGTATGGCAAGCCCCAAAAAAGAAAATTACTTAATATGTACCTAAATATGAATCAAATTACCAATTTGTATAAATCTAGGGTAGAAGATTTCACAGAGCATACACATAAACTGGCTACTCTCTACGAAAGCATGAATAACGTTACAATTCTCTGTTTCAATCGTATATACCAACAAGTACTCCATGAAAGCGGGCATTACTGAATCATACATAAGAACAGAAGTAGGAGGAAAAGGAAGATATGGCATTACTCTTGACCACAATTTTGCTTGCAAGAGGATCGTCGTGCAGAGATGCTCTGAGCTTTAGAGGAAAGGGATTGCGTGAATTGGATTTGAATGCTCCAACGGTGGTGGCCAAAGGGAAGGCGCAGCCAGGGCCAAACGACGTCGTCGCCAACATGGTGACTCAGGAGTGTGAAGACCATCAGCTAAGTTAAAGAAGGAAACGGGAGGTCAACTCCCTGCACGCGCGAAGCGAAAACCGAAACCAGCAATGACACCTCACCCGGCCCAAGTAGACTCAACAATGCAGATGTATATTAATGGTTAAAATATATATTAATGACCCCACTATTAAAAAAAATGTAATTATTTTGTTAAGTGAAAATATGTGACATTATTTATCATACCAACAGGTCGGTAGCAAACGATGCTGGCTACTAACAATGATTTGTTCTTGCGTGTACAGGAGTTTTCTATGCATTGTTACAGTCATTGAATCTACATCTAGATTTCTTATTTACTTTTTTGTCTTATATTAATTTTTTCAAAAAAATTTATTAATCATTAAATCTGATTCAACTATCACTAAATTTAATGGCCAATGTAATTTAACAATTAAAAAATAAAAAGACACAAAAAAAATCATTGATTACTTCCAACAACTGTGAAACACACAAAAAAAATCATTGATTACTTCCAACGACTGTGAAACACACAAAAAGCAAATGCGCAGGAGTAAATTCCAACTTGTTGATGCATGGTTTGGGTAGAGGACGATCGACAATAACAACAAATTTGAGCAGAATCAAGGATAGACGATGGATTAGTATTGTTAAACAAATCGGCCCGTCATAGATCAACCCTAAACAAACTGAAAAGGGTCGGTCAGGCCTCTTTACTAAATTCAAACCCACACACCTGTAGGCTATTTTTTTTTATTTTTATATTAAAATAATATAATTTCAAAATTTTTAATAAAAAATTTAATTATTTTTTATTAAAATATAATTTATACATGCAAGATATTACTTTTTAAATATTTTAAAATAACTAATAACTTTAGTTTTTCATATTTTCTTTCAAAATTAACTATATTGTATTTAAGTTTGAAAATTCTATATTTATTTTTAAAAAATTACAAAAGTTTTTATATCCAAATTTATTATATTTATTAAATATAAAGTTATAAAATATATAAATGTAATAAAGTGAGATTATTTATACTAAATAATATATTTTTTTAAAAATAAAAAAAAATTAAAAAAAACCAGCTTGTTTAGCCTGCGAGCTTAAACTATTCAACTCAAAACTGCTCATTTTACGAGTGGTCTCGATCTAACCCGCAGCTCACGATCTTTTTAAACAACACTATGGTAGATAAGGACCTTTGAACGGCTCACGATTGAGAATGAATATGAATGTATTGGAGTAGGTTTTCATTGATGCTTAGCAACGGTTTGAAAGAAACTGTGTCAGAGTCATGATGGTCTATCTTGAATCTTGGGTTGCAATTGTTTCATACATCAAACAAGTTACTTCAGAAAAGAATGGGAAAGTGAACCCTTTTTATATATAGGGGTCGTTTAGTAGTTTAAAAAACGCTGGAATAGACTTATGCATTTTATTATTGTTCCCTTTTTTCGCCATTTGGTAGCACTCAAGGGCTAGAATGGAGCTTTCCATTATGGGAAAAAAAAAGGGGCACTTTTCCTAAGTTTCTTTCCTTATCTATTTTGGATGGAAAATGTGATTCCTGGATGGAAAATGGTACTTGGACAATTTTGTCCCTCTTCTCTGCATTGTTCTCTTTATCGGCAATATCTTTTCTTCATTCTCTTCTACTGTCTTTTCTTCTTTGTCTTCAAATAGGCTTGCCAATGGTGTGAGAGAGAGAGGTTAGAGAGTCTGAAAGAGGGAGAGATACAGATCCTGACGCAAATGGGGAACAAAAATTCAAATTAAACTTCCATATCAGAGAGGTAGAGAGCGACAAATCAGCACAAGGAGAGGAGACTGGGATAGAGAGACGAATATCATATTCAGAGAGTGCCGAGACCAGTGAAATGAGCAATGAGGAGAGAGATTCGAGACCAGCTACGAGGAGATAGAGAGAAGTGAGCAACAGGGAGAGAGAGTCGAGACTAGGGACAGGGAGATAAGAAAGAAGTGAGTGACGAGGAGATAGAGAGAAGTAAGGGGCGAGGAGAGAGAGGCTACTAGCGACGGGGAGAGATTAACAATGGCAAGACGAGAGGTATGGAGAGAGACGAGGTTGAGATCGCGAAGTGAGAGAAATGAGAGGGAGAGAGAGATAATAAAATTCCACGGAATCTTAGCCAACCATTATTTGACAATTGTAATGTATAATTGATGTTATTACTATGAGTCATCACCGAACTGTTACAACAACCTCCAACTCAGTTTCTTACCTTCTACACATTTTTTGGCACTTTAATTGCTAGCCGTCAATTTTCTTCTCATTTTTCTTTGTTTACAATGCAAAACTCCCTTCTAGACTTTCCTTTCCATGTACTGAAAACTATGGAATGATTCTTGGAACCAAGAAACGCAATTGGGAGTTTGGAAACAAAGATTACAACACCAATTCAACAAACTTGCAAAATTTCACAACTTTCTAAATATTTAATTAAGGATTTCACAAAATTTTACCCTTCTAAATCCTTGCTACTCATTCATATTTCGATGTAAGAGAGGATGCAAAAGGGTAATAGAGGATGAAGACGAACCAATAATTTCAAAAAATTCCCAAATTGAACCACAAGCTCCAAATTAATTTTTCTTTACTAGTTTTAACATTAAATTCATTAACTAATTTGTTCTTCTCCCAATTAAAAAAACTAGAGACCCTAAAAGAAAAAACCAAGTCATTAAAACAGTGGTATCAGTTATTAAAGACTCCTTAACCACACAAATGCATAAAATGTGAGAACATGAGTTGGAGGTTGTTGAAACAGTCACTTGACAACTCATAGTAACAATATCAATTGTATGTTACAATTATCCCACAACGGTTGGCCAAGATTTTGTGGCATTTTATTATGTGGGCATTGTTACATGTCAGTTAGTTTCCTCTCTCTTCTCTCTCTTATGTAATTCATTCTCTCTTTCTCTCCCCATTTGGAATACAAGCCATTTTGAATTGAAAGATCAAATTTTTTTTCCTTCCCTTGAATTGCAATTGACAACATTAAGAGGCGCATGGACACATTTCAACACCCATATCTATTATTAGGTCAAACCAAAATACTACTCTAAATTGGAATTAATATATAAACCCATCACTCAAGAAATGAATCAATACATTTAGAAAAAAAAAATTAATAAACCCATTCATCAACCATCGTGACTGCATGTGGAAAGACATTAACAATAACCCTATATCTTGATTTCAAAAAAAAAAAGATGGGTTTGATGATGATTAGCAGTTACGCCTCTGTCAAACTTATTACCATATTGTACTTTGGTTTCGGAAGAGTCTTCCTCAGTCTTAAGATTCCAATTGCTGCTAGAGCACCATTATCGAACAAATGGGCACATTCAAAAAGCACTTTGTTTCTGGCTTTCTCTTGCTGGTTGCTGTGAATGAGAAGAAAGGAATGTCAGTATATATGTAGAAGGAGTTCACATTCCCATCTTTTTTAGTGTAACTTGTTTGATGCCGGAAACAATTACAATCCAAGCTTCAACAAAACCCTTGACTCTTCCTTTTAAGACTTTCATGTTCCTCCGTTTTTAAGGCAAGAAATAAAAGAAATGTTAATTATTTTAACTATATCAAAGGAGAACAATTAGATGAATATAGGGTAGCAAATAAGTGAACAATAATTAAATTTGAAATATGTTTTTCAAACTTTTACTTACATATATCTTTGATAGATCATTGAGTCAATCAATGAATATCACCATTTTCTTAATGAATTTCATACCACCCTCCTCTTTTTCTAGATCTCAAGCTTTCATAGGCGGCACCATTCTAATTCTATCACTTAAGTTCTTCTATTTGCTTTTGAAGGAGATATATGAAAGAGTCTAAATTGTATTCATTGAGAGTTTGGCTAAACTCTTAAATAAATAAGTTGAGAAATGAGATGATGGTTTTCCAAATGACAAAAACAAGGGGCTTTGGAGGTTTTGAGGATTTTTCAGTGTGCTACTTACATTTTAGGAATAAAAACAACCAAGGCTAGGTGAGGTCCAATGTTAAAGAATAAAAACCATTAGAAAATAAATATTTCACTCCTAATTTAATTTTGGGTACAAAATAAAAAGATCTAGAACCTCATTTAGATATCTCAGCTTAGTTGTTTTATTCTACAAAACCACCAAAGCCCCTGTTTTTGCCATTTGGAAAACTACCATCTCATTTCTCAACTTACTTACATAAGAGTTTCTCCAGACTCTCAATGAACGCAATTTAGACTCTTCTATATATCTCCCACTAAAGCAAACCGAAGAATTTGAGTGATGAAATCAGAATGGTGAAGTACTTGACTCATATCTCTGGTACATCCCTAAGTGAATAAATGAAACCATAATATTCTTCAATAGTTTCATACCACCGTCCTCTTCTTCTTGATCTGAAGTTTCCTTAGCTAGCACCATTTTTATATTTCGCTAAGCTTCTTCTATTTGCTTTTGAAGGAAATATATGGATGAGTTTGAATTGCATTCATTAAGAGTCTGGCTAGACTCTTATATAAGCAAGTCAGGAAACGGGATGGCGATTTTCCATGTGACCAAAGCAAGGGGCGCTAGAGGTTTTGTGGATTTTCTTGTGTGCTACTTATCTTTATAGAATAAATACAACCAAGGCCGGTGAGATCTAATGTTATAGCATAGAAACAATTAAAAAAAGTATATTTAACTCCTAATTTAAATTTTGGGACAAAAAAGAACGAGCACCCATTTCAAATAGGGAAAAATGCATTTTAGCCATATGAACTTTATGTTATGTGAACTTTACCCTCTATAGGTTTAAAACTTAACAAATAACCCTCCTTAACTTCATAACTGGTGCAATTTATCCTCTTTTATTAAATATTTCATTGGTTGACTAACAATCAATGATGACTAAGCATATTTTATCCACACCAGCAAAAAAAAATTCAATTAGTGCACATGAGTCAGCTTAACTAATTAGTTCTCTTGCTCATTTCATAAATTCCCCCCAATATTAATTTTCAATTTTTGGTTTGTTCCTATGCTAGCAATGTAGTGCCATTCTACCATGGTCATCAAAGGCTATTTTAAAAACAATTAAAATTATCAACTAACTTGTCACGCCCCAAGTCGGGCATGTGACTGGCGCGGTGAGTAACATCCACTTTCACGCCCCAAAATGGCATGTGACCAGGATAGTGAGTGAGGTTGACCTCACCATTGTAAGCCTTAACCAAACTATACATAATAACAAGATTGTCATGCCACAAAGCTAGACACGTAACTAACACAGTAGGTGACTATAACCTCACCACCATAAGCCTAGACAAGTAAATCAAGACCAACTACCATTAGCCCAAGTTTGTTGTTAACAATGCCTAAGAAAACAAAATATTTTGAAGAAAATTGCAGTCGCTCGGAAGAATGGGTGACTAGAGCTCTACAAGAGCTGGAACAATGGAATCAAATCGAAAGAAGAAATAATAGCATATGTTCCAGGAAAATTTTGATGGAGCATTGGGCTACTTATGTTGAGAGGTGGCATGACCCACGTAACCAGGTAATGGCACTTTCAAACAATATTTTAACAATTTCTGACAATTTACTAACATGATTCTTCTAAACGTCAGGAGAAAGTAGAAAAAATAAGGTGAATAGACAATGATAAACACTAAATCACATTAGAGGCATGAAAAGTTTGGCTCAAAGAGGAGCTAAGATGGTAGACTCACTATTTAAAAAGAGTATATAATATTATTTGATAATTAGTTAACTTACTTTAATTTTGTAGGTTGCTGAGCGTGGTGGACTTGTTAATAAGGCAGAACTATGGACGACAACACACAAGAAGAAAGATAGCTCATTTGTAGGCGATGAAGTGAGAGCCATTAATGTAAGTTGTGTTATATTTTTATTTTTAGAATATGAGTTGGTTTATTCAAATTCTAATTTATTGATAATTTTTTTTATTTCGCCATTTGCTGTGCAGGAAAGGGTATCTATGATCGAGTTATAGGGAATTGCATCATCTAGAGTCTCATCGTAGGACTCGTTGGCATTGGCTTTAGGAAGCCAAGAGCATCATGGATAAAGTACATGGCATGGGTTTAGACCTTGCCCTTTTCAAGTTTTTGGCCGCACTTCTCACTATTCAGGCAAGTCCTTCTTTTTATGGCATTATGTTCAACAACTAGAGGAAAAGATTACTAGATTAGAAGTTGAAATGGAGGAGAGAGATAGGAGAAATAGAAAAATGATGAAGGAGAGGGATATGAAAAATAAAGAAATGATGAATCTCATCATCCAGAGCTTCAAGGTTAGCTTTCTCCTAAACTTGTTGCAATGCAACAAAGGGTAAGTTAGATATTCATTTGTATTAACAAATTTTGATTCATGAACTTCTAGACTTATAAATGTAGCTTTTTGATCAAGTGAGTGGATAAGGCTTTGCACAACCAATAAACTTCATTCTCTCGTAATCAATAGAATAATGGTGATGATAATGCCGATGACAAAGATGATGATGATTTGACTTAGAAAGTTTTGTATGTACAATATATTAAGACCTATATGGACACTTGGATTCAAACTAAACTAGATTGTTATGTATGTTTATTTGAATTCAAACCGAACTTATTTTATATGAATGAAGAAAGTATTAGCAAATTTTATTTGCATATTTAATTATAGTTGTTGTTGATTATATTGGTTGGTTGGTAATCTAAATGGAGAAATACAAGTTTATAGTCTGTTCTGGGAGGAAATGGGAAAACAGAATAAATAGAAATCATTTGGGAAATATAGTGGTGGTTTGGACCGATATAATGGTGGCATTTGGTGGCAATTTATTTGAAAATCGCCCACTAAAATAGTTCTAGTGGCGATTTTAGTTTAAACCAACACTATATAGTGGGGGTTTACATAACAACCTCCACTATATAGTGGTAGTTGCTATATAAATTCCCACTAAAATTGCGGTATCTTTACTTGTTTTTCAAGTTTAGTGGCAGTTATTAATTGCCATAGTAACTGCCACCAGCTAAATCTAGTGGTGGTTATTCTCGCGACTGATGACAACATCCACTAAATTGCTTGTGGCACTTGATTTAGAGGTTGTTTGGAAAAAAATTGGGTAAATCTAAGTTTTGAATATAATTGATTTTTAGAATTGATTTTGAGCAAACTTAGATTTACCTGAATGTGATTTATGTTTGGAAACTATTATTAGAAAAGTAATCTTAAAAAATAGATTTCATTTGGATATTGGTTAGTATAAACATTTTTGAATATACAATTACCATAAAATGTATGAATTTTATATTGCCTTATTTCATTTACCCTTATTTAATTTTACTTATATCAAATAATACAATAATAATTAAAAAAAATAAGAAATTGGAAAATTTGAAATTCTTAAATGGGTTAATAAGTATAATATTAATTATTAAATAATCTAAATAAATAATCTATTTAGAATATATAAAGTAAGTAATTAAAGTCTTATAAATATATAAATAAATAAATATATACACACATATATTAGTTTTAACCAAAAAGGAAAAAGAAAAAAAAGAGAGATGAAGAAGGAAACAAAACAGATTCTTCGCACATTAAAGATCCCTTCTTTGCACATAATGGCAGAAAGGAACAAAACAAAGATGAAAAAACATATTATTTTCACACGATGTGCTTCTGCTTTCTAATCTCACCCATGACACCTTTACTTCACCCATCCCACAATGTCGGCAACCCTGTTTTTGGGTTTCAAAACAGAGCTTCTCTATCTTGGCAACCTAAGACAGAGAACAAAGATGAAAAAACAGAGATCAAAGAAAAATGGGAAGACAAAAAAGAAGGGTATGATAGGAAAAGGGAACAAAACAAATCATGGTAGGAGGGTAGATTAATCGCGGTAATGGAAGAAGCTGTGCTGGACTGTGGTGAACAAAACCTAAGTTTTGCTAGAGAATCGATTATGTTGAAAGGAAATAACACAGATCCAAACATCCACATTTTCGTGCAAAATTGCATTCGGGAATTGTCACCTCATGCTTATTGTCTCCAACGTAAATCAAAACACCTACTTAGCGGCAGTTCCCGAAACTGCCACTAACATGCTTATTATCTCCAACTTAGATCCAAACACCCACTTAGTGGCAGTTCCCAAAACTACCACTAAACATGATTGTGGCTATTTCAACCACTACTAAAGTGGCTTTTTAACTGCCATTATATAGTTATTTTTATAGTGACATGATCAACTTTCACAAGTTGGAACTAAAAATATGCATTTCATTTATCACATGCCTATCCAGGTCATGTGATCAGCACGACATGGAATCACTCCATACCGTAAGCCTGACATACTAATATCTCTTATAACTTGATTAACTTTTGCTCCAAAAAATTATAAAGCTATGTTTGAAACTCAGGAAAAAACATAACACTGAATTTTTTGAAATATCATACTTTTATTTCATCATAAATCCAAGGTTCAAAAAATTAGATTCGTCATTGAACTAGCAGAAGTACTGGTTTAAAGGTTAATGGTCCAACCGTGATTAAACTGGTAATACTTAAAATATAAAAAAATAATATACATAATTAAATATTATAAATATAAATTTATAATTCAATCAAAATAATAAGAATTAATTTTTATTTTTAATATTATATATATATATAAATTCAAAACATAAATTTTAATATAAAAAAATTTGCCCTTCTACCTACTCATTCATATTTTGACGTAAGAGAGGATGCAAAAAGAAAATAGAAGATGAGGATGAACCAATAATTTCAAAAAATTTCCCAAATTGAAGCACAAGCTCCAAATTAATTTTTCTTTACTAGTTTTAACATTAAATTCATTAACTAATTTGTTCTTCTCCCAATAAAAAATATTAGAGACCTTAAAAGAAAAAACCAAGTCATTACAATAGTGATTTTGGTTATTCAAGACTCCTTAACCACATAAATGCATAACATGTAAGAACATGAGTTGAAGGTTGTTGTCACAATTAATTGAGGATGTTATATGTACCATCTGTATATGATTGACATTTGATTTCTAATATCCATTATTACCTTTTTACCTTTTTCAATTTTTTTCCTTATCATTGTCGATTGCCATTTTCTATCAGTAACATTCTTCTGTCACATCCCCAAACTGGGTGTGTGACCGACATAGTAATGAGACACCTTCATATCGTAAGCCTGACTCAACCACATAGATTTAACATTTAGTCTATAAAATACAATTACCATTTTTCACACCAATTCATTTTAGATAAAACATTGGAATAAATATCAGAGCTTTTCATTGAAATTTTGAAGCTTTTACACATATTTTACAATACTACTAATTCTCTTAGGAGACTCACGTGATCACGGAGCAACTTCTAAAATGTTTAATCAAGACATATCAAAATACTTCACAAAATGAGATCAACCCAAGAAATATAGGGGATTAACGAGTTGTAGAACCGCTACTTCTCTACAATCCCTCATGCATCGACATTCAACTCTGAAAGGTGATCCAAAGGGGCAAAGTGAGTAATTTAATTACTCAACGAGGGTGTACCTAGAAGGAATAAGGAACATAAATATGTATATAAAAACTCAAACTACATGAAATTAAATACAAGGCTTCACAACATAATCAAAGAATTTAGCAATTTTTGTACCTTAGCAAGGTGAACAAAATTCACCAATTCAATTATCTAATTACAACTATGACATACCATTCCACACCATTATTCACACTAGGAAAATTTACACCCAACAATTGCCTATAACCACATGCACACTCACAAAAATAATTATAGGTATGTCATTATAAATAATTGTGCACAACTGCCAACTTAATTTCCGTTGAACAACCATAAATATATAGACACCCTTATTTTCACAACCATAACAAACATACAGGCACCATTCCAAAATCAATCACCCTTCATATTAAATGCCAAGAAGCATACGGTATGAAGTATATATATATATATATATATATATATAGATAAGTAGCCTTTCACTTATATCGCTCAAGAGAAAAATAAGAAAATAGAAAGACAAAGACCAATAAGAATCCATTCTCAACCATTAACTATATTTAATGAATAATCTATCATTCCAAACCTTTATCTATGTTTACACATTTTCAAGCACATAACTGTAACCATATGAATATAAGTGTGCCATTTCCAATACTAACCATATCCAAATGCCAAATTATAACGTGTAGAATAATGTATATGCAAACCAAATAACTATAAATAGAAAATCCCTATCTTTATGTCTCCAAGAGAAAAATAAAACCCTATCCTTATGTTTGTAAGAGATAAATAAAACTTCATCCTTATGTCCCTTCTTGTCTTAAATACCAAAGATATGTATATGTCTCGTATGTATACCTAACCCTATCTTTATGCCTCCAAAAACCTCTATATATGCCAATACCCAGCACAATATCAACCATCATACCAACCCATAGTACCCATGTAGTAATATACTGATAAAGTGCTTTCCAAAGTAGAGAACAAGAATAATATTCCAATACAGTGAAATTTTCCCACATCAATATTTAAAAGGAATTATATGTCAAGGGATTTTTCCATACCAAACAAGAAAAGAGCTATCCAATGTAGAACAAATGCAATATCTATAATCAATCCAAACTAAATCCATGACCATATTTACAATTAAAGATTTAAAGTCTTACTAGGTAAAGCATCCACATAAACTGTAGAACCACACCATTTCTAAATTTGCATTCAAGGTAAACTTCTACTAAATGAGAGAATTAACTACTCTGCTAAATACACAACCATAATTTACTCACAATCATTATTTAATATTAATCTCATATATCACAATTAATGAATCATTCATGTCAAAGAGTAAGGAAAATAATCCAATATCATAGTGACTTCCAACATAATTAGCCATAATACACAAATTTGTAGGTTGGAAGATAATTATACTTCCAATGGAATATGCGACACAATTTAACCAATATATTAACCCCAGTACAATAATCATAATTGCTACAAATTCGGATTAGAAGGCATATCAGTCCCTTTTTAAATAGATCCTTAACCCCTAGCTCTTGAAGGTTGCAAGGTACATGTTTACTTCATAAACTAGAATGAGAATATGATCAACAGAACCAATATTCTGTTTTGTACTCCATTTTCGAATGATATTACTCTTATCATGAATGGAAGGACATAGCATTTGATTAATCACACAACAACTCCTAAATCTAGGGTGAACGTAAGCAATATTTCCTTAAAAGTAAAATTCAAGAATAGACTTATTGGGAAATTTAGTATCACTATTATTTTAAATTTGATACCAATCACTTTAAAATTCTCTAAGGCATGAGAATAGGAGACTAGAATAATATCAATTACCTTACATCTAATTCAACCTAAGAAGTTTCATTGCTTCATAGGTGTTCAGAAATCCAAGCCTTATCATATAATCAAATCAAATACCCATCCCATTGAATTAACACGCTTGTTATAATGATGTTAAATGGAAAAATAAGCAGTTGTGAGGAAAGGAGTTTCATTGTCACTCACTTTAGAGTAGCCCAATTTACCTTAAAATCCACCCAATGTTGAAGAAGTGTTGGAGAAAGCCCCATAGGAACAGAGAATCACAAATCAGCAAAGAAAATGGAAAGATTTTATGGGGGTTGGGGCCTATCGCCCATAGTACCAGGCTACTTCCTGCCTAAGCGGGCAGTAGTGGCAGCAAGCTTGCCACTACTGCCTCTCACGCATTGCAGCGGGTGACCACGCTTCAGCAGCCCCTAGGCCAGGAAAAAAGCTCTCCTCTACTAATAATGCTACTTGATCACACCCAAGCCTCAATAAGTGATTTACCCAAATTAGGCCCTCCCATAGATAGTAGAAGAATGACACAATCCTCAGCCAAATCATTTGAAATCAAAATAAACCATGTTCTTTCACAAATTTTTCCAAAATGTAAGAAACTTTATATTTTTCTGATTAATGGAATTTAGCTTGAGAACTTGAATTTCCAACCTAATGTCCAACTCAAACACTTCTCTAGATGCAAGGAATCACTTAGAAACATATTTAGACCTTTAACCTCCATTAACCCCTCTAACCCCTTCCTTAAGCTCTCAATTAGAAGAAACAAAAAGAAAAAGAAAAGGGAGGAAAAACGAAAAAGAAGTGAAGGTTTCCTACTTGAGGAGGGCCCAATGGTCGCTTCTCAGCCCTATCTTCTCCTTTCTTTAAACTCTCGATCTCTCTCTCCCTTTTTGCTGTGAAAGAACTAAAAATATGTATGTGTGAATGTGTCTAGAATCTTCAAGAAATAAGAGGGAAAAAGGGAAACACTTGGCACAATCTTGTTGAAGGGTTAGACACATGGCAACATCTCCTTATGCCATTTACTTTCCATTTGCTAAAATATCACAAGGTAAGCCTCCTCCAATTAAGCTTTCATCTAGGTCCTTAAATTTTATAAAAATTTTAATTTCACCCAACATTCAAATTTTTATAATTTCCACCATCCCTCAACTCATTTTCCTTTCACATAAATCTGCCAAAATTTGCGAAGCTTTCAAGTAGGTCTTCAAAAATTATTTTATTTTACAAGGAATTTCCCAGTAAAATTTCGGGATGTTACATCTTCCCACCTCCATATGAATGCTTTTTTTTTTTCTGGTGGTCCGATCAATGGGCTCGTCTTCATTGTCGACAGTTAGCTTCGTCATCGCCATCTGGATCCAAATCAGGGAGTCTTCGAGAACAACTCCTTCTTCTTGGTCCTTCTTTCTTCCTTTTCTCTCTCGCCTGAGCAAGAACCTAAAAAACTAATTACCTAGTGGTTTTCACCGGTTCAACGAGCTTTGGACCAGTTTGACTAGTTTCTTCCTAATTTGAACACTCTTCGAGTTTGATGTCTATACCGGATTGGATAACTGGCCAGTTTGCTAGTTTTCTAGTTAAACCAGCCAGTCTAGTCTGATTTTCTGATCACTGATTTTAACTATATCAAAGGAGAATAATTAGATGAATATAGGGTAGCAAATTTGCAAACTTTTACTTATATCTTAATAGATCATTGAGTCACAGAATGAATATCACCATTTTATTCTTGAATTTCATACCACCATCCTCACTTCTTTTTCTATATCTAAAGCTTTCATAGGTGGCACCATTCTAATTCTATCACTTAAGTTCTTCTATTTGCTTTTGAAGGAGATATATGAAAGAGTCTAAATTGTATTCATTGAGAGTTTGGCTAAACTCTTAAATAAGTAAGTTGAGAAATGAGATGATGGTTTTCCAAATGACAAAAACAAGGGGCTTTGGAGGTTTTGGGGATTTTTCAGTGTGCTACTTACATTTTAGGAATAAAAATAACCAAGGCTAGGTGAGATCCAATGTTAAAGAATAAAAACCATTAGAAAATAAATATTTCACTCCTAATTTCATTTTTGGTTCAAAATAAAAAGATCTAGAACCTCATTTAGATATCTAGCCTTAGTTGTTTTATTCTACAAAACCACCAAAGTCCCATGTTTTTGCCATTTAGGAAACTACCATATCATTTCTTAACTTATTTACGCAAGAGTTTCTCCAGACTCTCAATGAACGCAATTTAGACTTTTTTATATATCTCCCACTAAATTAAATTGAAGAACTTAAGTGATGAAATTAGATTGGTGAAGTATTGATTACTCATACCTCTGGTATATCCCTAAGTGAATAAATGAAACCATCATATTGTTCAATAGTTTCTTACCACCGTCCTCTTCTTCTTGATATGAAGTTTCCTTAGCTAGCATCTTTTTATATTTCACTTAGCTTATTCTATTTAATTTTGAAGGAAATATATGGAGGAGTTTGAATTGCATTCATTGAGAGTTTGGCTAGACTTTTATATAAGCAGATTGAGAAATGAGATGGTGATTTTCCATATGAGAAAAGCAAGGGGTGCTAGAGGTTTTGTGGATTTTCCAGTGTGCTACTTATCTTTATTGAATAAATATAACCAAGAGATCTAATGTAATAACATAAAAACAATTAAAAAATGTATATTTAACTCATAATGTAAATTTTGGGACCAAAAAAAAAAAGAACTAGGACCCATTTCAAATGGGAAAAAAATGCGCTTTAGCCATCTAAACTTTATGTTATGTGCATTTTACCCTCTATAGGTTTAAAACTCAACAAATAGCTCTCATTCACTTTATAGTTTGTGCAATTTACCATATTTTATTAAA
The DNA here is from genome assembly GCA_037074585.1 of Biancaea sappan. Taxonomy (NCBI): domain Eukaryota; kingdom Viridiplantae; phylum Streptophyta; class Magnoliopsida; order Fabales; family Fabaceae; genus Biancaea; species Biancaea sappan. The sequence goes on along the minus strand of CM073496.1, from coordinate 2,888,415 downwards.
TATTTCATTAGTTGATGTCACGTCCCAAAATCTGAGCACGTGACCGGCACGGAAAGTGAATTTCATTTCACCTCTGTAAGCCTATTTTTTTTTTCTCTTAAGCATCATACCATTCTTTTTCATGCAACCAAACCGAATTCTCTATACAAACTACAATTATTCACATTACATCACTGAATGAACCTACCCGATTACAGAGATTTCTAGATTTATACAACTTAGAATAAGACTTAACTATTATAACTTTATCCTAAACAAATGAAAAGGTAATCATGGACTAAGGATACATAATTCCTTGTTCCGATATTTACCTTCAGCTGTCAACTCTGAAAAAAATATCAATAAGAGGGGTATGAGCAAACCACGTGCCCAGTGAGTAGATAACACAACACTATGACAAAAAAATATCATGCATCATAATGATAACATGCAGCAATCATACGTAAATCGATCATCATATGATATAATATTATTCATAATACTTCACAACAATATCCAAGTAAATCAAATACATTTTAACATAATTCAAAATTCACAACAGCAATCGGTGAAATCAATTTCACACACATTTCCCGTACCAACCGGGTCGTCTAGAATACCTCTGGATCGTTGCCCGCGGCCCCCGCTGCATCCACCCTTATCGCTCCATTTATAATCTCCACCCTTATAACTTCACATAAATTTCTCCATGGGGTGCACCACCATGCATTTCCTTTCCAGTCAAACACAATCACAATCACATATAAAAACATCCTCAATCATAATCTTGAGCCACAACATAATCAATGTGGTTCCAGCAACATAGCATGTATACAACATAACCCATAATATAGAACAATTATTCAACAATAACATACTTCAACTATCCGCATATGAATGAACTCAACAATCAAAGTATGATACATTTCAACTCAGTTCACATGCCATTCACAATCCATCATATAACCTCAATTCATGAGAAAATAAGAAAATATAATTATATACATCACCTGGCACGTTCCACAATTGTTTATGTCTCATCATCCCACATCATTCTCTTCAAACTTGGATATTCAACATATTTTCACTATGATGCAAAAAGTCAATAACAAAGATATTTAATCATAGCAAGTATTAACCCACTCACCTGGATTTCACGCTCTCGGCACTTCCACCTTGCACCTTGACCATTCCTATTGTAACCAGATAAAAACCATCAGGGTTACGAAATAGAGAAATTCTTTACCACTACTCCCGACCTTCATCCACTTCTCAAACCATAACTCCTAATTGGTAATGAATATCCAGATGAAACTTATACCATTGGAAACTAGACTCAAAGAACTTTTCAACGATATTTTAAAAAAAAAACTGATGCTACAGAAACGGTCAACGGTCAACGCAGTTACAGTAACGTTGACCGAGTCAACGCTACAGTAACGAGAAAATCTGAAAAAATTTTCTCAGTGAACAGTAATTCTGGGGAAAATTTTCGATGTTCTTCGTGTTCTTCATCCAAAAATCCAAAAATCATATCTAAAACAACATTTCTTTTGATTTCTTCCATGGGTTTTCATCCTTAATGTCTAAGGAGTGTTTTAACACCAAAACCCCCAATTTCTACCAACAATCCAAGCTCAAATCTCAAATTTTCATCAAGAACACTAACTTTTTTCAAATATCCAAATTCTACGAATTTCTCCTAGTTTTCTCCAAATTTCTTGTTCTAATAACATCATAAACCACCTAGGAATGTTTTAGATTAACATCCACACTTAAATTCATCCATTAAAATATTCTACAAAAATTTTGCAAAAATGATAACCAAGGATTTGATCTTGTAATAAGAGGAAGAAGAAGAAGAACATCAACTTACCAATCATCCTAACTTTCATAGCTTCCTTCCCAAAGCAAAAATTGCATGAATGATTGATGAAGAAATTCCTTTGCAAGCATAATCGAGAGAGAGAGAGAGAAAGTGAAGCTACGGGAGGGAGAATGAGAAAAAGAAAAGAATAAGGAGAAGTGTATACGCGTGGGCCCCACCAATTTCTTTTTCGATAAAATCGCTCATAGTCACCTTAGCTTATAAGATTTGTTCACTTTAATCCCTCTCGATGTCTCAAATACCACTTTAACCTCGAATCAATCATCTCTTCGGTACCGGACTCATAATTCATTCTCATAAGCTTTATTCTTCCTCTCAAGTTCCTATTTGGTCATTTCTCAAAAGTAATCCATATTTTCTTTTCTTTTCACTTTAGTCCTTGAGAATTTGTAAAAATTTCCTAAATTAAAAATTAAAATTTCTATTCCCAGATTTTCTTCACTAATTCAAAAAGCAAATTTTCCACGTAATTAAATTTTTCACTAAACTTCAAAATAGGCTTTAAATATTCATATAAATTCTTGAAATATTACAGTTGACTAGCAATCAATGATGACTAAGCATATTTTATCCATGTCAACAAAAAAAAATTCAATTAGTAGCACATGAGTTAGCTTAACTAATTTGTTCTCTTGCTCATTTCACAAATCCGCCCCCCAATATTAATTTTCAATTTTTGGTTTGTTCCTTCGCTAGCAATGCAGCGCCATTCTACCATGGTCGTTGATGGCTATTTTAAAAACAATTAAAATTATCAACTAACATGTCATGCCCTAAGTCGGGCATGTGACTGGCACGGTGAGTAACATCAAATTTCATGCCCTAAAATGGCATGTGACTAGCAGAGTAAGTGAGATTGACCTTGCCATCCTAAGCCTTAACCGAACTATACCATAATAACAAGATGTGTCATGCCCTAAAACCAGGCACATGACTAACATGGTAGGTGAGTTTAACCTCACTACCATAGCTTACACAAGTAAATCAAGACCAATTACCATCAGCCCAAGTTTGTTGTTAACAATGCCCAAGAAAAAATATATATTTTGAAAAAAAATTGGAGTCGCTTTGAAGAATGGGTGACTGGAGCTCTACGAGAGTTGGAACAGTAGAATTAGATCGAAGGAAGAAATAATAGCAGATGTTCTAGGGGGAATTTTGAGGGAGCATTGGACTACTTATGTTGAGAGGTAGCATGACCCACGTAACCAGGTAATGACATTTCCAAACAGTATTTTGACAATTTCTGCCAATTTACTTACATGATTCATCTAAATGTCAAGAGAATGTAGAAAAAAAAATTAAGGTGAATAAACAATGACAAACACTTAATCACACTGGAGGTACAAAGAGTTTGACTCAAAGAGGAGCTGAGATGGTAAATTCATTTTTTTAAAATAAGTATATAATATTATTTAATAATTAGTTAACTGACTTTAATTTTGTAGGTTATTGAGCATGGTGGACCCATTAATAGGGCAAATCTATGGATGACGACACATAAAAAAAAGATGACTCATTCATAAGTGATAAAGTAAGAGTCATTAGTGTAAATTGTGTTATATTTTTATTTTTGGAATATGAGTTGGTTTATTGATAATTTGTTTTTAATTCACCATCTGTTGTACCAGACAAAATTATCTATGATCGAGTCATAAGGAACTGCATCATCTAGATTCTCATCGCAAGACTCGTTGGCATTGGCTTTAGAAAGCCAAGAGCATCATGGAAGAGTACGTGGCTGGGATTCAAAGCTTGCCCTTCTCAAGTTTTCGGGTGCACTCTTGCTGTTCATTTGAGCCCTCCTTTCTCTTCAGGGCGTTTTGTTCAACAAATAGAAGATAAGATTGCCATATTAGATGCTGGAATGAAGGAGAGAGATAGAAGAAATAGAGAAATGATGAAGGAGATGGATATGAATAATAGAGAAATGATGAATCTCATCCTCCAAGGTTAGCTTTTTCTTGAACTTGTTGCAATGCAACAAAGGGTAAGTTAGACATTCATTTGTATTAGTAAATTTTGATTCATGTACTTCTAGACTCTTTACAAAGTTTTTATTATATATGCAACTTTTTTATCAAGGGAGTGGAAAAGGCTCTATAAAACCAACAAACTCTCCATTCTCTTGTAATCAAGAGAATAATGATGATGATGATGATGCCGATGATGAAGATGCCGATGATTTGACTTAGAAATTTTTGTATGTACATTGTATTAAGACCTATATGTATACTTAGATTCAAACTAAACTAGATTGTTATGTATGTATATTTGAATTCAAACCAAACTTATTTTATATAAATGAAGAAATTATTTGCCAATTTTATTTCCATATTTAATTATAATTGTTGTTGAATGTATTGGTTGGTTTGTAATCTGAATGAAGAAATATAAATACAGGTTTATAATCTGTTCTAGGGGGAAATAGGAAAACAGAATAAACATAAATAATTCTAGAAATATAGTGATGGTATTTAGTGGCAGTTTGTTTGAAAACCACCACTAAAATGATTTTAGTGGCAATTTTCGTTTAAACCACCACTATATTGTCACGGTTTACATAGCAACCTCTACTATATAGTGTTGGTTGGTTAACAAACTGCCACCTTACATAGTGGCTTTTGCTATACAAACTGCCACTAAAATTGTAGTATCTTCATATCTTTTTCAAGTTTAGTGGCAGTTATTAACCATCACAGTAACATCCACTTGCTAAATTTAGTGGCGGTAATTTGTGTAGTTGATGAGAACATCCATTAAATTGCTTGTGGCACTTAATTAAGTGGCAGTTTTTGGAACTGCCACTAAACTTGATAGTGGTGGTTTCAACTATAACTAAAGTGACTTTTTAAACACCACTATCTAGTCATTTTTTTTTGTAGTGACATGATCATTGACTTTCACAAGTTGGAACTAAAAATATGGACTACATTTGTTACATTATTATTTGGGTCATGTGATCGGCATGACATGAAACCACTTTATACTGTAAGTCTGACATAATGATGTCTCTTATAACTTGATTAACTTTTGCTTCAATAAATTATAAAGCTATGTCTAAAACTAAGGAAAAAACATAACACTGAATTTTTTGAAATATCATACTTTTATTTCATCATAAATCTTTGTACATCTACAAGTCTTAATGCTGATCCAAAGCATAACTTCAAGTTATGTGCAATCTTACATTTAAACATACGCTGGGTCGGACCTACTTATGACATTACAGAGCCAGTACACTAGAGTTAGAATACAATAAAAATAATAACAAGGAACAATACACTACTTGCCCAAGGATCGAATTTGGGCGGGCCTTCACACTCAACTCCTCATATCTCTAGCTCGATTAGGGAACTCTCGAGTCTGCTTAATACTATCTGTGGGAAACATAAAAAAAAGGGTGAGCTTGCAAGCTCAGTGTGTACTAAACATAGCAGCCCAAAACATACATACAACATAATCAAGCTATAAATTAATGGACTTAAAATACAAGACTGGAATCAACTAATGTTTGAATCATAATAAAATCATAGAGGCTTCAAGCTCAAGTAAACTCAATCACCAACATAAAATACTAGCGTGTAAGATAGTTAAAGTCTCAAATCATAAGCTTTAAATTGCATTTATGACTAAAGGTCTATCAACATGATTGCTGAATCTATTCCATCCGCCTCTCCTAGTTCATCTCCCTAACTATCACCCCCGCCTCTCCTTACCCGTGTCACATGTACTACAGGCTATAAACATACCTCTGACTCTCCATATCCTGCCTGTACACAATGGCCAACAGACAGCTAAGAAGTTATCACTGCTTTTCATATGAATCATCTCATATAGAGACTTGCTAAACTGTTATCATTTCAAACTGTATATTTGCTAGGCTATCATCATATGAGGGAATATACATGTGTTGCCCTCACTCTGGCATCCGAACTGTAATCTATCATTATGCCATGTTCTCAGAACATCAATATTTTGAGTCAAACATCATATCATAAAGTTTCACAAGAAATGTCAATCTGATTCATGCACATACATATATCCATAGGGAAGTCATAACAGCTCAAGGAATCAGCATAAGAGCTTTCAATATGTCTTTTCTCATATCAGAAAATAATGAATTTCATGAATGTAACTATAACTCAAGCTATTGTCATTCATGTTTTCACTGAAATATGTATATATGATGTTAGTCTAATGTAGTATACTAGAAATCACCCATAAAGGTAAATGAATACAACATTCGATTTAAAATCTCACACATATGGACAAGCATGGTCTTCCATAAAGGAAACATGATCAAACATTCTTTGTCACAACTCTTATCTTACTTTTCAGTTTCTTTAGGAAGAAATCAAGATGCTGGGTGCCTTTTAAGGCTTAATACTAACACAATTCATCATGTTGATACTAAATTTTCAAATATAAATTTACTCTCTTGGAAGAGGGAGAAATAATAGTCTGAGCATTATTACAGAGGTACAAATAGTTATTTGCTGCATAGCTATTTTACTTCGAATCTCCGACTTAGTTTAAGAAATTATGATGCAAGAGATGTTGCACTAAATAGCATACTTTGCTAGAACTATTCTTAAATTGATGCAAACACTGACAAGCGATTATGAGAACTCAGTTAATACAATCCAATCTAAAGCAGATCCTAACTGCCACGGATCAGTACTCACCTGGAGGAGGACTGTAAACGCTTCTAACTTTTGAAAACAGCGCGTAAGATTCTTCAGAATTCTCATGATTGGGTTCAATCTCAATTCAAGAATCCAGCTCATCCTTAGGCTTTAAATTCCTAAATTTTGTGCAAGGAAACAATGGAAACAAATTTCAGATTTTGAGGTGGAATGACCAAATTGAACTGTTATAATTTAAATAGATTGAATAGCTTTAGCTGACCAAAACTAATCTTCTCTTCTAAGGCTGCCACCCAAGTAGCGAAAGTTCTAATTTCATTCCTTACTATTACATAAGTAAGGGAAAAGTCCTTCTTTCATACTACATCATAACATCAGAGAGATATGCAAATACAGCCAATTTAATCAATTCAAACTTTTGGCAACTTTGCTCATTCTGCACTCATTCTTTTTTTTTTTTTCGAACAGATTTGGGTACCAGTCTTCGGAAAATTTCAGGGAAAGATTGACATCTCCAAAAATACTAAAACTTGTAGGAGTACTTATTAACATGTTAAATAACTACAGTAAACATTTCAAGAGCTAACCTTACCCCACCATTTGGCCCATATAAGCAATCCATCATCTATGCAGTTTCAGATTCACAGAGGTCCTGTTATCTAATTCATAGGCCCACCAAAACAAATCCAAATGCTATGAAATTTGGAAGAGGGTTACCTTAATGTCTTCTCTGGGTGATATAAAAATATTGGGGCAAAATATAGTCATTAAGAAAGTGAAAGAACCTTATTCCTGTCTGGTCAGATTAGTTCCTGAGTTAGATTAGGTACTGTTTGTATGGTATTAAGCTAGGCAAAATACTTTCAAAGAGTTTGAAACTTCCCAGTTTGTATAAGTAAGATGTCAAGAGATTCTCATACAAATTTCAAGATTTAATAGCTTCATTTGGTCATCCAAATAGACAAAAACATAGTGTATAAAAACTACCCTATTTTTCACAATTCTCAACCTTAGCCAACTTATACCCATTCGCACAAAAATGGCATTATTGTTCATATTACAACAGCAGCAGCTGAGAATACTTGCAGAGAAAACTAGTTCACAGCAGAACAACGAAAAATTTGCAGCAAGATAGACCCAAAGTACCATCTGATAACCTCTCGGTCAACCTAATTCTCTATACTCTGTTTTTCTAAAAAATCTCTCTTGGCCAACACTCAATAAACAGAAATCTCAGTCTTAAATTTATATATTCATCATTCATAAGATTCAACATACATTGGTCCCCTTCATACAAATTACAGACAATAGATTATGCAGAAAAGCCCATTTCGTCAACTGCTATTCCCACGGTTGTCAAATCAGAATTTCTAACACTTTGTTTAGCCAAATGGCGAGGTACTTAGCTTCTACTTTCAGCAATCATATCATAAATTTCTCTGCTTAAAACCATTTAAATGTCCAGATTATAACCTCTAAGCAACCATACAAACACATGCAAGACGAGGGAATATACTTAGTTCGAAGATCAGAGAAGATTCTCACTTACCCAACGCCATTGCCATCTATGTTTCTTCACTCGTCACCTTCTTGTCAACTCTATCATGTTTCTGCATTCTACCTTCCATTTTTCTGCTGCAATCTGTCATGAATCAGTACCCATTTCTCCTTCAGCTGCTATCAAAACAGAATTTCTTATGGAAAGGTTTAATTTCTCCCATTAAACCCCACATGCACGAAAAGAAAAGAGTAGACATATGCACAATCAGCCCGGTTCACTTACCCATTGTTTCAGCTCAGCCTTCACCTTCAAAACCCATCATTAGATGCCCAACCTGAGCAGAAAATCATCTTCATGAAGTTACCATAATAGCTCAGGCGCAGAAAGGAAAGCCCAATTTACTGAAGTCATGTGTATGTAATGCACCAAAACCATGGCTAAGGTTGAGAATTGTGAAAAATAAGATATTTTTTTAATAGTTATGTTTTTGTGTATATTGGGTGACTAAACAAAGCTATTAAATCTTGAGAGTTTTATGAGGAACTCTTGACATCTTAATTATTCAAACTGAAAATTTTCAAAGTGTTTTAGCTAGTCTATTATCAAACAAACAATACCTAGTCTAATTCAAGAACAAATCTGGCCAGATAGAAATAAGGTTCTGTTTCATCACTCTAATGACCTCATTATGCCCTAAAATTTTAATTTCATCTAGAGAAGACATCAAGGTAGCTCCTTCTCAATTTTCACAGCTTTTGGAATTGATTTAACAGGTCGATAAAGTGATTAACAGAACCCTTGTGAATCTGAGACAGCTCAGACAAGTGGTTACTAAAATGGCTTCTTATGGTTCAAATGATGGATTTATCTTGTGAATTTTTTACTGTTTCTATTTAACATGTTAATAACTACTCTTATCAAATTTTGTGATTTTTGAAGTTGCCGGTAATGTCCAAAATTTTTCGAAAGTTTGGTATCCGAATTCGTCCAGAAAACGGAGATGTATTAATAGAATATGAGATGTTAAAGTGATGAGAAATGAATTGCTGTGTGTTTTATGACTGATTATTGTTTTTATTGTAAGTAAAACTTTTCTTTCATTTGGATCTTGATTTTCACAATTCACACAATAGATCATAAACATACTTGGATCCATATCTGTAAATTTGAGTCTCTTTATTTCCTCTGGATTTCTGCCTTTAGGTCTCCTTGATGATCAGAAGAGAAAACAGTAACTGTACACTTCTTTTCAGTATAACATGCTCTAAAACAACATTACTGTTACCTTTCAATTTGAAATCAGAGTAAAAAGGGATAAATTACGCTTTTACCCCTATAAAATTTTTAATTACATAATAGCTTCTCAACCATCACAAGAAGGCCCCAATATATTAAAAAAACTTATCATTTAGGTCCTTCAATGTTATATTATGTGAATTTAACAATTAATGCTATTAAACTAAATTACATGGGCCATATATTAGAAATAATCTAACATTTATGTCTAAATCTTAGGTTTTGGAGACATTTGGAAGTGATGATTATTTTAGAATAGTTTGGGATTCAACAATGTTTAGATTCCGAGCTTCATGACCAAGTGAGTGTCTAAATCTGCCACATCCTAGCTATTCTTTGGATTTTGCTTATATTTTATGGTTTTTTAACAAAAAAATAAATTATTTATGGCATTTTATTCTAAATTAATAGCAAAGGAAGATATCACAATATGTGAAGTTTATTATTCTTAGGTTAATAAAAGACATTTTATTTTTAAAAAAATGACATTAAGTTAGTGAGCATAAAAAATATATTGTAACAGATTTTTCTAAATAGCAAATATAAAATTACACTAAAGTGTAATATATTATATAATTATAGAGGAAGGAAATGTATATTTTAAAAATAGGAAAAAAAAGTCATGTAATTTTTGTATACTTGGAGAAAATGGGAGTGTAACTTCTCGAGACAATTTCATTGTTGCACGTACGTGATAGAAGATTAATCCCCATAAATTATTGAAATCAAATGAGCAGAAATTTTCAGCGAAAAGAAATGTCAACCTAAATGATGATATTAAAATATAAACCAAGATAAGGACAGAGACTTGAGGGATAAAGCAAATTATTCCTCATGTGGATGGAGGCGTCAAAAGGAGCCAGCCATTAATTCCACTGTCCAATGCTGCACCCTTTTCTCACTCAACTTAGCTGTTAGCCCTTCTGACCAAAGGCTCTATCACTTATTTCTTTGACCATCTTTGTCCCACATGAATAAACGAAGCCATCTTTGACTTGGTATCATGCATCCTGGGAATAATACATTAATACTTCTCTCGCCATATTATTTTAGATTTTCAGTTGGAGATGCGAACCTATAGAGATGGGTGTCTTCATCATTAGATAGTTTTAAATTTATGAAAAGATTGAATTCTTCGTAGTATTGTCTTATTAGTCTTAAAGCTATTGCTAGCTTCCTTTTGACCTCTTCTATGATCACTACTATGTATGCATATGTCACTTTCCTTGATCTGCACTTATTGGATTAGATAACGTTCTGTGAGATGATTGACTTGAGAATTATAGAAGAGCGAGAAGAAAAGAGATAAGCTCAAAATGTAATAGTCTGCGATTGAAATCAAGTCTCGCATCACTATTTGGCTTCACTGCAAGAAAACCTCACATCTGAGACCAAACACAAAATTTATCTTAAATCTTCAAAAATTTCATCTCAAATGAAATTAGAGACCGAAAAAGATTTTCTCCTGATTTTCACTTGGCTGATTTTTGGGATGAAAAATAGATAATGAACTGTCAATTCATTTCAGACCAAAAAGAGAGAAAAAAACATTTTCTGAGATAGAAAATTTCATTTGTCTATCTATCCGTCTCTCATTAGAGAAAAAACATTTGTCTCAAATTAGAGACGAATATTTTGTCTTCGAATCCGTCTCTCATCAGAGATGGAATATTTATCTCTAAATATATACTAATTAGAGACAAAATTTTCATCTTTGATTCAAGATTTTTCGTTATTTTTTTTACAAAATAATGAATTGGAAATGTGAAAATATGGATGACAAAAATAATAATATAAATATTAAGAATATTTACATAAATATTAAAAATAGTTACACAAATGTTAAAATTAATGACAAGAATAGAAAAAATAAATAAATAAAGCCTAGTCTATGTGGTCTTCGAGTGGAAGCAAATAATCATCATCAATCTCCCTCCTTGTCCAATTGCATTTGTATGAGGATGTGATTAAGCATGTGTTTTTGTTTACGAATCATGTCGCGCTACTCTTAGAGTAGGCTCTACTAGGTGGTAATCGTCTCCCGCAAAGACCTATCTCCTTAGCCACTTGCTATGTCTAGATGGAGCCCTAATGGCGAGGGGTTCGAGGTTGTCATGCCCTAATCCAAGCACGTTACTAACACAGTAAATAAGATTTTTCTCATTACCGTAAGCTTAACACCTTACCCAAGATCTACATGTGCATTTCATAACACGATCACAACCATAAAGCAATTAAACAACATCATATTCTAAAAGAATGATGATTTCATTCATGTGTGAAATATTGTTCATTACAAAAAGGTAGTTATGATATGTGTTACCAAACATTCCAACACCAAACAAGACAGAATGTTTATTAACAAGGTTCCAATAGACTTGAAAATGGACTTTGCCCCCAACATCAATATCCAAGAATTCATAAACAATATCTCTCTTGACCCACTACATTACTACAAAGCCTACTCTAGAGTTTTAATTAAAATAATTATTGCATTAAAAAAAGAACCTCAGATACAAAAAGGGGCACTTGATGTATGGAGGCTTCTCTTCTACCGATTAATCTAAAATGTTTTAAAAGAGAAGAATGGGTAAGTATAAAACTCATTAAGGGAATAAATCTACTCTACTAATAACAATTAAAAGTAAAAGCAAACAAAGAGGCTATAATGAAAGCATTACAAGCGAGATCACATTTGTAAAAGCAAATTTATAACAATTCCATGTTAATCCACATATCATAAATTTTCAGTCCAAGGCACAAATCATAGTTTCCATAGCCAACTTACATGAAAATTTTTCATAATCATTCCCTGATAAATTTTTGAGAGTGTCCAAGTTATCGTGTCTGTTGCCCATGGTCTTAGCTACATCACCCTTTTTCTCTCTAAACATGATATCCAACTTTATTGACTCCATTTTTCCATAAGGTGCATCACCATGTCATTTATTTTTTCCACAAACCACAATAACATTACATATGTTCAAGGCAATAAACGAATCAATCACAATCAATATGCAATGTGTCCACAAATAATCATGATGATCTAGCAAATTACCAATTCCAGTCATAATCTACTATGGTGCTCCTTAAGTGTATAGGTGTGTAAAAATGTATATGCAACATTTTCATGCTCCTCATCTAGCCTTATCAATTTCATGCTTCATATAAAAACTCATGATAAACTAGAGAGAAGACACATGGCAAGATACATCTAATCTTACCATGCTAGCTCATTCTCAATTTACTATAAACAGCAACCAAGTCCTCCACATATGTGAGATTGTGAGGCTAAACACAAAGTATGAATATTCATATTAACTAACATTGTAAATCCATTGTCTCAACATAAGTTCCATATAAATTTAAGAAGCAAATACATTACTGGAATAATTTCACTTCTTGAGTTCTTGGTTAGGTCAATTTACAAGAGCGGAACAACAAATTTTACAATTATATTTATGAGAAATATGTTGGAAAACTCAAGGTATAGTAGGTTTATCCACACCTTGGCTGCAAGCTATGGAATTTTCTACCCCTTTAGGGCTAGAACTTGATGGATTGATATCCCAAAGATCTTATGATGACATAGCATAAAAAGAGGTAAGAAGGGGGAATTTTAAGGAAGCTACAACTATCAGTGCCAAGCCCTCTCTTGAAGTGGCTATTTGCCATCCTAGTTCCTAGGGCTCCAACACTTGAGAGAAAAGAGCCCTTAAGTTGCCTAGTGCCTAAGGCACCACCACTTGGGAGCTCTCTTCGAAGTAAAATTTTTAGCACTTCTCCACCGTAAACCTCTTCCTAACCACCTACCTCCTCAATTGATGCAATTAGGGTTTCATAATTGTTCCAACAACCATAAAAATCATCTTTAAATACTCTCCAATCATCAAAATCAACCATACCATCCTAAAATCATAATCTCACTAAAAAATTCCCAAATTTAAATAAGTTAAGTTTCATGAAGTTTTCCTTTGATTTCAGCCATATGCACACTATTATTGTGCATAAATAACATAGATAATTGATCATTGGTCAGAATCAATTCATACTCATCCCACATGGTTTCATTGAAAGACTTCACATTTCTAAACCTAGGGTTTTAGAATTGTGAAAATTCCAAGAGTAAAGAGAAGGGATGGTTTTGCTACCTCAAATTCTTTGGTGTGAAGGGGGATTGCCAAATCTCATGAGTTTCCAAAAATGGTCAAAGGGGCTGGAGGTGTAGAGGTAGTTATGGTGGAAGAAGAGAATGAGCAAAGGTGAGAATCCCACTATCACATATCAACGTAAATACAATACTTATCAGAAAAATATTTTCTTAGTATCCCAAATTATTTTGATCCTCCTGTACCGCTCAAAACCAAATAAAAATTAAATTTTCATAAATAACCACAAATTTCCCTTTCATTTCAGTTTAGTCCTTACATGTCATACATCTACGCACAATTACACAACATGAACAAATTTTTGTCATAAAATTTGTAGCTATTATAGAGGTTCTAGTGGAGTTGAAGGCTTACAACCAATCTTTGGTGCCTATGATCTAGCTTAAAAAATGCGTCCCCTCTTGTTCTTCTAGCCCATTGCTTCTAACCATAAAGCAGTGTCATTGACCTCATCCAGCAAATTGGGTCATTGATATTTGCAATGATCTAGTCTCCTTGAGCCAAGTATATTAAGCCTATTCACAGAAACATGCATACTAAAACCAAATCAGTATGAATATGTCTTAAAAGAATTATTTGGTCAAAGAATTAAATAAATGTTCATGTACACTTCAATTGAGCACTAGTAGATGAATTTTTTGGTGCCTCTCCTCTTATGTGTAAGAATAAACAGCTCCATCGAAGTGGAGGATCGACCTACTTCTCGCTCTTACAGTTATTAATTCACATTATTAATTAATATTGACTATGAATTATAAATAAATTAAAGAGTTTTGGAAGCTTACCATCTAACCCCTATTCTTAAAAAGTGAGATGCTCCCATTAATGTTTGTGTGCTCCCATAAAGAGGATTGATTCCGCTTGGCTTACATGCACTTGGCCTTGTAGTATTCTTTCTCCAAGGTCTAAATCGATGTTACCTATGATCCAATTGGGCCTAATATCTCTCACCAAGTCCTGACAAAGCTTTCACATTAGGTGCCAAAGAGGCTCTCTATGCTTCCTATCATAATTCCATCAAATCTCAAAAGATCACACCGTAGCAATCACTTATACTTTTTTTGCATAAATTAAATATTAATTAGTTACAAACAAAGAAGAAGCTATGTATGTAATTGTACAAATGCACGCCTTCACCACCTACTCCCTAAACTACAAATCCTTTAAATGAGGGGGCGTGGTCTTTTATATGTATGCAATTGCCTCAAATTTACCTTATATTATAGGGACAAAATACTAAATTGCATCCACCACATACTTGAACTTGTGCAATTTTAAAAAAAGCATGTTAGATCACACAAATGATAAAACCAATAAGACAAATTAATTAAAAAACACTTAGTACTTACAAAAATTTACCAAAATAAATCCACATATGATCATATGTGAGATTTGTTCCAAAAGGATGGACTAGGGAATGTATGCTTCTTAAGGGAGTCCATGTTCCCTTTGACCTTAGTAGCGATGGAGAGCATTGTAGCATAGGGGGAATATGTCATTACTCGAAACTGGAGTTGTGATAAGTGCAAACAGTATAATACCTACACTGTCGCAAGTTTAATTTACCCTCAAATTATCCCTAACAATCTACTTTACGACCTAGGTGGCCTATCTGATTACAGAGTATATAAGAAAGAATACTTTTAAAAAATAAATAAAATTACCTTACCCTGAATAATGAAGAGGTATTCTCAATCCGCAACACATCAAACTAGTCGTCCTTTTATACCATCAATTGTGAAAGGGTGAATCTAATCCACTGACACACCCAAAATAGTCTTACTCTACACAAACATACAATAATATAAAGATATATATACACACATGTACATTCATACATAAACACCCATATACATGTCACAACAAACTTCACACGCATTACCACTCACATAATTCATCTACCGTAGGTCTGCACCCCTATGGGAAACTTACTTAAGAGCCACGTCATCAGGGGTCTACATTCTCGCAGACATTCCACTCAAGAGTTTCATCACTTGGGTATGCATCCCTATAATTATGTTTCTCAAGGCTTCATCAACATGGGTCTGCACTCCTACAGATTCTTTGCCAAGATACCGTTCCATGGAGCTACCCCTCCATGAACCAACCATTTCCTAATCACAATCACATACACACATAAACAAATAATGACATCATATAGTCCTCAACATAAATCAAATACTAAAACAGACCTATCGTAACAAATCCTAATCAAGGGCCATACCATTGGCAAGTCGCCCATTAGGGAGGACTTTGTAGCCTTTTTTGACGTCATCAACATGTTCATAAGCAAATACATATGTCGATTTAATTCCTTTTTACATAATTTATCAAGGCATAGATTATCATAGTGTGTTCTTTAAAAATTTATATTTGGCATACAATTGAAATGGTAACACCAATACCATTTCCATCCATTTCATCAATTACTAGGAAAACATAACCCAAAGAAAAGAAACAATTAAGGTTAGGCTAGATCATTCAATTGGATTTGAAGCTCTTCTAACTCCCATAATTTACCCCGGCCAAACCTCAAATAATTACTACGTGGAATGACAACACAACATTTCAGCATACAAAAACATGAAAGAAGCCTATGTTCAGGCTGTGGCACCTGGGTACCATGGCACCTCTCAAAACCTTCCCAAAGCATCAGGCTTAGGCGCCTAATCTTGGTGTTTTCAGTCTAGGTGGCACTTGGGGTGCCAACCCTTCTTCTTCACATCAGCCTCTATTAGTGTGGCGTCTTGGGCACCAAACCTAACACCTTGGGCGCCACGCTGCACCTACACGATTTGGCCTCGATTCATCACCAAATTAATCCAAATCTTCATCATTTTTCATAGTTTCTTCCATAGGCTTTTATTAGGGATGTTTGGGGATTGTTTTGATGCAAAACCAAATTAATTTCAAGATTCCAAGCTTGAATCAAGAAATCTCACCGCAAAACCCTAACTTTCCTCTTTTATGTTTCATCCCTTAAATCTCATCTTTAATATTGTTTCCCCTATCAATTTTCACTTCTAATTTCACTATTAATCATCAAGGAATGTTTTAAAACATAATTGAAGCTTCAAAACCCTCAAACAATTCCAATTCCTACCCAAATCCTTCTAATTTGAAAATAGAGAGAAAATTGTAAAAGTGAAATGCCTACCTTAATTCCTTACTTTTTTGGTGGTGGTTGGTCACCATAGACCCGCCTTGCCACCGAAGGATTGTTACTAGAAGCTTAGGTGTGAGCTTGAGTGGAGAGAGTTGAGAGAATGTGGAGAGAAATAAAAATGAGGGAAAATAGGTGTGGCTCCATATCTATACCCCCATGGTGAAATTGCTATTTTGCTCTCTAGTCAACCCTTGGTCAACATTAGTAAAGGTAAATCTGTAATTTCTCTAATTTGGGCATTTTTCATAATCTAGGTACCACACAATTTTTCTTATTACATTTTAGTCCCTTCTTGGACTGAGTAATAATTTGACTCTCTCAGTGCCACGTGTACACTCCATTAATCCTCTGTCCCTCGTTATTATACACCTTGCCATTTATTCCCAAATAAATGAAAAAGAAAATTTTCGTCGCACTGGATTATTCATTAAAAACTAACTTTACTAACACCCGAAAATCGCGGGTGTTACAGAATACGTTATGATTGATGGTAAGAGTGCTGGGCCACCGATGAACTGGAACAATGAGGGAGTACATTGGGCTAAATGCTAAGGTAAAGAGCAAACATATACTACAAAAGTGTAAAGAGTAAAGGCTATGTCTCGGGCACCTATGTCTCGAGTGCCAAAGGTACATGTGCATCACATTAGCTAATAAATGCAGACTGCAACTGCACGAATAAGTGGTGGGAGGATGAAGTAGGGCAAGGGGTGGCTCTAGGAGAGCTTGACTAATTGCCTAATAGGACATGCAGTTGGCCACCTCCCGGCCTCTACTAACGAGGACTAAAGTCACTAATTATGGAGGGACCAATCACTAGGAGTTGAGCTAAGAAACTTCAAGAGGCACTGAGTGGGCTAATTAAAAAGGAGCTAAATTGTGGTTTGGCCTAAGAAGCACTTGGAGAAGTGATCAAATGTATTTGGGCCAAGGAAGACTAAATTAGCAACTAAAGGATCTTTTTTAAAAAAATTTGATTGTATTGTTTTATTTAGGCTGTAAACTATATTTTACTAGTGTTTAGCTTAATTTAGGCCTAAAGACACTATTTTTTTTACAGTGGGTTTTTATTGGTTATTTGTAATTACCTATTAAGCTAGGCCCAATTAGATTAAGGTTTCTTTTATAAAAGGGATCTAAACCCCCTTGTGGCAGAGCACTTCTGCAAAACAATTTTAATCATGAATGAAAATTCAATGAGGGTTATTTCCTTCTTCCTCTCAGGATTATAACAAGGATTGTTGTGCCTGACTTTATGTAATGAGCTTTAGCCTAGCTAGGTACAGGGTTCATGCCATATATCCTCTATAAATTTAGGGCATATATCCATTTTATTGTGGGGTCTCCAATCTAATCATTAGAGATTCACATCATTTGGTAGTAGAGCCACTCCAAATTAGGTTATGTTTACTTCCTTCGATTTCCTCCTTTTTAGTTTTTTTTTGTTTCATTATATGTCTATATTTCGCTATCTATTCTATTTTTTTGGTATGTCATTGTTCTTTATTCTTCTTTGTTTCTTGCTCTGTTAATCTTACTTTTAGATTGCCCTTCTTAAAAAAAAATTGGTTATGTATTACTATTCACACGTACTATAGCATTACTGTTTATGCGTATTGGAGCATTATTGTTCATATGATTTACTTAGCGATATTATTCATGCATCAACTTTGCTTTGTTATTGTCATGCCCTAATTGGAGAACATGAGCGGTATGGAATAAGATCTACCCCATTACCCTAAGCCTCCTAAATCACAACAATTCATGGTATGAAATATAAATAATAACTAACCATATCATCATACATACAGACATTCCATATAATTGACATCCTCCTCATGAGTATTACAATGTTACAAAGAAGACTTTTATTTGTAAGCTTTCCCTTTCCGTCACAAAAAAAGTTAAGGAAAGATTAAAACATAGCCAAATCATGAGTGTTAATTACAGATGAATTACCACCACAAAAAAATATGATCTATGAGTCTTAACAATTACAGAGCAGACCACCATTCCTAAAAGAATCAAAATAATCACCAACAATCAGTGACGATGTGGTGATGTGAGACTTTGTTACTCCTCTTGCAGAGGCTCACCAACAACAATAGAATCTACAAGAGGTAAATACAAAGGGAGTGAGTAAATTACTCAGTGAGAATGATAACACAAAAGACTTACCATGTGCCTCCTAAGAGGAGAGGATGATTACTTGCGCCTCGTGTCCCATAACCAACTCAATCAACCACAGAATTGCACAAAAATCAAAAGCACACAGAAGTAAAAGACATGGAGTTCACACATAAATATAGGAAGTCGTAAAATCCACTTACTCCAACAGAATTTTTAGTAAAATAAGGGGACCATCAATGTCACTACACATTTGATAGGATGGAAATTTTCCAAGAGTGTCACCATCTTAAGTCATGGCTACCAAATATGTTTTATTAATTTGTCATCATCTATCTTTCACTTAAACGGCATCATCGAAGGTTAAGGGATTATTCATCCATAGATTTATGTAACTCCACTATCTCAAGACCTCCTTCCTTACTTTTCCTTCCCTAAGCAAGAGAGATACAAAGTATTCCTTCAAATTGTTTTCACTTAGCCCAAATTTAATTCATATGTAAAATAATACTCACAATTAAATAATCCATCACAAATATTATTTCCATTTTTTTTGTTAAAGTGGCTTAATAAGATAAGCATATGGCTTGACACTAGCCAATGTACATTAACTTTACATATGAGTAGATATTTCTTCAATGACATCTCAATCCAATTTATAATAGTAGCTAACATGAATGAATAAAAGAAAATAATATATCTCTTCTAGGGCATTTCAATATTTAAGGATTTAGCAGAGAAATTCCCTCACTTGGTTGAAGGAGCATGAAAAACGGAAGGCAAGAAACTTAGTATGACATATAAGCAACCAATGAAGAAGCCTAGAGGTAAAACAACAAAGTTTAAGATTGAAGGGAAAATGTCATAAAAAGTTCCAGCCCTCGGGCACCTGGGCGCCACAACATCTCCCCATCCTTCAAGCTCCTAAAGCACTATTGTTTAGATGGCACCTAGGCGTCATCTTCCCTACACATAATTGCTCTCTGTAATGCCTAGGTCCTTACTGTCCAAATGCTGCTTGGGCACTAGTCTTGGCGCTCGAGTTCCTACTACTGATGCAAAACCAGAAGTTTGAAAATCCCTTTCAACTAGACCAAAACCTTAGCTCATTCTGTCCCTAAGCTTCCATGGTCAAGCACAAAACATATATATGGGTGTTTAGACGTAAAAAGAGTCAGACCTAAACCAATATCAAGCCAAGAAGGGGGTTGTGAACATTAAAATCACAATTTCTTCAATCATTTGCCTTAATGGCAACTTCAATAGTTAAAACCATAACCCCCTCTTTCTTGATCATTAATGCTATTCAACCACCCAAAAACATAATAAAACATAATAAAAGGCTTTAACCATAGAAAAACACCATGAGAGGCATCTAAGAACACAATGTAGCATTCAAGCTCTAACAGAAGGAAGATCCCTAGCCTAGGGTTTTGTCTATCCAAAAATAAAGGAAGAAAAAGGGAAAGGATAGAGCACTTACTTGAAGTCCACTTGACCAATCTTAGCAAAAACAAATCTTCCCTTCCCAAACCCACTCTTCAGCCACAGTATAGAGGAGAGATGCGAGAGAGAGAAAAGAGAAAGATGCAGGAAGAACATACACACTATGGATGGTTGGGAGAAGAAAGATGAAGAGAGGAAAAAGGGTTTTAAGACTTCTGGGGCCCACTACACCCATTTCTTCTAGATTAACTCTTTTATCAATTCCCTTCTTAGTCTCTTCCCACTCCATCTTCCAAAGTTAGCATAAATTTTCTAAGTCACACCTTGACATACAATTTTCCACACATCAAAATATATTTCCATAATTCACATAAATATCACAATACCGAAGAAAATAAAAATGCCAAGCAAAATATTTACAAAAATAGTTCAAAAGACGAAAATAAATAAATCATGAAACTGCGAGTATTACAGTATTACCCCCTAAATGAAATTTGGTTGTAATACCCCAATAATTTTTTACAAATATTCAAAATCTATTTTGAAGTTTATTGAAAAATTTAATTACGTGGAAAATATTCTTTTGAATTAGTGAAGAAAATTTGGGAATAGAAATTTTAAATTTTAAATTTAGGAAATTTTTACAAATTCTAAAGGATCTAAGCGAACAAATCTTATAAGTTAGAGTGACAATGAGTAAATTTATCCAAGAAAATTAGTAAGGTCGGTTACTATCCAGTATATGGTACTATTTACCTATATAATACTATTTATGTATACAGTACTGTTCACATATACTATCGAAATGTCAAATACTAAAAGTGGTTTGATCATAAGAGAAAACTAGAAAGAAACTGGGAGAAAAAAATGACATCTTATATGAGAGAATTCCCTAAGGGACTAAATTGAAAGGAAACTAAATTAGCAAATTGATTATACTAGTAGATGAGACTAGTAAGTGATACTAGTAGATGATACTAGTAAGTGATACTAGTAGATAAGACTAGTAAGTGATACTAGTAGATGAGACTAGTAAGTGAAACTAGTAGATGAGACTAGTAAGTGATACTAGTAGATGAGACTAGTAAGTGAAACTAGTAGATGAGACTAGTAAGTGAAACTAGTAGATGAGACTAGTAAGTGAAATTGGTAGGTGAGACGGGGTAGATGGAATAGTACCCTTAAATTTTCCTATAAATAGACCCTTCCACTTCACTTTCAAAATCACACCTTAAACTTCTCTTCTTCTATCCTTAAGATTTCTTGGTCCGACGCTAGACCTCTGAGATTTTTGGCCTTTCCTTTTCAGCTTAGGTAAGGATACTATGCCTTTTTTATGTCTTTCAATTTTAGAAGTTATTTCCTTAAGTATGCTCTGTGATTACGGCTTTGGCTGATCTTCCACATCAGAAAAACTGTCTTTAGCTGTCTATATGTTATTTTGATTACCGGAATAGGATGTAAACTGTGAAGAATACATGTCTAGGAAAGCTCTGGCTAAGGAAAGACCTAGTTTTTAAGTGTGTCCATTGTGACCCTCCACTCTTTCCTGGGAACTTACCTGGTGTACTCTTTTACATATTGTATTCTCTATTTTCTGGTATGAATAGTATTCGTACGTATGAATAGTAACTATATGTATGAACAGTATCTGTACGAAAATAATCCTAACGTATTTTCTCTAATCTTTCATGAAAATCTTCGTAGCGGAACATTGAAATCTACCTGAGTACTCTTGTCTGTAACGACTTAGAGAAGTGATACTCGTACGGAATCCAGGTGAGTGGAACGACCCTGTTTTAATAGAGTTTTAGCATTACTGGTGATAAAAAGTATGTCGTAGGACACTCCCAAGATTCATAGGGGGAAATTGGATTCAGAATGACGGATCTAAAGAAATAATTAATCCAGAAGTATGGATAAGACGAAACAAGTATTTCATGATGATGTAGAGTTTGAATCTTTTCAATACAGTTTAATTGTTATCTTGATTTTTGGTTTATAAACTTATAATATAGTTACATACTATACCTGTTATATGGATGAATATTACATTGTACTTCTGACTATGATATGAAATGTTGTACTATTGATTGTGATTGAGCGGGACAGTACCCCCTCTCACGGCAAGGCGGAAAACCCGGTTGAAAGGGTGTCTTGACCAGTGAGTGTAGAGACAATGATTCCCTCAGTAGGGATATAGCCCGGATTGGTGATAAATCTGTGAGGCGCCCTAGCTATGAGGATGAGGTTGTGTGTCATGGCAGAAATATACAAAATTGGTGAGCCGGCCTGTGTGCGCTCTCCGGGATATATTGCCATTGATGAGTACTAGTAACGTTTATTGAATTGGATGAATTTTTATCTTCTTGTGTGTAGTTTCTAACTATGTCTATTGGTTGAGTATGAGCCTTCGTATATACTTGCATGACTGGTAATGTATTTGAATTTTATTAACGCGAGGCCGATTCACTCACGGAGTTTTAAAGCTCACACTCTCTATGAAACCTTTGTTTTACAGATTAGGTTACCGATGAAGAATATCCGCTAGAAGAGTATATCGCTTTGGACCTTCCCGCTGTCGGGTAGGCCCCTCTTTTGTTGTAGATTATGTCGCTCTGTAATCGTCTAGGACATCTAGGTCAGGGGTTTGCGTTTGGCTTGTATGTCAGTATAATAATGTATTTTAAATTGATAATCTATTATTGCATGCAAATCATCTCTATGAATTTCAAATAAGAAAATTTGATATATTTTCTTCAGGAATGATTATTTTGATAATATAAAGAAAATGACTAATAATTTAACTTATGGGTAGAATTTATCGAAAGGCTTACAGTGATGGGATATTCATCATTGTGCCGGTCATGTGCCCAGAAAACGGGTCGTGACAAAGTTGGTATCAGAGCAATGGTTGTTAGGTCTCCTAGTAATTACAGAGCAAGGTAACCTTAGTGGGACCTCTTCTATCGTTGTGAACCTGGGCACAACTATAGAGAGACGGCTCTACTGAAGGTCCTGTAGGATGTTTCTATTTCCTTTCCCTACGAGACTTATCTCTTCTTAGGAATTATGTTCTCAGTTTTAGTTTTAGACAGATGTGGCTACACTTTTGAACTTAGTAAAGGAAAGGTTATTACTTGTTTTGATTCCATTGATGTCGGATCAAATTTTTATATGATGGGTTTTATAAGCTGAATTCTTGATTGATTTTATGTAGCTAATTTTCTTTATCTTTCTTTATTATTATTTTAAAGTACAGTCCAATAAAAGAAACCACTTGCATTAATAAAAAAAATTGAAGGATTACATTGCAAAAAAAAAAAGAAGTTTACTCATGCATGAGTAATCTAAAGGCGAGGTGGTCTCGGATTAGGAGGATTGTATTATATCATCACCCCTCGACCATTCCTTGGAGCGAGAGACAGAGCAATGTCGCGGAGGGTAGTGTAAATTCCATTCATACAATCAACACTTCTTTGTTGTTGATTGCAGAAGCACTGGGTGGACCAATAGAAGAACCTATCTATTCTCGAAGTCATTACCGCGTTATTGCGTTTGGTTAATTTCTCCAAATCCTCTATCATCTTTTTGAGAATCTTCACCTCCTGCTCTAAGCAGGCGATTTTGTCCTCCGAGGTATGGCCCGCGATAATCTCCTCGACTTCCTCATTCTTCTTCATCTTCTTCTCCTTTTGATTCTCTTGAAATCCCTCGAGAGGCCTTTTGCCCTTATCCTTACCTAAACTTAAGTTTAAGTTAAGTTCTTCTTCCTTGGCCTTCACTGTGAGATCAATATACTTCCTTGTGGCCATGATTTAGAAAATTTAGAAATTTTTGTAAGAGTATGAGGCGAGAGGAATGCTGGGAGATTGTAGGCTCACATATTATTACTCTTTGTAGTGTGGTAACTGAGAACGCATAGAGAAAAATTAGGACTTAGAGACAAAGAAGATATCTCTTCGCCGCACCCCTACACGCTCAACCTATGGATTTCTACAAGTTGGAAGCCACAAGTCTAGGGTAGGCATGCACACCAATAGCACGTCGTATTAATGCCAAAACTACGAAAGTCAATATTCGGTGGATTTGCGGCAGATTTATACTTGGTTTTCCCATTTCTCCTATTGGCATTTTTTGAAATTCAAAGAAGTTGACAATGTAGCCATTAAAGATTGCCTTGGATGCTTTTATGATGAACTGAAATGTATTTCTCTGTTTTATTGTGTTGTTCTTAAGAGCCTTCAGTTGAGTATAATATACATAATTGATTGAATCATGTTGTAATTACATGTAGACATATGATATGTATGCTACTTATGCATAATGAGTGAAGGATACGATCAAGGAGAATATGTGATGATCCTACATATACTCATAGAGAATGAGAAATCAAAATGATTTGGTTAGAATGAAATGTGTAGAGGATAATACATCTTCATGGTTACACATAATTACATATAATGCTCTCGTGGGCAAATCAAAAGCAATGATTTTCTTGCATCATGATAATGCTTACTGCATGCGACCGTAAGCAGTTAACTTTGTTTTAAAATATATATATTTACATATATATTATGTGTAAGTCCAGAATAAAGACACCGATTAGAATATAAGATAAGGCTAGTATGAGACTACCCGATCATAGAGTGATATCGTGATCTGAGATTACACTGTAAGACAAGTATAGAGTGAGAAAGTCATAGATTGAAATGGCGATTAATCGAAAATTTTGAGGAAGAGTCAAAAGTTAGCCGAAATTTTTGAGCAAACCTTTGACTTATGTTAATTGCATTAAATTTACTATTTACTTGCATGTCCGACATTAATTGCTGGCATTGCGACGTATGCGATCTGTAAACCTTTTAGCGAGCGGCGTATAGGTTGTGGTGGCTTTAGCTCGAGGGGCTTCGGGCTGCCTATAAATCTTGTACACCCGTTACCTCACTCATTACACCAAGCAAGCTTACTTCTTTCATTACATACCTATTCCTTAATCTTCATTCCTTTCTCATTTGAAGTTATTTCTAAGGTCCCTAGAGCAATGGCCAACAATAAATCTTTCAACTTGAATTTTGAAACTGGCAACGTAGAGCTTGATTTAAATCTAAGTCTCGGAAACAACAAAGGAAAGAGACCTGCAGATGGGTCACTGTAAATTAAGAAGAGAAAGGGGGATGTAATAGAGTTGGAAGAGAACAGTACTGCAGCATCCTCAGAAAATAAGCTTGCACGCATAGAGCGTAAGATAGAAAACCTGGAGCGTAAGATAGAGAGCCTGGAATACAAGACAGAAGACCAGAAGCGACTAATAAATCGTCTCTTTGAAAACCAAGAGAAACTGATAAACCGTCGTTTCGGGGAACTAGCTAATCGAGTTGATAGACATTCAATGTTTACAACTCAAAATTTTCATGACCAACAAGCAAGGTGTATTGACTGTATGAATGGAGTGACTTCTGCTCTTCGCCAAATTTCTCAGGTGCTTCCTCCAGAAACCCTTTCTAGGCTGCAACGATTAGCTTCCTCCTTAAGGTCTGAAGCACCTTCCTCTTCTAGACCCGGAGCACCTTCTACATTTCAAAAGCCTCCTCGTCTTTAATTTATTCTTTCTTTTGTTTGTACCTAAAGCTATATTTGGTCTAAGCTTCACGTATTAAAATTATCTATGTACTAGAAATAAAATTTAAGTTAGTATTTAGATCTCCTATGTTGAAGTGATTTCTTAAAGAACTTGAGGATGGTAATATCTTTTTGACTGAGCAGAGTTACTAAAATGATATTTCATTACATTTCTGAACTATGGAGGAGTGCTAAATAAGTATTTTATGAACCTATATATAGAGAACTATGAGTTTGCCCTAATCATTGAAGGGATACGACTCTATATGAGTCATTAAGGTGAGAGGAATTTCTATATATATATATTTATTTTATACTTATCATATTTTTTATTCTTCCTAGAGATTTATGCAATGATTTTATGTGATTTTGCCTTTTATATAACGCCTTCAAGTCATAGTATCGCCTTAAGGCAGGAGGATTTCCTTCCGGTAAGAGTATTGCCTATGGCCAAAAGGACGCCTTCAGGTGAGGTACTTGTATTCATAAATGTTATGAGTTATGTGTGTGTTAACATGTGTTCTGATATTCAGTGTGAACTGGAGAGACCACGTACCACTTTTAAAGACGACACCTATTTAAGGTTTTACATGGATCTCTGATTAAATGGTTTGAGTTTGGTAAAGGTTATGAGGATGAGATACTTTTTGGTACAAGAGGTCGTAGAGAAGATCAAACTGATAATGAAGAGATTGCTTGCTATTTAGAAAAGGCAAAATTCCTATGCAAACCATTGATAATGCGGTCTAGAGTTCACAGTCAATGGTATATTGTCCTTGTAAATCTCACCAAGGGTATGATGTGGTTTGGAAAGAAAGAGATGCGAAGGATGAGATATGGACGAAGTGACCACACTTATTTCAGCCTTGAAGTAAGTTTTGAATTCGAGGGACCGAATTCTGTTAAGGGGGGAAGACTGTAATACCCCAATAATTTTTTACAAATATTCAAAATCTATTTTGAAGTTTATTGAAAAATTTAATTACGTGGAAAATATTCTTTTGAATTAGTGAAGGAAATTTGGGAATAGAAATTTTTAATTTTTAATTTAGGAAATTTTTACAAATTCTCAAGGATCTAAGCGAACAAATCTTATAAGTTAGAGTGGCAATGAGTAAATTTATCTAAGAAAATTAGTAAGGCCGGTTACTATTCTAGTATACGGTACTATTTACCTATATAATACTATTTATGTATATGGTACTATTCACATATACTATCGAAATGTCAAATACCAAATGTAGTTTGATCATAAAAGAAAACTAGAAAGAAACTGGGAGAAAAAAATGACATTTTATATGAGAGAATTCCCTGAGGGACTAAATTGAAAGGAAACTAAATTTGCAAATTGATTATACTAGTAGATGAGACTAGTAAGTGAAACTAGTAGATGAGACTAGTAAGTGATACTAGTAGATGAGACTAGTAAGTGATACTAGTAGATGAGACTAGTAAGTGAAACTAGTAGATGAGACTAGTAAGTGAAATTGGTAGGTGAGACAGGGTAGATGGAATAGTACCCTTAAATTTTTCTATAAATAGACCCTTCTATTTCACTTTCAAAATCACACCTTAAACTTCTCTTCTTGTATCCTTAAGATTTCTTGGTCCGACGCTAGACCTCTGAGATTTTTGGCCTTTCCTTTTCAGCTTAGGTAAGGATACTATGCCTTTTTTATGTCTTTCAATTTTAGAAGTTATTTCCTTAAATATGCTCTGTGGTTGCAGCTTTGGCTGATCTTCCACATCAGAAAAACTGTCCTTAGCTGTCTATATGTTATTTTGATTACCGGAATATGATGTAAACTGTGAAGAATACATGTCTAGAAAAGCTCTGGCTAAGGAAAGACCTAGTTTTTAAGTGTGTCCATTGTGACCCTCCACTCTTTCCTGGGAACTTACCTGGTGTACTCTTTTACAGATTGTATTCTCTATTTTCTGGTATAAATAGTATCTGTATGTATGAATAGTAACTGTATGTATGAATAGTATCTGTACGAAAACAATCCTAACGTATTTTCTCTAATCTTTCATGAAAATCTTCGTAGCGGAACATTGAAATCCACCTGAGTACTCTTGTCTGTAACGACTTAGAGAAGTGATACTCGTACGGAATGCAGGTGAGTGGAACGACCCTGTTTTAATAGAGTTTTAGCATTACTAGTGATAAAAAGTATGTCGTATGACACTCCCAAGATTCATAGGAGGAAATTGGATTCAAAATGACGAATCTAAAGAAATAATTAATCCAGAAGTATGGATAAGACGAAACAAGTATTTCATGATGATGTAGAGTTTGAATCTTTTCAATACAGTTTAATTGTTATCTTGATTTTTGGTTTATAAACTTATAATATAGTTACATACTATACCTGTTATATGGATGAATATTACATTGTACTTCTGATTATGATATGAAATGCTGTACTATTGATTGTGATTGAGCGGGACAGTACCCCCTCTCACGGCAAGGCGGAAAACCCGGTTGAAAGGGTGTCTTGACCAGTGAGTGTGGAGACAACGATTCCCTTAGTAGGGATATAGCCCAGATTGGTGATAAATCTGTGAGGCGCCCTAGCTATGAGGAAGAGGTTGTGCGTCATGGCAGAAATATACAAAATTGGTGAGCCGGCTTGTGTGCGCTATCCGGGATATATTGCCATTGATGAGTACTAGTAACGTTTGTTGAATTGGATGAATTTTTATCTTCTTGTGTGTAGTTTCTAACTATGTCTATTGGTTGAGTATGAGCCTTCAGATATACTTGCATGACTGGTAATATATTTGAATTTTATTAACGCGAGGCCGATTCACTCACGGAGTTTTAAAGCTCACACTCTCTATGAAACCTTTTTTTTTACAGATCAGGTTACCGGTGAAGAATATCCGCTAGAAGAGTATATCGCTTTGGACCTTCCCGCTGTCGGGTAGGCCCCTCTTTTGTTGTAGATTATGTCGCTCTGTAATCGTCTAAGACATCTAGGTCAGGGGTTTGGCATTTGGCTTGTATGTTAGTATAATAGTGTATTTTAAATTGATAATCTATTATTACATGCAAATCATCTCTATGAATTTCAAATAAGAAAATTTGATATATTTTCTTCAGGAATGATTATTTTGATAATATAGAGAAAATGACTAATAATTTAACTCATGGGTAGAATTTATCGAAAGGCTTACAGTGATGGGATATTCATCATTGTGCTGGTCATGTGCCCAGAAAACGGGTCGTGACATTGGTCCTCGAATTTCAATAAAACAAGGTTATCTAAACAAAGATGGGTATCTCGACTGCATATCCTTCTCTACTTTCCATGTAGCCTCTTCATGAGAGTGGTTCTGCCATAGAACCTTTACTGAGGGGATCTCTTTATACCTTAGCTTCTTTATTTGCCTATCCAATATTGTTACCGGCTCCTGCTTATAAATTAAATTCTCATTTAACATGATTTCTTGGATTGGATGACATGAGATGGATCGTGGAGATATTTCCACAACATAGACACATAAAACACTGGATGCACATAATCCAAATCTGCCAGTAATGTTAGACGGTAAGCCACATTATCCACTTTCTCCACGATCTTCATTTGTTTTGATTGTGTTTAATTCAAGATTCACAAAATTTTTGTTCTGTTCTTGTTGTTAATATCTTGAAGAAGTGTTAATTCTAGGTCTAAAAAAAAGTTGAGATAGTAGACACATAAGTATATTAAAATCTCTATGAAGTTTGATCTGCGTCTAAACTTTTCCAATTTTTAATGTAATACCTATAAATTCACTTGGATTTATAATGGGTTCTTTTTTATTTATGTTAAAATGCGTGGTAAATTCAATGTTTTAGAATGGTCATGGGTTGTTGGGCCAGATGTGGTATTGTGGTTTAGTATAGTGTATCATAAATATGTGAAACTCTTATTTTTAAAAGGTTTCTAGATTTGAACTTGGACTAAATCTATTTCACTATTATGTTGAGGGGAAAAATTGGAAACTCATACACCACACTTGACACAATAGCCCTACTTCCCTCCCATTCATGTGCTCAACAAAAACACAAACTCATTCATGTTCTTCGTCATCCAGTGAACTCGAATCCTAATACACTGGCCAACTAGACTGCACTACACTAGCAAACCAAGTCGTGCAACGTTCACTCTGACTGGGGTCATCACAGCTCAGTGGCCAGCAGCTGTTTCCTGCCAGCCCTCCTTTTTCGGGGTTTTTTGGGAGAGATCAATTCAAGAATGGAAGAGCACCAAAAGAGTGAGATTTAAGAGTGTGTGTGTATGTGTGGATTTGCTGAGGGTTTTTGTCAAGGGTATGTTTTTCCATTTGACTGGTTTATTTCGCTTTCTGGCTTCTTATTCCTAGCTTGATATGATTTTTAAATTTATTCCAAAGCTAGTTATTGAGTCCTTTATTACTCTCTTCCTCTAATTATACCTTTTGGTTCATTCTTGGTCTTTTTCTCTCTCGCATAATTGATTGAATCTTGAAGTGACCTAATTTTTGTATTGTACCCTTTGAATTCAAGCCAGTACCATTCTTGCCTCCACCAGCTAGATATATGCAGCAACGTCATCTAAGGAAGTGAGTACGATTCTCTGCTAGCTTGGTTTTGATTTAATCATTGTGATATAATTCTTTATCAGATTTCACGATTATCTGGGTTGAGAAGTACATTGTAGATTCTAGATTATTAATTGCAAATGTGGTTTCTATCAGCAATCTTTATTAGATGAGGAGTTCATGGCTTATACTGTCATGAGGATTTTGTTTATTTTCATGCCTTGTTATTCTTGAAATTTCACATTATTAAGATATAATACGAGTGTTGGAATCTTTTAATTCAAAGCTTCAATTTTGAGTTGAATATGTATGGTTATAATCTTGAATTCCAAGCTATGTGTGAGGCATTCTTGGTGGCTCCATTTGGAATCTTATAATCTAAGGTAAAATATTTGATTTCATTCTAATGCTATATACATCTGTTAGGAGTTTCCAGGGATTAGCTAACTTCTATAGGATATTTGTAATAGATTGTGGCACCTTAGCTGCCCTATTGAATGAAACATTGAAAAAGAATGTGGGATTTAAATGGGAGGAAACCCAAGAGAGCGTTTAACACATTAAATGATAGGCTAAGCAGTGACCCTATATTATCCCTACCCAATTTTAGTTAATCATTTGAGATTGAGTATGATACCTCAGGCATAGGGATAAGAGCTATGTTGATGCAAGAAGGAAAGCCAATTGCTTAATTTAGTGAGAAACTCAAGGGACCCATGCTCAAATATTCCACATATGACAAGGGGTTGTATGCCTTAGTAAGAGCCCTTATAACTTGGTAGCATTACTTGATGCCCAAAGAATTTGTCATACACTCTGACCATGAGTCACTTAAATACTTGAAGGTTCAGAATAAACTTGATAAAAGACATGCTAAGTGGCTCTAGGTCACAGACACATTTCCCTATGTGATAAAATATAAAATGGGGAAAGAAAATGTGATTGTTAATGCTTGTCCAAAAGATAGACACTTCTTTTTATGCCTGACACAAGGCTTATTAGGTTTGAACATGTGAAAGATTTGTATGTTCATGACATTGATTTTTCCTCTATTTTTGCTGCTTGTGAAAAAGGTGCCTTTGAAGATTACTATAGGCATGAAAGGTATCTATTTAAGAATAATGGACTATTCATTCCTAAAGGATCATTATGTGAATTACTTGCTAGGGAAGCACATAAAGGGGGATTAATGAGTCATTTTGGGGTAAGAAAAACTTTAGACATGTTACAAGGATAATTCTTTCAGCCTAAAATGAAAGGGGATGTAGTAATCATATGTAAGAACAACATTGCATGTAAGTACGCCAAGTCTAAAGTCATGTGGCACGGATTATATCCCCCTTTACCTGTACCTGATGCTCCCTGGATTGATATATCCATAGATTTTGTACTTGGCTTACCTCGCCCCTAAAAGGGAAAAGACTATTTTTGTGCTTGTTGATAGGTTTTCAAAGACGACTCATTTCATAGCCTATCACAAGACTGATGATGATTCTCACATAGTTGATCTCTTCTTTAGAAAAGTGGTGTGACTTTATGGGATGCCTAAGAGAGTTATATCACACACCAATTTGGGGACA
The DNA here is from genome assembly GCA_037074585.1 of Biancaea sappan. Classification (NCBI taxonomy): domain Eukaryota; kingdom Viridiplantae; phylum Streptophyta; class Magnoliopsida; order Fabales; family Fabaceae; genus Biancaea; species Biancaea sappan. The sequence goes on along the minus strand of CM073496.1, from coordinate 2,856,423 downwards.
TGATCAGCACGGTACATGGCTATCACCTATGCCTATTAGCCTATCTAACAAACCATAACAACATACCAAATCATAACATAATGTAGATTTCATTTCATAAATTGGAACTTATGTCTCATATATAAAGTCATTGTACATGTTTCTAACCATTCCTACAACAAGCATCACTAGGGAATACAAAGAAATATTCCCAAAAGAATATCATGTTCTCATTCATTAAAATACAACATCAAAAATACCCTAGGAGTCCTATAATGCTATAGAGTACTTCTAGATCACAAAAGAGGGTACAAGCATAACCAAAAGCACCAACCCAAAGGAGCAAGAGAGGGTTGGGACTCTGAACCTTTGCTACTCCTCAAGTGGATGTCCATCAGTGAACTCTATATCTAAAAAGGAAATATAGATAGTAACATAGTGAGAACAATGTCTCAGTGAGCATGTAACTTACTCAATGATAAGAACAATGATATAGTATTCAGAATCACATAACACCAAAGTATGGCTACAATCAACTTATGTCATTATCTGGAATAACTCATTCATCCACATATACTTGCATAGCAACATTTACATAATCAACATAGTTTTCATATTCATCAGGTTACATATTTTAACATGCCAATGGACCCCATAGACTTCTATGGATAACTTTCCACTGAGCCTCATGAGTTTACCTCATAGACTTTTATGGACGACATCTCATTGGGCCTCATGAGTTTCCGTGGCTAACTTGCTATTAGGGTTCATAGACTTCTATGGATGATGTCCTTCCAGGCCTTATAAGGTTAACTCAAGACTTCTATAGAAGACATCCTATCAGGCCTTATGAGGTTAACTCAAAGACTTCTATGGACGACATCTTATCAGACCTCATGTATTCCCCAAAGCTAACATGAAGAATGGAGGTTCACCACTATGCAAACATGTCATTCAACCTTGTACTCTACTAAGCCTTCATCATAAATAAATTTTACCTTTCAACTAGGTACTCATATGCATCATTTTTTCTTAGGTAGAACCTTTCTTAACTTAGCCTCTAGGTCTTGTCTTATGTTACCATGAGCACAAGAGTACTTAACTCTACACAAGTCATCTAACATACATCTTGGGCTATGAGATGCCTTCATGATAAAATTTTAAAGAAAACCATACTAGAGTAAGCTTAACTACTCACCTCAGTTTCCAAGCTAAACTTTATCATTTCTCAATGTAAATCAAGGGGATTTATTAATTCAATGAGCTTGGAACCAATCACTAAACAACTAAACATAAAAGAGAGAAATTCAAGTCATAAACAATAAGGGAAATGCCCTGCCTGGCCACTGCAGTGCTAAGGTGCAAATTTTTCTGCACCAGGTTTTGGTCACTGCAGCCTTAGCCACCATTGCAGCAGTTATGCACCTTGCTGTAAGTATTTCTTTTTAGTTTCCATCACTTAAGTGGTGGTTTGCACTGTTGTAGTAGTGGAAGATAGCAAGGAACTCTGTTGTCATGCAAAAGTAAACTCCATTTATTTCCCATGCGCCCACCTCGTCTACCCAACCTTTTATACATTAAATGCCCAAACTTTCCACCATAAATTCACCTCATTTAAATCTATCAAACCCTTCAAGAGTCATTGAAAAAAATGGTTCAAAATCATGAATTTATGGTGAAAAATCAGATATTCTACTACATCAGGCCAAAATTCTGAATTTTCAATCCAAAATCATTTCTAATTCAGTCAAATAACTCCAACAGCTCGTGGTTAAGTTAAGAGGGGAGTTTGGGGACAAAAATGGCTTTAAATACTCACAAAACAAACAAAGTTTTAGCTAGGGTTCACTCTAACCAAAAAAATTTCAAGAAAATTGAAAACCTTAGCATTCCTTACCTTAAATCTGTTGTTCTTATCTAAATGTGATGCTTTGCTAATGTGGGAATGCTGATGGGAGCTTGAGAATTATGTGGGAATTTGGTTTTGATGAAGAAATAGAGAGAAAATGGCATAGAGAGGGAGATGTACGAGTGAGAAGGATGATGAACATGCCTTAGGTGCTGAAGAGTGGTTTTGGCTAAGTCTAAGGTGTCCTTTTTTCACTTTTGCCCTTATAGTTCATCTTGGAATCCCATGGACTGAAAGACACTTAAGGAATTTCCTCAAATATAATTCTTTTGGAGACCACTCTTACACGACGTTAAGATCATCACACCACAATAGCTTATCACCCAAATTTATCAAGATTTTCCCTATTTCTACATCAAAGCCAAAACACAACATTTATTCATTTTAGTCCCTCTTTTTTAAAAGCTTCCCACATCTCAACAAGCATACGTTGACCTTTCTAGACAACACATCACATATAAACAGACCCAAAATAGCTACTTACATAATTATGCATATAGACTCATTAACTATTCATCAATCAACATTTTCATTAAATTGCAACATAGATCATATAAGAGCATACTCAACTACATAGAACATAGTGGTCTAAACATATACATGAAAATTGACGAGTATTACACATTATATCATATCGAGATGCAAAATTCCTCTGTCATTTCTAGAGAACCTTGTAGGCCTAACTTGGTACCAAGCTTTTGTATTTTACTAGCTACCATCCTCAAACGATTGGCAAAGTAGAGGTAGTCAATCAAACCTTTTCTACTTTATTTCGCGTTATGGTAACTTGAAGTCATGGGAGGATTGTTTACCATTTTGTAGAATTTGCTTATAATAGAGCAACACATGTAACAACACATTGTTCTCCATTTTAAATTGTGTATGGCTTTAACCCACTGACTCCTATGAATCTATTGCTTTTTCTTGTAACTAACATTCTAGTCTTGAAAAGAAATCCAGAGCAAAGTTTGTGAAGAAACTACATGAAAAAGTCAAACAACAAATTGAAAAGTGTAATGAGCAATATGCTTCATAAGCCAATAGGAGGCTCAAGAAGATTTTTTTGAACAAGGTGATCTAGTATGGGTGCATATGCGAAAAGAAAGGTTTCCTGAGAAACAACATTCCAAGCTCTTGCCACAAGGAGATGGTCCTTTTGAGTAATTGAGAGAATTAATGACAACGCCTATAAGCTTGACCTTCTAGGTGAGTACTACATAAGTACTACTTTTAATGTAGCTGATCTTTCTCCTTTCGATGTAGGAATGTCCTCGAGGATGAGTCCTTTTTAAGAAGGGGAATGATGAGGACCAAAGCAATGCATCATCTCCAATCACTAGGAGTTGAGCTAAGAAACTTCAGGAGATGCTGAACGGGCTAATTAAAAAGAGCTGAATTGTGATTTGGCCAAAGAAACTCTTGGAGACATGATCACATGTATTTGGGCCAAGGAAGAGAAAATTATCAACTAAAGGATCTTTTTGAAAAAAAATTGGTTGTATTGTTTTATTTAGGTTGTAAACTATAATTTACTTGTGTTTAGCTTAATTTAGGCCCACTGACACTTTTTTTCAATATGAGCTTTTATTAGTTATTTGTAATTACATATTAATCTAGGCCCAATTAGATTAGGGTTTCTTTTACAAAAGGGATCTGAACCCCCTTGTGGTAAAGCACTTTTGCCGAGGGTTCTTTCTTTCTTCCTTTTAGGCTTATCAACAAGTTAGGCTTGTGGCCTCTTGACTTTATGTGTTGAGTTCTTGCCTAGCTATAGGTACAAGGTTCACACCATCTATCCTCTATAAATTTTGGGCATGAATCCATTTTGTTGTTGGGTCTCTAACCTAATCATTTGAAGTTCACATCACCCACCTCCACTTGTGCTTCCCCTAGCACCTACACTACCACTAGATCACATTTGTTGGAACAAAATATTTTCGTTATTTTCATTCTATTCTTAGATATTTTATAAGTCATTTCTATTAAGTTATTTTTGTATCTAATATATTCCTGTTCTCCCCCCCCCCCCTTTTTTTTGGAGGATTTCAAACCTAGCTACTTTTTTTTTTCATGTATTCTTCTTTTCTAATAAAGCATTCCTTAATATTTTCTAAAATAGTTTCAAACAAGTTCGCATTCTAATATTTTCCTATTCAATCTTTCCTAAATAGTTTCTAATTTTCTTTTGTTGATACATAAGTTGCTTCCTATTCTATTTCTCCCAAAATATATTCTAATCCTAAAATTTTCTCAATTTTCCTTAAAATTTCACACTCCAATATTTTCTTATTCAGTCTTCCCTAAGCAGTTTCTAATTTTCTTCTATTCATACATAGTTGTTTCCTTTTCTATTTATCCCAAAATATATAAAATATTTAAGAATAGAATGAAAATAACGAAAATATTTTGTATCCAATACATTCCTATTCTTCCCCCTCCCCTTTTTTGGAGAATTTCAAACCTAGCTACTTTTTTTTCATATATTATTCTTTTCTAATAAAGAATTCCTTAATATTTTCTAAAGTAGTTTCAAACAAGTTGACATTCTAATATTTTCCTATTCAATCTTTCCTAAATAGTTTCTAATTTTCTTCTGTTCATACACAAGTTGTTTCCTATTCTATTTCTCCCAAAATATATGCTAATCCTAAAATTTCCTCTGTTTTCCATAAAATTTCACACTCTAATGTTTTCCTATTCAGTCTTCCCTAAGTAGTTTCTAATTTTCTTCTATTCATACGTAGTTGCTTCCTTTTCTATTTGTCCCAAAATATTTTCTAATCCTGAAATTTTCTCATTTTCCCTAAAATTTCACATTCTAATATTTTCCTATTCAATCTTCTCTAAACAATTTCTAATTTTCTTTTATTCATTCATAACTTGCTTCTTATTTATTTATTCAAAAAGAAAGAATACAATATTTCTTGAAGAATTAAAAGCAAGTAACCACATCAAAAACGAGAATTAGAGCATAAACAAGTAATAATCTAACTGTCCAATTTTCCTCTAAGAAATGACTAATTTCCGTCAAAGTAATTAGGATTTTAGATATCCTCTGTGAATGCCGTAGAATCAATCTATGGCTTTAAACCCAACAATCTAGCTAATATAAAGCAAAGCATCTCTAATTTTTAATTGAACTTAAAATGAATAAAGAACGTAACAAGCTAAAACCAAAGAACATGTGAGTCCTTCGTTGCAAAAATAAGAACAAACTAAAACTAAAACGGAAAGATGTGATCTTTCAGCTTCATGAATATGTTGAATCTAAAACTTATGAACAGAGCAAGGAAGGAGAAACATGAAATGGAAAATATTCTGTTATGTTATTGTAAGGTAATAAATCAAGGAGAAGCATTGAGAAGAACACACAAAGAAGTTACGTGATTCGGTCAATGCGACCTACGTCCACGGACAGAGAGAAGATCTGTATTATTTTTGATAGAGGCTATATAGAGAGAAATTACATCAACCACTAACTTCTAATGAATTCCATTACACACATGTATATAGAGGAAATAATGGGTAATGGGTCGTGGGTCGTGGGTCGGGTTACAAACCGGGTCACCCACAAAATTCAAGTTAAACCCAACAATTTCCCTCCTTGACTTGAATTCTCTCAAATCACCAGAACTAAGTACAAATTCATCTCTGTCATTCAAGTCCTGTAGGGCTTCATGGAATACGAACATTCACCAAGTCCAAGCTATGCTTGAACTTCTCTGAAGGTAGAACCTTTGTCAACATATCTGCTGTGGCTATCTTCTCGATGAAAAATTTCTTGTCTTCTATCACATGTCGAATAAAATTCAATCTGATATCAGTATGCTTCGACCTCTCATGGTAGACTGGATTCTTGGTCAAACTTAATGCACTCTGACTATCACAATAAATGATAGGTCTCTGAATATTTAACCCCAGACTATCAATCAAACCATGTAACCACATACCTTCCTTAACTCATTCTGCCAATGACATGTATTCTGCTTCAGTGGTAGACAAGGCAACTGTAGATTGAAGTGTTGCCTTCCAACTGACAGCACATCCATTCAGAGTCAAGACATAGCATGTTAAGGATCTCCTCCTCAAAAGATCTCTAGCATAATCTGAATCTGTATAACCAACCAAGCCACTATCAAATTTATCAGCACCATAAACCAAGCAAATATTACTCGTACCTTTCAGATACCGCATAATCTATTTAACTGCACTCCAGTGAGCTCTCCCAGGATTACTCATAAACCTGCTTACCACACTGACTGCATGAGCCAGATCAGGCCTAGTACACACCATTGCATACATCAAGCTTCCAACAGCATTACAGTAGGGCACTGAACTCATGTACCCTTTTTCCTTAACTGTAGTAGGTATTGTACTAGCATCAAGTTTAAAATATGCCGCCAACGGAGTACTAACCGGCTTAGAATTATTCATTTGGAAAGACTGCAACAATTTTTCTATGTAATTTTGTTGAGATACATACAGTAAACCTGCACTTCTATATCTCCAAATCTCCATGCCCAATATCTTCTTGGCTGCACCCAAATCCTTCATCTCAAACTCACTGCTCAACAAGGCTTTCAAACTATCAATTTCAACCTTGTTCTTTGCAGTAATCAACATATCATCAACATATAGCAACAAATAAATATAAGAATCATCTGCACGTTTCTTAGAGTAGACACAGTTATCAAATTGATTACGTAGAAAATCATGAGAAGTCATGAATGCATCAAATTTCTTATACCACTGTGTAGGAGACTGCTTCAAACCATACAAGGACTTTTTCAGCAAACATATATGATCTTTCTTCCCAGAATCAAGAAATCCTTCTGGTTGTGACATATAGATCTGCTCCTCTAAATTTTCATGTAAGAAAGCAGTTTTCACATCCAGTTGTTCCAACTCCAAGTCAAAAACACTTACCATGGACAAAAAGGACACGAATGGTTTTATGCTTCACAACAGGGGAGAAAACTTCGTGATAATTAATTCCCTCCTTTTGTGAAAAACCCTTGGCCACGAGTTGTGCTTTGAACCTTGCTGGTTCAACTCCAGGAATACCTTCTTTCTTCTTGAAGACCCATTTGCATCCTACTGGTTTCACTCCCTTTGGTAATGGTACAAGATCCCATGTTTCATTCTTCTCAAGAGATTGCATCTCTTCATTCATTGCAACCAGCCATTCTGATGCTTTTCTACTCTCAATTGCTTCTTTATATGATCTCGGGTCATCAGAATCAATGCTTTCACCTACTGCTAAGGTATAAGCAACTGAATTAATATCAACTATATCAACACAATCTGTATACCTTATAGGTTTTCTGATTTCCCTCCTTTCCCTCCTTGTTGCTATAGGTTGTGATTCTTCTTCTTCCCTGGGCTGCTGTACAGGGTCTGTTATAACCCTTTTTGAAGTTTGAACTTCAATTTCCACCTTCTGGTTGGCACCTTGATCATTATTACCTGCATGACTACCAAGCTCCTCCTTCTGACCAAACATAGCAGACTCATCAAAAGTTACATCTCTGCTAATAATAAATTTTGGAGTTCTATCCTGTTCGGTACACCACAGTCTGTACCCTTTAACTCTAGGTGCATACCCTAGAAATATGCATTTCATTGCCCTAGGCTCTAGTTTACCATCATTCACATGAGTATAAGCAGGATAACCAAATATACGTAGGTCAGAATAATCAGAAGGTTTACCAGACCATACCTCTTAAGGAGTCTTAAAATCAATTGTAGTAGATGGCGATCTATTCACCATATAACAAGCAGTGTTAACTGCCTCAGCCCAGAATTATTTTGGCAAGCCAGCATTTAATTGCATGCATCTCGCACGCTGCAACAGTGTTTGATTCATACGTTTTGCAACTCCATTTTACTGTGGTGTATGACGTACAGTGCGATGCCTCACTATACCTTCTTTCTTGCAAAACTCATCAAATGGAGCGTTACAAAACTCCAACCCATTATCAGTTCTCAGTGTTTTGACCTGTTTTCCAGTCCGTTTCTCAACCATGGTCTTCCACTCTTTGAACTTTCCAAACACTTCATCTTTGGATTTTAGAAAATACACTCAAACCTTTCTAGAGTAGTCATCAATGAAAGTAGCAAAGTACTTGCATTTGCCCTGAGATTCAACTGGAGAAGGACCCCACAAGTCTGAGTGAACATATTGCAGAACATTCGTAGAAGTATGCTTTCCAGAACTGAACTTAACTCTGCTTTGTTTACCCATAACACAAACTTCACAGAATTTCAGTTTCCCAGTTTCTACTCCTTCTAACAATCCTTGTTTACTTAGAATTGACAGCCCTTTCTCACTCATGTGTCCCAATCGGTGATGCCACAACTCTGTACAATCATCATTCTTCCCTAAAGATTTAGATACAGCTACTGTCCCTATCATTGAACTACCAATCAGAAAGTAAATGCCATGCTGCAATTTACCCTTCATTATAACCAGAGCACCTTTGGAAATTCTCAACTGTCCATTCTCTGCAGAGTACTTATACCCTTGTCTGTCTAGAGTACCAAGAGAAATCAAATTCTTCCGTAGACCAGGAACATACCAAGCATCAAGCGTCCTGATTATTCCATCATACATTTGAATCTGCACAGAACCACTGCCCTTAACACTAAGCTGTTCATCATCACCCAATCTCACAACACCATTCCACTCCTTAAAAGAAGTAAACAGCTCACGTGAAAAAGTCATATGATAAGATGCACCTGTGTCCAAGACCCAGGTATTTGCAGAACCAGAAGTGCTGACTGTGAGAACATCAATGTCTTCTTCTTCGTCAGAACTATCTTACACCACCGCAGCACTACCACTGGTATTCAGTTCCTTTTCATCATTTCCCTTCTTCCTCTGTGGACAATTCTTCCTGATGTGCCCCTTTTGTTTACAGTGATAACATCGAGGTCCTCTTTTGTTCCTCGACTTAGACCGTGACTTGCTTCTTTTTCCATCATCCCTTTTAGTGTCTCTGCCTCTGTCAAAATACAAACCTGCTTCTGCACCATCCTCATTAGAACTAGAGACTCTTCTCTTCAGCTCTTTAGACTGCAAAACATCTTTGACATCATTAACAGAGATACTATCTCTACCATACAACATAGTATCAACAAAGTTCTCATATGAATTTGGTAGATAACACAAAAGAATGATCGCTTGATCTTCATCATCTATCTTAACCCCAACACCCTGTAAATCTAGGATAATCCGGTTAAAATTATCAAGATGATCTTTTACCTGCATATTTTCTATCATCCGTAGGATATACAAATGCTGCTTCTGATATAACCGATTTGTGAGAGACTTTTTCTGGTATTTATCATCCAATTTCTTCCACAAACCTGCAGCAGTTGACTCATCAACTACTTCTCTCAACACCTCATCAGTCAGACTCAATAGTAATGCACTATGAGCCTTTGCCAAAATTTCCTTCTTCTCCTCTTCCTTCAACGTGTTAGGTAGACTACTTTCTCCTTCTAATGCCACCGCACATCTCTGTTGAACCAGAAGTTCCTCCATTTTTACCTTCCACAAAGTGAAATCATTCGATCCATTGAACTTCTCAATATCGAATTTATGAGTCGACATATTCTCCAATAACATCAGATAAATTACTAGCAAATTTCGCAATCAGAAATTGAATTTCACAAAACTGTTCAGAACCTTGCAAACTGACCAGAACTTCACAAACAGAAATTCAACACAGCAGTCCAACAAAATTCACAGCAGTAAACCAGAAATCCAATCCAACACAATCCAGTAAATTCACATAGAAATTCAGAATTCTTTTCTGAATTAAATATAAACTCACCGGAACGTGTCGACGAAACAATAACGATCGCAATTGAAAACTTGGTCCAAACAACAACTATGATCAAACCGCAGCTTTGACCAAACAACAGCTTTGACCAAACAGTAACTTTGACCAAATAGTACCGTTGACCGTTGACCGTGCTACAGTGGCGAGTCGCTACAGTACCGTTCTACTGCAGTGCACTGAGTCGCTACAGTACCATTGACTGTTGACTGCTAGTATCTCGCCGTAGAAGATGATGAACAATACTTCCGATGAAGATTTCGGTGATGAACAGTACTCACAACCGTAAAAACTCACCAAAACAATTGAAAAACGATCTCCAATACACTAGAAATATAATAAACGGTCTCTTTGGCCCAAAAAACAAGCGAATCAAGCTAGATCTGGGATTTGAAACTAGATCTGAAAATTTTCTTACCACCAAAAATTGGTTTCCGACGTTTTTCAACGCACCAAAGATGCAGAAAACGGTCTCCTATGCTCCAAATCAACCAAATCAGGGCAATATTTGAAATTTTGGAGCCGGATCTGAAAATTTCTGGACGTGCTATAGTAACCGATGAACCAAAAATGAACCAGGGCTCTGATACCACTTGTTATGTTATTGTAAGGCAATAAATCAAGGAGAAGGATTGAGAAGAACACACAAATAAGTTACGTGGTTCGGTCAATGCGACCTACGTCCACGTACAGAGAGAAGATCTGTATTATTTTTAATAGAGGCTATACAAAGAGAAATTACATCAACCACTTTTTTCTAATAAATTCCATTACACACATATATATAGAGGAAATAATGGGTAATGGGTCGTGGGTCATGAGTCGGGTTACAAACCGGGTCACCCACAAAATTCAAGTCAAACCCAACATATTCAAAAACATATTTCTACATATCATTCAAGCTACTATGATCAATATTGCATAATACAGCCACCATGTATTGAATTTAAAAAAAAAATAAAAATTATTGGCAGCTACTAAAGACGAATTTTGAAATAGAAAGACACCATTTTCATTTCAAAATTAATTAAAGACCGATTTTGATTCGTAATGAAATCCATTTCTTAGAAAAAAAAAAGAAGAAGAAAATTTCAAGAAAATAATATATAGTCAGACACGTATTTTTGCTTGGAAAATTCCGCTCTCAATTTTTAATCTTTTTTGTAGTGGTTGAATTCCACAATTCTTTCGAATCGATCTGATGGGTAATTGCTCAACACGTAACGCCACTATCTCGTGCAGAATTAAGAAGCATATATCTTACGATTGTACAAGAATGATATGCAATCAAAAGAGATACAACTCTTCTACTAAACCAAAAAAGAGATTGCATTGAAAAAAAAAAGAATGAAAAAAAGATTGTATTGAAAAATAAATACACGGATGCAGAATTATGACTAAAATCTTAATTTTGTACTCTCAAATAAAATATTTCTTAATTTGGTCCTTTATAACTTGTCATTTTAATTTGATCCATCATAGATGGGATATTTATCAATTAATTTGTCCCTAATAAAATTGTCTTTACTGGTCCCTTAAATATAGATTTTATTCAATTTCATCCCTTATAAATAATTATTTTATTAATGGCATATTTTTGTGAATATATTATTCAGGAAAATTAACCAATTTAATGCTGTGTAACATATTTTACAACAGAATACTACATGGTCTCCATCATATATAGAGATTGGCAATTAATTTTATTAAAAGTAAATTAATTAAAAAAAGGATATTGTTAGTACGATAATTTTATTTGTGGAGGACTAAATTGAGAAATACTCTATCTGTGAGTGACCAAATTTTAAGAAAAATCTATTAAAAACCGAACTGAAAAATAAGATACATGTTAAGCGACCAAAATGAGAGGACACCTCTATATGAAGAACAAAGTGAGAAGCATCTTATCCATAAGGGACCAAAATGAGATTTTAGTAAGTTATTCCATTTGTTCCAAGAGAATAGACAAGGAAATCAATATCTAGATCGCAGTACCCTTACATTATCAGACTTTATCATATCACATAAAATAACCATCATGCTTGACGTCATTGGAGAAGGCACTGTTCATTGTTAGATCGTGCGAACTAAAGTCATGATCCATGTGCAACCCATTAGAGAGCTCCATGCTAGGCATCAACGAATTATGAATACTTTGCTGATGAAGATCCTGTAGCAATTGTGGCTGATCTGCTGGCTGCTGATGAATTACTTGGCTATCATAGTTACACGTGTTTCCAAATGGTGCCGTCATTGTTGTTGGCGTTCTTGTTGTGTTACGGTGAGCTTGTCGTCTTCCTTCTTGAAAATTTAGAGTAATAGGTCCCTTATGGACCCCAAACGCCGTGGTCGCTGAACTAGGACACCCAGTAAATTGCTGTACTAGATCCCTGAAATTGGTGGTGTTGGCGTTAAGCAGGGTGGTGGGAGTTCTCTTGGAAGATCTAGATCTTTTTCGGATTGGTTTGGATGCGTTACTATTGAGCTTTGGGTTTTTGTATGTACTGCTTGGGCTTAAAATGGTGGTGGGACTGGGAGTACAAGGACTCAACGACGTCGTACTCGTCACCACGGTAGCATCACAGAATCCTTCCATGGCCGAAACGTGAAGATTGGGGTCGAGAGGTTGTTGATAGAACTGCATCCACAGGTCAGTAGTAGCAATCATAGTGTCACTCATGGGTTTAGAAGGAAAAAGGATGTGAAACCGAGTTTTCAAAGAAGCAAGGAAGCTTGGCTCTAATGTATATATGGTAGTGACAAGTGAGAGGCCTTATTGTCTTGGTCAAAGTAAAAATGTCCAACTTTTGACTATTCTTTTGATTGAGACAGGAAGATGTTTGAAGCCAAAGAATAGGGGTGCTTCCGGGAAATAACTGATGTTAATTTCAGTGACGTAATGGAAGATATCAAAGTTAGACCTTATGTCACTGTTTGACTATAGTATGTTATTTTGAAGCTTTTGAGGTGGTCTTTGTTGGGTTGTTTGGTCAGAAAAATGTGAACTTGAAAGTTGAAAATAATAAAATATATGAGGTCTCAATTTCCCACCCACGATACCTTGTTCAATAAGTTCCCAATTTCAACAGGACGCCATGACCCATCACGCACTGCTAGCAATAGTGCAGTTTCTGTTCCTGCAAGCACGTTGTTTATTAGGTTCCAGATCAGCTCAAGCTCCAGCTCCTAGTAGAATTTAACGCTTTTCAGTCACGATTTTATAATTTTTAATCATAATTATAATTGTGATTAAAAAAAATTAAACTCTACTAAAAGTTAAGGTTGATCCGCTTCCTGTTTATCAAATAGCCAAAACGTGTGTGAACAGATCTAAACTAAATGAAATATATCAATTAAATTAGTCTGTTTACCCAAAAAAAAATTATATTAGTCTACGTCACTTGTTAGTTGTTACTATATATAACTTAATGGATTCAGATAAAGGCAATCCAAGCACATGGCACTGAGAAACGCGATCCGATACTTGTACAAGTACCATGTTTGTCTTTTAGCAATGATTTTAACTGTTGCTAAAAGGTTAAAACTATTGTTAAAAATTATTTTTTTTTTATTTTTTAAGACTTCTAGCAGCGATTTTAAAACTTTTGCTTAAAAAATTTTTGGCAACGATTTTAATCGTTGCAAAAGGCCAAGCACGGTGCTTGTTGTTCATGGCATGGAGATGAATTAACTCCATTCTTGTAAGCTAGGAAGAAAATATATAACCAAACAAAGAAGTCAATCATAGAACGCAAAACTTGTTTCACAGACATAGCATTATATATGTATATATTCACATGTGTTAGTGAGGTAACAATCAGGTATCAACACATATAACCTGTATCATCACCAAAACACCACTATTCTAGTTAGAGATATACACCACATGGTATGGAATCCTGCCTATAGGATTACATAGCAAATTGTAGAGGCAAAATGTACAACAAAGCAAGTCTTCAAGGGGATATAGCAGCCCAAGGTTCAAATGGGCTCACATAAGACCACTACTTAGCTACTTTACGGGATAGATCTCGGAGTTTGGTTTACTATCTATCATGCCCCCGGTTCAAGTCTGTGACCAGCACAGGGTGAATCCCACACTACCACTGTAAGCCCAGACCAACACATACATTCTCATAATATAAGGATAACACAATGAGTCGACAATCAAATAAAGTGAGTTCCTTTCAAAATAACAATGATCATTCATAAATTATAATTTGAATTCACATTTATTCTATGTTTCCAAATTTTCCCTTCTCTGCACAATTTTATTCTTAAAAGGGAATATTCTAAATATGGTTGTCAAATTAAACAAAATAATGATTTATAAATTTCCTTTCAATATTTATCATACACATTACATCATAGGTGTTCTATTTAACTGTGGAGCAACTCCAACTTCCCAAATTATGCCAAAAGATAAAAGTCACCAACCCTGCGAGCAAAAGGATTAGATAGTCAAGGCCTTGTTATTCCTCACGCAGAAACTTGTTTGCTAACTCAGAATCTACAAGGGATACACAAAGGAAAGTTGAATACATAATACTCAGTGAAAATTAACTCTACTAATAATAACAAATACATTATTTTGTATCATTTACAAGGATGTGACCTTTGGAGAGGTCTCATCCTCAACCATAATCCACAATATGCACCACAACACAATCATCACAATAGTACATAACATGCACAAGGAAGATTTCAAACAACTCATCCATCATAAGCACACACAAAATACCACATTGCCATATAGGAACCCTCCTCATCACCACACAAGCATTTTAGGGCCACCTAGGCACTGCACAGCCACAAGTGTGCTACAATCATAAAGATTTCTACACCGTCACAAAGCGGCTTCCTTGAGGGATTAGCATTGTACCACCACATAGTGACTTATCATTTATGTTGTCACATAGGCATCCCACATAATTCATAATCACATCACATCTATGATTCACATATTTCACATCTATAAATCCTAACTCATAGGTTTCACATTAAGCAGTACAAATATCACATTCTAACACACAAGGGTCATATCCAACACAAGAACCCATTTTACGTTTGATCCTAACTATACAAAACCATCTCTATGCCAATACTATCACTAAATGATATTATTACACCTTTCAAGCATCATTAAGGGACAGTAAGATGGATGCCATCAAACAACCACTATAGAAGTAGAGTCAATCTCTAAATTAGGCTCCTAGCCACCGAACAAGTTGAATCCTTACTTGTAGCACTTGAGAAATCCCACAGAAGATGTTTAGGGATCAAGTCCTGTTAAGTGCTAGATTTAGTACCATTTTGGTGTTAAATACCTTATCTTTTTATCTCTTACTTGTCTTGGCTTGTGATTTCTTAATCCTTCTTTTGAATGTTTTAGATTATTTTAGGTTTTCTTAGAGTTTAAGTGTTTTGAGTGATTTCATGATTCAAAATTGATGATTACTTATGATTATTTATTTTTTGTTGTAGGTTGAGTTGGTGAAGAAGTTATACAAGAAGATTGCTACAATTTTGAAGACTTTAAAGCTTTCCCCTTGCCTTTCACCATTATAGCAATGGACCCCTGTTGTTATAGCAATGAACACTGTACCTGAAACTGCAGAATCTCACATTCTGCACCTCACCGCTATAGCAATGGACCTGCGACGCTATAGCGGTGAACGATGAACTTCCAAGATTTTAAATGAGGAGCTACCATTAAGCGGTGAGAATGTGCCACTATAATGGTGGGATGTTTTCTGCAGAAGGTTTAAATAACAAAAAGACAGCATTTTTAGGTGACTCTAAGCTCAAGATAGAAGAAAGGGCACCATTTCTGCTGAAGGAAAAGGAGGAATTCATTTCTAAAGCTTTCCAAGCCTAATTCTTGTCAACTCAACCTCGATTTCATGAAGTTTTATAGTTTTTTTGTTGTTTTCTATAATTTTAGAGCTATGAGTAGCTAATTTTCCTATTCTATGGTTACTATGAATCTAATTTCAGATTAAGGGTTGTATTTCTCTCTAAACTTGTTATTTCTCTTCAATTAATACATCCCTATTCTTCATCTATATTGTACTTGCTTTGAAACTGATCACTTTACTGCTTGCGTGTTGCTTTCACTGAACTTTGGCGAGGGAGGTATTTGTAGAACATTGAGTGTTTAGAATGAGTGCTTGAACCTTAGAGGTTTTTCTTGTTTAACTCATAGGGATATCAATTAACCTCGTTTAATCAAATTAGGTTGTTGCATAATAGGTTTAACTCACATAAGGGATTGTGTTAGAGTTGAATAACTTAATTTAGATTCAGGAGAATTACTTTAAGTCATTATGAAACCTAAGATTAAGTGTACAATTGATTAGAATTGCAAGTTTCAGAGAGAATTTAGCAATTCCTAGGACAAAAGAGGGGGATTAGTAGCTCTAGGTCTTTTAATTAAGTTAATTTCATTCGATTTGTGAGTGCGTTCATTTTAATTATGAAAAAGTTCAAGAAAATATTTTGTAACTTGAATTTTACCTTTCAACTTTTAATTTAGAGTTGTTTTCGATCCAAATTAGTTTGTCTAACTAATAAGTTTAAGTTTCTTGAGTAATTAGGAAGTTAGTCCTCGAGGGAACGATAATCTTACTCTTTTTTTGTATTACTTGTGTGAATGGTACGCTTGCCAAATCACTAACAAGTCCTAGCATTTCATGATGAAAGAGAGGGGGAAATAATATCAACTTTCAAGAAAAAAGGTGAGGTTTTATCGCTGGGTCACTTGATAACATTTTGGGGCATTAAAACTCAACTTAAACCAGACTCAAAACCTTTCAAAGCTTTAAAAAAAAATTAGGTTTTCCAAATTTATGAATTCTCCTCTTTTTGATAGAGAAATACATTTATGACTGCAACAACCTTCCTCTTCACTCATTCCACCCATTAAATGCATGTTCAACCATCATAAACCATCAAATCAAGTTTCCAACACATCAAAATACTCAAGAAAGAAGATTGGAAGCATAAATTAGCCCAAAATCATCAAATTTCCCACAATTTCAACCTAGGGTTTATGATCTATGAAAATGAAAAAGAAAGGAGATTTCCTACGGAACTTACCTTAAATCCCAAACTTCCTATGATGGATGAAAGTTGCTGGAGCAAGGTTCTCACCGGAATCCAAGTAGGAATGTGGTTGGAAGGTTAGAGAATGAAGGGAGAGTGAAGGTGATGAAGGACATAGAACACACAAAAATAATAGGTGTGGAGTGTTGTGCTGAAGTGCGTGGTTCTTATGTCCTATAAGTCCACTTTACCATTTTACCCTTCAACCATCATACAATAGAAGTCTTGGTCCAAGGGCATAAATGAAAACTCTTTTTAAATAAAAGATCCAGAACCACAATCTCATGGCCATCACAACAATACAAAAATACTCACAAAACACAAATTTGCTACATTTCCTATCAACCACAAATATTTCATATTCTTTCCACTTTGGTCCCTACATAAGGGCTCTTATGCAATATTTCACCACAACAACCACCATATGATAACCAACCAATGGCTTTACTTATGCCCACAACCATTTACACCCACGTTTACATGAGATAAAAAAGCATCCACATAAAATTTCCTAAATTCGCAATCATCCATTTAAAATTTTCAAACCAGTCCTCGAATTATACCAACACAAATAATAGTATAAACATATTATCCAAATTATAGAAAAATCATAAATGTTAGTCTCCCCCCTTTAGATATTTGATCTCCCGAATTTTGATAACATATAATCACCCAAACAAATAAGGGTATCTAAATAACATATCATCTTCTATTTCCTACGTCGCTTTCTCGTGTGAGTGGTTTTACCACAAAACCTTCACTGAAAGAATTTTCTTCAATCGAAGCTTCTTCACTTGCCTATCCAAGATTGCTACCAGTACTTCCTTATATGAAAAAGTCTCATCTAACTGAACCACTTAAGGTTGGATGACAAGATAAGTATCATGAAGGTGTTTCCTTAGCATAGACACATGGAATACTAGATGCACACCCTCTAAATCCAATGGTAAAGTAAAACAATAAGCCATATTGCCAACTCTCTCAATTTTTATGGCCTAATATGTCTTGGGCTCAATTTCCCTTTCTTTCCAAATCACATATTCCTCTTCATGGGGAACACCTTTAGGAAATACCATATCCTCTACCACAAACTCAAGGTCCCATATCCGGTTATCCACGTAGGCTTTCTGCATACTTTAAGGGGCTAATTACCTCTCTTTAATGATCTTGACTTGTCCAACGCATCCTGAACTAAGTCGAGTCCTGTCACCTTAGCCTCCCCCACTTTGAACCAACCCACTAGTGACATGTACTGTCTCCCATATAGTGCTTCAAAGGGAGCCATATGAATGCTCGCCTGATAGCTATTGTTATACGCAAATTCTACAAGGATAAATGTGATTCCCAACCTTCTCCAAAGTCCATGACACAAGATCACAACATATTCTCTATTGTTTGAATCTTCCTCTCGGATTGACCATCCGTCTGAGGGTGAAAGGCAATACTGAAATCCACTCTAGTATCACAACTTCTTGGAATGCCATCAAGAACCGAGAGGTAAGCTGAGAGCCTCGATTAGATAAAATGGACACTAGCACTCCATGAAGTCTCACAATTTCATTTATATACAATCGAGCATATTTGGCAATGTTATAAGTGGTTTTAACCAGGATAAAATGCACTGCCTTCATCAACTAGTCCACTATTACCTAAATAGAGGCATACCTTTTAGGAGAATGGGGCAAACCAATCACAAAATTCATTGTAATCCTCTCTTATTTCCACTTCGAATTTTCCAATCATTGCAGTAAACTGGCTAGCTTCCGATCCTCAGCCTTAACATGTTGACAAGTCAAGCATCGTGACACATAATTTGCCACATCACATTTCATACCATCCCACCAATACACTAATTTCAAGTCCTAGTACATCTTGGTGGCTTACGGCCATGGGTTGACCTATGTGTCATGCCAGTCATGTGCCTAAATCAAGGCGTGACATGCAAGGATTCACCCAAGAGCCTATGAAAAAAAAAAGCAAGGAAAGGAATCGAAAATAAAAGCTTTGCACATGCTACAGGTGGTGACGCCTTGAGCACCCACCTTGGCGCCTTGAGGCACCACTCATAAGGATCTCTACCAAGCACTCCAAACTAGGTCGCCTGGGGCTCCAGCCTTGGCGCTTGGGGCACCAAGGCCAAGAGTCTTGACCATGCTTGGTGCCCTGGGTGCCAGACTTGGTGCCTGGAGTGCCCAAGGCTAGGAACTTCAAGAGCTCAAGGATTTCATCCCTAAATCCATTCCTTTGCATCCAAATTCTTTTCCCTCCTTGATGCCAATAGATTGGGTCATGAATTTAACTTTTTCTCATCAATGACACGTTGAAATCAAAATCAAAGCTTGATTTTAGACTTCTCCTATGAAATATCGAATTTCCCAAAAATGTGTTCTTAAGTTCATTGATAGCAATAGTCATCATTCAACCCGTAAGTCTATGGTTCTCAAGCTTCCAACACATTTAAATACATAGGAGAAGGTTTTAAGACTATCTAATCCATGGCAACAAGATTTTAGTCAAGTTTTATTCTAGGGTTTGCAATGGGCGAAAATGGGGAGAAAAAAAGAAGGATTTTTTTTTTTGCAATGTTACTTGTTAAGCTATTCTAGTGATGAGGAGGTCATTGGAGAAGAGAAACATCGGGTCTTGATGGCCTGAGGAGAAAAGAAGAAATTAGAGTGGGAAGGATAGAAGTGTCATCAGAGATAGTGGAAGGTGTGTGAGTGTTAGCATGAAGAAAGAATGGTGGGAGGCTAAGTATGTGTGTTTATCTAACTATGGGAAAATGACCAAATTACCCTTGACACGTAAAGAAAGCAAATTTATGAGTAATGGCAAAACCATAAACCTCACATTACAGGCAAAATTCCATAACACACCATACGTAACACTCACCACATATGCACTTTAACCATTCACACACTGGATTCCAAATTCTCTACTTATCTTCCTGTTTTGGACATGGGCATAACCCTTTTTCCTTATAATTCACTTTGGTCCCTAAAAGGGCTCAAAAGCAATAATCACTTTTAGCATCATGCATAGACATCAACTATGCTTGGACACACTTATTCATATCATTATTCCCCATATTCCTCATCATATAACAACTATTGTCATAAAATTTTAATTCTCGCAATGATTACACATACAACAAGTCAAATAGTCACAAGTACATACGCACAATTTCCACAAGTATTACATGTACTAGATTCCAAGCATAAGATTTCATTTTCCCATAACATTCAAATTCTCTAATTCATTTCAAATTAGTCCTCACACATGTTATTTGTACATATGAATTCGTATGATATGCACAAGTTCTAATTTGAAGTTTTCATAGGTATTACACACTTTGTAATCCAATAAGAAGGCTTTGATTTATCCTTTTATGCATGTATGTGCTGAATATTAAGGGCGGCCTTTGGATTGCAGACATCGTAATTTGTCCTAATTATTTTTGAAATTTTAAGAAATTTGAAATTAAAAAAAGACAAGAACCAAAAAAATAATAAAAAGCAACAAAAAGTAATGAAAGATCCACATTTGGGGAATTTCCAAAATTTTAGGATCAAATTGGAAAGAAAAAAGAGTTTGGAATTTCTAAAAGTTTTAGGGTCAAATTGTGAAAAAGGACTAATTTGCAAGATCAAAAAAATTAGAGGTTAATTATGAATGGGACAATTTTTATGTTTCCCAAATTTTGAGTTTAAAAGGAAGGATTTGCACGGGTGGGGGAGAGAAAGAGAGAGAGAGTAGGAAATTAGAGGGGAGAGCAAGATGATGTGAATCGAAGACTTTTGCGAATGTTAGAGTGATGTTCTAAAACAGGGCATAATTTGCAGAGAGAAAGAAGAACAAAAACGAAGAGGAAGGCCGCGAGAATTGAGGATTTTTGTGATTGAAGATGATGATGATGTGGCATTGGGTAAACGACGTGATATTTGACCGTTAGTTTACTTAGCAAATGGTGCATTTAGAAGAATTTATTTTAAATTTATCTAATTTATCTTATATTATAAGTGTTTATGCACTTGTTTGGAAGAGTTTATAGAAATAGCTTATGACATTGTTCATAAGCTATTTTCAACTTATTTTCATAAGCTATGTTTTCATAAATTCTTTAATTATAAAAATAACTTATATATAAGCGCTTATATGATAAACGCTTATTGTATAAGTATTTAATTAAACTCTTTACCCAAACACACCCAAATTGCTATTTGAAGGGGGCATTTTGCAACAAATTGTAAGTTCAAGCAATCTTTTGTTAAGTTGTAAAGATAAGGGAGTAAAGTGGATAGACCCCTAAGTTGTGGCAATTCTGTGTATTTTGGGTAAGTTCAAGAGATCTTTTGTTCAGTGACGTTCATCCCAAAATGTATTAGATGAAAAGTATTTTAGTCTCTAAAAAATACATAAATTAGCCATTCAATCTCTAAAATATCATAATAATTATAGTCCTTGAAAAATCTAAAATGTTAACATTTTAGTCCTTATGTCACTGAAAGCCATTATCTCCTAATAGTGTGTCTGACGTAACATGTTAATTGTTGGCTGGATGCTAACCAAGATTTAGAAAATATACCTCTTAGTCCTTGAAAAATACGAGTTAAATATATAACCCCTAAAATATCATAATACACAATTTAGCGCCTGAAATATCTTAATTGTTAACTCAATACTCACTCTATCAGCAAGTTATTTCATACCTTAAAAGTCTATTAAATGTGGCACATTAATTGGTTTTGTGGCATATTAATAAAAAGTGAAATAATGGATATATATAAATTATATAAATATAACATTTTATAAATTAAACATATAAATTCTTTAAAATATATACAACTACATTGTCAAAACAAGCTAGAGTGAACTAGCCCATTTAGGAAACAAGTGTCTTTTGACATGCCCATATTCGCCCATTTGTGACTCACATGCTTAAACAAAACTAATTCACAGGCCTTTTTTTTCCCTAAGTTTTATAAAAAATTAAATGTTATTTTTTTTTTGCTAAACAATTTTTAACAATTTCTTAAAAAGACAATTTATACTTGTAAAACATTATCTTTTAATGTTTTAAAAATTATCATTAACTATATATTTTTCATAACATTTGGGCCTACAAGGGAAAACAAGCTAGACCATATAAACTCATTTTAAAGATTTCAGATCCGATGCTTGTCCGGTGCTTGTCTTTACAGGAACCATCAGATCTAAAGGTTCAGATTTTAAATAATATTTTTAATAATTTTTTTTAAAAATAATATTGAAATTTGAATCATTGAATCTAAAATTCAAAAGTTCTATCCTTAAAAATCCTTTACAAGACAAGTATCGAATCTGTTTTGCATTTTAAACATGCTACATTTTTTATTGCCTAAACGTGCACAAATGGCAAACTAAACGAGTAGGCTTACAAGCTATGTCTTGTTTTAACATTACTAATGGACATAAATAAATGTGCTAATTTAAATTTTAAAAAAGAGAATAAAACCAACCGATTTTTATTAGTTTTTAAAGAGGAAAAATTCAACCGATTTTTATTAGTTTTTAAAGAGGAAAAATTCAAACTTAATTTTTAAGCTCATATACCATTTTTGTCTAAAGTTTATCAGGCCAAACATGCTTCGGCCATAATCAAGTTTACGATTAGTTAACCCAGTGGACTAAATCCATATTGATATCCCTAGTTCAAAACTTGATTGCAAGGAGAAAGCTTGATAAATGAATTATAATATTGAATTAATTAGTGTATATATATATATATATATATATATATATATATATTCCAATCACATAGGATTCTAACATTTTAAGGACTAAAAAGCACTCTTTCTAACTCTTGGTCAGCATCGAGTTAGCAATTAACGTACTATATCAAATAAACCATCAAGAGATAATGGATTCCACTGACAAACGGACTGACAAATTGACATTTTTTATATTTCAAACATTAAATAGCTACGATGTTTCAATAACTAAATAATTGATTCATATATCCTCCAAGATTAAAAAGATTTTTCCTCAAAGTCTTAATTACTGCATTGAAGAGTTCAGAATTGTTCTTCACAAAGACCATAACAAACCCTGACCAAAATAAAATCCCATCCCTTGTTTCCTTCAGCTTACACCTAATATTTGACGTAACCATGGATGAAAAAACATATGTTCACAACAAAATCTACTCAGAAAAATTTCCAGCATAAATTTGTAATCAAAATATAACTACAACAACAAAGCCTTATCCCACTAAGTGGGATCGACTACATGGATCGCACGACGCTATTGAGCTCTATCAATGACCAACTTTTTAGGAATCTCCTTTACTAGAAGATCTCGTTCAATAATTTATCTAAGTGTTCTTTTTGGTCTTCATCGACCTTTTTTCATAGGGCTCCAAACCATCTACTCAACTCACCTAACAAGCGCTTTCAACGATCTTCTTTGAACATGCACAAACCACCTTAAACGGTTTTCAACCATTTTTTCCTCAATAGGTGCCACTCCAACTCTACCTCGTATATGATCATTACGGATCATATCTTTTCTTGTATGACCACACATCCAATGCAACATCCTCATCTCTGCCACTCCAATTTTATGTTCTTGTTGTCCTTTCATCGCCCAACATTCACTCCCATATAAAATCACTGGTTTTATAGCAGTACGATAAAATTTTCCTTTGAGCTTATCAGGTACTTTTCGATCACAAACAATCCCTGATGCCATTCTCCACTTCAACCACCCAGCTTGTATCCTATGTTCCACATCTCCAATAATTTCGCTATCATCTTGTATAACTGATCCCAGATATCTAAACTTTGACACTTGTGATACAACTTGATCACCAATTTTAACCTCCAACTCATTCTTAGCTTGTCGCTTGTTAAACTTACAATGCATATATTCGGTCTTACTCATGCTTAGACGAAAATCCTTCGATTCCAAAGTAGCTCTCCATAACTCAAGTTTAAAATTAATCTCTTCCCTTGACTCTGCTATGAGAACATCATCTACAAAAAGTATGCATTTAGGGATTTCTTCTTGGATGTGTTTCGTCAAAACATCTAACACTAGGTCAAACAAATAAGGGCTCAAAGATGATCTCTGATGTAGACCAATCTTAATAGGGAAGTCTCTAGTCTCCCCTCCAGACGCTCTCACACTAGTTGTAACCCCCTCGTACATATCTTTTATAGCTCTAATATACGCAACCTGTACATCTTTCTGTTCCAAGGCTTTCCACAGCACCTCTCTTGGTACACGATCATAGGCTTTTTCCAAGTCAATAAATGCAATATGCAAGTCTTTTTGTTTACTCCGATACCTTTCCATCAACCTTCTTAGAAGATAAATAACTTCCATAGTTGACCGTCCTAGCATGAATCCAAATTGATTTTCAGAAATACTCGTCTCCATTCTTAACCTACGTTCAATCGCTCTTTCCCATAATTTTAGAGTGTGACTCATAAGCTGAATCCCTCGGTAGTTTGCGCAGTTATGGATGTCTCCTTTGTTTTTGTAAATAGGCACTAAAGTGCTTTTTCTCCATTCCTCAGGCATTTTTTTGGACCTTAAAATCTCATTAAAGAGCTTAGTTAGCCAGATAGTACCCTCTTCCCCTAAACACTTCCAAACTTCAATAGGAATACCATCAGGACCAATAGCTTTACCATTATCCATTTTTCTGAGAGCTTCCTTGACCTCATCAACCTTAATCCTGCGATAATATGCCCAATTTTGTTCTCTCTCTAAGGTTGTTAAATCTTCCATATCACAAGTCGACTATGTTCCGTCATTAAAGAGCTTGTGAAAGTAACCCTGCCATCTGTTTTTAATATTTCTATCTGTAACCAGAACTTTTCTTTCTTCATCCTTAACACATCTTACTTGATCCAAATCTCTAGATTTCCTTTCTCTAGTCTTCGCAATCTTGTAAATCTTTTGTTCCCCTTTTTTCGTTCCTAAGTCCTTGTAAAGTTCCTAAGTCCTTGTAAAACTTTTCAAACGCTTTAGATTGTGCTTCACTTATTGCTTTTTTAGTCTCCTTATTAGCCTTCCGATACCTTTCCCAATTTTTCGAATTATTGCATAGATAGATAGCTTTAAAACATTCTCTTTTAAATTTGATCTTCTCTTAAACGGTCTCATTTCACCATCAAGATTCATTATCTCTTTGTCCAAAACCTTTTGATTCTCCTAAAAGTGCTTTAGCTACCTTTCTAACCCTCTTGGCCATCTCCTCTCACATGGTGTTAGCATTTTCTCGTAACTCACAAGACCCTTCCTCCAACAATATTCTCTTGAAAGTCTGTTAATTCTCTCCCTTTAGCTGCCACCACTTGATCCTAGGGTTCATCGCCTGCCGATGCTTTTGTTTCCGACCCTTAATAATCACGTCAAGGACCAAAACCCTATATTGAGTTGCCATGGATTCCCCAGGAATAACTTTACAATTTTGACAGATTTTTCTATCTGAATTCCTTACCAGAAACCAACACAACTGGAGTGATATTGCTGTAATGTTTTAAACAAGAGCTCACAATCTGCTTGCTACTGCAAATAAAAATTCTAGACGCAATAAAAATTTTAGAAACTAGTATTCTAGGAATTAACATTTTGGAAACTTGTTATTGCATTTATAACTCTTGAAATTACTCATGCATTTATATACTTAAAACTAGTTTATGCATTTATCTTGGACTTAGTTCATGTATTAATTTATTTTTGTATCTAGACTCCCTATATAATGGGATCTCTCGTATGATTGTAATCTGATTTTTGGATGAATTCAAATATCAGAGCTTCTACATTCTCCCTATGTCTCTCTCTGTTTCTCCCTCCTTTCTCTCCTCCCTCTGTTGTATTGCATCACATGCATTCGCATATGAGCGGTTCCATAGAAGAAGAAACATGCACAAAAAGAGATGCCTGAATTTTTTAGCCAAGAGAGACAGACATGCAAATTATAATACAAGTACATTTACAGTGATAAACACCATGGTGTGCAGGAGCTGAGGGAAATGCACAAAATTGGAATTGAGTCCCGGACAAACTCATTTATACAATCAAATCTATATTCAATAACCTTATATCATTAATTTCTTGTTACTCTACAATTATTTCAAGTATTGAAGTAAGTCTGGGTCTTCTATATTTCCTGAGAAGCAAAGAAGAACACACAACACTTACAGATGAGAGAGCCATGCATGCACCAGCAACCCATGGTGGCAGCTTGATCCCTAGTGAGGGATAAAAAACCCCAGCGGCGACTGGTATAGCAACCACATTATAAGCCATTGCAAATACATAATTCAACAGAATACGAGAAAATGTCTTCCTGGAGATATCAATGGCTGTGATCACATCTTCCAAATTATTTCTCATCAACACATAGTCAGCAGCTTCTATTGCGATATCTGTCCCAGAACCAATTGCCATCCCAACATCAGCGGCAGCTAATGCAGGAGAGTCATTGATACCATCACCCACCATTGCAACTGTGCTTCCATCCTTTTGAAACGAACGAACAACCTCAGCTTTTCCAGCTGGCATAACCTCTGCCCTAACATCTTCAATGCCAACCTGTCATACAAAACATTTTTCAACCTCTCATATTGTAAATGAACTATGCAAAAGCAGTTATCTTGCATCAGTGATTACTTGGTGAAAATTAATGAAAAGTGGCATCTTTACCCTTATAAACACTAAAATTCAAAATAGTGTTCGAGATTATAATACATTCATGGGCTTTTTCACTTAACAGGTTAAGTTTGTAGGTTGAATTGCCTTTTGACACAGGATTGAAACCTCTATAACAAAGTGGTCAAGAGTTCAATCATTGCCAGTGCCATTCTTAATGAACTTTCAACATGGGGTGCATGTGCTTTGTCCACATTTCAAGTTCAAATGGCTTCCATGAGAAGGGGCGTATAAGATATTATAGTTTAAGCTTTTAGGCTGAAAGGGTGTTTCTCAAGAAGCTCAAGAATCCAGTAGGTAAAGTTACAAATTAAAAACCAATCCATACTGTTTAAAAAAAAAAGAATTAAAAAAGAAAAAGGAGGAGGAAGAAGACAAAGACAAAATCACACCATTTGCCTTGGAAAGAAGAGGAAAGGGCATGATTAAAATCATACACCTTTTATCCTTTCCATTCATTTATTTTGATTATATACTGTCCAAGATTCAATTTAAATTATCCAACTACACACACTAACAATAAAATAATCCAAGAAAAAAGAAAAAAGTTGGATTTCTATTTCTTTTTCCAAGTCCAGTACAGATCTGTGTGACAAGCTTAGCCTTGAAATCACAATCCAAATGCTATTAGAACATTCTATAACAACCAACCACTAAACAAATATATACATACCTCCTTGGCAACAGCTTGAGCTGTTCTTAAGTTATCTCCAGTAACCATAACAGGTCTGACACCCATTTTCTGGAGGCCTTCAATTACCACAGAAGCTTCTCTCTTTAGTGGATCTGCAACCCCTAAAACACCAGTTAATTTATCATCATATGCAACCAGTATCCCTGTCTTTGCACTTTCTTCTAGCTCCACCACAAAATTTTCCACATGGGTTGGAACATTTATGCCACTTTCCACCATTAGCTTCCTGTTACCAACCTGTTCACAATATTCAGCCTCTGATTACGAATTACTAGGAAAATATGAAGCATAATCCACAGCTTTTAGAGATAATGATGGAGATCTTCCAGCAACAAAAAGGTCTTACCAAAATACGCTTCCCATCTAAAAAGCACTGGACACCTCTTCCTGGAAGAGCAGAGAAGTCTGAGACCTCAGATAGCCATCCAACCTTGAACTCCTTGGCATCATCTTCGGTACCAGTAGTTGCAGATGACTCATCAAAGAAATGAAAATGACGTGCATATTCTACTATTGCTTTTGCCAGTGGGTGTTCACTGCTAGCCTGACTCAGGTAAAAAAGGATTAAAAATGAGATTTCTCTAATTTTACTCACAAGTAATAGAATGGCAAAATGTACTAACAACGAAACATATAGTCATAAAGGATATATCCTCTCCAATTTTATTCTCATGGCAGGAAGCCTGAACACGTTTGGAGGAAGTTAAGCTGATAATGTAATAATGTAATAAAAGACGTTAAGAACCTGTTAGGCCCATGGTCCTTAACCAGTATTAGAGGAGAAATGGGCCCATGGATAAAAACAGAAAGGTCAGAGGAAGGTGAGAACGGGGTGAATAACTAGCCTATGAGCTGGCAGAGGTAGTGGAGGGTGCAGAAGGGTACTTAAGGTGGCATTAGAGGAGAGAGAATGAATGGGAAGTTTTGGAAAGGGTCATGGAGATTGCTAGCCTCTCGAAAGCCTAGCACCTTGCAGTTCTGAGTGTGTTTTCTGCATTTTATCAATACTGTTCTTGAGTGTGGGCTATTATATTTGTCTTGAGATTGTTGAGTATCTTTGCTATATTGTAATACTCTATTGGTGTCTGCTTTAGTGAAATATCATCATTACTCATAATTTTCCATATTTTTGTAAGTTGGGGTCTAACATTTGGTATCAAAGCAGTTAATCTGGGTAAGGTGAACACAAGGATGGAGGGAAGAGTTGATGGTTTAGAAAAAGAGATGGGAATTGTGAAAGGAGATTTGGAAGCACTAAAGGAGTGATGTTGGAAGTAAAGGATTCCCTGATGCGCATAGAAGGTAGAGGGAAAAATGTAGTGGAAGCTCCACAACGAGAAAACACGAAGTCAGTAGCAAGGGAGTGTAAAGGGATAAGTCAACAGGCTGAGAACAACCCCTCAAGGTTCCAAGAAGCTCGAAATACCATTGTTGGATGGCTATTTCGATTGGAAAGGTATTTCTCACTGCATGGCATCACTGAGGATGAGGAGAAATTAGAAGCTGCAGTGGTATGTCTTGAGGGCAAGGCCTTGAACTGGTACCATTGGCTGGATGTTCGCAATCCAGCAAAGAAGTGGGTGGCGTTCAAATGACAGCTACTCAGCCATTTCCAATGCTAGCCACGTTGAGCATTTGAGGGAGGCTTTGAATATTCTACAAGAGAATCAACTGGTTATTAATACGAAGAAATGTGTTTTTGCTCGAATGCAATTAGGGTATCTTGGGCATATTGTCTCAGCAAAAGGAGTAAAGGCAGATCCAACTAAGATCAACACAATGGTTGAATGGCCAATTCCCAAAGACCTGAAGGCTCTTAGGGGTTTTTTAGGTTTAACGAGATATTATCAAAAATTCATGCGAAATTATGGCAAAATAGCTGCTCCTTTAATAGCACTTTTGAAGAAGGATTCTTTTAAATGGGAAGATGAGGCTCAAAGAGCATTTGAAAATTTGAAGGAAGCCATGATGACTTTACCAGTTCTTGCGATGCCCAATTTTACTTTACCATTTGAAATTGAGAAGGATGCTTTGGGCGCTGGTGTGGGAGCTGTACTAGTGCAGAGAGGCTGCCCAATAGCCTATTTTAGTCAAGCACTCTCAAGTAAATCCCAGCTCAAGTTGGTGTACGAGCTAGAATTGATGGCCATTGTGCTAGCAGTGAAGAAATGGCATCACTACCTTTTGGGGCATTGCTTTGTGATACCAGCACGCACTAAAATACTTGGTGGAACAGCGGGAATTAGGTGCAGATCAGCAGCACTAGGTATCCAAATTGATGGGGTATTCATTTGAAATTCGATACAAACCAAGCAAGGATAATAGAATAGTCGATGCTCTATCAAGACGAGAGGAGATGGAGTTTAAGGTGTTTACAGTGTGCCAATATGATGATTTATTGAAGTGGGAAGAAGAAACTCATTTTTGCAGCAGCTCATTACTATTCAATTCCACAGGAAGGGTACACTTTGAGAAAGGGGTACCAGGGCAGATTGGTACTTCCCAAAAATTCCCCAAGGATTCCACCCTTAATTTCAGAATTTCATGTCACAACCACAGGAGGACACTTGGGAGAGCTATGGACTTAGAAGTGGATGGCTGCTTTTTTGTTTTGGGAGGGTATGAAGAGGAAAATACAGGAATATGTGGGAAAGCATTGGTACCTCCCAAAAATTCCCCTAGGATTCCGCCCTTAATTGCAGAATTTCATGTCACACCCACAGGAAGACACTTGGGAGACCTACGGACCTACGGACTTACAAGTGGATGGCTGCATTTTTGTTTTGGGAGGGTATGAAGAGACAAATACAGGAGTATGTGGGAAAGCATGCAATCTATCAGCAAAATAAGTATGAAGCCAACAAGTATGGGAGGACATAAGCATAGACTTCTTCACAGGTTTGCCAAAATCTAACCAATTCAACACTATATTGGTAGTTGTGGATAGACTAACGGAAATATGCACATTTCATTCCTTTTTCGCATCCTCATCACGCTAAAGATGTTGCTGTTGTGTTTGCGAAGGACGAAGTGAAACTTCATGGCTTACTAAAGTCTATTGTGTTGGATAGGGATGGGTTGTTCATCAGTAATTTTTGGCAAGAGTTATTTAAACTTTCAGGTATTACTCTTGCCTATAGTTTAGCTTACCACACGGAGACCAATGGACAAACAGATGTAGTGATGACAAACCCAAGAAGCGGTCTAGCTAGTTACCTTGGGCAGAATATTGGTTCAATACCTCCTTCAATCAATCTGTTGGAATGACCTCATTTGAGGCCTTATATGGAAGAGATCAACCCAGTCTTTTCAAGTTGGTTGATGGGAACTCAGAAGTGGAGGATGTGAATGAGCAGATTAGGGAAAGGAATGCGGTGATACAAGAGCTCAAGGAGCATCTCTCAAGGGTACAATCTGCCATGAAGATAAATGCTGACAAATCAAGGAGAGACATCAGTTTTGAAAAGGGGGACTTAGTTTACGTTAAACTGAAACCTTACAGGCTGCTAACCTTAGCCAAGAGACTTAATGAAAAGTTGAGTGCACGCTATTATGGTCCTTTTAAAATTGAAGAAAGGGCAGGACAGGTCGCCTGTAAGCTGAAATTACCCCCTACTGCCCGTATACACCCCGTTTTCCATGTTTCGCAACTCAAGAAGTCACTTCAACCCTTAGACCTGCCACCACCGTTACCGACAGCTTTGAATGATGACAGAACCTAAGAAAGTTAAGCAGATCAGAGTGCTCACTAATGGTACTAAGGAGGTGTTGATTAAATGGAAGGAATTACTAGAATTTGAGAGCACATGGGAACCATATGAACTCATTGACAAACAGTTTCCTCACTTCCACCTTGAGGACAAGGTGCGTCTTATCGAGGGGGTCTAACAGAACCAAAGTAGGCCAAAATGATAATAAACAGGAAGTCACCTCAGCAGAAGCCACCAATGTAAGAAACTCTCCACGGTCCATTCCTGTGAATACCTTGGCAGTAGTAACAGTGGCTTTTCCCTGAGTTAGAGTGCCTGTTTTATCAAATATCACATACTTCACTGTCTGAGCCCTTTCCAAGGCATCTCCTCCCTTAATCAACACCCCATTGTTAGCCCCAACCCCTGTTGCCACCATGACGGCAGTTGGTGTTGCCAAGCCAAGTGCACAGGGACATGCAATCACCACCACAGATATTGCAAACATAAGGGCAAAAACAAAGTGATTTCCATTTTTTGGCAGCCACTCTTCAGGGTAAGCTCCCAGAGCTCCAGCAATGTACCTATAAATAATCAACAAAAATTATTAGAGTAAATAGGGATAAGCATTCCAGATACATTAAAAATCTATTTTTATCAGTGTACCAAATCTAGTCATAATGAACCTACCAACCCAATAAAGTCAACAAAGCCAAAGCAACTACTGTAGGAACAAAAATGCTTGCCACCTGCAAGACAAAAGAATGGTACTTGAGTTCATATTTAATTCTAATATTACTTCACCTATGGACAACTAAGCCACTAAAGATTATAAAGGAAGCAAAATATGAAGTGAATGTTCTCAGAAATGAGCAAAGAAAATGCAGCTACTTTGGAGCTAGGAAGACTTCAAAAAAGAATGCTCCACTTCCCAGAAAAGCAGCCCACAAACTAACCAGATGCTGACCCATGCAACTCTGTGTATCTTTTGGTACTGAGGTATGCTAAAATAAATAAAATTAGCAAACAAAAATATATATACAAACACAGTACAACCATCATTTTCACAATCCCAACCAATTATTATTTTACCATATATCAAAATCTAGCAGAGCAAGTCTAAACATTTTTTACAATAACAATAATTTGATTATTTATCATTTCTGTTTAAATTTTGAATTGATGCAATCACAAGGATGAAGAAAAACCAGGCCATCTGGAAACATGAAACATTTCATATGTATGTATATATATATATATATATATATATATTTATTTTATCAATAGGGAAAAGAAAATGCAATTCTAATACATGAAAAACAACATACACAATCACTAATATAGTCAAACACAACCATAGGCAGAATCCTTACATAATCAGCAAATTTCTGAATTGGAGCTTTGGACATTTGGGCTGTCTCTACCAAACTAATTATTTGACTCAAAACTGTATCACTTCCAACTTTGGTGGCTTGAATGTGAAGGACACCATGTAAATTTATAGTGCCTCCAATAACAGATGCATTCACCTCCTTTGAAACATGTACAGATTCACCCGTTACCATACTCTCATTTACATAACTTGAGCCCCATGTAACGATACCATCAGCAGGAATCTTTGTACCAGGAAGAACTTTCAAGATGTCACCAGGCTGAATAAGCAAGGAATCTATTTCCCTTTCTTCAACAGGTTGACCACCTAGAAAAACAATTCAATTTAAATTATATAGCTCATGTTTTAGTTTGATGTAGCACTGAAATCTAGAATATGATAAACAATGTATCCTTCAATTAAGAGCTTGTACCTCAAACATAAGATAATCAAAGCCTACAGACATTTTAGCTCTAATTCCTTAAGAAAACAAAGCACAAAAAAAAAACAAAAAAAAAAATTGAAATGCACCTTTATCTTTGATCAACAGTAAAGCTGTTGCAGGAGCAAGTTCTACTAACTTCTTGATGGCATCTGATGTCTTTCCCTTGGCAAGACATTCCAAATACTTCCCCAACAATACAAATGTTATGAGCATGGCACTTGTTTCAAAGTATGTCGGAGACCAAAATCCAGTCAGAGCACCATAAAGAAGAGCACAGACAGAATAGACATAAGAAGCTGTAGTTCCCAAAGCAACCAAGACATCCATGTTAGTTGTACCATTTCTAAGAGCTCTGCCAGCTGCAATGTAGAAACGCTTCCCAACCCCAAATTGAATAAGACTCACTAATGCCCACTTCAGCCAATCATCCATGAGGAAAGGCCCACATCTCCAAAGTAGTAAGGAATATACAATTGGTATATGAGGACAAACTACACCAATGAGAAAGAGAGGAATCTGACAAATGCATGAAGAAAAAAAAAAATCATTTAAAAAGTTAAGCAATTGAACTTCAATATTACGGAATGTTATTATGGGCTCAAATTTTGAGAATGACAATTATTCCTTTCAGTAACTATGTCAGTTTAATTTTAATAAGAATAGATTAGATAATGGAATACCTTTACTTATACAACAAACTTCTTTAAGCACAAATAAAACCATTTTCTTCAGGAGAAATAAATTTAACATGAAGCAAATATTTGCGGAGTTTCACTTATTACCCTCGGGGTAATTCTTAAAGTCTTAGACCAAAATGTTTGAGAATTCGACTTTAATTTCCTCTAGCCTTCTTTTCTCAAACACATAACTTCTGACCCTCGAAAAATCCTT
The DNA here is from genome assembly GCA_037074585.1 of Biancaea sappan. Taxonomy (NCBI): domain Eukaryota; kingdom Viridiplantae; phylum Streptophyta; class Magnoliopsida; order Fabales; family Fabaceae; genus Biancaea; species Biancaea sappan. Next base: position 2,822,794 of record CM073496.1, on the reverse strand, counting down.
ATCTGAAAACTCATGAGCAAGCATACCTACTGCTACTCTTTTTGTGTAAGGATGTGTTTAGGATAGACATATCTGTTTATACCTATATAATGCATAGCTTTTCAGTCAGTACCAGCAAATCACTTAGCTGAACTTTTAGTATTTGATTGCACATATCCATAAAAAATTGATCAGACAGAAAGGAATACAGGTAACGAAAGAAAAAGGTGCACAATGAATATCATGAAGCATATCTTAACATATGAGAGTTAAGGAAACAAAATACTCACACTAAGTAACAAGCTCGAGATAAAAAGTCGAAACATAGCTGAGGTCTCTTCAACATCTTTAGAGGCCATTCTTGCATACGGGCTTCTAACATGTAATTTAAACTTGCCATTGCTTCCCCATTCAATTCCATCAACTAAGGATCTAGAACTGAGAATTTCAGGATCAAAAAGAACTTCCAGTTCACTAGACATCTGGTCAAGATGAAACTGCCTTACTCCTTTCATGCTACTGAGTATGCCTTCTAGAACTTGTGCATCAATAAGGCTGTATAAACCAACAATCCCTAAAATTATTTTATCTTGCTCACTACTCTGTATGAATGAAGCTTCAAAACCAGCATCTTCAATTGAATTGACTATATCATCTTTACTAATTATAGTAGGATCATATTCAACTTCTCCTAAGGAAGTAGCCAAAGCTACCACAGCCCTTTTGACCCCTGTAAGATTCCTCAAAATACCTTCAACAGAATTTACACAGGCTGCACATGTCATACCCCCAATTGTGAACTGCCCCACCAGAGTTTGTTGCAGCTTTGTTCCAAGTGTACTGGGTTCAGGTAATATGTCCGCTTCAAATCCTGCATCTTCGATTGCATTTCTAATGTCTGTATCCTGGGTTCAAAAAGTTCAAAGTATAGTTGAATATCTACTTAATAGAAGCTTTTAGTGCCCATTCATACAAATCACTACTGAAGCAAAGCTAAAACTCTATGTAGTACCTAGAACTGGTTCATATTTCTGGCATTCAAGAAACATAATCATTTTCCACTGGTAATAGAATGGGGTCGGTGAAGAAGATCTGCCTGAGTGGCCAGACTTTTGATTCCGACAATGATATTATTTTTTACTACTAGAAAAGCAATAATATACACTACGATAAGGGGACAGAAGGCGAGAAGTTTATCAGTTTAAAAGTTTGTCATTTGAAGTACTATATACGCGCGCGCGCATAGAGAGAAAGAGAGGGGGGGCTAAAGCGTAGCGAAAATCAGATAATCATGCTATTATATTCGTACAGAAAGGAGAGAAAGCAAAATTAACTATTAAAAGCACACAAATTTCACTGCCGTCTTAATTTAGAAAGCAATTACTGGCGCACTGCAAGTACAATTTAAAAGTGTGAAACAGTTTGAAAACGTAACAGAGAAGTATATCATCCCTGACAAAGAACAAATCTCTGCGTAAGATGTAATTACTGGGCACATGAACTAGACAAGCGGAGCGGTTAGAACATAGAAGAAAAAGTACGAATGAAAAACGACATAAGCTTCACGATTCAAATGTTCATGATCAATGAAAATGTATGTATTTGACTAGCGTAAGAAAGGAACAGATATAAATAACAAAAGATATCATCAAGACACATCACAAGATAGAGGAAACAAACAAAGGAAGAGCAAGAATAACTCAAATTATTGTCACTTAAACCATGGAACGACCCAAATCTAAGAAGGAAATCTAGTCTGCATTTATCAGTCCAACTCAAACAATTGATCAGAAAGTGATGCCAGAGAAGACCAGAGCCACGGGAAAAAATAGTAACCTTGGCCAGACTGGAGTTGAAAACTACGTCAGCCTTGTTTTGGAGTAGAGCCACGGAGGCACTGAGCACACCATCAACAGCCTTGAGAGCTGCTTCGACGGAATTGGAGCAAGCAGCACAGGTCATGCCAGAGACTCTAACCTGAATCCGCTTGATACCTTGTCCAAGTTCAGATCCATAGGAACAATCAGATTTGTCGTAAGAGTCCAGGAGCCGAACATCCTCGAGGTCACCGGAATCAGCAGCGGAAGAGTTTTCAATGCCACTGACTAGAGAAGTTAACTGTAGGTTTCTAATGCTCCGCGCCATTGGACGGTACCGAGCTGAGGCGAGAGGAAGGAAAATATAAAGCGAGAGGGAAAAACAAAAAGAAATGGAAAAATTCAAGAGAAAATGAGAATTAGGAGGAACAGAGAAGAAAACTGACAAAGCAGAGAGAATCAGGAAAGAAAATGAGACTTTTTCGAGGGAAATTGGTGAAACAGCGATTTTTCAACTAAGTGGAAGGTGCAGGTGGGGGCTGGTGGTGTGGGACCTGCTTTTAGATTTCTGATATTACCCTTGAAATTATTTTGAATTGACCATTTAACCCTTGTACTTCCCGAGCCAAGGATGTGTACTGCACGCCACGTGGACATGTACCAGTCGACGTGTCGCAGCAGTTAAAGGCATGTCTAACGTTTTTGGTATGGACTTCGGACACCGTTACCTTTTTTTTCTTTTTTCAAAATAAAATTTATGTACAATTCTTTTATATGCGTAAAAAATTTTATAAAAAAATTATATAATAATAAATTATAAAAAACATTCAGTTAATTTTTAAGAATTATACACCTGTATTTTAATTAAAAATTATATAATTATTATATTTTAATTTAAAAACTTGATAAAAAAGATATAAAACATATATGGAATTTTTTTTAAAATTATCTTTGGATACTGTTACCCAACAGCGTTGCAGTTTGAGGATTGCTGGTTAGGTTGTCAAAATTAAAATCGATAAAATGGATCTTAATTTTTTTATAATTAATTGAAATTTTTTTTTATTTTTAAAACCAATTGATTGAAAAAGTTTAATGTGAATCTACATTTTAATGAATCAGTTTAATATTTTATATCTTTTATCCTTTCATTTTGCTAATTTGAATTTTTTTTTGGGTAAAACTATTGATAAAATATATTTGCTGTTAAATTTAAATGAAAATGTCTGTTTGGTTTGTGAAAACATTTCTTATTTTCATTTTCAATCTTCATTTCCTGAAATACATTTCCTGAAACACTGAAAACATCTTTTTGGTGTTTTCAGATTTAGGCTTATTTTAAAAAATGTTTTTAAGAAAACGTTTTCAGTAACTCAACCAAACGCATTTTCAAGTCCATTTTCTGTTTTCAGTGAAAATGAAAACAGGAAATGTCCAAACTAAACAGGCCATTGTTTCATAAGTATGTTTAATTTTCAATTGGGTCCTTATACTTTAAAAAATTAGTAGTTGAATTCTTGTAGTTTTGAAGAGATTTAATTAGGTCCCTATCATAAAATTAAGCTTTTGTAAAATTATTGAGACCAAATTAAAATTTAAATGAAAACTAAAAGGATCAAGTTCATGATTTAACCTATTCTAAGTCAAACTAAATTTGTATGCAATTGAAAATCAGTTTAAACTTATTAGTTGTAAACATTTTTTTTCTTTTATTAAATTGAGGAAAAGTCCTAAGATCTTATCAAAGACAATTAGATCAAATCAATTCTAAAACTAGATGTGAACAGGTTGGCCACTTTCTAATAGAATCTGCAATTGACAATTTTTTAAATATAAATACGCAAGTTGTAAGTAAAATGTAATATCCAGAGCGTAGGTCTGAAAAGGAAGCAAACATTGTTGGCTCAAACAAGAATATACGAGCAGACAAAATAGAAGACGACTTGCAATATTTTAGGATATTTTTAATATGAAAAGTTAATTTTGAGGGAATGAAAATTTAATGGCTCTAATGGAATTGAATCCATTTTCATCTATTTTTAAATAAAAAGAAATTATAGCAATTAGATTCTAATCTTTATTATTTTGCCTTTCTATTTTAGATAACAAATATGCATGGAACGAGATTTTATCTTTATTAATGAATACAAAACATATTTGAACAATGCATAAAAATAGAATTTCTCTCCTTTAGTGAGTACCAAACCGAGCCTTAGGATTAAGAATGAAGGAATTGCTTGCTTCAATGCATTAACAGCTCTCATTCTGGGATTAATTCCATTTCTTAAAACCATGGTATTTAACTACCAAATGCATAAGTCAATTAGTAAAAAGTTAGCTAAGTTAACCAGAGTTTCGAGTTGGACTCCCTTAGAATATAGTTGCATTAAAACATAGGAGAGAAAGTTTTACCATCTATTGTGATGTTATCTTACTCGAATTTAAATTAGTCGACACCCGTAATTTAATACTCAAATACCGAATGATTGTTTACCTAAAAAAACAATGGTATTTGAACTCAAATCTGTCATCGACATGATGAAAGACTAAAGTCATCAAATCACTAATTTAAATGCTGGGTATTAAGAATGAGGATTCTCCCTTTTATATTCGGGGAACAAGAGGCTTTTGCTCTCACCTAAATTGTTAATCTTCAAAATTAACAGTTTAGAATTCATGCTTTGGGTCCTTTTTCTTTCAATAGTCCAAATCAAAATAAGACCCTTATGTTAAATAAAGAAATTGTTTTGAACTTGAAAGGATAACATATATGTGTGTGTATATATAACGGAGTAATACGGTTTTTTTAATTCAAAAGCTATATTAAATAAAAATACCTAATCAATAGCAATTAAAACAAGTAAAACAACTAATTTATATTTGATCACAAGTTGAAATTTTGCATTTCAAATTATACTTAACGGACACAAGTGATTAAAGATCAAACTAAAATGATCAAGTCATAATTATAACTACAATTAATAATTTAAAATAAATAAATAACTTAAGGATATTTTAAGTTTTTCAATTTGTTTTTGTATAAAGAACACTAAAACCAGTTCTGAATTATTGTCCAAATTAGTTATTTCATCGGTAATACCAACTTTTCCTTATTATTACTAAAATAAATGGCCATTAGATCACCAAGTCACCAAAAAACCCGATTGAATCAATTGAATCGAGGTTGGATTAATTATACATAGGGTAAAACGTTGAATTAGACCAAAATGATCACCAGACCACCACTCAAATTAATCAATTTGATCTACTTCAAAAAATAATGCTTAAAACATTTAGCTTTTTCGCTCATTTTAATCCTCATTAGAGGTAAGCATCTCTTAGTCATCGTTATTGACAAGATTTATTTTTTAGTTTTATAATTTAACTGTCTCTCTTAAAGCCAATCAATTGACTAAAAGTGAATACATTTTGTTGTGCTTCAGCTTCTACTTCCACAAAGAATTCAGCTGATGTGATGGAGAATCGAGTAATGGAGTACATACAACTATGAGATAGAATAATGTACAAAAGAATAAATTAAAAAAAAATCTTAAATCCTATATCTTATAATAAGATCGATCTATTTCAACTCACCTAAACTTAAAGATCCGGTGGTCTAAATTAGAATAAACATTATTCTTTAAATTAAATTACATAATCATTAGTCCACCCTAACTCTTTGCAAGGTTAAAGTGCATTGACCTAATAAATTAGATTCATATTGACAAAACTAAAAGTTTTTCTTTAAATTGAGTTGTCAGCAAAATCTACTTTATTTGCAGAGTTGGGATGAAATAAATGAATGAGCTAGGTCCATGTTAATATGGTTGCCTCCAGTTTTTGGACCACCATACATTGAGTTGACCTCTCGATGATCTACTTTTATGAACCTCCTATTATTTTGAAACTAAGACAAAGAATTAATCGACAAAAACCTTTTTAAAATTCTAAATCGTTTTTGGCTTTGAATCTCATATCCCATCACTGTTCCATCTCACAGTTAACCGGACTTTAGTTGTGTACCCAATCACTCTATTGTAAGATCATCCTGCATTTTACAAAAACACTGTTTAAGATCAACGTTCGTTTTACAAAAACATAATTAGGTGTGATTTTGACATTCATTAACAAGTTGCAATCTCTTAACCAGGCCCGGTTGTGATTTTTGCTATTTTTAAAAGCTATTAATTAGTTACATACAAAATTATTTTACTTTAAAAATTAGAAATGTCTTTTAAAATTATGTTCCTTTAAATTGTCAAGATATCTCGTCATGACATCAATCACTGTATACCAAAAAGTCATATATTCATGAATGGATTAGTAACCTTTTTAATTACTTCGCATATAAGTAATGGTTCAATAATTGTTTTCTGACCACGAAAACAGTTGTTGAATTTTAATTTGAAAAACCTCACAAAAGTCAATGGACTCCATTTTTCATTCATTCTTTAAAGAAAACACCTTAAACACTTTCTTACATTATCAAGAACGCAAATAATTCACGCCATTAAATGTTGACCATCAATTTAATTTTGTTCAGCTTTTGACTGATTTTTAAGGGAAAAAAATGAGAACTTCGGTAGATTATATATATATATATATATATATAAATACTTGAGTGATGATCAAATAAGAAGAGGAAATTATCAAGACCGATATAGGTGAAACCTGCAAATAGGGAGAGAATCTTCCATTTACACTTCTAATACTTAAGAGAGAAATAAGCCAAATGCAAAGAGAAAGTGACCGTTAATCTGAGTTAGATTGTATATTACTTATTTAAGTATAGGTGCAAGCTATTTACTTATTTAGAGAGTTAGCTAGCCTGGGACCGATATATGTTTTTGTTGTGATAGTCTTGGTATGCCATTATGTGGTCGTGCCATGTACATTGTACACATTCGGTTAACACTACTAGAAAATCAGTAATTTGAGATGAAAAATTCTGTCTCAAAATATTTGAAATTCCGTCTCAAACAATTTTTAGATAGAATTAGTGAAAAAAATCCATATCAAATATAACTGTTGTAGATGAACAAGCACGAAAAATATTTTGCCTCAACTTCAACAATGAAAAATTTCGTCTCAATCAGAAGAGTCCGTCGTAGAATAAAAAAATGATTTTTAAGACAGAATTAACCCATTCTAGACCTCTAAGATGGACGTCCCATCTTAGATCCATCTCAAATTGTGAGACATAATGTCTCCGTTAAATTCTATCTAAAAAATGAGATAGATTTTTGTTGTCAAATTTGAGATTAATTCCGTCTCAAAATTCTTCTCTAGTGACCGTGAGATGCAACGTCATTGTGTCTCAATTTTTGTCTTAAAGACATAATTTTCTCTTGGAAGTTCGTCTCATATTTGAAACAAATTTTCTGTTGCAAATTTCATATCAGATTTTGGTTCACAAGCTCAAAAACCATCCCTAAAATGGGAACCCATTTTGACATCAATTATATATCAAACTGTGGACAATTCAATGGTATAACAACAATTTCCAATTGTGTACTATAGAAACTCTATTAAATATAGCATAATAGCAGTTTACAACATTTCCCATTACATAGTTAAAGTACAACAACATTTCTATTAACAGAGTGTCCAAATTATACATACAATACATATTTGCAATTGTCCAGATCACATAAACTATATTTATAGACTATATTATGAAGCATACTTTCTTACCAATATGTGACACATACATTAACTATGGTGATCAGTCATCATCATTGATGTTGATGACTTCCTCATCTTCTTTGCCGGCACGGTGTAATACCCGTCATTTATTTTTTGTTTAACAGTTTAATTTTATTTCACGAATATTAAATTTGCAAATTTGGTGTGCAATATGTGTGATGCTATATTATGATGCAATACTATTAATATGTGATTTTACGTTGTAGGCTAGCAATATGTGGTGCTAAGCCATATAGGGACTAAAGTGAAAATTATAAGGACTAAAATGAATGATTTGAGATTTTGTTGGGATGTAGCAAAAAGTCTATAAAAGGATATGAATAGAAGGAGAAAATTATAAGAAACCTTTATGTAAAATAAGAAATAAAAAAATAACACCTAAATCTTAAGATATTATTTTTTGAAATAAATAGTATAATTTAATTATTAAGTATAAGAAAGGAATAAAAGAAAAATATAATCAATATAAAATTAAAGGAGAATGTCATACAGGTTAATATAAAATAAATAAATTTATTTAAAATAATGTAGTTAGCAGTAGTAATAGTTAATGGATAATACAAAAGGTTAAATAAAAGAAATAAAAAATTATCCAAACTAATCAAATCTAAATTAATACTAAATAAATGATAAATAATCCTAATAGATAAATATGAGAAGTAACTTTCAAGATTCTGAATTAAACATATTATTTTTGCTTAGGTTAATCTAGGATTTGAATAACAAATCTATTTGAATTTAAACAATTAAATTAATAAGATTATACAGTCTAATAAGATAATTAATAAATTATACTAGATAATTAAATTTGAAATTGTATCTTCCAAAATTTAAATTTAATATTTAGACCTTATATTTATTTACACAAATCTATGTTGGAATATTAAATTAAATTTTTGAATTAAAAAACAAAAATAAATTAATAGGAAAAATAAATCTTAGTAGATAATTGATAAAACAATCAAATAAAAATCTTAGCCTAACAAGCTATAGGGAAATTCGAAATTTATTAAAATAAATATAATAACATAATACAAATAATAATATAGAATAAAAATAAGTGATAGTAATGCTTGGAGATTTAAGATAATTAAGTAGAATAAATATTATTAAGATACTCCAAACTAACAAATCATATATATATATATATATATATATTAGAATTTTCTATTAAATAATCCAATATCCAAAACTGCTCTATCTCTCTAATTAAATTTAATATATTTAATAAATCAATTAAGATCCTCAAATCTATTCAAATTAAAATTTATTTAGCTCATGAAAATTAAATAAACAAATATCCAAATTGACTTAATTAACCTATCTTGAAAAACCTTAAAACCCTAATTCTCTCTCCTTCACGTCAACCCCTCTCTCATTCTCTCTCTCTCTTCATGTCGATGCTCCCTTCCCGTCACAACCCGAAACCAGGACTAAGAATTTTACCACTCCCAGAACTGAAATCGTGACCAGCAAACAGTGTGTTACTAACACCACCGCTAGCCTATATCTTTATCCCATTTGTCCTAGGTGGCCTATCTAATTACAAATCATACTAGAAAAATAATATAAATATAAATTACCTTATCCCAGATAATGAGGAGACATCCTCTATTCGCAATCCCTCATTCTAATCATCCTTTTGTACTTGCAACTATGAGAGGGTGAGTTTAAACCACGGACTCACCTATATTAGTCTTACTCTACACAAATATGTAATATATATATATATACATATATATATACACATATATATATATATACATGCATACATATATATATATACATGCATATATATATATATATATATATATATATATATTCTCGGGAAACTCATCCCTCGCGATACCAAGTTGCCCAAAGACATGCATGTGGTATCACGTCCCCAACCCTTGTAGAGCGTACTCTGGATGGCACCACGTATCACATCCCGTCGTATACTCCCTCAATCATATATATCATATACACACATATTAACACACATTAAATGCACACATCCCTACTCATAGGTCTACATTCCCATGAAGGCACATCTTAAGAGCTTCATCAACATGGGTCTATGTTCCCATGAAGGCACATCTCAAGAGCTTCATCAACATGGGTCTACATTCTCACGAGATTATCATAGGTTTACATTCCCATGAGAAATCCGACCATGTGTCTGGTCTTTTGAGTCATATCTATAACTATAGCATGTGTCCAGCCTCACAGGTCATGCCCTTAGCCATAACATGTATCCAATCCCTCGGTTATGCCCTCAACCATAACATGTATAACACACAAATAATACAAGTAAGCACAAACCCTCTTTTGTGATAGTTTCTACTACGTCCCTTGCCTGACTACATATTATACTATATATCGGCATTTTACCTTGGACACTTTATGGAAAATGGTATCACCGTACCACTTCCTTTTGCCCCCTAGGACTTATAATATATATGCCAAACATATTATGAACCAAAGATAAAGATGTATGCACAGTTGAAATACAAGACGTATACATTTCTCAAAATTTATGGTTGGCATATGAATGAAATGGTAATGCCTACCATCTCCAATTGTGTCAACTATATCCCAAACAACCCAAATATATACATCACATATAATACATTTAATAATTAAATGTATATAAAACAATTTAGGAAAATAAATCCTAAATATATATATGTGTGTGTGTGTGTGTGTGTGTGTGTGTGTGTATGTGTGTGTGTGTGTGTGTGTGTGTGTGTGTGTGTGCGCGCACATGTACATATTCATATAGAGGAGAGCTAGATCCTTCACTTAGATTACATGTTTATAATTGCATCTCAAAGGTATGGAAGATGCATCAAATAAGTCATCCCTATGAAGTAACCATGCAAAAATATGTTAGGGTTATAAATTAGAGAAATTCTCTGCCGTTAATCCTGACCTTCACTTACTTCTTTGATTATAACTCTTAACCAGTAAAGAATTTTTAAATGAAACTTATATCATTGGAAATTAGACTCAAAGATCTTTCTAAAGATATAAAGATTTGCTAAAACTGGAGTCCAGATGCAAGTGTTATGGTCGTTGGAAGAAAGGTCCAACTAAACACTACAGCCTGACATTAGCATGATTTCAGCACACTTGGCACTTGGGTCCCACACCTGGTGCCTGGAAGCCATGACCTTCTTCCCTGATCCCTTCTGAAGCTTAGCACCTAGGCACCACAATTGCGACCTACGTGATTTGGCCTCGGTTTTAGCTTAGATCCAGCCAAATCTCCATTATTTCTCATGATTTCTTCCACGGATTTTCATCCTTGATGTTCAAGGAGTGTTTTGACACCAAAACCCTCAATTTTAACTAGAAAACTAAGCCCCAATCTCAAATTCTACCCAAAAAGCTCCAAAATCTGAAAATAGGGGAAAGTTTGGGAAATTAGAATATCTACCTTGATTCTTTGTTTTCTCGATGTTACTTAGTTGACAGAGACTCGCCCCATCACCAATAACCACTCACCAAAGTTTGCATGGTGGATTTGGGTGGAAAGGCTAGAGAGAAGGAGGAGAGAAAAGAAAGGGAGGAGAGAGGGAAAAAAGTGAAAAATAAGGAAAATGGGTATGGCTACCTATAGTGAAATTACTACTTTACCCCCGGGTTAACCACTAGTCAACCTCAGTGGTAGCAAATTCATAATTTTTCTAACTTGGATATTTCCTATACTCTAGGTGTCACCCTAATTCCTTATTTCATTTTAGTCCTCTCTAGACCCTGTACATATCCATCTCCCTCAACGCCTCATGACTGCTACCTCTCAATTCCCCGTCCCCTAACACTATTTCCACTTCCCAAGGTGCTTTATCTAACCTCATTTTCCTTAGCACATAATTCGAAAAATATCTCCTGTATTCCCATTATTCCTTTAAAATCGAAAAAGTCAATACCCGAAAATCACAAGTATTACACTTCCATCATCTCTCTTTTGTTCTTCTCTTGCTCTCTTACCTTGCTAAAACCCTAAGCCAATATTCAGGACACAAAGAACACCATATACACACCCTCGGCCAAAACACCTTTCTTTCAAGATACAAAGACTTACAACTGTTCAACTTTTGTAAACTCCAAGGAGATTAAGGAAGTTCAAATTAAATTTCATTTGGTGCCTTCTAGAAATTCAATAACACAAAGCAAGAACATATCTTAACATTTATATCGTTCTCTTTTCAAAAACACCAAATATTATAGTACAAAAGGTCCTTGTCACATCAAGGAAGTTTGATAGGAGGGATTCGCTAAGATCCAGGTGAGTAGATTAACCATTCTTTAATATTATCTTAGTGTTAAGACAATAAAGTAGAAAGGTAGGAAAAGTCATAATGGGAAAGGGGGAATTAAATTAAGGATTCAGAAAAGTATTTAAGAGAGTATGAAGTCAAGTGTTTATGTGAAATTTCTAATGGGAAAAGTTAAAGGAAAGGTAAAATCAAGTGATATGTAAAATATATTTTTTACGTTGGAATAAAAACCTTAATCTTTGTATGGATTCGATTATTATGACTATTGGATTGTTATGAATGAATGATTTCTTGATTGTGTTTGAGCGGGATGGTACCCCCTTTCATGTCAAGATGAGAAACCAAGGAATTGGCTATCTTGACCTTTGAGAGTAGAGACAACGATTTCCTCGATAGAGAGATAAGTCGGGGTCTAGGATTGGGACCCATGAGATGCCTTGACTGTAGAGGATGAGGTTGTGCATCATGGCAAGTTTTGATAAAATTAGTTGAGCAGGCTTATGAGCGCTCTCGAGTATTATGCCATTGACGAGTATCAATTCCATTAGTTTGGATTGTTTGATTTGAATTGCATTCTCTCTGTTATGTCTCTTTCCTTACGATTTCATGATATCTACCTTCAAATTTATTTTATTATTCTTAACATTTTTCTGATTTTATTAAGGTAGAGATTGACTCGCTCATTGAGATTATTATCTCACAATTATTGGTTTTTCTTTTTTAGATCAGGTAGTGGACGATAATATTCTGCTAGATGAGTAATGGCCATAGACCATTCTTGTTGCTGGGTGGGTCCTATGTTATGATGTCGTTATTTTAATTTTATGAAGCTCTATGGTCAACTAAGACATCTAAGGAGTCTTGTGCTATTTAAATATTTTAATCAGTTTTGTATTTAATTTAATTGATTATGAGATTTTTGTTTGAACAATTCAGGGTATTGAATTTATGGAAATTGTAAGGATATTTGCATGGTTTATGAATTTGATGATTGATTGTGTGAATTCAGAAGATTAAATAAATTGTTTTACTTAAATATTAAATATGAATTGTGGGAGAATGCAAGGAATCTGAGTAAGTCCCTTCTCCATTTTGTGCACATAAATATGTGGTTGAGACATGGGAATCCAAGAATATTCCCTCTTATATCTACTCGTGTGTTTGTTTCGTTTGCCTTAAATTTCAAAAGAAAAACCAAAAAATTTAAGAAAGTTTAGCACTATTCTGCATGCTAGCATCGGGCGCTCAGCGCCCACCTATAGAAAATAGCAGGGCCAACACCGAGCGCTAGACATGGGCACCCAGTGCCAATAAGGCAGAGGCGAGGTCACTCTCTACTGTGCTAGCTCTTAGCTCTGGAATGCTAGCATCCTTGTGCTTGCTAGCTTGTTTTGCTTAATTTGTTTGACTTGTCTTTTCCTGAGAACTTCTAAATAAATTTACACATGCTATTTAATATTAGGGGAATAAAGAATTTATTTTCATAAACAATTAAAAAGGGGCTAGAATTAGATACTTTTAGAAGGCTTATGTTGACACAGAATTCGTGTCAGCATGCTAATCACGTGCGAGAGAATTGGGTCACCCTCATATTCATCTTCCTTGTTGTCATCCTCATCTTCTCCCTCATCATCAGTGTCATTAATTCATGTTTCGTTGGTAAGGAGCGAACAATTTCTTCATAGATATTGTTAGTGTTGCGCAAGTTTTCCAAACCATCATTCTAAGTTGTTGGAAGCCTTATCTCATGGGTGTCATCCTTTGGCTATACCTCCTAATTAGTTTCAAAAGTTGGAGCATTAATTGCCTTACAAGAATTGATTATAATCATTGCAAACCAATCTATCTTGTCACGCTATGCAAGATAACCAATGTAGTATAGTTGATGTGCTTGTTGCACAAACTTGAAAGGGTAATACTTGTTCAGACTCATTGAGGCTTTATCCTCAAGTGTTATGCATGAATTCTAATGCCTCGATTTGGTGTAAAGTAAAACCATTCACACTTGATTAAAATAAGTCTTTTTTGTGATTGTCCATTGAATTGTTACTCAATGATTTCCTCAAGTACCTCATAATGATCACACTCTAAATCATTGTAGTTGATCTCTTTTATGTATACACCCTTATTGTTGATGACCTATAAAGATTCCATTCAGATTGTGAAATTTATAACCATTGACAAAGTACATTGACTATCTCTGTACTTTTCTGCTCGATGCCCAAGTGATGTCACGTATAAGTGAATCATGAATATTATTGTCTGGGTTCATTACCAATGTAGTACAGGAATTAGAACTATGTTTTGTATAATCTTTTGACATAAAATAATACAACTATCCTACTTACATATTCATAACACTACCAAGGAAACTTAATGTTAATGTGTTGTTGAACTTGATTTTGTGTCAATCTAGCTGTTGATGTGGTCAATTGGTCAAGGTATATCATGCACAAATGTATTGGAATATTGTATCTCTTGAGATGTTGTTCCTCAAATAATGAAGATTATTTACAATCATAGAATAAATGAAGAACTTAGTGAAGGTACGGTTATACTTGTCACAGTTCATAAGAATTTACTTTGCGGTAGCAATTATGTCTTGAACTGTTAAGAACCACTTACCACCAGTCATCCAGGGTAATTAAAGATCGAGCATGTCGAGTTATTGTCACCCCCATCATCATCATTTCTAGGCACCCGAGTTATCTTAGATATCACAAGTCTTAAAGCAGTGAGAAAAAAATGTTGCGGTCTCTTCAATAATATAGGCCTTACCAATGATTGGTGGGGTTCTTTGGAAGAACCTTGGTACTAGAAATGATTAGTGATGGATGCGCCGGTTGGGAATGCAAATTTACGAATGTAGGAACCGCGCTTGTGAAAACAAGGACTACACAAATAATGGATTAGAAATATATAGAAGAGACAACTTTGTGAAGATTTGGGAATTCCTGAAACTTAATCTACCCACATTCTCCGGTACAGCAGATCCAAATGATCCTTTGAGATTTCTAGAGGAAATAGGGAAGAATGACAATAGCAAAGTGGTGCAAGGATGACGGGATGGTAGGGTAGCCTTAAGGGAGAGTTCTTTCTGTATAGGAAGCATAAAGGGGTGGCGAGACCCCAAATTCCCCACCAATGAAGTAGGATAGATTCAAGAGAATGTTCTTGGAGTAGTTCGTGCCTCGGAGTGTTCGCTTAACAAGAGCTTGTGAGTTTAAGGCTCTCAAGCAATGACTTATGGTGGTGCAAGGTTATGGCACCGAGTTCAATCAATTGGCATAGTTTGTCCTTCTTGTACTCTTGAATAAGAGGGAGGAGATGAGAACGTTTGTTTAGGGCTTTCATTTGTCATTGTGCCAACTTATGGGACTACAAATGTAGACATATCCTATGCTCAAAGTAGTGACTAATTTGGTGAGAATGGTAAAGGCAAGGAAGAATGAGTGAGATAAGAGAAGAAAACGAGAGAGAGCTATGAATAGGAATCTTCAATGTCAGTGTGACTTATGGTCGATGACAAGAAGATTAGTTCAAATACTAAAGAGGAATAGAGTATGAGTTACCAGAATTTATCTGGGATCGAGTGAGGTAGGCCTAGAGTGCTTGGTGTAGGAATTCTATTATATAGTGTATTGTCGCGTGGGATTCATATGCAATCGATGTGGCCAAGCAAGTTATGTCAAGAAGGGAATGCCCTCAGTTAGCATCAAGGGTGAAACGAGAGCTTCTTTTTCCCTCTCCACTCTTAGGACTCCTTCAAATCTTTTGAGGAAGAAGGATCTAGTTAAGGCATTGGTAGTGGACTAGGAAGAAGGGGCAGAACTATGAGAGGTTAGGGATGGATTTGAGATGTGTCCATGCTTGAGGGGTTCAGATGCCTCACCTAAAGAACACAAGTACTTCTACATCATGCATACCTTTATAACACGTGTGTGTTATATGATCATGATTGCATAGTTGCATATGCTTTGTTCGTATACATGTGATGCATATGTATTGCTTTGGCCCTGAGATGGATCACCCCTAGAGATAGCCAGAGGGTTGAGGTTTGAGGTGGCCTTGGCCCAGCTTGTCGCTATTTGTGACAAACCCCATAAGGAAAGGTGAGTTCTTTTAATAGTGGCCCTGTCTTGCATGATAGCCAGGGGCTTTGAGGTCATGCACTTATGTGCCGAGCAGTTCGAACAGATGAAGTAAGCATCAGAATGGGTGCTATATAGCCCTTGTGGAAAGGTCAAGGGTGGTGTAATGAGAATAGAATATATGGATGAACATTTATGTCCTACATTTCAAAAAAGTTGGAGATATTCCAAAGGTATGCCGTTAGCGGGGTGTCGTAAGTAGCATAATTGAGATGGGGTCAATAAGCACACAAATCCTATAACGAGATGAGTATGATGATGATGATTAACTTATCAATTGAGAAAGGCTTAGAGAATGGAGGGAAAAGGACTTGTCGGCAAGTAATAAGGTTTTAGAGATGAAGATGCAAGTTTATCCTAGATGTTGGAATAAGTACAGGAAAAAGGGTAAAATAATATTCACCCGTTTAGCAAACACAGTTAGTCGGTGAAGGCAATTTCTCCTCCTCGATTGTGGCAAGATAAAAGAGGGACGTTAGTCCTAGCTCCTTCTATAGCACTTATTAGAGACTCTCTAAGGACGGGGTAGGGGAGAGATATGCCAAGGTGTGGCATGGTCGACCATGGATGTTCAATTGAAAGAGCTGACTTATGATTACAATTAGGTAATCATGTCAAGGGTTTTGACAGAGCATTGGTTCTCAAAGTATAAGGGTGAGGCCATGAGAGGTTCTACCCACGAGATCGCTATTGGTACACAAGGAAGATGTATGGAACGGGTAAGTTCTTAAAGGATGTTGAAATTCAGGGACCAAATTTCTTTAAGGGGAGAGTATTGTAATACCTGCAGTTCTCGAGTATTAGTTTAATTTGCTTTAAAGGAATAATTCGAATGCAGGAGAAATTTTTTCAGTTGCTTAGCAATGAATGTGAGGTTAGAGGTGGCACCCGAGGAGAGAAATTAGTGACTAGTGGCTGGTGAGGTGTACGTGTGGCATTGAGGGAGTCAAATGATTATTAAGTCCAAGGAGGGACTAAAATGTAAAAAAAAATTTGTATGGTACTTAGAATATGAAAAATACCTGAGTTGGAAAAATTATGAATTTGCCATTACTAAAGTTGACAGGAAGTTAACCGAAGGGCAAAATAATAATTTTACTATGGAGGGGTATAAATATAAGTGACCCACGTATTTTTCTCATTTCCTCTCCCTCCTTCAAGCTCTCTCTTTCTTTTCTCCCCATTCCTCTTAACTCTCTCCACTCAAGCTCAAATCTAAACTTTTGGCAACCATTCTCCGGTAGCGGGGCAGGTCTCCAGTGACCAACCACCACTGAAAAAGCAAAGAAATAAGGTAGGCATCTCACTTTACCAACTTTCTCGCTATTTTCAAATTTAGGAGGATTTGGGTAGGAATTGAGATTGTTAGAGAGTTTTGGAGCTTGGTTTATGCTTCAAAACATTCCTTGATGATTAATAAACAAATTACAAGCAAGGATTGATAGGAAAAAAAATTTAGTGATGAGAATTTAAGAATGGAAACTAAAAAGGGAACGTTAGGGTTTAGAAGGAAAATTTGATGATTGAGACATGTATGCTTGAAATTAATTAGGGTTTTGGTGCCAAAATGTTCATTAAACATCTAAAATAAAATTCCATGGAAGAAATCAAGTTAAATGATGAAGATTTAGAGAGTCTCTAACGGTGGGCACCCAAGGCACCACCACATCGTTGAGACGAGACATCGCTAAGGTGATATGCTAGGGGGCTTGGGGGTGTTCTATAGTGCCCAGGTGCCAAGGCTAGCGCCCAAGGCACCACAGCCTGAGCATCATGCTTCCTTGGAAAATTGTGTGTTGAAATTTATGATTGGTGTCCCGTAGGTTTGGTTATGACTCGGGGTATGGCTGAGGCACATTGCGGGAGCCAGAAGAGCTCCAAATCTAAGTGAGGGATCTAGTTCTACTCTATATGTTTATATATCTTAGGTTTGCTTTTCCTAAATTTAATTAAAAATGTGTTTATACAATTGAATGATGATATGTCTAGAATGCATATTTTAAATAATTAGGAGATATGAGGCATAGTTGGAAATGGTATAGGTGCTACTATTTTCATTGAATTCCAAATGTAAAATATTGAAATACATAAAGGATAATTTATTACTTTTGATAAATTAAGCAATAAGAATTATTATGGCATGTGAAATTGCTTGTGAACATGTGTGGACAGCAAATGGGGTGCTCGAGTTTAGTAAGCCGAGACGGGCTTCAGAATCCTCCTAAGGGGCAACGTCATGGCAAGGTGAGGCCTAACATGAAGAATGCCAAGGTTGGCTACTAAATTTCTCAAAGGGTGACTTGTCGATGAAGTAATCACTAGGTGTGGGACCCATGCTGGAGTTGAGCTATTGTGAACCAGGGTTTTATTCATTATTCTTTTTTGTGTTTGTGATTTTGGATGTGATTGATGGAAGAACTAGTCTGTGGGAAGTAGACTCATGTGACAACTCTTGAGTGATAAATCTGTAGAAATGTAGACGCACATTGATAAAGCTCTCGAGTATTGGACGGTATCTCGATGATGAATTCGTGGGGATGTAGACTGATTTTGATGAAGCCTTAAGAAACAGAAATATAGAGATGCATACCCATATAATGAAACTCTTGAGCAGAACATCTGAGGGAGATGAGTTATGTGTGTGGTAGCATATGTGGTATGTGTGTATGATATGTGTACGGCCGATGAGGTCAATGTCAAGGATTTGGACTCAATGGCATCAGAAGTACACTCTACGAGAGTCAAGAGCGCGATGCCATGTGCATGCTTTCAGGGTGTCTTGATGTCGTGAATGTTTGGTTTCCTTTAGTGTTTAATTATATACATATATATATATATATATATATATATATTGCATGTCTATGTAGAATAAGACTATTTTGGATGAATCAGTGATATATATTGCATGTCTGTCTAGAGTCGGGTTAGTTTGGATGAGTCAGTGGATTAAAATCACCCCTTTGATAGTTGCAGGTACGAAATGATGACTCGTTTGAGAACTCGCGGATCAAGGATTTCTCTCATTACTCGGGGTAAGATAATTTTATTTGTTTTTAAACAAATTTCATTAATATGCTCTATAATTAAATATGTCACATATGATGTAGGATATAATAGTTTAGTTAAGTTGAAAAGGTCATAGTTTGCAACGGTGTAATATCACATCATTCATATTTATCACAACCCCTAGTTTCGAGTCGTGCATATTCCCATTTTGCCCCTAGCTCACAAGATAATGAAATGGTCCCCTTAATGGTAAAAGTGAGATTTTGCATCGTACACTATAACTTAAACACCTCATACTTCTTATAAATTCTCATCAAGTTTGCAATGCATACACCAACATAATTTATAGAAGAATCGTAAGAATTCAAGTCTTTGATTATTCACTCAAAATTTCACATTTTTCTCACTTTAGTCCCTACACAAAGTTTGTACATCCAAGTTACATACACACTCAAGTTTTTAACATAAAAATGCCACAAATACCACATTTATTATGATAAATATAATATTAAATATCAGACGATACTTATCGACCCCAGTAATTTGACAATAATTTGAAATTCTATATTCGAATGGGCTTTCAAAATAAAACTGCACAATGTTAACCAAAGACCCACTAATGGATTCGTATTTGTATTTTCTTAAATTTTTTAGTATTGTTAAGAAGAATTTTTTTTTTAAAGTGCCTATCACAAATTAGGGAATGAATTACAATTTGATAAAAACTATCATCCAGACTTTTTTATTTGTGATGTTGTTGAGGTGGATGGGGCATTAAATTAAAATTACAAGTTACTGGTTATACATTCTCGAAATACCAAATGAAAAAAAAAGAAGAGAAAATTACTTATGTTACCCTCAATTATTACAATTAATTTAATTTAATTTTTAAAAAATTAAGTGCCTTAATTTAATTTTTAAAAGTTTACATTTGTTTTAAATTAGTCATTTTAGCTGTTAAATCTTCAAATCCATTGTTGTCAAATTTTAAATTTTGTTACCAAAAATTATTTTGACAAATACTGGAAGAAATCGTGACAAACATAATGTTTTAAGGATTATATATATTGACACACGGATCTTTTAAAGACTTTTATATTTGAATCAACTCGTTAATTTTTGTTGAACAACATAACCTATTCAATAAAAATTTAGTGAGGATCTAAAAGGGTTAGCGTTTGTTTAAATTTCGAGTTCAAAGTCTTAATGAGATGCCCATTCAACGCGGCAAATTTTATATTAGATTGTACTACACCAAATCTGAAATTGTACAAGGGCAGCAGAGTAACTTCGGTCCAAACGATTAGTTGTCAGCATTACTGTATGTATATATATATATATATATATTTGAAGTAAATTATAATTTTAGTCCTTATAGTTTCAATAAAATTATAAATTAGTCCCTATACTTTCTTTTCATGTAAAGTGGTCCCCATAATCTCTCCATCCATCTAAGTTAGTTAGTATAATTAACTTTACTGTTCAAATGGTCCTATATGGCAGTTGCTGTATACATTTGTGAATATATCAAGATGCCTAGTTATTAAATTTTGTACAACTCAATCACCATGTCAACAAAATTCTTATTTTGCCATTAATTCCCAATTTCTCTTAACCTAGCGTTTACATTGAATTTTATTAACATAGCGGTTGAGTTGTGCAAAATTCAATGATTAAGCATGCTCACATGTTCACAAATATACACATCAGCTGTCATGTAAAATTATTTTAATAATAAAGTTAACTATACTAATGTCAGGAACTAACTTATATGGATGAAAAACTATAGGGATCACTTTATATGAAAATAAAGTATAAGAACCAATTTATAATTTTGATGAAACTACACGGACGAAAATTATAATTTAACCTATATTTGTACATATCCACCCGAAGATATGAATTGTCCTTATCAATAAATTAAAGGTAGATTTCCTTTTAAACAAAAATATTCAAGCATATATAAGATTTTGGTAATGGTACTAAGGGACATATCGGTTGGAACTAGAAATTTGGGAAAGCTTAAGAAGTTGGTTGACCCAAACCAGAAAAAGCTTAAAGGCAGTTGAGTTGGTGCAACCTCAATGTCGACAATGACGTTGATTAGTTATTATCTGCATCTCATTGTGTTGTATTCAGAAATAGGGATGTGGAAAGTTTCCTCATTCTTGCTTAAGCATTGCGGAACTTGTGATTAGATCTATAAATGAATTTTCAATTATGTTGGAAGAAAACTAGCTTTAAAAAAATAATAAAGAAGACTAAAAAAATCATCAGTCCTTTACCAATAGGGTGTTTATCACTTTGGTTCCTTATAGAATTGTCTTCTTATTTTAATCTTTTACATATAAGATATTTTTCAACTTAGTCTTTAATAGACTTATCTTCTCAATTGGTCCTCACAGATAGGGTGATTTTCAATTTGATCCATTACCAATAAAATTGTTACTAACAATGTCTTTTTATTTATTTGTTATTAATAGAACTAACTATCCATTCACATAATATATAAATAAATATATAATGGTGATTAAGCAATAATTGGTCAAAAAGTATATATGTTGCGTAATTTATATATTTTTTAATTTCATTATTAACAAATTAACCAAAGGTCATTATTGATAACATATTATTAGTGAGGAATCAAATTGAGAAATTTCCATATGTGAGGATCAAATTGAAATTAAAGACAATTTTATGAGTGATCAAATTAAGAAATATCTTATTTATGAAGAACCAAATTAAAAATATCTTTTGAGAGAGAGAGAGAGAGAGAGAGAGAGAGAGAGAGAGAGAGAGAGAGAGAGAGAGAGAGAGAGACTTTCGAGTAAAGGGTGGATAAAAGTCAAGGACTCAAGGCTGGACAAGGTGGACCTCGACTTGATTTGAAACTTAATGTATATAACTTTTTCAACATTAAAATCTAGACCTATAGTCCTATCCATCTGATTTAAATATTTAATATAACGTTTTACAGAAAACTAACAAAATTGAAATAATTTTTAATATAGTTATATACATACTAAATTATTTGAATTTTTTTTGGAATTTTTAATATAGTTATATGCAATGAATTTACAGTTGTTTGATAACAATTTTTTATGGCCACCAACATTTATATATTAATTAAATTTCAATTAATTTGATTCCAGCCAACTCAAACTATAAAGATTTAAGCCACTCCAATTTAATTCTATATTAGGATTAATATCTGAGTACAGAGAGGCAGAGAAATTTAGGCAAGAAAGAAATAGGAATGTTTCATTATCTTCAAACATTCCATTTAGATAATATTAATGTGAATTAAATAATTCAAGTTTCAATAATCAAGTTTTTTTCGGTAAATCCATAAAATATCCCAAAAAAAAAGTTAAGTAATTTAGGAGGTCAAATTATTCTTAGTCCTTATAATTTTAGATAATTTTCAATTTGATCCTTTTAATTTAATAAATAAGATATATACAAACGATTTTAGATATCTCTAAATGATTTCTATGTAAAACAATCATGCTTTGTAAACAATCATGCTTTGGTTTGTATATATTTCCAACAATACTCAAAATCCTCCAAACCTTATTCTTAAGAAAGGAATAGAACAAATGAATTATAGCAATAAGTCCCTTAATAATGTGTAACAAAAGTAAGAAAACAATACAAATAAATAAGATTTTCATTTCAAATGACAATGTGGATGGAACGAAGTCCCATTCATGCTAAATAATCCTTGATACTCATTGGTGGCACATCTTTTGTTAAAGAATTAGCAATCATCAATGCAATGCTAATGTGTTTAATGACCACTCTTTCTTTTCTTTTCTTTTTTTTTAATCTTTTTACCTTATGGTTAAATATATGATGTAATACCCGAGTTTGTATGTAACTTGTGTAAGAGGGTTTGTCCTTACAAGTGAGAAAAATTTTCTTTTATGCATGGATGCAGAAGGAAGCATTGATTGTTGCCTTTGGGAGGCTGGAGAAAGTTGGTTGTGCTTATGAACATTTGAAAGGGACTATAGTGAGTAAAATCTATTATCTTATGTTTTAATGAAAATGTGTGGTGAAATGAGAAATTTCTAAAGGATTTGTATTGTGAAAATTGTCGTGATGTGGTAGTTTTGTTGAGAAGTGGTTTGTGTGTCAATGCAAATTGTTTCTAGAGAAATTCCAAGATTGCCCTTAGACCTAAGGCTCCTTTACTTTATATTGAAGGAAAAGGGTAAATATGACAAACACACACTCACAAAAGTCCCCTCACTCTAGCCCATTGCCCTTCACACTTTGTACATTGTCTTTCTCATGGTTCTCTCCTTCTCCATGCCTTTCCCATCTTCTCCACCAAAAACCACTACCAAAACTTCCTTCCACCATCATCCTCAGTGGGATTCTGGTCTCCGGTGACCTTTCCCCATGTTGGAGAGCCCTAGGGTTTGAGGTAAGTGAAAGATTTCTCTTCTTTCTCTCTGTTTTTCATCTAATCAAACCCTAGGCTAAAATGTAAAGGAAATTTTGGTTAAAAATGATGTTATATGCTTCAAAATCTTCTTTCCCTTGATTCTAACCTTTCGGGGAGTTGATTTAGGTGGCAAAGATGATGTTGAAGAAGGTTTAAGCTGATATGGATAAAGTTTTGATATAGAAAGGGAATTTGAGAAAATGAATAGATCTTGAGTCAATCCTATAAATAGAAAGGGAATTTGAGAAAATGAGTTTAGATGTTAAAAATAAGAGTTTGTTGACCCACATTGCTAAGGATGAGCCTAGGGAAGATTTGGAAGCTTAAAAGAAAGTTGGGGAAGTGATTTTCTACTAGTTTTCATTACAGATCTAATAGAAATCGCTGCAGTGTTACAAAAGGCCGCTACAATGGCAAATTTGATTGAGTTGGGCTCTGTTGGTTGGCACTGCAGCGGCAACTAACAATATGGGCTCCCTACAGCAAGTGTACTCCGCTATAGCGAGGAGATTCCACTACATCAGTGACCCTCCTTCCTTTCCTTAATTATTAACTACTTTTTCCCTTCTTTCATGTTGAGATTATTAGGGAACATTCCTAGAACTTATGCAACATCATCCCTCAAGTTGTGATAATTGTGGTTTTTCTGTAAATTTAAAAGATATGATTTACTTTAAATTATGGTAATGGTTTGGCTTTGGATTTAATTGAAACCCTTGGATTTATATGTGTAAATTAAAACTTTTATGTGAAAAGTGCATTTCCTTGCATATTGATTTGTGGTTAATTATTCTTAGGCACATTAATTGAGAATGTGCAGGGATTGTAAAAATTGGCATTAAGTCCCTTGCGTAGGGACCTATGTGAAATAAAATATAGAGAAGCTCTTGTGTGAGTCAAATGTGACAAATTGTGTATTGATTGCATTTTCCTTGTATTGTGATGTTTTTATGGCTTGGGGTGATGGAAAGGTGTGTTTGAAAATTACTTTTGTTAGAGTATAGAGGTTTTCTTTGTTTTATGGAGTCTTGTGAGTGTATATGAGAGGAAGGGGGCAAAATAATAATAACCAGAGTGCTTATTTTAAACAAAAACCCTTAGTCCCTTGACTTGGCATGCCACTCTCATGCTCTCTCTTCACTCCATGCGTTGAGCTCCAATTCTCTTCATCTCCCTTTCACTCTCAAACTCTTCATTCACGTTTTCTTCTAAAGAAATTGTGGGGCTTTCATGTTTAGAGTTCCATTTGGCAAGAAAGATCAAAACCAAGGTATACTCTTAATTTCCTCTTTCTTCTCATCCTATTTTTGGAGTCTTTAAACCCTAGGTTTAGATGTGGTAAAATATGAAAGTTTTGGGATTGTTCATATGTGCAAATGCTTTTCCATGAGTCTAATTTCACAATAGAAACTATCATGGGAAGATTTATGGTGATTGAGATGCATTTTTTAGGGAAAGATTGGTGGTTGAAGTTCTTTAAATGCCCTAGCTGTCATGATTTGGAAAATTGCATATTTGAAAGCCCAATCTTGTTTTTAAGCTTCGAGACCATTTGAAACTGATTTTCATTAAGTTTTAGTGTTAAAAAATGATTTTAAACAAACTTGAAAGGATTAGGAGCTTGTTGGATAGCTTGGGGCACTTAAAGGAAGGATTTTCGTAGTGCAGAGTAAGCTTCATTGCTGCAGTGGTGTGTATTGGCGCTGCAACATTGAAGCTTTTAAAAAATTGATGTTTCCTATGTCACTTGGTGTTGTAGAGCCAAATATGGCCGCTATAGTAGCAGGCAACAGAATAGAGGTGTCTATCTCTGTTTCTCGCAGCAACAATGGTAGATTTAAGCGTTGTAGCAGTGGATTTGAGCACTGTCGTGGTAAGATCCTGCACTTTTCTTGATTTTCATGGGTCCTTTCCTCTCTCTTTCATCCTAAAATGATAGAAATGATTCCTAGAGCAATTGGTTCATCATTTTCAAGTTCTATGGTGATAACATCCTCATTATAAGCTCGAGATCCATGTGAGGAATAACGCTACCCTGGTTGTTAAGTTGCTAATGCCATATTTCAATAACTTATAGTAATTATATTGCATGAATATATTGTGTGGACAATAGTTCTTGTGTAGCTATGTGTTGGCCATGCATATTGATGATGGTTTAAATTTGTAATCATACATTTTGATGTGTGAGTTGCATGAATGCTTATGAGAGGAAAGTCGTCGAATCTATACAATAGTGCTTATGAGACGCATGAGACCTATGAGAGGCGAGTTGATAAGTTAAATCAATAGTGCTTATGAGAAGCACAAGGCCCTACGGGGAAAGACATGGAAATTATCCTTTGGAGCTTATGAAAAGCCCAATGCACAAAGCATGGTAGCATGAGCTCAGAGCAAAGATAAGTAGCTAACCCTACGTAAGTTGTGATAAATTGTTTCAAAAGTAACTTATCAGACGTATGCCATGTGAGGATGTGTGAGGTCCCATCTAAGATGTAAAATCTCACCTATGAGATTATGTATTGTACAAGAGGTATGAATGCAATTAATGCAAGTGAAATATGAATATGTAAGCATGAATGTCTAGAAGTAACAAAAGAAGAGAAGTAGTACCTGGCTAACGGAGTGCCCTTATGATTACATCAAATTTAGATGCCTTATGCCAAGGATACAAGTGGCATGTAATGTAGCAATAAGACCAGAAAAGTTGGTGCTCTTGTTACATGAGTAATATACGATGGAAAGGCCAGATGAGTACAGGTTAATTTAAAGGTAAGCAAGGAAGCGCAACTGTAATATCCCAAGAATTTATATGAATATTTAAAGCCTATTTTGAAGTTTAGTGAAAAATTTAATTACGTGAAAAATTTTCTTTTTGAATTAGTGAAGAAAATGTGAGAATAGAAATTTTTATTTTTAATTTAGGAAATTTTTACAAATTCTCAAGGACTAAAGTGAAAAGAAAAGAAAGTATAGAGGACTTTTGAAAAATGACCAAGTAGGAACCCGAGAAGAAAAATAGAGCTTATGGGAATGAATTATGAGTCCGGTACCGAAAAGATGATGGATTCGAGGTTAAAGTGGAGTTTGAGACATCGAGAGGGATTAAAGTGAACAAATCTTATAAGCTAAGGTGGCTATGAGCGATTTTATCGAAAAAGAAATTGGTGGGGCCCACGCTTATACACTTCTCCTTATTCTTTTCTTTTTCTCATTCTCCCTCCCGTAGCTTCACTTTCTCTCTCTCTCGATTATGCTTGCAAAGGAATTTCTTCATCAATCATTCATGCAATTTTTGCTTTGGGAAGGAAGCTATGAAAGTTAGGATGATTGGTAAGTTGATGTTCTTCTTCTTCTTCCTCTTATTACAAGATCAAATCCTTGGTTATTATTTTTGCAAAATTTTTGTAGAATATTTTAATGGATGAATTTAAGTGTGGATGTTAATCTAAAACATTCCTAGGTGGTTTATGATGTTATTAGAACAAGAAATTTGGAGAAAACTATGAGAAATTCGTAGAATTTGGATATTTGAAAAAGTTAGTGTTCTTGATGAAAATTTGAGATTTGAGCTTGGATTGTTGGTAGAAATTGGGGGTTTTGGTGTTAAAACACTCCTTAGACATTAAGGATGA
The DNA here is from genome assembly GCA_037074585.1 of Biancaea sappan. Classification (NCBI taxonomy): domain Eukaryota; kingdom Viridiplantae; phylum Streptophyta; class Magnoliopsida; order Fabales; family Fabaceae; genus Biancaea; species Biancaea sappan. The sequence continues at coordinate 2,795,785 of CM073496.1, read as the reverse complement.
AAACTTATGGAAGAAATCAAAAGAAATGTTGTTTTAGATATGATTTTTGGATTTTTGGATGAAGAACACGAAGAACATCGAAAATTTTCCCCAGAATTACTGTTCACCGAGAATTAGTTTTTTTTTGGATGTTGACCGTTGACCGTTACTGTAGCATTAGTTTTTTTTTTTTTATCGTTGAAAAGCTCTTTGAGTCTAGTTTCCAATGGTATAAGTTTCATCTGGATATTCATTACCAGTTAGGAGTTATGATTTGAGAAGTGGATGAAGGTCGAGAGTAGTGGTAGGAAATTTCTCTATTTCGTAACCCTGATGGTTTTTATCTGGTTACAATAGGAATGGTCAAGTGCAAGGTGGGAGTGCTGAGAGCATGAAATCCAGGTGAGTGGGTTAATACTTGCTATGATTAAATATCTGTTATTGACTTTTTGCATCATAGTGGAAATATGTTGTATATCCAAGTTTGAAGAGGATGATGTGGAACGATGAGGCATAAACAATTGTGGAACGTGTCTGGTAATGTATATAATTATATTTTCTTATTTTCCCATGAATGGAGGTTATATGATGGATTGTGAATGGCATGTGAACTGAGTTGAATAATTGTTCTATTTTATGGGTTATGTTATATACATGCTATGTTGCTAGAACCACATTGATTATGTTGTGGCTTGAATTGTAAATGACTGAGTTGTGTATGTGGCTCAAGATTATGATTGAGGATGTTTTTATATGTGATTGTGATTGTGTTTGACTGGAAATGAAAGGCATGGTGGTGCACCCCATGGAGAAATCTATGTGAAGCTATAAGGGTGGAGAATATAAATGGAGCGATAAGGGTGGATGCGGCGGGGCCGCGGGCAACGATCCAGAGGTATTCTGGACGACCCTGTTGGTACGGGAATTGTGTGTGAAATTGATTTCATCGATTGCTGTTGTGAATTTTGAATTTTGTTGAAATGCATTTGATTCACTTGGATATTGTTGTGAAGTATTATGAATAATATTATATCGTATGATGATCGATCTACGTATGATTGCTGCATGTTATCATTATGATGCATGATTTTTATTTTGTCATAGTATTGTGTTATCTACTCACTGGGCACGTGGTTTGCTCATACCCCTCTTATTGATATTTTTTTTTTAGAGTTGACAGCTGAAGGTAAATATCGGAACAAGGAATTATGGATCCTTAGTCCATAATTACCTTTTCATTTGTTCAGGATAAAGGTATAATAGTTAAGTTTTATTCTAAGTTGTATAAATCTAGAAATCTCTGTAATCGGGTAGGTTCATTCAGTGATGTAATGTGAGTAATTGTAGTATGTATACAGAACTCGTTTTGGTTACATGAAAAAGAATTGTATGATTTTTTTTAAGAGAAAGATAGGCTTACGGAGGTGAAATGAAATTCACTTTCCGTGCCGGTCACGTGCTCAAATTTTGGGACGTGACAGCAACAGTACGTGAGCATGTATATACATATGTTTCCTAATGTAGGTAGCAACAGAGTGTTGTTGCTAACAATCGATTAAGTGATAACATGCATAAAATCGTATGTACTTAAGGGCTCCTAGAGGGGCATAGGACCTAGTAACTAGTGGAGACAAAGGTGAACCTAAGAGATCCTAAGATAATCATAAAATATAGATTCTAAGAGAAGTTATATGAACAGTTAGAAGATCCTAGAGTAACCATAGCATCTAGAAGCTTAGAATAGCTTTACACTAGTTGTGAGACCAAAGAGAAGTCACATTGTCCAGAAGTTAAGAAGGGTCAAGTATGAGACTAAGAGACCCTAGAGCAAGGGTGTATTTTATAGTTAGAAAAGACAAGTTTAGGAGTTGTAAGTCTATAAAGTACCGAATGGTCCAAATATGACAAGTATAAGAGCATGAGACCATAGAGTGAGGCATGGTCTAGGAAATAAATTGTTATGTATGTATAGTCGTGCATGATGTATGTTATGATGAATTGTATGATAATGCTTGGATGGGAGAGTGCACCCCATGATTGTGATTATTAAGCTTGAGAGGTTCGGTGATCATGGTAGCCTAAAGGCCCAGGTGACCATAGAGGCCTATGATGCATAACTATTCATAGAGGTAGTGTGACTTGGCGGACTGTAAGGACTAAATAGGCTAGTCGAGTGATAAAGACTTGAGAGGTTCGGTGATTCTAACTATTAGAGAGAGACTTTATGATTTAGAGAGACTTAAGAGGTTTGGTGGATCGTATGAGTCTAGGAGGTGAGATGATTCATAGAGGCCAAGAAGCTCAGTGAATCATTGAGACCTATGAGGTTCGTTGAACCATAGTTGCCGTGGGGTGAGGATTTACAGAGGCCTAGATGACTATGATAATGTAATGATTGTTTTTATTGTTGAGAATACAGTATGATGAAACATATATGTAATTGAGTAGCCATAGTGATTTAGACACTTGTGCATTAATATATAAGGATGAGATCATCCTAATGTTTAATTCACAGGTGTAATACTCAAGGGTCTCAAGTATTAAGGTTGTCAGACCTCAGGATGTATATGTTGGTATGAGGAAAATTTTTCCGTTTTGGTGAAGAGAAAATGTGTTATTGGATATGGTACCATGCATGACTAAGTGTGTGGCAAGGGCGAGGGAGTATGTGTGGCATGAGGAGTGTTGGATGAACGATGGGTCCTTTGAAGGACTAAATTTAAATAAAATAGTGTGATGCACTCTTGGGTGAAAAAGGGGATAATCAAGAGTTTGGAAGGTTATATGTGTCAGCGATGTGAAGTTATGGAAATATTTGGTGCCTTGAGTATGTGAAAAAAATATTTGACTTGGAAAAAGTTACAATTTTGCCCTCACTTAAAGTTTGATCTTGTGTTGACTAAAGGGCATTTTGGTAAATTTTTCTCTATATATATATATGAGACACACACTCATATACACCATTAGATTCATTTCTCTCTCTCATACGTTCATCTCCTTCGTGCCCTAGCTCTCCTTCGCCTTTCATCTCCTTTTCGCCCAAGCTCTCCTCAAGCTCTCCAACCACTGTTCTCTGACAAGGGTTCATATGTCTGGCAACCAATCCTCATCAGAATAGGGTGGAGTTGAGGTAAGTTCCTTGGTCCCTCTGCTGTTTTGCATACTTTTGGATCTTGGAAAGTTTAGGGTTGAAATGGTCTCAAATGGGAATGATTGGGTTAGAGTCTTGTTTTCCAACATTCCTCCATGAATATTAATGGTTTTGAAACAAAATATTTGGGCAAACTAGTGACAAAAGTCAAATTTTCGTTGGGTTGATGTCAAAACCCAAACTTTGGACACATGACTAACACAAAATCCATGGATATACCTTCCCAAAATCCATTGGCCTTAACTATATGCACATATGTAATGAATTGCGAACATAAACGAGAGGAAACAAGATTCAATTCAATTTTAGAAATAAAATCTTGCATACATTCATTTGTAAATAGACTAACATCATGTTTAAATGATTTCTCATTAGTATAAATATAAATATGATTAAATATGTGAATACATCATGCATTATTCGACTACGACTTCACAACCACCCAAAGACTTAGGTGACCTATATGACCACATAGCATTCCAAACTCAAACTCGACAATGTACAAAGTTTATCGACCTAAAGCTATAAAGGTCACCTTAGAGTTCTCTACTCCTACAACGGATGCTCCTTTTCTCTCTACAAGATCTAAAAATGTTAATCACAGAAAACCAAGTTTGAAAACTTAGTAAGTAGATAACATTGCAAAAGCACATGCAAAACATATTGTGTAATAGGCATCGACATCTGCAAGCATGCATGAATCGTAGTAAAGCTCACAAAGAAGCCAAGGAAATTCCCATCTAAGCACATACACATGTGTATAAATAAATATGTAAATATAAAAATGACCCTAATAAGTCATAACAACCTCGCTCGAACATGCACCACATTGGCGTTTCTGGCTCTCATACCTCATTAGGCAATTTCATAACATGCACAACATTCATAACATCAAAACCCAAGCCATAATAAAACAAGTTTATCCAAAACTTAACCAATCAAGAGTTTTACCCTACATGGGTCTACATTCCCACAGGTTCACCACTTAAGAGTTTTATCTACATGGGTCTACATTCATACGAATTTATCACTCAAGAGCTTTATCACATGTGTCTACGTTTCCATGAACTAATTATCTACAAATCTCATCTACATGGGTCTACATTCCCATGAGTTCAACACTCAAAAGTTTCATCTATGTAGGTCTACAATCCCATGAATTTATCACTCGAACTTCGTCACATAGGTTTACATTCCCACAAATTAATCATCCACAAATCTCATCCATATGGGTCTATGTTCTCACGGGTTCAACACTCAAGTTTCATCTACGTGGGTCTATATTCCTATAGATTTATCACTCAAGAGCTTCAACACATGGGTTTACATTCTCATAGGATTCTTCAACCATAATCACATCATCACATCATCACATCACTACCACATGATTATCTCACATTAGCAAGCTATGCTATGAAAACGTACCATTCAATACGTTTAATACAATCTCATGTTACAATCACCTATGGCACAATGATACCCATTCCTTGTCTCGCATTCTCTTTCAACATAGTTATCATGTTGCTCTATATATATATATACACATATATATGTCAACAAAACAAACTCATGATTTCAACAGCTCCATGCTCACATATTATTTATAATTATACATTCTCAAGTTCTTATTTCTATACAACATAATATCAATGTTAATTGCGATTACAATGATAGTATGGATGTATTTGAAATATGAACCGATAAATCATTGACATCGTAAAACAATGAACTAATAATGAAATGTGAAATTAATGTTTAAACCATTGTGTATATCTATATATCGATGTTGTGAATGAAAAGTAAAAGGATAATTCATAAAGGTCAAGCTTATGAATGTGAGGTAAGACTCGCTCCCCGCGCCAGTTACATTTCATTTGAGGAAGTGACATACAATAACATTGCTAAAAGAAATTGAACCAAAGAAGGTTTTTATTTCTCTTTGTTTTCTTGAAAAAACAAAGTAACCCTAACATTCACAATTTTTTAAGTCTTAATAATATGATGAATACTTTCATCTCTGCTCGACCAGTCAGTCTCACAGTTAGGCAGGCTTATACCATTATGCTCACGAGCAAAATCTTATACAATAATTTTTTTAATATATTATTCAATAACATGATAAATATTGTTTTTGAAACTTAATATATAATATATTGCAATGTAAAATAAATTATGAACTAATAAGATAAGAATGTAATTTTTTTAATTTTTATGAGGGTATATTATACAATAACATGATAAATATTGTTTTTCAAATTTAATATTTAATATATTGCAACGTATAAAAAGTTATGAACTAATAAGATAAGAATGTATTTTTTTTTATTTTTTGAGTATCATAGTAAATAACTTCTCATGAGCTAGGAAATGCACATTCCCTCACTTGAGGGAAAAGACATTCCTAAGAAAATGGGATTCAAGCAACCAAACATAATGTTGACCATTTTCATTTACATTTACATTTCCTTGCCTCATTTCTAACCGCCAAACATAACATTATAATAACTTGTATATTAGGAATAAGCTACGAATGGAAGGTATGTAGCTTCACCTCATGATACACTACAAAGTATTAAATTTCAACTGAGAAGCCATTCATGATGCAAAAGTCATTTCAAGCAAAGCATTTAAGTTCTTTCTTTTGGCTGAGCAAGTGACACTGCTCGTGGCAATTTTCAGGCGCATTCAATTGATTAAGATGGAATGCGTTTCTTTACGAAAGAGCTCATGGAAGATGCAAATTTTTTATCACCTTAGGAAACACCTACAACTCAAGCGGGGCATGGTGCATTCGAGTTCAAGATCTTCAAACTAACCGCAACAGACAACCATCTCATGGCATCCTCGTTCAAGACATCACATACTCGGATAATGTAATTGCAGGGTTTTCCACACTGGGTAAGAAGCACTGCACATACCAAAGAAGTGCTCAACATCATTCCCATGTTCCTCCTTCATCTAAAATGTAACTTTTCTTGATCTGTGTTACAGACCCCAAAAAAAAGAAATTTTAATAGAGTACAGAGAATGACAAACATGCTCCTGTTGCTACTAAAAAATGTTATGTATTAGTCTAGACATTTGTTCTAATATTTATGTATTAATTTTGTTTCGAGACATTTAGTAATTGTGATAGTTATATCTTAGTTGAATGTTTAAAACATGTTAAGAATTGAGATTATATAATATTTTGATTGTGTATTTGGATGTTTTGTGATTTTAATGAATAAATTGTGCGTAGACAAGTCTAGATTTGAGGGGACAAAAACTACCTAGAAATTTTTCAGAGATTCAAAAATTTCATGAGAAAAGAAATTGAGATGGAGACACTGATACCCACAAGATAGTAACATATTTTCTCCTTGATACAGGGAGACTTTACTTTTATACCATGCCTTACACGTGATCATTGATACCCACAAGATAGTAACATGTTTTCTTCTTGATACAGGAAGACTACTATTCTACCATGCCTTACACGTGATCATTGATACCCACAAGATAGTAACATATTTTCTTCTTGATACAGGAAGACTACTATTCTACCATGCCTTACACGTGATCATCCCTACTCTGTAATGACCTTGAGATATTTATAGTTCATAATTTTTAGTTTTATAATCTTCATTGATCATAGCCAACAAAATGTAGAAAACTATTCAGTCCTATCACTATCTCAAAAAACTTAATATTGCTGCAAAGTACAATGGAGAATAGAATAATACCAAAAAATGAAAAAAAAAAAAATCCATGCTCCTAGTATCAGCAACAGTTTTACTCCTGCAAAAACGAAATTTTCAATGCAAAATAAGAACGAAGTAAACCACATAAAAATAATGTAGTTAAGCAAAATTAATAAACATCAACCAGGAGGTCATGATCAAATTCAGAGGCACATATAAACATCAGGCATCAGTGTATACCACCGACGTTTGGGTACACAATTGCAGAGTATCTAGATTCAATACCCTTAACCACTTCATAACAGGCATAACAATGTATTAGAATACTCGTTCAGTATAGAGTAGTGCCACTATTAATATATATATATATATATATATATATATCAAAACCAAAATCATTCATAATCTAAAAGTCCATCATTAAAAGAAGAGGCAAAGAACACATAATCATGAACTTATGATAGCTACAAGCCACCACATTGTGTATTATCATATAGACCAATCTTTTGAAACAATGGCAACCAACAATAACGTGTAGAAATTATTAATAATGTGCATGTCAAGAACTACATCACTTTATCACCTTTCGTAAGTATTTATGTGGCCATTATTTGTTGTTATTTTACTAGCATGTTCGTTAAGCATCTAGCAGTATAAACCCAAACAAGAAAAAGCAGGAAAACAATCAGTACAACAGAGTAATCTCTAGCTTTCACCTTTGCATTAAATAAATTTTTGACGCCAGAACAATTGCATTCGAAAAGCCAAAGATGCATATTAATCCATTAGCTTACAAGTATAACACAAACATACAATATATAAAGTGAAGATCAACCAGATTTATGATACCTCATATACTGCTTGGATACATGAATACTCTTACTCTAGCTCCCTGCAAAGTAATTCACCCAACTTAAATCCTCATTATCGTTGATAAAGTATCTGTAAAACAAAACTGAAAGTCCCAAGTAATTACCATTGATCTGGGTGGCAAGTTTGACATGAATTTAGCTCGTACAATACCACTATTACCATGAGGCCTCGTAACTTTACCCCAGATGCAGCGATAATGACTCCCATTCTTCTTAACCTTGGCCTTGTAGATATATGCCATTCGCTTGCCACAATACCATGCTACCTCTTCCTTGGTGTTCACTCCCTCAATTTGGATTAGAGATGTGTTAGGGTACTGGTTTGACTTTGACCTGAATAATATCATGCTTTTAGCATAAACCATATAATCTGACAGAGACCATGACGACTGCAACTGAAGCATATTACCTCTTGTATCCAAGGACTGTGCCCCTCACGTAGAGTCTGATAAAGCACAAATTATAGTTTTAGCTTTTTTTTTTTAATAGAAGAACACGTGAAAAAAGAAGAAAATGATTGCAAAGTTTAACTAAAATTGCACGTGAAAATTGTGCAACTAGGCATTATGCTATTAAAAAATAAAAGAACAAAGACCATTGAATTCATGCACATTCAGTCAAAGAATCATGATGATTAAATCAATGACAGAAAAAAGAATCTCAAACGTTACCAAAAAGCCAAAATTGCCACTTACAAACACTATTTCTTATAATTAAAACACGGTATTGTTTCAGATAATTTGAAGTTTAAGGAACTTCTTAATTTAATTAAACTATCACGTTATCTTACTCAAATGTATTCGACAATCCCCACCGTAACACCTCCCAATCAAATGTGTTTTTCTAGGACTTACAGCAATTATGCAGATATACTTAAGTTGCATGCAGTAATAAAAAAAAAAAAATATATATATATAGCGGCATTTTCCAATTTTAGTTGCTCTTGGTAAGACAACATTCTAATTAAAACTTCAATGGCAAAGCATCTACATTGTTAGTGGATTAAAAGGTTGGACAGCCAAATTCAAGCAATTATTGCTCAAGTAAGAATAATATTTTTTTGGATTCATTGCAATATCCAAGACCAAAATTAGAATAGTAACACTCACATGGAGACTCTAACAAGATGGAAGGCAACTATGAAATTAGTGCAAATAACGATAGAAGGCACAACCATTTATTGGTGCAAAGCGAAGACTAATAATAGAAGTTACATCGTCAGGCTTGATACTTTGCCACTAGTCAGGATGTTCACCGGTAAGAATGCAACTAGTAGCACCTATATGAATTAAGAAACGCAAAGACTGTACAAAACATAGTTGAAGGTCCAAACAAGAGGACCATTTGGTTCAGAAACAGAGAGAAATGGATGGGTGAAAAAAAAAACGCTAAAAGATCAGATGAAACATGGATATGCAGAAAATCCAACTAAAGATACCGGAACACGGCAAGAAAAACGAATAAGCGAGAGCAATGCATTTAGGGGAGCAAGAGAAGAGAAAAGAAGAATTCAAATGATCAAAGCATACCTGACTCGCTCTCCTTGGCGTCCCTTCACCATTTTCGTGTGGATGCGATAGCTGAACTTCACGGAGAAGTGAAATAGATAGGCAGCTGCGTCGCCCGGACGGAGTCTGCATCGGATTGGAGGATTTTATAGGGTAAAATGGGAGACGGAGAGTGGTTTAGTTTAGGGTTTTCATTAATTAAAAACAAAAAAGTAAATTACACCTCCTTATAAGTTTATAAAATTAATAAATTATAATTTTTTTCATTTATTTTTAAAATATACAATTTCTTTCTTTATAATTATAAAATGATTTAATTAATCTATTTATATTTTTTTTCTCAAAAAAATTCGTTACAGTCTTTTTTATGTTTGGTAGTCTAATATCACAAATTTTGTTTTTATTAGAACATAATCTATTAACTTATATACATATTAGTTTTTTTTTACCATAAAATAGAATACTTTTGAAATATTATTATAGATTAACAACAAAAAAATTTAATGTATTATAATATTGAAAAATTAATGTTCTTAGATTAATAAAAGATATTTTAGTAAAAAAAATCATATTTGATTATCAAATATAAAAAAATACTATAATAAATCTCTTTAGAGATGAAATATAAATTGCTAATCAATTTATACTGCCTTCTTTCCCTCAAAGTGGATCCTGAAAATGGTTAAGGAAAGCGAGAGATTTTTACCTTAATAGCTAGCATGATTTTCAAGATAAACATTTAATGTCATTTTCAATTATAAAAGCATAAGAGTTCAAACGTGAAAAATTCTTCCATGAAAAACATCATTTTCTAAAACCTCGTTTTCCATGCAATAAGCTAAAATATCATAACTTTAACATGAAATTTTTTTTTTTAGCAAAAGTAATGACAAGCTCAACTTAGCAACATGGAATCTCTTCCAAGCTCAACTTAGCAACATGATAGCAAGGCTACCAAGCCCAACTTAGTAACATTGAATCTCTTCCAAGCTTAACTTAGCAACATGATAGCAAAGCTACCAAGCTCCATATTCTTCAAAAACTTTAGCTCTTCCCTTTCTCCCTCACTCTCACATGACACACAGTCATACACACACACACACGCCCTCTCATTTGTTCTCTCTCTCTCAAGCCACTCCTCCACCAAATCTTTTAGTCATTCAAGTTTTTCAATGAAGGTTGCACTTTGTTGTACTTCCTCCATGCCAAAAAAGCTTCCAATTTAAGGTAGGGACACAAAGTTCTTCTTCTCCTCTTTTTTTTTTTCCGGATATGTTGAACCTTAGAGTTAGTTGATGACATGTTCATGGGTAAAACCTTGTGAGTTGGTTATGGGTAGCTTTCCTATGATCCTTGATGGTTTCTCTATGCTATTTGTGCTTTAATTTGGTGGGTATTGGCTTAGATGAACCCTAACTTTGAGATTTTTGGAAGTGGTGAACAAAATATGGGATTTTGATGAGATGAGTGGGTTTCCTTGAAGATTTGATGTTTGTTTGACTCTCAAAACAAGTATGGCATGTTTAAAACTCATTTTTTAGGCTTGGGTTGGTTGAAAAAGCTTGGTGGAAGAGTAAATTTTCAAGTTTTGAAGTTCCATGCTACCCTGCTGCAACTCAGGAAGAATGCAGCCCATTGCCTTCTACCAATCACACCCCAAAACCCAGGCACATAACTGATAGGGACGATGGGCTCATCCCCACCACCGTAAGCCTAGACCATAACAAACCACCAATTGACTCATATGAAATATCAACCAAAACATGCAAACAAAGATAACATGATTCACATATAAATATATATACAGTAAATAAATTTACATATTAAAATCAAAATCTTTTCATAAGAGACTATACAAGCTAAAAAATACACTTTAAACACAACCACGAATACTCCCTATGAGTCCTATGTAACTACAGAGCACTCTAAAACTACTACTAAAAGAGATCAAAAGACCGACCTTGCAATCAAGAGAATTACTACTCCTTGGATGGGCCTTCAGCTAACGCCTGTTGGAATGATACACAAGAGAAGGTGAATGCACAAGACTCAATGAGTAAAATAACCTTACCAATCACAAGATTTTTCCACATCCTTTTAAATACAAATAATGGGAATGCTGCACAAGAACCAAGTAATTTGCATGATACCAACACCTTTTCAATTTCTGCAAGAAAACAAACCACACAACTAACATTAACGCCTCAAAACCCGGACATGTGATATTGACATGGAATCTAGGGACATATCTTCCAAAGACCCATAAGCTAAAACTTAACTACATGCAATTCTATTTCAAACCATGAACATGAATGAGAAGAAACATCATAAATTCAAACCTAGGAATGTAATTCACTATACATCCCTTTTGAAAATAGTTTAAAATCAAGCTTAAGTGATTTTTCAAAAGCACATGTGTAAATGCACATATATAAATATAATTCCACCATCTATTACAAATCAACCACAAAACCTAGGTGACCTATACGACTACAGAGTTTTCTATAACTAGACTCATTCCAAATAAATAAATACTGACCCAACCACAGGGAGGGTTACCTCGGAGATTCTGCTACTCCCCTAACAGATACTCCTCTTCATCAGCAAGATCTGTAAAATGTTAACCACACAGGGTGAGTTTGGAAAACTTGGAAAATAGATAATGCTGCACAAGTATGTATGAAATACTTCTAGAATTCATCACTGGCATTAGCATGCATTCATGAATAGCAATAAAACTTATAGAAAAAGATATATTAAGAGATCTACAGTACAACATTCATGTGTAAACAACAAACATATATCTATTTATATATGGAGTTATAGTGCATTCTACGACACACATCCGAAGTAACCTTTCTGGTGCTCAACACTATATATACATAATCTGTGACCTCAAGGATCTATCCTCTTACATTCTACCTGCACAGAAACATATCTCTTGCAATACATGATCAAAGAGTTTCATGTGGCACTATTCCAATCAACACACAATGTATATAACACAAGGTAATGAACTCCTCATCAAATGTGTTTCATCATTATACATAAGTCTAGGAGGGTATGGACTATCTATCACACCATATGATATCGAGCATTATTATATACATTTTGGTCCCTATCTTGGTTTCTTTGTGTATTTATTTGTGGGAAACTCTCTAATTTTATTACATTTTGGTAATGATTGGATCTAAATTTATTATTGAACCAATATGCTTTAATTCCATATTTTTATGAGCTTAATTGATGAAAGACTCCTTAATCCTTGTGATTAATTTACAGATTTAATTATTTGAAAGTTAAATTGTTGACTTGGATGCCGCCTAAAATGTTGACATGACACTTTCGTTGATGTCACGCTAACTGGACATGGTCTTCTACAAAAAACATAATTAAAAAGTAGAAAATAGAAAAGTGCAGGAAATGCAGCAACAGTAGAAAAACAAAAGAGGAAAACAATAGAAAAAGCAACAAACAACAAGAAGCAAAAATAGCAACAGAACAGTAAATAAAAGCCATAGAAAATAGAAGAAAGGAACAATACCTAAGTCAATTTTGAAGTGTAGACTCGTCCCTCTCTCTTCTGATTGTATAAAACACCATTTCAGACTTCATTTTCTCTATTGAATAACTCTTTCTGCTTCCATTTTCCTTAGAAATTTGTAGGTTTAATTTCTACACATTTTTCTTCTTCTGTTTTGCGTTTTAGTCACCATAGAAGGCTAAAACAGTGTTGTAATCAATCCATGGATGAACTGGTATGTAATTTGAATCTTTAATGTAATATATAGTTTTGGTTTATGCTCTATTTTATCTTTGGTTCTCTATTTTAGCCTTTTGTCCTTGTATCTTGTCTTTGTTCTGGTATGACTAAGTAGATATAAGTTTTGTTTGGAATTTCTCATCTAAGGTTAAGCTTGCTATATATTCTTGTGATTGCTGAGAGTGTGTAGTGAGTTAGAACTGAGATGGCATGTCAGTATGTGGTTGTAGGGCATGATTATGTTAGGGCATAATCAGATTGCATGTTATTGAAAATTAGTGAAGATCTTTCTGATTCTAATTAATATGTAGTCTAGTTCTAAGAGATCTCTTAGCAATATTAGTTGAAAACCTGACAGTAGAACTGAACCAGAAATTTGATTAAGGATAAAGATGACGATGGTTGCATTCCAAGGATCTTATGATTGATTGCATGTGTTTTGAGTTGTGTGTTTCTATTATGTTTTTGTTCATTAGTTTAGTGTTCTGTTTGGTTATGTTTTATGCTTTCAATTATGCAATCACCCCCGGTGGTAATTAATAGGATAATTAGTAATAATTAGGATTAGAACAACCAATTAGGTAATTAGAAGCAATGTTCCATAAGTGAAATGACCTGGAGAGACCACTATACTGCACATTGCCACAAAATCTAATTCTGGATGGTTTGGAAACTATAGTGGCGTTGTTACACATAATCTAACCATGGGTATGATCCATTCGTTATCCCATGCTACAATAAGCAATGATCACCAGGTACTATGAACTATCACTAGGTAGTATAAACTATTCATCATATTGTTTTACAACAAACAATGAATGTAATTACAACTATGGACATGAACCATACATCATACCATAGTCTCTCGACATACAATGGTCCATATCAACATCCCCACCAACTATACACTCGAACGAGTTATGCTATGAGAATGCACCCACTAATGCCCAAACAAGGCAAACCCATGCCCACAACTACTTGTGCCATGGTAAGATTCGACCTCAATCCCATACTACTCCACAACGTCATCCCACACTATAGCACGACAAATCACAAACTTGAGCACTCGCTACCTATGTATGAAGCACATGTATATCTGTACATTTCCAATTCTATAATGCTATGTATCTTATTACCCATGTCACTATGTATATGCTTATATTCTTATTCCTCACCCTCAAGTGCCAAACTGCCCATGACACTAACATTCATTAATGTGTAGGATTCTAAGTTCCCTTCTAAGAAACAAATAATCGAGTTTCCATTTACAGCAATGCTGCATATATTTTCTTACCCATGCAATTATTCTACTACATGTCACCATTCTAAGGTGATTATCTTCCTTTGGAGGGGTCTAGGCTACGCATACCTCTACCTTGCCTTAACTTGAATATCTAGTGTTAGAATTACCCATCTTTCCTGGGCCATTTAACTCTTAACATAAATTCGAACACACTTTTTGTATCCCTCAAGTGTATAAGTTGAACCACATGAACATACATAAGAGTTTAGGTTACACACCTTTTTCACATATACATATATATACCAATCTACATTTTATTTAAGCTATTAAGATGAGACTTTCCCTTATCTTCTTCAAAGCCTCACTTACTTTCATGCAATATGCGTCCAATGAGTTACAACAACTATTTCACATCAACTTAGGTAAGGTTAGCTACTTACCTCACTCTAAGCTAATATTACCATTTTCTTTCATCTTGGATTTAGGTGCAAAGGTGATTCAAGGTGTTTTGCAAATAAGCCCTATCATTCCCATCATGAAAATATGTGAAAAAGAGTCAAAAAGTTAAGGGAAATGCTAAGTTTGGCCACTGCAGTGCTAATCTCACCGCTGTAGCACCATTAAACATAGAATCAGGCTTTTTCTCTGTTGGCTACCGCTACACCGGTGGTAAACATAATGAAACATTGTTTTCTACACTTATGACTGCTGCAACATTAGTTCGCACTGCTACAACAGTATCAAAAGCTCTACACTTGCAAAACTACCTGATAATCATCCTATTTGATCCATTTCCTACTCCCCTTCTTCCCATGACTTATCCTCAAGATTTGGGTCACTTAAAATATACCTTTAAGCACCCAAAACTACTGAAAAAACTCAAGAACAAGATTGGGCTTTGGATTTGCAAGTTCACAAAACACATTCGTCAAAACCCTTCCAACTCTCATAGAGGTTCCAAATCCATTTCAATCAATCAAATCCCAACCCAATCTAATTCGTAACACTTTATTCAAACATCAAGGAGCATGGGAAGCAAGAAATTGATTCCAAAACTGAATATTTCCTCAAAATTTTACCTAAGGTTTTTGAAGTTTGAAAATAGAGAAATAGAGCAGAAAAATCACAATACACATATTGAATCCATGGCTTAAGGGTTGAGGAGTGATTTGCCTTCAAGAAAAAATTTTTCAGAGGCTTGAAAAATGGATATGTATGGAGATTTGTGTAAGAGAAAGTTTAAGAACAACATGAGAGAGCGAGAGAGTATGGGAAGGAGTGGATATGAGCATGAAGGGCATAAAAAATTCTGATGTGGTGTTTTTTATGATGGTGTAGTGTCTCTTTTTTACTAAATTGCCTTCCCTTACAATACAAGAGGTCTTTAAAAGCCAAGGACAATTTTGAAAATTCTTCTAAAATGATTTACATGGGCACACTAATCACCTTACACTAAAAATACTACATCTTAGGTGCATCTCCAACACATACTCATATCATCTTCTCCACTTCATCACACAATTTCTATTTTAAAATTTAATTTCCATCGCTTTGGTTGCTCTTTAAGGGCCTATTTGGATTAGACATTTCCTATTTTCATTTTATTAAAAATAAAAACAGGGCTTGAAAATGTTTTGGTTGAGTTTAATAAAAATGTTTTCTTGGAAACATTTCTTAAAATAGGCACAAATTTGAAAACACCAAAAAGATATTTTCAGTGTCTTAGGAAATGCATTTCAAGAAATGAAAATTGAAAATAAAAATAGGAAATGTTTTCACAAACCAAATGTACCATAGGGTTTCTGATATACAACATCCTTCCGCAAGCATTTCAAAGCAACAAAAATGTATAGCACAAACTCAACACAAGGTCGATCATCATGAAAATCTCATTCATGCATTTTCAACTACAATATATGATACATAATAAATTTGTTTTGGTCCTTTACTCGGACCAAATACACAAGAAATCATTCAACACATAAATTTCTATCAAGAATACCATTACCCATGCATACAATCGGCATGATTATACATAGACATCAACACATCACATAATTGTCACAAGCACTTGCCAAACATCATGATACAACCACAACTGGCTATGGCTGTAACTATACATGTGCCTACCCTATCACAATTATACCCATATGGACTTATACTTAGTTCAAGCTTATATTCTAGGTTTTAGAAACCTCCCATTTTCCTTAAGCACATAGGCATAATAGAAAAATTTGACATGTGCCAAATTGAACTCTCTCATCTAACTACATAATACCTCGAGTATTACTTTACTTCCCCATTCAAGAAATTCAGTCCCCGAATTTCAACAAACCACTAGATTTTAACTCATCCGACCCAACTATCATGGGCTTCACTCTTTCTTCCTTTTTGATCTCCTTAATTCTTACCAAGGTGGTATACTCAAATCTCGTTCCGTCAACTTTGACCTCAAGGTCGCATTACTTACCACTCCTATAGGCCTCAATTTGTCTAATTTCTCATTCTCTGTTATACTTTTTATACCACATCAACTATTAGCACTTTGGTTCTTATAACATGCCTCTCTAGTTGGAGGTCTATACCACCTACTATACAGGACCTCAGAAGTACCCTATGAGCCTAGCTTATGCACTAGCGCTATCAATCGCTACGACCTATGCTCACTTATAATCACATCCTCGTATGAACTCTCAATCGTAGCAGCTATCCAGTCAGCTTACTAGTACACTTACTTGATTTTTGCACATTAGTGTGGTTCACAAATACTTCCTTTAGGACTTCCCCCTTTAGGGATCAACTCCAGGTATACCTCGACTCCTTAGACTATTTTACACTGGTAACTTGTAGCCATGAGGCTCACACCGCCTTATGGACCCATTACAGCCACTCAAACTCGCACATTGACTACCATAGGCATAGAATACTCTTACGACTATCACAAAGTTGTAAAGGACTTTAATTGCTACTCGGGTGTCCCACCTCCTCAAAGGCACCACCTAAACACTTAGAGCTTCGCATCCCAAGTGTTACACCTCATTCCACCCACTAGGTTAGTATTTCTAGACTGTGGGAAAGGTAACCATTCATACCTCTCATGGGGTCCTTAAACTCAAACAACTTTTTGGCCATTATGTATAAGGATACCCCCAATTCGCCTGCTTCGGGCATCATTGGGTTCCCAAAAGTGTCTACGAAGCTTTCCCTTTCACGAGCGTAGCTCCAATCCTTCCTTGGGTCAAGCCCCTAACTAACTCGCATCACAATATATCGGGTAATGTCCTTAACCATGTACACATACATGAACATACATCATATACATCACGATTTAGTTACATACATAATATCATAAGTAGCATAACGTAGGGAGGGAAACATTATATTGAAAACACAAATACTGTATATAAAACGCACTTTCAAGCCATAAAGGTGCGACTTCCTTATACCATGCTCACTCAACTTGTAAGTATCTCGAGCCATATGATTCACCCCACCATACTTGCAAGGAGTATTCTGAGCCATACAAGGTAACACTTATTATACCTTGCTCGATCATATGAGGTTTCACCTCTTACCGATCGCCTCACTAACTGATGCACTTGCCTCTTACCAACATCTTATCAATTAGTGCCTTTGCCATTAATCAGTTTCCTACTATTCAATATTCCTGCCTCTTTATCTTTATCTCATCAATTACCCTAAGTACATTCAATTAGGTTTGGGGCTCATGCCATTTCACTGGCATTATGTTGATTCATTACTCTAGGAACACATCCCTAGGCCTTGGCAATTACTAGTCCCTACTCCCTTAGTCGACCCCCAAGCTATAGTCATGAAACATGGCCCCTACCTCTACACTAACAGCCATCATTCATTACTCCTTAATTTATCCCCAAGGTGTAGGTCATTACACAATCATAATTTTCAACACAATGTAGACAAAATCACAACAGAGGGAGAATAAGTTATTCAAGTCATGCACCACACATAAGCCAATTCAACCAAGCATACAATTTTATACCCCATGGTGTTGTACACACCATTGTATGTCTTTTACATTATCCATCATGGTTCTATAACCACCACGATCACAATTAGTTATGCATTCTACAACTTTAATTCCTACTAAGATTACTATTCCAATCTTAATACTTCAAATATAAGAATACCCATGAGCATGCATATATGATGTGTTTCAGGGAAATAAGTTCAAGCAAGATTAACTGCTCATAGGTAGTATTACCACAATCACATGCCCTTATGGTCACAAGTAAGACTTTTTTTTAATAAATAAAACCACATGTCATATTCAATCATATTTGAACCTTACTATCACTGGTAGTCCTTATGTAAAGATCACACCTCTGTCATTGACAATCTTTATACAATATTCGTGCCTATATTACTGGCAATGGTTGGTTCATATCCCTTGGCTCTTACCGCCAAGACAAATTTATTTACGGCCATATACCTAGCATGACACGAAACATCCTTATAAACATCCATTCAACACAGTACAAACTCTGCCATAAAGGTAGTTTTAGTCACTCTTAACCATGACTATTTATCTTGCTTAATTAGTCACAACAATCGTTCCTTATGATTCCATAATCATCATGTCATTAATGTTAATTATACACATACATATGGTTTCATCACACACAAACACTTACCCATCATGGTTCTAAATCTACCATGGTATGTCGTAATTATTCAAAGAACCTTTCACATACAAGCCATCCTACGGAGGTATCCCTTCCTTTTTTAGGGTCATCCATCAGGATTTCCTAACAACATAGGCACATCTACCCATCTCAAAGAGCCCTCTACATTACACTAAGGATACCAAGGTTAGACATGTATCGGAACTAACACCTTAGTTCAAATGGCCCTATACAACCATACTATAAATAAGTAAGACATGAAAGAAATATGCACTGGCAATCCTACAAGGCCTTTAGAGAAACCTCGTCCTATAGTTAGTCATAGCTCATAACAATAGGGGAGGACCAACTAAGAACACTTTTACTCTATAACCTATAAGGGACCTAACGAATCATAGCTCTAATACCACTCTATCTAGGGATATATCCTCCCAAAACCCCCAAGATAAAACCTAACCACATGCAATTCTATTTCAAACCATGAACATGAATGAGAAGAAACATCATAAATTCAAACCTAGAATATAATCATCATTTGTCCCTTTTGAAAATAGTTTAAAATCATGCTCAAATGATTTTTTAAAAGCGCATATTTAAATGCACATGTATAAATATAATTCCACTATCTATTACAAATCAACCCAAAACCTAGGTGGCCTATGCGACTACAGAGCTTTTTATAACTAGATTCATTCTGAATGAATAAATACTGACTCAACCACAATGAGGGTTACCTTGGAGATTCTACTACTCCCTTAACAGATACTTCATTTCAACAATGAGATCTATAAAATGTTAACCACACAAAGTGAGTTTGGAAAAGTCAATAAATAAATAATGCTACATAAACATGTATAAAATACTTCTAGAATTCATCACTAGCATTAGCATGCATTCATGAATAGTAATAAGGCTCACAAAAAAAGAAATATTAACATATCTATAGCACAACATTCATGTGTAAACAACAAACATTTATCTATTCATATATGTATTTATAGTGCACTCTACGGCACACATCTAAAGTAACCTCTCTAGTGCTCAATACCCTATATACATAATCCATAACCTCAAGGGTCTAACCTCTTACATGCTACCTGCACAAAAACATAAGGGCATGAACTACTCATCACATCGTGTTTCATCATTGTACATAAATATTTGTGGGTATGGATTATATATCACATCATACCCCACCAATACACATTTTGTAGTCATAGGAATAAACTATCCATCACCCCATATTTTGTCTACATGTCTAATTCATTCCTAGGTATGAACTATTGATTCCCACATTTCACCAATGCACATAATCTAACTATGGGTATAAACTACCAAAGACCCCAATATCCAAGATATAGCAAGAAACATAGAAACATCCCATGCTTAGCTGGCCAAAATGTATACTATAGGTGTGGAAAGCCAGGGCATATAGCTAGGGATTACCAACCTCAAAAGAAAGTAGTCCAAAATCCCAGACAATAGGTTTAAGGCTAAGTGTTTACCTTAACTCAGTAAGAAGCTGACCGCGTACCAAACTTGATTCATGGTAACATTTCTATCTATAATACTCTTGTAAATGCACTGTTTGATTTTGGAGCAACACACTCTTCATAACATATACATGTGCTAGAAATCTGGGACTAAACATGAGTACCTTGCCTTATGATTTATCTGTTTCCACTCCCACAAGTAGCTAAGAATATACACCCCAAGTTTGCTTGAATTACATAGTATAACTTGAAAGTAGATTGACCACCTTAGACCTTATTTACATATCCATGTATGACATTAATGTTATTATTGGAATGGATTAGCTGTCTATAAATAATGCAATACTTGATGGCTTAAAGAAAATTGTGTCTTTGCTTGTTCATACAGCATCCCTAGAATCTAAGATTGAGCCAATTTATTTATCTGCTGCCAAGCTATGAAATGTTTAAGGAAAGAATCCCAAGGGCACCTTGTTCTTTTCTCTGTACAGGAATAGAAAGATTTCTATAGTAAGAGACTTTCCTGATGTGTTTCCTCAGGATGTGAGTGGTCTACCTTCTGACAAGGAAGTAGAATTGTGATACCTGAGATTTTGTTGTGTGTTTGAATTATGCATTTATCTTACTAGCATATTGGTATGATTTGGATTGAAACTAGTGTTTTTAAATTTAAGTTTGTGAATAAATCAAACCTTTGTGCATAGTTGCTATATTAGAATCAAGATACGTGTATTTTTGACTTGATATGGTCTATGCTCATGAATTAAGGATAAGTTGATTCATTATGGATGGATGGCCATTTTCACCTCAAGGGCTCTTATGTAGGGACTTAAGTGAAGGGGGAGTATAACTATAGTGAAGTATAGAAAATGTAATGATGCAAACCTTGTGTGTGTAAATTTTATTGTTGTGCGCAAGTTATCTTGTAGTATATTATACGAAGCCTATATGGGAAAGTGAAATTTTAATTTAAGTGTGGGCAATGTGAGATAAGGGACAAAGAGGGAATTTGAGTTTTGTTTAGAAATAAAAAAAAAGGTTAAAGCCCTCCAACCCTTACACTTCACACCACTCTATTATTTCTCATGTTTGATGCTCATGCGACTCTTTTTCCTTTACCCTTCTTCCCATTTCAAGACTCTATTTCTCTGTTGATTGGTCTATGCTGAAGGAAATTTTTGGGTAGCTTTATTTCATTTAGGATACACGGATTAGAGGTGAGTAACTTAGAGAGCACTCTTCCCTTCTTTTCATTTTCGTTTGTTCAATGAACCCTAAGTGAAAGGCTTGGTATTTTCATACCCTAGTCTATGCTTCCAAGTCTTCTGTGGGGATATAGAGATGTTTTAGTAGCTTAAATAAGTATTATAAAGGTGGTTGGGACTCATTAGTAAGAATAGATGGTGACAAATAGTTGGGTATTGTCATAAATGTTTCACTCCTTATTTAGAACAAAAATGTGATGGTAATGGGTGAAGCCCAAGCTTATTTTTGAAAATGAAGGGAGATTTAACTTGGTTTCTATGACCTACTATCACCTAAAATAGATTTCTAGCAATCCATGGGAGTTTAGAAGTGTAAAAGAGAGTCTTTGGCATGAAAAAGTATGGATTTTGAGTTGTAGAGTTGTGGTCACCGCTGCAGCACCTCGCTGGTCACTGTAGTGGTGAGCCAGAGTATGGAAAAACCTCTTTTCTATTACCTAGCACTGCAACGGCAGATTCTGTAACTCGTAGTTTTGTTTCTGTACAATGCCAGACTCTATAACTAAGGTTTTTTTTTTCTGTCAATTGGTGCTGTAGCGCTAAGTCTGAGTGCTATAGTGGCAGTGACTTAGCTTCTCTATGATTTTAAAACCTTTTTTTCATCCTTAATTGATAAGAGCTTGATCCTAAACTTCTTGGAAATTATCTCTGAGTTTTCTATCATTTTTAAGTGATCTAAAAGCCTCGAGGTGAGGGATTTACTTCATTACTTTCTCATTATGAATGTTATGTTGCCATGACCTTATGTTAGATACTAAAATTACTTTAAACATTGATAATAAAGTATGGATGCTATTTTACACTTCCAAGTGGTGTTAAAGTTTCTTTATTCATGAAAACTCATTCATTCTGACTGGCTGTATGAGGATAGCATTGTGTTAATCTTGTCTATCAATTTATGCCTACAAAATGTAGAAAGTAATATTAGTAGTGGTATGAAGAACTATATATCTCTCTTGCACTATGACTAATGCCAACTAAGAGAAGCTCGTGTGGCCCTCTCTCCCCCTCCTAATGAGGATAAGTTAATGGTAGTATAAAGGGCTATTGTGATCCTCTCGCATTACAACTAAAGGTAGTGTAGGAAGCCAATGTTACTCCCTTAGTAACGAATGATGAGGATAAATGAGAAGCCTGCGTAGCCCTCTTGAGAGATGACTAATGCCCATTTGATGAAAAGTCATGGGCTTCTCTGAAATTAAATGAGGGAAAAGCATAATGAGAAACCTGTGTGACCCTCTCTACTATGATTGGTAAAGAATAGTAAGAAGCATTTGTGGCTCTCTCAACTATGGATAATAGGAATATAGTGGGAAGCCTGTATGGCCTTCCCAACTATGAAAAATGGAAATTTTATTAGAAAAGTTGTCAAGGCAATATATTTATTATGTTATTAGTTTGCACATTTGTTGATTATTTAATCAATGTTTTGTTAGTGCAGGTCAACATGTTTAATGAGTTGCTAGCATATAACTGTGTTTAAAGTGGCCTAAAGGGGTTCTGTTGTTGCTAGAGGTTCACTATAACTATTTATTTATTGTATACTCTTACCCCACTGAGTATAATTACTCATCATTTTTTTGTCTAGCTGATAGGTCTAAACACGAGGAGTAGCAGGGTCTCTCGTATTCAATCCAATTTGCTTAGGGTTGGTACCTTAGTCTTTCTAGGATGTTTGGGTATTAGTGTCAAGCTCTGTAGTTGAATAGGACACCTAAGTTGTGTTTGTAATTTTGGATGCTTGTACAAGGACAAATGAATCATTTTTTTTGTATATTTTTGTTTGGCCATGTTTTGAAATATTCCTCCTTCTGGATTTTGTTTATGATGTGAGGAGGAAGGCTTGGAAACATGGTTTTTCTATACACTGTGTATGATTATGTGAATGATCAATTAAAAACCCATGTTTATTCTTATTCCTATTCTTCTTTATTAATGATGTGCATTATTTCAATCTATGTAGTGAAACTGTCATGGTCTAGACTTACGGTGGTGGTATGGGAGCTATTCCATGCTAGTTATTGTCCTGAATTAGGGCATGACAAGAATTTTCTATTGATTTAGTACCTGGTTCTGGCCCAATCTTAATAGCTCTATATAGAATGGCACCCACTGAATTAGCTGAACTAAAGAAACAAATAGAAGAGCTATTAGAAAAAAAAAAAGGTTTTATTAGACCTAGTGTTTCAACTTAGAGAGCTCCAGTTTTGTTTGTTAAAAAGAAATATACGACAATGAGGTTATATATAGATTATAGACAATTAAACAAGATAACAAGTATCTTTTACCTAAAACTGATGACCTTCTAGATCAATTAGCAAAAGC
The DNA here is from genome assembly GCA_037074585.1 of Biancaea sappan. Lineage (NCBI taxonomy): Eukaryota > Viridiplantae > Streptophyta > Magnoliopsida > Fabales > Fabaceae > Biancaea > Biancaea sappan. The sequence continues at coordinate 2,771,839 of CM073496.1, read as the reverse complement.
CACAGTGTTTTCAAAAAAGATCTAAGATCAAGATACCATCAATTGAAAGTAAAACTTGAAGATGTTCCTAAGACTGCATTTGGAACTAAGTATGGACACTATAAATTCTTAGTAATGCCCTTTGGATTAACAAATGCATCTGTAATTTTTATGGACTACATAAACAGAAATTTTAGGTCATACGTTGACTAGTTTGTAGTAGTATTCATAGATGACATCTTAATTTATTCTAAAACTCTAGCAGAACATAAAGAGCCCTAAGGATAGTACTTCAAACCTTAAGAGAAAGAAAGTTGTATGCTAAATTGAGTACATGTAAGTTTTGGTTAAAGGAAGTAAGATTCTTAGGACATGTAGTATCTGAATGAGGTGTATTAGTAAATCCTAGTAAGGTAGAAGCAATCTTGAAATGGGAGAGACCCAAGACAGTAATTGAAATTAGAATCTTCCTAGGTCTAGTAGGATACTACTGACATTGCATTAAAAGATTCTCACAAATTGCCTTACCCCTAAATAGGTCAAGTAGGAAAAACCAGTCGTTTGTATAGGATAGTCGGTGTGAGGAGTGTTTCTAGGAACTAAAAGTTAGACTAACCTCAACACCTGTGTTAATCATCTCTAACCCCACAAGAGCCTTTTGTAGTATATACAAATACTTATCTTAAAGGTCTAAGATGTGTTTTGATGCAAGAAGGAAGGGTAGTAGCGTATGCCTATAGACAAATAAGAACCCATGAACAAAATTACCTGACACATGATTTCGAATTAGTAGCTATAGTCTTTGCTTTAAAGATTTGGAGACACAATCTGTATAGGGCGCTTGAAATTTTTACTGACTATAAAAGTTTGAAATATCTGTTTGACCAAAGAGAACTTAACATGAGGCAAATGAGATAGGTAGAATTCTTAAAAGACTATAAAAAATTTCCTTAAAGTATCACCTAAGTAAAGCCAATGTTGTAGTTGATGCCTTAAGTCGAAATCAGTACACCTAGCAATAATGATGCTTAGGGAAAGACAACCTTTAGAAGAATTCAAGAATTTAAGTCTTAAGATATCTGTAAACCCTAGGAGTTTGAAGGTGAATGCCTTAATCATTGAAAATGAGCTTAAAAACCAAATCATAAAAGCCATGTCTAGAGATCCCTACATTGCAAAAGTAAAAGAATTAATGTCACTTGGAAAAGCCATGGATTTTAAATTCAATGAAAAATGATTGCTAAAATTCAAAGATAAGATATATGTCCCAAACATAGAAAACTTGAGAAAAGACATGCTACATGAGGTACACATAAGTAAATATACAATACACCATGGAACTACAAAAATGTATCAAGACTTGAAAAGAAACTTTTGGTGGCCAAGAATGAAGAAAGACATAGCTAGATTTGTAGGTAACTGTTTAATTTTTCAAAAAGTAAAGATTGAACATAAAAAACCTGCAAGTTTTTGGCAGCCCTTAAAAATCTCATAATGGAAATAGGATAGTATGTCAATGGATTTTATAGTTGGATTTCCTAAGACTTTTGCAGGTAATGAAGCCATATGGGTCATTGAAGATCAATTTAAAAAATATGCACTCTTCTTACCAATTAAGTTTACTTTACTCTTGACAAGTTAGCCCAGATATATATTAAGGAGGTGATTAGATTACATGGTATCCCCAGTAGCATAATATCATATAGAGACCTATATTTTACCTCTAGGTTTTGGAGAACACTACAAGAAGCCATAAGTATAAAGTTAAAGTTTTGTACGACTTGCCATCCACATACCAATAAGTTAGTTAGATACTGGAGGATATGTTGAGAAAATGTGTTCTTGAGTTCAAAGGAAATTGGGATACATTAATGCCTTTAGCTGAATTTGCCTACAATAATAGTTATCAAGCTAGTATCTAGATGGCATCGTATAAAGCATTATATAAAAGAAAATGTAGATCACCTATCTTTTAGGTAGAACTAAGGGAAAGAATTCTCATAGGACCAGAGATAGTAGATCAAACCTCAAGACAAATTAAGCTGATAAGAGAACATCTTCTTATAGCCCAAAGTAGACAGAAAAGCTATATTGATAAAAGGAGAAAACCCTTGGAATTTGAAATTAGTAATCATGTTTTCCTTAAGATCATATCAGTCACAACCATGGGCAGATCAATAAAATCAAATAAGTTCAGTCTTAGCTACTTATGACCATTTCAATTCCTTGAAAAATATGGTACCACAACCTATAAGTTAGCCTTACCTCCAAACTTAGCCAATATCCATGATATCTTTCATGTGTCCCAACTCAAAAGCTAGCTACCAGATTCTACACATGTGATTAAACATGAAAATGTGCATTTGCATGAGAATGTGATGTATGAAACAAGACCAGATAGAATAATTGATGCACGAATCAAGTCTCCACGAAATAAGTAGATTTCTCTAGTAAAAGTTATTTGGAAAGGACTATCCTGAAAGGAAGCAACCTAGGAGACGGAAGAACATATGAGGCAACAATATCCTAAACTATTTGAATGAGGTAATATGAGTAAAACTTTGATATGTGTGCATACTAAGGCCTTGAATGAATATAGTGGATTTTGAGGACAAAATTCATATTTTTAGGGGGAGAAATATAACACCCCAAATTTAGCACTTCCTTAAGACTTAAAATAAATTAAAATCAGGAGAATTATATTAAGAGGTCCCTAAGAAATTAGATTTAGAGAAGGGAACCTTGGAAAGTGAATAAAACAGTTAAGAGCCAAGAAAAGCTCATAAGTAAACATAGGGAGTGAGGAAGTTGACTGCCTAAGGTTTAACAATCAACTAGTCTTATATCAGAACTCAAAATGCCATGTCATAACAAGCAAGTCGACTGGTAAGGCTCAACAAGTCAACTGGTCATATAATAGAACTCAATGCCAAGTTATAGCTAGATGGCAACTGCTTGGAGGCCGACAGTCAACTGGCCTTATAATTTAACCATGTAAGTTGATCTGTTTTAGTTAAAATGATGTCAGAGGAAGATTGAATGAATTGTAGGCTAATTTAATGTATGGTAGGAGCAAAATTGTATTTGAAAACCTTCTTTAAATTTATAAAATGAATAAATAATAGGTTATGATGAGATTCACATTAGTGGATGTCAATACAAAGCATAGGACGCGATAAATAGAAGTCCGAATATGTTAGTTCCAAGTTAGTTCTATTAGATTCTAATTAGAAAATCTAGATAGGATATGCTTAACATAGAAGAAAATGCCAAGTAGGCAGCCCATAGAGGTCTATAAATAGGGAAAGGAATAAGGAAGAAATGCATCAAGGAGAATTTTGTATAACTGAGTATGCACAAGAGAGAAAATAAAGGAGAAATGTTAGAATGTTGAGGGTTTGATATTAGGCTAAATTTGCAGTAAGGAGTGAAGATTTAGCACTAGAAATAGAAATTAAAAGAAGGATTAGGAGACATGACATTTGAGATAGCTAATTCATAAAAGCTTATTTTCTTGAATTACATTTATCTTCTATGTGTTTTTATGAACCGTTTCCATGAATTATATATAGGTGTTTTTATGAACTGTCTTCTATGCATCGTTTTCATGAATTTTTATGCAATAAGAATTTAATTAAAGTATAGCATGTTAAGTTGAGCTTAGGGACTTTGTTTCTATGTTAATAAGTTGAACTTGGGCAGAAGGTCTGCAGCAACTTTCTTTCCATGTATAAAATGAGCTTGGTTAGAAATATTGTAGGATATCTTTCTATGTTGTAGGATTGATCACCCAACAATATAAATTCTAAGTTGAGCTTGATAGCTTTGCTATCATGTTGTTAAGTAGAGCTTGGTAGCTTTGCTACCATGTTGCTAAGTTAAGCTTGTAAGAGATTCCATGTTACTAAGTTAAGCTTAGTAGCTTTTGCTATCATGTCCTAGGATGAGCTTGCTATTACTTTTGCTAAAATCTTTTTATGTTAAAAGTTATGATGTTTTAGCTTATTGCATGGAAAACGAGTTTCTAGAAAATGATGTTTTTCATGGAAGGATTTTTCACGTTTGAACTCTTATGCTTTTATGACTAAAAATGATATCAAATATTTATCTTGAAAATCATGCTAGCTACTTAGGTGAAAATTTCATGTTTTCCTTAACTATTTTCAGGAATCACTTCAAAGGGAAATAAGTTATAATGACTTGGTTATTTTTCCAGATTGACAGCTGCCCTTACAAGTCAACACAAGCCTTTATAGCATGTTTTTTCCTTACTTGAATGCTTTCTAGGAAAACTTCCCAAGCGGTCACCCATCCCATAATTACACTAGGCTAAGCATGCTTAACTATGGAGTACTTATGAAAAAAGTACCCAAAAAGGAAGGTGCACTTGTTAATATAGGTAATACCTATCAAATCTTTTAAGCTCTCCTCAACTGTACAGTCTCATACATGTATAGTCTCAGGATACCTCTCATTCTAATGTGGAGTTGGTTCATTTATGTGTCCCTTCGCTTAGAAGCCTGCCAGCAACCGCTCCTTGTCTGTTCTTCTTCTCTACACCGGTGATTACTCTCAGCCTTTGTCTGCTCCGGACGTCACATGCCTACCAGCTTTCACTTGGTTCATCCCTAAATCACACTGTACTAAGAGATGTTCGGCTCTAATACCACTTGTAATGACTGGGTTGCTTTTTCAGATTAACGGCTGCATCCCACAAGCCAATATGGGTCCTTACAACATGCTTTGTCCTCACTCACATGCTCCTTGGGAAAACATTCCAAGGGGTCACCCATCGCATAATTACTTCAGGCTAAGCACACTTAACTGTGGAGTACTTATAAAATGAACTCTCGAAAAAGAAGTGCACCTTGTTGGTATAGGTAATATCTATCAAATCCTTTAAGCTCTCCTCAACTATACAGTCTCAGGATACTACTCATTTCGATGTGGAGTTAGTTTATTCGCTTAGAAGCCTGCTAAGAGCCACTCCTTGTATGTTCTTCTTCTCTGTACTGACAATCACTCCCCACCTTCGTTGGCCTCGGGCATCACAAAAGTAAGGATAGATTGATTAGTAAGTTTATGCTTTTGGAAACTTTAGAGATTTTTTATGGAAATATGATATATTGTAATGGATTATAGACTTTTGTAATAGGAAATGATTCTGGTATATGTGATTTTTTAGGAAGTTATTATGTGTGGGAAGAATAGGTCTATGGAAGTTTAACCATGGATAGTTTGTATAAGACTGTATACATATTTATGGAGTAAAAATCTGTTTTGTTAACCACAATAGTGTAAAATCAAAATTTGAATAAGATGAGATAGAAGTCCATATTTAGAATATATTTAAGTTCTAATTTGTTTTAGAGAAATTTGATCTTAAGTGAAAGATTAATTGGAGTTATTTTTAATTAATTCATGCTTAAAATTTTAAAGAAAAGTATCATCTAGGGAGAGCATTACATGTTGCTTACGAAAAGTGATGCCATAAGGATGGATGTGGCCAGGGCTATGAGCCAAACAGATACATTAAGTGGACAAGACCTAAAAAATGTCTAGGAAACTTGTTTGACATTGTGGTTATTATTTGCCCCTTTACATGCCCTATTACTTTGTGCATGAACTATGTGCTTTGCATTTAAACAGTTTTATAATATTAATAATAGATTAGACTATTCGCTCACTAGGTCTTGTACTCACTTTATTCTCTTCAACGTTTCAAATTCACAATTAGAGTAAAATGCTTCACTAGCATAATAGAGAGTATCCGAATCTCTACCTTTTTTTGAACCTGGGGTATATACATTTTTGTTGATCACATTCTTTTTGTATAATCTAGAGTAAATGCTTTGTAATCGAGTTGGTGTTGTCTTTGGGGGAGAGGTTGTTGGCTTGTGTTTACAATATTTTGAAGATAATAAGATAGCTCATAGCATTCTTTTGTAATCTCTATTTGTTAACATTCTTTTAATGACCATTATGTATGATTCGAGGATGAATGCAAACAAGATTAACCTATGTATGAACCTTACATTTTGGATTAATGAAAGTATGTTTTCCCCCTTTTGTTAGTTAATTTATTAAATAGTTGTTGGAAATATTTGATGCATGATATGATGTTGTATTTGTGGATTCATTGATGTCGGGTTTGGTAAGGCTTACAATAGTGATGTTAAGCTTACCTATTATGTCGATCATTTGCCCAGCTCAGGGCGTGACAGTTGTGCCTCAAGGAGGAAATCTCTTAGCCTATTTCAGCAAGAAATTGAACAAGAAAATCACTGCCTCTTTAGCCTATGTAAGGGAGTTGTACGCCATCATTCAAGCCATGCATAAATGCTCCAAGTAGTCCAAACACTGAAGCAACATTTTACTTGGCTAAACTAATGGGATTCTACTTTGAAATTATTTACAAAACTAGGAAATTAAATGTTGTTGTGGATGTTCTATTATGGCAAGAGGAGTTTGAAGAATACAACTTATTGGTAATAGAAAAACCAATTATCACATCCATTCAACAAGCAAATGTTGATTCTGAGGAATTGAGGGAATTGAAACAAAAGTTTAGAAATGGAGAATTTAAGGTTGTCAAGTTAAGATCCTATTCAAGATTGATTAAGGGATTAAAAAGATCAAATCGTAAGATTAAATTGAGGATCATGAGATTCCACCTCCAAAAAATATAATAATTAAAAAAAACTTACGTATATATAAAACACAAATAAACATAATATCACTATAATCAAGATCTTATACAAGATCGAAAGAGGTATATGATAGATCAAATCTCAAGATTGAATCGATGATCATAAGATCCTATACAATTTTCAAAAATAAATATAAAATGATTTATATAATTTACTAAAATTATTAAACAAGCCTAAATTTATCCAAATCTCAAAATACTTCCATAAAACATCTTATACACTAGAAAAGTAACAAAATGTCATGCATACACATTTAAAAGTCATCAAAAGAACCAATATCCAATCATCCATACATTAAACAAGCAAAGAAAACTGACCTAAATGCTTAAGATGTAGAAATATAAGTAGGAAAATACTCACCACCACTCATACTAGTAGAGCAAGGAAGAGCCAAGGTCACACAACGCCGACGAAGCAACTAGAGGAGGAAGAAAGGCAACAGCAGTGTAGCACAACCACACATGACATGAACTCACGAGGTGTTTCTGTTTCTGGCTTTATGCCTTGTTGGTTTGGATGATGTCACCGAAGTAAGCAACTGAGGAGGAGGCGGAGGAAAGAGGAGGTGATGTGATTTTCGGAGAGAAAACACTTGATCGATTTTCTGGATAGGTTGAAAGAAACAAACAAATGAAACCAAATCACTCAATTGATAAGCCAAAGGGCGCCACAATTAAGAGAAATGGGTTGATCTCGCCACACTCAAGAAAGAAGAACGTGAGTGATAAGAAATCTAGCCACTCTCGCCACTAACACAAGTTAGATAAGAGAAAGAACTCAAGAATCCTCTTGAAAGCAAAATGCCAATATCTCATATATGATTCAAAGATGGTTTACAACAAATGGCAAGGACCCTTTTTATAGAGGGTCTCCAAAACAAAAAGACAAAAGACTCCAACTAATGCATTAAATGCATCAACTAAAAGTCAAGTAGTGTAGGCTAAATGTCAAAGACAATAAATGCATAGGTAGCTAAATGTCAAAGACAATAAATGCATAGGTAATAGACTACAACTATATTCAACAAATGCAACTATCTCACATGCAATCTTTTTCACACTTCTTCCACTTTCAACAAAGTGGTTAAGCCCAATCCAAGCCCTTTAGCCCTTAAACGAGTTAGAGGCCCAATTGAAGTGTTCTCCCTTTCTTGGGCTGCAATTAGTCCAAGCTCTTTAACCCTTGAACGAGTTAGAGGCCCAATTGAAGTGTTCTCCTTTTCTTGGGCTGCAATGGGGTTATCCTTGATTACATCATCCTCCCCTGGTTGAAATGGATTTGTCCTCAAATCCAAGTCCTCTTTATCTTCTAAGTACGAGGAAAGATCCCTCACATTGAAAGTAGTAGAAACAGCATAGTCTTCAGGCAAATCAATTTTGTATGCATTATCATTTACCTTGTCTATGATACGGAAAGGACCATCTACCCTTGGCATTAATTTGGACTTCCTTTGGTTTGGAAATCTTTCTTTTCGAAGATGAACCCACACTAAATCTCCTGGACTGAATTGAACAAATTTTCTTCTCTTGTTGGCAGTCTTCTCATAGATGGAGTTCTTCTTCTCAATTTGTTGTTTAATGTTTTCATGTAAGTTCTTTATCATGTCAGCCTTCATTTTTTCATCTATGCATTCTCGAGCTTCAAGTGGTAATGGTACTAAATCAAGTGGGCTCAATGGATTAAATCCATAAACTACTTCAAAAGGAGAGTGTTTAGTAGTACCATGTACACTTCTATTGTAAGCAAATTCAGCATAGGCCAAGCATTCATCCCAACTTTTCAAGTTTTTACCAATGATAGTTCTTAGCAAAGTAGAAAGCGTTCGGTTCACCACTTCAGTTTGCCCATCAGTTTGTGGGTGACAGGCAGTACTAAAGAGCAACTTTGTTCCCAGCTTTCTCCATAAAGTCTTCCAAAAGTAGCTAAGAAATTTGGCATCACGATCTGACACGATACTCTTTGGAATGCCATGAAGTCTCACAATTTCTTTGAAAAATAAATTGGCGATGTGCACAGCATCGTCGGTCTTATGGCATGGAATAAAATGAGACATTTTTGAAAAACGATCAACAACAACCATGACCGAATCTTTACCTCTTTGTGTCCTTGGTAAGCCTAGCACGAAATCTATACTAACATCAGTCCAAGGTTGATCTGGAACAGGTAGAGGTGTATAAAGTCCATGGGCTGCTTCCTTGCTCTTGGATTTTTTGCAAACAATACACCTTTCAATCATACGATGCACATCTCTAATCATGTTAGGCCAATAAAAATGCTCTTTCAGCATCTCCAATGTCTTGGTTTCACCGAAATGCCCAGCCAATCCTCCTCCGTGAGCTTCTCGTGTAAGTAATTCCCTTATAGAACAGTTTGGAATTACAAGTCTCCCCAAGCGAAATAAAAAACCTTCAGATCTATAAAATCCCTTATATGTCATTTTCTCACAAGCGAGATAAATAGAAGCAAGTGTCGAATCTTCCATATAATGGTTTTTAAGAGATTCAAATCCCATCAATTTAGCATTCATCATGGAAATTAAAGCATATCTCCTTGATAAGGCATCTGCAACAATGTTGGTTTCTCCCTTCTTATACTTCAACACATAAGGAAAAGCTTCAAGAAATTCCACCCACTTTGCATGTCTTCTATTCAGCTTGCTCTGACCTTTCAAGTGTTTGAGTGATTCATGGTCTGTGTGAATTACAAATTCTTTTGGTAACAAGTAGTGCTGCCATGTCTCAAGAGCTCTAATTAAAGAGTAGAACTCCTTATCATAGGTAGAGTAGTTAAGACTGGCTCCATTCAACTTCTCACTAAAATAAGCTATAGGACGCTTTTCTTGAAGAAGTACTGCTCCAACCCACTCCACTAGCATCACATTCAATCTCAAAAGTCTTAGAAAAATCAGGCAAAGCCAATATGGGTGCATTGCACAATTTTTTTTTGACAAGCTCAAAACTTCGTTGGGTTGCATCACTCCATTTGAACTCCTTTCCTCCCTTAATACATTCAGTTATGGGTGCTAAGATGGTGCTGAAATCCCTTACAAATCTTCTATAGAAAGAGGCAAGCCCATGAAAACTTCTTACTTCAGATATGGTTCTTGGAACGGGCCATTCTTTGATAGCTTTCACCTTTTCTTCATCAACTCCCACTCCTTGCTGAGATACTACAAAGCCAAGAAAAATCACATGGTCTTGACAAAAGTAGCATTTTTTTAGATTAGCATAGAGTTTCTCCTCTCGCAACACTTCCAAGACTTCCTTCAAATGTTGCACATGCTCCTCATAACTTTGACTGTAGATCAAAATATCATCGAAATATACCACAACGAATTTTCCAATGAAAGATCTAAGCACATGATTCATCAATCGCATAAATGTGCTAGGGGCATTAGATAGCCCAAATGGCATTACCATCCATTCGTAAAGTCCATGCTTTGTCTTGAAGGCTGTCTTCCACTCGTCTCCCTCTTTCATTCGGATTTGGTGATAGCCACTCTTCAAGTCAATTTTTGAAAACACCTTGGAACCATTCATCTCATCCAACATGTCATCCAATCTTGGAATTGGGTAGCGGTATTTGATGGTGATCTTATTTATAGCACGGCTGTCCACACATATTCTCATAGAGCCATCCTTTTTAGGGACTAATAATGTAGGCACAGAACAAGGGCTCATGGATTCCCTTACATAACCCTTTTCAATCAACTCATCAACTTGCCTTTTTAGCTCCTTAGCCTCCTCTGGATTCATTCTATATGCTGGCTTATTTGGTAAGGCAGCACCGGGCACCAAATCAATTTGATGCTCAATTCCTCTTAAGGGTGGCAATCCCTTAGGTAGCTCATTCGGAAAGACATCCGCAAATTCTTCTATCAACTCCCTCACAAGCTTAGGAAGCTTTTCTGCAAGTTCTGGATTTAGCTCCTTGAGAATTAGCAATAAGACAAAGTTTTCCCTTTTTATTGCCTTCTTTAACTCATTCTTAGAAGCAAAACAACTAGGCTTCTTTTCCTCGATTACATCCTCCTTCGGCTGTACTTGTATTGGCTTTAAGGGTGCCAACACAATCTTCTTTCCATCCTTCTCAAAAGCGTAGGTGTTTTTGAAGCCATCATGTAGTGCTCTTCTATCAAATTGCCACGGCCTCCCAAGTAGAAGATGACTAGCATCCATAGGGACTATGTCACACAATACCTCATCTTTGTAATTCTTCCCTATAGAGAAAGGTACCTTTACTTGTTTGGTGACCTTCATCTCGCCATGATTATTTAGCCATTGCAGCTTATATGGACGGGGATGATTGATGATAGGTAGCTTCAATTTTCCAACCAAGGTGGTTGAAGCAACGTTAGTGCAGCTCCCACTATTAATTATCACGTTACAAACTTTGCCTCCGATAGTGCACCTTGTTTGAAAAATATTCTCCCTCTGTTCTTCTTCTACCTTGGCTTGGATATTCAAGGCACGTCTAATAACCAAGGCAGCACCTTCATCAGCATACTCAACAACTTCTTCTTCGTCAAAATATTCTTCCTCTTCACATTCCTCCACAATATCTTCATCTTCACTCTCTATTTCCCCTTGTTTCTCCTTCAAGATCATCACTCTTCTATTAGGACATTCGGATGCTATATGGCCATGACCCAAGCACTTGAAGCACTTAATGTCTCGGCTTCTTTTAGAGGGCTGGTTGTTTTCTCTCTTATCCTTCCCCTTAGAACTTTCAGATTTGTTCGGCTCTTTCTTCCATATCTCCTTATTACTCCCTTTGGTAGTGTTTGAGGTTTGGGAAAGTGTTTGGAAAGGTTTACTCCCCAATGGTTTAGACACTCCATTGGTTCTTCCATAAACTCTCTTTTTCTGTCTCTCCACCTTAATTGCCAGTTTAATTACATCTTCTAAGAAGACATAATTCTGCAACTCTACTAAGTCAGCAACTTCTCTGTTCAAACCACCAAGAAATCGAGCTATGGTTTGCTCTTGAGGTTCATTCAGCTCGCACCGAATCATCAAAGTTTCAAATTCTTTGACATAATCTTCAACACACATACCTCCTTGCCTCAAGCTTTGAAGCTTAAAATAAAGCTCTTGCTTGTAGTAATCAGGTACAAAACGCCTCTGCATGAGCCTTTTCATCAATCTCCAATTTCGAACTTCCTCCTCTCCATCTCTTCTTCGTTGATTCTTCAAATTTTCCCACCATAGATTTGCATAATCAGTGAATTCAAGGGCTGCAAGTCGGCATTTGGTAGCTTCTGAATATTCTTGATATTCAAAAATCTTCTCTACTCGTTGCACCCACTCCAAGTATTCTTCAGGAGAACTTGTTCCCTTAAATGGAGGAATCTTCATTTTGATGTTGGCATCACGTTTCCTCTGCTGCCTTCTTTGCCTAGGTTGATCACCTTCTTCAGCTTCAGATTCTTCTCTATGGTGTTCAACATAAGTTCCTCTTCTTGGTTGTTGTTGTTGTAGCTCCATAAATCTAGCCATTTAAGTGGTTAATTGAGCTATTTGTTCCATCATTTCTTCTTGACCTCTTTGTAGGCCAACAATTTGAGCTTGTTGTAGGCTAAGCCCAAAAGGAACTTCAGAACTATTTTCTCCTGTCATAGTGATTTGTAATTTGTTGGTTTGAGTTTGGTGAAGGGTAGGTTCACTCTCTAAGTGTTTACACTCGGATTAACAATGAACAGCAACGATGAACAATGAACAGTAACGATGAATTTTTTTTTAAATAAAAAAGTTGGAATAAAATAGAACAACACAAGAATAGAAATAAAGATAAAGATGAACAGACTAGAAAATTAGCCTTCCATGTAGGTGGCAGATTACAAAACAAGGAAAACTAAGCCTTCCATATAGGTGGCAGAATACAAAATAAGGAAAACTAAGCCTTCCATGTAGGTGGAAAAACACAGAATAAAATGCAATAAAATTAAGCTTTCCACGAAGGGGCAAAACACAAAACAAATAATAGAACCTGAATTGAAATGGCTTTGATACCAATATGATGTGATTTTCGGAGAGAAAACACTTGATCGATTTTCTGGATAGGTTGAAAGAAACAAACAAATGAAACCAAATCACTCAATTGATAAGCCAAAGGGCGCCACAATTAAGAGAAATGGGTTGATCTCGCCACACTCAAGAAAGAAGAACGTGAGTGATAAGAAATCTAGCCACTCTCGCCACTAACACAAGTTAGATAAGAGAAAGAACTCAAGAATCCTCTTGAAAGTAAAATACCAATATCTCATATATGATTCAAAGATGGTTTACAACAAATGGCAAGGACCCTTTTTATAGAGGGTCTCCAAAACAAAAAGACAAAAGACTCCAACTAATGCATTAAATGCATCAACTAAAAGTCAAGTAGTGTAGGCTAAATGTCAAAGACAATAAATGCATAGGTAGCTAAATGTCAAAGACAATAAATGCATAGGTAATATATTACAACTATATTCAACAAATGCAACTATCTCACATGCAATCTTTTTCACACTTCTTCCACTTTCAACAAAGTGGTTAAGCCCAATCCAAGCCCTTTAGCCCTTAAACGAGTTAGAGGCCCAATTGAAGTGTTCTCCCTTTCTTGGGCTGCAATTAGTCCAAGCTCTTTAACCCTTGAACGAGTTAGAGGCCCAATTGAAGTGTTCTCCTTTTCTTGGGCTGCAATGGGGTTATCCTTGATTACATCAGGAGGAAGGCCGAAGAAGCAACATTTCAATAATAGTGCTTAATTTGGAGACTCAAAGCAGAGGCCAGAGTGAGACAACAGTTAAAATTGAAGAATGAAGACGAATCTAGGGGCTAGGGTTCCACCTGAAAAGACGTTGTTTAGCATTGATTAAAAAATTAGGTGTTTCAAGGATCATGTGGGATCTTATGATCCTACGATCTTACAATTAGGATCTCAATCCAATGCGATCTTGATACAAAAAATAATTTTGAGTAAAATCTTGCACAATTTAGTAGTGTAAGATCTTTATTTTATATGATCTTACAATCAAGATCTAAATCTTGTTTACCATACATAATATTATATATAAAAAAATAACAACATAATGAATAAGACCCAGGACATGATAACAAAGAAGACACTTTATAACAATAACATGAAACATAAGTTTGAAAATATTCAATTAATGAAGAAAAAATAGAAAGTCGAGCCCTACTTTCTATTGGCTATATAGGCCTTTGTTTTTTCTCTCATTGACATTTCTTTCTTTAAAACATATGATACTATTATATTATAATGTCAGCCTTCACTAAACTAAGTTAAAGGTTAAACAAATGAGAAGTGGCAAGCTTGTATATGTGTAGTATCACTAGAAATTTGAGTTAGTTTAATGACTTTCTTTGTATCTTAGTTGACTGAATAGATTAGAAACATAACAAAAAAGGAATAAAATGCTACAAATCCAAAATGTTACAAAATCTATTAGAATTCGAGATTTTTAAAATTTAAATCAAGATCCTATTGTTGACGACTTGGTAACCGTACCAATCGTATAAGTAGTATAGTGAAAATTAAGTAAGGATGTCATTCGCACGAGGATTAACTTGCTAACTATCTGAGAAACTAAAAATGTATTAGTTAGACGATTTGAATATATGTTGGTTTAATTGACAGAATACAAATGAAAATGTAAACTTGAGTTAGAAGTGAGTTGTATGATTATATGGACTCTAAATAAACACAATTGAAATCACAAGACGAACACAATACAATTCACAAGATTAACACAACCTAGGATTGCTAATCCCCTGTCGTTCTTTACAGATTTTAATCTCTCTCCCTCTTGTTCTCATCGACCGTACATGCTAATCTAGGATACGAATATTCTTAGAAGGATTTTTCCAAACTACAACTAAGATAGAAACTTAATTCTCCATAATTCCTTATGTGAAAATCAAGTTAAATTAATTAACAAACCCTAATTTGACTATATAAGGTTAATGTCTATATTCCTATGACATTAACGAATCCATCCCCTCACCTTTAAGGTTCAAGAACTCATACTATTCTATGGTCTAGGTTTCTACATTCCTCTCCTAAGTGCAACAAAACCACCAAACAATCCACTAAATTGATCAAGTTTAATGAAAGCAAGAAGTTAAGAATGAATAAACATGTATTAATGGCCAAATGATCACAAGAAGTTAGGAGATTTACAAAACCTAATTTAAACTAGGGTTCATAGCAACCCTAGTATAGAAATTTAGCTACACATGATTACAAAATACAGAAAATAAGAGAAGAGAAGAGAAAACTTCGTCATTCCAAGTTGGATAGAAGAGAAATTGCTCCAATATTCACCAAAAGTTGGTTCCCCTAGCCCCTGGAGTTGAATTCGGCATTCTCCCCTCGGCTCTAACTCAGAATGCCCTAACATTTCAATCTAAAATACCTTTCAAAGCCTACTGTATATGACAGCAAAATGGCCTGTGCGCTTAAGCGCACACTTTTCCCGCTTAAGCGCGATTCAGGCAGAATTGAGCTTTTCTTCAACACAAGGAACCCGCTTAAGCACAAATTATTCACGCTCAAGCACAAATTTGAAAGAAAGCAATCCTCTTCTGGAGCTTTATCCCGCTTAGGTGTATGAAAGATAGCATCAAATCTTCATTTTGAGCTCTATTTTCTTCTCCAAGGTTTCCTCTTTTTATCCTTTATGTCTTGGCTTAGGATTTCTCAATCTTCCACATCATTTTCCAACTAAGATAACTACAAAAATATCACCAACAGATTTACAATTATAACCTAAAAAGAATGTGATTAGGGGTCAAAAATTGCATTTCTAACCTAAGAGTAAGGTATATATGCAACTATCCAAAAGTGAGATGTTAAAACCCTAACAAAAGCCAAAAGTATACCACAATGACCAAAATCTCCATAGAATTTATATGAATGCTGAGGACTCATCAATCCCCCAAACTTGAACTTTTACTTGTCCTCGAGTAAAGCAATTAAAAGCATGTTGAAGTCAATAAGTCAAGAAAAGCAAAGCTTCAACTCTCTTTTAAAGCCCTTAAGCTCTAATTTTCTAAAATTGCAAAGTGATGAAATTTAAGCAAGTCTACACATATGCTCAGGTTCTAGAGTAAACAAAACTTCCTCAAAAGTTCTTGAAGTGTTTGTGTGCTTTAGCCAATATTCAATTTCATGCAAATGTTCAATTGAAATTTCAAATAGTTTAAAAAGTATAGAATCAATCATTTTTGCCAACTCCATAGGCCCATCCTTATCCTCTCTCTCTTCTAAGCTAAACTCCGCACCATTCTTTGATCAAAAGGGCTTAAAGCTTGTAATGTGGCTTTGGGCAATGGCTACCAAAGGAAGGGTAAAAGGAAAATACAAACATCAAGAGAATTATAATTCAGTATCAATAAATATGACTCCTTTTATTTTCTTTTCTTCCTCTCTTCTTTTATCCCAAAACTTTTCATTTTCCTAATTCCTTCAATTTGCACTTTTCATCAACATATTTTTCATGTCTCACAAGATGAAAGGATGCAATCATCATAAAAAATTTTGTTGCCATGCTCAATCTTCATAGACTTGCATGTCTCTCAAGAATGACAACTTCAATATGCTCTTATTTTTCTTTTTCATTTTTCTCTTCTCTTTTTTTTTATTTTTTATTTTATAAGAGCTTTCTTTTACTTCATCTCTTTCCCACTCTTTGATTTGCTTGTCTCATACACCTCCATAAGCAACATCACTTTTCCAAACTTCATATATGCTATTATTCTCTTGAAAAAGGGTTAGACATTGTTTTTAAGGCTTAAAAGGTGAGACTAAAGTGGGTAAAAGAAAGAATTAACAAAGGAAATTTTTTTTAAATCTCAAAATAGGGATCAATGGGTAGCATAATAAAAGGATAACTTGAAAGACTCAATCGCACAAAGAAAATGCCTAAATCATTTCTCCAAACAATGCAGAATTTAGAAATTTCGTTTCAAAAGAGTTCAAACATAGGTTCTAGAGTTCTTAAAATTGATAAATAACCATACCAATTAAACTACAAGAATTTTCTATGAACAAATGCACTTAGATGAATTCTAGCTAATTTGAGCTTAAAAATTTTCAACAACTCCAAGGAAGCAAAGTTATTGGATAACCTGAACACAAATATAAACTCCACAAAAATTTTCATGCTAAGCAACAAGTAGTCAGCAATTTCATCATATGGCTTCTACAAGAGATAAATTTCCAGCCAGCCAATCTCAACAAAATTAAATAATAGATAAGGCTAGAGAAAAAGTTCAATGTATTCACACAATTCTACAGATCACCAAAAACCTCCCCCAAACTTGAGGCAAACATTGTCCTCAATGGTTGAATAAACAATTGAATCATATGAACAAAAAGGGATTTGGGGGGCAAGAAAAACCTAACTAAAATAACTGAAAATAATGGTAAAATAACATCATATCAACAACCAAAATACAACGTCTTAACCAAAAAGAGATGTTGATCCAATTAGTCTAAAAGAATAGGTCAATCCAAAGAGTTCAATAATATAAACCTGAAATAAAGTTCAAATATAATAATCCCAAAATATAAATATAACAAAAATATAAATTCTAGCTATCATCCTCATCAGCTCCTTCTTCTTTATCTGTATCTCCTCCTTCTGCTTCAACATCTTCTTCTTCTTCTTCAAATCCTTACTTTGGGATAAATCCCAACCTTCAGTGCTGATCCTATTCTGAATAGCCCAAGCATTGCCAAAGCTCTGCTGATAGTGCTACATATTCTTCATCATGAGCTCAAGAGCAGAGACACGCTGATCAACGGACATAAGTGTGATAGTGGGAGCCTGGGTGGTAACTTGATAGGGTTAAGGGGCAATAGGAGGTCTAGGAGCACTATTAGTAGTAGCATCTTCTGCAGCAAACTTATCCAAAAGCTCTTTTGTGATGGACTTGGGAGGAGAAAGCAAGGTTTCCCCCTCCATGGGCACTTTTTGAGCAGCACATAATTTAGTTATTAGGTAAGGATAAACCAGAATTTCCACTTTTGCCTGTGCCAAGGCTTCAATGTTCTTTTCTATTAATAAGCCCAAGTCCACAAATTTTCCCTCTATAATGCATAAAATTAGAGTGGCTCTCTTCACATTGACATCTGAAGTATTGGTGGTCGGGATGAGGTTGGATTGAGACAAAACACACCAAGTTTTGGCCACTGGTAGGAGGTCAGCTCTCTGTAGCTTGAGATGTGCATTCTTTCTGCCCAAAATCCATTGTGTACCAGGTTTGCACAATGTGTCAAGCACTCTCTCAGGTTTACAGGGATATCATCAATGTGATGCTGGTAGAGGCAAATAGCTGATCTAATCCCAAAATATCTATTGATAGTAGAAGCGAAAAAATCAACTTCTACACCTCTAACTATAGTCTTGTATTCCCCTAGACCTATATTTTTGAACCTCCTAACATTGGCGTAAAATTATTGTACCACTGATAAGCAACTAGTGGGTTTTTCTATAAACATATACAGACCCCAACCTCGTTTACCAATTTGCTTAAGAATTTCAGGATAATCACCGGGACCTAGCGGCATTGCTCTCTCCCTGACATATTTTATAATGCTAACTTTGTCCTTAAATCAGTTCTGGTACTCTAGGGTTCTAAACTTAAAATTATCAAAAGGAATAAAACCACTAGACCCAACTTTTCCTTACCCCTTGATCTCTTCTTAGATGTCATAGGTTCCCTGAGAGAAATTCAGCAAAGAACCCAAGAACAGCAAAATATATCAACACTAATCCAAAGCCTATGTTCTTATAATCCCAAAATTTTGTCACATATCAGAAATTATAGCACTAAGCCTACCGAAATCACAGAGGAGAGATGAGAGACCTTACCTACTAAGTGCAAAGGGAAGAAACACAGAAAAAACACTTGGGGCACAGAGGAAAACCACCACACACGGCGTACCCGATGCAGAAGATGGAGGAACTCACGATGGAGGGGCTTCGAAACACCCAAAACTGACAAGAAACAGCGACAATGGTTGAGAGAGTGAAGGAGAAGAGACAGGTTAGGTGGGGAATGGTCAGAAATAGGCTGGAGATGATAGAGGTGAGGGAGTCACGGCAGGGGAGGAAAGACTAAAGGGGGAAATTAAGGCTGAAATCCCTAAATCTATTTTTATAGCAATAGCCGTATGCCTAAGCGTGACCAAAACGTGCTTAAGCGCGATAGCTTCAGCAAATATTTTTTTTCAATTGCGGATCAAGGTCACACCGCTAGGCGCTAAGGGACCAGTGTCGAATGCTAAGCTTCAAAACGTGAAACAACTAGCATAATCCGCTTAAGCAAGTTATTCATATGCTTGAGTGTGATTCGACCTGAGAGCAACTCCATTATTTTGCCACAACCCACCTAAGCATGCTTATTATGCGCTTAAGCACATTTCTACCCAAGATGAGCCCAGAATTAGCCCTTAACATGCCTAAGCGTGATTATACCCGGCCTAAGCGCGATCCTAACAGAATGTAAGGCAAAATTCAACAGATGAACCAACATAGCACTTCAATCATTTTTCTTCTGTCTCTAACTACAAACTAAGCTTTTCAAAAGGATCATATGGGCAGCCATCCAAACATCAATGCTAAAAAATTACAGAGTTTATGACCTCAATTACACCTATCCAATTATCTGAAAAAACTCCAAATAGGCCACAACATCAGCTATCATCCCCCAAACTTACTTCAGAAAAACATTTCAACCATCAGCAAAAATTTCTTCTCCTCAAAACAGCAATGAACAACATAAACAGACCACAAGGAGAGATAAGGTACAGAAAACACATAAATAAGCTACAAAGCTAAGGAACTAAACTACAGTAAACTACTAACCAAACTAACTACACACAACAACTTATGCAGCACAGCAAAAGGTCACAAAGCCATATATACAACATGACAGCACACAAACAACTAAATATTGCTGAAAATAGAAGGACAAGAGTAAGAAAGCTTGGGGTGCCTCCCAAGAGTGCTACATTTATAGTCCTTAGCTCGACTTTACCGGAGCTCCTATGCCATGGGTTGGATGAGTGGTAAAGAAGTCTTCTCCCGCTCGACTTCGCCACCAAGATAGTGCTTCAATCAACAGCCATTCACTTTGAAACTTCTAACACCTTCCAGATCTGAAATTTCCATGACTCTGTGTGGGAAGGCTTCTCTGACAACAAAAGGTCCTGACCATCTGGACTTCAGCTTCCCAGGGAAAAGTTTGAGTCTAGAGTTGAAAAGAAGAACTTGTTGGCCTGCTTCAAAGGATCAAGGGACTATTTTGTAATCATGCCATCTTTTGACCTTTTCTTTATACAGTTCAGAGCTTTCATAAGCTTGAAGACTGAAGTCTTCAAGTTCATGTAATTGCAAGAGCCTCTTTTCTCCAGCTTTCTTGATATCGAAGTTTAAGAACTTTGTGGCCCAAAATGTTTTGTATTCTAGCTCTATAGAGAGATGGCAAGCTTTTCCATAGACTAACTTGAATGGAGATGTTCCAATTGGAGTCTTATATGCAGTTTGATAAGCCCATAAAGCATCGTCTATCCTTTTTACCTAATCTTTTCTTGAGGTGTTAACTATTTTCTCAATATCCTCTTCAATTCTTTGTTAGAGACCTCAAATTTACCGCTTGTTTGAGGGTGATAAGGGGTGGTTACTTGGTGCTTGACACCATATTTAATCAGGAGGCTATCCAAATACTTATTACAGAAATGAGTTCCACCATCACTAATTAAAGCTCATGGCACCCTGAACCGAGAGAAGCTGTTTTTCTTCAAGAAATTAACTACAACTTTTGAATCATTTGCTGTGGTAGGAATGGCTTCTACCCATTTGGAGACATAGTCGACAGCCAGTAGTATATATTGGAATAAGAAGGAAGAGGGAAATGGCCCCATTAAATCAATCCCCCACACATCAAAAATCTCCACTTCAAGAACGTTGTTAAGTGGCATTTCATGTTTTCTTGAAATGTTGCCACTTCTTTGACATTGATCACAATTTTCCACAAAATTCTTGCATCCTTAAACAAGGATGGCCAATACAATCCACTTTTCAACACCTTAGCTGCTGTTCGAACATTGCTATAATGACCTACATAGTCTAAATTATGACAATGCCATAGCATATTGGTCATCTCTTCTTCTAGAATACAGGGACGAATTATCTAATCGGCACAAACTCGGAAGAGAAATGACTCATCCCAAAAGTAGTTTCGTACATCATGGATGAACCTCTTCCTTTGATAGGTGTTTAAGTTAAGTGGTAATCTACCACACATAAGAAAATTCACATAGTTTGCATACCATGGCAACTACTTGTCTCCTACCAGAAATAGCCTCTCATTAAGAAAATTTTCATTAATTTACGGCTCCATTTCAACTTGAGCATCATTGCTTAGGCAGGAGAGGTGATCGGCAACTTGATTCTTACTCCCTTTCCTATCCTTAATTTGCAAATCAAATTCTTGCAGTAGTAGAATCCATCTGATCAACCGAGGCTTTGAGTCCTTTTTCTCAATGAGGTATTTGATGGCCGAATGGTCAGTATACACTGTGACTTTGGTTCCCACTAGATATGCTCAAAATTTATCAAATGCAAATACCACCGCCAATAACTCTTTCTCTGTGGGGGGTGTAATTCAATTAAGCATCAGCTAGCATTTTTCTAGCATAATAAATGGGATGAAAGATCTTTTCACAACGTTGACCCAACACCACCCTCACTGCATAATCACTTCAATCACACATTAATTCAAAGGGTTTCTCCCAATTCGGGGCAACAATAATTGGTGCAGCAATAATTCTCTTCTTTAATTCAATAAATGATGCCAAACACTCCTCATTAAAGCAAAATAGACTTCTTTTTACAGCAAATGGCACAATGCCTTAGCAATTTTGGAGAAGTCTTTTATGAACCTCCTAAGAAGCCAGCATGACCAAGAAAGCTCCTAACTCCCTTTATAGAAACCGGAGGAGGGAGTTGCTCAATGGTTGAAACTTAGCTTGATCTACTTCCAAATCCTTCTTGGAGACCTTGTGGCTAAGCACAATACCTTCTTGTACCATAAAATGGCATTTTTCCCAGTTTAACACCAAGTTAGTTTCTTCACATTGCTCTAGAACTTGTTTCAAGTTGCCAAGACAACTGTCAAATGAGGCTCTAAAGACTGAGAAATCATCCATAAAAACTTCGAGGCATTTTTCCACCATGTCTGAAAATATGGCCATCATGCACCTCTAAAATGTAGCCGGTGCGTTACACAAACCAAATAGCATTCTCTTGAAAGTGAATGTGCCATAAGGACAAGTAAACATTGTCTTTTCCTGATCATATGGTGCAATGGCAATCTGGTTATAGCCTAAATAGCCATTAAGAAAACAGAAGAACTCTTGACCAGCCAATCGGTCTAACATCTGATTAATGAATAGTAGCGGGAAGTGATTCTTCCTTGGAGCCTTATTAAGCTTACGATAATCCATGCATGTTCTCCACCCTGTGACTGTTCGCTGGTATCAATTCATTGCGAGTGTTAGCCATTATAGTCATGTCTCCCTTTTTGGGGACGCATTGAACCGGGCTCACCTACAAACTATCATAAATGGGATAGATTATTCCCACATCCAGCCACTTTACAATCTCTTTCTTCACTACATCTTTCATTACCGGGTTTAATCTTCGCTGGTGCTCAATAGTGGGAGAGTATCCTTATTCGAGCTTTATCTTATGCATACAAATTGAAGGACTAATGCCTTTTATGTCCGCAATCGTCCATCCCACAGCTTTTTTATGTTCCCGTAGGATCCTCAATAATTTTTCTTCTTGCTCCAAACTTAACAAAGAAGACATAATGATTGGCAAGGTTGACGATTCTCCCAGATATGCATACTTCAAATAGGGAAGTAATGGTTTAAGCTCAAGTACAGGTGGCTCTTCAATAGATGGCTTAGTGTCATGTCATATCTCGGTAGTCAACTCCAATGATTCCACTTGTTTGTGGTATTTAGGAGTGGTATTCAACAGATTCACACACTCAAAAACTTCTTCATCATCTTCATCCACTTCCATAGCTACAAGAGATGATTCAAGTGCATCTTTATAATGCACCTTCTCAAAGGTGGTTTGCACCACTTTATCCACCATGGCATCCATTACAAAAATTCTGTAGCACTCCTCTGGATCATTATAATACTTCATTTCCTTAAAAACATTGAACTTTACCTCTTGGTCTTGCACCCTCATAGTGAGCTCTCCTTTTTGTACATCGATGATAGTTCTCCCGATAGCTAAGAATGGTCATCCCAAAATGATAGGGACATCACGATCCTCTTTATAGTCCAGGACAATGAAATCTGTTGGGAAGATGAACTTATCTACTTTAACTAATACATCTTCAACAACTCCTCTAGGATATGCAAGAATGCGATATGCTAGTTGCAAAGTAATTGTGGTGGGTCGAGCTTCACCCAATCCTAGCCTCTTATATATGGATAGAGGCATTAAGTTTATACTTCCCCCCAAATCACAGAGGGCCTTTACACTAAATTTATCCCCAATTGTGCAAGGTATATTGAAGCTTCCAGGATCTTTGAGCTTTGGTGGGAGCTTATTTTGCAGAATAGCACTACATTCTTTAATGAGTGCTACAGTTTCATATTTGCAAAGCCTTCTTTTCTTTGATAAAATGTCCTTCATAAATTTCACGTAACTTGGCATTTGCTCAAGGGCTTCCGCAAAGGGGATGTTGATATGGAGTCTTTTAAATACCTCCAAGAATTTCTTGAATCAATGATCCAATTTTTATTTTTCGAATCTTTGTGGAAATAGAGGTTGTGGTTTCATTTGGGGTTTTGAGTGCTCAATGAGGGGTTCAACTTCCTTTTTTTCTGGAATGACTTCTTCTTGGTCTTTTCTCCTGGCAACTTCGACTGTCTTTGGATTACCCTCAATCTCCTTCCCACTTCTTAATGCGATGGCTTTACAATGCTCATTTCCCTCTCTTCTAGGATTGATCACAGTGTCACTAGGAAGGGTACCTTGAGGTCTATTATTAAGAGTGTTGGCCAATTGTCCCATTTGGGTCTCCAAGTTTCTGATAGCTACATTTTGGTTCTGAATTAAAGATGCCTAACTCTGGATCAAGGCATCATTTTTTGCCATATATTGCATGAACATGTCTTCCAAAGTGGGTTTCTTTTCCACTTGAGGTGGTGGAACTCTATTCTAATGAATATGGTTATTTTGGTTATTGAAGCCAGGGGGTTGAAGAGGCCTACTAGATAATGACGAAGCCATGGGATTTAGACAATGATTGTTGCTTCATCAAAAGTTTGGATGATTCCTATTTCCCAGATTGTATAAATTTGAATAGAAGGTGTTCTGGCTTCTCTGGTGATTACCTATATAATTCAGTTGTTTCATGGTAGAAATCTCCTCACAACAACCATTAATGTGAGCACCCCCACAGAAGTCACAGCTTAGTACCAGATTACTCACCGCATTCACTCTTACCGGCTCTTGTTGTTTAGCACACAACATCTCAACCTTTTTGGTTAAGGCTTCATTCTGGGCCAAAATAGCATTAAGGGTATCCAATTCCAACATCCTTTTCTTTGAGTTACTCTTGGCTCTGATGGAAGCATTCTAACTAGCCCCTATAGTCTCAATAATGTCCTGGGCCTGTTCAATTGACTTGGCCATCAATGCACTGCCAGCTGCGATATCTAATTTATCCCTGGTTTCATAATTCAATCCACTGTAGAAGATCAAAATTTGTTGCCACTCCTGAATGCCATGGTTAGGGCATTTTCTCAGCATCTCCTTGAATTATTGATAAAACACTGTAATCTCATTTCTCAATTTTACTGATCTTGAGGGAGGAAAAAATCTATCTAGGAATTTCTTTTGCAGTTCATCCGAAGTAGTGATGCTTCCTGGCGGTAGAGTCATCAACCAATTTTTTGCACTATCTCTTAAAGAGAAAGGGAATAATCAAATACGGATAGCATCTTCTGAAACTCCATTCAGCTTGACTATATCGCAAATGTCAAGGAAGTTCATATTATGGTTGTTCGGATCCTCCATGGGATTTCCCCCAAACTGATTTTATTGAACCAGATTTAGCATCATAGCCTTCATCTCAAAATTGTTGGCTCCAATAGCGGGCTTCACTATGCTTGAAGTATTACCAGTGTTATGGAGTGAAACATAATCCCATATTGCTCTATATCCCAACTGAGGCTCATCGACAACCCCATTTCCAGCATTGACCTCATCACCCTGATGCTTCTGGTTGTCTTCAGCCATTTCTTCTGGTATAGCTTGGCTTACTTGAGTTTTTCTAGCTCTAGCTTCCTTTCTAATTCTCCTTGTAAGTCTTTCAATCTCATGCTCGAAAAGAAGATTAGAAGGATCAAGGGTACCTAGCATACGCAATGAAAAACACTAATTAGCAAAGAAAGACAGAAACAACAAAATTAACATAAAAACTAAGATGACTAATTAAGAAAAATAAACAAAGAAAAGCAAGCTATAGTCAAAGGTCTAATCTAGCACCTCTTAATTCCTATGAATATTAGCAACAACCATTAATCTCCGGCAATGACGCCAAAAACTTGTTGACGACTTGGCAAGCATACCAATCGTATAAGTAGTATAGTGAAAATTAAGTAAGGATGTCGTTCCCATGAGGATTAACTTGCTAACTATTCGAGAAACTAAAAATGTATTAGTTAGACGATTCGAATATGTGTTGGTTCAATTGACAGAATGCAAATGAAAATGTAAACTTGAGTTAGAAGTGAGTTGTATGATTGTATGGACTCTAAACAAACACAATGGAAATCACAAGACGAACACAATACAATTCACAAGATTAACACAACTTAGGATTGCTAATCCCCCGTCGTTCTTCACAGATTTTAATACCTCTCCCTCTTGTTCTCACCGGTCATACATGCTAATCTAGGATAAGAATATTCTTAGAAGGATTTTTTCAAACTACAACTAAGATAGAAACCTAATTGTCCATAATTCCTTATGTGAAAATCAAGTTAAATTAATTAACAAACCCTAATTTGACTATATGACGTAAATGTCTATATTCCTATGACATTAACAAATCCATCCCCTCACTTTTAAGGTTCAAGAACTCATAGTATTCATTCTATGGTCTAGGTTTCCACATTCCTCTTCCAAGTGTAGCAAACCACCAAACAATCCATTAAATTGATCAAGTTTAATGAAAGCAAGAAGATAAGAATGAATAAACATGTATTAATGGCCAAATGATCACAAAAAGTCATGAGATTTACAAAACCTAATCCAAACTAGGGTTCGTAGCAATCCTAGTACAGAAATTTAGCTACACATGATTACAAAATACAGAAAATGAGAGAAGAGAAGAGAAAACTCCATCATTCCAAGTTAGGTGGAAGAGAAATTGCTCCAATCTTCACCAAAAACTGGTTCCCCTAGCCCCTGGAGCTGAATTCGACATTCTCCCCTCGGCTCCAACTCAGAATGTCCTAACATTTCAGTCCAAAATGCCTTTTAAAGCCTGTTGTATGTGACAACAAAATGGCCTGTGCGCTTAAGCGCACACTTTTCCCGCTTAAGCGTGATTCAGGCAAAATTGAGCTCTTCTTCAACACGAGGAACCCGCTTAAGCGCAAATTATTCACGCTTAAGCACAAAGTTAAAAGAAAGCAATCCTCTTCTGGAGCTTTATCTACTTAGGTGCAATTTATCTGCTTAGGTGCATGAAAAGCAACATCAAATCTTCATTTTGAGCCCCATTTTCTTCTCCAAGGTTTCCTCTTTTCATCCTTTATGTCTTGGCTTAGGATTTCTCAATCTTCCACATCATTTTCCAGCTAAGATAACTACAAAAACATCACCAACAGATTTATAATTATAACCCAAAAAGAATGTGATTAGAGGCCAAAAATTACATTTATAACCTAAAAGTAAGGAATATATGCAACTATCCAAAAGTGAGGTGTTAAAACCCTAACAAAAGCCAAAAGTATACCACAATGACCAAAATCTCCATAGAATTTATATGAATGCTGAGGACTTATCACCTATTAAGATCGTAGCAAATACAAATCTTACATAAGATCGAAATTGTTGAGATTGCTTAGGAATGTAAGATCGTAAAATTCTAAGATTAGATTAAGATCTTGATAACCAAAGACAGATGTACGTAGAAGGGGGTGGGGGCAATTGCCCCCACAAGAATTTTTTTTTAAATTAATATATGTGGTAATTTTTTTTGCCCCCATATGATAAATTATTATCACTCATCTTATTAATAGTAACTCACCCAGTAAGTTTGTCTTTTTAAATTGAATTTAAAAATTAATTGTATCCCACCACGGCACCACCCTCTCAACTTCTCTAACACTCAACGTTTCAACACCTCTTCAAGAAAGTAAGAGAATAGGCAAGAATGTAGGAAAAGTTGTGTGCGTCACTGGTGCTTCTCATTTTTTACTCATAAATATAAGTTTCACATTGAAATCGAACCACGTTATATCTTGTATATTTTATATCATTTTTTATTATTTATGCATATCTATAATTTTTTTAGTATAAATATTTATAGATTATATCTTGTTCTCACTAACCGAAATTTCTAGATCTGCCCATGTTGATAACCTTAGGAGAACTGGACTACAAGTGTTCAATCAAAGATGAGATGTTGTACTTCAAATATTTACTCTTAAGATTAGAACGCAAGACTTTTAAGATTTAATGAAGAAGAGAGTTCTAGTGTTACAACTTACAGCAACTAAAGAAAGCATTGATTAATTAAGACGTACGAGAGAACGAAGTGTATGGGTGATAAAGGGAGGACGAAAAAGGAGTTCCAGACAAGGCAATATGGGTGTGGTTAAAATTACAATATTCTAGACAAAGTTCTGCATCCAAATGCCCTAGTTATAAATTGGCCAAGAGGTACTTGGAAGTGTTGCCTACAAGCTACGGTTACCAGAGGAGAGCAAGGTTCATCCGAAATTTCATGTTTCCTTGCTTAAAGCATTTGTGGGAGAAGCTCCAAATGAGAAAGTTCCCTTACCAGAAAGCTGACATCCATTTCGATGCAACTTCAAGCAGTCATTGATAACAAAAGGTATTTGTGCTGGTTGAGTGGGAAGGGTTGGATAGAGAAGAAGCAACATGGGAATAGTGGACAAGCTTTGCAAGAATCATATACTAATCTCAACCTTGAGGACAAGGTTGTTTTTTAAGGGGAAGGTGATGATATAAACCGAGCCTCGAATCAAACAGATGAGGTTGCGTTGACTCGAGAGTGTGGTGGATTGGATACTAACATGGCTAATGACAGAATTCCAAATCATGAAGGACGTGGCAAGAGGGTTAAATGGGTGCCAACATGGATTGAGAATGATTCCGTTATTCAGAATTGTCATTTCCTTTTTCGTGAGGTATGGTTATGCAGAATTTGACCTTCGTTTTGGTGGAGTCTTTCCTTACTCAAAAAGGGCTACACTACACAATTGTATATTTTCCCCACTTGGAATATGAGACACATACCTCTATTTCATCAACTATTCTCTGATCTTTCCTTTTGATTCTTTCTTTCTCATTTGAATTCGTAACACCAATGCGTTTGCTCAGATTTAATATTATATCTTAATGGAGACTGGGATCTTGAAAAAATCAAACAATGTTACCCTAATCAAATCCTTACACAAATTAAGCATCATTGTCCAAATATAACATTCCAAATCATCATTGGAAAAGAAATTGGAATCATCTTCATAATCATGATTGCTTAATTGTTATCATTTTGGATAGGAAAAGTCTATCTCGAGATTTATGTCTGATAAACAAATATTTATATAAATTTCAAAACGATCCAATACATAAAAAAGTTCAACTTCCTAAAAAGTTAAAAACTTTCTCGTAAACTTTTTTTTTTTTTGAATTAACATTTGGTCTGCGAGAAATAAGTTACCAAAGGAAGCTCTTAATATTCCAATGCAACTTAACATATGCCACCATCTTCTACACTAGAGTTGGCAAGATAGGTAAACTAACTCATAAGATTGGGCTTACAAATAGAGCAACCCACCAACCCATTAAAATAGAATTAGTAGATTAAATAGACCAACCCACCAACCCATTAAAATATTAAAAAAATAAATAAATATTAGAAAATAGTAATATTGCTTTGAAAAAATTGTTATTATAAATCATAATATTCTAAGAATTTATAGTAATTGAAATTAGTACTAAAAATAAACTTTATATATATACATATAGGATATGTGAGCCAAATCCCAAATTTAGCCCGATATTAAATAAATTGACATTTTCATATCTATCATGCTGCTTCTACCATGCTCTGCCATATTTGATTCATTTCAGATGGAACAAAAAGAAAAATCTTAATTCTTCTATCGTAATCATTTCAACTACTTCATGCATAGGCTTTCCAGAATTGTCAAATAAATTCATGGTTGGAAAAGCAATAATACTATTTTTATCTTACACGAATATTTGTATAAGAAAAAGAAAGCCTTGTTTGATTCTTAATATGACTTACAAATATCAAGTTTCGGTTCTTTCCTTCATATTAATAAATTATGGATTAGACATAAATGCAACTCTTTATATCTTTATTATTAGATTTTTCACAAAATATAAAACATATGTTAAAAAATTTTAAATAATCAACTATATAATATTGAATTATAAAAAAATATAATTATTTTTAAAGATTATTCACTTGTTATAATTTGATTGAATAACTATATATTTTTCAATTCTGATTGAAAGGTTTGATAACAAAGATATAAGAAACTATATATAACTCTATAAATTATATTACTTATGGGTGTTAGTGTTAAAAGCTGTCTTATGCAAATACTAGAAAAAAAAAAAGAAAAAAGATAAAGCCTTTATTTACGATGTTAACATGATTAAACTATGTTTTCCATATGTACCAAAAGACCAAAACAAAAAACGAAAAAACAACTAGATATTCAAATTCTGTCATTGATCTAAAATCGACATACAAAAGAACATCATCTTTTGATATTGTAAGTTGTAGGCTTGTAGCCCTATTTAAACATGTGAAATGTTTTTGCTACGTAACACAACAAAAGTATAAACTTGACAATTTATTGACTACCCTCACTTTTCACTATTACATCATAATTAGTGGCTCAAAATGTGAAATATTTTTAAGTGTAAGTCAGCAGAAAAATGCAAACATTGTCTTCAATCATAATTTACAATATAAATGTATAATCATATTAATTTCAAAACAACTGTCCACTAAATTTTTTAACAGAAAAATAAAAAGACATACTTCTCCTAATTAAAAATATTGACATCTATCTTGCAAGATTATTCTTTTTTGCCTTTTTTAAATTAACTATCCGAGTCTTATTATTGAACCAAGATTCTACATATAAGGTCGTCAAAACTGTCAGCTCTACTAACAAATAAATGAACAAATAATTTAAATGCAAACATATGATAGTATAAAAAGATATTTGTCAGTTCTTACAATTCATAAGATATTTGTAAATAAGACATAATTGAACAAGGATATTTGGATCTATTTTTTCCGTAATTTAGCTTCCAAACTCAATTACAAAAATAAATAAATAAAAAGTGCTAGAAGTGAATGCGCAATCTCTAAACAAACCGAGATAATTTCCTCAAGCAAACCAAATGCAAGAAACCACCATTACAGTTTGGGTTAGTAGTCCCAAGAGAACAACTAGCTTTATCCCAACATATTCAAGGGAAGAATTTCATTTTAACTAACCCATGTCTTATAATAATTAGAGTAAATTGTTGATTAAGTCCTCAAAAAATTATAATTACATCAATTTAGTCCTTAAAAACTAAGCATCTCAATTTAATCCTTAAACATTTGGTTCAATTCGGATTGTTGCTAAATTGCAATACTAACCATTACTAAGTTTCAAATTTTTTTACTGCTAAATGTTTGCGCTAAATTTCGTTTATGCCACTAACGTTTTTTTTGGCCCGTTTATGTATCACATGTTTCAATTTTTGTCATATATAACCCTTTTTTAACTCTGTCAATTAAGTTAATGGACATGTTAACTGGGCTACCACGTGGCCAAAAAACATTTGCCACATGTACTCCCTAATAATTAAAAAAAAAAAGTTTCAATTTATTCACTTAGGTTCTCGGTCAAAATTTTTATTTTGTCATTTGCTTGATATAAACTCGTCTTCTATTTCATCTAGATCCTTAGTTTAAAAATTTATTTTGTTCTTTTTCAAAATATCTCCTACAAACTTTTCAGTTTAGTCACTTTAGTTCATGTTCTTCACTGTCATTTTTTTCTCACTGTTTGATCCTCCAAATCAATCTATAATTTCATTTTTTTAGTCATAATATGATTCAATCTATCATTTCTACCCAAAAACAATGTAAGAAATGAATTAAAATTTAAGTTTCAAAGATTACATGCTTACCTTTTATGAGAGGGAGAGATATACAACCTTTGAAATTTTAAATTTTAATTTATTTCTTGTATTTTTCTTGGGTAGAAATAATAGATTGAGTCATATTATAGACTGATTTAGAAGGCCAAACCATGAGAAAAAAGTATGAAAGTGAAAAATAGGGACTAAAGTGAACAAATTGAAAAGTTTGTAGGGGATAATTTTGACAAAAAATAAAATATATTCTTAAACTAGGGATCTAGACGAAGTAGAAGACGAGTTTAGATCAAAAAAAAAATTTGACCAAAAACGTAAGTGAATAAACTAAAACTTCTTTTTTATTTATTAGGGAGTACACGTAGCTGCCATGTGACAGATACTTTTTGCCATATGACAGTCCAATCAACATTTGCGCTAATTTAACTGACAAAGTTACAAAAGAAGAGTATATATGACAAAAATTGAAGCATGTGAGATATAAACAGGTAAAAAAAATATTAGGGGAATAAACGAAACTCAATACAAATGTTAAGAACATAAAGTATCATTTTGCCTAAATAGAAAAACCAAATTGAGCACTTAATCTTTCAAAGACTACATTAAGATAACTATAATTTTTTAAAGACTAAATCAATCATTTATTCCAATATTTATGTTAGAGAGAAGAACATGTAAAGTTTAACTAGACAATGTCAACATAGCTCCTATTCATGCAAGATAAGATCATCCAAATGTTTCACATATAAAGAATTCCTTTTAAGGACAAAAAGAAAACCACTAGTTTTAGATTAGACAATATATTTTTCATTAACCCAGATGACAAGAAGCTAGCCACGCTAACGAACTTCTATACCTTAGACTCGATATTTTTTATTGCAGAAAAATGAGTTACATTACTTATCATTTATAATCATTTTGTTCTTTCTATTATTATTGTGCAAATTTCAATTTGATACCTTTTATTTATTAATGGGTTACTATCATTCCTTTAATATTTAGAAATGATAAACTAAATTATTCTTTTATTCAGTTTGTAATAAAAAATGACGACGTTACAATTAATTCCACAAGATAAGCGTTATTTGGATCATACAGACTTGATATAACAAAAATAATCAAATTTTGGATCACTCTCAAATTTGGAGAGAGATTGGATTGGGAAAGAGATATTACACAACTAAAGTGAAATTTTGTTTCATTACCTGTCATCCAATGAATCCACATGACCAGAACCACGTCTATACAAACAAGTCAACTGCAATATCATCATTTATGTTATTGTACAGATCATGTAAGTCAAACGGAGGACTCAATGGCTTTAATCTTAATTGGTGAAAAACTCCATAAAATCAAGAAACCAAATTGAAATTCTATGAATGCTAGATACCAAAAAGCGTACTTAAATCATCATTTCATTATAGATTAAATTAGTGTATGTTTTTTAGCATTCAATAACTTAATGTCACACATCTTTTGTTTAAGCTATCTTCTACTAACCTAGAAACATCAAAACTACTATATTGTGATACCTTTTTAAGTTCTTAAAATCCAGAATAAGATATTAAAAATAATTTTGTCAAAAAAAAATTAATATAATTACGATAATTGATTGTATTATAGTCCAAAAAAAATTTAGTATCAAGTTATCAAACTTCAAAAGGCATACTGCAATGAACTTTGAACCCAAAATATAAAATTAAACTAAAATATAACAATCTCATAATTATAGGATAGGGGATTATATATTTCCAAAATGGGGAAATGATTTTACTCTTGATAATAAAACAGTAGTAGACGAGTAAGGTCAGGAAAAAGTTACGGTGCGAAAATACCATTCTAAAAAACTAGATAATGTATGTGTGCCTATATATAGACTAAAATTCTATTTTGATCCTAGATACCTTTTTTCTTTAATTTGATTTTTCATAGATTTTTATTCTTAATTTGATCTCTTACAAATTGATATGTTATCAATTTAGTCCCTCAAAAATTTTTATTTTTTATTTGGTCCATCATAGATTGATATATTATCAATTTAGTCCCTCACTTATTTTCATTCTCATTTTGATCCCTCACAAATTGATATATTATCAATTTAGTCCTTTTTTGCTGACCATAACTTTTGATTGTCACAACTTTTGATGAAGGGACTAAATTAATAACATGTCAATTTGTGAAGGACCAAATTAAAAATGCAAATATGTGAGACTTTATAACATTAATTTGTGAAGGAATATACTAAGAATGAAAATCTATGAGGGATTGAATTGATAACATATCAACCTATAAAGGATCAAATTAAAAATAAAAATTTGTAAGGGACTGACTTGAAAAAAAATGCATATACGAGGGACAAAAATGATGTTTTGGTCTATATATATATATATATATATATATATAAGCCATTCTTTAAGCTCAAGTACATGAGTTCATGTTCCAATTGGACAAGGAGCGAATACAAGAAAATAGAGGTGGGTCCCACTGCTCCTTTCCAGGACAAGAAAGCCTATTCTACATATCCACCCTGGCATTCAAAAGCCAAGAAATTAAAGAAACTACCAAATGCTAATCCCCTCTGTACAATTTGTGCACCCTAAAACTTACTGGCAATTACGTCAGTAAAACAGTAATTTACATTTGAGTTAAATTAAATACACTTTTTGTCACTGCGATTTCATAAAAATTTTAATTTTGGTCTACTGGGTTTACAAGCAGACAATATTGCCCTCAAGCTTGTTATATCGACTTGATTTTGCTCATTTGTCACATCTTCATCTAAAATTTAATGCCAAATTTAACTATATGTTAACAGAGATATGAGATTTAGAGTATATTACTCATTCAGTCCTTAAATAATTAAACGTTTCTATTTAATTCTTAAAATATTACACTTATCTTAATTTAATCAAAAATTAAAACATCACACCCAATAATGAATGGCCAGTAGAAGTGAACTAAGCCCCAAGCATAATTTACTGAAAGGTCAAGAGTTAAACCTAGAGTCGTTCCTTTGAGGAGATTTTGCCTTACCACTCCTAGCCATTGCTCCCACAATTTTATTTTTTTTGGTCACAAAACAAAAGTGAGACATACAATTTTTTAAATACTATGTTTGAAATACTTGATATTTCCAGATCAAATTGAGATACTTGTATTAGGGACCCAATCAACAATTTACTCTAAAATTTAATCGTAAATGAACGGTGCTAGATGAATAAATAACATCTAATCTAATTTAATAGACAAATAAACTTAGTGTTAAATTTAGATGAATGATGTGACAAACTGTTTTAAAAATATAGGCGGGCAACATTGACTGCTTTAAGTCAAAGGGATCGAAAAACGAAAGTGTATTTGAGCCTCGTCAAAGAAAAAAAAAACCCTTGGGGTTACAGCTCCTTCTTTCTCTATCACAGGAGAACATATAAGCATACTCACTAGCAAAAACGACAAGGGACCGAAAAAAAAAAAACGATAAAGGACGGAAGGAGAAACGTACCAGCAGGCACAATCTGACACAGCAAAGTAACATGTTTTTCCTCCTGCAACCATATGAAATTAAAGGAGGGAAGCGATATAATTAAACGAGAAGCTACGAATAACATCAACAAATTCTACTACGCTCCTGCAAGAAAAATAGCACTTGTCAAATCTCCCACAAGAGGCTTCTTCCAATTTTCCCCTTTCACAACTATTTAACCTCGTAGACCCAATGAAAACTGGAAGCAATGTTGTAATGGAATAAGCTATTTTTCTTTTTTGTACTTATATCTAGAGAAAGAGAAATGTTATACAACTTCAACTGATTAACCATGACTTCATATTTTGAGTTGAAGTTAAAGGTATGTCATTACTATATTAGCCTGTAGATATATGAAATCGTTACTAAATTACATTTAATACCAGCAGAAATAAGGGTGTGACAGGGTCAGGGGACATTTTGTGCTTGTGCAGTAATTTCAGCAGCATCCACTGATATTTTCAAAACTTTACTCTCTTATTATTGATAAATCAAATATATTTTTACCGCAAGAAGTGTATCCTCAACTATTATAATGTAAAAGGAGGAAACAATTATTTACAGCTTCTAAAGAGGAGAAACTCATCTGCCACATAAAGTCTACTAGAATCCACATAGGTTAGTTATTTCATCTTCTAACGAGTAGGCAACCCAAAATGAATATCAATCAACAGTATCGCGTTATTCAACCCTCCACCAGTGATGCTGATCAAAAACCTGAAACAAACCAAGTAGTTAAATGAACAGCCAGTAGACATTCATATGAGATTTGTCTTTGTTCAATTCCAGTTATTATCGTCAATAAAGCTCTTAGCATACAGCGTATTTTGGCAGGACAGAAATGCATGCATGTACATTGAAATTCTGTGGTCTCTGCTATCAGTGGGAGATATGATCGTAGTTTCAGCTTCCCTCTGGTGTTCTTCACATGGTTTCTTCAAACGGGTGTCTGAGAGATTTCTTCCCGTTCTGTATTTTCTATGAGGTAATCTTATATACGATTTGAAGTCCCACCTTATAATAGTAGAGAAAGGACAAACAATCCTTTCCTGAGGATTCCATTTAGGCTAGGGCTTGTGGAGGCTCCAATACCATCACATCAGAGAAAGGTAAGAAATGAAAGACGGGAAGATGTTGGAAAGCACAAAGTTGCCACAGTAGCCCTCTGCATGCATTTATATACACAATGAATATAACAACAAACCCCAACCCACTGTTTTACCAGTAAACATATGTTTGCACATAAAGAAAACCAAATCTTTTTACCTACTATCGAGAAACCTATCAAAGTGGAACTCCTAATGGATTAGGACTTTATCTAGAATCAGAGTTTCATTTTCTAGTCTTAAGTTTATTTTAGAAGTTTCAATTATGATTTATCATCTTTAGGAGTTTAGCTTGTACTTAATCTCCATCTTCAAATTATTATAAATAAGAAAGGAGTTGGCCTGCTACAATGTGTGAGAGTTCCATATTTGAGCATGCCTCCTCATTCACCGTCTTTTTGTTCCAATCCTGAAATGGTATAAGAGCACGGTTTAAGAAAAGAGTAGATCTTCAATAGTTTCCAGGGCCGGGGTTCCAATTACTTGTATGAGCATGCTTCAACCCTCATTTCTTGGGCATAGCTCCGATCTATGGTGTCCACCATTTTTCCAACAACCGAGACATATTCAGGACCATTGAGAAGCTTTGGTGTCATCATTTAGACCAGAAGATGAAACTAATGCACATATTTGCAAATTTCTAGTTAAAGTAAAGTATGTGGGAAGTCGTCAATATTAAAGTTTGGGTTTGTTGTTGAACTCCAAGTTTGTAATGATTGTTTGACTATTAATTTTAAAACAACATAAAACAGAATTGAGCACTAGAGTTATACTTTATTGGGTAGCCTAGTAAGCAATATAAGCACAGGAGAATCAGAGCAGTAGGGAGAATGTCAAAGAGACCATTCAAGGGAAGCAAGTCAGAATTTGTGGAGTCAGGATGCAGTATGTAGGTGTGCCAGCCTAGCCAGGTATCTCACTGTAGATATATTTTCATTTTTAAATTGGGCTTTTATTTATATCAAGCTGAAACTTGTATAATCTTCAGCTTGAGGGGAGTGTTGATAAGCCTATCTCAGTGGAACTTCTAATGAATTAGGAGATTATCGTTATCTAGAATTTGATTCACCATTATCTAGAGTGTGTTATTATTTAGAAATCTTAGTCATCCTTTAATTCCTAGGAGTTTATCTTGTAGTTATCCTCTATCCATAGATTATGATTAAAAAAATAATAGGAAAGAAGGGGCTGCTGCAACACGTCACGAACATGCAAGCCTCCTCATTCACCAATTTCTCTTATCCTAAATTTTACACCTATGAAACATTCTCCTTCATCCATTTTGTGTTTTGCCTATCACCTATTAAACATTCTTCTCCATCCATTTCTGGATCTGCCAATCCATTTTATTTTTTCCCTTTTTCCATCAGTGGCTTTCACATACATATATCTTAAGGAAGCCAGATCTGGCAATGTCACATAAAAATAAGACAAACATTCATATACAACCGACAAACTACATGCACACCAGATAATATGAAGAATATGAATATCCAGGAAGCGGAAACATACAAGGTATGATTGCCAAATGCAGGTACTCTTGCAACTCATCCAATCTAACACCCGGTGAAATGGAAGGTGAAAAAGAATGTTGAAATCTTAAGAGAGTTCAATGCCCAACACCTTTGAAAGTATAATATCATCCTGTAGAGAAGAAAATTGCATTAAAATCGCAATTACAAAGGAGACTAAATATTTTTCCAATCACAGCAGAAGACATTCTTTCTGATAAACTGCAGCCACCAAACATTAACCATGGTAAAGGCACTTCAATATAAGTAAAAATGAATCACTAATGAATTCTCATCATTGACTGACACCCAAAAAGTACAAATGTGTTATTCAGTGTATGGTGTTGGAATCCTGAGATTAGAGGATTCACGGATCTTACTATGTTCAAGGGATTTGCTTTATTGCTTATTATCTCAATTTAAATGGGCTAAAAGTCATTAACCTGTTTGATTTTTTCCTTTTCTCTCCCATTATTATTAGCATTATTTTGAATATTAGGTTGCTGATTTGTTGGGATCCAGTGGCAGGTCTGTTGCCATGATACCTTTATATTCAGATTGAATAAGGAAGAAAAATCACTTTTCTTCATATGGTTTGAATCAGAATGGGTGGGATGCTAACCTAGTGTGATCAGTAATCGGCTTGTACTAATCCTTGGAAATATTTCTCCAGAATATGAGTTGCTTTGACCTCTTAGGAAGGGATCTTTCAAGAAGGAAATGTTCCTTTTGTCAAGCACTTCCAAGTTGCGCAGTCTCTCCTCATTGCATAACTATACAATTCGTGTTTTTGGTCTTTTGAGGGGGATGTTTTCTCTTGGAATCTTCATTTTGCTAGAAATCCCTCCAATAGAGAAATTGATGAACTTGAGGCTCTTTCACCTATTTAGAGTCTATCCGTCTTTCTTCCTCTTTAGATAGGAGAGTTTGGACTATACATTCAACTGGTATTTTCTCTTGCAGTCCTAATTTTGATTTCCTCACTTCTTCTCCCAATAGGGCACCATTTTACAAGAAGATTTTATTTGGAAAGCTAAAACACCCTCAAATTAAATATTTTGCCAATGTTTTGGGACTTGGACTAACTCCGCCTATGTTTTATAGCCGGTCCCAAGCCCGGAGAAAGGAGGAGGGTTGTGTTAGGCCTTCGACAGCCAACGTAAAACTGTGTCGAATCTCTCATGAACATAGATCAACGACAATATTTTGCTAATGCTAGGACGTTGCCCGGAAGCAACGCACTGTATGGCTCGAGTACAGTGACAAGTGAGCTAGAGCCGCTGCATCGGCACCCGGATGTAGTGTTAAATGAGCAAGGGTCCACTAATACTAGGTCGTTGCCCGGAAGCAACGCGCTGTATGGCTCGAGTACAGTGTCAAATGAGCTAGAGCCACTGCATCGTCGATCGATTGTAGTGTCACAAGAACATGTTCCTGGAAGGTTGAGGGTAAAGAAGCTAGTCGAGGAGAACAAAATCAGGATTGCTACGTGGAATGTTGGAACCATGACAGGGAAATCCATGGAGGTTGTGGACACTATGAAGAGGAGGAAAATTAACATCTTGTGCCTTCAAGAGACTAAATGGGTTGGAGAAAAGGCTAAGAAATTTGACTGTTCAGGATTCAAGTTCTGGTACACTGGAAAAGTAAGGACAAAGAATGGCGTAGGTATTATGGTGGACAAGGAATGGACACCGAGTGTGGTGGAGGTAAAAAGGATTGGGGATAGGATTCTATGCTTAAAGATGATTATCGTAAGAGATACTATCCACATCATAAGTGCCTATGCACCACAGGTAGGGACAGATGCATATCTTAAAGAAAAGTTTTGGGAAGATTTGGAGGGATTGGTTAGAAACATACCTTTAGAAGAGAAGATTTTCATCGGGGGGGACCTTAATGGGCATGTTGGGAAAGAAGCAGGACAGTATGAGAGGGTCCATGGTGGCTTTGGTTTTGGGGAGCTTAACGAGGAAGGACAGTCTATATTGGATTTCTCTATGGCTTATAATTTCAGGGTTGTCAATACCTGCTTCAAGAAGCGAGAGGAACATTTAATCACATACAAGAGTGGAGCTTCAAGGTCACAGATTGACTTCTTTCTGGTAAGGAATCCAGATAGAAAAATCTGTCTAAATTGTAAAGTTATTCCTGGAGAACCCGTGGCAACTCAACATAGGGTTTTGGTCCTTGACGTGGTTATTAAGGGTCGGAAACAAAAGTATCGTCAGGCGATGAACCCTAGGATCAAGTGGTGGCAGCTAAAGGGGGAGAATCAACTGACTTTCAAGAGAAGATTGTTGGAGGAAGGATCTTGGGAGTTACGAAAAGATGCTAACACCATGTGGGAGGAGATGGCCAAGAAGGTTAGAAAAGTAGCTAAAGCATTTTTAGGAGAATCAAAAGGTTTTAGACAAAGAGATAAGGAATCTTGGTGGTGGAATGAGGCTGTTCAAGAAAAGATCAAATTTAAAAAAGACTGCTTTAAAGCTATCCATCTGTGCAATAACTCGGAAAATTGGGAAAGGTATCGGAAGGCTAATAAGGAGACAAAAAAAGCAGTAAGTGAAGCACGATCTAAAGCGTTTGAAGAGTTTTACAAGGATTTAGGAACGAAAAAAGGGGAACAAAAGATTTACAAGATTGCGAAGGCTAGAGAAAGGAAATCTAGAGATTTGGATCAAGTAAGATGTATTAAGGATGAAGAAGGAAAAGTTTTGGGTACAGACAAAGATATTAAAAATAAATGGCAGGGTTATTTTCATAAGCTCTTTAATGACGGAACGGAGTCGACTTGCGATATGGAAGATCTAACAACCTTGGAGAGAGAACAAAATTTGGCATATTATCGCAGGATCAAGGTTGATGAGGTCAAGGAAGCTCTTAGAAAAATGGATAATGGTAAAGCTGTTGGTCCCGATGGTATTCCTATAGAAGTTTGGAAGTGTTTGGGAGAGGAGGGTACTATCTGGCTAACTAAGCTCTTTAATGAAATTTTAAGGTCTAAGAAAATGCCTGAGGAATGGAGAAGAAGCACTTTAGTGCCTATTTACAAAAAACAAAGGAGACATTCAGAATTGCGCAAACTATCGTGGGATTAAGCTTATGAGTCACACTCTAAAATTATGGGAAAGAGTGATTGAACGTAGGTTAAGAATCGAGACGAGTATTTCTGAAAATCAATTTGGATTCATGCCAGGACGGTCTACAATGGAAGCTATATATCTTCTAAGGGGGTTGATGGAAAGGTATCGGAGTAAACAAAGAGACCTTCATATAGCATTTATTGACTTGGAAAAAGCCTATGATCGAGTACCAAGAGAGGTGCTGTGGAAAGCCTTGGAACAGAAAGGTGTACGGGTTGCGTATATTAGAGCCATAAAAGATATGTACGAGGGGGCTACGACTAGTGTGAGAACGTCTGGAGGGGAGACTAGAGACTTTCCTATTAAAATTGGCCTACATCAGGGATCATCCTTAAGCCCTTATTTGTTTGACTTGGTTTTAGATGTTCTGACGAAACACATCCAAGAAGATATTCCTAAGTGCATGCTTTTTGCAAATGATGTTGTTCTCATAGCAGAGACAAGGGAAGAGATTAATTCTAAACTTGAGTTATGGAGAGCTACTTTGGAATCGAAGGGTTTTCGTCTGAGCAGGAGTAAGACCGAATATATGCATTGTAAGTTTAACAAGCGACAAGCTAGGAACGAGCTGGAGGTTAAACTTGGTGATCAGGTCGTATCACAAGTGTCAACGTTTAGGTATTTGGGATCAATTATACAAGATGATGGCGAAGTTATTAGAGATGTGGAACATAGGATACAAGCTGGGTGGTTGAAGTGGAGAATGGCATCAGGGGTTGTTTGTGATCGGAAAGTACCTGATAAACTCAAAGGAAAGTTTTATCGTACTGCTATAAGACCAACGATTTTATATGGGAGTGAATGTTGGGCAATGAAAGGACAACAAGAACATAAAATTGGAGTGGCGGAGATGAGGATGTTGCGTTGGATGTGTGGTCATACACGAAGAGATAAGATCCGTAATGATCATATACGAGGTAGAGTTGGGGTGGCACCTATTGAGGAAAAAATGGTTGAAAATCGTTTAAGATGGTTTGGGCATGTGCAAAGGAGACCGTTGGAAGCGCCAGTTAGGAGAGTTGAGCAGATAGTTTGGAGCCCTATGAAAAAAGGTCGAGGAAGACCAAAAAGGACACTTAGAGAAATTATTGAACGGGATCTTTTAGTAAATGAGATATCAATGGCGTCGTGCGATCCATGTAGCCGACCCCACTTAGTGGGATAAGGCTATGTTGTTGTTGTTTTGGGACTTGGACTGGACCAGGCAGTCCAATCAGTGTACCAGTAAACCAGACAGTAGTCCAGTTCAAGTAGCCCAATTGGACTGGTACGCACTAGCACTTCAAATGTTTCGACCTGCAAGTTTTTCACAAAATCATTGAACCACCCGTTGAATCGGTCAATTGAACCGAAATCAATATTTTAAAATACTTCTAAGAAGAGGACCTCAGTCATAGACTGCTTCTCGCCACCTATTGCTTTGAATGCCCACAAGCTACACATTTATAGGCAAAAGTGGGCGGCTATTTTTTCTACATGACCGAAGTGAGACTTCTATACTTATACAATGTAGCTTAGGCAAAGGATGCAGATTGCAGATAACTCATATGACAGGACTTTTATACTTTAAATATATATATTTTACTATATCACATTAAATTTCTATAATTATTGGTATATATATGTGTGTGGTGTGTGTGTCAATCCAAATTATTATTACCAACGAAGATACATAAAATTTATATTATAGCTAAGTTTCATTTAATTATATATATATATATAACCAGTTCTACCAATTTGATAGCAACTCGACAGTTGAACCATCTAAACTCATCATCAATTCAATATTGAGTCCAATTCCTAACAAAAACTATGTCTTTTGTGTGGACAGCAGTACTCAACTGAATAAATCCTTGTGACATGCAGCAAATTTGAAGGATTAATAAGCCAATTTCCCCAATTATACTTTTATGTGTAGGACAAATTCTAATACATCTACAACTTGTTCTTACATTTTACTATGGCTATATTGTTTGGAATAAGTTGTTTGGAATCTTTGCTCAGATTTGGTCTCCACAGAAAATTTAGATCAACTTTTATTAATTTGATATAATCATTAGAGAAGAAACAAAGATAGCAGTTTAGTGGCAGTCTGCAGTTTTTTGCTGTAATTTAGGCCATTTGGTTGGAAAGGAATGCTAAAATTTTTGTCAGCGCCTTTGCAACTATAAAAGCCTTGTGGAAATGGTCATTTCTCTTGCCTCTGATGGACACAATGCTTAAAGGCCTACAGTAAAAATAAATAATAAAAGTAGCATGAGTGTGGTTATTAGGCCCAACCCAACTGACTGGAGGGTATACTGTAGAGTGAAAGTCTGGACAGGTATACACGACGGTAGAAGAGAGAATTAACTGTGGCAAACAAAAACATCAATGGCTGGAAGAGGTGGAAGAGAGACACCAGAGTTAGTTAGGGATGGTTTAAAAGGTCTGATAGCTTTCTGCAGGAGAGAAGAA
Organism: Biancaea sappan; assembly: GCA_037074585.1. Lineage (NCBI taxonomy): Eukaryota > Viridiplantae > Streptophyta > Magnoliopsida > Fabales > Fabaceae > Biancaea > Biancaea sappan. The sequence goes on along the minus strand of CM073496.1, from coordinate 2,728,911 downwards.
TTTTGGCAATTGATTTGGGAGATTTCTAGCATCTCAAATACCTAGAGCTTCGTTTATTTTTCTGCACTTTACTACAAGTAAATCTTTTATTTTCGTAGCCTGTTTCCTCTACCTTTTTTCCTTCTGTTTACACATATTGTTCCTGTATCTGACTTCAGTTATTTGTTTTCACCTGTGTTATCTTACCGATGGGCCTGTAAAAGCTTAGTTTGTCTATTAGAAATGCTACCACCGTAAGAGGTCTCTATCAGCCTCCCTTTGGTGTTCTGTTCATGGTTGTTTCAAGGGAGTCTCTTAAACTGATATGAATATGAACTGGGAGCATTATATTTTCTCTTTCCTTTTTCCTTCCCCACATTTTGGGATTTCATTTCTTATAGGAGGCTGTCTTATCCTTATTGCTTGCAACACATTCCACTAAAGCTTCTTTTTCTATCAAAAAGGAAAAGGTAAAAATGCATGGTGAAGTAAAAGAACAAGGAACAACTTCAGACAATTATTAATCATACTCAAACAACAACAACAACAACAAAGCCTTATCCCACTAGGCGAGACCGGCTACATGAATCGCACGACGCCATTAAGCTCTATCAATGACCAACTCTTTAGGTATCTCATTTACCAGAAGATCCCGTTTAATAACTTCTCTAAGTGTCTTTTTTGGTCTTCCTCGACCTTTTTTCACAGAGTTCTAAACCATCTGTTCAACTCTCCTTACTGACGCTTCCAACGGTCTTCTTTGAATATGCCCACACCACCTTAAACGGTTTTCAACTATTTTTTCCTCTATAGGTGCCACTCCAACTCTACCTCGTATACGATCATTACAGATCATATCTCTTCTTGTATGACCACACATTCAACGCAACATCCTCATCTCCGCTACTCCAATTTTTTTGCTCTTGTTGTCCTTTCATCGCCCAACATTCACTCCCATATAAAATTGTTGGTCTAATAGCAGTACAATAAAACTTTCCTTTGAGCTTATCAGGTACTTTCTGATCACAAACAACTCCTGATGCCATTCTCCACTTTAACCACCCAGCTTGTATCCTATGTGCCACATCTCTAATAATTTCGCCGTCATCTTGTATAACTGATCCCAGATACCTAAACTTTGACACTTGTGATACAACCTGATCTCTAATTTTAACCTCCAACTCGTTTCTAGCTTATCGCTTGTTAAACTTACAATGCATATATTCTGTCTTACCCCTACTCAGACGAAAACCCTTCGATTCCAAAATAGCCCTTCATAACTCGAGTTTAAAATTAATCTCTTCCCTTGACCCTGCTATAAGAATAATATCATCTGCAAAAAGCATGCATTTGGGGATTTCTTCTTGGATGTGTTTCGTCAGAACATCTAAAACCAAGTCAAACAAATAAGGGCTCAAAGATGATCCCTGATGTAAGCTAATCTTAATAGGGAAGTCTGTTGTCTCCCCTCCAGACGTTCTCACACTAGTTGTAACCCCCTCATACATATATTTTATAGCTCTAACATACTCAAACAAGTGCCGGAATTAATTACAATCATCAGCAGAAAGATCAAGATTTGCACCAACTAAAACCAGAGATGATCTAGTATTAGATTCAAATAAACAAAAACATGGATACTACAGGGATGCAGAAGGACACAATGAATTGAACAGTAGTTAAAAGGTATAACTAACCACAATTGTTCAGGCCAAGAGTGCATACCTATCGCCAAGACCTTGCCCACTCCAAAATATAAGGAATCTAATAAGGACGACCTGCAAAAACATTGAATTAATGAGACTGGAGCCATTAAACAATGAAAGATACATTAAGTGACAAGGGCATACCTAAATTAGAGATTTAATCAAATCTAATTCAGTGATCCTCGACACCTGCATAATAGGAATATTAAAAATTATTTGTATATGCATAGTTAGCTTAAAACATTTTAAAGAAATTTAAAACATTATACAGAAATTTATACCATGCATTTTGGGTATTTGAAAGGAATGGAAAATTCTTCAACATCTTATTGATACAATTAACTCAGAAGTTTCTAAAGTAAATTTATAATTCAGAACAGAAATTGGCAAATTCATAATTCACCTCAAAAATTAGCAAAAAAGATAAAAGGTGACTCAACGAGACATTTATAGTTATCACACAGAGTTATGACCCATGAAAATCTAAACAGTCATTCATAACTTATTTATATATTTATGTTCTTTCTAATAAAAGAAAATTTAAATTAAAAGAGGAAAGAATCACAATGCAAGAGGATTAGGAATCCTCCTAAAACAGAAATGAAAACAGCAAAAGAAAGAAAAAAAAGTTAAAAGCACATAAATATTTCTTAATTTATAGCAGTGCACTTCAAAGAACTACCATTGATACAAGGTAAGCCATAGAATTGGAGAGATATGAAGCCTCATAATCTTACTTTCTGGAGCCACAGTTGCAGGGAATCTTTTTCTCCTCCAATGGGAATTTATAATTGTATGTAATTTCTTCACCAGCAGCGATATGACGTTTTGCATATATGAAAATCTTCTTTTGACCCTCAACAGATATGACCTTGGTATAGCAATTAGGCTGCCAAAATTCAACTCAAAATTAGTGAGATACAAAATCACATTTAAGAGTAGCACTTACACATGCAAACACCCAAATACTGGTTTGTTTGTGTTGGGCCTCCAATTAAGCAACAATATCATAGGAAGAAGCAGACTAAGGAGGTTAATGGGCCCGAAAAACACCCCAGCAGGAGATCTAAAGGTTTACTCTATGAAAAACAAAAAAAGGTGAGCTGGCAGAGGAGAGAGAATCCACTAACGAACCTACAGCAGTGGATTGTGGGTGTGGGAGAGGTTTTAGTGGCAGCGGTGGAGGTGGGGAGGGAAGAAAATACTGAGGGACTTCGTGTTCATAGTGTACTGTCAGTATTTTGTGTTATTGTGAGTTGAGTGTTTGTGGTGGTGTTACTGTCATTGTGAGTTATTCCATTGTGTGTATTGCCTTCTAGCCCACTGGTAGGAGTTAATTTCTCAATATCAAAGTGTTATTCCACTGTTCATCACTGTTTTCTTGGTCTATCTTCAGTGTTTAGTGCAGGGTTCTATTAGCACGTTTTCATATAAAGGAACATACATTCAATTTAAAAGATAATATTACATAGGTACCTCACAAGAGTGGTTTATAAATCTTGCAATTCCACCTCTTTTTGTAGCATCAACCTGCACACATTCAAGCAGAATAAACTGCTACATATATTTCAATAGATATTGCCCAATTTAAAGTTCTCGAGATTGACAAATAACATATATTTGCAACTATATCTAACTTACATAGAATAACTGTAAACTTTTAATCTCAAGGTGAAGAAGTGACAGAAATGTCACACTAATCCTCCTATGCTCAAATTAAGACAACTACTGCTGCCTATTTTAGCAAACCCTCCAACAGTTATTACCAATATTGAGTTTACCAAATTATTGATTAAACCCTAGTTGTTGAATGTCCCAATCAACTCATCAGCATAAATAATCCCAGAACTTCAAAACCTCAACACAATCTAGTTCAAGTCTGACTAAACTTAGACCTTTCAACTTTTTTATGATTTCAAGTTCATAAAAAACCAGTAATGCAGATCAATACCAAGATGGGGAGACTAAAAGTCAGATTTATCTGACACAACGGCTCCATCATTATATGCTATGAATTACCTTAGAGAGATAAGATAAATAATACTAGCAAAATCTAAAATGGCAAAAGTTTTACTTTACTAACCACATAACCGTCATCAAGTCTAAACAGGTAGCTGCTTCCAATTCCCATCTTCTCATACTGACGTTCACGTATATCAGATATCTGTGGGGTGCAAAATATGAATATAGATTAATTCATCCAGAGAAAAAGCAACTACAAGAGAAAATGACATTGAGAAAATCAGTCTAGCATTGTACATATGTAAGGAGGAAGGAACTCTTCAAACAATGTACAACATTTCAAATCTACATCCATCAATAACTTCCCAGAGACCAGAGTATTCACTTTTCAGCAAAGCAACATGTAGATAAATTATATAAAAGATTGTACAAAGATCTTGCACTGTAAAGCTATTTTAAGCATAAGAGATACAAATCCTTAGTCTTAAATTTTTTAAAGCAATACAAAATACTTTGCACACTTTAATGAATATTTCTTAAACTGATCCTGTTTTTAATCCAAAATTCCTTCATAAAACAGATTTAAAAAATAAGGCCTCGATGCATGCATTAGTGGTAATACTAAAAATACTCATGCATTTAATACCCGAGGACGAATTAGTTCTCCAATATATTCAATTACAAAGTCTTCTGCCTCTATTGGCTCTAAAGCAACAATACCCCAGTCATGGATTTTGCTCCTTTGAAAACGTAAACGCTTTTTCCTTGCCTGAAAAATAAAACAAACCATTGGAACTTGAAGTATTCATATAACTAGCTAAAAATCTAGGAGAAAGCAATCATTCTTCAATCACCTTCAATTGAGTGGCTTTTAGAAGATCAGCACCCTCTGCGGCAGCAAGAAGGCTGCGCAATTTCACCCTATTTGTTCTCGCAGAGAGACCCTTACCATTTGACCCATGAATGGGATTACTATCAGATGGCATACACTTCTTTTGAACAGACAGAATCCCCCTCACACGGGCTCTATCAGCAGGACTGGCATTTATAGACCATTTATGCCATTCCCACCCATCAATAGAGGTCCTAGCACATCCATCAGATCTAGGACATGAAGTCAACATCTTAGATTTAGCAGACTTCCGCTTCACAATGGTCTGTCCACCAACTCCAACCTTTGAGCTATCATAAGCAATTTTCAGAGCCTTTGCAGGACGTGAGGATGGCACACCATCCGCTAGATGCTTTCGTTTTGGTTTTGAAACCTTACCAGTTGCTGCAAAAGAAACAAGCACCGCTAAAATAAATATGAATCTAGCCTGAACTAAATTGAAAAAATAAGCACCAATCAGATTAGTTTAATCAAACAGGAAGAAGATGATAACCATATATCAATCAAGCAACCCAAGGGAATTTTTGTTAAAAGAAAGCCTACCATTAAGAGTCTCTCTGGAACAATGACGAGTGGATTTTCCATGAATGGCACCATCAGGAACACTGCTATCCACCACCTTCTTCATGCCAACACTATTTTCTGAGACAGCTAAAAGCCTTTCCCCATTACTTTTTACAACATCCTTAGCATCATCTGCATAAGGAAAAAACACCACCTGTTATTCTTGAACAAACTTACAATATAAAATTAGCAACCATGAAAACAAAAAAAGCGGCATACCTTGAACTGTCTGTGAATGCCTCAATACTTTTTGACTAGATGCATTCTTCAAGGATGACTGCTTACTGTGCAACTTGCTTTTGGCAATGATAGCAAAAGGCTTGCCATTAGCAGATTTCTCCTTCTTCCATTGAACCACCTTAGTCTTTACAGGTTTAACAGCAGCTGTTTCAGCTTTCGCTGATTCATTCAAATTCTTAGAAACATGTTTCTTTAACTTATCCACTTTTTTATTGCCTAGCCCAGCTTCATCTGCTGCTACATGTTGAGAAGAACAAAGCTCTTTTTGTGGCAGCCTCTTACGGTAATATTTCCCAATCACCAAGGAATCTCCAGATGAAGAATTTTTTGGCATTTTCTTCATTCTTCCCAGTCCAGAAGTCAGAACACCCAAATGTTCCTCATATGAATTTAATGCTTTCCCTTCCTATGGAATATAAATTAAACCAAAACAAACATGAATAAATAAACTGTGATTACAGTAAGTTGGAATAAAAAACATAACAGGCAGACAGGGACAGCAAACAAGGTAAAAGTCAGTACTTGAGTTCCTGTGCGCATTAAATGACCTAATTCTTACCCTGTGACCATCAGGTTGGCAGATTTTCTTTGTAGTGCGTAGTGACATAAAAACTTGATTGAATGCAGCATCAAGAAACAAAGATTTCCACTCCTCAAGAACCTCATCATGCAACTTCTGTCGGCACAGTGCTGTTGCAACATATTTTGTTATCTTAGGAACACTTTCAACTAACCTTGAAGGTCGATATTTATAATTGTATTGTGGGACAATAGAGCTCAAATTCTTTTCACATCCAGGAGGCGGCACGTCACCAATCTCCTCTTCATTAACCACATCACCTGCATATGCATGCAACTCCTGAAATGCACTTGAGAATAAATTAGACATGTGGTTTCCAGATACAGAAACTTGAAACAAATCCCCGGCTTTTGTAGGTTCCACTAATTTATCAGATAAAACTTCCTTCTTAGATGTTTTGTCACCAAATATCTGTGAAAAATCATCATCACTGACAGCATCCTACAGCATTTAAAAGGATTCTTCAACATAACAGGTTTAAACAGAACATATAAAATTAACAATTCGAATCATGTTACCTTGCTCAAGTTGTCTTGTTCAGGAGAATCAAATAATTTTTTCACTTCATTGCCAATCAAACTTCTAATATGTTCAGCTAAAGACACCTTTGAAGACAAGTGAAGCTCATTCTTCACACTCTCAAGAATGCATGTCAAATTTTTACAATGATTAGAGCTTGACACTCTTTGACTTTCTAAAAAGTTTCCACCTTTGAATGAAACAGGAGGCACAGAGGATGACGGACCATGATTATCTCTTTCCGGTGCCACTACTCCAGAATGAGAATAGCCATCAGCATCATGTTCAGAGGAAGCTGACCTGAGAAGCAACTGTAAATGATTGTAAGATAGTGACAGGTACAAAAAATGCCAAAACTCAAGTATGCAAGCTACTCACAGCTTCTTCTGACTTGATCTTTCCAGCATAATCTCTGCAACCATTAATAAACAGCTGAGGATTAGGAGGAGTAGACCAAAGTTTTCTCTTTCTCCAGGAAAGCAAGTAATCAGCCAGAGTGTCATAAAACACTGCATTCCACATGACTTGCATGCAATAATCACTAAGTACTTTCCGGACAACAGCATATGACCACCAGAAATTTTCAATGCTTCCAACTGATTTAGGACATTTTGGAGACTGATCATCAAATGTTTGGGAAGATGTGAGCTCATTTGAAACAGCACTACCTTTTCTCATCTCAAAAGCAACCCCAGTCTGTTAAAGCAAAAACATAACTTATTAAACTCAAACCATGCAATAACATTCACAGTATTAATTATAAAGCAAATAAGTATCACCATTTTGCTGTCCAACATGCTAGTCTCAGAAGGCTGATCAACTGAATCATGTTTAAGCCTCTGAGATTTCCTTTCAGTAACAAATTCAGCAATTGTGTTGCCAATAATCTCATCCAACACAACTCTGCGGGCAGCTTTCATGACTCCCGAGTGCAGTTGAGAAGAAATGTCCTCAGATATTTCATAGATGAAGCTTTCAATATCATCACAAGCCCTATCACTTTTGGAACCTGATCTACAGATGTTTTCATATTTACCTGTTTTCCATGCATTTATAGCAGATGAAAGTTCAAAGGGGCTACACTTATTTTCAGTATGATGAATCTGTACATTAAAAAAATCACAAGCAAAGGTGAGATATAATGATACTACTACATTCTCTAGACCAAGAAATGGTAAATGAAGGCTACAAAGCAATATCCCAACAACATTGAGTGGCATTGAAGTAGTTAAAAGATTTATTAGAAGGGTTATTTTGGTTTATGATGTTTCATATCCAGATAAGTATTGCAAAGCAACAAGATATTTGCAAGCAGTACAGCATTACTCACACAACTATCCATGAAAAAGGGCTAACTCATTTAGACACCGTCATAACCCTTGCATCAAATGGAGAATCAATCCTAGCCTAGACCCTTTAATGGCAGATGTTAAAAGGACTCGAGGTTTAATAAAACCACAGAAGGTGCCAAAATGAAACTTACCCCCAAAAAAAGAAAAAAGAAAAAGAACAGGAAGAAAGTGGATTTTTATAATATGAAAAAAAATTAGAAAGGTTAGCAGTTTTGCAAGGTTCCAGAATTTAAATAAAAATCTTATGAATTCACATTAGATTGTCTTTTTTTTTTTTTGATAGAAAAAGAAATTTTATTAATGAGAAGAGAGAGAAACAAAGGCAAGAGAAAAAGAAAAATACAACAGAAGGAGGACAAGGGATCCTCCTAAGATAGAACTAAAAGGATAGAAAAAACTAAAACCAAAAGACGTCCCATAAGGCCCCTAAAAAAAAAATTTAGTACAACAACGCCCTCCAGTCCCTATAAACATCAGAAAGAGGCACCCCCTTGAAAGACCAATTGGCCGAAACCCACAAAGATGCCACATAACGAATGCGGTCCCATAACAAATGAGTAGGAAGACCCCGATCATTAAATATTCTGGCGTTTCTTTCCAACCAAATGCACCACACAATTGCGAACAAAGCTGTTTTCCAAAGAGTTTTGTTCTCCTTCCTAGAACCAAAACCAGTAAAATTGGTGGCAAGGAATGCAGCAAGGTCAGTTGGGAAAACCCAATTCTCATCAAAAAGACCAAAAAGCCTGTTCCAAATGCTCCAAGCCACATCACAATGAAGGAACAAATGATTGTTTGTCTCTGAATGTCTGAAGCACATCACGCAAACATTAGGAGATAAAGCCATAAGAGGCCGTCTGATTTGCCACAGATCATTTGTATTAATTCTATTGAGCACTGCAGACCACAAAAAAACCTTTACCTTTAAAGGCGCCTTAACTTTCCAATTAGACCTTTGAAAATGCGCAGAATCAACAGGGTTACGGACGAGATGATTAAGAAAGGAGGCACAAGTGTACGAACCTGAGGAATCCAACTTCCAAATTCTTTTATCAAGATGAGGGGAAAGGCGAATAGGGTCCAAAATATCAAGCATCAAGGAAAGATCAGGCAATAGTCTATCGTTTACATTTCTGGCGAAATGGAGATTCCAACCAGGTTGGTCCCCTTGCAAACAAAAGAAATCAGCAATAGGGGCATCATGCAAAGAAGACAAAGAAAAGAGACGCGGGAATCTTTCTTTAAAGGGGGAAAGACCAATCCAGCAGTCCTCCCAAAAACGAAAACGGGAGCCATCACCAACGATGAAAGACAACGAAGGGAAAAAAAGATGGTATACTTGGGAAATTGCTTTCCAAGGACTTGCATGCGTAACGACACCTCCCAAATCAGCGTCCTAACCATTCCGATGAAGCCCATACTTTGCTTTAATCACCTTATGCCATAAGGAATTAGGCTCTAAAGGGAATCTCCACAGCCATTTAGCCAAAAGAGATGTATTTTTAGACACCAGATTGCCAAGACCCAAGCCCCCATCTTCCTTAGATTTGCAACACACCTCCCAGCTAACCAAGTGGTCCTTCTTCTTGTCCCCTCCATCAGACCAAAAAAAATCCCTCATAACTTTCTCAATTCTTCTAGCCACTCCAACCGGAATTTTGAACAGGGACAAAAAATACAAGGGCATACTAGATAAGGATGCTTGAATTAATGTCAATCTTCCCCCTAAGGAAAAGTAGGAGCCTTTCCAACTATCAAGTTTGCGGGAAATTCTTTGGATAACAGGATCCCAAAAGGAAGCTGCGCGCGGGTTACCTCCTAGGGGAACACCTAAATAGGTAAGAGGCCAATTGAGAACCTTGCAACCCGCTATCTCGGCCAACTGACCAAGAGAGTCATCTTGAATATTAATGCCAGCTAAGCCACACTTGCCCAAGTTAACGCGAAGACCCGAAATCAGTTCAAAGATCTGAACCAGCGATAGCACTCTAAGGAAATTTTCCTTATCCTTGGGCAGGAAAAGAATTGTGTCGTCAGCGAACTGCAAGTGAGTTACTTCGCAACCATTTCCTTTTACCGAAAGGCCTCTAATAATCCCTCTATCAGAACCCCGCTTCAACATACGGCTAAGGACATCGGCCACCAAAGTAAAGAGAAAAGGGGATAGCGGGTCACCTTGTCTAAACCTCCGTTGCCCCTTGAACCAAGCTTTAGGCTGGCCATTAATAATAACCGAAAAAGCCACTGAAGAAAGGCAACCATTCATCCAACGCCTCCATCTATCACCGAAACCATTGTGACGAAAAATCAGGTCCAAGAAATTCCAATTGACCGTGTCGTAGGCCTTCTCAAAGTCTAATTTAAACACTAGTCCCTATTGCTTTCTATGTCGAACATCGTCAACTAACTCGTTAGCAATAAGGCTAGCATCAAGAATCTGTCGATCAGCAATGAATGCACTTTGGTTCTCTGATATGGAATTCCCAACAACCACACTCAATCTCTCGGAGAGCACCTTGGCAATGATCTTATAAACACTAGTAATCAAGCTAATAGGCCTGAAATCCCTCACCTTAATGGACCTGTCTTTCTTGGGAATAAGGGCAATGAAGGTAGAGTTCATATTGGTCGGAATACGGCCAGTATGAAAGAATTCTCCAAAAACTTTCATCAAATCTTCCTTCACTATTGCCCAACAGGCCTGGAAAAAAGCCATGTTAAACTCATCAGGCCCAGGAGATTTGTCCATATCCATCTTCCAAATGGCGTTCCTAACTTCTTCCTCCTCAAAAGGTCTTTCAATCCAAATACCCTGATCATTGTCAATGGGAGACCAATCCAATCCGTCAATCATCGGCCTCTCGGGCATCTCTTCAGAGTATAACTTCTTGAAAAAACTTGTCACCTCGTCAGATATCGCCTCATTGTCCTTAACAATATTGCCATCAACCACCTCTAGCTCTTTTATGAAATTCTTTCTCCTTTTACCATTAACCACCTTATGGAAAAAACTAGAGTTGACGTCACCCTCATGAACCCATTTAATTCTACTCTTTTGGCACCAGCTTATATCTTCTTTTTTGCAAATGTCATCCAAAGCATTCTTGAGAGTCATTTTACGCTCGACAAGACTCGCCTCAAGCCCACCCTGGCTCTCTAATTTGTCAAGGGCATCGATCTCCTTGACAATATCTTTCTTCTGCATTCTAATGTCCCCAAAAACATCTAAGTTCCAAATCTTCAGCTTCTCCTTCACAAATTTCAGCTTCTTCATGAACTTAAAACCCTCCCAACCAGGTATCGTGCTTTCTGACCACCACTTCTCCACGTTGCTTAGAAAAGACCGATGGTGAAGCCACATATTTTCAAATCTGAAAGGGGTAGGACCCCATTTAACTCTGCCGGTCTCAAGGATGATAGGAGAATGGTCAGAAACCAAGCGGGAGCCCACTTCCTGAATTGGGTCAGGAAAAAAATCCTCCCATTCAGGGGTGATCAAGAACCTATCGAGACGAGAAGAAACAATTGGACCCCTGTTGACTGACCAAGTAAATTGTGCATTGGAGAGGGGGAGGTCCCTTAGCCCGCAGTCCCTGATAAAAGAGTCAAAACCTCTCATGCTAGCATTGATTCTAGTTCCTCCTAGCTTCTCATTAGGGAAACGCACAACATTAAAATCGCCGCCAACACACCAATGAGAGTTACAGAAACCATGAACATACGATAGCTCCTCCCAAAAATCGCCCCTCAGCCTAGGGTTCGTTGGGCCGTAGACGTTGGTATACCACCAACACCCTTTGTCCTTAAAATTAAGTAACACCGAGAGAGAAGAAGCACCCTCAAGCACTTCCACTTTGGAAGCGACCCGAGTATCCCAAATAATTAATAGGCCGCCTGAAGCACCAATGGAAGGCAAAAACACCCAATCCTTGAATCTGTGATCCCATATGCTTCGCACTAGAAATCTATCCACCTTCCCAAGTTTAGTTTCCTGAATCAACCCAATGTCTGGATCTACCCGTCTGAAAACCTCTTTTACCTTTTTTCTTTTGTGTGGATTACCAAGGCCATTCACATTCCAACTTAGGATCTTCATAAAGAAATTGACTTGCAATGGACATCAATCTTTAAATCTAGTGTCAAATTAAATATCGTCAACACCCTTAAAAGTTAAGATAACTATTCTCACCAAAACAATAAAGGCAGAGCACTTAAATGGTTCTATCACATCACAGTCATATTGCTGCAACCAGACACAACCACCAGCGATATAATCAACTGGCTTTTTTCCCTTCTTTTGATGAATTGTTGATTGTAGTAGTTGTATCATTAAAGCATTCATAAAGTATAAAACAGTACAAAAGAGGATTCAAACAATCCTATCCAACCTACTACAAATATTCCAATCTTATAAATCCAGCCAATATCTTGCTAAATCAACCATGATTTGTGGGTTTAGGATTCTCCAGAATTTCATTTTACTGAAGATCTAACAGATACTTCATTATTATTAATGATGAAGAAAGACTTCAAGGAAAATTTACAAGAAAAAATGACATCAGTGACTGTAATAAGAGCAAAATCCAAAATATACATTTCATAGTAAGCATTACATCAAAGGGGGAAAATTACACCAATCATCAAAGGAGAACAAGCGAGGGACAGAGAAAATACACACAAAAGAATAGAAATAACTGTGATTCAGTCCTCGTTCAGTGGATTTGTCAATTTAAATATATATATATATATATATATATAAAAGACTAAGTCTCATCATCTTAATATAAAACACTAAGTCTCGTTCAATGGATTTGTCAATTTAAATATAAATATATATATATATATATAAAAGACTAAGTCTCATCATCTTAATATAAAACACTAAGTCCCATCATATAATTTGACACTTAGCCCTGAATTCATTAGATGTTTGATACTCAGATACTCGGTTAAAACCTTGATAGGCCCAGAATTAAATGTTTGACCTGCTTCTAGATTATGACCTTACAAATATGTTTGTTTCACTTGAGTCCTTAAAAAATTATTAAATTTTTTCAATAAAATCCAAATTTAGACAGATTCATTAGAAAACGAAATAGAAAATAGAAACATGCAGATATCGAATGGTTCTTAAATATTGACAACAATTTGCCATGTCAGCTTTTTTCTTCACAAATCAGAAACTTCCAACAGGTTTCTAACAGTTTCTTACGCAATTGGCGGTCATAAATAGAACAAGAAATTCAAGGACACAATTGAATGGATCAAATTTTTGGAACCAAAAGAATATTTTAGATTTAAAAAAATAAGCTAAGAATTTCATTCCAATCTATCACCAACTTTCGGATAATTAACAAGTAATAATAAGATGAAAATAAAGAAATTTCTCTGCATTAAAGGGATAACCATAAATAGCATTGGGTAGACTTAATTATCCAGTCTGCAGTAGGTGAAATTCATATCTTACCATTGATGAATCTTGGAGATGTCCATATCGATGCCAGGAAATCAATTCTAAAATAGAATATGGTCCATTCTTCATTCCCTTTTCATCCTCATAAAGCCAACAGCATTCCTCTTGTAACTGGAGCAAGATATGAAGAAAACAAAGGTCAAATAGGCAAACAGATTTGGCAAACTTACTTAAATAATGGCACTGGATAGCTTAACATTAAGCAAATATTAAACTACCATCAGACAAGACATTATGCAACTGGATACCTTTGAATTGGACGTTAAGGACTCATTACTGCAGTAGTTGACATGTGACCTGGCAACTGACTCTACAGGAGCAGCATGCTCAAAGGATCCATCATGTCGATATGCATTCATATCCTTACCAGAAGAGGTGGAGCAATTTGTAGGCAAGGTTATACCTGAGATACTCATGCTCAGATATACAAAACCAGTGGAAACATGATCAGGAAACTGCTTGAAGTAATTCAATGGCACAGGGTTCATTAATGTGCCATTAATCACAGGATACACAGGAAGCTCAACTGGCAAGAAACCAGTAGTTAAGCCATCATATAACTGCTCCTGAATATAGGGACCACACATCTGCCCACTTTCATTGACATACATCCATCCACTAACAAAAGCTGGCTGCATATAACCAGTGTGACTCTGATCCTGGACTGAAATATTCCCAGTGGTACAATATACAGGAGTATCCCCACTATTAATATTTGACTGGCAGCTCATATCCAATGCAGAATCTGAATCAACTCTATCATCAAGACTGGAGGAGGAGGAAATATCACCAGTAGTCCTGCAAAAGAGGACACAGGTAAAAGTTTTAAGAAAAAAAACATATGGGTTAAGAAATTTTCATATCCTAAGAATACAACAGATTTTATTTCAATCCCTCTTTGTCTACCACATATGGATCCAAAATCCTTCAATCTTGATTTAAAGTCCATCAAAACTCCATCTTCACTCATCACCATATGTCAAAATCTTAAATTCAAATAAATGGGATGCAAAGAAAGAAGCAACTCCTAAAAGTAAGACAGCTCCCCAATCTCTGCATATTCCTCAAAATAATTCTGTCAGAAACCAATGGGCAGAGCACAAAAAGGAGGCCATAAATACAATCTAACTCATTAAATCCAGTGTTCCCAATTGTGTATGGAAGCAAGCCCCAAAAACAAGGTAAATAGCACCGGGGGAGCTATATATAATGAAGTCATCATGGAAACAGGATTGGTAGGGCTATAATCACAATAACAAAATTTCTAAGCAAAACAAGCCATCACTTAATGCAAGAAAGTACCAATATGCGGCCAGCAACACATAAAATAGGTCACAAGTACAAGTCACAACTTAATTTCTTTTTTTTTAAAAAAAAAAAAAGCAAGGTTTTTTGTTTCATTAGCAAATAGGCAGCAATTGAAAAACATCTGAAGTTAAGCGAAGCTATTCTCTTTAAAAGGTAGAAGAATCATCCACATCCCTCAAATCATTAGCACCATCATTGCTTTCATCACTACCAATGAACATAAGGCCCCTTTCTTCGATATTTTTTGGTCTGAACACTGAAGGTTGCAGCTTTTGAAATGCTAATTTCCGATCATCAGTGCCATATTGTCATTTAGAAAACAATACACACACACACACACACACACACACACAGAGGTAGGTATTAGCAGAAAATTCAAAAATATTGACAAGATGTATAAAAGCCTCTAGTAAACTGAATGAGGATTCGCCAAAGAATAGCATATATAGCAATTGTTACATAACCTTGTCTTCCTTGCTCATGCCTTTAAAACTATTTTAAAAAAAAAAAGTAGATCCTAACTCAGCAAACCCAGGACTCACCAAACAAGCCAAAGAGCCTGTTCCACATGGAAAAGGCTGCCAAATAATGTAAAAACAAAAATGCAGCAGCTTCTGAGTTACAATTACACAGCCCACACATATTAGGAGGTAAAACTATATTAGGTAGTATATATGCAACATACTTTTCATTTTAGCTCGTCAATTATGTTAAGTGCCAAAATCCAAATAAGACAAAAAAAACCTAAAGATTTCGAGGGAGTTAAAAATCCAAATTAGTTTATCAAGGAGCATTTTTTCTTGATTTATTATAATGGGTTAGGGAACGGAAGATGTACAGGAATGCACTCTAGAAGACTTCCTGTTCTAGGAAGCCTTGGAACCTTGAGTAAAATAGAAATATTGTGTGGCTGGGGTGAGTGACAAAGAAAGAAAAAGACAATGAGGGCAGTCAAAAGCCTCTGAAAAGGCAATATATACTAGCCAATGTTATGTTCTCAAATTCTAACCCAATAACCAGAGCCAACTTTCGACGCTACACCCTAGAAAATGAATTTCCAGACTTCAAGTGAGTTGCAGTAATCTCTGGGTGGGCATCACAATCACATGTTATAATTCAGTTTTTGCTAACATGATATAAAGCTGTTTAATAAGGACCAAGTGTCACAAACAACACCAATGCACACAATGTCAGAAGAAGCCATAAATAATGCTCAGAGTAAGACAAACAGATAACATGGAGTTGAGTGTGAGTTTGACTATTGAAGGACCTGTCGCCTGATTGTAAACATCAGAAGAGAAGATCCAGACTAAATTTAAATTTAATGTAAACTTGAGGATAATAAAGCCATTATAACCCAAAAATAATCAGCTTTCACTACAATAAGTGATTGATCACCCAGAAAAAGTTGTCTATATTTAGGGCTGAACTGTGGGAAGTTCTAAAAGGAATGAAACCGCCTAGGACATTGGGCCTCAATAATCCGGTAGTGAAATGTGATGCTCTTACTGGGCTTTTAACCTTGGGAGGTAAAAGGAAGTAAAATACCCAACAACTTTCAAGCTCAAGAAAATGGAATAAGTTCAAGTTTGACAATGCTTGGATGAAGCCAAATCAATGTGCCAATTGGCTGGCTAATTACAGCCCCAGTTTCAAGCCAGGTGCTTCAGAATTCCCTTAACTTCCCAGGGAATACAAAATTTCCCAATTGGTCGTGCAAAGGGAATGCATATGCCCCATGCAACTAGTTGTTATTTCAGTTATTGCACCCGTGGCTTTGGCCCTTTTGATTTACCAAAAACCTAAGTTGTCTGCATACTAAGAAAATGAAGAAATCAGCAATTTACATAATACCCATAAAATGAGGACCTTTCTACTTCCAAATGCAAAGATGAGGGAGCATCATTGAAACTTCCTGCATAAGCATGTGGATGCAGATCTTGACGTTCAAGATCCGATACTCTCAGCCTCTTCTTGGAGAAAGAAAAAGTGCCAGCTTCATGCATAAAAGCTGCTGAGAAGACCATGAACCATCCCAGTGGAAAAGCACCATCCAATAACTAGAACAACAAAAGGGGAGTAAAAAAATTAAAAATACAGCAATTAATGTAGTAATTAGCATTGGGCACAAAAAAATAGATATGCCCTTAACTGCTAAATCAGTAGTTTTAATAAATATTTTTTAGCAAATAATCAATTGATCATAAGTTTTGAAATTGGCCTGTTTCAAGGAATTGAGAACAACAGTATACATACACACACACACATATATATGTTCTCCCAATAAAAGAATTATATCGATTAATATTTATTACCTCCTAACAAGAGATTTTATTCATAGCTTATGATTAACTTAAAAATAAATAAATAAATAAAATAAGAGGTTAGATGATTTTCTCAAAATCCCAGAGAAACATGTGTCAACTACTACTCATTCCACGTAATCGGACTTACGCCAACTGAAACAGACAAAAACAAACAACATGAATCATAATTACCCAAGCAAAACAAGAGAATTTTTTTTTTTTGATCGAAAAAGAAATATTATTGAGGAGAGAAAAAGTTACAAAGGAAAGAAAAGGTTGTTTGGGTTTGATTCTGATGCCTTGCAAATAAGAGACATGAAAATCAATTCAGGTTGCAGCATATGTAGGGTAGTCAAATCATAATTGGCCTAAATTTAATGGAAACAAGAGGATTGAGCATTTAAGGTGTATCATCAATGATTAAGAAAATTTATGCATTAAGAATCAGGGCTATTATAACTTACTAGAAGAATTCTACCGATGTTTATTGTAATTGATCACTTACCAAAACGGTAACCTTATTCCCGTGACACACCACTTATCACAACCAACAATGTAAAGAATTACTATCTAACTCTTCACTTCTTTAATTGTAGCTTTAAAGAATGTAGATAAGTTCTAATTGATCTTTAAATTTCAAATATTACAACCCATTAGAAAAATATAGAAGCAAACATGAAAATTCACCTAGAAAATAAATAAAACATACAATGGTAATTTACCTACAGTCTCGATAATACTAAAATCCAAATTTTACTCCAAAGTCATAATAGCAGAACCTCATTTTCTGTATCTGCTTAGGATTTTCATAAAAGCTTATCGCACTATCAAGAAAAATATAATTAACTCCCCTTTTATTAAAAGTAAGAATTCATTTCGTTTGGAGTCTCATCAGCCTTGCATGTTTATAAAAGATCATTTTATCTCCATTGGCTTTTAATTCAATCAGGTTCGCTTTATATTGCTGTTTTGTGTGCTAACTATATGACAATAGTCCCTTCTCTTCCATTCAATATTTTGAAACCAAACCTCCATTATTTTACTCTCTTACCTTCTCACTCTAACAAGTATCGCCCTCATACATACCATTATTTGTGAACCTTCCCCAACCTTTGAAATCCCATTATAACTTCTTGTTCTAAATATATAAACATAAATTATGGTAGAAAATTAAAATAAAAAAAAATTCTCCAAGTTTTTCCCAGCCAGTTCATTGGATGATTTTCCTCACTGGTATTCCAGGACTCTCGGGCACTCTCCATCTGCCTAAACGACGCCTAGAGAGCCTGAGTGTTTTCGAAACAAAATGCAGGCATGGGAGAAAACATTCAAGAAGCCACAAGCCCAAAAATATATAACCCAAATCACACAGCAAGAGAGGGCGAAAAATGAAGATTCATCCCGCCATTAAACGTTGAACATGCATGATAAAAGATATTTTGAAAAAAATAATAACAAAAAGGCCCAAATTACTAATTAGCTCCTTTTTCAATACACGACCTAAGATCCAAAAATGTTTCGACTTCAAACAACAATCCACACTGAATTTTATCATTTGATCGCACAATCTTGTTCTACTTCCGAACTCACCGCCCAGAACTCTCAGGGCAACACCCTTCTTTCTGGATTGATGGCTCTTATTTTTGAATGATTTTGACGGAAGAAGGGATTTGCTATTGAAGAGGATTTCGGATTAGGCCTTCGGCAGAATTGTTTGCTGGGGTTTGGGGGGAATTTGCTGAACCGGCAATCAGCTAGACTTCCCCCGAAGCAAAGCAAGCGTCTTGGTCTTTGCACATCGCAGTGCTTTTGTGCTTATATGCGTCCGCATATTTTCCTAGTTACCTATTTATACTTTACATTATTTGTTTAGGTTTTTAATTATTAATTTTTAAAGTCATATTTAATAAAAAATAAAATAAAATATTTAATATAAAAATTATATATAGATATTATGTACACAAATTTTTTAAATTATGTCAGTTTAATTGAAAAAAATTAGTCATTGATAGATTAATGAAAAATAACTCTCCTCATGTATGTAAGAAACTTAAATTGTTAGATTTAATGTATTTAACTATTCAAATTTTTTAATATTTAAATAGTTAGATATATTAAATTCAATAATCTGAATTCTCTACGCAGGAAACTCCTATTATAACAGAAGCAAACTAATCATCAATAAGTTAAGAAAGTATTTGATTGAAGCAAGTGGCATTGCTCGAAATAGTATTGAAAATAAGGCGACGACTTCACAAATGGCCATTGTTCCACCAAATTCCAAACTGCCTTTAAGTTTCAAAGGGAATAGTTTCTCATTGCATTGTGTTTTATTATGAACTTAAACAGAAACTACGGTGAATCGCTTTGATCTTTAATTATAAATGATCGTTTATTATTATTTCAAGAATAAGAAGAAAAAGTAGTTTAAAATTTCTTATACTTAATAAGGAATGTCATTCTATTAAGTCACTCTAAATGTGGTTTGGCAAGTTCAACTTTTAGTTATGATCAATTATACGTAATATTATTATAGGAGTAAAAGAAATAAGTGGTTTAAAAATCTTTATACTTAATAAGAAAGATCATCCTACTAAAACACTACAAAATGTGGTTTACAAGGAATATTTCAATAACTTGTGTTAAGATCTTTATAAAATTTTTGTATTTTTAGGTTTCGTTTTTGCACAAAATGTTTAAAAGCTATTAAATTATTTTTGTTAGGAGTGGAAAAAGTTGAGATGTTGACAAAATCAATTGTCTACTATATACATTTTCAACTACTCGGAAGTTGCTTTTGTGTTTAATTTTGATATATATATCTAAATGAATTATTTTGTGTTTTTCTTCATTTAATACTTTTAATGATTTTTTAATGGATTATTTATATTGTTTGCGAGGATAAATTATGCTAAACAGATGATTGGCATTCGTTTAGTGGTTAAAACAAACTATTATAGAGGAAGAGTATGATCTTTGTTATACAAAATAATTCATCTTTTATGTTATTATCATCCAAAGTTAACATGGTTGATCCACTTTTGATGCAAATATGCGTTGATTAGAGAGCCTGATCACATTTTTATAATCCTCTGCCTAATTTGGGATATTCAGGACATCCTTTTTTTTTTTTTAACTTTAAGCCTGATCAAAATTATAAAATTGTAAGAGAGTTCTAAATACAAGTTATTTAGCTTCTCTTCAATAAAGCCTAAAAAATGTGAAGTGATTGATTAAGTTGTTTTTAGCTTATTATGAAATTATGTTTCTATATTGGTGTTTAAAGAGGATTATAACCATTTGATCATGAACTAAAACTGTCTGTCAAAGAGGAATTGGAATATCATCATTATTTTTTGTTATTTTCTTATCTAATGTTTGAAGCAAACTAATGGTTTTGATGACCCATATTTATTTAACATGTCATTATTGCCGATTGAAAAAAGAAAAAAAGAACAATTCATAACATAGGTGGATCCAAGACGCCTAAGTCTTCCTTGAATTAATTTAGAAGTTTCTCTAAAGTTTTTTTTTATTGAATTAAATTTTAGTAGTGGCTCAAAGTAAAATTAATTTTTAATTTTGAAAGCTAAATTTTATTCCTTTTTCAAAAAAATGTGGGGCCAATGTGTCACATTCAGGTGTGACAATTTCCTTTAATTATAAGGCAATTTTTTTTTTCATTTTTATGAGCTAAATTCCTTTTTTATTTTGTTTTAGATGCAATTTTTATTAATAGGATGGTAACTACAATATGTTAGAAAGTTGGACATTATAGTTTCAAGAGTAAGAAGTATGAGTGACTCGAAAATCCATATGCTTGATAACAAAAGCAATCTTGCTATAAGCACTACAAATATAATTTATAAAAAAAACAATTTATATTAAGGCCAAAGATGTCATGTTCACTAAAATATTTTAACTCAATTATATTCCTATGAATAATGTCAACGTTTGTAAGTCATATGCTCACAAATTTTTTTATGCATATCCGTGTTTATTTATATGCATTTTGAAATGAATATAGAGTTGAAAATAATGATTCTTAAAATGTTGATCACTCCTTCACATTTTAGACTTTTATTTAACATCAAAAGAAGACAATGTCTTATAATATTATGCTTTGTCATAACAATAAACAAAAGTTAAGGTCCATCACTTTCATTTATTGAATTATATCTATCAACCACTCTTTAATCATGGAACAAAAGTGGTTTGAAGATGTTGATACTTGACAAAAATGTTAGACCTGCCACAAGTACAAAAAATGTAGTTTACGAGGATAAAGGAGATATGGTTCATGAAGTTTTTTTTTTTTATTTGAACTATTTCTTATCAATTTCATGCTCAAACAACTTAGGTTAGCCATAATAGATATAAAAGAACTATTTTCTCATTCCATTTTCGACTCTATTTCTCTTGATGACAGCCCAAATTTTCTTCCTTTCGTTAGCCATAATTGAGCTGAAATTCCTTTGATTTTTACTTCCAGGTGATGAGAAATCTATCTATTGATGCGAAATTTTTAGTTTGTAGGAGGAATTTTTGCTAGGGTTGAAGTTGTGAAGTCAACAGATGAGGGTGGAGGTGTTTGGAAGAGTTGATTGTAATTTCAATGATCAAATTGTTACTTCCTAAGGTAATTCCTAAACTCAAATTGAATTATAAAGCTTAATTAGCAAAAATCTTGGAATTTAGGTGGGTATGAGAATTAAGATTTTGGGTTTAGTAATTGGGGGTTTTTGTGTTTAGCTCAGTTGTGGATTTTGACAAATGCTTCTATGATATAGGCTATATTGAGGGAATGGCTTTGAGGAGAGTTAAATCTTCTGTATGAATTGATAGAGCCTAAATTTGATTCGAGATATCCAGTGAGTATATGACATCTCTATGGCTTGTTTTCTTAATTTTCAATAATTAATTTATTCATGTTCGACAATTAATTATTTTCCAATTTTCTTGTGATACTATTTTACATTTAGAATTTCCTCAATTTAAAGTACTATTACCACTTGAATTGTTTTTAGCAAAATTTTTATTCCATACTCTTCATTTAATAACGCTAGTATAAGTTTACTTTCTAAATGGGACAAGCTTGACTTAACTAAGATCCCCATTTAGAGTTTTGAATTTTGAAAAGGTTTGAATTCTTGAAAGTATGTGTAACATTGTTGAAATAATAGTATTGTGGATAAAAAGCAATGTTTATCATAATTGGAATTTTGTTTGGATGCCGGAGGGTTCATTGATTCATGTCATGGAATTGTGGGCTCATATATGCTCTAAATATTGTCAGTTGTCTGCCTTGACTGATGGAGATCATTGTTTCTTTAGAACAATAATGTCTTATGTAGCAACAACCATCTACTAGCTTCATTGTACATTTTTCTCTTTTAGCCGATGTTTCATAAAGAAGGACTACATATGCTACGACACTTTAGCTCCCAATTTGTTAGCATTTTCTCGCCATCAATTTTTGTTATTTTTAAAACACTTGATTTGAGAGATGGTGGGGCCAATATGAGAAATAACCACTTAATTTGAAAAACTAGTCCAAAGAGAACGGTCAACTAGATGAATAAAGAGGAACGATCAACTAGATGAAGTCCATCGATCGACTAGTTGGTTCTATACAAATTTCTTTGTACAAGCAACATGCTAGCAGTTGACTAGCTTCTTCAGGAAACCGACTACTGGCCCATAGAAATCAATTATTTCTCACATATTGAGTCAATTTTATCTTGCAAAGTTAACCTATCACCCATGAACTATTATAATATCACAATTGTGAGTTAGATTGAACAACCATTACATCAAAATTAGGTCAGTTCCACACCTATTATTCATGCAGTCTACTTAACATGTGAATACCCAAAAACTACAACTTATGGTATACAAATTTAATACATCTCCTCTTAGTTTACATAATTTTCTAACCCTACACACAACATTCAGTAGGAATACATAGATCATTCTACAAGACTATAGATCATTCTACAAGACTACTACACTATCTTTATATTGTTTATGTTGTATATAACACAAGCTATTAACACAAATAGAGTCATTCCTAGGCTTGGTTTGATGGAATTATAAAGAATTCCTATATACAGGAATTGCAGATAGTTCTATAGCATATATGAATAATAGGAAAAATATGCGTACCTAAGGAAACAGCGGAACTCATGATATTAATTAATGATTGAGTATAAATAATATAGAAGAAAAGAGATAAAATTATTAAGGAGAGTAAAACTGCTCTCTTGGCCTAATATGCTTTCAAAGGGTGTTACTTCAATGGAACTGCTATATCACATATATAGGTAGAAAGTAGAGACCCTTCCTTGTGAAACCGTAATGGGCTGACATTCTCATAATTAGTCAGCCAACACAAGGCC
The DNA here is from genome assembly GCA_037074585.1 of Biancaea sappan. Lineage (NCBI taxonomy): Eukaryota > Viridiplantae > Streptophyta > Magnoliopsida > Fabales > Fabaceae > Biancaea > Biancaea sappan. Next base: position 2,705,632 of record CM073496.1, on the reverse strand, counting down.
CAGTTTCAATTCAATAAGGATTGTTTAATTTATAAAAGAATTTATAATTAACTTATTATTAAAACTGGATAATAAATATAAATAAATATATGTATAGATAAATATGATTTATGGTAGTCCATATGAAAAATCTAACAATCTCCCATTTGGACAACATAAATCATTAGTTTAAAAGATAAATAATTTCCAGATTTAATAATACAACAAAATTGACTTGTCAATTATGAGTTGTCACTATAAATTAACAATCCTCAAGTCAAATCAAGAGGCAATAAGTATTTGACAATGCAAAAATCATGTCCGATAGGGGCATTGGCATCTTACATGTCAAGATCCTCAACAAAAGATTTGAATAATATGTGAAACTGGTGTCAGAACATACATTACAAGGATGTGATCCTTGTGCAATCCTGACCAATGGTCCAAGCATCTAAAAATGCTCTAAGAGATATGATAGTATAAGTGACGTCATCACAAACATATCTTATAAGAATGACACTAAGTAAATATTAAATTTCAGACTCCCACTAACCCAAAACATCAAAATACTTAACGAAACCCAAATGAGCTATATGATTCTGAAGAGCTCTAACAGTTAAGCCTTTAGTTAGTAGATTTGCTAATATGTTCTCTATAGCAAAATGCTCAATACGAGTCTGAAACTCCAGAATTTTCTCTCTAACAAACAGATATTTGATATCACAGTGTTTTGATTGAGAATAACTTTTGTTGTTTTGAGAGAAAAACACAACAACAGTATTGTCGCAATATATCACAAGTGGCCTAAAAATGTTTTTAACAATATGAAAGTCATAGATTAAGAATTTCAGCCACATGGCTTGACAAGTAGCCGCATAGCAAGCGACACACTCTACTTACATGGTAGAAGTAGTTGTAAGAGTCTGTTTAATACTCTTCCAAGAGATAGCAACTCATGTTATCATGAAAAAATTGAGCCGGAAGTAGACTTTCGGTCATCAAGGCAATCATACTAAATAAGAATCAGAATAATCAATGACCTGAAGTTGATCAGACTTCTTATAGGTTAACACATGATCTTTGGTTCCCTGTAAATATCTTATGACCTTTTCACGGCTTTAAATGACCTAAATCTGGGTTGCTCAAATATATCCCTAATTAATAGCAAAAACAATATCAGGATGAGTACAAAATTGAGCATATATCAATCAGCGGAAGCATACGAGACCTTTTTACTCTCTGCAATGGTCTATCTAATTGACTTCTTCATAGTGTATTTCAACACTGTGAGACATACTATGTTTGAGTGTTCTCATTTTTCACAAGAAGTCTTTTTAGTAACAGTGGACGAGGCAGTAAGAGCACATGTTTTTTCTTCTCTTAAAGCCAAGTCTATATTAGTGATAGCCAAATAGAGATCCAGAGATTATTTTATTTCCAGTCCTCAAAATTAGTCCTATTCAATGTCTTGACAGAAGTCAAGCATAGACAAAGAAGGCTGACATTATAACAACAAAAGGAACATTTAATTTACACGATGTGATCATGCAATAAGAGAATTAAATAGTTCCTTATACACAGCCAAGCATGTCCTTTAGAAAAAAATTTCTTACTTATGATGGTTTGGCCTAAAGGTCCCGAACCATAATAAATGATAAATGTAATAATTATAATGCACAAATCTTATATCACCAAAGTTTCTAATATCAATAGGGTATTCGAAAAATAATTGATATAAGCATAAAACTAATAGTGCACTGTACAACAAATTACATTAATGATAACACACCGATAGGGTATATTATTATTAATGTAATAAAATAATGATTAAAAAAATTTAATCATTCAATTCACAAAATTTGTATAATTGTACCCACGATAGGTGAGGTTACAGTTATACAAATAATCAACAATTATATTCAAAAAATATAATAAATACATATCATGCCTGATGAAATTATTCAATTCATATAAAGACCAAAAAATTAATTCTTTGACTATGGCACATCAACAGGAAGAATATGATATACCAAGGTACCACTAACAGAATAAGGAATACTCATTGAATTTCAAGCCAAAAAAAAAAACTAAGAGTACAATATTTAAAATTGCAAACTTACTCCTACTAGTCATTATATAAAAACATTGATCAGACACATATTCTCCTTAAGTTGATCAAAGTGAGAACATAGTGAAATTTTAGGTACCATTGCCTCAAGGCCAATTTTAAAACGTATATGGATCTCTTAATTTGCATACTATATGGGTTTGACCATATTTTTGAAAAAAAAATCAAGTTGATCCATGTACACATCATTTGAAAAATCACCATTTAAGAATGTTGTCTTAACAACTATCTGGTGAAGCTCTAGGTCAAAAGAGCCACCAAGAATTAAGAGAAATAAAAACTAAATTAGATTCAATTCAGTTACAATATTCATTGAATTAATTAAAATACTATATTATAAAACACAATTAATATAGTTGATATATTAATGATTTAAAAAATATTTTAATAATTTAGTAATGCTAATCCACATAGGATCTATATATTAAAATTTAACAATTCTCCCACTTTAATAGCAATAGTCAATTATTAAAATGATCATTAAGGCTAAAATAACAACTATAATTATAGCACATGTCAGGAAACATAAGTTTTAACGATGCAGAAATAGTATCCGATAAGGAAGTAGATCATACACGTTAAAATCTCATATTTCACATAAAGATTAATGAATATAAAAAAGCATAATTAATTAAGAGAAATATGCAATCCAAGATCAGTAAATTTCAGATCAATTATAGATGCAATATCAAAGTATATTATAGTACACATGATATAGAGTAATAGATCAGTGATGTGTACCTGAGGTGATTTCGCAATCATTTTATATTACAAAAATATCAAAAGAAAACACCAAAAAAAATTATTTATCACAAGAAACGTACATTAATATCACTCCGATAAGGTGTGTACACTAATGATATTTCAAAACAAATTATTTATTGTCACCATAATTGCTATTTTTCCCTTTTCAAGCCATAATTATTTTGAAAGAATAAAGATATATATATATATATATATATATATATATATATATATATATATATATTATTTGCAAAAATAACATTAAAGATTGGACTCGTGATAGGCGAGCTTACAACCTCACAAAATTATCCAAACAACATTTTTGGATATCAAAATAATTTGGCTTATCATTTAAAAACAATTTACAATAAAACAATATAATTTAAGTAATCACATAATTACAAATTGTATCTAAAATACACAACGATGTTACTAGGAGAGTGTGAGAGATATCTGATAGACAATAATATTCAAAATTTTTCGACTGAATTTAAGAGAATACAGCATTCAAACTAGGATTCTTGACATATTCAAATCCAAAACTAAGATAACTCAAAATTTTGATCATGATCAAAATTATTTTAACATAAAATTCAAATTCAGTTCAAATATATATATGAATGACATAATCAATATATATATATATATATATATATATGTATATATATGATTCAATCTCAAATATATATGATTAACGTTAATTGAATAATTAATCAAAGTTGAGAACTTGGATATACATATATCTAATGATTTAATCCCAAATTCCAAATCTTAGAATTCCAAATCAGAATAATCAATAAAAGAATTAAATTGAGATCTCAAATTATACAATTAACGTCATTTCAAATTATTTAAAACATTCAATTAATCTTAAAAATAGTATAAAAAAATCAATTATTGGTTCATATATATCCAACAATTTCATATATATACGTTTACAGATTCATATCAACTTCAATAAACATGTATATATATATCTATTTGATTGAATTTTCAGTCAACGTAATCCCATATAACTTGATTTTCGCATCTTCATTCACCCCGAAGGCCAAACCTCCATGATATGTGGGATTACGTAATCAATATAAACAATTCACATAATCATTTGATATTGTTTGGATTATCTTTATGTATGTATATATATATATATATGTAGAATCTGCAAAAGAATAAATAGTAATATATGTATCCCATAAACAATGCCAAAGAACAGTCGATGTTAATTATCTACAGATCAATATATATAATTCTCTTAATTGAGATTGTAAATTTAAGATTCTATAGAAATACTCCCTCATAAACCATAATACAAATTAATTTAGATTTGACAAAAAAGGAGGTTGTTTAAATTAAAACAACATCAAATTTGAATTAAAATTGATATCCAGCAACCAAAAAGGGTTGTTTTGGGAGCAAATCATGAAAAAAAAATTTATAATAAAAGAAATTTACCCATATCATAATAATTTTCTCCAATCAATATGAACGAATATATTAACGTCATACGATTTTAACTTCATATAGCCATAGAACAATCTGCTAACTTGACTCTGATACCAATTGATGGAATTTATAAAGAATTCCTATATACAGGAATTGCAGATATTTCTATAGCATATATGAATAATAGGAAAAATATGCGTACCTGAGGAAATAGCGGAACTCATGATGGTAATTAATGATCGAATATAAACAACATAGAAGAAAAGAGATAAAATTATTAAGGAGAGTAAAACTGCTCTCTTGGCCTAATATGCTTTCAAATGGTATTACTTCAATGGGACTGCTATGCCACATATATAGGTAAAGAGTAGAGACCCTTCCTTGTGAAACCCTAATGGGCTGACATTCCTATCATTAGTCAGTCAACACAAGGTTCAGTTTCAATTCAATAAGGATTGTTTAATTTATAAAAGAATTTATAATTAACTTATTATTAAAACTGGGTAATACATATAAATAAATATATGTATAGATAAATATGATTTATGGTAGTCCATATAAAAAATCTAACATGGTTATCTCTTGCATCACTTGGTCCTAAAAATGGTGAGTTGCAAAGAAATAATAGTGAGATTTGGAATCCCAATAGCTAGCATTAATCCATATAGAATAAGTATTATTTTTCCGCATAAAAACATGTTTCATTCAACAAAAATAACCCATTTCATGCATATTAATTCAATAACTCATTTTTTTTTGTTTTGTGGGGGCAGGGGGGACCTAGTTACATGGAGTTTAATGTATTCTAGCTCCAATTCATTATAAGTTCTATGGTTACTGGATAGTCGAGACTCAACCGAGTACTTTGCACCACTGTGCCTCAGTACAAACCTCCCTAAGGGGGCCAAGATTGTCTCTCACTGCATTAAGCAAAACAAGTTTAACTTCAATTATTCTCTTTCTTCCTTCTAGTTCCTAGCCCTTTAGTCAGCTTCCCTTTAACAACTAACTCTATTTTCTGTCTTCTCCTACTATCAAGTTTATTTCATCAATTTCTTTCTTATAGAAGTAAAAATTAAGGTTAATTCACGAGTTTCTACTTACCTTTGGACTCCTCGTGCTTCTTCCTCTATGCCATACACCGCCTCACTTTAGTGCCCTCTCTCTCTCTCTCTCTCACATTAAAATTCTTAGTCTCACCACCTCTCAAATTTTCCTTTCTTGCCCTTTATGATTCATATCTTGTTCCTAAGTATAGGGATAAAAAGGTCATTTGTCACTGTTTCAGTTCATTTGCTTGTTGTCCCAGATCTATCTAGAGGTTGACGGTTGACTGGTTACCCTAAGTAGTCGACTGCTCACTCTCCCTACAATCGACTGTTAGAATTAAGCAATTAGCTAGGTCTTTCCTGTTTCAATTTCCTTTATTTTAAACCCTATTTCACCTTATTTTAAAGTTCTTTTCCACATTTTCTCACTTTCCAAGGTTCCCTTTTCATATTATTCATATTAATATCCTCTAAACACTTGTTCTCCTGGTCTTAATCAATTGTTTAATCAGGATGTTGCACTTAAAAATTTTCTTTTATATTTTCTTTTAATCGGGGGAAAGTCTAATATATTCTATTAGCCCTCTGTGTACCTAGGTCAAATCCATCGATTTGTCCTGTATATATGATATTTCATAGACAAGAGTCCATATTTGTTTTAGTTAGTTTACTCGTTAGCTTGCCCTTGTGGACTGTTCCCACGTCTATTTGTTTGCTCAAGTTAGGTTGCCCCCGGTGATTTTCTTTGATTTTACATGCTTACCATGTGTTACTTTAAATAAAATGATTTTATTTTCTATTAATTTCCCTTTTTGAAATCAAGAATTTAATTATTTGTTACTTGATTTTAGTCATCTATTTACAAATAACTTATTTGTTTAGTGTTTTCTATTTTCAACTAGTTTCCTTGTTTTCTTTTTCCTCTCACTTGTCAAGCCAACGACATAGATTTGTTATTTTCTAACTGAGTTGTAAAGCTCACCCTATTTTGTAACATATTTCAAATTAAGTGTGAAGATGAGGTCGGGTAAGTATGTGGGACAATTTAAAAAGCATGTTAGATTCTTAGAAGCCGCTCTTTGAACCACACGCAAGATCCTCGTTTCGTTAGACATAGATTAGTAAACCTTTGTATATCTAACCTTTTTTTTTTTTGGTCAAAGCGGAGCTCTCTTTACTATATTGTCTGGTTTCTAGATTGATGTACAAGTTTTTGGGAGATTCCATATATGGGAAAAACTCTGCTGGAATTTATTTTGTAGACTTGGATTTGATGTATATGTTGGTCATGTTATTCTTGATGAGTTTTGAATTTGGTTTGGAATAAATTTTTAAGGAGTCTTGTGGTTAGTTGAATATAAATTTAGGTTGTCATCTATAGTGACTTACGGAGGTGGATAATATTCCTTGCCTCTCTGCGCTGGTCGCATTATGTGTTCTAAGTGTGACATCATATTTGAGATGTTAGATGTCATTCAAAATTAACTTGTAGAACATGGTAATATTTGTACAAGTTCATTCATTCTGAACAATATTTTTTATTTGCACTTCTTATTTAGTCTATGCATCAATATTGAAAGATTGCTTTAATTTGAGAATGGAACTTAATTTTTTTTTTTGCAATTAGGTTCCTCTTTATGTTATTTGCATTTTGGTAATTTTATTTGCTACTTTTTATTTTAGCCTTGGGTTGTTGATCTTATTTTTTCTACTAATCCATGACTAGTGTTTTAAATACTTTTAAATAAAATAATTTGAAAGAAAAAAAAGAAAAAAAAAGAACAAATAAATAGTAGTTAAAAAATAATTATATTATAATAAAATGAGTCAAAATGAATAAGGATACATGAAATAATGCAACATAAAATTTAATTTTTTTTGTTAATTATATACCTAAAAATATTTTTATTAACTAACATTTAAATAAAATTTATTTTTTATAACAATTTTGAAACATTTAATACGTTTATGCAAATATTGATTTATCCAAAATCAATTTTAGTTTAAATTCAGCCAATTGTATTCTTAAAAAAAAAATCCACTTGCACGACCGATTCAATTTTAAAAAATCCAAATAAACAACTTATTTCACTTGATGCAAATAGGCCACACAGCTAAAACTCGTCGTCGTTTTTATCCAACCGAAGATGAAAGAGTGACGGAATAGGATGCTCCTGCTTCACTCTTCTGCATGTTGCAGTGCTGCCACAGCCCAAGCATTTCGAACCTCACCTTCTTTCTTCTCTTTCTTTGTCGGGGGTCGGAACCCTAATTTTGCTTCTAGCGTTTCGAGAAGAATTAGAACCACTTCTGGTTTGTCCGTAGGTTCAGAGTCCTATGGAGAGCAAAATGCGGTGAACTTTCAGAGGACGAAATACGCCGGCGTACGGTTGGAGGAGACTGTCGATGTCAGGTCAGCAAAACTTAGACTTGATTCTTGGATCTCTTCTCGCATCAGCGGTATAAGTAGGGCTCGCGTGCAGTCCAGTATAAGAGCGGGGCTGGTTCATGTCAATGGCCGTGTTGTTGCTAAGGTAGCCTCAATATTTATGGTAACTCTATCTGAAGTGTGTGCAATGAATTCCATATACAATATTTTTTTTTTGTGCATGTATGTGTTTGGTAAAACTGAGAAATTTCAAACATGCTACAGAAGCGCGGCCATGTGTGAAGTATGTGTGTGTGACTGTGTTCACTTCTGAAATTTCAATACCACAAGTCATCATGATTGGTTCATTGATGAGTCTGGGATTTTATTTATCTTCCAGAAAAATATCTCCAATTTATATCATTCTCGTAAATTGAATCTATCTGTTACGGAGTCAAACCAATCTCCTGGTCGATTGTTTATCGTTTTGATTAGAAACTTGAAGAATCAGTCACTCATTACATACGATACTCATTACATTGAGCAACGAATCACTTTCAGATACCCTGGGTTACATTGTGGCTATATGAGCTTCGGGGTCAGGGATATCAATCTTTATTTAATGATGATTTGAGCAGGTTTCTTTCAATGTCAAAGCTGGGGATAAGATCCATTGCACCATCTCAGAGTTGCAGCAATTAAGGGCTGAGCCAGAATATATGCCGTTGGATATAGTTTATGAAGATGAGCACGTACTAGTTATTAATAAGCCTGCACACATGGTAATTCCAAGCCTATAGCTCTATGTTTTTGTCAAGTGCTAAGCATCATTTATATACATGTTAAACTGGCTGTGCACGCAGAAGGGTTCATGGCTTCTGTTTGTATGTTGATATATCTTGATAATTAACTTACTCTATCTTCAAATGCAACCCATCAGAGCTAACAGCCGCAGAGCTGGTTTCAGATGGTCAGCTCATCTCTTCCTCCCAATTTATATCCTTGGCTTCAGAACACCCTTTCATAAAGTGAAGGAAAATTAAATGAAAAGGAAGAACAAAAGTTGGCATAACCTGTGGAATCTTCTGAGCAATAGGGTTATAGAGTTTCAATATCTTCTTTTTCTTGAATTTTTTCACTCCAATTAGGGTAACTGCACAAGAAATGTTCAGAAGGCATTTATAATGCCAGATGAGGTCAAAATACTGACATGGTCTGCCTCCAAGTTAGGTTGTGCATCCGGCACCTGGAAATGCATCTGGCACACTTGTCAATGGCATTCTTCACCATTGCAGTCTTCCAAATGTCGAAGTTTCTAAGAAGGAAGCTCCTTCAGAGACTGAAGATTCTGATGATGATTTTGATAGCTTCTGTATAAATCCAAGTTCTATTGACGAGTTACAATTAAATTCCACTGTGCAAGGAGCATCAGTCCGCCCAGGGATTGTGCACAGGCTGGACAAAGGCACCAGTGGATTGCTTGTTGTAGCTAAGGTGTTAATTCTATCTTGAGGAAGCTGAGCACAAGCTCCTAACCTTAGTGAAGAATGGAAATTCTTCTTTTCCTTAAAAGATTAGCACATACTTTTGTACACCTTTTTTATATGCTTTGTTAGCAGGATGAACACTCCCATGCCCATTTATCTGAACAATTCAAGCTACGTACCATCAAGAGAGTGTATGTCAGTCTCACTGCTGGGGTACCCACTCCAACTGCTGGGCGTGTTGAGGTTCCAGTTGGTCGTGACCCTAATAACCGGGTTCGAATGACTGCTATAGCTGGATCAGTTAATTCTAGAAAGGCCCGTTATGCTGCTAGTAGGTGATCACCAAGTAATATGCTTTATATTTAGCTGCTGCTTGTTATATTTGATTGAAATAAAGTATCAATTAAAACATAAACATAATTGTATAAATCAAACATATATATGTGAGTGAACGTAGTATGAAGTCAGATTTCTTTTTTTCCCCCCTTAATTTAGGTGAACATACCAATTACCATTCTATTGGAATTAGTTCAACTTAGCGGACTGGCAGTTATCTTGACAAAATGGCTCCAAGATATTCTATTTTTAGGTTTTTTGCGTATTGCATTCAAGTGTTCAAAACTGAAGCGAACAGTTGAAATTCTTAGTTGTGCAATCCATTTAAGTTGTTGATCATTAAGTTAGGTCCATGCATTCCATTAAAAGTTGGTTACTTACCTTGAATCAGGTACAAAGCAATTGAGATACTTGCCGAGGGTGCTTGTGCATTGCTTGAGTGGAGGTTAGAAACAGGACGCACTCATCAGGTACTTCATGGTATATAGATTGAAACGAAATGGGACTGGTATGTGGTAATAAGATGCTCGGATACATTTGAGGTCCTTATTGAACATAAAACGAAATAATGTCGGTAGTCTTGCTTGCTTTGCATTTGGATTGAGGCATCCAGGGGATAGTTTGACCAACTACTTTGTTAAAGGCTTTAGCTTGATTGCTAAAGCTGTCATTTAGAAAATGTTGTTTAGTTTTATTCATTGAGACAGAACCAGCTGGATGGCTCTAATGTGATATGACACCAATATGTCTCTCATCCATCCATCAAGAATTATATTCTATATTTCTTGTCTAAGACGAAGGGCATTCTAACTTGAAGTTAATTATGAATGTTAATTGGCAGAGTATTGATAGAATTTGGCAGGGTATTCCCACTAGCTATTAGTTGCTCAAAATTACGAACCTCAACCCTAGCTATAGAAAAAGCTTGTAATCCATGATTTTATGGTTCTTGTAGATCCGTGCACATTCAAAGTATCTGGGAGTTCCTTTGCTGGGTGATGAGGTGTACGGAGGGTCAAAGAGCAGGGTTTTTTCACTGCTTCTGCCCAGAACACCACCAGGCATGCGTGGCAACATATTGCAAATGGTTTCCCGGCTAGATAGACCTTGCCTTCACGCTTTTTCTCTGGGGTGAGAGGATATTGATAATGCCCATTGATTCAACAACTAATGGTTCTCATTCTGTTCGCATGAAAAATAACAATACAATGTTGCTTTTGCAGCTTTCAGCATCCATATACAGGAGAGCAGTTACACTTCTCATGCCAACCCCCTGCAGATTTTGATGAGATTTTGAGCCAACTTCGCAGAATTGGCTGTCAGAGGCTGTCTTCCTCGCCGCCTTCAACAATCTCATGAGTCCTGTTCAAACTTCAGAAATTGAGTTTTGCCGCCTGGTAGTTATTTACTCCTTGCCACACCTGTCATTTCTATTAATCATTGCTAGTCAATCATGATATTAATGAAATGAGAATATATATTTTTTATTTATATGTAAATGACTTTAGGAAGTCATGTAAAATAGATTGGGCTTACGCACGATTTTATAATAGCATTTAATTCCGTGTTATTATTGGCATTTAATTTTCAGAGGTTAAAGTGGAGATTGATTTTTTAACATGATATTGTTGCTTGGTGAATTACAAGTCCATTGGCTGCTCTTGCTGACATTTGAGCAATGAAGCACCTGGCATTGATGCATCAATTTCTATCTTTTGTTTATCACTCAATATGTGCCACTTTTCCTAAGTCATATAATCTTATTCATTCATTTATATCGGTATCTAAACAAATTAAAAGGGAGTAATAGATAAAGATAAGTCGTATTTGGCAAGAAAAAAGTGAGGCGATTGGCATGGTGAGGTTTTGGCATTAGTACTTAACATCCCGGTAAATGTCTACATTTGTCATGTCAACATTGTGAAAATGTAATAAACAGCAGAAAATAAATAAGAATGTGACTCATTTTGAGAATAGAAGGTTTAGGCTGTACTTATAAGATACATTATGATTTTTCTTTCACTCCAGGGTTTTCATATTGAGGTTTTCATTTTAACACTTGGGAGTGATTGGGACTATTATTATATCTCTTTTTGAGAAAATAATATTATCTCATGCTGAGTTTTGAAACTATGAGCACTTTTTCTACATATGTCGAGTTTTCAACATTTTGCCTCAAAACTTAACTTTAATCTTCACATTTGATATTTCAAAAAATACCAATCTAATAATTTTCTTAAATATTCTATGAAGTTACTTTGTTTTTATTATTAGTTTCATCTCATTGGATGGATTATTATTATTATTTTTTTAAAATTATTATTCCTTCTTCACTGATCTTTCATTCTACCGTTTGGCAAGTAATATTCCGCTTGTGCCACTGTATACCTCAAATAAATGTACCCCTGCTTTTGGTTCCATTCCCATGGTTTTATTTTTCCCACATCATATGCTTGGTCACTGTTCTCATATGATCAGATGTACTTTTCTTATATAATCTCTCACCGAAATAAATTTGAGAGTAAATTACACCCCTCTCTTGCACTGCAAGTATTTAAAATTAGACTACTCTCTCATATACTTTTAAAATATACACTCATCTTTCGTGTAACTATAAATTATACTACTCTTTAATCTACTTTTATATATATTTTTTGATTCATAAAGGTCTTATAATTTAATCTTATTCCCAGAAAGGTACTTTTGTCTTTGAACAAGGTTTTCTACCTTAAGTTGATATTCTGAGATGTTAGGAAAGATTATGTGCAGTAGTCTTTGATTTTTCTGGTTTTATATTTTTGAATTACTTGTTTTATTTAACCTCCAGGCAATAAACATAGGGGCTTGAATTAAAAATATTAGGACTCCTAACGTTGCTTGACTTAATTTGTTGTCTCACCTAATCTGAACTTTGCTAAAACCATCTAGGACACCAAAACTAAAGTTACATGAATGTGTGTTAAGGGCCAGAGGTTGTCAGAGGAATAAATTCACAAAATACACTAAATAAAAAGAACAAAGAAAAGAAGAGAAAAAGAGAAAGCGGAAAGTCAGAAGTGGGAATGCACATATATATTCCTCAAAAGAAAAAAAAAATAGAGAAGAAAAAAAGAAAAAGAAAATTAGGCTCCTCTGTTTCCTTCATAAGTTGCATGAGAAAAAAATTGTATGTGCTATGGTGTCCAAAGTGAGTTTGGCTATGGTTCTGTCAGGAATACTTAAAGTCTACATGGAACTTAATTTGAGTGTGCTTAACGAATTTCAAGGCTCTATGCTTTTGTCCAATAAATTAAACAAGATGAGTTGTGCATTTATATGGAATCATGAGAGCACTTAGCCTACTGCATTGCTTAGTTTTTCCTTCATCTCAATATTTCAAGGTTTGGTAGAAAATGGAGTGATGGGGTGATTTATGTCTAAAAAGGGATAGTGGATAACCTGGAACATGCTTGAGGACAAGCATGGTTTAAGTGTGGGGGAAATTTGATAAGTCATCATTTTGACAACTTTTATGGTTGAATTTTGATTGATAATCTATGCATTTGTATTTATATTCACGGATTTTTATTTAGCTCTTTCCTGTTCACAGATTTGAGAGGGTTAAAGAAAAAGGAAGAATTTATAGGTATTTTGAAGTTGAAATTAAAGAAAAAGAATTGGAGCTAGCAGCTGTTGTTTTTGGTAACTAGATGCCTTAACCTTGGCGAAGGCTAAGCTTGGTACTTGACCGTTGGTGATAGTTGAAGATACTATTGAAGATGTCTGTAATACCAGTGGCCTTTGTGTGTAATTATGTGTTGACGTTGACTTGTTATGTGCATCTTTATGAAATAATTTTCCTCTATGAACGATGATTGGTTTTGGCTATGAAAGATGTGTATGATATGAGAAATGCATTTACCATGTGTGGTTATTGGCATTTAATGTTTGTGAGTGCTTGGGAATGTTGTATGAATGTTAAGCCCTTTGAGTAACCAAGCTAAAAATTTATATAGTGTGTGGTGCTTGTATTATATGAGAGAAAAATTGAACAAGTTTGGAAAATGACTATGTTAAAGGCTTGGCATATATGTTGGGGTGATTGTGTGTTGCTGATGGTAGGTGTACCATAGTTATTTTTGGAAGTATGCATTTTGCCCCTAATCCCAACCTTGTTCTTCTTAAAGCCCCAAGGGTAATCTGGTAAGAGGCACTTAAAAGGACTCGCGCACACTGACACACTCAGTTATTCCACTCTCACGCACAACTCTCTCCTTCAAGGTTCCCTCACGCCACCTCCCTCTCTTCCCACCCAAATCCTCCTCAAAGCCTTCCTCCCCTTGGATCTCCAGAGTGTCTTGACCTCCCCAGTCCTTCCCTTACCGGAAATTTCGTGATTAAGGTATGTACCATGTTTTTTCCCAATTTCTCTGATTTTTCATCCATGGCAAACCCTAGCTAGATTTGAGAGGAAATCCAGTTGTTATGGGATGGTTCTTGCTTTCCAATCATCCTCCATGCATTTTGGTCCATGGATGTCTGGTTGAATCAGAAAGAGATGAAATTTTTGGGTTGTAAGATAAGTTTTGGATTTGAGAATGATTTCAAATGTTTGCAAAGAAGAATTAATCCCACACTTTTAATCCAAGCTACACCTATCTACCTTTGCTAGCTCAAATTTATGGGGGAAATATGAAAAAGAATCAATCCGAGAACGAGGTAGAAAGATGAGTTCTGGGGTCATAACATTGATTAAGGGAAACATTGCTCTCGGGTTCCTGCATGCCAAGGCGTGCACAGTACAATGAAGAACACTGCTAAAACACCTCCAATCCTTCCCATTTCAATTCCATGCTTTCAGATCCTCCTCCAAAGCAACTTTGGCATTTAAAATGCATTATAATCTTCCTAAAACGCACTCCAAATCATTTAAAAACCGCCACAATGGATTTGTTCTACACATGAATTCTGTAATATCCCAAATTCTAGTATTTTATTTAATTAAATTGAGGAGAATATATTAAGAGAAATTTTAAGAAAATTAGAAATTAGAAGAGGAAATAAGAGATTAATATAATGTTTCAATTAATTTTCTAATTAAGTAATTTAATATTCTAAGAGGATTATTATTAAAAGAAATTTTAGGAAAATAAAATACTATTTCATTCAAGTGACTAAATTAGTATTTTGTATGATTAGTGAAAGACTAAAAAGTAATTCAAAATAGGGACTTTTATTTAATAAATAAAAGTGGTAAGTATTACTAGAAAGAAATAAAACAAGATATTGAGTAAAAGTAGAATTTTACCAAGAACCTAGGGACCTAATGGAACAAAGAAAAGTTTCTAGGAGGCCTTTTAGTAATTGTTGCCAAAAGTGACAAATGGCCAAATCAGAGCGGCGAACTTGGTCTTCTGTGTATGTCCACTGGAAATCCCATGCTGCTTGTCCCATCTGGACACGCACGGTCCCTAGTTTTTTTTTAAATATATTTAAATCTAAATGTTTAGATTTAAAATTTAATGATTCAAATATAACAAAAATCATGTTTGTTCTTATAAGACAAGCATGAGATCTGTAACCCAAAACGGAGTTATGGATTATATGCTTGTCTTATAAGGATAAGCGTAATACTTGTTTTATGTAAATCGTTAGATTTTAAATTTAACAATCTAGATTTTAATATCTTTTTTTTTTAAAATAAAAAAATAAAAATTGCCACTTGAAATTTGTGCAAACTGTTTACATTTGATGGTACATAATTAGGGCACTTCTTGGTTTGGTACTCAATTTTATTTTTTAAATAAAATCCCATTTAATATTACCATACCACATATTTTAGTCACTAATTTTCAATTGCTTTTAGAACTATCAATATTGAGAAATTCACTTGATTACGATTAATCTGATTTAAATTGGATTAGACTACAAAGATATAAAACTTTCTTAATACTGATTTTCTTCATGCCAAGATTTAAATTTGAAACATTATTTAAAAAAATTGTCAAACTATTTGAATCAAAGAGCATTAGTATTTAATTTTCAATTTGTGTCATGGCTTGACACCCTCCTACTATTGAGAAAATTTTTAATATATCAAGAAACACATATAAGAAAATTAGAAAAAAAAACTTTTAAAATCAGTTAAGAAAGGAAGGAAATGGGAAACTTTCTCTCAGATTTTCCCAAAAAATGAAGAAATTTATTAGTTAAGGAAAAAGAAAAAGAAAGGAACAGTAACAAGAAGGAGTATGTTGAAGCATATACCTTGAATCTTGAATGTTGGCCCAATCTCACTCAATTCATGTCCACTTCCTCTCTGAGCCCATCTTGATCTAAGCCATTAAGCATTAAAAATATTGAGAGAAGAGAGGAAGATGCCCAAGTCAAAGCAAACCAACTCAGCCCAAAATCCTTTCTCTAGAAGGCCATGGAACCCCAAATTACTCCAGCACATACCCTCTAGCATTTGGAGCTCCTGTGACAAAAAAAAAAACATTTGGAGCTCCAAATCCCAAACCCAAACCCAAGTCAATCCAACCAAGCTTCATTAGCCCTAGAGCACACAAACCTTTTTTTCCTCTTTGCGGCGGTGACAGCAACGTATAAGGGAGGACATGATTTTCCGGCGTGACTTCCACAATCTCTGACGAGGATGTTGGCTTTTGTCCCTACGAAGATGTGATAACCATTGGGATTTTTGCCATGTCTATTATCTAAATGCATCTGCTTATGATATGTGTGTTAGTTGTTGTGTTTGTGAAGCATGAATGCAACGTGGAATTGTTATGGTTTTTTCATGAATTATGATGTAAGTAAATGAAAGACTAAAATGATAAGATGTACATGGATAGAATGCCATGTCAATGCCACCTAGATTGGGACGTGTTGCATAGGTGGCATTAAGGAAGATTAAATTTAAATAAAACCCTAGTGTTAATGTATGACCTAGGCGCGTTACGGCTTAGGACAAATAGGAGTTTATGATAGATTAAATTGAATAGGTAGGCGTGTAAGGAAGAAGGTAAATAACTATAATAGCCTAAACGAAATAAAGAACATGATAATTAAAACAATACAAGTTGAATTTAATAAAAGTAACGTGAGGCCTTAGAGTGAGATTAGGAAACCAAAATTAAAATGAAATAGGATTAGTCCAATTAAAAGAAAGATTTGGCGTTGAGATAGAATAGGAAGAGGAAAAAAAAAATAAAATAGGTGTTAAAGTAGTAGTAGGAAAAGGATAAAAGCATAATTATAATAAAAGGATAGATAAAGAGAATAAATAAGAAAAATAATATAAATTTCTAAATTTTAGGCGTGTAGCCAATAAATAATACAAGTAGTAATATTAGGTAAAACAAATAAAAAGATGAATGTAGTAGGATTAGTTTACAAATCCTACAAAGTAGCCGTGGACACACCCTAATTAACATAAATAATACAAATGATAATATAAAGGATATAAACAATAATTTAAGAAGCAATAACTAAATAAACCAAGAACCCTAAAAAGTAGGCGTGCCGCCATAAACAAGATAATTAGTAATATAAATAGTAATTATATGAATTAAATTAAATCTAAGAGACCTAAAACAACACTTAATCTAGATTTCAAATTAAATTGAATAAAAGAGTCCTATCACAACATTTAACCTAGGATTTAAAATTTTAAAAGAGATCCTACATAGCCAAACACCACACAACTAAGTCTCACTCTAGAAACACTAACTCACCAAATGCCTCTCACTCTACCTAGCAACCAAACCCTAGATGTGACCTAGGGTCTCTCTCACTCTAGGAACCCTAATTCATAAAACGGCTCCTACAAATCCTAGCAACCTAGACAGCCAAGCCTTAGTCTCTCTCACTTAGTAACCATTAATCGTCCCTCCACTCTCTCACTAACAACACTAATCACTAAAAGGAAACCCTAGATGTACAAAACCCTAGGCATAGTATCTCTCTAAACCAAACCTCGTCGTCTCTCTCTCTTTCTTTTAAACACGCAAACCCTAGACGGCTTCCCACCTATAAAGACCCTAGACGTCCCTTCTCTCTAAAAGAACCATCCATTTAAATGCCTACTCTAACACTAGGAACCCTAAATGCCACTTACCTCCTTAAATCCTAAGCTACTCGTGCACACCCCTCAAAGGAGAACACTAGCCTTCATGCCTACTCAAAATCACTCTACACTTGAAAACACATCCTCAGTGAAATTCTACGAATAAGGTCAGAACATGAACCCTAAATCTAATTATACATTCTAGGTCATAGATTTGGAAAATTAGAATGTTAAGTCCAATAAAATTCCTAACTCTATTTTCGTTTTGCAACACGTTACATTATAGTAATCTCGGATCCGTAAACACATCTTCCTTCTTGGAATTATGCTCGGAATATGATCTTAGTACCGTTGGAATATAGGTGAGTGGTTGACTTCGCCCTAATCCTATCTTAACATCTTGAATCATGTAGACTATATTGATAGGCAAAGTTTCCTAAGAATCTTAGGATGAACATGACTAGGGTTGTTATTGTAAACATGAACCTACTTGCATGGTGATGATAATGAGATTAGCACGATGTTGTATCGTTAATGCAATCATGAACCTATTCGTATGATAATGAAATTGAAGTGTGAATGATGTCGTAATATGTATGCATAGGTTGTGATTTTATATATGATGTGTAGATAGCGCGGAAACTAGGTACAAGTTCTTTGAATACTCGCATGCATGGAATGCTTGTTTCTCATGTTGATTCTGTAATTACATACTTGTATATTTGTATATTGGTTGTGTTGATTGATACTAGGGGTGTACAAAGGTTTGGTTCAATTTAGTTTTGGGCATGAATCAAACCGAATAGAACCTAATTGATTTTCTAAGTGTTGGGCCTATTCAGTTTAATATTTTAGGTGGTGTGATTCAGTTTTGAGTGGTTTGGTTCGATTTTCTTTGGGCAGTTTGATTCAGCTTTGAGCATCTTGATACCATAATTTTTTTTTTAAAAAAAGCTCACAGAAATATGGATGATAACCTAAGGAATAATCAAAATGAGAACCAACACAAATGCCATACTTCTACATGATTCCTCAATATCATGAGGTAGTGATAAAGAGTAAAGAATAAAAGATTACAGAATAGTGATGGATCTCAAGAACTAGGTTCACTTAAGAGATCTTTCTTAACAGAGAACCCATATGAGCAAAGAAAGAATAAAGAAGAGACAGGACCTGCACTTTCAGCTACAGAGTTTTCACATAGTCAATCACTATTTTTTTTGGGTCTAGAATTCTCCACAAAATAATATATATATATATATATAAATTGAGATTTTAAAATAGATCTAGACCTTATTTATTCAGTTTTGGTTTGGTTTTTCTTAGTTCGATTTGGTTTGATCGGTTTGGATTGGTTTTGTACACCCCTAATTGGTACCTCCCGACACAATAAGGATGGTTCGGACCGGGTTGAATTGAGACTCCCGAGGGTCGCTTTACTAGTGGTGGAGGACGCACCTCATGGTAGGATGGTTGGGTTCGGGTTGAGCTGAGACTCCCAAGGGTTACCTTACCAGTGAAAGTGTAGAGGTCGCACTTCACGGTAAAATGGTTAGGATTGGGTTGAGCTATGACTCCTGAGGGTCGCCTTACCATTAAGGTAGGATCGTGCATTGGTAAGAGGGGTTAGAGGGAGCCTAAGTTGAGCTTTGACTCCTGAGAGGTGCCTTGCCAACTGATGAGTATCGTGTATGTTATGTTTGTATTCTGGTTGTGATTCTTTATACTTTATTATGTGATGGATTTCTTGGTATTGAGATTGTGGCCTATGAGCATATTTTATATGATTTTTTATGTCCTTGGGTACGGCTATGGCAATGCTATATCGCTCACTAAGTTGTGAAAACTCATACCCTCTGTGGACCTTTTTTCTTTGATAAATTCACTTATTTCCGAGGAGAACCCATTTAAGGAGTAGCAGCGTGCATTACTGCCCTTCTCATTATCAGGTAAGGTATTGTTGATTTCATTTAATGTCATTATTAGGTTGCTTTGTAGTGCCATAGACCACTTGTTGGAAGTTAAAGACATCAAATGAAAGTTTTAGGAATTTTCATTTGATGCTTATTACTGAAGGTTTTGGGATGGTTGTTGTTTATTTTTAAACTTTGTTTTTTCTGATTATGTTGGAACTTTATTTTGTGATACATTATGTCGGGATTAATTTGGACATCTATGGTATCGGTTAAATTTTTGAATCATTCAATTAACTTTGGAATATTTGAAGGAATTTTTGCTTAAAATTGGCTAGCACCTAAGAGGAGGTGAATTGGATTTATAAAAAATTTCCTAAGACTTGTTGGGAGTTAAAGAAGTTTTGAACTCGATGCCAAATATTTTAGGACAGTAAAAATAGAGTAAGATCAAGATGAATAAATATGAAGTGCAATTAATCAAAGATAAAGCTTTGAGCAATTAAAGAGATGAAAGAAAGAAGATTGAACACAAGTGTTTATCCTAGTTCAGCTTAAACCAAGCCTACATCCAGTCTTCAAGACAACTTCTTGAGTATTTCACTATCAATCACAAGGTTATGCAATTGGGTACTTGTAAGCCACTAAAATAGAGATCTTTTCTTTCTCAAGGGTGTATCTCCTCCTTACAATCTGTTTTCTCTCAAACACTAACTCAAGGAAACCCTCCTTGATCAAACCATTCAAAAAATAATAGATAAAATTGAGTTGACTCTCCTTAATAAAGTAAATATAAAAATGAAAGCTTTCTAATCAGTAAATAATTGGCAAAAATTGAATTCAAAAATTTCAGAGGCAAAAAAAATGTATTCTTGTTGATTTAACACCTATTGTAGGTTATATTTATAGCCCAAGGTGTAAAAGATCTGTTAGAAGAAGATAAAAAATGATAGCTACATTTTTCTTCTGAAAATAGTCATTATAACTAATGTCATCACACTGAAATCCGATTGGTAGGTCCTCGACAGTCGACTGGTACTTTTTAATGAAGTACCGGTCAACTGGTATATACTTGGTGGTCAACTGGTAGCTCTCTGTTACTTTTTTAAAAAAATACTTTAGACATTAGTAGTCGACTGGTTCCTAGCAACAGGTCGACCAGTAGGGTATTAGAAGAAATTAAATTTTAAGACAGAGTAACCAATCGACTGTTTGCAGGTAAGTGGTCGACTGGTAGTCCACTGGAATCTTAGCCATTTTCAACCCGAGAGCAACTGGTCAACTGCTTGCAAGCAACCAATTGACTGGTAGCTTACTGGGATCTTTTCAAATGTTTACCCAAGGCCAATCGGTCGACTCGTAGCTTACTGGGAGTTAAAAAAATGTTTTGCCAAGGTTTTGAAAACTCCTAAGACCCAAGTAGAGTATTCCAACATTTTAAAAATATTTTTCCAACATATATGAAAGTTCAAAAATATTCTAAGTTTTAAAACAAGTTTTCTTGCCTTTCAAATACTTTACAAAATAATCTTAGTCCTAAAGGCACTATTAAAATAAAAGACTTCTCTTTAGCTCTTTGATGCCTTTGACTTGATCAAAATTCCTGAAAGAAAGAAATATTAATATTACCAAGAAATTATTATTTTAATTTGTTTGTTATTTATCAAAATTTAAAATATTACTTTTTCATGCAATGGGGTCAACAATTTTGGCTTTCTTCAAATTTTATTAATTTATATTAGGTATCTATTTGTTTTAAAAGGGATATTTTGGTTTAAAATTATTCATTCAAAAAAAAAAGTTTTGCATTAAGCACTTAGTTGTTTCGAAAAGAGAATTCTTTTGTCTTCATTATGAAGGGTGACCTCAAGCACCTTTAGGATTGTTTGGAGTTCATTGTTTTACTTCATTTTAAATTAAGAAAGAGTTTCCATGTTAATCAGTGAATCCATGGGCATTTTATATGTTTGGAAAGAAGATTTTGTTAGAAGTCTATTTATTTTTAAAGGAGATTTTATCTTTTATTTGAGTAAGATAACATTAAGCTTATTTCATTATATTTTATGAAAGCTTCCATAATTAGTAGCTAAAACGTAGGGTCATTCGGGAATGTGTTAGGCTTACAATAACAAGAAGTGTCATTACTATGCTGGTCATATGCCCTGAAAGTGGGTCATGAAAAAGTTGATATCAGAGCCTAATTAATTGGTCTCCTATGGACTACAGAGTGAGACATCTTTAGTGGGCCTTCCCTATTGTCATGACCGTGGCACAATTGTAATACCCATAGATTTGAAATTTCTATGTTTGTTTATTTTTTGTTGCCTATGGATTCTCGTTTGTGTATGCAAGTGAGAAGTATGTGTCTTGAATTGGATGAAATTATAAATGCTACTTTGATGCATTGGTTGTTGGTTATGTGAATTGTGATTCAGACTGAATAGGGAGTAAAATGAAAAGCATTAAAGTTTGGCTAGGGGCTTGGTGGTATTTCATCAAGTTGGAAATTAAATTAAATAAATATATAATATATAGGGCCACATGCCTATGGGCCTTATTGTGAGTGCAAGGCTTGGCCTTGTGTGTTTGAAATGCATGACTAGGATGCCACGTGGAGACACCTTGGACGCTAAAAGGTGACATGGGGCCATGTGTCATTAATATGATGATGGCAAGTCAAAAAAATTCTATAGAAATAAAAATGAATAATAATTAACGATAAATAAAATATAAAATAAATATATAGGTAATAATAGATGGAAAAAAAATAATAATAATGATAGTAAGAAATAAATAAGTAATGAGAAATTAACATTAATACAATAATTAAATAAAATAAAATTTAAAATTTATTAAGAGTGTGTGTGGCGTCTTACCTAAAAGAGGGAAAGTTGACACAATGAATTAGGAAATAAAATGTAGAGAGAATAAAGGAAGGAATCCAAAAAAAAAAAAGGAAAGGAAAGGTAAGTGTGGGATTAGGAAAGAGAATGAAGAGCACAAATTTGGTAAGATTGCTATCAATGGGCATGTGATCAATCTAGGGAGCCAAATAGGAAAGTTTGATAATTGAATTCCATCTAATCCCATCAAATCACTCTCTACCTCAAACCCTAGTTGACTACATGGCCACCCCCTTCTCTTTTCATGAAATCACACCACCTCACTTCTTTGGAAACCCTAGCTTCTTCTCGCTCTTTGGAAGCCCTAGCCACCTTAATCCTTCAGAAACGCTAGCCTTCTTTCCACCAAAATCACTCTAGGAGTCTCCTTGCCTAAGCACCTACGCTCTTAAACACTCTTCTAGGTCTAGTAGCCACCTACAACCAAAGAAGAGGAAAAACAAACCCAACTACACCTGTGAACATTGGAGATAAAGGCAAGAACTAGAAAACCCAATTTTCATACTCTATTTTTCACGTTGATTAAAACAGTCATAACTCCATTTTTAACAAGGTAGATATCATTGGAAAGCCATGTGAATCTATTTTCCAATGCAAAAAATTCATTTGAAAATTACTTGTTGTTTGGGAGTTATGACTAAAAGAGTGACGATAGGTAGTGTGCAGTAATATGCAATTTTTCTAGTTTTGTAGTTTTGACCTTTTCCTTGAAATAGTTTATATTGTAGTTGTAAATTGAATTTTTACATCCTACACCTATCTAAATAACACTCGGGATAGTAAAAATGTTGATATTATAATCCAGGTGAGTAAAATGAATAAGCTTTGATACGAATTTAAGGTTTTAAATTACGTAAAGTGACGTAGGGTAATCTCCCGGACCTAGATACATAGAAACATCATTAATGAAATAAGATTGGAAATTTTCGAATTTTACACCCTTATTGGGAAATTAACGTAAAAATTTACAATATTGAAGTATGTGGAACTCTTTCATTTAAATACTCTATTTTTCCAGGAAATTGCCATCCATAGATGATGTCAGATATTACTAAATAGATGATGCAAGAATTTATAAAATAGACGATATAAGAATTTATAAATAGATTATGTAAGAATTTGTCAAATAAATGGTGTATGAGGAAATCCCATAATTTAACTGGATAGTGCATAATGTATAATTTGTAGGCTTTTTTTTATCTAAATGCAAGTGATTTAACTATGTCATTGGCAACTCCAACTATGGGGAATTTTATAAGCAGATGTTAGTACATGTTAAAATTGTGGATATGCATTACTTAGTACTACTATATCTTTTTATTGCGAACATGTGTAGTTTGATGCTATCTCATGTTTATTTTATGCATATGCACTGTATTAATATTACTATATGATGGTATTCATGAATATGTGTTTATGTGGTACTGGTTGGTACATACCCCCATGTTAAGGTCAAGGAGATGCCTGGGTGAGTGTAGCTCTCGATTGGCGCCTTGACCAGTGGGTGGTGGAGGCGATCTTTATGGCGAGAAAGGGGAGGTGGCCTAAGTGAGCATGGCTCTTGATTGGTGGCCCGACTAGTGATGTGAGATCGTGTCATGGCAAAAAGGTGGCTTGGGTGAGTTGGACTCCTGATTAGCACCTTGCCATTGACATATACCTCTAGTTGAATGATTTGATGCCACATGCCAAGGAGGTGACCTAGGATTGGCGCCTTGTCATATTTATTGTTCGATGCTTTGCGAACGCTAAGAATGTGGTATGATTGCTAAACTCTAATTATGGTTTGAGATGTAGGCCTTACGTCCATTTTATGTAATGTTCAATTTTTAATTTGTATTATGGCTTGGTTGTGTCATTCACTAAGTTTGAAACTCAAACTTATTGCTTTATCCTTTTCTACAGATCCGACCATTAAGAGGCACCTACATTAGGAGTAGCGAGGGCTTGTGTGTGACTTTCCTGTTGTCGAGTCGGCCATCTGTCTTTGTTGACTAGGGTCCGCTTTGTAATCGTCTAAGACATTGATGAGGGGTTTTGATTATACTTTCATTTGAACTATTTTCTACATTATGATTGTTGATGCATTTGCTATATTAGACTCCTCTGAGTTTATTGTTGCACTTTGAATTATGGATAATATGATTTATGACTTGTTATCTTCCAAAGGATGTGGGGAAGTTTATTTAATAGTTTGTATGATCTATATGATTGGTTGTTGACGTTAGAAAGTATGTTATCATGGCTTGGAAAGGGATGAATTATGCTATTATGTCCTTAGTGATTTAAATTGTGAAATATTTGCTAGGATTGCATGATATTAGTCTTGAGTAAGTTACCATAATGATTATTTAATTTAATTAAGTATGTGAATTAAGAGAAATACTAAGGTTTAGTATGTTGACATTAAGCCCTAGAGGGGAAGAAACTAAAAGTGTTGTCTAATGAATTACATTAAAATATGTGGCACATGGAGAAGCGAGGAAGTTAGGTACGAATCTTTTTGAGTGTGATTATATTATGCTATTTGTGAAGCATATAAAAATGTGTATTCAAATCTCCAAATTGCCTTTTATGGATAGTTTTGTAATTGAATGTTTCAATGCATGCGGTGTAGTTGCTAAGGGTAAGGTTTACAGTGATGGGAAGTGTTGTCATTGTGCCAATCACATAACTGGTTAGCGGGTCATGACAAAAGGCCATAGAACAGGGATATGTAAAAATCCCTATAGAATTGTCCATGTCTTTCTTTTGCGTCATATTCCTTATTTGAGTAGATCATAATCTTTCTTGATTCTAACTGATAGTACATTATGTGTGTATATCATTAATACCTTTATTGGCGAGAGCACAATCCTCTACTCGAAGTGTACGTACATGATCTGGTAAGGCTCCAGCCCCGCCAGCCGCCTCGTTGGTGAATGCACGATCAGAGACTCACGAGCATGCTAAAAGTGAACATGCTCAGGAGGAGAAGCACCCATTTGAAGAATCAGGAGGAAGCAATAAGGCACCACCTCAAATTGACCTCGTTGTGGTGAGGGAGATGTTCACCACCTTCCAGAATTAGATATATAACATTGAGACAATGTTAGGGATGTAGTTTGCTGCCAACAACCCTCAGATGCCACCTCTTGTGGCAAATGTGCAAGCGGTACCTCAAGCACTGCCTCATTCTCCCCCATTTAGGGAGGAGATGGGAACATACCTTAAGATGTCAAAATTCTTAAAGTTAAAACCACCTATTTTTGTCAAGGAGGATACTCATAACGATCCCCAAATTCTTGAAACTTTAGGATGCTCTGACTCTCAAAGGGTAAAGCTTGTGACATACTAGTTAAGAGGTAAAACAAACAAATGATGGAAAACCTGGAAGAAGGGCAGGGCCCCGTGACGCACCACTGATTAGGTAGGAGGAGTTTTGGAAAGCTTTTCAGGATCGGTTTTTCCCAAAAAGCATACGTGATGCCAGGATGCAGGAGTTCGAGACTATGAGACAAAGTTCTAGAACCATAGACGAGTATGATGCCCTATTCGTGAAACTGTCAGATTATGCCTCTCATATGATCCCAAATGAGGGCGAAAGGATCCAAAGGTTCATAGAAGGCCTTAAAGACTCATTGTTTACTTAAATAGGCACTTAGATAGAGACTTTTCCCTCTTACACTGTGACACTGGAAGCTAATGAGGGTAGGGAGTGATTACCGATACAGAGAAGAAGCACAAACAATGAGTGACTTCTGGCAGGCTTCTAGGCGAAGGGACACATGAATGAACTAACTCCACATTAAAATGAGAGGTATCCTAAGACTGTACGAGTATGAGACTATATAGTTAAGGAATTATGAGATTGTGTAGGTATGAGTCTGTAAAATTGAGGAGAGCTAAAAGATTTGATAGGTACTATATATACCAACAAAGTGCACCTTCTATTTCGGGAGCCCATTTCATAAATACTTCATATTTAAGTATTCTTAGCTTGGGGTAATTTTAGGATGGGTGACCTTCTAGGAAATTTTTCTAAGAAGTATGCGAATGAGAACAAAACATATTGTAAGAACCAGTGTTGGCTCGTGGGGACAGTTGTCAATCTGAAAAGTAACTTGGTTATTACAAGTGGCATAAGAGTCAGACCTTTCCCAGCACGATGTTGTTTAGGAACAAACCAACTAGAAGCTAGTGGGCATGTGACTCCCAAGGCCAATAAGGGCAGGGAGTAATTCTGGTTTAGAGAAGAAGCACAAACAAAGAGTAGCTCTTAGCAGGCTTTTAGGCGAAGGGACACATGAATGAATCAAATCCACATCGGAATAAGTGGTATTCTGAGACTGTACATGTGCGAGACTGTACAGTTAAGGGAAGCTTAAAGGATTTAATAAGGACTACCTATATCAACAAGGTACACTTTCTTTTTCAGAAGTCTATTTTATAAGTACTCCACAATTAAACGTGCTTAGCTTGGGGTAACTTTGGAATAGGTGACCTTCTGGGAAGTTTTCCTAGGGAGCATGCAAGTGAGAACAAAGCACGCTGTAATGACCCGTGTTGGCTCCTAGAGACAATCGTCAATCTAGAAAGCAACCCGATTGTTATAAAAGATGAGCTTGGGAGAAATCCCACGGACTAAGTTGGGCTTGGGGTTGTAATGCCCGTGGTTTAATTTCTGCCTTTAAATATTTTTTATATAATAATAATTATTTTTTTCTTAGTATGCACTAGTCCTTTAATTGATGGTGGTAATTGTGCTAATAATGGAATATACATGGCTTATTAAAAAAATGTCCTTGTGTGGGTCTTATGAGAAGGAATTAGAAACTTGAATTATCAATTTAATTATAAATTCTATGTGTTGGTAAATTATGTTGATGTGTGACTTAATAAAATTCCACTAAGTAAAAGTCACCTTGATGCAAAATTGACTAAGTATGGGAAGTGGGAGTAAGAAGGGACATAAAGGGGAATTTGAAAAAGAAATGACTAAGAGAAGCATAAAAACCTAGTAGACCTCATCTCTCTCTTACTTTTTCTCTTGTTAGCCGTGTGGAGTGTGCAAGAGACCCTCCTTCATTTTCCTCTCTTTCGTTCAACCATCTCTTTCTTCTCTTGGTGCTGACCAAAAGTGTGGGATTGGGAAGAGACTCTCCTTATTGGTTTTAGCTAGAAAGGACTTCAGGTAAGTGCTTATTTCTTCCTCAATTTTTTTCTTCCATTTTTGTGTGCTTAGATTTTTTTGGAACTTTGGGGCTAAGTTATGTTCTCCAACAACCTCCATGATGATTCTCCAACATTTTAACATCTCATAATGGTATTTGGTGGTTGGAATTGCATTTATAATGGTAAGGAAGGGTTGCTGTCATAAATTGCATGAGTACGTTATAAAGTGTTGAAACTTTTGTGATTTGGGTGACACACCTTGAATATGAACCAAATGAAGGCTTGAGCTTGGTTTCTATGATGTTCCACCACCCAAATACCACTTTAGAATGATCATGGAAGAATTGGAGTGCAAGAGGATGCATTTTGGTTGAGGAAATCTTATTTTTCAAAGCTTGCTAGTTGAATGCAGATGTGGGTGCCCAAGGTGCCAAGGCTGGCACCTCAAGCACCCACTAGAGAGAGAGCGCATCGGAAATCAGGTGTGGGTCTTTACTAGGCTGAAAGGGTATTGAGAGGGGTGCCAACTTCTGAATGAGAAGCCAGGAGCACCAAATGTAAGGTGCCCTGGGTGCCAGCATGGGCACCACTGCCTGGGAGAACCCTAGACTTTTATTGAATCTAAACCTTAATGTTTTACCCCCTATGTGCTTCCGTGGAATTGTTTATGTGATCTAGCAAGTTTCTCGACTCTTGTTTTTGCTCTCCGAATCCCAGGTGAGGGACTACCACTACTTCAATTAGTTTGGTTGTTTGATATACCTTTCTTTTATTCTTTGTATTCCTTGCAATGAGTGTAAATTTTATATTTAGTAAAGTGGTGAAATCTATTATCACTATTGTTATTGTATCTTAGTAAGGATGTATGCTATGATACCTAAATGGGATGCTTGTTAGTGAATACCATTCAAATTAAATTAAGTATGTGTTAAGTGACACAATTGTTAAGGGTAATGTTTTCCACTCTTGCTTGGAACAGAAAGGCAAGGATAAGGGTCTTTGGATATATAATCCCTTAACCCTTGAGGATGCCGTATGAGGAAAGGACAAATGAAGATAAACTATATTTCAATCACACTTGGTAGCGGGTATCTATGAGATAATGACATTTAGGGGAAACCCAATGTTGTTGGAACTGGCTTGGTCATTGATCCGGGTTGACCTCCAAGTGATCCGGTCACTGGTTCAACCGTCAGATCACAGAGTAATTAAATTAAAAAAAATAAAAAATATATATGCCTATATTTATTTACAAAGAAATTTAAAAATAATTAAATAATAATAATTTATATGCAAATTTTATACTTTAAAGTCTTAAAACTATAGTGGCATAGTCATTAGTCAGAAATAATTAAAGGTAAAAGTATATGTCATGTCCCCAACATTTACCCTGATTTTTATTCATGCCCCTAACGTTTATTTTTTTTGTTAAATATGCCTCACATGTTTTATTTTTTTATCAAATATATCCCAAAAATACCCTTTATTCCTTACTCTCATCTCTCTCTCTCTCTCTCTCTCTCTCTCTCTCTCTCTCTCTCTCTCTCTCTCTCTTTCTTTTTCTCTTTCTCTTCCTCTCTCCTCCTTTGTACTCTCTGTCTTCGCCTCTATCCTCCTACAAAATAGATAGAACTTCTTCTTTCACTCTCTATCTCTTGTTGTCACTCTCATGCTCTCTCTTCCCTCTCTTTTGTCTCCTTCTTTGTGTTTCAATCCTTTTGCAAAATCTTTTATAAGCTTGTTACTATTAAATCCTTCTCCTCTTCCAACTTTTCCCTCCATGTGAAGTCCAAAAACATTCTATCCTCACCCTTGTTCCTGTAAGAACAAAACAGAGCATGCGGCTTAGTGTAACTTGGCGCCACCTCTTGTCTCTTTCCTAGGCAAAGCTGAGGGCAAAGGTGTGAGTAAGAGAGCAATGAGTAAGAAAGCATGAAATAGAGGGTAAAGGCGTGACACCTGGCTTTGTTTTGGCGACAAAAAATAGAGAAAGAGAGTAAGGCGAATAAAGCGGATGTGAACGAGGCAGAATGAGAGAGGCAAGGAGAAACGAAGACGATGGGAGAGAGGTGAGAAAAGCTAAAACTGAGAAAGGGAGAGCGAGGCATAGAGACAGAATAGAGAGCCAAAGAGAGAGCACGAGAGAGTGACAGCAAGAGATACAAAGAGAACCCAGGAGAGAGTGAAAGAAGAAGTTCTATCTATTTTGCATGAGGATAGAGGTGGAGACAAAGAATAGAGAAAGAGATATGAAAGAGAGAGAGAGATAAGAGAGATGATATTAAGGATGAAAGGTATTTTTGGCATTTTGGGGTATATCTGATAAAAAATAAAACATGTGGGACATATTTGACCAAAAATAAGTGTTAGGGGCATAAATGAAAATCAGGATAAACGTTGAGGATATAACATGTACTTTTGCAATAATTAAAATATAAACCCAGTCTTAAATAAATTTATTTTTTTTAAAAAATATATATTAATAAATTAAGAATTAATCTTTATTTTTACTAAAAATATTATTATACATATTTATATTAAATATAAAACAAAAAAATTATCCTATTAATTTTGTTTATCTTTATTTCATAAAATTAGTTTTGTTTATCCTATTAAATTATTCAATACCTTTATTCATTTCTCAACTCCTTCTCTAATCTAAAATATCACTTCCCAATAGTCATCATTACACTTGCTTTTCGGCTTCCCAATGTCCACATCATTTCAGACTCAGTACTTCACGTGTGCCCCTTCCAATTTCAAAAGTCATAACCTTTGCTCTTTTTCCATGTATTTGGCTATTTGCTCTCTTTCTCTCTCTCCCCATTTCTTCTTCTTCTTCTTCACTGTAATTTTTTTGCTTTGATGAAAATGATCAGCAGTGGCTTCGTTCTTCACTCCTCAGCATCATATGCAGCTCGACGTTCTTCACTCCTCGATGTTCTTTTTTTTTTCTTCTTCTTCTTCTTTTTTTTTCTTCTTCACAAACTTGAGTTGCTAAGCAAAAAAAAAAAGGAGGCTGGGTCACCTGGGCCACCAGGTCATGGTCGGTATGCCTACAGACCAATCCTAAACCATGACCTAGACTAGTTCATGCCCTGGGTTGCTGAGTCCTGGGTCGACTCGCTAGGCCAGTCCGAGTTCAAATACACTAGGGAAAACCATATACTACCCAAGGGTGAGTTGGCCACAGTGGCCACTTTGCCTCAATGAGGCTTGTATTGGAAAAATGAGTTATTTGTACCTTGTGCATGTTAGTGAGGTGGCTGTGACCTTTGTATTTTATTTTGGATCTATGCTTGGTTGTTGTGTGCCCTTGTAACGAAAATTATATTGGAGGATGAGACTAACTACAAAGTCTCATCCCCTATAAGAGGTACATGGTCAATTATTGTTTGCAGTGTCCAATCTCACTGAGTTTATTACTCACACCCTTTATGTACCTCTTACAGATTCTGTTGTAATTGGCGAGTCTTGACACAAGGAGTAGTAGAGCCTCTAATCACTACATCTTTTGCTACTGGTTAGTGATTCTTTTGGGTATTTTTGGGAGGGGAGTAAGTTCTGTAGCTAATATGCCTCATAGGAATTGTATTGTGTATTTTGTGATGGATTATATTTCTTACCATAAGTAATGGTTAGGCTATGTTTTAGAACTTTCCTTGACTTTATTTTGTGATAGGAGAAGGAAAGCTTGGAAACATAAGCCTTTTTTTGTAAATTGCAACATTCATGGTATAAATGATTTTATTCATCTTTTGGCTCTTGCACGTTATTCTTATGGTTGGCATTATATTTTATTGCATTAAATCTTGTGTTGAGATAGGCTTACGGTTGTGGGACGAATCCCATATTGTGCCAGTCACTTAACTTGGTTTGGGGGGTGTGACAAGGGTAATCCCTATGGTCTAAGCTGAGCTTGGGATGAATTCCCATGAATTAGGATGAGCTGGGATTAGAGGTACTACATTCCTCTTCTCCATGGTACTGAGTTTACTAAGTTAAACTCTGGCTTCTAATATGAATATCTTTGTAGCTTACTTCATGTTATATTTGTTCATGGAATGAGTTTTCATGTTGTAACCCTTGCTTTTATGATTGGAAATGGTATTGATTTCATATGAACTAATTGCCAGCTGCTAGGATGTTATATTTCATTGTTATTTTCTCTATAACTAACCATTTCCAAGGTATAAGCATGATGAGGGAAATGGAGATGCTGAGTAAAGTTATATGATGTTAAGAAGCCACTTTTTGTTGTTAAGCAAGATATAAATTATAGTACTAGTTTATGAAAGTCCAGTACAAAAGAACTGATGTAAATTTATGCTGCTAAACTCATGTAACAATAGAGTGTAATACATATAGTATATCTTTTGCTTAACGATGTGACTTATGGAGATTGGTTTCTTGTGATAGGCATGTTATATATATATATATATATACACACATAAATGCATCTTTATAGTCCTAAATTGATGTAACGATATCTTTGATAGTCTCCGATGAGACATTGGATTAATTCTAATGAATAACTTATAGATCCAAAATGAGACAGACCTGAGAAGGAATAGCAGAAGACAACAAGCTAGCAGTAGAATACTTGAGGAAGACTAGTTGATTGCTAGCCAATTTTCTTGCAACAAGGATGGTCACTCAAGAGCAACCAATCAACCGACTAACCTTTACTAATCGACCGGTTACCCTCTGGCCAAGTTTTCCTAAATTCATTTTGAATGCCTTTTCCTTCACTTTGGGTCCAGTTTCATTTGGAATCACTCTTGGTTTAAGAAATTGATGGATTGAATGGTAAGAAATTGTCAATTATTTGGAAATCTAACTTGGATTTTGAACAAAGTACCTCTAAGAACCTTTAAATAAGTAAAGGAATTGTGTTAAAGCTAGTGAAAGAAAAGATGTTACATTAATCATGTCCAAGGCAAGGAGAGTGTTGCACCTTCCAAGAAACGCACTGAATCTCCAAGAACTTGTTCTAAAAGTTCACCAGTCACCAAAATGCAACTTTTAATCAATGAAAAGTGATGACAATCACCTTTCAATCGGTGGAATCCTCCAAGATGACTACACCAACATCCAAGAAGGTGGAAAAGATGGTGGAGGACGTGGCCAAGAAGAGAGGTGGAGAAT
The DNA here is from genome assembly GCA_037074585.1 of Biancaea sappan. Lineage (NCBI taxonomy): Eukaryota > Viridiplantae > Streptophyta > Magnoliopsida > Fabales > Fabaceae > Biancaea > Biancaea sappan. The sequence goes on along the minus strand of CM073496.1, from coordinate 2,672,933 downwards.
CTCCCAAGGAGAAACACTTCCTTGTAAGTCTCAAACCTTTGAGCTGAAAAAGGTCTAAGAGATTTGTAGAAGCAACGTAAATGTCTTGCCTCTAAGTGTATCCTTACCAAGGCAAGAACAAAAGAAGAGAGGAGAGATATCCTTAAGGACACCCCACAAAAAACACTAGAGAGAGAGTAAGCATAAATAACAGGTTGTGAGGAGAGATTATGGTACTAGCCTCCTCCCCTCACATGTCCTTATATAGAGGCGTCTTACCTATCTAATGGGCTTGGTGGTTGTGGCGCCTAGGTCCACTTACCATTGGGCCTGTATATACTCCTAATGGCCTCCTTGTAGTGTGTGACTCCTTAGGTCTAACTTATGCTAGTAGTAGGTTATAACTATTACATAATCCAAACTTCCTTTTGCTTTTAATTTAATAGAACTCCTTCTAATTTTTTAATCGTTTGATTCATAGGTCTACAAATCATGAGTGACATCTAGCAATATATCATGAACCCTAGCATAAGGTAGATTTGTCCGCAAATCCTTTGAATATAGTCGAATGTAAGTATAGCTCATCCTTCCATTATATGATGCTACTACATAGTCGAATGTAAGTATAGCATCATGCATGTTCTCTAAGACAGAGACTATCCAATGAGGAAACCAAAAAACCCTTTTTTTGGGTTCTTCCTCATGTTGTGGCCACAAATTTGTCTAGTATTATCCTCACCATCTAAAGCATCCTACTCTTTCACTAAGAGTAATATCCCTGACAATACACTCATATGCCTTCATGCATACAACACCATACCCAACGTCTAGCTTTAGCATGAGTCTTGGTGGACCCACAGCCTACTAGAGTCAAAGCATGATGCCAACATACATAAAACATCAATGGTTATTTCAGGTCAAAGGAGGTTATATAACATCCAACCAAGACTTATTCTTGACATATTAGTAAATAACTCTATAAATCAATCTTGTATGGGTCGATTCAGTCAACTCATACTTGCTATAAGCACCCACATGCGACCCACATGTGCTAACTTCAAATAGATTAAAGCTGTCCCGGTTCTAATTGATTCCTTGTTTAGGAATCATTCTAGATTCAGGGATTATCAGGAATGTGAAGTCTCTTGAGATGATCATCCCTCATTTTTTTCCTATCTCCCAAGTTCTTGAAAATACCTCATTTGTAATATAAATGTAGGTTGAATGTCATGAATTTTATTGATAACAAATAATTGTACAATGTCAGGTTATTGCCATTAAGGCATACATTCCAACACCCTCACCCACCAAACCAAACCACCCATACACTCAAAACAACCCTAAACTGATGAAAAAAAAAAAAAGAGGCCAAGGGAAGGGAAGAGATTTTAAAAAATAGTGTTGAAAATGAAAAGTGAAGCAAGAGCAATTTTGGAGCTTGATTTCCCACCAAAACCATCTTGGGGAGCTCAAAACACGAGAAGGAAGAATAGGGGCTCAAATGGCAGGAGCTAAACATGGATGTTGCTTATTTTGGCCAAAATTACAAGTTTGAGCCCTAACTTTTGATAAATTGCAAAAAGGTCCAATTGATCAAATCGAATCGGTCCAATGGATCACTCGAACATCAATTGGATCAAATGGTCCACTCCAAGTTCCAATACTATGAATGTAAGTGTTACATGAAGCACCTGATTCGTTCAATCCACTCCCCTCCTCTCTACTAATTTTTATAATATTGTGCCTCTTTTGTAATTAAGGCAAAAAGCATATTTCAAAATGTTTTTCTGATTTATTATATATATTTTATTTATTAACCACTAAGTCATTTTTCTTTACTAATGACTCACCATTTTAATAGCATCACCATTTACGCAATTTTTTTTAACTTTTTCTCATTTATCATGATAAAAGACCGATTTTTTATAAAACTCTTTTCGAAGCTACATGTTCAGAAATGGAATCAATATTTTTCTTAAAATTATATACCAATCAATGAACTTTAGTCTGCATTATTTGTTGTGATAGGCTGTATATATAGTTCTTTACAAATTATCCTTTTCTTTTCCAGGGGAATGCCAACTTTCTGACGTCTTTGAAGAAAAATCATTCACAATTTGACCTCCATCACTGATTTGACACTACAGAGCTTTTTTTATTTTTTTGACACCACGGGCCATATTTTGACAAGATCTTTTGAAAAGGGTACGATGCTACATCAATCAATGAGAGATAATAAATACAAAGTTACCCATAAATTTTTTACCTAAAAAAATTTTAAATTATATAAATAACGTGATTTTAGACGGAGTTTGTATACTAATCATGGTATTTCATTAAAAGTAAATTCCGAATTTAGTTGTTAAAATATTGATTGTGTCAATTTAATTAATATTGTTTTTAAATTATAAAATTTATTACTTTTGAATTTGAATTTTTTATTATTAAAAATAAATTTAACAACAAATAAATTAAATAAAAATAAATATAACATTTTTAAAAATTGAACTAAAATAATTATAGTTTTCTGAAACCAAATGAGGAAATTACTATATGATTAATACCATTCTTGCCCAAGCTTGAAGAGATAAAGAAATGGCTTTTAAAAAAAAAAAGAGGAAAAAAAAGCACTTATCTTGCGTCAAGTTGTTGAAAAGAAAAAAAAAAGTCTGTTTTTGTCGTAGAAACCCAAAAAAAATATTTTTAAGACAAAAAATACCTCCACTCTATATTTTTAATTAACATAGTTACCCCTATTTAGTTTTTATCTACCCTCTTAATTAAATGTATACTGTTATCATTAATTGACGATTATAAAAAATTTTTAAAATTGTCAACCACGAACTGCTTCTCAATATTTATAAAGGCGATTATAATTTTTTTTTTCAAATTTATGAAATCCTATTAAAAGAAACAAATATTACAAAATAAGTAGAAATTTGCAGTAATCCCAATTAGAATATTAGAGGGTCTTAAAATTTCATTTTATTTAATAGAATGAGAAGAAAATTACTTGAAATATGCAAAGAAAATAGCTCTCATTTGATGTACATGTTGTTTGGCCAAGCTATTTCAAGAAAAAAAAAAGATAAAATGCTTCTAAGTAGCAGTAGGAGCATTTTCTGCACTGAAAAAAAAAGAGGCAAAAAATTGGAATTTCTTTCTAAGGAAAAAAAAAAGGTAGAAACCAACAAATATTTTTTTTTAAAGATGAAAATAACTACACTCAAAATCATTAATTAACATAAATATCTCAAACTTTTATACCTACCGTTTTAAATATATGCTATTTTAAGTAATAGGCTTTTTAAACTCCATTTTAAATAATAATAATAATAATAATAATAATAATAATAATAATAATAATAATAATAATATAACTATTCCAAAATAATTAAAAATTCAAAATAATCCCAAATAAAATTTTAAAGCCTTTTACGATTTTATTTTACTTGCATATAATAACAAATAAATTACCTGATATACGGGAAGAAAATAACTATCATTCTATGTACATGTTTAGTACCTCCTATTCTTTCATCTTTTTTTTTTTCCTTTTAAGCTATATATCATATTTTTTATTTTTAGAAATATACTTCTTTATTTACTTGTATATACTAATTTCGATTGCCTTTTTCTTTCAAAATTTCCTCATTTGTATGTTCACATGTATGCCTTTTTATTTTCGGATAAAGAGTGCCATGTTAAAACCACTAGTTAGACAAAATAGATTTCATTTTTGTCCAATAGGTGATTGCCACATGGCACTACCTTATCCTCTACCTTAACTATTTTATTAATTTACTCTTAAAAAATACGAGTCAATTATTTAATTTTTAAAAATTATACTCAACACAGTTTAATGCCTTAATCTTTAAAATTTATTATTCATAATGATTAAGTTAATTTCTAAATGAATAAATATATAATTTAATCTTATATAAAGACTAACTTTTATTGAATCTGTTATCTATGGACACTAACTTTTTTATACTTAAATTTTAAGAATTAAGTAGTAAAAGAATGAATATTTTAACTGATTTATATATTTACTCTTTTTTATTTCTGCCTTTTCAATTTACCTTCATTCTGCAACATCAGCTACTTTTATTGAGATCGTAAGAGTCGATCCCACTTCCTCCATTTTATCTTTTAATATCTTTGTCTTTCCACCTTCATTGTACGCAATAGGAAGCACAATCCAGCAGTAAAGTAGGATCACAATTCAGGGAGTGTTTGGAAAACAGTTTGAATTAAATTGATTTTCAAAATTAATTTTAGATAAATTTATATTTGCATAAACATAATTTATATTTAAAATTTGTTATCAAAAAAGTAATTTTGAATTTTTTTAAATGTTATTTAGTAAAAACATTTTTGAATGTATAATTATTAGAAATAGTATGAATTTTATATTGTCTTAATTATTTCAATTGGACTAAAGACTATTTTGCAAAGTGTAAATTTTTAAGGATTTAGTTAAAAATTAGGTATATATTAAAAAAAAGGACTCAAGTGAACAAGAAATTTTGGAGGAAGAAGCTTAGAGAAATTTAAGCTAAGGAATTAAGAATTTGGTAGAGTGGAAAACACATGTCATCTCGTTCTTCCACTAACTGTGCTTCATACTTCAGTAAATACATTCTCTTTAGTTCATTTAGCTTCGTCTCTTCCTCTCGATGTCGTCTCTTCCTCTCTGTGATCAGACAAAATAGAGAGAGAACATCATTGTCTTCCACCGTGTGCACCATGTCCACTTTGCTAGCCTCCTCTCCTCTTCCTGATAGAGTCATTGTCCCAAACTTTCGTGACCCAACGGAAACAACATGCATGAGACACTAGAGTGGTGTGGCTCACCATTCTCAACGCTAATAATACCACTTCAGCGTTGTCCAATGAGTAAGGAAGTAAAAAACCAACCAAACTAGAACAAAGTCTAAATAGCGAAGAAAAAAAACAGAGATCATACTAAGCAGAGCTACAAGACTGAAGGGATGGATGAGCATAGGAGAATTGAGAGTAGAAAAGGAATGGGAGCTGCGAGAGGAGTACAAGAGACTGAAGGAGAGCACTAGAAAATTGAGGCTACAAAGAAGAATGATCAGTGAGAGGAAACAAGAAAAAAGGGTAGGGAAGGATAGCAGAGGAAACAAAGAATGATTTGTAACCAACATTCAATGCCACCAACGCAATTATGCCCAGAAACTACTATGGAATTTAGATTTTGGGATTAAAATCGATTATGAAGTCTCTTTCGCCATTCAGCCAAACCCACACCTTCTATTTTCATGCAATTGTGATTGGTCAGATGTGCCTTGAAGCCCATCCATCGCACAACCATATACCTCCTTGATAATTTTTAGAGAAATGTGCTTGGGGTGTGATAATGAACAAAAAGCACAGTCCATTCGTATTAGACGTGAGACAATTCCTTTGAAAAAAAAAAAAGTAAAGACTAATTAATTATGTCTCGAGCTCAAGTATTGATAATATAGATAAACTTAATTTGGTTATTTATGACATGTAAGGTGTAGGCGGTCTTTCTAAGTAATTGCTAGTGCTGGTTGGTTTTTGTTGTTGGATATTGTCATTATTAGTGTTGCTTATTTTTTATGCATATTGTACATAGTTTAATTGTTACTATAGGTGTTTTTGTAATTTTCTTATAGGAATGCAAGTGACAATGTTAATGCTAGTGCTATTTTTTTTAATTAATTGTTCATATGTTATTATGGTAAATTTTTTATTTAAAAATGAAAATAATTCTAGAGAATGTAGATTTTTAAAAAAAAAAATTGGCGCACATGCAATTTTTATTTAGGTATTATTATGTTGTATATACTTAGTAATTAAATGTTGATAAACTAATGCATTATAGACCATATAAAAATGAGAATGAATTCGGTGTTTTTTTTATCTGGACTAATGGTTTAGATTTTAATAATTTTTTTTAAAAAAATTAAATTATTATTTAAAATTTAAACTGCTTGATTTAAAATTCAATAGTTTAAATAAGGACAAATACAATATTTATCTTTAGAAAACAAACATTGAATCCGTTTTCTATAGCTTGTTATAATACTATTAGAGCAATTAGTTCTGTTCATTGTACAATTTATAGGCAATATATATATTAATTATTTTATTAAAGATATTATTCATGTGATATGATATAAGACTAATGTTTTTTTAAACATATTTTTGTGTAACGATGAAATCTTATTCAAATTGGCACCTTTTGAAAGTTTAAAAAAGCTAAAACTAATGTTGTGTTTCAGTCAATTGTTTGGAGACTCTAAGGCAAGGACATGGGAGTTCAAAATTCTACACTTAATTATTGTATTTGTATAGTGCATACTTTTAGAACAGTTAAAAATTTGAACGGACATTTGCAGCTTGACTGTAATCTAACTGTCTATTGGTACATAGACACAGTGGAATTATATCCGCCAACTGAGTACACCTTTGAGTATTTACAATATGCTATTTACACATGAATTACTTTCTCTTATATTTTGTCTTTATTTTTGTACTTGTCGAGATTCTCACTTAATTTATTCACATATATTGCTCATACTTACCTCACAACATCGTAATAAAACGACATTCTTAACTTAATTTACTAATAAAATGAGAATTTCAAAACGAATTTTACGATCAACACGCTCGATGTTTTCCAAAATGAATTTTTTTTCTAGAATTACTCATAAAAGCATTATCTTTGTAACACAATAAAGAATAAATTATTGACTTGGCTCTAAATATTAGTATCTCAATTTAATTCATGATAAATATTACAATTAAATAATAAAAAGGATTGAATTGAAATAAATATAATTTTAAAAATTAAATTATTGTACTTTAATTTTTATAAATTAAATTAAAGTAATTATGATTTTTTAAAAAGTAAACTAATAATTTACTAAAAAAATTACATAAGTGGAATTGTGTAATCTATGAAATCATAAAAAGAAAGAAATTCAATTCTTGGTCAAATGAGAGGGTGGAAAACTTAATAAATGAAGGTGTCATAGTGGAGTGCTCAGATCAGTGAGAGAAAAGGGGGAAAAAAATGAAGTATGCAGAGACAGTACAGATTGGTGGGCTGTCTTCCCGCCATTAAAACTAGTCTGCTCTCTCCAACACACCACGCCACTCTCTCTCTCTCTCTCTCTTTCTCTGTCGCTCGATTTCATTTTCATTTTCTCATTATTCCATTTTTCTGGGTTTTTCATTTTCATTTCTCTCAATCCCCCCTCTCTCTCTCTCTCTCTCTCTTCTATCTAGAAACGACAACAATTCTGGAAACTCCTCTTCTATAAATAGGCGGAAGAGAGAGACAGAGAGAGAGAGAGAGGGGGTGCGTTTTAGGGTTTTCTTTTCACCCAAAAATCAAAAGGAGAGAAAAAGGCAAAGGAAAAAAAATCAATAGCAATAGCAAATTAGCAATAGCTATCCCTTCTTGGCGTTGCAAGGAAGCCAAGGCAGCATCCTGAATTGATTAATATCTTGGGGAGAAATAGAGTATTATAGGTGAAAGAAGAGGTTAAGAGGAGAGGAATGGTAAGAGACTACTACTACACCAACAACAACAACAACAACAACAACAGCAGCAGCAGCATGATGATGACACACTCATCATCATCAGGAGGAGGTAGTGGGAGTGGTGGGGGAGGGGGAGACATGAATAATGGGAAACCTGCATGGCTAGAGAGGCTGATGGCTGAGACATTCTTTGGTGCGTGTGGGGTCCACCAGCTTCGCAGGAAGAACGAGAAGAACGTCTTCTGCTTGCACTGTTGCCTTTCCCTCTGCCCCCACTGCCTCCCCTCCCACCCCTCCCACCCTCTACTCCAGGTACCTCTCTCTCTCTCTCTCTCTCTCTCTCTCTTTCTCTCTCTCTCTTTCTCTCCTGATTTCTTCGTTTTTGTTTTCTACAAACAACTCGCGAAAACAGAATTGAACTCGTGTTCATCAAAAACACTCGAGAAACAACGTTGATTGAGTTGAGGCCTTGGGTCAATTCCTTCCTTTTCTTCGAAGGAATTTCGCAATAGCATATGTAGCCGGCCATGGATGTTATATTTTTAGCTTAATTAATTAATTACCTGCAATTCTTGGCTGTGATCGTATTTTGCTGAGGTTTCTATATGATCTCGGCTTACAATTCTTTGATTTTCGTGTTTGGGGATTTTTCTTGGCGGCGAGAAGATTAAATTGAGATGCAGATATGTATGTATGACTAGATCTCTTCGGATTATCGCTTTTTTCCTATACAGTTTGCTTGGTTGTGTTCCTTGGGTTTCCGTCGCATGCAACTTTTGGAGGATTATAAAAGGTTAAAAGCGGCTTCAATTTTTCGTCTTTGTTTTTTGATCTCTCCCTCTCCTTTACAATAATTAAACTCTTTTCATTTATGAATTCCCACTGCGATTGTCCGTGAAATGGTTGATGAATGATTTCCTGCTGTACTAATTGTTCTTTACCTGAATCTTGTATTATTTGTTGGGAAATAATATTCAAGAAGAAAGAGAGAGCTTTTTTTTTTTGGTTTGTTTTTTCCTCTTTCCCTTATTAGATGAGGTTTGAACTCGAGAAAGTGAGTCACACAGTAGTTAAAATTGCAATTTCAGTTTCAGCTTCTTTCATGCAATTAATTTCTTGTTAAGGATTCTTCAAAAATTTTGCTGTCCAGGGTTTTACAGGATTCTTTCTGCTAGATTCTCTTTCTCTGGTTTTAGGATTTGCTCTTCTTCTTCCTTCCCCAATGAATAGTTTGTTTTCTACTCCAATTTCTGAGTTTTGCAGTTTGAAAATTAAATATATGTACATCGTGTGCTTGCTTGTTTCTTCTTGTTTAATTAAATTCCCCCATAATTCAATGTCTCATTTGATTTGGTGTTTCCCCTATATTTATGTTTATGCTTTTTTGCATATTTATGTGTGTGTGTGTGTGTGTATATATATATATATATATGTATATGGTTTGCCAGATAGGGTTCATGATGTGTTATTTGATTCCCACTTTTTGGTTTTGGTTCGTTTCCCATTAATGGAAGATCTCTTTTTTATCCATTTCTACCTGCAAAGGTTTCTCAGCTGTTCCTTTCAGTGAAAGCGAAAGTTTGACCAAATATATTGTTCCCAATTTTCAGTTGTGTGCGTCTCTTTATTTCCAAAGGAACCCACCATTTCCCCTAAATTAATTATTCTCCACTCGTACTCTATTATTCATTTATTTTATTTCTCTTTCTTTGAAGATAAGTTTGGTGCCTAACTGTTTCACATACGGTAAAGATTCCTTTGAAATAATCCCTGCCCCCAAAACAATAAGTATATATTCGCTTGAATTACATTAGAAACAGTTCACCTTTTTTGGAAAAAAAGTAAAAAAAAAATTATGGAATTTAAATTAATAAGACTCTTAAAACATTACAATTATTTCAAATTAATTTTTAAAAAATTAAGTGTTTTGATTTAATTTTTAAAATATTACATTTATTTTAATTTGATTATTTTCATAAATCTCTTTAATATAGAAAAAACTTAAATTGAGATAAATATAATTTTTTAAAGACACTTGATTTTTAAAAAACTAATGAAAAAAATTTTATTCTTTTGAAGATCAAATCAGTGATTTATTTTATAAATAATTATTTTTATTTGTTATTTTTAATTTAAATAAATTAAATTTGAATCTAAATAAACTAATGTTTAAATGATTTTTACTTTGTCGTTCTCTTATTTTCATCAGTTCCAACTTAGTAATTTGTGGTGTTGTATAATATTTTTTAGCTGTATTTCGAAAGCGTAGTCTGAATTGTTTTACATTTTAAATCCTATTAAGAAAATATTAAAAATATAAAAAGAAAATGATAACTAGATTGCATGTAAGACAGTCAGACAGAGCTCTAGTTTTCTTACTGTGGGTGTTGATGGATGATGCCATATCTCCCACGCAGGTGAGAAGGTATGTTTACCACGACGTCGTTCGATTGGGTGATCTGGAAAAGCTCATTGATTGTTCTAATATCCAGGTCAGAAATTAAAATTCTTTTCTTCTTTTCCTTTTTTAGCAAGAAATAACATTGATTACATCAGTAATTAATTAATTATGATAAAAAAAAGTAAATAAATAAAAAAAAAAGTCTACAAAAAAACTCACCTCTTGAGAGTTTAAGGGGTATTTTTTTTTATATTTTTTAAGATTAAGATATCTAAATATATATATATATATATATCTTAATATTAAAATATTATCTCTAAATTTAAATATTAAATAAGTTTGTTTTTCAACATCTGTGTATATTAAATACATATCAATAAAAGATGTATCTAGATTTATTAATGTCTGAAAATTTTTCAAATTTTTCATGAGATTTAATTCAATTAATAAGATGCATTTAGACTATTAAGCTTCTAATAAAAATTAAAAACAAACACATTTTATAATATGAAATCCAAATGAATCAAATTTAAACCTCGATCAAATTAGCGTGTGATTTCTCTATTTTTTCTGAAGAAACAAGTACTTTACTTGTGATCTAATGACTACTAATGTTTTTTTTTTTTCTATGTCTGCCTTCAGGGAGATATTTGAAGAAAAAAATTTTAAATAAATCTCAATATTTTTTTTCTTTTTTTTTTGTGCTTGTTTTCAGAGACTGATTTGAAAGAAAAAAAATTTTAGATAGGTCTGAAATTTTTTGTTTTAACTTTATGCTTGCTTTTAGATAGTTTTTTGAATTTTTTTTTTTAAATACGTTCTTGAAAGCAGGTATAAAAAAAAATTGATGGATGTTAAATTTATGATCCAACGATTAGGAAGACACAAGCTGTAAAAAAAAAAACAGAAAAATCGCACAGATCAAAAGTGTATAGATTTTGAGATATGCTTGTCTCTTTAAAGAAAGTAGAGAAATGGCAGCATCAAAGTGTATATAGAATTTGAGGTAATCGTGTAGTTTTTTTGTATAAAAAAAAAGGGGCATAACGTGGAATTTGAAATATGAAAATGAAAAAATATGTGTGAATTAAATGAGGATGGTATATATGCAGCCATATACGATTAACGGAGCGAAGGTGATATTCTTAAATCAGAGGGCACAGTCAAGATCATGCAAAGGATCTGCCAACGTTTGCTGCACTTGTGACAGGATTCTTCAGGAGCCATTCCACTTCTGTTCTCTCGCATGCAAGGTTTGTCTCATTTCACTCTCTCTCTCCCTTTTTCTCTTTCAAACAAATTAGTGGTCAAGATCCTTTCTTTACATACAATTTTATATATATCACTTCAACATCTTGCTTTTTAATTTAAAATCATTCTTTTTAATTTCAGGAAGCAATCAACTTTCAATTAGTGCGATTTTAGGTTTTTCGTTGACTTTTTTCTTTAAAACTGTAACATTCCTTGTAACTAATAAAATAATAACCTTTTTTTTAAAATATTATTGTCAACTTGAGGATAAATTTTAAAATTCTCTAGATTAGGAGATTTTTTGCATTTCACAAAATTGGAATTTTTTTATGAATTTTTCAATAAAAATATAACTTTTAGATGATATTTGAAAGATCTGACATTGAAAAATATTTACTATATACTAAAAGTTTGAAAATTATTTTGTGGTTTAAATTTTAATGAGTAAACAGCTCTTGCATCTACGACATAAAAATCAGATAAATGGCTTTTATCAAGAAAAAAAAAATGAAACTACTTGTCAAAAATCAGATAAATTTTTCAAATGGCGTTGATTTTTTTTTGGTTATATTAATAGATTACTTTATAATATATGTAAAATATTTTTTATTATTATACACATCAATTTCAAGATGATGCATTAAATAAAGAAAAGCTCGATTCTTCATTCAGTTTCTCAAAAAGAGAACCCTTTATGAAACTTTCTTGCTTCATAATATCTCAGACTTTCTCCACAACTTCTAATCAGACGCTATTTGGTTTTGACTTATGAGCTTTTGGTCCTTCTTCTTTTCTTCCTTTTAAAACAATACACAGCGACGTTAAGAAAAAACAAGGTAAGATATTCACTTTTTCAGAGTGTCTTGACCTTTTTTTATGTTGTAACGTTTTAAGAACATTTGATGGAAATAATAAATTAGGGGTCGGAGATCCTTTCTTTATCAAATGACATAGAATGTCAAAAATGTCATTTATAAAATAAATTATATTCTTATATATTCGTTTCTTTTATAATTATAAATGCAATATTTAAGTCGATCTTTTTTTGGTTTTAAGAAGTTTGTTACAATAAGATTTTTAACGTTTGGTAATCCACTGCCACATGTTCTTTAATTATAATGTCTTTCATTAATCTTGAAACATCAACCTTAAATATTGTGACATTCTTTTTTACTATTAATTTAGAATAAAGAGTAACAAATATTTTATCGTTTTGTTAAAAAACACACACACACACACACACACACACACACACACACACACACATATATATATATATATATATTTTAATCTAAAAAAATATAGCATTGAGTTACTGAACATTAAAAAAATAGACTATAACATATCTCAGTAAACAGAAAAAATATAATTAGAAAAAATATAATATTTCATAATTTACTACTATAATTTATTATGCGTTTGTTAGTTTCGACAAAGAACGCTTTATTATTATTATTTTTTATTAAGTTTAAAATTAAAACTAAAGAAAAGTTTGTAATTTATTCAAAAAAATAAATTTAATGATGAAGTTGACATAAAAATAATGTGCAGGTTGATCACATGGTATATGAAGGCGAGAACTTGTCCGGCATTTTACATCGATTCGATGAATCTGATTTTGCATTTTCGCAATTCGAGGGTCTAAGAGTGGACGGCTCAGAGGTCATAGACGAAGACAATATCCAAAATGCCCCTGCCTCTGCCTTCGAGGACTTAAGGGCATCCTCTTGCTCCAACACTGAGGCCACCAGCAATTCCGTAATTTCACCTCGGGAGCCCAAGAAGAAGAACAAGAACTCCACCAATGCCTTCCTCCCTGGGATTGTTCTCTCTCTTGGAAGTAGGAGAAAGGGTGCTCCTCAAAGAGCCCCCCTCTCTTAGAATATCATCATTAAATCATAATCCAAAGTTAGAGAATTAAATAATTAGCATAGAAGTATCACCAAATAAGAACTTATTGGGGTTTTCATTATTATTATTATTATTATATTTGTCTCATATATATAAAATTAAAAAAAATGTATAATATGTGCATTTTTAGGGGCTTTCATGTGGATGATTAGTGCATTTCCTGGGTTTCTCCTGTACTTTGGTATGTGGATGTAGGAAATTTCCATTTTCATCTAATGTAGGTGGTTGCCATGCTTTGGTGTCCACCAGTTTTGTGTCTGATGTAATGGAAATTTGAAGTATGTGATGTTTATTAAATGTAATGATCCTTGAATGAAGTTATGATTATGAACAGAAACTGCTCTCTTCTCTTGTTTCTTTTAAAAGAAATATCTCAATTTTTGAATTCACAGAAAAACGTGCATTTGACAACGGTTATTTAGCTGTGGTTGACAATAACGAGAATTGACTGGTGACAAAATATAAAATAAAATTAAAATTATAATCGTTTAATTATTAAATGAATAATTAAAATTTAATGAATGAAATTTTTTTAAAAAAAAAGTTGTATCTTTAATTTTATCTATCCAGTCTTAACTATTTATTTAATGATCGTATATTTTTGCCATCATATATATAAAGGAGTTGTTCTCATAATCATCTCAAAATCATGGCTTAATAGTAGTTTATTAAACGTTAAGCTATTATGTTCTAGCAGCAGTTGCTCTGAACTGTTGCTGTTAGGACATATTTGTCCTACTGATAGTTTAGAGCAACTTGTCCTAACGACGATTCAAAGCAATGGTCGTTGCAACAAATTACAACACAAAAGATGATCAAAATATGTAATAATTCTCTCTTATTAAGTAAACAAGAAATTGCGATAAAGTGGTAATCAATATTCATACTAAGGATATTACACTATCAAACATGAATATAAAAATTTTGTCTTATATGTACATAAAAATATTCAATGTTTTTCTGCTAATATAATTCAGTTGTTAACGAAATTAGTCAATATATTGAACGTTTGGTTACTAGAAGATGCACAAAAGGATACTACACAATCAAACATGAATATAAGGCCTAAATTTCTCATCTAGTAAGTCTTAACAGAAAAAGCTTGTTTGAGTACGTAGACACAAAATGATGTGAATTTGGGTACGTTTGTATTATATATATTTTCTATGGCAACGACTCAAAGTGTTGCCCTTTGGATTTTATTAATTTTAATTATGGTTTTCATTTTCATTGGTAGGCGGACATTTAGGTGAGCGTGTATTGCTTATCCGCCAAGTCTCCTATCTTTACTTTGTTTGCAAAAATTCTAATAACTTTACTTTGGACATAATATTTGTTTTTATTTAGATCATTGAATTTAATAGTTCAGATTTTATTGATGATTTTTTTTAAAAAATATATTAAAATATAGATTGTTAAATCCGAAATTTAACGATTTAGATCAGAACAAGCACAAGATCAATTTTCGATTTACTAATCTAGACTCACCAAAGACTTGGTTTTATTTTTTATTTTTTCAAAAATGGAAGAACAACCAAGGTTTGAATTCTAGTCAAGAGTCAGGTTTCCCATTTTTATACCAACTTCTCATCCTATTCAACCTCTCTTTTGTAAAAAAAAAAAAATACATAATTATTATAATAATTCAAATATGCCCCTACCCCAAATCAAAACTCACATTTTCATTTAGGTATTACAATATGGAAAAGTTGAGCTTAAATTTGTTTTAAGATAGATTTTATTGAGTCAAACACTATAAGAAAATCACATATCGGAGATAGAAAAATCCGTCTTACATAGTCCAAAAATTTGTCTCTCCATCTCAAAGAAATTAGAGATGGAAGGGCTATCATCTAAAAAATAATCATTGTTGATATACGGGACAAAAAAGTGTCTCTGAAATATGACATAGATAGCTTTCCATGTCAAATTTCAAAATTTATCACAAAATTTTTTTTAAAAAAAGGATAAAAGAATGAGATTGGTTGAATTCCATGTCAAAATTCATCTCAGAATTTTGGACGAAATTGTAAGGTGGAATTTTCGTTTCAAATTTTTGACTCAATTTTTTATAATTAAAACATATTTTTTGTTTTTGATTCTATCTCAAAAAAGTAAATCAAATTTTTTTATGAAATCAAAATAGAACAATAATGGAAAAGAATAAATTTTTAGCCTATTAAACAATGATGACAATCCATATGAAAGGAAATAATTTTATTACAGCAATTGGAGAAAGAAAACATCATTAAAATCTGCAACGAAAATGTACTATAAATATCAGTTGCAATGAAAAAAAATATTACAAATAGGAAAAAATATCCTAAGCGAATTGAAGTCATCCTTCGAGAGTAGTATTGTAGGGTCGGCTGAGTGATCAGGTCCCGCAGAGTCTCTTGCAATTCATTTTAAGTGCTTTTGCTTGTATGGTTAGAACGTTGTGTTTTCTTTTGTTCTCTGAAACTTATTTCGTCACTAGTTGGTGAGCCATTTGTTCACGACTGATACGTTTTCCTTTCATACCATTGGCTCCATCTTGAATTCTATGATTCTTTTATAATTGTCAATCATGGCATTATTTTTCATATCTTCCTTGGCTCTAGTCAATCCTCTCAAACAATGTCTCACCCTCAGACTTGGCCAAGTTTCTCTACCCCATTTGTCATAGAAACATAAGTTTTGTTATCAATTGCAACTTGAGATGGACCAACACCAATTTGATCACTGTCATGTTTTTCCAAAATTCTTTGATTATGAGATCTCACCTAATATGAAGTAGAATCTTTATTGGGTTTTTATAGATAATAACAATGTTCAAACCATGATAATTTTCACTAGGCTTAGTTCAATAACCATAATAATTGAGAGGAAGCCTGAGTGACATTCAACATTATAATCCTTATTGGTCTTTTCCTAACATTCAAATTTCCATTGCTTTCACTATTCCATCCGCTAACCCTAATGTTTACAATGTCATCCATGTCTCAAATACCTTTTTTAGAAGCCGCATAATATGTGTGGAATCAAGTTATACCATACAACTTCTCAAGAAGATATTTGAAGAACATGGATGGGACTGTAGGCATTAGGATTAATAGATGGAATGATGGAAGCAATCGAAACTTGGATGTAAGGATAAACCCAGTAAGCATTATGATGCTAAAGTGTCACATAGACTTCTTTCCTCTCAATTGTTGTGGTTGTTGTACTAATTATATGGTTATTGGAAATTATTATAGTTTGTAAATTGTTATATCTAATAACTCAATAAGGATTCTAATTTACATTAATAACAAAAAATAATGTTTACATGGGGAATGAAGTAGAGAAAATTGGCCAAATATAAGGGTTAGACACTGGCTCGAGGATTAAAGAGAGCCAAGGATGATCCAAAAAAAACGACATGATTGACAATTATAAAAGAGTCAAAAAAATTTATAATGGATAAAGCCAAAGATATGAGAGGGAAATATATAAATCCTTGTAGAATTGAAGAACCATAACCAATTATCCATAATTGTCCCTAGTTTCTGAAATTTGTATAAATTTTTAGAAGTTATGAAAAATCTACAAAATTAAAAAAAAAAATTAATGTTCATAACACACACATGTAAAGCTGCACTAATGTTCCAAATAGACAACAAATAATAGAAAATTTAATTAGTAGTCTTCCCAATAAAGAAAATAAAAATAAGAAATTCCAAGAGTTTTATTATGTTTTACAAAGACTTTATCAGTTAACCACTCACTTGCATTCCTGAGAGTTTTTTAAAACTGCTAAGAAATGACCACCGCAATTGCCTGCCTTTCTTGTAGTATCGAGATGCCATTTCTTATTAGTTAGTAAAACTCCATTTACATTCCCAAACAAAACAACGCAGCCTCCTTCAACCATTATTGTATTAACTGATGATGATGATGATGATATTATTATTATTATTACTATTATTTCAATCCAATTTGGAAACTCACTACATTTATATTGGTTAAACTTTTTAACATAAGAAAAAAATGTTTTACAAAATATAATTAATAAAACAATTGTTAAGCCTATCCAACTTGATATCGCATTATGTTTGAAAAAAGAAACTGTTATTTCAAAAAATAGTGTGTTATGAGAAGTAACTTTTCATAAAGTATAATTGCCTCAGTACTTAAGTATAAATAGTTTTTTTTTAAAAATAATCATTAATACACGGATTGTCCTTCTACAGATTAGAAATAATATACAAATAATATTTATATTTATTATAATTATGTACATAATATTTATAATAATTTATATATCGCATATGGAGACCAGTTGGCCAAGTCATTGGTTAAATTGGTCAGACAATTCAAATTTGGCAAACTTTTATACATAAATATAAAATTAGATGACACATTAATTGTGAAAAATATTTAGTTATTATTTTTAATATAATTATTATAAAAAATATTCTGACACTCCTTAAGATTTTGAAAACAAAGATTATATATTATATTTTTATTAAGTAATTTAACGTTAAAGAAAATTATTTTACAAAGAATTTGACTTCATATGCCAAACTTTTACATCGTAGAATAATTCTAAATCTGTCAACAATAATTATAGATTAATTGATATATACTTCAAAAAAATTCAAGAATAAGAATTTTGTTCTTCTAAAGGATTGAATTTTGTAAACTAAATTACAATATTCAAAATTATACGATATTTTAAAAAAAAAAACATCTTCATCTTTTTTTAATTTTAAAACATATTATCATTCAAATAATTTCATATTTTTTATTCAAGAAATTTTATTATAGTATTTTTAATATTTGGTAACGTAATATCACATAATTATTTTTATTGAAATATCTTTTTATTAACCTAAGAATATTAATTTTTGTTTATATATTATAAGATTCTTTTTTGGAGTTAATTCAAAATAAAATATAAATATTATATTTTCTAAAAAAATGCATCCAATATATACTTAGGTTAATATATAATATTTTAGTAAAAAATATAGTATTGGACTAAACACAAAAATATGGACTATTAATAAAACTCTCAAAACACAGAAGATATAAAATTGAATTAAAATATAATAATTTCATAGTTATAAAAAAAAGAGGATATATATTTTAATAAAAGGAGAAGATATTGTAATTCTGAATACTTATAGAAAAAGTAGTGTAATTTACTCAGTTTTTAATAACACACCTCAATAGTTAATATTAAGTGTGTGTTTGGATTGAAGTTATACATGTTGGCGCAATTTAATTATATATATATATATATAAAATAAGTGCTAATAATTTTATTTGGGTGAACTTACATATTAATTATTGTATATGTATATATATATTGAGACATATATATTACTACCTATAATTATGTCCAAATTATTGATCTTTATAAAGTATATTTTGGGTTAAACCTGTTTGATATATTAAAGTTAGTTTAGGGTGTTTTTGAATTAATATTATAATATGTGTAGGTACTCAACCCAAATTAATATTGGTGATGGAGTGTTATTAATAAACGAGGTCAACCTATTGAGCTTAATAAATGAGTTATGTTCTCAAGGTTATATGAATTTGATTTTTAGATTTTGAGAACATCTATAAATATGTGTAAGTGTGTGACCTAATATCAATCACACAAAACTTAATTTGTGAAAAATCACTCATACTAACTTTGAAAAGTCTAATATATCTGAAGAACTATTACTATGGATCAAGATACACTCTTTTCTATTAATTATTTAGGTGATTATTATTGTTATTGTTAATTTGTCTATAAAGATCCTATAAACAATCAATTCATGATCATAAAGAATAATGTTTTAACTAAAATTCGCATGAGTGAGATCATGAGTATTTTGGTTGTTTGTGATTATAATTGATATTAAAAACATCTTTCAATTGGTATCAGAGCATGATTATAGTAGACAAATTGAGAATAACCAATGATTAATTTGTGTTAAGGTTTGTAAGAGAGTTTTTTCTATAGAACCCTAAATTTGCATTTTGTTTAGGATTAAGAGAAATTTTAGGGTTATTGATGAATTATGTATTTTTATCCACATAAAAATCTTGTGATTACATAGTCAAGGTTTTTATTCTGCAAAAAATCGTATCTTTCAATCATAATTAGTGTTTACGTAATCAATAGGCTAGTGAATCTATTGATTGAGAATTTTCAGATTTATGATTATTGAGAATTTGTGATTATGTATCTTTTATGATTGAAAATTATTTTATGATTGTTGAGAATTTGGGTTATGTTTGTGATTATTATAATTCTTAATTTGTAATTACATATCTACTGATTATATATATATATATATATATATATATATATATATATATATATATATATATGTGATTTTCAATCCCAATTTAAATTTAGGGAAGACATACATATGGCATTTACCAATCATCTTGAATCTCAATTTGTAAATAATCTTTGTTAGGAATAATATTATTTACCAATCATTATGAATTATGTAAGTTGAATCACGCGAATTGAAAATCACCTGAATCCTAATTCAATTGGGTTTGTTTATAAATTATAATTAGGTAATTTTGATTGCATAATCTAAAGCATTTATAATTTTGATTTAGATTACATAATCATGTATGTTTATAATTTGTGATTATGTAATTCGTTAACTTATCCTTTATGATTGAGAATCTACTTAATTGAATTGGGATTGAATCTGCCAAAAACTCTAATTTTTTAAATTTGGGGTTGTGTGTGTTTTTTGGTAGATTAAAATAATTTTCATTGATTAAATTTAGAGTTTCATCAACTCCATACGTTTTCTTGAGATTTAAGGTTCGTGAAAGTCATGTTTTGAGTGTGATTTAGATCATTTAGGACAAAAATAAAATTAAATCACATTATGTAGGTATTTCATAAATTCTAATCATTTTAAATTGTGCTTTCTTGTTAGAATTAAGTTGATTAAAATCAGTTTAGTTTTAACAAGGAAAACATGTTAAATGCCTATACATATTAAATATTCCAAACAAATTTAGTTGGTTAGGCTAAAAATAGTTGTAAATGTGAGACATATTTGGAAAACTTGCTTAGGATGTATCAGCCCAAAAGATAGTATGTACTAAGTTTATTTGTTTTTGTCAATAGTTACAAACTATATGTGTAGAAAGTGCCACCAACAAGGCATTTGTTCTGTTAATAGACTAATAGATTTTATTGTACTAGGCATCTCTATATATAGATAAAATCATTTAATATACATATGAGTATGTGTGTTATTATATATACATGTACATTGTCATGAACATGTTTATTTTGTTGTTTTGTTTAGTACTTGCCATTGCGAATATTTTTGCAAACATAAACAATATTCCTATGTTAAATGATGCCAATTTCAAGAGGTGGTAAGAGCACTTTATGATATTGCTTGATTGTCTTGATTTGAACTATTCTTTGAGGGTTGAACACCCTCTAGACTTGACAGGCAAAAATATTGTTGAGCAGAAAACTGTATTTGATAAATGAGAATGTTCAAATTGCATGAGTCTTCAAATCATGCAGCATATTATTCCAAAATTCATTAGGGGTGGGATTACAAAAGATACATATGCTAAGAGTTTCCTTAATCAAATCTCTGACTGATTCGTTTCTAACAAAATAATTGAAATAGGTACAATTTTGACTAAACTTATTTGAATGAGATATAAGGGTAAAAGAAACATAAGGGAATAAACTTATTTCAATGAGATATAAGGGTAAAAGAAACATAAGGGAATATATCATAGAGATATCAAACCTTGTCACTAAATTAAGGACACTGAAGTTAGAGTTGTCTGAAGACATACTCATGTACTTAGTTTTTTGATCTTTCTTCCTCCCAAGTTCAATCAGTTCAAGGTTTCCTATAATATGCCAAAGGAAAAATGGACATTGAATGAGCTTATAGCTCAATGTGTGCAGGAGGAAGAGAGATTGAAACATGATAAGGTTGAGAATGCAAACCTAGCATCTATTTCCAGTACCAAGAACACTTCTAATAAGAGCAACAGAACTCAAGAGAAGGAGACTGCATGTCATGCCGCATTCCGAGGATATGACCGACACGATGATGAATTCCACACTACCACCGTAGGCTTGACACTACTCACGTTCAACACATAGAAAATATAAAATATAGCACACTTGGTATATTGTGAGAATAAAAGTTCCTTTCCATCATATTATTAATCAAATCAAGATACAAGCAGTGTTTTCATTTAGTTGAAGTAAAATATAAATTTAAACCATCAACTATTTTATCACAATATTCATAATGATTCTAAGAGTTTTATTCACTACAGAACAACTCAAAAACCCAAACATACCCAAAATCACAACCATCAACCAAAAGCCAGAACAGGTTGTGGAATCAGAAGCTTTGCTACTCGTAACACGGAGTCTCACCAACTAAGCAAGAACTTACAAGGATATACAAGAAAATGGTGAGTACGAAAAATACTTAGCGAGGGGTAGACAACCATAAAATAAAATGTAATATGTGTACCACTTACAGAGATGAGACCCAAGAATGTATCCTATCCACAACCACTACTAACAAAAGATAATCCATCACTGCACAACCAACATGGTTAGATAAAAAATCCAATCACAGCACAAGCATCACACAGAGTTATAGTTCATAAGTCACTAATCACAAGTTTAATACATTCATCTAAGACGCTCAAAGTTAATATTCGTATATTCAACGCAAGATTATAACCACAATATATATAATTTGTGTGTACGGGCGATCTATGTTTTCATGGGTTTAATCCATCTTAAAAGTTTTCCTTCACACACACACACACAAAAAAAAATGATAATTTCATCACCTTTTTTCTTCACAAGGTGGCATCCTTGAGTGTGGCAAGTCTCAAGGGTTAGAGTCGCTTGCCACAAGCAATTAGTGATTGTGTTATGCCTACGGCTTCCTAAACAACATTGCACTATCCACACAATGTTGGTCATATAGATTCGAATAGTCATACTGGCTCCCCTTATGAGTCCAATCCACCATATTCTGTGTACGGACACATAAGGCACATCGATCACAAATAAATATTCTCACACATTCACTTGCACATAGACTATCCTGGCACAACCCAACACATGTCATATCAATGTATATATGAATAAACTCCATACCAAATTAACACTAGGAAAATAAGTTAAGCACATCAGAGATCAACCATCACATGGAAACAAGAAGGCTTAATGGCACACGAGGTAAAGTCATTACTAGAACACAAGGACAACCAACATATAAGAGAATGCCCACACACATTCACATGTTAAAGTATTCATACGCAAATAGCATAAGACATGAATAGAGACAACAAAACTTAGTCCTTAGAATGAGGTTCACACATAATATTTCATCCTATATATCATATCAATGATAGCAACTATATCCATAGAGTTTATGTAAATAACGAGAATGATTATCCTACCATAATTAAAATAAGAATGAAGTTAGGTCTCCTACCACACTCGTTCGTCGTTCCTAAGGGTTTCATTTTGATTAGAATCTCCCTTTTAGCCATTATCCATTGTATCAGAGGTCATTCACTCTATTGGGGTGAAAGTGGTATTCTACCCTCAATCACAATTGTATATCCAAATTTATAGACACCATAAAGTATCACTAAAGGTCACACTACCTTATCCAGATATATGGCCATATATACTCATAAAGGGTTCACACAATAGTTCCAAAGTAAGGGCAAACACAAGTGAACCTATCCCTAAGCCACTTTAAACTCACTCCATATGAGCATTACTCATAATGATTACAATAAGTCATAAAAGTAGATATCAACTTAAAAGAAATGAGTAATTAAGTGCAATCCATCACGCCCACAAGTTATTCACAAGATTTCTTTATAATCTCTCATCTCTAGGTATCCCACAACCCATAGATACCATTAACACATAATATGAATTTCGATGCATTTGGATTAATGAAAATTCACACACACTAAGAGAGAAAGAACAATGTTTATCCCCT
The DNA here is from genome assembly GCA_037074585.1 of Biancaea sappan. NCBI lineage: Eukaryota > Viridiplantae > Streptophyta > Magnoliopsida > Fabales > Fabaceae > Biancaea > Biancaea sappan. Next base: position 2,649,824 of record CM073496.1, on the reverse strand, counting down.
TTACTAAATAATACAAGCATTTCCATCACTTGATAAATAGTATACCACTACATGTCATCACGAACATGAGCTTTATCACATCTCAAAATTTTAAATGAAAAGGGAGAATATCTCCTAGACCATTTTAGGCCCATCCCCTTCTTACAACAATGAAAAGAAAATTTTCATTTAACATATAAATCAACCACACGATTTAGGTTAAGTAGATTAATATAGATCCCTCACCTTATTTCCAAGAAAGAAATAAGTGTGTAAAGGTCCCAAATAGCCATCAACAAGCAGCCGAACACCTAGGGACCACCACACAACTAGAAATTTAGCATTTAATGCACCTTAAGAGATGCACCAGCTTGTGGCGCCCACCCACATCACAAATCTCCGTCCAACAAAGGCGCTCTTACACACAATGCAACCCCTTAAATCTTGATTACCCTTTGCATATGTGGGTGACGCAAAGTGGCTTCCAAGGCTCCATTTGAGCTCCAATGCTTCCATGGATGACTAAAAACAAGCTTTAAGTTAAGAAACTTCATTAAAGTTGAATTTAAATCCTTCCCAAAGCTTAGAATGAAGAAGCACAACTCAAATTCCAAAACTTTTAACTCATGACAGCAAAAGAATGGAGTTTATAATAGAAACAATTATCCCTCCATCACTAAATGCAACACCACCACTTTAAATAAAGGATTTAGGTTATCAAACACTTTATGATTACCATGGAAGCAAGTTGAAATCACAAACCAACACGTAACTTCAAAAATTTCAACATTTCTAACCTAGGGTTTTGGTTGTGCGAAAATGAAGGAGAAGGGAGAGAGATTTTCAACATTTGCTTCAGCTTCAACCTTTTCAAACCAAAAATTGCCACCCACAGCAAGAACCCAGCCATTTCAGTCCAAGAAGAAGATGGAGCAGCCGAGGGAGAGGAAAAAAAGAGAGAGACAGACGCACCCCCACATTGCCAAAAGAGATGTACGTGTAAAATGGTTGGGGAGTGGTCTTTGGGGCTTTTAAATGATATTTTTTGAAATTCTCATTTTGTCCTCCCCTCATACACCATTCCACACTTAGTTCTATATTTGCCAAAATTGTTTTTCCTTTGTCCTTTTAAATTATCTTAATTTGCATATCATCATAAAGATTTTCTCAAGTTTACACAGAGGTTTAATTACCATCGTAACCCACAAATTTTACTTTATCTCGCATAAGTCCTCACTCAAGGGCCTTTTAGCAAAAATTGAAATATTAATTCCCATCACCAACAAATCCAGCACAACACTTGAGCATTTCACAACACGCAATCTATGCACATAGTTAGACATGAGAGTAAGATCACATACATGTTTCTTTTTCTTTTTTCTTTTTTTTTTTAAATTATGACATCCATTTTCTTAAAACTTTCAATTAAGCGAAAACAAATTTCATATTCACACATAAAGTGGAATAAGTACGCAAATCAAAGAAATGATAAAATTACAGGTATTACACTACAGTTCAGGGAGCTTCATAGTATAAGGGCAAACAGAAACAAGATTGTTGGGTTTAGTTTCAATATCACTAGTTACAAAAGCCTCTTTGGTTCTGTGTTGATATAGTTAATGAACTAGATTGTTATAATATATCTGATTAGATAGCCGGTTGTGCGCACTAAAGTTTATAAATGTGTATGATATATACATATACAATCTTCATAATCATATGTAGTACAAGTGGGAGAATTGCTAGCGCAATTTAATTTTATATTTAATTATATATATATATATATATATGTGTGTGTGTGTGTGTGTGTGTGTGTGTGTGTGTGTTAAGTACTAACAATTTTATTTTGGTAGACTTACATATTAATTATTGTATATTTGTACATATATTGGGACATATATATTACTATCTATAATTATGTCCAAATTATTGATCTTTATAAAGTATATTTTGAGCTAGACTTATTTGATATATTAAAGTTATTTTGAGGTGTTTGTGAATTAATATTATAATATGTGCAGATACATGACCCAAATCAATAATAGTGATAAGACTTTATTAATAAATATGGTCAATCCATTGAGTTTGATAATTGAGTTATATTTTCTAGAATCATATGGATTTGATTTTTAGGTTTTGAGAATATCTATAAATATGTGGGAGTGTATGACTTAATATTCATTACTCAAAATCTAATTTGTGAAAAAAGCACTCATACTAACCTTGAAGAAATTGATTTGATGAACTATTGTTATGAATTAAGGTATGTTCTTCTCTATTAATGCTACAAATAATCAATTCATGATCATAAAAAATAATTTATATTTTTCACTAAATTTCACATATGAGTGAGATCATGAGTATTTTAATTGTTTATGATTACAAGTGATGTTAAAAACATCTTTCAATATAAACTTTATTTTGTATTAATTTAATTTTCAAATTTGATTATAGTAAAAAGTAAGTCAAAGTTGTTTTAAGTAAAAAAGAATAAAAAATGAACACCTTAAAAGTCTTTATATTTTAATTTAGAGTTCAAGCTAATTTTTAAAAAAATCTAAACACCTTAAAAGTGTTTATATTTTAATTTACCAAAAGTAATTTGGCGTTTGGAGATATAGACAAAGGCTTTGTTCGGTAAAATTAACTTATAAGCTAGCGAATAGTTTATAAGTTAACTGATAGCTTATAACCTAATTTTTAGCTTATACCTTATAAGTTAACTTATTTAAATTAAAAGTGTTCGGTAAAAGTAACTATTAAAGTAGTTAAAAAGTGTAAAATGACATAAAATGATATATATATTTTAATTTCAAAATAATATAAACAAATATATCATTTTTGTTTTTAATTAAATTAATTTAAATTATTATAAATATAAAATTCATTAAAAATATATATTTATATATTTTATTTTATTTTATATATGAATAATATATTTTAACATATATATATATATTATTATATTTTATTATATATAATAAAATATATTTACATATTTTATTATTTATATATATTTATATATTTTTATCATATATTATTATATATATAATATTATATATGTATAATATATTATATATAAATATAAATATAATAGAAGATGAATAAATAAGATATAATAAAGTAAGTAGTATAATGAATATTTTGAAAAAATAATAAAGATAAAATAAGAATAAAAAATTTTAAATTATAAATTATAAACTAATCAAAACAACTTATTAGAATAAATTATAAATTATTAAAATAAATTTATTTATTAAATATTTTTAATAAATTTATAAATTAATTAAATAAATTATAAATTAACTTATAAATTATAAAGTGTATTGTTAAACACAACTAAAAATTGTAAATAAAAATTTGGGGAGGAGGGAGGAAGAGGAGAGGCAGGTGGTGAGCAATGAGTGGTGAAGAACACGTGACGAAGACGAATGACAAATTATTGAAGAGCGGTGAAGTCAGATAGTTCACATGGCATGTCACATTTCTATTCCCATCCACTTTCAGACCCTATGCCCTAAACTTACCCCTACTCTCACCCTTTTACAGCTAGAGCGCTTGGGGTTTATACACGTGGCATAGTTCCGTCACTTTCCATCACCGTCTCCATACATCCTTTTCAACCTTGGACAGATTGTTTTCCACTTCTCCAGTAAAATATTGGGCACTTCTCTACTGTGAGCATTTCCAAGTTCTTAAAAATTTTTAAAAATAAAAATTTACTTCTATTAAATTTTATTATTAGAGTTCATCAATATAATTATTACACATAAAAATTATTTTTTTATAAAAATTAGAATTATTTATTGGCTTATTTATGAATTTTTAAAAATTATATTATAAAAATAAAAAAATTATTTAAAGTAGTAGAGAGTTGTTATCAAAAGTGATGATGTAATATGATAAGTATTTATAGTGATAAATCTCACTTATATTTTTATTGTAAATCTTACAATATCATATCAATTTAAACAACTTTTACCACTTTAAATCTCTTAAGAACTTACAAATAAATTTCATAATTAACTCTTCATTACTTTAACATTTATTACTCTCTACTAATATTTATTGTGAATTAATTATTTTATTATTACTTTTTACATAAGAATCAATTCTTACTTGTAACAACCACGTGACAAATTATAATAGTGAATTGAAATAAGAATCAATTTTTAAATTTAAGAATGCTTAAAGAACTACCACTATAAATACTCTAAAATTCAAAATAAACAATTTATTAAAGTTATTCTACTGGATGTATTTATGATAGAACTTTTACATTAGCATATCTATTTTGTCGCTTATTGTCATACAAGACGCTAATATCGCTTTTTCCATACATGTTAGGTTTTTTGTTAAAAAATAATCTCCTATAATAAAATAAGCATCTAAATAACTAATTAACAAGTATATCAAACACTTAACGAGTTATATTTAACATTTTATTAATAGGAAATAGAGTCTATAAATGAAAGGAATTACAAATTGATATCTGAGATAATTTAGAAGTTAAATAATAGATTATAATATTTTAAGAATTAAATAATAGCCCTTTATAACCTTTAGGAATTTAAAAATATTACTTTCTCTGAAGCATTTATAATAATCAGTATAAATATATTCTAATTACTTTATTCTCCTACTATTTGGTCAAGGCCTTAATTATGTATATATGAATGGTTCGTGTTTCACCTATCACTTTAATTGTGTCAATTGTTTTATCCTTATTTGAGCATTCTTGATAAGTCTTTTTTATTTTTTTATTTTGAAATGTTTCGACTATATTTAAAGTGATAGGCGAGATAATTTAGAAGCTAAATAATATATTATAATATTTTAAGAATTAAATAATTGTCCTTTATAAACTTTAGGAATTAAAAAATATTTATTTCTTTGAAACATTTATAATATTCACTATAAACATATTCTAATTACTTTATTCTCCTACTATTTGGTCAAGGCCTTAATTATGTATGTATAAATGGTTCGTGTTTCACCTATCACTTTGATTGTGTCAATTGTTTTATCCTTATTTGAGCATTCTTGATAAGTCTTTTTTATTTTAAAATGTTTCGACTATATTTAAAGCTGAGTCTGTCAGTATTTTTTTTGGGTCATGAAAATTCCGTCAGTCATAAAAAAAACCTAACAAAAATTAGATAGAAAATATGAGTTTTTCTATACAAAATAAAATGAGAAAAAAATTTACATTAAGTGTTAGTTATAACTGTGGCAAATGGGCTCATTTGGTACGTAATAAAGAAAATGAGAAGAAAGATGAAAAGGAAAAAGAAAATGAAAAAATAAAGGAAAGATGAAAAAAATATATGTTTGATATGTAATGGAATTAAATGTGTTTAGTATATATATTTTTAACGGAAAGAAAATAGAATATATAGAATACATTTATTAAAATACTCTTGTGTTAAATTTATTATTTATAACATAAATAAAAATATGTTTAGTAAGATGTTGGCTTAACTATAATTTTTGTTCCTAAACTTTTTTATTTTAATATAATCCCTTTAATTTGTAATTTGTGCCATATCTATCCTTATCCATCTTGTCAATATAGTTCCTTAACTTTTTTTCTTTCAATGTAGACCTTTTAATTTGCAATTTGTGTCATGTCTGTCCTTCTCCATCTTTTCGATATTGTCCCTTAACTTTTTTCTTTCAATATAGTCCCTTTAATTTCCAATTTGTGCCATATATGTCTCTCTTCCTCAGTCTCATCTTGGTCTCTCTCTTCCTCTGTTTCAAAGGACTATATAGAAAAATAGCAAAGAATAACATTATCGAAGGTCTCTCCTCCATGTCAATTGCTCTTTGTCTCTCTCCACATGTTCGTCACTCTTAGTCTCGTCTTAGTCTCTCTTTTCCACAATCTCTGTTTTCCCTCAAACACATTCGACAGCGACGCCAATGAGAGGAAAGAAGCTCAATGCACGAACCAGATATGCTTAGGGCTTCAACAAGGACAAAGACAAGAGTGAGAATGAAGGTACAGGGTAAACATGGAAGAAATTTTTTTTTTCTCCTGGATGGAAAACTGGCTTTCCATCTAACTTGTGATGGAAACCATCTGTATAGGAACAATAGAAAATGCAGGGGCAGGATTCCATTCGTCTTTTTCGGCATCACTGTGGCAAGGCTATACCTAACGCAAGAATAATGGTAAAAGCAGCGCGGGATTCCATTGAAGTTTTTTTGGAAAGGAAACCAAACGTGCCCTATGTGCAGTGTTGTCCGACCCGGACCGGCCAGGCCGGGTCGACCCGGAAACCGGTGACCCGGCACATGACCCGGTCCGGGTCACTTCAACGAACCGGTCTGCACACGGACCGGCCAAGACTCGGCCGACCTGGCCGGGTCTTGGTCGACCCGGTGACCCGTGACCCGGTTTTTTTTTTAAAATTTTTTTAAAAAATTTTTATGGTTAATATTATTAATAATTTTTTTAAAAAAATTATTTTATTTACTCTAAAAATTAATGCCTTTTTTTTCTCCATATCTACACCGTTCCACTACAAACAAATTGGAACATAATATTCTCATTTTATTTCTCTAAAAATATTAGTTAAATTTCTCTTTCAGTTTCATAAATTTTATTTAAAATTGAAGTTAACTATTTACGGTTAAAATATGCCAAAGTATTATGTTAGACAATAAACATTTTCAAGGAAGTCTATAACAAATATTGGTTTCAAATTAGTCCTTTAAATTTATAACAAGCCATTTAAAGGATTAATTTGAATTCTATAAGTGGTGGATTTTTTTTTTATAAAATCGAAAATATTATAAAATAAAATATCAAAATTATTATTTTTAATTTAAAGAGGATAAATTAATTTTTTTCTTAAAAATTACTTAATTTTTCTTAATTATTAATGACTTTATAAATTATTATGGATGTTTAAGACTTTAAATGTATGAATTATTATATTTAGATGATTTTATTTATGACTTTATGAATTATTATGAATATTTATGACTTTATGTTTAAATTATTAGAGATGTTTATGAATTATTTTGGATGTTTATAACTTTAAATTATGAAATTTACATGTAAATTATTTATTTTACTTATTTTTTTAATTTATCTATAAAAATCTATAGGTATATATATATATAATTTTAATTTTTTAATGTATTTATTCGGGTCAGCAATTGACTCGGTGATCCGGCGGTTGAACCAGTGACCCGGTGACCCGAAGGCCTGTGCGGGTCAATAGCCGGGCCGGTTCTGACAACATTGCCTATGTGTAATTAAATACCGCCGCTAAAAATGTATCTTGTATGCTCTAACTTAATTTTACATAAATGACATTAATGAACTCAATTATTTACCACTGCCACTGCCTTTTTTCTTTTTCCTATGTTTCGTAACATCGTTTTTGAAAACATAAAAAATATGTTTTGGTTTTTCTATTTTAAAAACAAGTTTTCCAAAACAATAATTAAAACAAAACTTTAAACATAGCAAAGTAAACAAGATTTTTTTTTATTTTTTTAAAAGAATATTTTTAGAAACAACAAAAAAAAAAACAGGGCCTTTGGTTTATGTCAATTTTTTAAAAATATTAGGCAATTTTTTAAAATTATTTTAATAATTTTTAACATATAAAAATAATGTTGTCAAAATGGGCCATCTGACACCGGCTTGCGATGTGCTAACAATAAACAAGTTGGTCTAAGAAGGCCCATTTATTAAATGAACTATTTTTTTTAAAAAAATTATACCCACCTTTTTGGCCTACAAGCCAAACAAGTTGGTCGTAGGTGTAATATTTGCGAAATTTATTTGATGTTAGAAATTTGTATATGTAAGTGAATTTGAATGTACAAATTGTGTGTAAGGGACCAATATGATATGAAACTAAAATTTTGGGCCCATTGCCAATGACTTGATTTTCTTGATTTTTGTATAATCCATATTAACCTTTTGATTTATATCTTACGGAAGTTAGAAGAGGTATAATATGTCTTTAGTGGTGTGAAATAGGTGGAGTTCCCATTTTACCCCTAAGCTAGACCACTCTTCCTCTCTAGAGCTAAGGAGATTTTTGGAAGAGGGAAAACTTTGGACCTATTTGGTTTGAGCATTTTTTATTTTTATTTTCATTAAAAATAAAAAACGGGCTTGAAAATGTGTTTGATTTAGTTTACTAAAAATGTTTTCTTTAAAATATTTCTTAAAATAGGCTCAAATCTGAAAACATTAAAAAATATTTTCAGTATTTTAAGAAATGTATTTTAGAAAATGTAGACTGAAAATGAAAATATGAAATATTTTCATAAATCAAATAGACTATTTATTTTCTCCTTAACCTCGTATGCACACCCTCATGCCACACACCTTCTTGTATCATACTCTTTCTGCTCTCAACCTTCAGCCAATACAAACCACCAAGACCTTCGTGTTCCCTCCATTTCTCTAGTGACTCTCGAGTCCAGTGATCACTACCTACATCAGAGAACCAAAGTTGAGCTAAGGTAATTGATTTTCTCCTCTTCTCCTTTCATTTTCATGCGTCAAACCCTAGGTTATATTTTGGGGTGGTTTTTCGAGTTAGACCAAGTGTAACGGTTGTGGGATGCTTTCCTTGTGATTTCTTATGACACTTTAATGGTTTCTATTCTGAATATTGTTAGGAATGGTCTAAATTTGGTATATTTGGTTGTAACTTCTGTAAGAAGAGAAATTAAGGAAATTGAAGGATGCAAGGAAAGTAATGTTTTATAGTTAAAATTGGTGGTTAGAGAGGCATTTAACGGTGATTTTGTGGTAGTTAGGACCTAGGGGAAGCTTTAATTGTGCCATGAATGTGGTAGGTGAAGGAATGGGTGAGGAAGGCAAAGGAAGGGGATATTTTCAAAGAGCCCCTCATGTTTCAAACTCCGACAACCCAGACATTAGGATGATCTAGGGTTTAGGCGCTTTAGGAAGGTGGTGCCTGAGGTGCCACAACTTAAAATTTCTCCAAATCGTCTCTTTTTAATCCTTTTCTCTTGGCTTGTTTCCATAGGGCGTTTGGCAAGTTTCCAACGTTGATTTCACCATGAAATTAGTTGTTGTTTATTGTAGTTCATCAGTGAGGTGAGTAGATAACCCTTACCCTACCAAGAACCTTAAATTCTTCTAATTTTTTTTAAAAATCAAACTTGAGAAATTATGTTTGTAATTGACATGGGTTGTTGTGGCACTCTTTGAATGGTAAGGTAGTAATTCTCTATTCTCTTATATGACATGACTTGAGTGGATATTGTTATGATCTGCATATGAATGAATCATAGTTCCAACTTTATATTTTCACATCATGGATGTTGCATTGAATATATCTCTCTTTGTGCCTAAAATTTGTATGCATGGAATGATGTTAAATTTGAACTTCTGTCATGTGTGATTGTCATCAAGGATATTGACATGGAAGTGTACCCCTTGAGTTTGAGCTGTTATAGGTAGATATTATGATAGAAGTATTGAGGGGGCAATAAGGGTGAATACCCATAATGGAGGGACAAGAGGGGATGTGACTAAGGTTGCGGGAAACAAACATGGTAATGTGGATGGTCCTAAAAAGTGTCAAGGAATGAATCTTATGTTTGACGATTGTGGAAATATGCTACGTGTTACGTGTAGTTTTGAGTTTAAGCCTTTCTTGAATTATATATATATATATATATATATATATCCATTGTATTATGTGGTTAGCATATGATGTTGTGTGTAGTAGAGTAAAGTTGTTTACTCACTAAGTTTATACTCACTTTTTTCTTCCCTTTTAACTTTTTAGAGCCTTCAGTAGAAGAAGAGTCTATGTTTGAGGAGTAGTGAAGTAGTTGAAGACAAGACCCCTTTGTTTTGTTTTGTTTTGTTTTTTTCTTTTCTTGTAGACTCTCTTTTAATTAAAAGTCTAGAGTCGCTTTGTAGTCATATATGTATCAACAAAAATCTTGCATATGTTTGTAATATGTTAATATTGTGGGCGAAGCTCAATCGATTCTCTTGTAAATCGATGTTTGTAAACATTCTAATAGTACATTCTTTGAGCATCTATGAGAATGCTTGGAAAGACGGCACTTTATATAAATGACAATGATCCTAAATTATGCTTAATATAAATGAATGTATTGTTTTGAAATGCATGGCTTGATATATGATTAGTGGAATTGGTTATGTTTTTATGCTTACGATGATGGAAGAAACTCCATTATTCGTGCTAATCATGTGCTCTTGGACGGGGCGTGATAGTAGGTCAATCATTTTCTTTTTTAAAAAAATTACATTATCTTATTTAGTTTATCTTATCATGTATCTATATACTTTTTTCTTTACTCTTAATCATACATATTAATAAGTACATTCAATTTAATCTCTTTTAAGTTAGATTCAAAAGAGCACATCTTTCTCCCTTCCTCTATAGCGGGTTAACCCGTCAGCTCATTCAAACTTATTTAACTCACATTAAGTGATTTCAAAAGAGCGCGCGCACACACACACACACACACACACACACACACACACACAAGTACATTCAATTTAATCTCTTTCTCTCTCTCTCTCTCTCATAAAATTTGCAAAAATACATTCAATTTAATCTCTTTTAAGTGAGATTCAAAAGAGCGCACACACACAAGTACATTCAATTTAATCTCTTTCTCTCTCTCTCTCTCTCTCTCATAAAATTTGCAAAAATACATTCAATTTAAATAAAAATAAGATTACTAATTTTAGACGTACTGGATAAAAGTACTTGATAAATACTAATACTAGTTAGTTTATGTAATACCCGTTAATTTCAGAATATAATTCGCTTAAGAGTATTTTAGAATTCTACAACGTTACTTTAGTTATTTATTTTGGTCATTTTTAATTTTCATATTTAATTGTTCTATTTGAATATTATTTATAAAAATTGAGTTAAATGACTGGACTAAATATTTTCACCATGTGGGATATATTTTAAAAATGGTGAAATTCATAGAAAAGTGGTTTCAGAATGGTCAATTAGTCTATTTATTGTAAATTGACTGGATGGGTTTGGATGTTGAGTTATGGATACCCATGGGTTATTGAATAACCCATTAGAAATATTTAATATAAAGTTTCAATAGTACCCCCTCATTTTTCACTCAGCCGAAGGAAGGCAGAAAAGCGTTTTCTCTCTTCTTCATCCTCTTTTCAAATCCTTTCCTTGATTTTCAGAGTTTTGATTGTTTGTTCGGTTCAAAAGCTTTGTAAGGATCAAAGGTAAGCTTTAATCTCATTATTTTCCTTAAATTTCAGTTTATATGGAAGATTAGAGGAGGTTTTGTTCTTGAAGATTTTGATGATAATTCGTGAATCTCAGTTGTTTTAGAAGTTATATTTGAGTTATAATCGGTTAAAAAAGTTGAGATTCTGGTTTTGAATCAAAAGAAAGGAAATGATGAATTTTTTTGAAAGATTTTCTGCAAAATTCGAAGTACTGTAGCAACTGGAAATCTAGAATTTTTCTTCGAGTTACTGTAGCGACTAGAAATTTCGAAAAAAATCTGGAAAATTTTCTTCGGGTACTGTAGCAGTTACTGTAGTGTCGGCAGTCAACGGTACTGTAGCAGTCAACGTTATTGTAACGAACCGGCACTGTAGCGAACCGTTACTATAGCAAACAGTTACTGTAGCAATCAGAAAATTTTACGTATTTTCGTGATTTTGTTTCCTTTCTTATGTTTCCTTGTAATATATTTTACTAGGAAATTTTCCTACACAAATTCTAGTGTGGAACAAGGTAAACTTGGACAAACATCAAGGTGAGTGAATAACCTTGCTCAGCTAATTTGATATTACTAGTTAAAGTACAATATAAGTCCCATTTACAATATTATTTAGATAATAAGCAATCAATTTTCATATGGGAGTATATGATGATCGGTAAAAATAAGAGTATGTAGAAATTATTTTATTTCATGACAATTGTGCTATGTGATAAATTCTCACTATCTTGTCAATGAGTAAAGATCTACGGGATCTAATACACGAGTTTGAAAGGGTTAAAGTCCCATACTACTCAGTACATATCTATGAAACCTATACACGAGTTGAAAGGGTTAAAGTCCCATACTACTCGGTGTATATCTAAGAAAGCTTATACACGAGTTTGAAAGGGTTAAAGTCCCATACTACTCAGTGTATATCTATGAAACCTATACACGAGTTGAAAGGGTTAGAGTCCCATACTACTCGGTGTATACCGATGAGATCTTATTCACGCGTTTGAAAGGGTTAGAGTCCCATACTACTCATTGTATATCTAAGAAATCTTATTCATGAGTTTGAAAGGGTTAGAGTCCCATACTACTCGATGTATAAGACAATTAATTATATGAGTAAATGTGGTATTTTTACTTTTGATATTCTATATAGTACAGTTATTTACTTACTGAGTTTTTAAATAAACTCACACTCCCTATGATTATTTTTTTTTCAAATACAGAAAACAAAGAACAAGAGTATCCGTTTGAAGAATAGAAGCCCCTTGGAATTATCCTCTATTTCTGTTTGGTGGGATACCAGTGCTTATTAATGTGGATACTAGGAACGCTCTGTACTTTCTATAGGTCTCCTAGGCTTGCGATGAGATAGAATTATCAGACTATGTATGTCTATATTTGCTTATCAGATGAATATAATTCTGTAGTGTGGAATGAATGATTAAGGTTGAATGTAAAACCTTACAGAATATATGTAAACAACATATGTTTGAGAATTTTATCAAATGAGTAGTATCTTTTCACATGCTCAATTTTTGGGATGTGACAATTTGGTATCAGAGGAAAGGTTTTATAGGTCCCCTATAGAGTACAGAGCAAAGTGATCTTTGTGGGCCCTTCCCTATTGTCATGAGCCGCGGCATGACCATAGGATTAGGTTGCATAAAAGACCTTGTAGAGTATATCGTCATTTTATAGATAATTTCAGTGGGGCTAGTAAGTGATATTTTGTTTATGTCTGAAAATTGTTTGTTATGTGTGTAGATCTGTGACAGATCAATGTCAGAAGGATCTTCTAATAATAATGAGCATATGGGTCTAAGGAGGGCAATAAATCCACCAGTACATGTGCAAGATGATCCTAACCGTGGTGATAGTTTACATGCTCAAAGTACTGAGGGCGCAACTAGTGAGCAAGCAAGGAGAGTCGAACCTGATGCTCACGTTGGCAATGCAACTATTGCACATGTGATTAATTTGATGAATGAACGATTTGACCGATTTGATGCTGAAATGAGAGGTTGAGCTGCACAAGCTAACCTGCCAGTGGATCCTCCTATTGTTGAAGCTGAAATTGTACCACCAGCTCAGTTAGCTGGAGGAGATAACGTAAGGGAGGTAAGAATGTCTGAATTCCAGAAAATGAGGCCTCCTACTTTTTCAGGAGAAGATCCCAAAGAGGACCCACAATGTTTCCTTGAAGATTGTGAAGCAATCTGTGATGCTATAGGGTGTTCTCCTACTCAAAAGGTAGAATTCACTTCTTTTCAGTTAAAGGGTAGGGCTGGTAAATGGTGGAGGAACTGGAAGAAAGCTAGAATTCAAGGCGCACCGCCAGTTATGTGGACATAATTTTACAGATTGGTTATGGATGAATTTCTTCCGGTAAGTGAACGATCATCTAGGGCCAGGGATTTTCTATATCTACGACAGGGAACCATGACTGTTGACGAATATTCAGCTCAGTTTGTTAAATTATCTGAATATGCCCCTGAAATCATTCCTTCTGAAAGGAAGAAAATAGAAAAGTTTGTGGAAGGGTTTCGTGATGCCTTATATGATCAAGTGGGTTCTAATATGAACGATTACTCTTCGTACTCAGAAGCTGTTGATGTGGCCCGAAGAATGGAAAAGAGGTCAAAGAATAAAGAAGAATATCGTCAAAAGAAAAAAGCTAGATATAGGAGATCTTTTGATCAAGGGGAAGACTCAGGGACTTTGAAACCCTTTACTGCATCACAGCATGCTCCAGCCACTCCTACTAAGTCATCTTATTCTACAGCCAGTGTGGCTAAGCCTCGTTCAGAGAGTAGGGGTGGTTTTAGCTCTTCTAGTAGAGGAGGTACTCAAGGTAGAAGAGAAAAACCTCAATGTCCTGAGTGTGGAAAGTTTCACTTCGGGGAATGCAGGTTAAATACTGTTGGTACAGGTTGTTTTAACTGTGGACAAAAAGGACATTTTATAAGGGAGTGCCCTCATTTCATGACAAGACCAGGTCAAGGGTCTACTTTGCCACCTCGACCACAATCTATTACTCAAATACCAACCCCTTCAACAGGGGGTAGTATGGGAAGAGGTTCTGGAAGAGGCCAAGGTGACCGTGGAAAACAAGCTGCTGGCAGAGGAAATGCAAGAGTATATGCTCTAACCTGACAGGATGCTCAAACATCCAATGCTGTAGTTATAGGTATATTATCTGTTAATACTTTTGCTGCACATATTTTGTTTGACCCCGGTTCTACTCACTCATATGTGTCACCCCTATTTTCCAAGAGATTTGCATTTGATTCAATTACTCTTAAAGAACCATTCTTGGTTTCCACACCGATGAGAGAGACTTTGATGGTTAAAACATGTTATCGTTCTTGTAAAATAATCGTTGGAGGCACGAAAACTGAGATAGATCTTATGGTTCTCAATATGTTAGATTTTGATGTGATTTTAGGGATGGACTGGCTATCTTCTTGTCATGCTAATATAAATTGTCGTGACAAAGTTATTTCCTTTAATATGTCGGGGAGGAGTAATTTTGTGTTTCAAGGGGATCAAAGTGATGTACCTTGCAACATGATATCTATGTTAAGTGCCCGGCGTATGTTGCGAAAGGGATGTCAGGGATTTCTAGCTTTTATCAAAGATTTAGAAAAGAAAGAACAGAAGTTAGAAGACATACATGTGGTTAATGAATTCCCAGATGTGTTCCCAGAAGATTTACCTGGATTACCGCCAGAAAGAGATATTGAGTTCAGTATTGATTTGGTCCCAAACACAAGACCAATTTCTATTCCACCTTATCGTATGGCTCCTGTTGAGCTAAAAGAACTCAAAGAACAATTGGAAGATTTGTTAAACAAAGGGTTCATTCGCCCAAGTTTTTCACCTTGGGGTGCTCCTGTTCTTTTTGTGAAAAAGAAAGATGGTTCTATGAGACTATGTATAGATTATCGTCAGCTAAATAAAGTCACAGTGAAAAATAAGTATCCTTTACCAAGGATAGATGATTTGTTTGATCAGCTTCAAGGAGCAAAATACTTCTCAAAGATTGATCTAAGGTCTGGATATCATCAGTTACGAATTAAGAACGATGATATACCAAAGACAGCTTTTCGTACACGGTATGGACATTATGAGTTTCTTGTGATGTCTTTTGGGTTGACAAATGCACCAGCAGCATTTATGGATTTAATGAACAGAGTGTTCAAATCATTCCTTGATAAGTTTGTAATTGTATTTATTGATGATATTTTAGTATATTCAAAGAGTCATGAAGAACATACTGAACATTTGAGAATAGTGCTTCAGACTTTGAGAGAGCATCAGTTGTACGCAAAGCTCTCAAAATGTGAATTCTGGATGAGTCATGTAACATTTTTGGGACATGTTATTTCCCAAGAAGGTATTCATGTAGATCCAAGTAAAATTGAAGCAGTAAAACAATGGCCTAGACCAACAACTGTGTCAGAAGTACGTAGTTTTCTTGGCTTAGCAGGGTATTACCGTCGCTTTGTCAAACATTTCTCTAAGACGGCTCTCCCATTAAATAAGTTAACCCGAAAAAATGTTAAATACATTTGGGATGATTCATGTGAACAAAGTTTCACCCAATTGAAAGAGTGTTTAACTTCTGCACCAGTCTTAATCCTACCATCAGGACCAGGGGGTTACTCTGTATTCTGTGATGCCTCAAAGATAGGCTTAGGATGTGTGTTGATGCAACATGGTAAAGTCATAGCTTATGGCTCACGTCAGCTTAAAAAGCATGAATTGAATTACCCCACTAATGATTTGGAAATGGCAGCTGTAGTGTTTGCCCTAAAGATGTGGAGACATTACTTGTATGGGGAAACTTGTAAAATTTTTACAGATCACAAAAGCCTTAAGTATATTTTTGAGCAGAGAGATCTCAATCTAAGGCAACGAAGGTGGATGGAACTTCTGAAAGATTATGATTGTACCATCCTTTACCATCCAGATAAAGCAAATGTAGTGGCTGATGCTCTAAGTCGAAAGTCTATGGGAAGTTTAGCTCACATTGCCACTATAAGGAGATCTCTAATACATGAACTACAAGAATTGGAAGCTGATGGAGTATTCTTCGAGATCACTGAGTCAGGTACATTTCTGGCTCATTTAACAGTTAGATCATCCCTTGTAGAAAAAGTAAAAGCAACTTTAGAAAATGACATTGATATGGTCAAAATCAGAGATAAGGCAAGGCAAGGTCTAGCACCAAGTTTCTTGGTAGATGAAGAAGGAGTCTTATGGTTTAATGGGAGACTCTGTGTCCCCATCATTGAATCTTTGAAACATGAAATCTTAATGGAAGCTCATGGTTCGCCCTACGTTGTACATCCTGGTGCTGTGAAAATGTATCAGGACTTGAAACAAGTTTACTGGTGGGAGGGCATGAAGCGAGATGTGACTGACTTTGTAGCTCGATGTTTGACTTGTCAGCAAGTTAAAGCTGAACATCGACGACCACCTGGTTTGATGCAAAAACTAGATATTCCCGAGTGGAAGTGGGAAAGGATCACTATAGATTTTGTAGTAGGTTTACCTCGGTCAACAAAAGGAAATGACTCAATATGGGTCATAGTGGATCGACTTACTAAGTCAGCACATTTTCTTCCTGTTCATACCACTTTCAGTGTAGCAAAACTTGCTCGACTTTATGTTAAAGAAATAGTGAAACTTCATGGTGTACCAATATCCATTATATCAGACCGAGGACCTCAGTTTACTTCTCGATTCTGGAGAGTCTTTCAAGAGGCTTTGGGTACCAAAGTGAATCTTAGCACAACATTTCATCCTCAGACTGATGGACAGTCCGAAAGGACAATTCAGACTTTAGAGGATATGCTAAGAGCTTGTGTGATGGATTTCAGTGGAAGTTGGGAAGATCATTTGTCTCTTATTGAATTTGCTTAGAATAACAGTTACCAAGCCAGTATTCAGATGGCACCTTTTGAGGCTTTATATGGGAGATGGTGTCGATCTCCTATAGGTTGGTTTGAACTTGGTGAAACCAAAATATTTGGACCTGAGATGATACAAGAAGATATAAATAAAGTTAAACTGATCAGAGAGAAGTTGTTAACTGCTCAGAGTAGACAGAAGTCTTATGCGGACAACCGACGACGTGACCTTGAATTTGCACTTGGTGATATGGTTTTCTTACGAATCTCACCTATGAAGGGAGTAATGAGATTCGGGAAGAAAGGTAAGCTTAGTCCGAGGTATGTTGGCCCATATGAGGTTGTAGACAGAGTGGGTAATGTGGCATATCGCCTAGACCTACCTTCCAACCTAGACGGAGTTCATCCAATATTTTATGTGTCCATGCTACGGAAGTATCTTCCTGATCCTTCTCATGTCATTCAACCCCAAGAAGTTCATTTTGATGAAACTCTCACCTACGAAGAGGTACCAGTAGCTATCCTTGATAGAAAAGTCAAGAAATTGCGTAGTAAAGAAATTCCTACTGTCAAGGTTCTTTGGAGAAATCATTCTCGCGAGCAAGCTACGTGGGAGGCAGAAGATGAAATGTGGAAAAACTATCCACATTTATTTAAAACTTGAGGTAAGATTTTAATTCGGAGGACCGAATTCTTTTAAGGGGGGTAGAATGTAATACCCGTTAATTTCGGAATATAATTCGCTTAAGAGTATTTTAGAATTCTACAACGTTACTTTAGTTATTTATTTTGGTCATTTTCAATTTTCATATTTAATTGTTCTCTTTGAATATTATTTATGAAAATTGAGTTAAATGACTGGACTAAATATTTGCACCATGTGGGATATATTCTAAGAATGGTGAAATTCATGGAAAAGTGGTTTCACAATGGTCAATTAGTCTATTTATTGTAAATTGACTGGATGAGTTTGGATGTTGGGTTATGGATACCCATGGGTTATTGAATAACCCATTAGAAATATTTAATATAAAGTTTCAATAGTACCCCCTCATTTTTCACTCAGCCGAAGGAAGGTAGAAAAACGTTTTCTCTCTTCTTCATCCTCTTTTCAAATCTTTTCCTTGATTTTCAGAGTTTTGATTGTTTGTTCGGTTCAAAAGCTTTGTAAGGATCAAAAGTAAGATTTAATCTCATTATTTTCCTTAAATTTCAGTTTATATGGAAGATTAAAGGAGGTTTTGTTCTTGAAGATTTTGATGATAATTCGTGAATCTCAGTTGTTTTAGAAGTTATATTTGAGTTATAATCGGTTAAAAGAGTTGAGATTCTGGTTTTGAATCAAAAGAAAGGAAAGGATGAATTTTTTTGAAAGATTTTCTGCAAAATTAGCAACTGGAAATCTAGAATTTTTCTTCGAGTTACTGTAGCGACTAGAAATTTCGGAAAAAATCTGAAAAATTTTCTTCGGGTACTGTAGCAGTTACTGTAGTGTCGGCAGTCAACGGTACTGTAGCAGTCAACGTTACTGTAGCGAACCGACACTGTAGCGAAACGTCACTGTAGCGAACCGTTACTGTAGCAATCAGAAAATTTTGCGTATTTTCGTGATTTTGTTTCCTTTCTTATGTTTCCTTGTAATATATTTTACTAGGAAATTTTCCTACACAAATTCTAGTGTGGAACAAGGTAAACTTGGACAAACATCAAGGTGAGTGAATAACCTTGCTCAGCTAATTTGATATTACTAGTCAAAGTACAATATAAGTCCCATTTACAATATTATTTAGATAATAAGCAATCAATTTTCATATGGGAGTATATGATGATCGGTAGAAATAAGAGTATGTAGAAATTATTTTATTTCATGACAATTGTGCTATGTGATAAATTCTCACTATCTTGTCAATGAGTAAAGATTTACGGAATCTAATACACGAGTTTGAAAGGGTTAAAGTCCTATACTACTCAGTACATATCTATGAAACCTATACACGAGTTGAAAGGGTTAAAGTCCCATACTACTCGGTGTATATCTAAGAAAGCTTATACACGAGTTTGAAAGGGTTAAAGTCCCATACTACTCAGTGTATATCTATGAAACCTATACACGAGTTGAAAGGGTTAGAGTCCCATACTACTCGGTGTATACCGATGAGATCTTATTCACGAGTTTGAAAGGGTTAGAGTACCATACTACTCATTGTATATCTAAGAAATCTTATTCATGAGTTTGAAAGGGTTAGAGTCCCATACTACTCGATGTATAAGACAATTAATTATATGAGTAAATGTGGTATTTTTACTTTTGATATTCTATATAGTACAGTTATTTACTTACTGAGTTTTTAAATAAACTCACACTCCCTATGATTATTTTTTTTCAGATACAGAAAACAAAGAACAAGAGTATCCGTTTGAAGAATAGAAGTCCCTTAGAATTATCCTCTATTTCTGTCTGGTGGGATACCAGTGCTTATTAATGTGGATACTAGGAACGCTCTGTACTTTCTATAGGTCTCCTAGGCTTGCGATGAGATAGAATTATCAGACTATGTATGTCTATATTTGCTTATCAGATGAATATAATTCTGTAGTGTGGAATGAATGATTAAGGTTGAATGTAAAACCTTACAGAATATATGTAAACAACGTATGTTTGAGAATTTTATCAAATGAGTAGTATCTTTTCACATGCTCAATTTTTGGGATGTGACAGTTTAAATGATTAAACATTTTTTCTCTTAAAAAGTGTTTGGTCCATGGGAAATTTTGAATCATTTCCATGAATGCTTTTAAATATGGGAATGTGAATGTCACACTATCATGTTTGTATACAATTTTAAAAAATGATTACAGAGTAATGTTACATTCTAGGAATCAAACATTTCCACAAATCCCACATTTTTTATTTATGAGGGAGAAGTAAAAATGATAGATTTTCATGTGACAAAAATATTTTTTCTAAAATAACATTACTACTTTACCCCTATGCCTTACCACAAATTATCAAAATCTCATCCTTTATGAATAAATAAACAGGCTTTAATAGAAAATATTTGCTTGTTTAAAATAGGCTTAATTGAGCTATCTTATTTAGCCCTCGAGCAATACAGTCAATATGTTAGTGTTTTTTTACTTTTAATTGCATTCATTTTTGCTATTCCTTAAACATGTTATTTAAAAGTAAAAATTGTTATTAAATTTGTCTCCCTCACATGTATGTGGGTTTGTGAATTGGTTTGCCATTGTCTCGATCAAAATTTATCAAGGCTAAACTTTCAAGATTAATGATGGGGCTAATCTAAAATTAAAATTAAACGTTGGTTTGTCATTGTTTAAAACTAAATGTTAATTTGCACTGACTTACACTTGTATAGTTCAAGATATTTTGTTTATAAGTAAGAAACAGAATAAATTACGATACTCTCTCTTTAAATTTCATCATTACACTTTATGTTTTTCTTATTTTAAAATTATTATTTTTATAATATTATATATATATATATATATATGTAATGAAAGTAATTTCTATAATTTATTTTAATTAATAAATTTAATTTTCTACACTTTTTTCTTTTTAAAAATAAATTTACTTAACTATTTTTAAATTTATAATTTGTTGTTAGAGCTTAACATAATTTAATAATAAGAATAGTATTATCAATTTTTTCTGAGTTAATTTCACATTGAAAGTAATCAATAATATATATATATATATATATATATATATATATATATTAATGTTAAAAGAATTAATGATATTTTTGAAATAAAAAAATAGAGTAAATTACTAATTTGATCTTCCAAAGCTTATAGTTGTCCTAATTTAGTTCTTAAAAGGTCAAAATCTCAATTTAGTTTTTAAAAATTTGTATTTTTCTCAATTTTTTTTAATTTGTTAAAGTAACTTTTAACAATAGAAAAAAAGAGATTTAGTAACAAAAAGAACCAACTTGAGACAAATATAATTTTTTAAAAATTTAATTAAAACACTTATGTTTTGTTTGGTATGTACCAAGGAAAGGAGCCCAATATTGTTTTCCAGTACTGTTCTCCTTCCTAGGTTTGGTATCTCAATTCTACAGCACTCTTCTTTTCAGAATCGGTTTTTTTCCCCCCTTTGTTTGGTATGGATCATTTCCTTCACATGAGGAGTGGGAAGATACGGAAAGGAAGAGAAACCATGCTACTTCACCATTTTGCCCTCCCTCTCTGCCCTCTCTGCCCTAGCGTTGCTCTCGTCCTCCACGCCTCTTCGTCGGCCAGTAAGTAATACTCAGACTTCATTCTCTGCTTGAATTCTCGTGCTGTCCTATGAAAGGAAGAATGGATGGAAAGCTATGGGATGGTGGTTGGTCTACAGTGGCGTATCCAAGACCCCTCGGTTAGGGGGGACAAAAATTTCATTCACTTTTTTAGATCTAATGGTAATTTCCTCAAAAAATATTTTCATTATAAAAAAAAATTTCTTCTTCTAAATCCTAATTACATAATCAATCAATCAATTTGATAAATTTAGACCTATGTACAAAACCTCCAAATTTTGTACTTTTACAAAGAGGTCCCTAACAATGAAATAATAAATTAACCATGATCAAGAAAAAATTTCATAAAATTCACTTCACAAATATGTTACTCATGATCCTAATTGTATAATCAATCAACCAATTTGATGGAATTAGACCTATGTACAAAAATTTCAAATTTTAAACTTTTTACAAAGAGGTTCCTAACAATCAAATGAGAAATTTGTTGACCTTAAGGCTATATGCCATAAGTTTTGATGATGACAAATGTATTTGAATATTAGCATTGATATATATATAAAGATTAATTATCATATATATGCTACAAGTACTTAAGCATGATTATGTTATTTAATATGTATGTTGCATATATTGAATCATGCTATTAAACTACCCATTGGGTTTGCAAGTAAGATATATTTTATAGGTTGGTTCAAAACAAGAAGAGTGAGCATTGTATTGAAGAACAAGGAAAAACAATATCATGCTTCACTCAAGGAAAACAACATGCAAGGATGAAGCTCCAAGAAATGAAAAATTAGAAGATTTGAAGTCTTGGAAGCTTGGATGCATCAAGATAGCCTATGTGTTTACATTAGTTATATTTTATATAGGCTAGTATACTTGTGCAACTCAATGATTTAGATTTGCATACATTGGCTCAATTATTTTGAACAAAAAGATAGTGAGATATGAAATTTTACAAAAGTTAATTTTTGACCTTTGGTCACTCTTTATATCATATCTCATAAACAAAAAATCATTTTTTCAAGTATCTTAATCTCATTTGATAGTAGACTCAAAGATATTTCCAAAGGTATATTATTTATTGAAAATGGAGTCCAAATGAGAAATATATGACTATTTAAAATATAGTTTGAAAAACTGAAAGTTGATTATTCTGTTCTGACCTATAGTCAGTATTTTGATTATATCTTTTAAAAGAAAAATAATTTTTCAGTAAAACTTGGCTCATTTGAAACTAGACTCCAAGAGCTTTCCAACGGTATATTATTTGTTTAAAACGGAGTTCAAATGAGGGAGTTATGAATTTTTAAAGAAAGCTCAAAATCTGGACTGCACTATAAGTGCTGTAACGGCTATATAACGGCTAGTTTTGTAAAATCTTATATATATGACCTTAGATACACGATTTTAAGTAAGAACAAAGTCCTACAATGTGATATTAACTTCTTCTATCATCTTTGAGAGAAAGGAAAGCATTCTTGAGCCAAATCTTGCATATTCTCTATCATTAGAGTTATTAAAGCTTCATTTGTTTTCATCTACTCTTTAGAGAGAGTTTCTTTGTATTGTTGATTTTGATCAACACATATATTATTCTGAGTTGAGGTTCGCAAGTACCGGTGTTGGAAGAACTTGCTTTGGGTTGAGGAGGAGCCCGGATTCATAAATTCTCCATTGTGGTTTCGCAAATACCCGGATCGAATTTGCGTGGTTGTAGTGGTTTGCAAGTACCCGGATTAAACTTGCAATTATAGTAGAAATACTCAAGTGGTCTCTTGAGGACTGGATATAGGCTTGTATTAGCTGAACCAGTATAAATCTCCGAGTTTGCTTTCTCTATCCCTTACTCTTTAATTTGTGCATATTGATATCTATTGTTTAATTCCTTGATCTTTATAATTATTTATCTTGACAACACATTGATTTTCTGTATTGTATTTATTATCCTAAGCATTATACTTTTACAGAAAATCATTTTAACTTCCAATTAATTCTTGTGAAAAATTTATAAAACCCAATTCACCCCCCTCTTGGGTTCCAACCATTACTTTCAAAATTAACTATTATCAAGAAAAAATTTCATAAAATTGACTTCACAAATATGTTACTCATGATTCTAATTACATAATCAATTAACCAATTTGATAGAATTATATTTATGCACAAAAACTCCAAATTTCAAGCTTTTACAAAAAGGTCCCTAACAATCAAATGAGAAATTAATCATCATTAGGAAAAAATTTTATAAAATTGACTTTACAAATACGTTACTCATGATTCTAATTACATAATCAATTAATCAATTTGATAAAATTAGACCTATGTACAAAAAATACCAAATTTCAAACTTTTACAAAGAGGTCCCTAACAATGAAATAAGAAATTAACCATTATAAAAAAAAATTCATAAAATTGACTTCACAAATGTTACTCATGATCTTAATTACATAATCAATTAACCAATTTAATAGAATTAGACCTATGCACAAAAACACTAAATTTCAAACTTTTACAAAGAAGTCCCTAATAATAGAATGAGAAATTAACCATCATCAAAAAAAAATTTGTAACTCTGGGGAGTGGGGGTCTCATGACTGTAAGCAGTAGAGAGGGACTAAGTCACTGAAGGGGTTCAAAAAAATACTAAGGGGGTTCAAAAAAAACCAAGAGGGGGGGCAAAATGAAATTTTTTTTTACATATGGTTATGTAAAATCCAGGGGGTGCAGCTGCACCCCCTCATCCATATGTGGCTCCGCCACTGTTGGTCTGCAAACAGAGAGAGATGAACAATGAACAGAGAGACAAACGAAGTAGAAAATGGTGGCGACCAAAGAGACAAACGACGACCAGAGAGACGAACAGGCTGACAAAGGAGAGATAAACAAAGATGAAAGCTTTTGTTAAAAAAAATTTATTTCAAGGGTGATGTAGTAAAATTACCATAATTTTGTTTCTTCTCTTTTATTTCTTTTCAGTTTCATATCAAACAGTTTTTTTTTCTTTTCATTTCTCTTTTTCTTTCTATTTTCAAGACAAAATCAATAATTTAATCTAAAAGGGATAATATTTAATTTAATTATAATTAAAAATAAATATCAAAGAGAAATTATTATCAAAAAATTAAAATTATAAAAAATGTAATTCCCTTAATATAAAAATGGGAGTAATAAGTAACAAGGAAATATAGCTCATGGGCCTGTACATGGGCTTCCATGCGGCACCGGCACCGCAGAAGGCAAATAATTGGTTTGAATGAGCATTCCAATGCATTCATTTTTGTACTGATGGCAATCTGATGCGCATAACAAAGGCACTTTGTGCAGTTCAAGGTGGAATTGGAATACTTGGAATGAGTTCAAGGCCAACACTTTCACAACATATATAACAATTGTTCATTTGAAAGGAGTTGTTGTTCGGTTATGAGTTGTGGCCCCATAATTGCATTATATGTCATCCAAATAAGAGACATTTGATTGATACAAATATATACTGATTTCTTTTAAAATTAGAGAAAAATTAATCTTTTAGGCCCATTTGGTACTCATTAAAAGAGAGATGATATTTTTATTGCAATGATCAAACAAGTTTAGTATTTATTAATGGAGATAGAATCTCATTCTATGCATGTTTGGCATCTAAAATGAAAAGGTAAGAAAATGAAGATTGGAATTCAATTGCTACAATTTCTTTCCATAAAAAATATATGGAAAGAAATTCCATTCCATTGAAGTCATTGGATTCCTTTTCTCTCAAAATTAACTTTTCATACCAAACATACACTTAATTCTTAAAAAAGTTTATGATACGCTATTCAGTCATAGAAAAATCTTAAATATCAATCTTCAAATGCATTGATATGTTTTGGTCTAGTCAATAACTAGTTCCTGTATTATTTTGGTGATCTTTGGCCTAGCTAATCAGCTTTAAAAATAATAAATATTTCCAAAAACTCATGTTAAGGATGTTAATTAACTCTTAAGACTAAAAGAAATCTTAAGGAAAAAGAATTAATTAAGTACTTGAAATTGACACAAAATATCCCAGTGTACAGTCTTGTCCTCGTCTTCAAATTATATATTGTTTTCCCTCTTTAGAACTGTCCTATCTTTATTAAATTCTGACAAGAAAACTTTGTTTTTTGGGGGCTTTTCTTTGCTTTTCTTACAAGAATGACTTGATACTCCTTGAGTATAATTTTTAAATCAGTCCAGTGTACTTTTTAAATAAACAATATGAATTATAATATAACCAAATATTAGTGCTATATGTAAATTCAATCTTTATCACGTGTAAATTCATGCTTCCAGTTCGGTTAAAGCACTAATCTTTTGTTATATTATAACATTTTTTTGGTCATGATTATATTAGAATCTTTTAAATAAGAAAAAAAAAAGTATTTCATGTCTCTAATATTTACATCAATTTTCACTTCTATCCCTAACTTTTTTTTGGATCAAATATGTCTCATATGTTTTTTATTTTTCAAATATACTATTTTTTAACACTGTAAACCAAACTAACAGAAAACGCTGACTTGGCTGCCACATGGCAAATATCATCCGCCATGTCACTTGTTACATGGACCCATCACCTAAAATTACAAAAATACCCTTGATAATAATTAAAAAAAAAAACTCAGTCCTGCTTCAGTGCTTCTCTCTCTCTTTGTCCGTCTCTTTGACTCCGAGCGTCTCTCTGTTTCTTTCTCTGCAACTCTCTCTCCTCTCATCGTTTGATCTCTGAGAAGGAGGAGAAATAACTCCATTCGATCTCCTCTCGTTCGTTCTTTCTTTGCACCCTCTCCTTTTTGCCTAGTTTGGTCCACCTCTGTTTTGCCTTGGAGATTTGTTCCTTAGTTCCACACTGTCTAATATGAATAATAATTGATTCACAAGAAGATGGCAAGACATTGCAGCACTAATGACAAGGGGCTTTTTTTTTTTGTAATGAAAAACCATATGGCTAGTAACAATGGAAACTCAAATAACTAGAATAAGAATACAGAGGATTAGGAAGACCGTTAGAAGTAGAGCCTAGAGCCAAATTGAAGCAAATCCTTACTTGTATCATCCTTGTGAACAATACAAATTTCAAGTATAAGTGATTAAAAATTCAAGTATGAGTTCAGGTTCGTCTTAACTTTCATGTCAAAAGAATTTATAAAGACTCTAAAATTTGTCTAGTTTGAGCTCCTAAGCTTATACACATTTCAATCTTTGAATTGCATATGACATCTCAAGATGTGTCAACAATGTTGCGATGAGGGCAAAAAGCATTATCTTCCTGATAAACAATGGTGGATATAACATTAAAGTTGCAATCCATGATGGGCCATACAATGTGATTAAGAACTAAAACTACACTGGGTTGATTCATGCAATCCACAACGGTGAAGGAAAATGCTGGACTTCCAAGGTAAGTCTCGTAACTACACAATAATTCCACTTAAATCTACTGCTATGTGTTGTGAAAAATAAAGAATTTTAAAAATAGTAAAGTTTTCAAGTCCCACATTGCTTGAGAATATGGGAACAAGAGTCTTTATATTGTGGATTGTTATATTCAATTGAGGAGAATAGTTGAACTTGAGATAGTGCTATTTTTTTTCTACATTTATTGTAATGCCCCAATAATGTGTATGAATATTTAATATTATTTTAAAGTTTATTGAAAAATTTAATTACGTGAAAAATATTTTTTTTCTTTTCTTTGGATTAGTAAAGAAAATTTGGGAATAGAAAATTCAAATTTTAATTTAGGAAATTTTTACAAATAATCAAGGACCTAAGTGAACAAATCTTACAAGTTAGAGTGGCTATGAGCAATTTTAATCAAAAAGAAATTGGTGGGCCCACACGTACAATTATTAGACTCATCTCCTCTCTTCCTTCTTTCCTCCCCGAGACATCTCTATCTTCTCTTCATCTACCACTCTTCCCTTCTTCAATCATTTCTCAAATTTTTATCCGGCGATCTTGTATTTTCTAACCATACTTCCGATTCTCAGGAGTTTTAGAGGTAAAGAGGTAAGTTTTATCTACTCTATTTCTCTTTTTCTCCATTTTCGGACCTATGGAAGAAAATTAAGATTTTGAGTTTTAATGGATGAATTTAAGTGTAGATGTTAATCTAAAACATTCTTAGGTGGTTTATGATGTTATTAGAACAAGAAATTTGGAGAAAACTAGGAGAAATTCGTAGAATTTGAATATTTGAAAAAAGTTAGTGTTCTTGATGAAAATTTGAGATTTGAGCTTGGATTGTTGGTAAAAATTGGGGGTTTTGGTGTTAAAATACTCATTAGATATTGAGAAACAAAACCCATGGAAGAAATAAAAAAAAATGTTGTTTTAGATATGATTTTAGGATTTTTGGATGAAGAACACGAAGAACATCACTGTTCATTCTGAAAATTTTCTAGAAAATTTTCAAAAATTACTGTTCATCGGGAAAATTTTTTTAGATTTTCTCGGCTACTGTAGCATTGACTCGGTCGACGTTACTGTAGCATTGACTCGGTCAACGTTACTGCAGCTGCATTGACCGTTGACCATTACTGTAGCATCAGTTTTAAAATGTTCATAACTCTTACATCCAAACTTTATTTTTTGTAAATACGATACTGTTAGAAAGTTTCACCTGAAAATTTTAATGTATTCTTTATTTTTTCATCTTATTTGCATTTTAGGAAATCTTTGAGAGTTATTTCCTAACACCTTTCATAATTTAGCTGCAAAAATAAAGGTAGTTAGGGCCACATTCGAGGTGAGTGTGATAACCTTATCTCATCTATATTTCTTCAAAAGTATTGTCATTAAGTATCATAAAGAAAATTGAGAAGGTGGACTTAAACGGTATGTTGTGTATTCATTATCAAGGACTTGTATTCCTTGTATTTAAATGTATTGTGGATTTCAAACCTCTTGTTTGATTAAATGTTAATTCTTATAAAATATGTAAAGTTAATGTTGATATTGCCGTTATTATGTTGAGGTTGTGTGAATACTTGCGTTATGGTATGACATTGTTATAATATTTTCATGGTGGTGCACCCAACGGGGGAAGTTATAGGAGTTATAAGGGTGGAGATATATCTTTCATTGAGAGATAAGGGTGGATGCGGCCAGGGGGCCGCGGGCAACGATCCATTGGTACCGTGGACGACCCGGTTGGTATGGGATTTGTGTTTGGCACTGAATAATTTATACTGTGTATATCATTGGTAACTGATGTGTTTTTAATTCAATGATATCTTTATGATACTAATTGCTAAATTTACTTTTGATTGATAATGTTATCCATTCACTGAATATTTCATTACTCATCCTATTATTTTACAACATTTCAGAATCTGTGGCTGACGCTGGGGATTGTTCAGGGGAATAACGAGTTTATCTTAAACCAACCCTCTTGTATTTTCGGTTGGTTCCTTTGTATTCTATTATCTTGTAAGCTCTAGAAGTAGCTCTGTGGTCACATAAGCCTCCTAGGATTTTGTGGACGGACTATGTGTAAATATGAATATTACTTAAGGTTTCTTTGTATAAGACCTTGACGATGTTTTTAACTTAGAGATAACTTGAATCGGACTCACTGTTGAGGATGTGACATTTATGCTTTGTATTATTGCAGGTATTTTGTGAAGAAGAGCTCATTGAAGCAATTGAGACAACAATAGGATCCATGGAGGATTGCTTGTACTTCATTGAGGTGATCGTTCACAAGGACGATACAAGTAAAGATTTACTTCAATTCAGCTCCAGGCTCTTTGCTTCTAACGGTCGTCTTCCCAATCCTTTGTATTCTTATTTATTTGAGTTTCCATTGTCATTAGCCATATGGTTTTTTGTCACAGACAAAAGCCCTCATCGTTAGTGTTGTAATGTCTTGCCATCTTCTAGTGAATCAATGATTATTCATATTAGACAGGGTGGAATCGAGGAACTAATCTCCATGGCAAAATAGAGGTAGAGCGAACTAGGTGAGAGGAAGAGGGAGTAGGGAAAAAGAAATGCAAAGAAAGAATGAACGAGAGGAATTGAATGGAGTTGTTTCTCCTCTTTCCTAGAGATCGAATGGCAAGAGGAAAGAGAGTCGTAGAGAAAGAGAGAGAGATGCTTAGAGTCAGAGAGACAGATGTAGAGAGAGAAGCATGATTGGGGCTTTTTTAAAAAATTATTTTCAAGGGTATTTTTGTAATTTCATGTGATGGGTCAACGTGGCAAGTGGTGTGATAGATGATATTTGCCACGTGGCAACTGAGTCAGCGTTTTTGTTTAGTTTAGTTGATGGTGTTAAAAAAAAGGCATATTTGCAAAAAAAAAGAAAAACAAAAAGAAACATGTGTAACATATTTGACAAAAAAAAGTTAGAGGTATAAGTGAAAATCAATATAAACATTAGGGACATAAAGTATACTTTTGCCTTTAAATAATGCTTTATTCAAACTTTCAAACTTTCACGCATGAAGAATAGAAAACGGGCTCCGAAGAAGCGTGAAGAAAATATTGGTTTGTGGGACACATGTCAGATATCTGGTATCTCAACATAATGTATGGATAGGACTAAAAGTTGTGAACTT
Organism: Biancaea sappan; assembly: GCA_037074585.1. Taxonomy (NCBI): domain Eukaryota; kingdom Viridiplantae; phylum Streptophyta; class Magnoliopsida; order Fabales; family Fabaceae; genus Biancaea; species Biancaea sappan. The sequence goes on along the minus strand of CM073496.1, from coordinate 2,619,815 downwards.
TTTTATTAAAAAAAAGGAAGGATATTGAGAGGCCATGTGGCGCAATTCTAGACACAAAATCACACAAGAATATATGGTGGAGATTATCACTGTAGGGTGTAGTCAAAGGTGGGAACGGTGGGAAATCTAGACCACATTTATTTTAAGAAATTACTCTAACTCAGTTTTTTTAGAGGAATAATTTGGACAATTTTTTGCTATGTCTCCTATTATTTCGCTCTCTTATTAATACCCTACCTATTAAACACACCCTAACTCAATTCTACACCTCATCTAACCATGAGGTTAGGTACACTCTAGCATGTTCAAGGTGCATAATTCATTGATAATTTGAATTGAATTATCAATTATGGGAAGGTGTTGATAATTTTTTTAACATATAGACGAAATTAAAATTTATAGGACAAAAATACTTTTAAAAGAAAAAAATCTACGTAAATATGTATATTTAAGTTGTGGATCTAGATCTTTTCTTGCAATAGAAGAGTCTTATTAGTGTATTTCATTATATATGGCGAAATAAAGAGTTGAATAATATATAATTTGAATATGGCAAAAGTATACTTCATGTCCGTAACGTTTACACTTATTTTCATTTATGCCCCTCAACTTTGTTTTTGGTTAGACATGTCCCACATATCTCAGATTTTGTCAGATATCATTTTTTTTAACATTGTCAAGTGAGTTAACAGAAATGATGACTTGACATATGACGTGGCTAAAATCATCGCCACGTCATGTGCCATGTTGGCAATTTGGCAAGTATACTAGTCACACAAGTAATATAGTGAAAAATGAGTAAAAGTATTATTCCCACAAAGATTGTGATATCAAGTACTCGAGAGACTATCTTAAGTACTATTTAGACGATCATTTGAAGTGAGATTTAATCTTTTAATGGAACGTAAATTCAAGTCAGCAGCAAGTTGTATGACTACAAAATCTTTTAAACACACAATAAAAATGACAAGATTAACAACATAGGATTGCTAATCCCCCTTTGTTCTTCATAGATTTTTATCTCTCTCTCTCCCTCTTGTCCTCACTTGGTTATACATGCTAATCTAGAATAATGAAATGCTTAGATGAATTTTTCCAAATATCAACTAAGACTAAACCATAGATTTCATAATTCCTTATGTAGTCTTAGGTTTCATTAGTGCCCAAATCCTAATTTGATTATGTAAGGTCAATGTTTATATTCCTATAACATTAAAAAATCCTTCACCTTAAACATTTAAGATTCAAGACTCACACTACTCATTCCATGGACTAGGTTTTCACATTCCTTTCCCAATTGTAGCAAAACCACCAAACAATCCATTAAATTAACCAAGTTTAATGAAAGCAAGAAGATAAGAATGAATAAGCATGTAATAATGGCCAAATTATTACAATAAGTCAAGAGATTTACAAAACCTAATCGAAACTAGGGTTCATAACAATCCTAGTATAGAAAATTAGCTACACATGTTTACAAAATAGAGAAAATAAGAGAAGAGAAGAGAAAACTCTATAAATCCAACTTGGGTGGAAGAAGATATGCTGCAATATGTACCAAAAGTTGGTTCCCCTTCCTTTTGAAGCTCAAACCGGCGTCCCTCTCTTGTCTCCAACTTAGAATACTCTAAAAATTGCATTTTAAGGCTGCTAGCACGTGATAGGAAATGGATCACCCGCCTAGCAGCAGGTAGAAAATGGGCTAGCTGAGATGTGTTCGCCCACCTAAGTAGGCTAATTGTAGAAATATATGGCTTTCTGGAGCTTCAACTGCTTAAGCGGGCAGTAGCTCGCCTAAGTGCCCGAGCAGTAACAGACTTACTTTTGAGCCTTTTTCTTCATCCTCAAAGTGCCTTTTTTCCCTCTTTTAGCTCTTGGCTTTGGTTTTCTCAATCTTCAGTGCCATTTTCCCAACAAAGAGATATGCAAAAACACAATCTCCCTAAGACTAACATTTACAACAAAAAAGAATGTGATTAGATGCCAAAAAATGCATTTCTAACCTAATAGTAAGGTATGTATGCAAATATCAAAAAGTCAAATGTTTTAGTTCTAACACTAGCCAAAAGTATGCATAATTTTTTTTTCATTCACCTTATTCCCAAGTCATTCATTCATTTGTTTTAATTTGCTTTCTCTATGTGTGTGTTCATGGTTCATTGTTCTCATTTGAGGAAGATTTAATTGTAATACTGGTGGTAATAATTTGTGCTTTTGATGCTGCTGGTTCTCGTGATTTTGATTCAAACAATTTTGATGATGCTACTTTATTGTTGTATGATCATATGTAAATCTAAATCATCATAAAGAGGCTATAACTTAGGGGAAAAAATAGAATTAGAAGATGAAAGGTATAGTCATCTAGTAATTTTAGAAAAAGGAACATGCATATTTAATATTCACTAGGAGTTTGAATTACAAGAAGCTTGAATTTTATGGAAATGAAATTATTTAACCAATAGAAGGATTTAATATTTAGATTTTTTGGGTGCATCTATCTACTCTCTTTCTTTACTTTCTTGATTGAAAACCCAACAGAAGATGAAAATGAATATTACATCTCATAATTAAGCATCTAACAGTATATCCATTCTTATCTATGTATCATTAATCTTCACCTATATCAATATTGGGTTGCACCAATACCATTGGCGTCCTAAGCTTTAAGTTACAGTGGTAAAGAGGGAAGATTCATTTGTGATTGTGGCGAGTATACTCAATTGGCGACTTCGTGGACCCAAGAAAATCCAGGTTAAAGGTTATGGGGATGCAAAAATTATGTAGTATGATATGAATGTCAGTTAAAGGATAAATTTTATTGTGATTTGCTTGATGTTAAATATACAAGCTAAATCATATTGACCTTAAATATACACAATAAAGGAGGCTGTGATTTCTTCGTTTGGTAAGATTCTCCAATTGAAGATGATGCATTGGCCATGTATTGTCTTAGGAAGAAGATTAGGACTCTTGAAGATGAACTGAAGGAAGAAAGAAGGATGAAGAAGATGCTAATCTTACTCCTGATATTGTCTCTAATTTGCATATATGTTTTATAAAGTGACTAAGTTAGGAGGGTGAATTGTGTGTTGTAAGAAATGTAGGACACCTTATTTAATGATGTTTCATTGTTGTAGCAAGACAAATGATGTACTTTTGAATTATGAAATCTTTATTATCAACATGTGGTTTCAAATTTACCTTCAACATTACCTTCACATTTATATTCTTTAATATGAATTCACCATTTGGTTTCTGTGCCTGTTTGAGGGGCAAAAAATAATTGATATGTTGCAAAATAGTTGGTACCCTTTGAGTTTGAACAAACAATTAACTTCTTTAATTATACAAACTAACCTTTAAATTTTGATAAATTGTTGCATAATTAAATAATGCTTTTATAATATATATACTCTTATAAACAATTTTATACACTTCCAAGTTAAACTGTAAGATAAACAATTTTATAAAAAGTTAACATATTTATTTTATTTAATTTTTATAATTAGCTCTTAACATAATCTAAAGCCTAAAAATTAAAAAACTCATAGGAACTTTTTTTTTTCAATACTAGAGATCAGAATTTTAGAAATCACCTATACAAGCCCCCATATATTATGATAGTCTACATCTTTCAATTCTATTCAAAAAATAGTTAATGTAAAGGAATTTTCCATCCCATAAATGAATTACCTGTGCAAGATCACAAAATTACCTGTACAACCCCCCCATATCTTATAACAGTCAACACCTTTCAATTCTATTGAAAAAGATAGTCAAAGAACATAAATGAGTTTTCCATCCCATATCTCATAATTTTGCATTCAATTCAAAAGTCAATAAGTTGACATTGGTCCATGGGATGTAACAAAATAATAATACATAAGATGTGACAAAATAATGAGCCCATGGTCTAACATATTATATTCTCTAACATAGTGGCCAATAACATAAATACAAAAAGTAGTCAAATCTAAAAGCGCCTAAAAAAGTTCCCTAATCTGAAAGTCACGGAGCACAATGTTGTGAGATTTGGCTTGCACCACCTCTCACTATTACTCCTTGTTGTCGTACATTTCTTCTTGCCATGGTCTTGTACTTTGTTCTAGTGGCTGGTGAATCACCAAGCTAGGTTTGTGAAGTCTACAAAGATATATACAAAATAATTAATCCACTATTAAATTATATGTCAACCATTATAATGTGAAAACTATATATTCATGTTAGGAATAAGCTACTGTCTTATTAATCTTTGGATATAATTTAAATGTTTTTAACTTACATTCTTAAAAGATCTGCTCTTTATTAACATAATTGGCATAATTGTTCACAAAAAAGATAGAAAGAAAGCACTTTCTGCCACCAACAATTAATAGGAAGAATAAAAAACATCAACACACATAATGAAACAATAATTCACATAAATAATGGGTTCACAGTAAACATTTGCTCTCCACAACACTTTCTCATGATATGCATATTTCACAGCACTTTCTTAAATACTAAAAAAAAAATTCCTATTTCTCAAATCAAGAACTTAGATAAGAATTCATCTCAAATTTTTAAAGCATAAACATCATAATAATAGCTCCCATGACAGAGGAAGTTAAATTGATGCATCAACAAAATGAACTAAGGACATAAATGAAATAAGTAGAAACATAAAGGACATATATGAAACATGTAGAAACATAAAAGACATATATGAAACATGTAGAAACATAAAAGACATATATGAAACATGTAGAAACATAAAAGACATATGTGTAACTTATAGAAACTTAAAGGACATAAATGAAACATTCAGAAAACATAAATAAAGGAAGGTAAGAGATGAACCTTCTGCTGATCTGAAATAAAAGTGACAAATTTGCTATTCTGAATCCCAATGTCCTCAACCAACAGCTCCAAGAACCACATCTCCATCTTCGTCGTCTCAATCTTTACAACGATAAATGCAATTGATGAAAGTTGGTCATTTGGATCCTTACTAATTGCAATTAGAATTTGACCTCCGTATGGTGTTTTTATGAAGCACCCATCCATAACAATGATGGGCCGACACAATAGAAAGCTTCTCTGGCATGCATCCAGGCAAACATAGATCTCAAAAATGTGGGTAGCATCAAAGTAGGATCTCCATCATCTTGTGGGGTGTCATCCTTAAATCCAAGTGGCCTATTGACTTGCATCTTAATTGTTGAGCTGGGGTTAGAGCTTTTCAGCTCTTCACAATAGTCATAAATCCTCAAGAATTGCTCTCTAAAAGAACCCAAACCACTTCCCGTGCATCTCTTCGAGCCCTACTCACTTTAGCCAATGAACAACCCATATTCCACTTTTCTCGGGCCTTTCTAATGATGTCATTTAGCCTAAGCTTAGGGTTATTCCTCACTTTCTTTTACATTTTATTCCTAAGCCATTTTGATGTCATTAGGCATACATTAAAGCACTTTGGGCATGTATGCTCATCCTTAATCGTCCTTAACTGCCATGTGTCCTCGTTCGTTAATTTTGCTGCATATGTTTCAAAAGGACAATCACTCCTACACTTGACCCTTGCTTTGATCTTGTCTAGTTTAGCGTAGTACAGGTTCCGACTGGAGTAGACAACATATGTCACACTACAACTTCCTAAAACTCCTCACGAGTTTGGAAAATCATCTTTATCTCCCACTTGTACTCTGTCATGTCCCTAAGAAGCCTATAAGCCAGGAATTTTGACTTTCGAGGTAGTCCTTCCTCGTCCTCATTGCCAGTATTGTTTAAGGACTCAATGTCACACCCCATCTTAAGATCGTGACCGGCTCGGGGCTGGATCCCATACCACCACTATAAGCCATACCAAACATCACCATATAAAAAAACCAAGACAAATTCCAAGAATCATCAGAGTGGCAAATGCAAAGGAGAAGATAGTATATAAATAATTTTTTGATTAAACCATTCACATGTACAAGGCTTCATGAGCAATAAACCATTGTCAACGTCGTACACAATCATTCATCATAAACTTAGGTGCTCTATTCTACTACAGAGCGACTCAACCCATTTTACCATAACTAAGATTACCCATTGACGACGAAAAGGGACGTGGGCTCGAAGACTCTGCTAATCCTCATACAGAGGCTCGCTAGATACTTGAAGACCTGCAAGTGTACACAAAGAGAGTGAGTATAAAATACTCAATGAGAACCAAATTGAATAACTGAATAAAAAGGGAAAACCATGTATAGTTCACAAGGGTAGAACCTTAGATTGCCTTACCCTCCACCGTGGACCTGTTCTACCCATATAACTAATATATATACCATATGATGCTAGCTACTACGACTAGGCCACATAAGTATTCCAATATATATATATATATATATATATATATATATATATATATATATATATATATATTCACATACACTTTACCAATCACTGATAAGTCCTAGAAAGTCACTAAATAATGTCACCATATTTGGGATTTTCGGTCCTCTTTTAGCCATGTTTGCTTTCCTTTTGCGCTTGTTATCTTTGTTTTCGTACAATTTTCGTGTGCTTGTTAGTGTTCGTATTTTCTTATTTTTCTGCGCCTTTTATTGCCTTTTTAATTTATTTTATTTATTATTTTCTATAGGTGCGTTTGTGGGGAGAAAACAAGAGAAAGCAAATTCCAGTGACCTGGCGCCCAGGCGCCAGACGTGGCGCCCAGGCTCCAGGCATGTGAAGAACCAGGGCTCTCTGCCCAGTTGGCGCCCAGGCGCCCAACCCCTGAACTGGCCATTTGATGCTGCAGCCTTGGCGCCCAGGCGCCAGACTTCGGACCAGCAGCATAAATTCTCCTTTTTGAGCATTTTAACCTAATCTTGGACTTGGGAGATTTTGGGGAGCTTGGAGGCGGCTAGGGTTTACTCTACAAAGCTGGTTAGGGGGGAGAAGAGCCTTCCTTCAATGGATTGGTCTTCTTTCCCCCATCTCTTCTCTTTCCTCTTCATTTTCTTCTCTTTTCATGTTTCATTTTCTTGTATTATGTAGTGGTAGGTAGTATGTGACTCAAGGGTTGTTATGAGCCCGATTTTAGATTAGGTTTTGTGTAATTTCTCGAACTCTTGTAGTTATTGCTTGATTAATGCATGTTTATTTATTCCAATCTTAATGCTTTCCTTTAAATTGGCCATTTATTGGGATGATTGGGTGTTTTTACCAAACTTGGGAAGGGGAGGTAGAAACAAGACCAAAGGATTAAGTTGTATGAGTTCTTGAACCTTAAAGGAGAGGGGATTGATTTGCTAATATCATAGGAATATAGTTATTAGCCTCATATAGTCAATTAGGGTTTGGTCATTTAATGAACTTGATTTTCACATAAGGAATTATGGAGAGTTAGGTTTTATCTTAGTTGAGGTTTGGGAAAATCCTTCTAGGAATATTCGTGCCCTAGACTAGCATGTACAAGTGGTAAAAGCAAGAGTAAGAGGATGATAATGGAATCTATGAAGAATGATGGGCTTGGTGGTTGATGTAATTTAATTTCTTATGAGGTTTTGTTATTGAATGATTTTTCTCAATTGCATTTCGTATTTTGTTGGAGTGGATTTACCGGATTGAATTGCTCTAAAAATGATTGATCACCACTTTTATGAGTTTGGGGGTTTTTATCTATGCTAGGGATAGCTAGGTATTAACTAGCCCATTGTAACTTCCACCATAAATCGGATTAATCTAGGGATGGATAATCTTATTTATGTGGTTTTTATGAGTTCCTAAACTTAATCACCTACTTGAATGATTGGATTAAGGAATTAAACAATCATTGGGTATAGGTAGGTTTGTTTCTCCAAGGGATTGGGTTCAAACACTTGAGAGAGCTTAACCAACTCCAAAAGGATTTGCAATTTGATTGAATCAGTCTTTAACAACTCAAAGACTCATTTGTCTATGAATTAGTCGGATTAAGAATTAAATGAAGTCAATCCCATCAATCCTAGGTTACTGTCATTAGGAGTAGCTTAGTTTTAGGTTTTAGATAGAGTTTAGTTTATTTTGTAACATTAGATTTATATTTTCGTTCATTGATTCGTCTAGATAGCACTTAACTTTAGCTTCACGGGTACTTGGTACCTCAATCCTCGTGGGAACGATACTCTACTCACTCTGTATTACTTGTACGATTGGTGCACTTGCCAAATCGACTAACAAGTTTTTGGCGCCGTTGCCGGGGATTGATGGTTGTGCCAATATTCAATGAAGCCGAAGTGGTGCTACTTTAGACACCTTTGTTGTACATTCTCTTGTGTCTTTGCAAATTTTCATTTCTTCTGGTGTTGTGTTTTATTTTGTGGTCTTGTTCTTACGGTGTTCTTCTTTGGTTGTGCATGGAATCTGGTTTATCTTCCTTGCTGGAAGACGTTGAGGATGAGAACGGAGCACTGATGACCAAGGAAGGAGACATTATCTAGCGAAGGACACCGGTAAAGTCTGGCTAAGGACTATAAACGTAGCGCTCTTGGGAGGCACCCCAAGTTTCTTAACCTTTCCGTCATATTAATTTGTTCTTGGTTTTGTTCAGTAATTTTAATTCTGTGATTGTTGGTGTTCAGTATAATTTTGGTTGGTTATTTCTGTGATTGATTGTTGTTTTAGTTGATTTTGTTCAATGTTGAATTTGAATGTTTTTACTGTGTGTATGAGTTGTTTTGTGGTATTTTTACGAATCACAAACCTCAATTTTCGTGGGTCAACAAATTCTAAGGGCTGAATGTTGCTGCTGCAAGGAGTAATTCACTTCTGTCAAGGTGGCGCCCAGGCGCCATAAAGCCAAAGGAAGAATTGCTCTCTGTCTCGCTGGGGCCCAGGCGCCAGTACTAGCGCCCAGGCGCCAGACGTCAGTTCATTTAGGGTTTGTGACGCTGGCACCCAGGCGCCAGACCTGGCGCCCAGGCGCCAGCGTCGAATTTAATTCTCTGCAGAAAAATTTTTCTGCATTTCCTCTTTTCCCAAACCCTAGCAGCCGCCTCCCTCACTTCTCCTCTCCTTCTCCGGCACCTTTTCCTCCCAAAACCTCCATTTTCACCGATTAGAAACCCCTCCTTCACCATCCTCTCCATTTTCGCACACATCCCTCCACTTTTCTACCATCTCCATCACTTTCTTATCACTTTTTCTTCTGTTCTTCATCTTCTTCACGTTGGGGGCTGACTTTCGAAGCTTAGAGGTCCTCTTTCCCACTTTTCTGCAGATTTTGGTAAGTACCCTCTTCCCCACCTCAATTTTTCTTGAATTTTTCCAATATATATATATATATATATATATATTTATATATCTATATTTTTCAGATTTGGGAATTTTTGGATTTAGGGTACTGTTTTGATTTATTTTGAAATTTCTGAAACTTGTAAAATTGGAATTTAGGTTTTTAGAATGTTTATTTTATTTTCTGAAATTTTATGAATTTTTTTTAAATTTGGTTTTTATTATTTTTTTCAAAATTTTTCTTTTATTGAATAATCCAATTTTAGAGTTTTTGAAATTAAAAATTTTGCTTTTTGAATGTTTAGGGTTGTCTATTGCATAAATAATGTCTCACAAACGTTCAAGGAAGCAAAAGGAAGCCGAATCCTCCTCTAGTAGAGACTTTGATGCCTCTAGGTTTAGGAATTTTGAGTGTAAAATGAAATTTGATGAGCTTGAACCTAGAGAGTTTATTAAAGAGAGAGGGTTTTATCTGAGGGCCAACCAGTACCCTGAAATTCAAAATAGAATAAGAGAGTGGGGTTGGGAAACACTATGTAGGCCAGCTACGAGATACTACCCCGAGGTTGTAAAAGAATTCTATGCAAATGCATTTAGGGGGAACAATGATAGTGTTGCGGACAGACATACTTCTTTTGTTAGGGAGAAAACAATTTATTTTACTGCAAATAATATCAATAATCTGTTTGGTCTGAGATATGGTCCTGAGGCTGATAATGAATATGCTGATTGGATGAGGTTTAGGTATATGAGATCAAACACACTTATTGATACTCTCTGTAAAGAGGGAGCGAGATGGGAGTTGGACGCTCAGGGGAAAGAAACACATTTTAAAAAATCTGATATGAAACAAATCCCCAAAGCGTGGTGCACTTTCGTCCAATCCAATCTCCTCCCCACTTCGAACCGTTCTGAAGTAACAATAGAAAGAGCGGTGGTCATCTATATGATTTTTACAGGAAGTGTCTTTAACGTTGGATCTCTGTTATCCCAAAATCTAGATAAATTAATTCAAAAACAAGGAAAAAGATTGGGATATCCTTGCCTAATTACTAACCTCTGTCAAAAGGATGAGGTGCCTATGCTTAATGATATTTTTCGTAATCCCGAGGGCCCTATCACTGCACAAGTGATAGATTCTATGGCACCACGTGATGGAGCCCCCGCGGATCACTATCAGGCACCCATTTTGATTCCTCAGGCACCATCCAGACCACGCGCTGCACCTGCACCTCAGGGACCTCATATGTCGCAGCGGATTATTGATATTGAAAACTCCCTAAATGATTTGAGAGCGTCCCACGATGCTTTTGTTGCTTCCCATAATGCATTTGTAGGAACACAGAATGAGCACAATAGGGGTGTAACTCAGGCTCTGTATGCCATGGCTAGACATTGGGGAGTGAGCACAGAGGGTTGGGCCTTGCAGGATCCTTCTTATGATCCAACAGACGACATCAATTTTGATCCTGCAGTCAACAGTGGAGTAGCTGGCGGAGATGAAGAGATGGGCGAAGAAGAAGACGACGCTGATGACACGGATTAAGGCGTTGTGATTCACTGTTTTATTGTCTTTATTTCTTTGTTTATTGATTCTTGTACTGTGCTTCTCATTTGAGAACTTTATGTTTTGTTATTTTTATGTCTTTTTTTTTTTTGGATTTTGTTGATGTTTCTATTTTTGTGATGGAATGGTTAAGACTCTTGTTATTGTCATTTTGCTATTTTGATTCTTGTTTAGTAATCGTTGTGTATTTTAATTCTGTTGTTGTTGTTGTTGATGGTTTGTTTTTAGCATTCATTGCCTTTCCGTCCTCTTTTGTTGATTGTCCCCTTTTGGATGCTCAAACCTTATATGTGTGCTTGGTTTGACATTGAGGACAATGTCTGGTTTAGGTTTGGGGGAGTTGGTTGTTGTTTAATAAGAATGCAATTCCTTTTGTGAACCATCGCGCTTTAGGATTTTTCTTGATATTTTGGAAACTGTTGAACAGGTTTTATGTTATGACAACGTTAATTGAATTCATGCCGTCATTTTATTTAAAATTGAGCTAAGTTATGGATTTTTAGAATTTATTCATTAAATTGAGAATTTTCAAAAATTCTTAAATAAAAGTTGTAGGTGTTTTTTTTTATTTTCTTTAAATACTCCTCAAATTTTTAAAATTTTTTATTCTTATTTGTGTTGTATATTTGCTCAATAAGGGAAATTAAAAAATAAAATAAAATAAAATAAAATAATAATAAATAAATAGAATGAGTGTGATTTAAGTTGAGGAAGTGTAGTGTGGTTTAGGCGCACAATACTTTCTCCAACCAATGAATCATATCTTAACAAATAAAGGCGACAGACAAGGCATTGTTGTGTGGATTAGGCGCACTGATAATTCTTTGTTTCCTTAGCCTATTAGCGGATATTACTTTGATTGAGGGGAAGATGTGTGGTTAGGCGCACGGTCTTCACTTCAATCATAAATAAATTGGAATTCCCTTTGCTAAAATGCACTTTGAGAGAGCTAAGAAAAATTTCACAATAAGGTAAATTCTTTTAAACTTTTGAGGTAGTAATTAGAGAAAATTAAGGGCATTTATGATTTTAATTTTAAGGATTAATGAAAATTTTCAATTTACCTATCAATTCAAGAAATTCATTGCTTACCTTTGCTTTATTTAGATGAATGCATGAATTTAACTTACTTGCTCATAATCTTTCAAGTTGTTCAACACTTCCTCTTTATCAAGAAATATCCTCTTGTTATGTTTGTTCAGTGTGTTTGGTTGGGTTAAGTAGTAGTTTGCTTGAGGACAAGCAAAGATCTAGGTTTGGGGGAGTTGATAAGTCCTAGAAAGTCACTAAATAATGTCACCATATTTGGGATTTTCGGTCCTCTTTTAGCCATGTTTGCTTTCCTTTTGCGCTTGTTATCTTTGTTTTCGTACAATTTCCGTGTGCTTGTTAGTGTTCGTATTTTCTTGTTTTTCTGCGCCTTTTATTGCCTTTTTAATTTATTTTATTTATTGTTTTCTGTAGGTGCGTTTGTGGGGAGAAAACAAGAGAAAGCAAATTCCAGTGACCTGGCGCCCAGGCGCCAGACGTGGCGCCCAGGCGCCAGGCATGTGAAGAACCAGGGCTCTCTGCCCAGTTGGCGCCCAGGCGCCCAACCCCTGAACTGGCCATTTGATGCTGCAGCCTTGGCGCCCAGGCGCCAGACTTCGGACCAGCAGCATAAATTCTCCTTTTTGAGCATTTTAACCTAATCTTGGACTTGGGAGATTTTGGGGAGCTTGGAGGCGGCTAGGGTTTACTCTACAGAGCTGGTTAGGGGGGAGAAGAGCCTTCCTTCAATGGATTGGTCTTCTTTCCCCCATCTCTTCTCTTTCCTCTTCATTTTCTTCTCTTTTCATGTTTCATTTTCTTGTATTATGTAGTGGTAGGTAGTATGTGACTCAAGGGTTGTTATGAGCCCGATTTTAGATTAGGTTTTGTGTAATTTCTCGAACTCTTGTAGTTATTGCTTGATTAATGCATGTTTATTTATTCCAATCTTAATGCTTTCCTTTAAATTGGCCATTTATTGGGATGATTGGGTGTTTTTACCAAACTTGGGAAGGGGAGGTAGAAACAAGACCAAAGGATTATGTTGTATGAGTTCTTGAACCTTAAAGGAGAGGGGATTGATTTGCTAATATCATAGGAATATAGTTATTAGCCTCATATAGTCAATTAGGGTTTGGTCATTTAATGAACTTGATTTTCACATAAGGAATTATGGAGAGTTAGGTTTTATCTTAGTTGAGGTTTGGGAAAATCCTTCTAGGAATATTCGTGCCCTAGACTAGCATGTACAAGTGGTAAAAGCAAGAGTAAGAGGATGATAATGGAATCTATGAAGAATGATGGGCTTGGTGGTTGATGTAATTTAATTTCTTATGAGGTTTTGTTATTGAATGATTTTTCTCAATTGCATTTCGTATTTTGTTGGAGTGGATTTACCGGATTGAATTGCTCTAAAAATGATTGATCACCACTTTTATGAGTTTGGGGGTTTTTATCTATGCTAGGGATAGCTAGGTATTAACTAGCCCATTGTAACTTCCACCATAAATCGGATTAATCTAGGGATGGATAATCTTATTTATGTGGTTTTTATGAGTTCCTAAACTTAATCACCTACTTGAATGATTGGATTAAGGAATTAAACAATCATTGGGTATAGGTAGGTTTGTTTCTCCAAGGGATTGGGTTCAAACACTTGAGAGAGCTTAACCAACTCCAAAAGGATTTGCAATTTGATTGAATCAGTCTTTAACAACTCAAAGACTCATTTGTCTATGAATTAGTCGGATTAAGAATTAAATGAAGTCAATCCCATCAATCCTAGGTTACTGTCATTAGGAGTAGCTTAGTTTTAGGTTTTAGATAGAGTTTAGTTTATTTTGTAACATTAGATTTATATTTTCGTTCATTGATTCGTCTAGATAGCACTTAACTTTAGCTTCACGGGTACTTGGTACCTCAATCCTCGTGGGAACGATACTCTACTCACTCTGTATTACTTGTACGATTGGTGCACTTGCCAAATCGACTAACAATCACACATCAATTCCTAAAGTTTATAACACAATTCAATCCATCATCGTTAGAAGTCATGCCATCAATTGCAAAAATATAAGGTAACATCATATAAATATTTTCAACTTTCCCTCATGGGCATTCACCTCATTCCTTCATCATAATTTGCCATTAGAAGGGCCAAACAGGCTCCCTTTTATGTTCATATATATCATAATAGAGAGGGCCACACAAGCTTCTCATTTTATTCTCACTTTTTCATAAAGAAAGGGCTAGATAGGCTTCTCTTAAAAATATTAGTCATAGTGCAAAAAAGCTACACGACCCTTCGTAATACCATTAATCTATTCTCATTAATGAGCTGAATAGGCTTCTCGCATGATACCATTAGTCATAGTGTGAAAGAGCTACATGACCCTTTATACTACCATTAATATATCATTTTATATAATATTCAATACGATGGTTGGCAAACACTTCAATTACTAAACATAATATCATCAATCATGAGGTGCGCTACATTTATGACACAAAATAAGTATAGCATTACTTCCTCCTTCTGCGCTTAAGAAGCCACACAAACTCCCTTATGTAACACATTACTTACATTCCATATGAAAGAAAGGAACTCAATTCAACATGGTCAAGTACTCCCAACACAATGCCATTTTGTCAAGATCATGTTTTCTAATAGGAACATGATTAAATAAAGCCACTATTTACACAAGCACAACCTATAAGGGATACTACCATAGGAGGGTTTACAACTCATGCACCGAAAATAGGACATTCAAAGGTGATATAGCAATGAAATGTTCATCAACATTACGTAGCTTACCACACATTACTTAATGACAAATGTAAGTTCCATGCACAATAATTTATGTAGCCAGTTACCACTTCCATAATTACATTAAGCGCCGTTTGGTAGGCAAGACGAGAATGAAAAAATACATTTGGTATAACATGAAAAAAAATGAAGAAAAAAGGAAAAAAATGTGTTTGGTATATAGAATATATTTACTAAAATACCTTGTGTTAAATTTATTATTTATAACGCTTTTAATATTATTTTTTTCTCTTATCTTTTTTCTATTTCAATATTGTCTTTTGTTTTCAATATAATCCCTCTTCCTCAGTTTCTTCACTTCTTCAGTCTTTTCTTTTTTTTTTCTTTCAATATAGTCCCTTTTAATTTAGTTTTTCTTCCTCAAGTCTCTCTCTTCCATCGTCTCTCCGACGCTAGATCGTGTTTTAATAGCAGCCATGGAATCTGATCAAACACAAATTGGTGGTTTTGTTGTTTTTTTTTTACAGTTATCAAATCAAAACCTATAGATGAGAATGAAAAGAAATCCTTATTACAATAAACACTAAATTGAAATTGAACACTAATATCGGATTAGTTGATTTTTTTGTACTAAAAGATAACATGAACCCACCATTGAGATCTAAACTAAAAATGGGTTAGAATTTGCGTATTGGAAATCAAGAACTTGATAGAGACAAAACTGATGCTTCTTCCTTGCAACCCAATTCTCAAACAGTTGAAAGCAAAACAAAAAACACACACGGAGAAAAGAGAGATGAGGCAGAAAAAGACTAGACGATGAAGAATTCAAAAGGGAAGTAAGAAGGGAAGACGAAGGGGAAAAAGGAAGAGGTTGGTGCCCGTTAAATCCCTTCCATCTCCAATGAAAATTGGGACAGAAACAATGCCTGGATACAAACTAGTAGTCACGAAATGCAAAGGGGTTGGAGAACAGAGAATGACTTAGGGAGAATGACAACTAGAAGATTAAACGAGAAGGACAATGATGACATTATGGAGAGGACAATACGATGGACAACAAGGAAAAGTTTCAAATGAGAAGCACCCTGGCTGCGGTACGGGTTAGGGGTAAATGGAAAGGATAATTTTGAAATTTAAACAAAAGCATGAGGGCATTTTGGACATTTCACCTTGTTTTGCTTTTGGAAGACCGATTTTCTTGAGGTTTTTTTTTTATGGAAAAGATCCATGGAAAAAAACATATGTTTTCCTGACTTTTTTTTCCTTCTTCCATTAGGAAACCATACCAAATAAGGGAAAATGAAAAAAAAAGCATGGAATTCCTTATTCCTTTTTCCATGGAAAAGCTACCAAACAGGGCCTAAGACTCTTCCACAATGCACTACTTCTAGTGATTATGGACATCCATGAGGTTACTAAGGGGTTACACAAACTCCCTCTAAGTTTCACATTATAATTCAACTTATAATCAAGAACGGAAATAAATTCAAGTAATAGTAGTATTCATCCCACTCAACTGTGATGAATGCATTCTACAAGCAAGGGACCGCTATCTCATTATACAACGCAAAAATTTATCACCAAAACAATACCATTATGCCAATTTCATGTCTCTTACTTAAAACAAAATTTAAAAAGGGGAAGGGGTTAGCTCTTTTTCTTAAAATTTTATCATGATATTCTCCACATATTCGTTCACGTGTTAATCCACGTGATATTTTGAGCACATGCCACAAGGACAATTTGTAACCTCACATATATGTACACAAGATCCCACAATTTAGATTAAAGATGTGTTTTATCTCTAACATGAGTCACATCCATGGAATTCAACATAAATATAACTCTTCAATTACGAGGGTCTTTCCCTTCATATGAATCTATTCCATATTCAGATTTACCCAAAATACACCACATGAGATTTATTTTTTCTTCCATAAAGAGTTTATTTCTAAACATTGGTTGAACATATATACACATGCAAGTCTTGACATACTAAGAAAATAATTTCCATTATGGCTTAAGTATGAAAAACCACAACATAATTAGAGTTGGACCCTCACCTTGATTCCATGATCATCTAATCCGACCCTACGGGGTAACCAAGAAGAAACATGTCAAACTCAAAAGATAGGGAGATTTTGACACATAACCTTTAGTCATTGTTTTAACCATAACTGCTAGAGAGTAGAGAATTTCCAAATAAATCTTATCTTATACAAAACTACACTTAAAGAGCTTTCCAACAATATATAATTTGCTAAAAATGAAGTTTAGACGAGAGATATATAATCGTTTGAATACTGACAAAAAACTGTCAGTGCTCGTTGCCATATGCGAGCCTAAACGGGAGAAAAGCACCAAAATACTGTCATGAGCACACCTGGGCGAGCAAATAGGCAGGCAGGCATGCTCTGTTCTTGCAATTTTTGACCCTAATTCAATTTTTCCTTTATCCTAGACCAATTTTTGACCTTTTTGCATGATTCTTTCCATGGGTTTTCTTCAGAAATGCTTAGGAAACATTTCTATAATCAAATCCTAAATTATAATCAAGAATCAAGGCTTAAATCTATCAAATTTCCTTCAAGAACCCTAATTTTCTTTCTCTTTTTGTCATCCATTCTTACCTCATGATTTTCTACAAATTTCTTGTTCCAATTTGATTACTAAACATTCAAGAAGGTTCCAATCCATCACCCAAACTGAGAAATTTCCAAACAACCCCAATCTCACTCTCAACATTCACATACATGAAAATGAGATAAAAAGTGAGAGTGTGAGGAGTTTCACCTTGTTTCCTCTTCCTTTTGGTGGTTGTTGGTCATCGAAGACCCAAACTTCTGTAGGAGAATGGTGGCCAAAGGCTTGAGTGGTGATCTTTAGGTAAAGAAGATGAAGGGAGGTGTGCTAGGGCTCGAGAAAAGAGAAGGGCTACATTAGAGAGGGAATGAAGTTGAAATGTGTGTATAACATATAAACGAAAATATTCTCTTCCAAGAGAAATTACTAATTTGCCCCTTAGTTAAGCTCTGGTCAAATAAGCAATGACAAATCTCGCAATTTCTCGATTCAGGTAATTTACAACATACACAGAGGACACCATACACTTCTTCCTTCAATTCCTCAACTCAACGAACCACTTCCCTTAACTTACCTTATTTCCCATTCTCAATAAAAAAAAGCATCACTTAATTATTTTTATTTCACCGTAGTCCCTCCACAATCTCATCACTCATCTACCTTTCCTGATGATACATGCACACCCTCATCCTCGGCCACTTATCGTTTCGTATACTAAGTTGCACTTCCACCATGAATTTTTTTACTCAAAAATGAAAAATTTTCCTCCACATTCCACTACTTACTCAAAGATCCAAACACATTAATACTCGAGGACCTCGGGTATTACACTCAGACACACTCAGACTCATACGCCTCATCATCACTAAGGCCCCTGACATTTGTTGGTGCCATTTGTGGTGTCACTGGCTTATTGCTAAATGGCTATGAGGTACGTGTATGAACCTTCTTACTACTAGATAGATGCAACTTAGAGTTGTTTGCACCAAACCACCCACCAGCACAGTCTTCGTCTTCATTAACTAAAAACTCATGGGTCCGGATTCTCTACTTGGAATTGTCATGCTTGAAGTTTTAGCAACGATTTTAACTATTGCTAAAACTTTCAGCAATATTTAGCAGAGGATCCGCACTTCACATTGAGTGCACTATCATAAGAGTCATCACCACTTCCCATGACATGGTCACTACCATTTTTTGCCTTTTGCCCTTTATGGACAATGGATTGTTTGCCCTATAAATAAACAAACACAATTGCTTCAGCAATAATGTTTAAGCCTTTATCTAATATATGCATAGGTATTAAAAGTTACATGTGTGCATTTTAATTCTTTCCTTCCTCTTTCTCTTCTTCTCTTATTTCTTTCTCCTCCCACATTTAACTTTTGTCAAGTACAAAAATGAAAATGCCTTGTTCAATTTAAAAATTTTGTCACAACACATGTACAATTAAAATAAGACAAAAATGAAGTGATCTTTTATTTCATTCTCATTTCTCCTCTTCTTTTATTTCATTCCCCCTTCTCCTCTTCTTTTATTTCCTTTTCCTCCCACATTTAGAAAAATCTAGTACAAAAATGAAAGTGCTTTATTCAATTTAAAACTTTTGACACAACACATGTACTACTTTTGTAAGTAAATCAATGATATACAATTTAAAATTTATAAGAGTTACAACTTTAAAAGTTATACACATTTACAATTTAAGAGGTACACCACATATACCACGTTGTGAAGCATAGATATACAAATTTTGTACACACATACAAGTTTTTTACACATGTACAATAAGAGTTATACATAAGAGTTACATATATAAAATTTGTTTGCACAAACAAATGATATACCTTTGTTTTCGTTCCATGTTCCATGTTAGGATGTGGGGAAGCATGTGAATGTGAGAGTAGGTCCTCCTCTGGGTTCCTAGATGGGTCAATGTTAAGGTTGGAATTTGGGTTAGGAGATGGGTCAACTGACGGAGTGGGCCCATCTGACTTTTGGATGATATATAAATTAACTATGCTCTTCTTATTAGTGATGTCTACCATTTCCAGTGCTCATCTATCATCCATCAGCATCTTCAATCCTTGCTCAAATGCTTCTCCCAAAGCCTTGTACTACATCGACTCAACTTTAGAAAACTCATAGTCTTCTTTAATTAAGTCTAGAGTCTCAAAGTAACTCCATCTATTGAAGTCACAAGCACTCCATATGTTAGCTTCACCGACAATATATGCTCCTCCTATAAACTGGCCACAATGGTAAACTTCCACAGAGAATATATCCATCGAGAACTCAAATAAAAATCACCTAATCAAAGGACATAAAACAATGAGTTATATTTAAATAAAGGTGTTATATAAAACAAATATAGATTTAGTTTGTGAACAATTTTGATGGACTCAAGTGATTAGTTGTTTCCTTTATAAAAATTCTTGAGTTCAAAAGTTATAAATAAGAAAAATTAGTGGTGTTTGACTTAAATATATATCTAAATATTCACTTGTAGATTTTAAGACAAAGCCCAAGAAAAAAGTCAAAGAAAACTGTACATAAAACAAGCAAAGTATTCATTAAGAAATGATAGGGCACCCATATAACTTGATTCTTATATCCTTCTTTGAACCTAGCTTTAAATTTCAAGAAATATCTCTCTTTTTTTCTCATAATATTAACAAAACAGCTTGAATAAGTAGAACCACTCAAACAACAACCCTTTCTCCCATCACTTCTCTTTAGGAAAAAGGCTAATAGAAAAAAAAAACTATAGTCTTCTATCATACTAAAGCCACAGACACATCACAAGTTTTGATTGCATTTTTCAAAGTCTCAACCTCAAAGCCAATTAACATCTCAGTCTTTTCATAGCTGACAGTTACACACTTTCATCCTACAAGCAAGGAAAATAACTTGAACCAAAAAGGAAAGCCAACAAAGACCTCCAGCAAGGTAAACCAACAAGGACAACCAGTAGAAATAATTGAAAACAACGAATGAAAACCAGACAGAAGAACAACTGAAATCAAGTTTACTGCGTTTCATCAATGCCTATAGTAGAAATAATACACAGAATAGATCATTTATCAGATGAAGAGGGAATCAAATCATGGCACGAATCAACAAGGTTTTGCTAAAAGAACTCGAATGATTTCTATTGTGTTTATTAGGGCATGAACCGACGTGGAATTGTGGCTAAAAATCGAAGTTAGGGCAGAAATAATGAAGAGAGAATTAACGAAAATACCTGTTCCTCACCCTCCCCATCGTTGTCATCGCTGGTGTTGTAGTTGTCCATCCACCAGGTTCAAAGAGACCTCAATGCAACGTCATTTGGGTGCCTCGGGTTCAAGTAAGTTCAGAATGGTAAATTCACCCTTAAATGATATCCATATGAAGTTAAAAAGCCTCGGGGGTATTTTGGCCATTTCTTTGCCTGTGGCCACGTGGCAAATATGTGGCATATGATGTGGTTATGATTTTAACCACGTCATGTGTCAAATCAATATTTTCATTAATTCACTTGACGTTGTTAAAAAAAAAGATATATTTGACAAAACTTAAAACATGTGAGACATGCTTTAAAAAATACAAAGTTGAGGGGCATAAATAAAAATAAGTGTAAATGTTAGGGACATAAAATATATTTTTATCTTTAAATATAAATTATTTAATTAAATTTTGTATTTCAGATACGCTAATAAAAATCCATGTACCTGGAGACGATGCGTGCTTTAACGACGCTAATGTAAGTCATGGGCTTCTGAGATTTTTTTCAAGGATTCTGAGTATAAATTTTCAAAATAACTAAATCAGTTTTTAGCTAATCGAATTTGTCGGTGGAAATTCCCTAAGATAACCATGCCCGAGACAGTCAACATTGAACAAAATAAAGTAAAGGCACTTATTCTTAACCTCGGTCATCTGCACTATCAGAATATTTTTAATTTTTGGCCTAAATAACATTTTGGTCCCTTAATGTTGTCTTAAGTATCATTTTGGTCCTTTAACTTAATTTTGTTCCAATTTTCCATAACTTTATCTCATACTTCAATGTGGTCCCTTAATTTTAATCTGTTCCAATTAGTCCATTAAGTTTATCTCTCTTTACTCTCTTAATTTTATTTTGTTTCAATTTAGTCCTTTAAGTGACGAAAACCCACTCAAATATCTGTTTTTTAACACAACAAATTATTCTTAATAGAAAATATTTATGTGATTTTCTTGCTTAACTTCGATATTCTGATAAAGCTTTTCTATCAAGTATCTTGGTAGTATTAATAGTATTGTCAAAACATGTCGGTCCGTTTTTGGAATCTAATGTCTAGGCTTGCCAGCACTAGTCTTCAGGCCAAGCTTTTTTTTTTAATTTTTAATTTTAATAATATAATATTAAAATTATTTTTGTAAAAAATTAATAATTTTATATTGAACTACAATTTATACATGTAAAATATTACTTCTTTAATATTATTAAATAATTAATAACTTTAATTTTCTTATTTTTTAAAATAAACTATATTATATTTAAATTTGAAAATTTTATATTTATTTTAAAAAAATTATAAAAGTTTTCATATCTAAATTTATTATAATTATTGAATATAATGTTATAAAATATAAAAATGGATTGAAATAAGGGTATTTATATACTAAATAATATAATATAATTATATAAAAACTTAAATTTTTTAAAAAAAGGGCCGACCTGTTTTTAACATGTCTAATTTTTGAAATCCAAATCCATCAACAGGTGGGAGAGTTGGGCTTGGCCCATGAGCCAAAACCCGTTTTAATAGTGCTAAGTATTAAATAGAATAAAATATTTGAGTGGTTTTTAGTTTTTATTGGTTAAAGGCCTCAATTAAAATAAAACAAAAAAAGGGATTAAAGGGAAATATAAGACAAAGATAAGAGGCCAAAACCGATCAAAATAAGATTAAGGGACCATTGTGAAGTTTAAGGAAAAGTTAAAAGGCCAAATGAAATTGGAGGGCAAATTAAGGGATCAAATTAAAATAAAATGAAGATAAAGGACCGAAATGAAATTTGAAGCAAAATTAAGGGAACAAAATGATATTTTAGCCCAATTATTTTTAAGATGCTACATCCCTCGCTCTCGATCCTGCGAGAATGACTTGTCTATTGAATTATGGTAAACCATGATAGATGCTTTATGCTTGTAAGTAATAACTTGCTTAGCAAAAGAAAATTAAATAATATTTTTTCATTGATTCATATTTCTGGATTTAAGTCTCTTATACTTTCATATCAATTTTTATAGCAAAGTGTTGTACGTAAACATTATGGGTTAACAGATATGATTTTGAGATTGAAAAATAATCCCACCAGAATTGAAATAATATATTTTCGTTACCTGTTTGTATTATAAAAAATATATATAACCTAATTCAAACATGCTATTTTTTAATGAAATTTTAAAATAAATTATCTTTAAAGGCCCTCATTTTATTTGATATTTAGAATAATATATCCCAAGATTTTCTATTTACTACAGTGAGTCGTGCACCTATTGTACTTTTTTTCTAAGATTTTCCTTTTTAATCCCTCAAAGAATTGCCTTTTTAATTTAAGTCCCCTACATAAC
Source organism: Biancaea sappan (assembly GCA_037074585.1). Lineage (NCBI taxonomy): Eukaryota > Viridiplantae > Streptophyta > Magnoliopsida > Fabales > Fabaceae > Biancaea > Biancaea sappan. The sequence goes on along the minus strand of CM073496.1, from coordinate 2,597,018 downwards.
AATATTTCTCAATTTGATTTATTATAAATAAATATGTTATCAATGGATCTAGCTTCTCATCTTTTTTTTGTTATACTTGTCTTTTTAACTGTTGATAAAAGGATAAGTAGAGGATCTCTACTGATATAGATGACAGTTAATTTAATTGATAGCAAAATTAATAAAAGGATGTTATTGGCAACATTTTTTTTTAGAGATTAAATTAAGAAATATCCTATTTATAAAGTACTAATTTGAAAAAAATAATTTTATAAGAGACCAAATTCAAAAATAACCAATCTGGAAGGAACCAAAATAAGAAGTGACCTCTATGGGGATTCCTGACAAGGAGGGTCGTATGGATAATTTGAGGTCAAGCTCGTGGTAAAAGCGGATTGGCGCTCAGTAAGTCGTTGGATTATGTGTATTTAATGGCTAAGATCTTTTCTTTATATATATTTTTTATGTTTTAATTTTAAAATTACATTAATTATTAAATTTAACGATAATTAAATCAAATTTAACGTTTAGTAAGATTTTTTTTTAAAAAAATGGCAATCCAACAATTCGGATGCATGATCCAACGGCTAATGTGCAGGCGCCAATTCGCTTTCAGCTGGTGGTTACGCTGGTTTGATTCTTGTCTTCGTCATTTCTGTTACCCTGTTTGCTTAAGCTCCCAAACTCAACCAACTGCACCAACCGCCAACCCAAGCATTCTAAAGCCATTCACAAAACAGAAAGAGAGAGCTATGCAGATACTGTGAGAAAGAAGAGGAACATTAGTGATGAAGGAACCTTCGCCGGTGGGAGTCGAAGGAAACGGCGTCGTATCTTCGCCGCCACCGCAAACTCTGCTCGAGAGGCTCAAGGATTACGGTCAGGAAGACGCTTTTGCCCTCTGGGACGAGCTCTCTCCTGAAGAACGTGGCGTCCTCATCAAGGACATTGAAGTAAATTCCTATCTCTTCCTCGTTGGCCCTTTGGATTCACCATTTTAATTCTCTTGGGTTCAGCGGATAATGAGATTCTCCTGGATTCAGGATTATGAATTTTTGCTTTTGTTTGAAATGAATTCTCGAAGGTTCGGCTCAGTCGGCTTGTTTTATGGTTGAACCAATGCCATTTGATTTGAATTTGGCAAACGGAAGCTTTGGATTTGTAATTGAACATTTTTCATTTCCATTTTTTATAATTTTTGAATGATAGTTTCAATTTTCGAATAAATTAACGATGTCATTAGTTGAACCGAATCGAATTATTCGAATTTCTAAACCGTAAATTTTTTTTTTTTTGAACCTAATTAATCTGTTTACTTCGCAGAGTTTGGATCTCCCGAGGATTGATAGAATTATTCGGTGTTCACTTCGATCTCAAGGTCTATAATTCATTCTGTAGATATACACATAGACATGCAACTTTAACGTACTGCAGTGATTGTTAGTATTTAGTATTGATGGGCGTTGTATGCGATGTTTTACTTCAGGGTTGCCAGCGGCTGCCATTGAACCGGTGCCAGAGAGCTTTGTGTCGACGGTGGAGGAGCGAACCCAAGAGGAAAAAGAGAGATGGTGGAAAATGGGTTTGAAGGCTATATCGGAGGGAAAATTAGCTGTGTTGCTTTTATCTGGAGGCCAGGTAGTTCTACGATTATTATTGTTTTGTTTGCATTGTACTAATGATGGACAGATATACTTTATTTATTTATTTTTTTTTTCCCTTGCTTGTTTGGCGCTTGGGTGTTTGATTCCTTTCGGTTAGTCAAGTGCCTTTTTGTGTCGGCTTTTCCTCTCCTTAGATGGATGCGGTGAGCTTTACTACTCTAAAAGGGGTATTATTTATAAAGATAACATGCAATGTGATTTCTCTATATAACTGCGCCTAAAAGGCATTATTATAGACTGGAAACTGGAAAGATTTACTTATTTGGTTATGGAAAAGCGTTTGGCATATACTTTTATACTTTAACAGACCAAGTTGATCTGTTATTTTGTAGAACCTCTTTTAGATGCTAGTATGATGTGAATTTTTGTTATTTGCTTGTGATACCAAATTGATATCTTAGGGTAGGAAAGTGGTGGCTCTAACTTTGTAATAATCGTTAAGTACAATAGTCATTATAGTCGGAGCAACTTTTTATCTAAAAAAATAAAGAAATTATACTTGGAGTAACTAAACTTTAAACACTATTTTATTTAAGTTATTTACTCTTTTTAGTTTGTATTAATCCCTCTGTATGTGTTTTGTGGAATATTTTTATCAGTTTGTGAGGTTGTCTGCTTACCTGAAGCAGTCCCATTTAAGTTATTTTTGTTTGTTAAAACAGAAAAACCAGACAAGCTTAACCGCATACATTAGATGATAAAAATGATTACGGTTATTTGTTTTCGTTTTTCTTTTTCATTTATTATTTAGTACACCACTGCCTAAAATAATTGACTCACACGTTGACTGGGCATCCCCAGTCTTCTTCTGTAAATATCCCAACTCATCCAATTATGATCTAAAATGCATTTTCGCTACTCAAGTTGTCTACAGGCATTTAAATAATTCTAAAATTGTTCTGAATGGTACATCAAGATAATGCAAGCAACTGCCCATTTTTCCCCTCTGAATGAAATAAGTTTTACCTTGCCCAAATCATGAACTCCTTACCAAATAATATTTTCATCAGAAAAAGCATATAAGTATTTGCATGAACTCACTGTCATGTTTAGTATGTGAGCGGGATTAATTTTGGCCATGATTCTATACTTGGCACAAGTTTTCTACAGGAGATTTATTATGACCAAATTCCCTAGCCTCTCTCTTTCTTTCCTTTATTATAAAATTACAAGTTGACTAAGTTCTAATTCAAAAATTTTCAGAGTGCATGTGTTTCAGTAATTCAAGCATATGCCTGTCTCATATTAAATGTTACTGATAATGTACACAAGAAAAATCTTTTCCCAAAAGAATGCAGTGGAAGGAAGATAATTTGTTTCGATGGTCACTCTCTCTGACCTGGTTGCTTGTAGACATTCTTGATGTAGCATTCTCTCTTCATCCTAAATTATTAACTGATCTCTCTGTTTGACTGACTCATAGTTGCTCCCAAAACTGAAAATGCAGGGGACACGACTAGGAAGTTCAGATCCAAAAGGATGCTTCAGTGAGTATATCTCTCCTTATACTGAAATTTAATTGACTGAGTTCAAGTATCTTCATTAACCTGGCATGTGTTATCTATAGCAATATGTTGATTACAAAAAAATAATTGAATCTAATTGCTTCCACTCTGTTTATGATAAAAATCATCTCTTTATATTGTATTCATCATTCAATTGAGATTTTGTGTGCATTTTGGATGCCATAGCTGAATTCATTCTCTATTTGAACAAATTCTTGAGTATAGATCGATCTTATTTATTTCTTTATCGCCATGTGAATAGTATCTTTGCAACAACAGGGACTGAATTTTCTTAAATGCATTGTGACGGAACCTGGTTGCCATGACTGAATATAGACTTTCTTTATTGAAATCAAGAATCAAAGGTACACTGTAATGTTAATTCACAGACATAGTATAGAACTCACACACATGGACACTACAGTAGCTAGAATTCGGGGGGCCAGCTTCTCTCCCAGAATCCTCAATACATCAATCGGCTAAACCCTCCCTCTGCTAACATCTTATTTATACTATCCACTAACTGCCACCTCACCATTAGTTAGTTAGTTAGACTTGTTATTTCTTCCTAACTGCCTCCATCACATTAGCCACCCCTGCTTTCTTACTTTTAGATTCTTTCACCGAACCTCCCTCTCCTTCTCTAATCCCACTCACCTTATTCTTCTTATTCTTCCTCTCATAATACTTCAAAGGTTCATCACATTGAGTAGGTGCATTGTGCTGATTTTTTTAACCCCCCGGTTTTCATCTCTTCTGTTTGGTCTTGTTATGATGCTTTCATTGTGAACTGAAAGCCTACTTAATGATGTATTGAAACCTTTGATTTGCTGCAGACGCATCATTATTAAAACCTTTTGTAAATGCTCTGTTTCAGATAAATAAGCTTTGGAGGAAAACTAGTCACTTTTCAAGAAGTGAAATGAAGGAAGAAATGTTGGACCAAAAGAAATAATCACGAAGAAATAAATATCAATGTCATGTATACATCAGTATGGAAAGCAAGTAGAAGACTACTGAAATTTTCATTTGTATTAGTGTTTGCCTTCTATTGAAATACTTCTCTGGCAAAAAGAAAAGAAAAATAATTTTCATGAATTAATGACGACAAACTCTTGGTGGGAAACCTTGCGCAACGATTGGAGTTGCTGTCATGTGACTTGGAGGTCACATATTCGAGCCGTGGAATCAGCCTTTTGCAAATGCAAGGTAAGGCAGCCTACATTAAACTCACAAAGTGGGTTCGACCCTTCCATAGACCGCGCGCATAGCGGGAGCTTTGTAGCACTAGGTTGCCCTTTAACGACGACAAACTCTCTTAATGTGTCTATATATATTGAGAACTTATAAGAACTAAAAAATACTATTAATAATAACTAACTTTCCTCTTTTTGCTAGAATTTTCTTTCCTGCCTGCCTTGACAATGTTTCTGCTAAGTAGATCTGCTAAATTGAACCTAAGTCAATAAATTATACTGTGCATTTCTGTGAAAGTTTTATGGGTTCTCACTTATCTATCTGTAAGATTATGGTATTCTTGTTGTTAGAATGTGCTTGGAGAACAATAATGAAATATGTTTATTCTTTTTTTTTATTTATTCAATTACTCTTTGTTTTAGATATTGGACTTCCATCTGGAAAGTCACTTTTTCAACTCCAGGCTGAGCGAATTTTGTGCTTACAAAGACTAGCTGCTCATGCTACAAATGAGAGTAAGTCTTGTTTGTCTTGATTTAAATTATTCATGAATTATTTCATGTATCATCCTCATCAGTTTATGTACTGTAGGTTCAACTTCTTCAGTGCAAATACACTGGTATATAATGACTAGTCCATTTACTGATGAGGCAACCCACAAATTCTTTCGAAGTCATAAATTTTTTGGTCTTAAGGCTGACCAAGTAAGAAGCTTTTGAAACTTTTTCTTGTATTTTGACTACTTTTGCAGTGGGCTGGGGGTTGCTTACTTTGGACTCACTTCTTTGCCATAGGTTACCTTCTTCCAACAGGGAACCATCCCTTGTGTTTCAAAGGATGGTAAATTAATCATGGAGACTCCATACAGAGTATGGTCTCTTGCTTTTTCTGAGCTTTAAGCTGTATTTGTAATAAATTATTTTCCATCTGAATCTTAGATTGTTTTTAGTTAAAAGTATAGAAAGATGAGGTATAGAGAGCTTGAATGGATGATCATTAACTTTCATTGGTGGTACTATTTATAAGGTATTCAATTCATAATCTGCTTCATCTGCATTTGTCTCAGTTAAGGGTTGATCCAAATTTGAATTTTGCTCTTGATCCATCTTGGAGTAATCAAAATAAAGTTTCTACTTACTCTTATAGAAGATTTTCATAGTCATACACAATCTAAAAATAGAGTAAATGGGTGTGGCAACTCAATTGAGTTACATGTTTTTCCCAACTCAAATTCACCATCTTAGCTGGCAATACCTGGAGATTTGTTCCACTTTATGAGCCAAAGCCTTTCCCCGAAGAACTTCCAATAAGCATATTGAAAAGCCTGACAAATGGTGTACAATTTTAGCTGTTAATATATGAGTTATCCTAGTTCGCATTATTGTTGAATATAATATTGGTAACCTTATGTGATGTTGAGCCAAACTGAGTAACTGTGGCTACATCTGAAAATCTGGCCTGTTGCCCAAAGCTGTGATATCTGCTAAGGTGGGGATTTGTTAGAACCCAGAAATAGTTCTCTGGCTAAATGAGAAATTTATTCCACAATCCTACCTGTATATAGGCTAAGGCAAAATTAAGCAGTACATTAGCAGAGATAACACCTGAATACCAGCACAAAACACTGAAACAAGATAACAAAAATGAAGAAAACAACAAACAAGTGCACTAGCCTTCGAGAGGCTACCTCTCTCCCAAAATTACTTAATGGATTCTATGTGTTTTTAATGCTGTTTATTATCCTTGTTCCCTGGGAATAAATTTGGGAAATTTGTTTCCTTTCGTAGAGAGATTTGTTCCTAATTTATTCCTAGCTTCCTTATTTCTTGAAAGTTTTTCCTTTTCTAGAGGCACTGGATTAGGGAACCTTCTGGTATAAATATTGTACTCTGCTACATCTTTTGAATAAAATCAGAGCATTATTTTCTTCTCTGATTTCAAGAATAAATGCAAGTAGAAGCCGCCTATGTCTTGTTATGAATACCTGTTGGGCCCTTGAAGCAATATACTAGAAAGGGGAAGGGTATTGATGGAAAACATGAAGAGAAAGGGGCTGGGATGAAAGTTTATTCCAGAAAAAAGGAAGGTGCTGAGCTGACAAGGGACAGTGGGGCTGAGAGTAGTGGAGGGAAGGCAAAGGGTGCAGATAACTAACGGTGGAAGGGTTTTAAGGGACTCTTGGTAGTAGTGTGGGGGAAAAAGAAAATTCTGGAGAGGACTTGGGAGGGTGCTTGTCCCTCGAATATTAGCAACTATGTTCTGTTTTCACTTAGTTTGTTATTACTTGCTTTGTGAGTTCTGTGAGTGTGTGATCCTGTTATTGTGAGTGCTTGTTTATCTTTCATGTTTCTATTGTGAGTCTGTGTTGAGTGTTCGCTGCTGTAGTGTGTTGTTCTGAGTGAAATCATCTCTGCCCCACTGGTAGAGGTCTATCATTAATATCAGAGTATATCAGTATCGTATATTGTGTTTGTGTTCTCTTATATTAGTTGCTGCATTGTGTTCTATCAATACCTTAATCAGAAGGGTGTTTGAAATTGGATTAGTAGTGTCAAGCTATCAGTATGTTTTGTGCTGGCATTCTGGGTCTCGTATCATGGATATATATATATATAATTATTTTTTACTTTAGGTGGGTGTTATAGGTCAATAGGTGAGTGATACTCATGTTTATTCTCCAATAACTTGAAAACAATAGGTTTTATGTCTAACTCCTTAAGGCATGGCAGTTTTGAGTTTGGTCATATGCATGCCAAAACATTGATATTAATTATTCTCAGGCCTGTAAATATATATAACTAGTTGATAAATACATGAGGAGATTATTCTTTATTCACATCCTATGAGTTTCTGACCTTACTTCTCTCATGCAAGCTTTTGGCACTATATTTTCTTTCTTTGTTGAACCATAATTTTCATCACTGATTTTTTTAACATTTCATCCAGGTAGCAGAATCCCCTGATGGAAATGGTGGAGTTTATTCGGGTATCTTAAGAATTAATTGAGTCTTTTTTATCTTTTTCAATTGGAAATGCTGATTTAGATTGTAGTTTTATATTTCAGCTATTGCTTGTAAAAAACTTAATTGCTTTATTGGAATATTTACACTTTTTGTTGTTCAGCTTTAAAATCTTCAAAGTTATTGGAAGATATGGCCTCAAAAGGAATCAAGTATATTGATTGCTATGGAGTTGACAATGCACTGGTGAAGTTTTCTTGCTTTCTTATTTGTCTCTTCAATTAGTCTGTTTTCCCGGTCAGTTCTTATTTGAAGACTTGGTGATTATGGCATGTGAAACAGGTCCGAGTAGCTGATCCATCTTTTCTGGGTTACTTTATTGATAAAGGTGTAGCTGCAGCTGCAAAAGTTGTCCAAAAGGTAACTGACCAAATAAGTAGTTCCTGACTGCCATCTAACAATTTTTGTAAAATAATTTGTAAACTTGAGAAGCATCTCAAATTTATTATTTCATTGCTGTGCTCTGTTCAGAGTAAGAAAACCTTCTTGCATGAATTTGTCACTTTCAATTAAACTAAGTACATTGCATTTGATAAGTTCATCCTGGAATAACTGAGATACTTGGAGTATTTTCTGATAGATACCAAAGTTGAAATATAAAATAAAGAAGGTAATTTGTGTCAGGATCTAACACAAATGGAAATAAACAATATTGTCTTCAAATTCTGATCTGTCCTTTCCATTATTCTCAGGGGTATATATATACCCAAATACTGACAAAACAAATGCCAATGAATTGGCAATTATTACATTTAAAGCCTAGCAATAAAGATAAAATAATTCTGACTTTAATTGGCAACTATTACATTTAAAGCCTAGCAATAAAGATAAAATAATTCTGACTTTAATACCTTAAAAGTGTGGAATAAAAACTGAATCAACGTAATTAAAGTAAATAAAGTTTCTTCCTAAACACAGCCTACATATCACGCCCAATCCTCCAGCAAATCAGCCCTCCTTGCTGATTTGTGCTGATTTGTTCCTTCTAGCATACTGGTACCGTAAAGTTGGTCTTCTATCATTGCACCCCTCCTGAAAAGATGCCTTGTCCTCAAGGCCAAAATTGGGAAATTGTTCTGTCAATAAATCATATTGTTCCCAGCTTGCTTCTTCAAGTGGTCGGTCAGTCCACTGTACCAATAGTTCCAAAACTGCAACACTGCCTTTCTGGACCCAGCGGTGATTGAGGATCTTCTCAGGTATTAATACTAACTCCCAATCAGCACTGATAGGTAGAGTGGGAAGAGTAGGTGTAGGAGTATAGCCATGAGCTGGCCGTAATAAAGACACATGAAAGATGGGATGTATCTTGGCAGTGTGAGGTAGTTCAAGTTCATAGGCCACTAGTCCAATTGGACGTAGTATCTTGTAAGGACCAAAAAATCTAGGAGATAGTTTTTGGTACCTTCGTTTGGCAAGAGATTGTTGGCAATATGGCTGTAGTCGTAAGAATACGTAATCCCCTGTATTGAAATGTAATTCCCTTCTTTTTGAATTAGCTTGAGCTTTCATTCTCGTTTGGGCTTTCTGCAGGTTATCTTTTAAAATTTTTATCATGTCATCTCGAGCGAGAAGTTGCTCTTCAAGATCAACTATATTTGTTTCCCCTTGAACATAGGGGATAAGCGTGGGTGGTTCCCATCCATACACAATTTTAAAAGGACTGGTGCCCGCTGAAGAATGGAACCCCGTATTAAATGAATATTCAGCCCAACAAAGAAATTTGGACCATGAACATGGCTGTTCTTGAGTAAAACATCTTAAATAAGCCTCTAAGCAACGATTAACAACCTCTGTTTGTCCATCTGATTGTGGATGATAAGCCGTACTTATGTTTAGTTTCGTTTGACTTAATCGAAAAAGTTCTTGCCACAAAGTGCTTAAGAATATGGCATCTCTGTCAGAAACTATGGATTTAGGTATGCCATGTAGGCGCACTATCTCCCTGCAAAAAACATTAGCCACTAACTTTGCAGTAAAAGGATGAGTCAATAGAATAAAATGAGAATATTTGCTTAGCCTATCAACGACCACCAAGATTGTGTCGTATCCTCCTGATTTTGGTAGTCCCGTTATAAAATCGAGACTAATGTCTTCCCATACTTGATTAGGAATCGGAAATGGTTGTAATAGACCTGCAGGAGCTAAAGTTTGATATTTTTGCTGTTGACATATCAAACAATTTTGTACCCATGATTTTTCATTGTGTTTCATTCGTGGCCAATAAAATCTTTCTTGTAGTCGTTTCAATGTCTTCAAATAGCCTCCATGTCCACCAATAAGAGAGTCATGAGCCTCAGATAAGATAGTTTGGCGATAGGGAAAAACATTAGGAATCACCATCCTGCCCTTGTAATACAACATATTTTTGACTAGTTGAAAGTGCGCAATAGATCAAGGTGCCTTTAAAAGAGCTTCAATAATCTGCTTAGTGTAAGGATCCTGATGTAATACTTCCTGCAATTGCAAAAAAATTAGAGAATATGGAATTGCCAAAGACAAAAATTCAGCATGATGTGGTCTCCTCGAAAGAGCATCAGCTCCTTTATTTTCTCTTCCTATTTTATATAGTATAGAGAAATCAAATGGGAGTAACTTGATAAGCATCCTCCGCTGTGCTGGTGTTGAAATTCTTTGATTTAACAAGAATTTAAGACTGTAATGATCAGTCTTGACATAGAAGTGCCTCCCCATCAGATAATGTTTCCATTTTTGTAATGATAACACAAGAGCAAGTAACTCTCTGTCATATGTAGATTTAAAACGGTTAGAGAATGAAAAACCTTTACTAAAATATGCCATTGGATGGCCCTCCTGGAGTAAAATGGCCCCTACTCCCTCAGCCGATGCATCACACTCAACTGTAAATGATTGTGTAAAATTTGGAAGTTTTAGTACTGGTACTATAATGAGGGCAGTTTTTAATTTTTGAAAAGCATCCTCAGCTGCTGTGGACCACTTAAAAGCATTCTTTTTAGTAAGATCAGTCAAAGGCCTTGCTAACATTCCATATCCTTGAACAAACCGCCTGTAATAGCCTGTAAGACCCAAAAAACCTCGAAGTTCCTTAACATTAGATGGAGTAGGCCAATGTAAGATAGTATCGATTTTCTCTTTTTCGACACCAACACCTTTGGAAGAAACCATATGACCCAAAAAGTTGATTTGGGCTTGCCCAAACATGCATTTAGAGGGCTTAGCACAATATTGATTTTCAGAGAGTAATCGCAATACAATCTCCAAATGATGAAAATGCTGTGGAGAGTTTTTACTGCATATCAGTATGTCATCAAAAAACACAAGAACAAATTTTCTCAGGTGTGGCCGAAAAAGATCATTCATGGCAGCTTGAAAAGTTGAAGGGGCATTTATCAATCCAAAAGGCATCACAATGTATTCATAATGGCCCAAATGAGTTCGAAAAGCTGTTTTATGGATGTCAGCGGGAAGAACACGAATTTGATGGTATCCCGTACGCAAATCGATTTCTGAAAAAATTGTAGCCCTATGTAATTCATCTAAGAGTTCATCAATGTTGGGGATGGGGTATTTATCAGGAATAGTAATTTGATTTAACCCCTATAATCCACACACATGCGCCAAGAATCATCTTTCTTTTTTACTAACAACACAAGACTGGCAAACGGACTAGAACTAGGACGTATAAATCCACATTTCAAAAGTTCTTCAACTCGATTCTCAATTTCTGTTTTTTGTGAAAAAGGATAACGATATGGACGGAGATTTGGTGGTTTGGAATGTGGTAGTAAAGGAATGGTATGAGTGTGATTTCGAAAAGGTGGGAGAGTTTTTGGTTCCATAAAAACAGAATTAAACTTAGTGATTAATTGCTGAAATTCAAACGGAATTATTGGATTTGTACCTGTGTCATCTGGGTCTTTGGCCAAATACTGAAAAGAGGCTTCAGTTATATTTCTATGTGGAATTCCCTGTAACTTGTATTTTTTTCCATTTAGGTGAAAAATGAGAAACATCTCATTCCAGTTTGCTTGGACAGTGTTTAAAGAGGCTAACCACTTGATGCCCAAAACCAGATCTGCTCCGCCGATTGAAAATACATAATAATCCTAGGTAATGCCAAGTCCTGGTAGTTTGATTTCCAAATTGCGGCAAATTTGCTTGCATTGAATGACATCTCCATTACCAATTTGAACACCAAAAGGATGAATATGCTGTACTGGTAAACACAATTCTTCCACCAACTTGTGAGAAATAAAATTGTGTGTACTACCACTGTCAATTAGGATAAGTACCTGTCGGGCATTGATTGAGCCTAATAGTTTCATGGTAGCTCCTGAAACTTTTCCCAGAATGGCATGAAAAGAAATTTCTGCAGTACTATCCGAAGAATTGATCTCTCCTTGCTCTCCATCACCTTCATCCACCGATTGGGAATCGTCATCTTCCAGCTCTAGTAATGCGAAAGAAGCAGGACGGCACCGATGACCAGGGACGAATTTATCATTGCAACGGAAACAAAGCCCTTTGTCGCGGCGGATTTGCTTCTCTTCGTCCGTTGGTCGTCTCTGGGTGTTTGCTGGGATGTGCGATCTTGAGTGGGAGACAGGTCCAGTAGTCGTATTAACAGGACGTGCGTGCGTTGAGGAGTTTACCCAACTCGGTCGAACCTCATGTGGTCCAAATGAGAGGGGTTTCTGGAATGGGCTTGGATTGGGCCCGTTGGATCCCTTAACAGTAGTAGTTTTGGCCTCATATTCAAGTGCAAGACTCATAGCCTTATACACATTTCTGGGCTTTTGTATTCTGACATCAAATTTTAAATCTTCTCTGAGACCATTTAAAAAAACTCGCAGTAAACAATGCTCTGGCCAATTTTTCACCCTGGCCGAGCGCTTTGCGAATTCTTGTCCATACTTTTGTACAGACCCAGTTTGACGGACACCACAAAGATATTCGTCACGATTTTGGAACTCCGCGGGGCCAAAATTTTCCTGCAATACTTTAACAAGTTCTTCCCAATATAGTATAGTATGTTCAATATTCATCCAAGCAAATAGATCAAGTGCATCACCTTCTAAATACATAGCTGCAACGTCAACCTTCAATTCTTCTGGTGTCTGATAATAGCAAAAATATTTTTCGGCTTTGAGAATCCAACCACGAGGGTCGCCTCCGTCAAATCGTGGAAAGTCCATTTTTGTATAAGGTAGGGGTGGAGAGCTTCTATACCACTGGTGATTATCCAAATCTTCATTTGCATCATCGATCCAATGGGTTCTACCTCTAGGTCGAGATCCTATGCCTATATCTGTCGCTTTCCCTCTATCCTTGCTGCCTCGACTTGTCTCTATTTGTGGTGAAACATTGGTTCGTGCTTTCAGCGACGCTACTTCTGCCTCTAATGCATCAAAGGTACCAAGTCGTGCAATGATGGTTGATAACTATTGAAAGATGGGATCGGTGGGTATATCGTTAGGTGGATCAGTGGTTTGGGATGGGGGGGTTGGAGTGTGAAGCGGTGGAGCGTGTGTTAACCATGGTGGGTCGTAATGCTTTGATACCAAAATGATAGATACCAAAGTTGAAATATAAAATAAAAAAGGTAATTTGTGTCAAGATCTAACACAACAACAACAACAACATAGCCTTATCCCACTAAGTGGGGTCGGCTACATGGATCGCACGACGCCATTGAGCTCTATCAATGACCAACTCTTTAGATATCTCATTTACTAAAAGGTCCCGTTCAATAATTTCTCTCAGTGTCCTTTTTGGTCTTCCTCGACCTTTTTTCATAGGGTCCAAAGCATCTGCTCAACTCTCCTAACTGACGCTTCCAACGGTCTTCTTTGCACATGCCCAAACCATCTTAAACGGTTTTCAACCATTTTTTCCTCAATAGGTGCCACCCCAACTCTACCTCGTATATGATCATTACGGATCCTATCTCTTCTTGTATGACCACACATCCAACGCAACATCCTCATCTCCGCCACTCCAATTTTATGTTCTTGTTGTCCTTTCATTGCCCAACATTCACTCCCATATAAAATCGCTGGTCTTATAGCAGTACGATAAAACTTTCCTTTGAGTTTATCAGGTACTTTCCGATCACAAACAACCCCTGATGCCATTCTCCACTTCAACCACCCAGCTTGTATCCTATGTTCCACATCTCTAATAACTTCGCCGTCATCTTGTATAATTGATCCCAAATACCTAAACTGTCAGGATCTAACACAAATGGAAATAAACAATATTGTCTTCAAATTCTGATCTGTCCTTTCCATTATTCTCAGGGGTATATATATACCCAAATACTGACAAAACAAATGCCAATGAATTGGCAATTATTACATTTAAAGCCTAGCAATAAAGATAAAATAATTCTGACTTTAATTGGCAATTATTACATTTAAAGCCTAGCAATAAAGATAAAATAATTCTGACTTTAATACCTTAAAAGTGTGGAATAAAAACTGAATCAACGTAATTAAAGTAAATAAAGTTTCTTCCTAAACACAGCCTACATATCACGCCCAATCCTCCAGCAAATCAACCCTCCTTGCTGATTTGTGCTGATTTGTTCCTTCTAGCATACTGGTACCGTAGAGTTGGTCTTCTATCATTTTCCTACCAAACAAAATGCTAAGTATGATGTACATCTTCCCCGGGATTATAACATTAGGAACAATTTATGATCCCAGTGCAGTAAAACTTAGAGACCCTATTATCCTGGCAAGTGGATTATGGATTTCAGATCTTCCTAAGAACATAAGTTTACCTGATATGATTAAACATAAACATTCAGAATTTAAATCTAATTTGACGCAGAACTACCTCTGCAAGTTGGATGTCAAAACTAAGCTAGAGTCCATGCTGCATCTACTTATTTTCTATTATAATGCTTGTTTGAAATACATGGCAACATAGATAAACTGTTGCCGTGAAAATGAAGCTTAACACAATAATCGTACCAAATATGTCTGGAACAATATATCTGTCTATGCTGAAACCAAAACTCATGCTGTACTGTATGAAAAATTGGATGTGGTAGTGGAGGGTAGGACTGTTTCCTTTAATCATGTAATCCAATTATATATGTGATTTCTATTTGTATGCTTATTTTGTATTTGTCACTATACAACAGGCATACCCTCAAGAAAAGGTTGGGGTGTTTGTACAACAAGGTAAAGGTGGACCTCTTACTGTAGTTGAATACAGCGAGTTGGATCAATCACTAGCTTCTGCAGTCAATCAAGAAACCGGCCGCCTTCGTTTTTGTTGGAGTAATGTTAGTCTGATGCCACTCTGCTTCTCTCATGCCCTTTTGCTTCTTTCATAAGCACTTAAATCTCATTTATTGTCTACAAGAATTATAGCTAGGTGTTGCTGTGGTTGATCTGATTACTACCTCCCTGAAAGTGAGATCCTATAGTTCCTAATTTAGTCGGGTCTTTCTTATTAACTTTTGATGATGGCATGCTGGTATTCAAACGGGAGTTTTTGTGCTTTGATATGATCTTATTTTATCTTCAAGAAGTTTAAGCTGTTAGATAGCATAGAATCGTTTTTGAAGAAAATAATCATTTTATTATGCCTCCTAAGTCCTATATTCCAAAGATTCTCTGAGGTCCTCTTTTCCTATAAACCTGTGTGGTTGTCAAATTCATTGTATCTTCTAGTAGTTAAATAATAGGACAGTTTGTATTCATTTCTGCTGTAGCGTTTTATGTTGTTGCTTATGTCGCTTTGATGGGTAGTTTCTCAGTCTTTTATGAGTATGTTTAAGGTCGCTGGTGTCTCTTACGTTTGTTATTTCTGTTGTATTGTGGTCTAGGCTCTTCTCTGTATATAAGGTGTTGAGTTGTACATAGTTTTGTATTGAGTGTATATTAATATAGGTTGTTTTAGTCTCAAATTGCTTAGACTAGTATACTAGTAGTCCCTCTCATGAGGCAAAATGTAGGGTTTGATAATTTTGATGTTACTTGACTAAGGGGGCATTTTTTTTCTTTTAAAGATTAAGGGGGCTATTTCTAAATACTTATCTGAATATTAAGATATTATCTTTAAATCTGAATGCTAAATAATTAAGATTGTTTGTTTTCTCAACATTTGTAGGTATTAAATACATGTTGGTATAAGATGTATCTAGAACAATAGATGTTTGAAAAATTTTTAGACTTTGCATGACCTTTAATTAATAAGAGGCATTCAAATTTGTTAAGCACTTAATACAAATAAAAACCAAGCGCACTTAGTAGTCAGCAATCTAAACTAATCAAATTTAGACTCTCATTAAATGCAAACAAATGCCCCCTAAATAACTTAACTGGTGCCCACAAGAACATATGTTTGCTATCCATCTACTCAAAGTATGGTTTTATTAATGATGTAATAGAAATCAAGAGGCTAAAGTCTAGTGATTTTTTGGGGTCTTGCAGTTTTATACTGTATTTGGTTAAAGAGGAAGGCACGTAAGTTTATGGTATCTCATGGTCTTCACAGTTAGATAGAGTTGTGGTTGATATGGAGAGAGATTAAAGTGTGTGTGTATTAGAAAACTTGCATCAGGTTCACAAACAATATTTTTATTTGGATCACAAAACCGTTTGATTACTTATGGCTTGGAACTTTTGAATGGTTTGAAAATTGGATAGCATTTTTGCTGACTGAATTATAAATCCTTTTTTCTGATTTCTCACCAATTCTGTCATTTTAGGTTTGCTTACACATGTTCACTTTGGATTTTTTAAATCAAGTGGCAGACTGCCTGGAGAAAGACAGCATGTATGTATAATCTTCTTTGCCTCTCAAATTTTGGTTTGAATCAAAGGCGTGATACATGCATTTATTGTAATGCATGCATACTTTGTAGTCTTAATGTTTTTTAACCGAAGACGAGGCCAAATCACATAGCCAAGAAGATACAATAACTTCCAGAAGAATGACAGGGAAACTAGCATGCAAAGTTTATCCAGATCACCTGGATTACCTAGGAGGATTGATCATTAATCCTATTTTGCTTTAGGACATCTGAATTTTAGAAATTGACACTCTTAAATATAAAAACCGAGAACAGAAAACTTGTTTAAGTGCTGCAAATGAAATTTAAAAAAAGAAAAGAAAAAAAAAGAGTAACTCTGACAGGAGAAAGAAAAAGGTTTTTAGTTCTACTATATATAATTTTAATGCAATTTATACATTTATTCCCGTTATATCTTTCTTTTTTCTGCCTATATCCTAAATGTTATATAGATATTGATGGATGGGTGGATCTTATGTGCAGTTACCATCTTGCAGAGAAGAAAATTCCTTCGATACATGGATATACAATGGGATTAAAACTGGAACAGTTCATATTTGATGCATTTCCATATGCTCCTGCCACTGCACTTTTTGAGGTGCCATAACCTTTTGAATCTTTCCTGATATTAAGCAATTATTTTGGTTGACATGATTAGGGGTCTTAAAATTTTCCAAAACCATTTACCCAACCCAACCCGTCCACTATTGAACCTTAATTCAATTCACCAAAATTTGACCTGAGTCATAAATGGATTGGGTCACAATTTGACCATCTACTATGGGTCATAAGAGGTTTAAGCCATGGGTAACTATCTAATCCATTTACATAGACACACTCACTAGAAGCTAGAACACCATTGGAGGTTGATTCGAGCCATTGTAGTGACTTTTGGGTTTTGCACACTTGAAGTTTCAAACTCGTATGATTATTTAACATAAAATCTAATTAACCATGCAATGTGTGGATTGTACCTTTTATATATATATATATAGGTTTAGAACCCAAATTGACTTGGCTAGCCAAATTGGCAAGTTGGAGTTATACTTCTTTTTTTTTTTTGGTACTACACACGCACACACACACGTACACAAATAGACATACATATATATACATTCACAAGTTTAGAATTGTTAACTTTTTTTTAATCCTTATTTTGGCATCTATTTTGTTGAAACTTAGTATAAAATATTAATTGAGTTTTTGAGTGCATATAATTCTTCTGATTCACCAATGATGTGGTGACCCAGCTAGACCAATGGCTAGCGACCTAAGCTCATCACTGAGTCAATGGTCCAAGTCTTTTATATGTGTGTGAGATTACTTACACATGCACACATATATAAGTGTGCGCATACACACACTCACATAAGATATACATATGCATATGTGCATATTTGTATATATATCTACTTTGCTTGACCCAAAGAATTACCCCATTTATGACCCAACGCAACCCATCCATTTGATACCCCTAGACATGATGTTGTCATGCTGCTTAAAGATTTTCATGGCAGTGTAGAATAATTTATAAATTAATTAATATCTATATCTTCTCATCCTGCATTACATGGATTCTATATGCATCCACGTTCAGGTGGTACGGGAAGAAGAATTTGCACCAGTAAAAAATGCAAACGGATCCAATTTTGACACTCCAGATAGTGCTAAACTACTTGTTCTTCGACTCCATGCTCGTTGGGTGGTTGCTGCCGGTGGCTTCCTCACACATTCAGTGCCCTTACATGCAACTGGTAAGTTCTGCTTCTTTTTCTTACTGGGGAGAGAAAGAGAGAGAGATGGGGGAAAAAAATTGTGTACTTACTTTCTAATGTCAATACATCTGCATGTCCTATGGAATTGGAATGGGAGACAGTGAGTTAAACAATATTCAGATTGTTTTTTATTTTTTATTTTTTTTACGTTTCTGTTTTATTTTTTATTTTTTAGGAGGAGGGGGTTCATTAGGAATGAATGAGAAGTTAGAAAGGGCAGGATTTGCTTGGAGCATTCCAAGTGGTTGTGCATATGTGAAAAGCAACTTTACACATTGAGAGAGAGAAGAGAACAATTGATATTGATGTGAAATTTAACGGACACCTTTCATTTTATTATAATATAAACTTTCGCTTAATTCAACTGTTATAATTCTCATAATTGATTCTGCATATTGAATTTCCAAAACAAAATTAAATAATGATAAGCATGGAATCAAATAGTAAATGTCAATTCCAAAACCAATGGATAGGCTACCAAATATTTTTTGGTCAATGAAAGAAGCTTATTAAAAAAATGATGCTTTAAATCCATCTTATAAAGTAATTATTTTTATGCTCGTTTTAACAAACAGTTTCTCATGTAATGCCTTTACCCCTCTTTCAGGTGTTGAAGTGTCCCCACTTTGTTCTTATGCTGGGGAAAACCTGGAACCTATATGTCGAGGAAGAACATTTCATGCACCTTGTGAGCTTACATTCTAGTTCTACTCTGTTTTCTTAGTTCGTGCGGCTTATGTAATGGTTTCTTCTGGAATGCTTGTGAGCTTACATTCTAGTTCTACTCTGTTTTCTTAGTTCGTGCGGCTTATGTAATGGTTTCTTCTGGAATGAGTGTGTACTTTGTCTCATACATGTCGCCAAATAAATTTGTGCATGCTTTTGTATATGTGTCTTCTGATCTCCAATCCGTTTGATTGGCCTTGGCTGTAAAATAGATGACTGGATCGCATTTTTAATGAGCATTGAGTTGCCCGCGTGGCCTGGAATCATCTAATCGTGCATCCATTTTTCTTTCTTCTAGCTCTCCATTTAACTGAAGAAATACTTTTGTGCATCTATAAAAAAATTGAGTAAACAAAAATTGAATAATCATTATATTATTTTTTTTTTATTTTTTTGGGATTCATTTTTAACAGATTTTCATATCTGCCACTTATTGGCTCTTTGCCCAGACCTGTGCATTTCACCCCACCCAACTTCTTGTACAGTCTATAGGTTGAAAAACTAATTATTACAACCATTTATTAAACCTATTGTATTTTACCAATCACTAAGGTATCTTTTTGTTAAAAGGAAGAACTCCTTTCTAATCGATTTTGGTGAAAATTAGAAGTATAAATTTTCAAGTTCAAAAGCATCCACTAGATGCTCTAACTAAACATAAAAATTGAACCTGTCTTATTTTAATTACTATGCCCTTATTTGAAATTTATTTATTTAGTTAGAGGCTTTTTCCTATTCTAATTGACCTGAGCAAATTCCTGTGTTTAGGATTTTAAATGATTAATTACTTAAACTTATCTTGTTTAGCTTAATTTCAAAAAAAAAAATTTGTTTGAGAAAATCCTGGGTAGTTGGAAATTTACAAAATTTGGTGAGTGGTTTTCTCAACACGTTTTATCTATCATCATACCAAAAATCATTAACCAAAACAACATCACATCATGCATTATCCTGAATTAGCATAAGCATACCAAATATTACAACTTTACCATACAAAACATATCTTAGCATATATTGGATATATTGTAAATTCCTCAAAACAAGCAAGAGCACATAATTATATAATGATCCAGCCATAATTACAAAAAAGTGGGATCTCAATCACATTGACCCAAAAGTCTACAAAATAGCCCCTTCATACAAAATTTTTAGCAACTAGCTACATGACCCTTCATGGCTTGATGTTATGGCCTACAATTTAAACAAAAAGAAAAAGAAAAAGAAAAAGAAAAAGACCTGAAGAATGATAAAAAGAAAAGTTATTGAAGAAAAGTTGTAAAAAGTTTATCAGTCTCAAACCTTTGAAATGAAAAAAGGTTCAAGAGACTTATGGAAGCAACACAAATGTCTTGCTTCTAAATATATCCACACCAAGCAAGACCAAAAAGAGAGAGAGAGAGAGAGAGTAGGCGTAATTGAGAGGTTGTGAGGAGATATTATGGTGCTAGTCTTCTCCCCTCACATGTCCTTATATAGAGGCGCCTCACTCATCTAATAGGCTTAGTGGTTGGTGGCGCCTAGGCTCACTTACAATTGGGCCTCTATATACTGCTACTGTCACCTACACTAATGTCATAGGGATATACTATTCTATCTATATGAGGGGTGTAGCCATGTGCTAACCTCAAATGGATCAAAGCTATCTTGGTTCCAATTGATCCCTTGGTTAGGAAGCATTCTAGATCCGGGGATCATAAGGAATGTGAGGTTCCTTGAGATAATCATATCACCTCTCATCTTCCCTTACTCTCAAGTCTAAAGACAATACCTTATTTGTAATATAAATATAGGTAGAATGCCATGAATTTTATTGATAACAAACAATTGTACTGTGTCAGATAATTGCCTTTAGGGTATACATTCCAACAACATTGGTGTAGGTGACAATAAGACTAGCATGTGGTTACTCATAGCAAGTATGAGTTGAGCAAACGAAACCAAACAAGGTTGACTAATAGAATTTTTCACTAACATGTCAAAAGTTAATCTTGGTTGGATGTTTATAATCTCCTTTGACTTGGAATGACCATTGATGCCTTATGTGCGTTGGCATCATCCTTTGACTTTAGTAGGCTGCGGGTCCACCAAGGCCTTGAGCTAAGCTAGAGACTGGGTATGATGTTGTATACATAAAGACATGTGAGTACATTGTCACGGATTCATTACTCTCAATGAAAGAGAGAGATGCTCCAAATAATAAAGACAAGACTAGATAAAGTCTATGGCCATAGCATGAGAAAAGACATAGAAATGGCGTCTTTCTAGTTTCCTTAAAAATAGTCTTGGTCTAAAAAAATATGCATGTCATGGACCTAAGGGTTTGACATGTATCCATATCTGGCTTGGTCTATGTAGTAGCATCACGTAATGGAAGGATGAGTTATACATACATTCAACAAGGTTCAAAGGATTTGTGGACAAATTCATTTCATGCTAGGGGTCATGATATATTGCTAGATGTCACTCATGATCTATAGAGTTTTGGAATCATGCTACATGGTTCATGAATTAGAAGGAGTTCTAATTAAAGGAAATTTAAAATTAATTTTGACTTTAATTAAATAGTTACTACCTATTACTAGCATGAAATAGACCTAAGGGTTCATACACAACAAAGAAGTTATTAGGAGTTTATAGAGGCCTAAGAATTAGTACGCCTTGGTGCCACCTGATCTTAAAGCCCATGAGATAGGTGAGGCAGACTAAAAAAGGACATGTAAGGAGGGGGGTTGCTAGAACCTTAGTCTCTCCTTGCAACCACTTTCTCTTTCATGCCTAGCTTTCTCATTCTCTCTAATGTGTGGCTTTAAGGTGCCCTTAAGGAATTCTCCTCTCTCCTGGTGACTTTGCCTTGGTGAGGATACACTTAAAGACAATATACTTGTGTTACTCTTCCGCAATACTCTTCCGCAAGTCTCTTAGACCTTTCTATCTCAAAAGGTTTGAGACTTATAAGGAAGAGATCTATTGGATTCCTCTTCTTGGGCATCCCTCCCTCTTCTACTACCACATCTTCTTTCCTCTCTCTCTCTTGGATGTTGGTCCAACTATTCTTGGAAGGATTAATCGATGGAAAGGCTCATATACACGTTTTCTGCCATTAAAGTTGGCTCATTGGTGACCGATGACCTTTCAGAAGGAGTTCTTGCAGATCTGGTGCTTTTCTTGGAAGGTGCATCCCCTAAGGCTGAGCAATGGACCCACCAACCCACACAGTTGGGATTGGGATTAGGTTGGTGGGTTTGGTTGAGTTAAAAATACTCAAGTTAACCAATGATGGGTCGGGTTATGGGTTAAATACCCAACCAATATATACCTTTTTTTTTCTCCCATTCTCTTCTCTAACTTGACTCTTGAGTCTTAGTAGCCCTAGTCCCCTTGTTGTCTAAAGTCTCACTCTCACTTTCAGTCTCATGTCTCACCTCTCGGCTCTTAGCCTCAAACGCTCACTCACAATCACAGACACATTCTCACTTCCTTTGGTCTCTTTCACTGCTTCATCTCTGGTCTCCAATCTCCTTGAGGACCATGAAGTAGCTCTTGGTCTGCCGACTCTTCAATCTGTGAGTTCTCCTTCCCTTCCAATTACTTCAACCACATCTGATTCTGATTCTAATCTAAGTTCTCCTTCCCTTCCAATTTTTGGTTCGAAACTAGGAATTCCTGGTTCGCGAACCAAAAGTTTACTGGTTTGAACCAGATTTTACTTTTCAAATAGTGAATGAAGCTCATCTTCTATGTGTTGTGTCTTGTTTTGTTTCTGAAGAAAGAAAGAGAGAATAGAAGGAGAAGGAGATAGGGAGAGGAAAAAATAAATAAATAAAGAACCCGCATGCAGGTTCGAGTCCACCCCAAAAAATTCAGTAACCCAACCCGATCAACTTTGGTCGGTTTGGATTAAATTTTCCCTTAAACCCGACTCAACTTGACCTATGCTCACCCCTAGTATCCCCCTTTGTGCCTTAGACAAATTGTGACTATTTTGAAGGTTCCAAGGGTTTCTCTAACCAGGTGATTTCCTTCATGTCTGTGAAATATTCATGAGAAACAAAAATGATTTATCCGATTGAAATTCGTTTTTTGTGCTTTTGCTTTTATCATCTTCATCAAGAAAGTGTTCTTAATGTTTTTATGGCCAAAAATACCTCTTTCTTTCAGTAAAATTGCAAGTGCCTATTTGTCATCTCTTGTATTTCCGCCCAACACTAATGAACAAAAGAGGACAAAACCAAAACAAGAGGCAAGAAGTTATGGGGAGAGACTCACTGGTGGTTGACCAGGTAGACCTTGAAGTTTCTATTCCCTCTCGATGCTCTTCTATTCTATGAAACTAAGGCAGAGATGAATGTGAAACAAGTGTGAAATTGGGATTTTGCTTTTGAGGAAAGGGATTAAGATATGTAAGATTAGTTTTTGTTTTAACTAAGATTCTATTTTAGGCCCTCATAGATGGGGTTTTTCTTAATTTGATCTTTATAAAAATAACTTCTCAATTTTGTTTCTCATGGATAGGATATTTCTCAGTTTAGTCCCTTAGAAATTTATATTCTCAATTTGATCCCTTACATATGAGAATTTCTTGATTTTGTCTCTAAAAAATGAAATTGTTATCCATGATATCCTTTTGTCCATACATTGTTAACGAAACTAGTATATTGATGACATCTAATATATTTATTTGAAAGGTAAACCATTGTTATGTAATTTGTAGATTGATAGTTAATTTTATTAACAACAGATTGATAGAAGGATATGACAATTTTTTTAAAAGGTAATTCTTAAAGGATTACATTGAGAAATATTTTATTTGTTAGTGACCAAATTGATAAAGTAATTTTATGAGAAACTAAATTGAGAAACATCTTATCAATGAGGGACTATAGACACCTTATTTTCCCTGGGCTCTTTTCAAATTTTCGAACATTTGGTTTTGGACTTAATAAAAATGACAAGCTTAAAGTAGCTTTTCTTGTTATCCTTTTTTCGGTTAAGATCATTAGTATTTGTAAATTTATTAAGATCCAACTAGGCTTAAAGTGTAAAATTCTTTTAGTACTAATTTTATCTATTCATAAGAATTGAATTTGAATCATTGCTTAAAGAAAGCAAATATCAAACTACTTGAACTAATTAGCGCTATTTTTTTTTATCTTTCATCAAAAGAAACTAAGCCTGGTATTCAAGAAAAAAGAAGAAAAAAAAAATTAATAAAATGAGAAAAAGTGAAAATTAATTAAAATTTTTTAAATTTGTAAAACTCTCCAATGACGCGTTATAAGAAACTTCCAAAAGAATGCGCACTTAAAAATATCTTCCAAAAGGCTAAAGTACTTTTCTTCATCCTTCATATTTAATGAAAATTTCAATTTCATCTCCCATGTTGACACCATCTGAATCCTTAATGAAAGGACTCCAAACATGTCCATACACGTGGACAAAAGCTCATCAAATATAAAATTTTAAGTTTTAATTTTGTTCTTTATATTTAAGATAAGTTTTAATTTCATCCTCCATATTTGATTTTGTATTAATTTTGTCACACTTACAAAGTAAATCAAGCCAAACTCAGCTGGGAAGAGAAAAGGATCCTTGGAAAAAAATCACGCAAATGACACCATCAAAACCAAATATGAAGAAAGGAAATAGCTCGGCTAGAGCTTGAATTCTCTAGTCCCTGTCGTCCAATTGTCTTAACATTCCCGCAATCATCTTGAAATTTACAATAAACAATATGTATAACCATTAGGAAAAAATTTCAATGCGGAAAGTTCAAGCTCCTGTACAATTTCCCAAAAGAAAATAAAAAAGGAGAAGGGGCTCCTTTGCAGAAGAATCAACCATATGACATCAAGCAAACGAGGACTCAGGAAAGAGAAGCAGCCTGGTCTTGTGAGAAAGTATAGATTTGCAATGTGGTCCTCTCACTGACATTATTGCATCTCAATGATCAAAACTAGGGATCATATCATGCCTGTACGACCAAAATGCTTCTTTAATGCCCAAGCATCACCAGGCACAAAAAGTCAATACCCGTCATAAGGGAGTATCAACATCATTCTTCAGCAAATATTATGTCAAATACAAATTGAACTGCACCACACAGTCAATTGTTAGATGGTAAGCAATGAACATAATACAAGATAAAAAATTTCCAGAAACCTATTGAAGCATAATAATTAAATGGCACATAGATTTTCTTCAATTACTGGTCTAACAGCATTAATATCGAAATTGAAAGGTATCTATCAATATAAGAGAGAGGAGATTTATAACTGGGGGTCAACTAACTAACTTCTTAACAAGCTACTTAATATAACAATGCAGAAGAATGAAAGTTCAATATCAAAGGAATGTATACAAAACAAATGAAAGACAGCACATTACAAGAACATTTTTCATAACACCCAGATTTGTGCCGACAAACACAGAGCCAGCTGGCAATATAGTTGCATAATTTTATTGCATTTTACCTTTTAAAATTTGACATCTTAAAACAGCTGTCAAAGGCAACCCATACTTCTCCAGCAAAGACAAGGTTAAATAGAAGATTTGATGAATTAAAAGATTAACTTTGAACTTCTTGAAAATTACATCAGTACACTAAGGATCCTATAGGTGAATCCTTACCCACAAAGAAATCAAACATGGGCTCCTTACATAAGAGGATTTGTTTTGCTTAGGTCTCCAAAAAAAAAAATGGCTACTTCCATAAATCAGTTAGCCAAGGCAAGGGTACGGATATGCATATGTACAAGTTTTTGTTATTCATTCTCAAGAAATCACTTCTAACTAACAATTAATTCTCGCATACCTTCCTCACTAGGGATGTTGGGCTGATCAATCAGGAGTTGCAGAAGCGCACCAAGATCATTGCCACTGGAATGCAATACAAAATGAAATACAGAAGACGACATCTTCATTATAAAATTAAAAAATGGGAAATACAGATATGGAGATATAGAAAGCAAAAAATTTGGTCAAGATGGTGTACGAGGGTCATACTGCATTACAAGGATATATATTTTACAAGTAGTCTCCACACCTGGGCTTTAAGGCAACTGCTGATAGTGCTGAGATTATTGATGACTTCAATAGATACCTGCTCCAAAAAGGCAAATTACTAATAACCAAATATATATATATGGTTTTCTGTAAGCAAAATAGAACAAAACAGGCACTTGGTCTTTGAAAATTTTATAGGTCAAGAATTTAGTTCAATGCCAATTTTAAGTGTTTAGCAGAATTTCTACCCAACAACTGTAACAAAAACTTTCACTAAAGAACTTGAATGTTGCACTTCTCCTAAATTGCTTCGTCCCTGTCTTTGACACTGACTATAATTTGTCAGCAACCAGCATTCAGCATCAAATTCTTCGTAACAGAAACAGATTCATAATAAACATTACATGAAGAAAATGGATTGACTGCATTCAGAAATGCAGTCATCAAAACACATGAATACGATTCCTACTTTCCAAAATATTTATCATCGTGATAGGAGCTCTAATTAGATAGTCTCTAACCGTGAAAGCTTGGCTGAATCTCTGGTTTTAGGATATGGGTAGTGTACAAGCATCTCCAAATTTCTTATATTTGCACATGTCATTGTCCAAGGTATATAAATGCAAGGAAACAGAAACCTGAAGCTAAAAACCAGGGAATTTACGCCACACTCCAGCCAAAAAAAAAAAACACAGCTATCAGAGTTGAAATCATTGTACTTTAAGGTTTAGTCTGAAAATGAATGAAAGTATCTAAAATTAGCAATTGACAAGACATAAATTTTTGTAGCGGAATAGCAGTCAAAAAAATACAAAAGTGCTTCTGCAGCACATATTTATTTAAAGGTTATTATTTGGTATTTCTTTCAAAATCTGCTTCGGCTTTGAATCCCATTACAGAAAATGTAGCCTCAACATGTTGCATACCCATGAGAAAATGATGTTGCTTTTGATAGGAAGTTTCATTGGATAAGCAATATAGTGTTAAAAAAATATTATATGGACAGGAAATATAAAAAAAACATATTTTGAGAATTACAAATTTTAATTCTTTCCGTCTATCTTCCAAGTTCTTTCATTACCTCATTTGATGTACTACAGAATGAATCTCATATTTCTAATTTGCAGACAAACTAAAAGCACCATATAAATGAAGGTCCATAAATAATTCCTTACTCAGAGTGGTGCATGTCATGAAGAAGCAACAGCCCATCCAAGCAATCAGTAAGGCTAGGTTTAACGCCAATTCTCTGTTGCAATTGTTTCATAGTTGGGCGAGAAGAACCACCTTTCACTAGCTGTCTTACATCACTCTGAATTTTCTCAAGAGATAATACAATATAGTGAAATTCTTCCCTGAATTTTTCATTTCAATTTAAGTTACTAAAACATATAAATCTTCATCAAAGAAAAATCACTTAGACTATACCTATATAATTATCATGTTTTAAGAAAATTCTACAATTTGGCAAAAATATATAAAGTACTATCCACAAATCTTGCAACAGATATTGATATAGTTGTGGGATTCTATCTTCATTGTGATATTGTGGCTGATTTATTTCCCTTCCTGTAAATATTTGCTACTTGATTTATTTCCTTTTCCATTATCATGACTAATTAGGATTTATTTGTATTTAATAGGGAATTATTTGTATTCAATAGGATTAAATTAGCTTCCTAGGATTGTGGAGGATTTTCCTCCTCTTATCACTCTAGCTAGGTGTATATATACCCCCAATTATTCTCTTGTAATAATCAGAATTTAAGAAAATAAAACTCTTCATTTTCTACAATAGTCTCTATAAAATTAGCAATCGTTAGAAATAAAATGGCCCTTTAGGCTAAGTTTGATATTCCTGATGCTTTTCAAGAGCCGTTGGCAAAAGCCACGCCTATAAGGTAATTTAAAAAGCCTATTTTGTAAGCAATTCTAAAGAAATATAAAAGGCGGCTTTTAGTGTGGGTGTTTAGTAAGTGTTATTAAAAACACTTCAAATAATGAAATATACCAACATAAACATGAAAATTTTTTTTGAAAATATGAACTCATTCATGGAATTGTATATACAAGAATATCTAAATACCCAACAATAAGTTGTATAACTCCAGATTCCATGTGATGAACATTTGGTAAGAAAAGTAAAGTATTTATTTATCATTCTAAATTTTTCCACATAATGTAATTTTAATAAATTGGAGGTCTGAAAAGTATAGAATCTTACAGAGTCTTTTTCATAGAAAACAGAATGTTTTCCAAGGATTCAATCTGCTTGGCCAACAGTGCATCTCTGATACCATCGATACAGTTTAGATTACCATAATTCTTGGAATTTTGAAGCACCTGGCTACATTCAAAGAAATTACTTCAATTTCCCAATTGCAGAACCAATACATTGTCAGTTTGAACTTCAAAGCAGTATATACGATTAAAATTTATGTAACATAAACAAACCCAGGGGAGGGATCAAATTTTCAACAAAAAGAAGGTTCAAAAGTGACCTGCAACCTATCAACGATAGAAGAAGCATTCCTAAATTGAGAAACTAAGTGATATTGGAGCCCATTCCACCGGCTGATTTCTTCCCTAGCTTTTCTGAATTTCGCCCGAAATTTGTTCACCATTGCTTCCATCGCTGATGCTTAAATAACCAGATAATAAGGCAGAGGGCCTCAGATATTCTACAGAGGAAAAAGTAATTGTCAGTTGCATTAGCATGGCTTAGGCTTTCAACTTTATATCCACAGATGAAAGCGTTGCTATAATATTACTCAAGCCCAAATTATACGTTCTTCTCAACTCTGTCATTATTATACTTAAATGTTCAAACTTCAATAGTTGAGCTAGGCAATGAGATCTTGCTATCTATTATTCTAGGTGAAACAACTTCATTGAATCATTACAATGACGTCTTTGCTTCTTGAGAAAGCGAATAATCTCCACTTTTCTAGTTTTTATCCATAAATATAATTGTAAATCAAATATTCTACCTTCTAATCAATTCAGGGACACACAGATAGTGTACTATAAAGAATCTAGATTGCTAGGAGATAAGGAGACGGACCCTAGAGACATATAGGGAGAGAGGGAAACACACACTGTTTTAAAAGGAGGAAATACACACAGACAATCTCATTCCCTCTCCTCTCATTCACTCTCATTCACATTGCATCACAACACCCAAGCATTTAATCATTTTCGAGCCAGCAGCAAAAACACCCAAGCATTTAATCTAAATTGCTACTCACAGTCACAGCCAGAGAGACAGGAGAAGCTTCGAAACGCTCGGCCAGCCAGCCCCACTTGCTTCAAGCTCGAAACAGCGCACCACAAGCTGCTACACACCGGCGGAAAACCTTCGAACAGCAGGGGAAAATCAGAAACTGAACTCAGCTTGAGCAGCGCCCGATTTGGTTAGAAGGAGAAAGAGATTCAAAGAAAATGAGTGAAAGAAACGGTTAGGTATCGCCTGGGCGAAGCGTTAATCTGGGATATACTGCATCTATGTACATATGTTTTATCATAAAATTTATTTTTTCCTATAAAATTTAAAACAATCCATTTTATATTTATTTTAATTTTTTATTGTTTATTTACTTTTATGTGGCAATCTTAAAAATCTAATAAATCATCCAAATAAAATACAGTATTCAGATTCAAACTTTAAGAATGGAAGACGATGAATTCAACCCCAACAATCAATGTTTGCAAGCTAAAACAATTATTCAAGCTATACATATTTTGCCAAAACTAAATTTTTGAAAATAAATAAAACTAACAAAAGAAATTGCACCATGCTAGTGAGTTTTCATTTGTGCTTCAATTAGATACATAATACTATAATTGTCAATCATGAAAACTTGGTAAAATAAATCTCTTCAATTAGTATACAGCAAATATTAGGAGTTAGGACGGTAAGGATGCAAAATAAATAAAGAGCTGTCTTTGAACAACATTACCATACAAATTGCAAATTGGGAAGATAAAAAATATAAGGGGCTTTTTAACATGAGGACACAATAAGAGCTATGTCTTTGAACAATATTATCAACCTAATTGAAGAAATAAAAAAATAAGAGGGCTATTGAATAGACCATACACGGTCAGATTTTAATCACAATAATTGAGAACACACACCATCGGATTATAATGCCAATAGAACTCAGGATAAACACCATCCTTTAAACAGAACACACACACCAATAGAAATTTAGAATACACAACGGCCTAAAACACTGTCAAAACAGGAAAATGGGCCGGGTGCGGGCTAGCCCATTTTTTGCAAGGCCTGAAATCTGATGTCCAGCCCGTCGTGGGCTTTTTCTTTTTTTTTTTTAATCTTTTTTTTGAAATTGTTTCTACTCTTTTTTTAAACTGTTTTCTCTAAATAATTGAAAATACAGAACTTCTTGTTCTTTTTTGAATTTTGATCACTCCTCAAATCTGAAGTTGTTTCTATTCTACTGACCACACCACGTTCTCGTTCAGTGACCCCGACCCACCCCTCTTCTGAAGTCAGAACATGACAAAGGATCAAAGGAAGAAAAAAACTAACCAATTCCTCAGATGAGAGAGGAGTGGACCGAGACGAGAGAGGCCGAGATTCAGTTCTTCAGATCCTTAGTTGGTGACGGCGAGAGACGAGAGAGGAGTGGACTGCGACGTCAACGGCGCAACTCGGAGGGAATGAAGATTGAAGATTGAAGATTTGAAGTTTGAAGTTGAAGATGATTCACGACTGACCAGCGAGTGCCGATGGCTACGGGTAGCGTTGCTGGTGACTCGAGTGGAGTGATGAATCAGAGTCAGAAATCATACCTGAAGCAAACTGAAACGGGTGTTAGCTGTTAGCGTCATGGGCTTATGGTACGGGTCTCAGTTTGGGCCGCTACAAATCCAATAGTGGTCAAATGCTGAAAAAAAAGGGTAGGAGTAGCTCAAAAAAATTGTAAGCTGGCTCTGCCGGCCCATTTATATCAAAAAAACTCATACCTAAGTCTGCTTAAATACAGACAGGTACAGGCAATCTCGCTAATTTTGACCCATTTTGACAGTAATAGTCCAAATGCATATAATTCACAATCAAATAAAGTAAACTTGATAAAACCAAGAAAGGACCGAGACAAGTCAAATCATCAAATTCTTACAATGAAACGTGAAAATGAAAGAAAAGTAGGGATAATAACTGAACCGACCAACTTTTTAACCAAGATGCTCTTGCTTGATAGTTCACAAAGCTCTACAAAATGAGAGAGGTAGATATGGATCCAAAATAACTGAATGAACACACAGCACCTTGTTCAAAACAAATTAAAATCATATCAATGTCCCGTAACCAAACTGACCAAAAACCTAGTAAAAATTATTAATGTTGAGTATTGATTGGTTTGAAATATGTAGTTTTTTTGGCGGGTTGATTCAAATTATGCTTTAGTAAATAAACAAACCAAACAAAACCAAATTGCCAAACCAAATATATATATATATATTGAATACTTAAATAGTAGATATTGTGGTTTATGAGTTCTTTGCTTTCTTTCTTTTTTACTATTGGTTTATGAGTTATTTGAATCAACAATTGTGAAAAGTTCCTAAAACAAAATTGGGTCAAAATATGAAAGCCCAAAAAAAGTCTAAACCGCTCAAACAAATAATCTAAATTGTTCATAATGTGATTTAGCTTGGTTTGTTTTACAAACAAAACCAAATCAAACAGTTGGACTTTTCTTCAAACCAAACCCGATAATTGGATTTGCTTAGTGTTTCAAACTGCTTAAATCGACTGATGAACACCCCTAACAATGTGGCATGTAGAATAAACATAGTCACACTTCCAAACTGAGCACATGACCAGCATGATAAGGAGGGATACCCTCGTAAGCCTAACACGCTAATAGCCACAACATCAAGAACAATGATAAACCAATTACACAAGAGAGGAAACATGTCATCACTTCCAATTAATTAATCAAGATATTACAAATATTCATCAATTTGTTTTCTCTAAGTTCCTACCTATTCTCATGATATATCATCAACAATGCAAATGGAATATTTAGGAACATAGGCATATAATAGAATCAATGCTTTTACTATCTTGTCATTGGTACAAACAGCACAATCAAGATCCTAAGTGATCTATGTGACTATAGAACACTCTATACTAATCCCAAACCAAAAGAAGAGATAACCAAGGAACCAACCCCAAAAGCAAATTAAGGGCCATGACTCAAAGGGGACTCTGCTACTCCTCAAGCTGAGACCTTCTACTACTTCGGGATCTGAAAATGTTTACACAAGAGACGTGAGTGTGAGACTCAATGAGCAAATAACTCTACTTCATAATATGAAATAGAAGTTCACTAGCATCATGTGCCTCATGCAAATAAGAACATTGAAAACGCACATTGATCAGAATGCATATTTATTCATACAAACATATCCTAAGAATCAAGCCATTGGTAAATTTCATACCAAGTCCATTTTGGGTCATCCATTATAATGTTCTTCCTTATTTTTTAACTTAAAGGAAAAAGGGTACTATATATATGTATGAAAATAAGTGATTTTTCAAAATATATTTTGAGAATTTTTGCATCATACCAATATATGAAAATTTAGAAGAATCATGGAGTGTTAAAAACATTAAAATATCAACTTGGACAGAGGACGAATGGTCAACTACTAGCTAACAATCGGTCTACTATTTGGCTGCTGTCTAAAATTCATCAAGATTTTAAGAACTACCAATCAACTAATGCAGGGCACCGATCGACTGGTAAATCCTACATTATATTTTTTAACAAATAATGCCAGTCAACTGCCCATAATGACCCATTGGACTGGTAGCACTTAAATTTTGTGTCCACTATGATTCTAAGCCATTTTTATAGTAAAACATTCATACTTGTTACTCTTACTTATCTAAAGCTTTAGGGTCACATTACATTTTACATCTCAAAGCAAGAGTAATCATCACACTTTACATTTTTCTCTCTTTTTCTCTAACTCAATTTCTACAAGATATACTCTCTCTCTCTCTCTCTCTCTCTCTCTCTCTCTCTCTCTCTCTCTCTCTCTCTCTCTCTCTCTCTCTCTCTCTCTCTCTCTTAGCTTGATTATGAAGAATGTCTTACAAGCTTTAGTGTAAAAAGTCTCTATTACCCTTCATTATTTATCTCTGGGCTCTCTTGGACCTATTAGGGGTATTTTAGTCAATTTTCACTCTAAATCCTCAGTCTTGGTTAAGAAACATAATTAAGAAACATATTTTGATCTCCAAAGATACTATCCTACTTCCAAATCCATAGAGATACTATCCCACTTCCAAATTGGTATATCCAAAGGTTGCAAAGTTCCTAGAGATTTTTGATGTTCAATCTTGGTTCTTTGACACACAAGAACATTTGTTTAGAAATTTCACTATATTTCTTTTCATTCCTGGCCACCAAAATTTTTTCTTTAAATCTTGACACATTTTTATTCCTCCTGGATGCATAGTGTATAGACTTTAGTGAGCTTCACTTAGAATATTTTCTCTAAGATTCCCTACACTTAGAATATATAATCAATTCCTAAATTTCAACAATCCATTTTCTGTGAATTCAAGATTAGTGGCCTTTCCTTTATTCTTGAGTTGTTTTACTTTATCTATAAAAGGGTCATTTATTATCACCTCAAGAATTTGCCTTTCTAGTTCATTTTCAATTGTTAGAGAATTCACCTTAATGCTCTTAGGTACAATGGATACCTCAAGTTTCAAATCTCTAAACTCTTTAAGAAGTTGTTCTTCTCTTAACATCATAATAGCCATATGTAATGATTTTCTACTTAAGACATCAGCTACTTCATTGGCTTTTCCTAGATGATACTTAAGGGGAAACTCATAATCCTTTAGAAATTCTATCCATCTTCTTTGCCTTATGTTTAATTCTCTTTTATCAAACAAATATTTCAAACTTTTATGATTGGAGAAAATTTTGAATTTGGCTCCATAAAGATTATGTCTCCAAATTTTAAGAGCAAACACTACAGCAACAAGTTCTAGATCATGGGTTGGGTAGTGTTGTTCAAGGGATCTTAGTTGTCTTGAGGCATATGCTACAACTCTTCCATGTTGCATCAACACACAACCTAAGCCTTTTAAAGAAGCATTTGTATAAACTACGAAAGGTTCAAAAGGGTCTGGTATAACCAAAATAGGTTTTGAGGTTAATCTAACCATTAATTCCTGAAAATTTTCTTCACATTTGCTATCCTTAACAAAAGGTTGATTCTTCCTAGTTAATCTGATTAAAGGTAATGTTATCTATGAAAAACCTTTAATAAACTTTCTGTAATAACCAGCTAATCCTAGGAAAATCTTAACCTCAAATATTGTTTTTGGTCTTTCCCATTCTAGTACTGTTTTTATCTTACTAGGATCACTTTTTCTCTAGAAACTACATGGCCTAAGAATTTTATTTCTTTTGGCCAGAATTCACATTTACTTAATTTAGCATACAACTTCTTTTCTTTCAAAGTTTCAAGCACAATCTTCAAATGTTCTTCGTGTTCTTCTGGAGTTTTAGAATATATTAAGGTATCATCAATAAATACCACTACAAATTTATCTAGATAAGGCCTCATGTAATCCATAAACACAACTGGTGCATTTGTCAACCCAAAAAGCATTACCAGAAATTCATAATGTCCATATCTAGCTCTAAAAGCAATTTTGGGTACATCTTTAGCTTTTATTTTTAACTGATGATAACTTGATCTTAAATCTATCTTTGAAAACATCGAAGCTCCTACTAATTGATCTAACACATCATTTATTCTTCGAAGAGGATATTTATTTTTAATTGTAATCTTATTTAATTGCTAGGTGAAGACATCTACAAACACACACTCATAACACATTATCCACTACATGAGCTCATGTAAATACTAACATAACTAACTTAATTATATTACAATTATTCTAATTCTTCCCATAAATGCCTAAAATCTTGATCTGATACCAAAAACGTAATGTTTTTCCTTATTTTTAACTTAAAGGAAAAAGGGTACTGAATATATGTATGAAAATTGATTTTTTCAAAATATATTCCAATAATTTTTGCATTGTACCAATATATGAAAATTTAGAGGAATTATGGAGTGTTAAAAGCATTAAAATATCAACCTGGACAGAGGACAAGTGGTTAACTGCTAGCTAACAGCCGGTCAACTATTTGGTTGTTGTCTAAAATTCCTTGAGATTTTAAGAACTACTGGTTAACTGATGCAGGGCATCGATTAACTAGTAAGTCATGCATCATATTTTTTTTTCAAATGATGCCAGTCGACTGCCCATTGTGATATCCCAAATTTAATTACCTTAGAAAATGAGGCTAAATAAATAAATGAGCAAGAAAATAAGGATAAAATAGTTATTAAGAAATTTTTGAGAGATATAAATAGAATTTTATCCATTGAGTAGGGACCTATTTGTATAGAATAAAAAGATTTGAGGGTTCTTATCAGTTTCAACCAAAAGAAAAAGTGTGAAAGTGATGTGTGTGGTGAGGAAGAAAAGGAAGAAAAGAAAGAAAAGAAAGAAAGGAAAGAAAAAAGAAAAAAAAAGGGGGAGATGTGAAGTTTGATTAATTAAATAATATATATATATATGGTGTGAGTCACGGGGAAAGGAAGAAAGAAAGAGAAAAGAGGAAAGAAAGAAAGAGGAGAGAGAGAAAGAGACGAGGGAGAGAAATAGAGGAGAGAAAGAGACGAAGAAAGGAAAGAAGAAGAAGAGAAGACATGGGAAACGCAGAGTAAATATGAGCAAGGAGGTTTAAGAGGTTGAGAATCAGGTAGTTAGTTTTCCATAAAAGTATGATTATTTATGATTTATGATATATGTGTTCATAATCAATTTTTACAGAATTGTATTTATAAATCTTGTTCTACATAGTGAACAAGAGAAATTTAATTGTTATCAGTGTGATATTTGTGATGTTATGCTTTTATGGCTGAAATGATCTGTTCATGTATTTACATGTTTTTAATAAAGTGACTAGCTACTGAGATATTTTATATCTCACTTTTAGAAAATTGATCATTTCAGGAAAAAGAGCAAAAGGGAAGGCTTTGATGATATTAATGATGATCTTGAAGTGTGAAAATATATTTTATGATAGTTTATGATTCAAATATGTAAAGATAATAATAAATATCATGTAAATTATTTTTATATGTATTCAAGCTCAGATATAATTAATGAGAATCTTGTAAATTTTCTGCAAGGTTACTATTCACATAAATAGTAAAATTCGTGAATAGTGA
The DNA here is from genome assembly GCA_037074585.1 of Biancaea sappan. Taxonomy (NCBI): domain Eukaryota; kingdom Viridiplantae; phylum Streptophyta; class Magnoliopsida; order Fabales; family Fabaceae; genus Biancaea; species Biancaea sappan. The sequence continues at coordinate 2,561,048 of CM073496.1, read as the reverse complement.
AATCTATAATTATTTGAAAGAAAATTATTCAGAAAATTATCCAGTGAACGATTTAGAGAAAAATTATTATTTTTAAAGGAAATAAAAAGTCGGGGTGTTACAAAATGGTATCAGAGGAAAAGATCTTGTCATCTTATGGAAAGGAAAATATTTACATGTAATTGTTTGATTTGTTAAAAGTATTATTTTTATGATGTTTGTGTTTGAGTTGCTGTGAATGTTTGTTATGATTACATGAGATTTAGAAGAGTATTTGAAAAAAAAAAAAGCAAGTCATATAGAGAATTGATTAAATATGAATAAAGGCATACGAGGTATCTTTTGATGAATAAAGAAAATAATGGAGTCTTATTTGTAACGTATGCCTGGCCAGTATATTTTACATGTAAGAAATCATTATAGCCTAAATTTATAAAAAGAAAAGGTATGCTGAAGTTGAATTAGAATTTACTTTGAGTGTGATAATTTAGAAAAAAAAAATATTAGAGATATTTGTCTCTATAAAATTAAGTACCTAGTGAAGTGTACATTGAATTATAGATAAATCTTATATTTCCTATGATCATATGAATTATCCATGTGTTTGTTCTCTCTCTAAAAGTATTCTTGAAGATGGAATTCTACAAAAATGATATGGAATTCTTAATTCTGTAGAAATAATTTGAGTTAGAAGAAAGTATGTATGATTATGATGTATTATGAAACAAGTGAAGATATGTTTCATAATAGAAATTAAATTCTATAAGAAAATGAAATTAGAAAAAAAAAGATTGCCTTGGATACTTTTGTGATGCATTTTGATTATCTGACACATTTTAAAGGATGGTTCAAGGTAAAATTGGACAAAAGTCAAGGTAAGTGAATAACCTTGCTAAGCTAGTTTGATGTTATTAGTCAAAGTACAATATAAGTCTCATTTACAATATTATTTGGATATTAAGAAATTAATCTTTCAGATGACAGTATATGATGATTGGTATATTTTTAGAAATTCAAAGGAATAAAAGTATGTATAAATTAATTTATTTCATGGTAATTGTACTGTGATAAATTTTCACTTGTTTATTGATGAGCAAAAATCTATGAGATTTAATACATGAGTTTGAAAGGGTTAGAGTCTCATACTACTCAGTGTATAACTATGAAAACCTGAAAAGATCTACGGGATCTAATACATGAGTTTGAAAGGGTTAGAGTCCCATACTACTCAGTGTATAACTATGAAAACCTATGCACAAAGAGTTTGAGGGTTAAATTCTCAGGTCACTCGGTGCAAGTATCTACGGCATATAATGCAAAGTGATTGAGGGATTGATCACCCAAGAAATCATACGCAAATCTACGGTACAAATGCAAAGTGATTGAGGGTTTGATCACCCAAGAAATCATACGCAAATCAAACAAATATAATACTGCAGTTGTGTAAAATGAATGATAGATTGATTATGTTAATAAGTGTGATGTTTGTATTTGGAATATTTTCATGCACGTTGTGGTTGCAATTTTTATATGTATATATATGCATTAGTTTGAATTTTGGGGACAAAATTCATTTAAGGGGAGTGATATCCCAAATTTAATTACCTTAGAAAATGAGGCTAAATAAATAAATAAGCAAGAAAATAAGGATAAAATAGTTATTAAGAAATTTTTGAGAGATATAAATAGAATTTTATCCATTGAGTAGGGACCTATTTGTATAGAATAAAAAGATTTGAGGGTTCTTATCAGTTTCAACCAAAAGAAAAAGTGTGAAAGTGATGTGTGTGAGGTGTGCGGTGAGGAAGAAAAGGAAGAAAAGGAAGAAAAGAAAGAAAGGAAAGAAAAAAGAAAAAAAAAAGGGGAGATGTGAAGTTTGATTAATTAAATAATATATATATATATATGGTGTGAGTCACGGGGAAAGGAAGAAAGAAAGAGAAAAGAGGAAAGAAAGAAAGAGGAGAGAGAGAAAGAGACGAGGGAGAGAAATAGAGGAGAGAAAGAGACGAAGAAAGGAAAGAAGAAGAAGAGAAGACATGGGAAACGCAGAGTAAATATGAGCAACGAGGTTTAAGAGGTTGAGAATCAGGTAGTTAGTCTTTCATAAAAGTATGATTATTTATGATTTATGATATCTGTGTTCATAATCAATTTTTACATAATTGTATTTATAAATCTTGTTCTACATAGTGAACAAGAGAAATTTAATTGTTATCAGTGTGATATTTGTGATGTTATGCTTTTATGGCTGAAATGATCTGTTCATGTATTTACATGTTTTTAATAAAGTGACTAGCTACTGAGATATTTTATATCTCACTTTTAGAAAATTGATCATTTCAGGAAAAAGAGCAAAAGGGAAGGCTTTGATGATATTAATGATGATCTTGAAGTGTGAAAATATATTTTATGATAGTTTATGATTCAAATATGTAAAGATAATAATAAATATCATGTAAATTATTTTTATATGTATTCAAGCTCAGATATAATTAATGAGAATCTTGTAAATTTTCTGCAAGGTTACTATTCACATAAATAGTAAAATTCGTGAATAGTGAAATCTATAATTATTTGAAAGAAAATTATTCAGAAAATTATCCAGTGAACAATTTAGAGAAAAATTATTATTTTTAAAGGAAATAAAAAGTCGGGGTGTTACACCCATAATGACCTAGTTGACTGGTTATGGGCAGTTGACTAGTAATTAATATTGGGCAAAAAACTTGTAGACCGCGAGCCGGCCTGTGACCACTCGTAAATGAGCGGTTTTGGATAGAACAAATTAGGCCCATTTAAAAATGGGCCTAAATGGTCAAGACGATTTAAACCCGCGGGCTAAACGGTTTAGATCGAGGGCTCCGCGAGCTGCCTACGGTCTTTTTTTTTTTTAATTTTATAAAAAATATACTATTTAGTATAAATAATTATATTTTATCACATTTTTATATTTTATAACCTTATATTCAATAAATATAGTAATTTTAAATATAAAAACTCTTGTAATTTTTTGAAAATAAATATAAAATTTTCAAAATTAAGTATAATATAGTTAATTTTGAAAGAAAATATAAAAAATTAAAGTGATTGATTGTTTGAAAGTATTAAAAAAAGTAACGTTTTACATGTATAATTATTTTAATAAAAATTATATTATTTTTTTTAAAAAAAAGAGAATAGACCGCGGTCAGACCGTTTAGGCTCGCAGTCTTATGCGAGTGGTCTTAGTCTTCTTATATGAAGACTGTTTATAGACAGGTCGGCCCGTGACCGATCCGTTTAAGTCAAGACTGTGATAGACCGATCCGTACCGCCCGTTTACTACCACTACTAGTAACACTTAAATTTCCTTTCTGCTGTGATTTTAAGCCATTTTCTTTTGTAGTAAAACATTCACACTTGTTACTCTTACTTATCTAAAGCTTAAGGTCACATTATACTTTACATCTCAGAGCAAGAGTACTCATCACACTTTACATTACAAGTTACATATCTAGAGGTATATGATTTTACATCAAGTCATAGATCTCAACTTCCTTAATATACATAATCTTCCATGAGTTTCCAGAACTATATACAAAAGGACACAACTAAGCATATCATATATAGTCTTATTTTCATAAATGCTCTAAAGGCAAGCAACTAGCTCAAGCATTTTCTTTTTCTTTCTTTTCTTCTTCAGCTCCTGAAAATGGTTAGTATAAAAGGTGAGATATAAATCTCAGTTGCTAGTATAATCAAATAAAAATATTAGATAGGCAATTTCAATCATAAAAACAATCCTCAAATCATCATAGCTACTTCCATGAGTATATAAGTTATCATAAAACATAACATTCTCATTCTTTCTTATAGTGCACTGTAAGTTCTAGTAAATCTACCTTCTATGAGGAAATTCTGCATCCCATGAGGAATTCTACATCCAATGAGGAAAGTTCTGCATCCCATAAGGAATCAAGTTCTACTTCACATGAGAAATCACTTATTCATTCATTCATGGAAGATTCATCATAACTTTATCATGAAATCTTTATCATATCATACATAAATCATGATAAAACACATATCATCATAAATAATTGTTTTTATGAAAAACTAGCTACTTTTGATTCCTTATAGAGCTGAGGCTTGTGTATCCTCTTTGGTTTTCCTCTTGTTCTTAAATTTTTAGACCACTTCCTCTTCCTTCTTTCTTTCTTTGGTCTTCAGTATTTCTTGCTTGATTTCTCCCTTGAATTCTCCTTCTTTCCTTATCCTATAGCTCTTCACATTTTTCTCTCTTTCTCTCGAACTCAATTTCTGCATAATATATGATCTCTCTCTCTTTTAGTTTGATTATAAAGAGTATCTTACAAGCTTTATTGTAAAAAGTCTTTATTACCCTTCATTATTTATCTTCGGGCTCTCCTAGACGTATTAGGAGCATTTTTGTCAATTTTCACACTAAATTGTCAGTCTTCTACCTCCTTAAATCGTATTTCAGAATGCTACCAATCGATTGCTCGATGCTTACCAATCGACCGCTAGCTTCTTTCATGTGTATTATGCATAATTTTAGTCCACCGGTCAACTTCTAGCCTTTCAACAATCAACTTCTAGCTATCTAATTAAGGATTTCAGTTTCACAGAGTGTAACCTTTCAATCGCTACCCTAGCACTAGTAGACTATTTGCAGATATCAGAAACATATTTTGATCTCTTCTGCAATCAGTCAATTGCTAGTTATAGAAAGTCAACTAGTTTACTCATAATTCAGCTTTCCTTTTATTTTTTTTACTAACATTCATGATTATTTGTATTCTTTCTCATATTATATACCTCAAAATAGTTAAAGAAATGAATAGCTTAATTTCAATATTACATAAAGTTTAGAGGATTAAAATTTGGGATATTACATTCACACTTATATTGAACATTGCCCACGACCCTAACCACATCCTCCCATACCACTTCATTTATATGTCTCCACCTATATGGCTCCTAAGGAAAGGTTTTGCCACTTACAAGCAATTCTTAATACGTGGTCCATGGGGTACACCACCATGTCTCATCTTACATAATCACAAACACAACACAAGCACATCACTTATGAATAACACATGATTACAAGACATATTACAGTCGAACATGTCATGGAGAGCCATATTCTCAACATCAAAATGCCATACATGAGCCTTCTATTCAACCGGATAACATAAGTGCCAATTAAGAGCATCCTCACTAATTATTCATTCTAGCATTAAAGGTTGACTTTATTACTAAACAAACACTAAATCAACTCATAATCATGACCAATATAAATTCATTTATCATTATTCCACAATAACTGATACAAGAGTTATTCCAATCCACATTATGGTTTTAGGTCATGTATACACATATCCATATATTTCTTTCATCATGAGCTCAAATTTACAAGTGCATAAGCCTTAAATAGCTCCTATAAGCATGTACATATGATGCATTCTAAGAAGAATCAATTTTAAAACAAGCTTGAGTAAAGTCACCCATTCACCTCAACTCCAAACTACTAATTACCATTTTCTTATGTGTTGCTCAAGGAAAAAATGTTTCAAGATGATTTAGAAGCAATTCCTATTGATTCTATAAAAAAAATGGAGAAAAGAAGGTTAAAATTGAAGGAATAAAGCTTAACTTGTTATTGCAGGGTATTCCTACAGCTATAGTAATGGGAGTAACCAGAGAGCATTTGCTCTCTATCAAACTGCAACGATGGTTAACTGTAACACCCATGAAAAATAAAATATAAATATTTGTTTACAAACTACTATTACTATTTCAGTATACGGTACTATTCACCCGTATAATACTATTTACGTATACGATACTGTTCATTTATACAATCGAAATGTCAAGTACTAGATGTGGTTTGGTCATAAGAGAAAACTAGAAAGAAGTTTGTAGGAGAAAATGACGTTTTGTGTGTAAAAATACCCTCAGGGACTAAATTGAAAGGACTGATTTGAAAAGAAACTTAAAGGTTTAAGGTGAAAGGATAGTTTTCCCTTTAAGTTTCTAATAGTAATAACAGAAAAAAAAATTTCGATCGTATGAGGTGCACAGTAACTGCATTATTAGAAATGTCATTTTCATGAATAGTAAATTGAATATTTTATTAGTGCATAGTTTCAAATAGTACCCTTGACTTTTCCTATAAATAGGCGCTTCCATTTTACTTCTAAACTCACACCTTCAATTTTTCTTTTTCTCTCCTTAAGTTTCTCTTGCTTCGATGCTAGGCCTTTGAGATTTTGGGCCTTTCCTTTTTGCTTAGGTAATGATATTATTCCTTTCTATGTCTTTCAAATTCTAGAAGTTATTTTCTTAAGTATGCTCTGTGGTTGCGGCTTTGGCTGATCTTCCACATCAGAAAAACTGTCCTTAGCTGCTTACATATTATTTTGATTCTCTGATTACCGAAATAGAATGTAAACTGTGAAGAATACATGTCTAGGAAAGTTTTGGCTAAGGAAAGACCTGGTTTTTAAGTGTGTCCAGTGTGATCCTCCACTCTTTCCTGAGAACTTACCTGGTGTACTCTTTTACAGATTATATTCTCTATTTCTGGTATAAATAGTAATAGTATGAATAGTAACTGTACGTATGAATAGTGACCATATGTATGAATAGTAACCATATGAATAGTAACTATATGTATGAATAGTGACCGTATATATGAATAGTGACCGTACGTATGAATAGTAATCGTATGAATAGTAACCATATATATGAAGAGTAACCGTACGTATGAACAGTATATGTACGAAAACAATCCTAACGTATTTTCTCTAATCTTTCATGAAAATCTCCGTAGCAGAACACCGAAATTCACCTGAGCACTCTTGTCTGTAACGACTTAGAAAAGTAATACTCGTACAGAATCCAGGTGAGTGAAACGACCCCGTTTTAATAGAGTTTTAGCATTACTGGTGATAAAAAGTATGTCGTAGGACACTCCTAAGATTCATAGGGGGAAATTAGATTCATAATGGCGAATATAATGAGATAATTAATCCAGAAGTATGGATAAGAAAAAGCAAGTATCTCATGATGATGTGAAGATTGAATCTCTTGAATTGTGGTTTATAAAGCTATAATATAGTTATATACTATACCTGTTATATGGATGAATATTATATTGAGCTTCTGATTATGATATGAAATGCTATTGATTGTGATTGAGCGGGACAGTACCCACTCTCATGGCAAGGCGAAAAACCCTGTTGACAGGGTGTCTTGACCAATGAGTGTGGAGACAACGATTCACTCATTAGGGATATAGCCCGGATTGGTGATAAATCCGTGAGGCGCCCTAGCTAAGAGGATGAGGTTGTGCGTCATGGCGGAAATATACATAATTGGTGAGTCGGCCTGTGTGCGCTCTCCGGGATATATTGCCATTGACGAGTACTAGTAACGTTTGTTGAATTAGATGAATTTTTATCTTCTTGTATGTAAACGAATGATGTTGTGCGTCATGGCAGAAATATACATAATTGGTGAGCCGGCCTGTGTGCGCTCTCTGGGATATATTGCCATTGACGAGTACTAGTAACGTTTGTTGAATTGGATGAATTTTTATCTTCTGTCTATTGGTTGAGTATGAGCCTTTGGATATGCTTGCATGATTGGTAATGTATTTGAATTTTATTAACGCGAGGCCGATTCGCTCATTGAGTTTAAAAGCTCACACTGTTTGTACAACATTTTTGTTCATATCAGGTTGCCAGCGAAGAATATCTGCTAGAGGAGTAGATCACTTTGGACCTTCCTGTTGTCGGGTAGACCCCTCTTTTGTTATAGATTATGTTGCTCTGTAATCGTCTAGGACATCTAGGTCAGGGGTTTGACATTTGGCTTGTATGTCAGTATAATAATGTATTTTAAACTGATAATCTATTATTACATGCAAATCATCTCTATGATTTTCAGATAAGAAAATTTGATATATTTATCGGAAGGCTTACAGTGATGAGAGATTCATCATTGTGCCGGTCATGTGCCCAGAAAACGGGTCGTGACATTAACGGTGTAAGGACACCAGATGTAGCAAATGAGGCTTTGTTGTTGCTTTCAAACTTCTTCCTCATGTCTCCAAACCATTCCAAACCTCAACCTCAACAATTTAGGTTATCAAACATAGACTTTTAGCAACCAAAAACTCTATAAAAGCTCAATTGCAAGTTTGATTCAAGATATAAAATCATTTTACATTTTTTTCTCCTTCTCCAAGAAATTCCTTAGGAAAACATCTAGAAATTGACATACTACAAACACTTAGTCCAAACCATTTTCCTCCTTCTCCATATCTCTCATAAAAGCTAGGAACCTATGACAACCTTTTTCTTAACAATTTCCTAACATTTAGCATTGAGATCATATTGTATGGCACATTACTTCGATCACCTTGGAACACAAAACCGGGCTTCTTAGGCAAACTGCATTTAACTTCTTTATTGTGGTAATCTAAGTTTGCATGACATGAAGCCAACTAATCCATTCCCAGAATTGTGTCAAAATCAGTCATATCCAACAACATTATATCTAACATGGTATCCATTTCACCCATTGAGGCCACACAAGAACAGTATCTAGTCTTCACCAATGACATCTCCCTCATAGGGGTAGCCATAAGGAAAGGCTTCTCAAGCCTAACCAGTTCCCTTGTGAAACACTTTGCAAACACAGGTGACAAACATGAATGTGTAAAACCAGTATCAAAGAGAACATATGCCTCATGAGAACAAATGGGAAGAATACTTATTACCACTATATTGGAAGCTTGGGCATTCTGTTTAGTGAGGGCATAGACTCTAGTTGACCCATAATTAGGTGATGGTTGACCCCTGCCTCCATGACCTTGCCCTGCACCTCTCCCAACCATATTCCTTTTGATTGAAGAGAAAGCAGCTCTGCTAACTAGTGGTGACTCCGTTTGAACCTAAGAAGGGTGGCTGATAGCAAACTAGGCCTCCCCCATAGCCTATTCCCACATGATGTCTTCTACACTCAGAACATTGAGGCTTATTCTACCTCGACTATGAAGATTTATAGCTAGAAGAAAATTAATCCCCCTTATGCTCAGGTCAGGGTTATGAAACACTCATTGAAGATAAGACCAGTCTTGAAGGAACCACTAACACTGACTAACCCCGACTTAAAGGCTTTGAGGCCCCCGATGGTTTGTCATAACTGAAAGGTCTCCATCATATCCCATCTTCTTCTTCTTATATTTGTCATCATCGTTACCCATCATCTCTATCAAACATTCTGTATCAACCATAGCAACATAGAAGGGATAAGTCTCTATATGTGGTGCCATTGATTGGTATAATGAACTGCTTAAGTCTTAGGATAAACCTCTAATCTTTTCTTTCTCATCTGGCACCAAGTGGTGGGCATTATCAAGATAGCATGATAAATTAGTATCATACTCATCCACCATTGTGGACCCTTATTTAAGATCCTCGAACTTTCGAGCGCTTGTATGCTTCTAGGAATTAACCAGTCCATGAAAAATTGTTTAAATTCTTTCCACTCCACTAATGAGGAACTAGGAGCTCAGCCGGCTTCTCCATGTTGTCCATCATTTGTCTGCCTTGACCCTCAACTAATATGCCACTAACTCTACCTTCTAATGCTAGAGCATCCCAACGTCAAACATGCCTTCTCAGAACCATCTAAGAACCATTGGGGATTTTCACTTGCATCATCCCCAGTGAACATAGGCAGCTTTAACTTCAAGTAGTTTATCAATTATACCTTATAAATTGTCCCTTCCCTAGGTAGTAGAGGAGCAGGCAGTGCTTGGGCTATGAGCTAGTCATGAGTTGGCACTAGGGTAGTCAAAAGGTTATAGGTAGTAGACTGTCTCTCTAACATTGGTGCATTATAGGCCATGCTACCTTGGAAGCGGTAAGGATAGCCATAAGAATGACAAGATCAATCTAAAGTGGTGCTTCACTCCTCTTCGAAAGCCTTCGAGTCAAGCATCATCATAACGAGGCCCCATCCAAGCCCACATGATCACCTATGTTAGACCGTCCCTCGTGATGCATCAAAGGCACTAAGAATCTACACACAATAAACAATACTTTTAGGTTCTGGAAAAACCTTACATCCATTACCAAGGAGTATGACACAAAAAGAATGAGTACTGGTAACCCTACATGGCTTTTAAAGGAACATTATCCTATGGTCATGCCAAGGTTCATGACAATAGGATAGGGCCCACCAAGGACACCTTGCTCTATAGTCCATAGGAAACCTAAAACCTAAGCTCTGATACTAACTTTGTCATGTCCCCAAACTGGGCATGTGATTGGCACAACAAGTGATATACCCTCTTATTGTAAGCCTAACACACACTAATAGCCACAAAATCAAGAACAATGATAAACCAATCACACAAGAGAGAAACATGTCACTACTTTAATTAATAAATCAAAAGATTATATATATTCATCAATTTGTTTTTTCTATGTTCCTAGCTATTCTCATGTTATATCATCAATAATAAAAACGGAATATTCAAGAACATAGGCATACAAAAGAATCAATGATTTTACCATCTTGTTATTTGCACAAACAACAATACAATCAAGATCCTAGGCAACTTATGTAACTACAGAGCACTCCATACTGATTCAAAACCAAAAGAAGAGATGACCAAGGAACCAACCTTAGAAACAAATTAGGGGCCTTGACTCAAAAGGGACTCGACTACTCCTCAAGCCGAGACCTTTCTGCGATTTCATGATTTGAAAAGGTTTACACAAAAAAGGGATGAGTACGAGACTCAGTGTGCGAATAACTTTACCTCATAATATGAAATAAAAGTTCACTACCATCATGTACCACATGCAAATAAGAACATTGAACACATCACATTGATCAAATCATTATTCTCACATTCATAAAATGCATATTTATTCACACAAATATATCATAAGAGTTAAGCCATTAGCAAATTTCATATTTCTCAATTTATTCCGAGTTGTCTATACTCATAGTGAATGGTCCCCCCAAACCCCAACCACATCCTCCCATACCACTCCATTTAGATGTCTTCACCCATACAGCTCCCAAGGAAAGGTTTTGCCACTTACAAGCAATTCTCAATACATGTCCTATGGAGTGCACCACCGTGTCTCTTCTTTACATAATTACAAACATAGGATAAGCTCATCATATATGTATAACACATGATTACAAGACATATTATAGTCTAATATATCATGGAGAGCCACATTCCCAACATCACATTGGCATACAGGAGCCTTCTAATCAACCGATGTAATACTCAAGGATTTCTGGGTATTTGCCCTAAGGTATTATGCTATAAGTTTTGATGATGACAAATGTGTGAGAATCATAGCCTTAAGGATGACAAATGAGTGAGAAATATATTTCACAATATATATATATATATATATATATATATATATATATATATATATATATATATATATATCTCATGTACTATAAGTTAAGCATGATTATAATTTGATATGTAATGGTTTATACTTAAATCATGTTCTTTATTATGTATTGGACTAACTATTTGGTTTGTAAATTAGATATTCTTTTATGAAGGTTGGTTAAAAACAATAAGAGTGAGTATTGCATTGAAGAAAATGAAATACAAAGTCATGCTTTACGTAAAGGAACAACAAGCAGAAAAAAAAAAAGATGCTCCAAGAAATGAAGAATTCAAAGATTTGAAGTTTTGAAATATTGGTTGCATCAAGATAGCCAATGAGCTTGACTAGGTATATTTACAATAGGCTAAAAACAATTATGTGAAATTTAATGATTTAGATTTGTATTTATTGGCTTAATACATCTTGAATGAAAAACATGTTTTAAATTAAAAAGATAGTGAGATATGAATTTTTACAAAAACTTGATTCTGACCTTTGGTAACATTTTTCTTCATATCTACTAAACTATAATGGATATTTTAATGAAACGTATCTCATTTGAAACTAGACTCAAATAGCTTTCCAAAGATATATTATTTGCTTAAAACCAAGTTCAAATAAAAAAGTTATAACCGTTTAAAATTAATCTAAAAAATGCAAGTCAACTGGTAGCACCCGAAAGTCTACTACTTCTGACCTTTGCTCATTGTTTTGGTCATAACTTTTAAACATTAAGAAGAATTGTAATGTAACTTATTGCATTTGAAACTAGACTCAAACAGCTTTCCAATGATATATCATTTCTTAAAATAGAGTTCAAATAAAAAAGTCATGATTGTTCAAAGTGGACCTTAGAGCTATAAATCGACTGGTAGTTTCCATAGAACAAGAGGTCGACTGCTACACCCCTTATGGTCAATCAATTGCCTAGAATATTGTATCATATTTGAGCCAACAATCGATTGGTTAGCCTAGGCATGTCAGAAATACTTTTTTAAAGTATATAACGACTCTTTTCGGTCTCTAATAGCTATATTTCAAAGAGCCCTATATATATGACCATAAAAACACATTTTTATGAGAGACCAAAGTGTTATAATGTGATCTTTCACTTGTTTTATCATTCTTAAGAGAGATACAAATATCATTGACTCAACATTTGCATATTCTCTGTCATTTGAATTACTAGAGCTTTATCTTGTATATCTATTCTTATAGACATTTTTTTAAGCAATCTTTTTCTTCCAAAAGCTTTGTAAGACAAGGGTAGTTTATCCTTGAGAAAGGAACCAAGTGTGAGGAATCTCTTGGATTGATTTGCTCTAGGAGGAAAGAAGTTCTTTGTTTTAAAGTAAGTATCAACTCTAGTCTGAGTTAGGAATTCAAGTGCCCAATTAAACTTGTAGTATTAGTGAAGAAATCTCAAAGGAAAATCATGAGAATTGGATGTAGGCTTAGAATTGAAGCTAAACTAAGAAAAATCTTTGAGTTTGCTTTTTCTATCCCTACACTCTTTACATTTAAAGTTGATTATTTAATGATGTGTTTTTAGTTTGATTTTGCCTCAAGTATTGATCAATTGCTGCTTGATTTACTCCCTTAAATCTATTTCAAGTGAACTAATTGTTGTTTGCTCTGTCTTCCTTTAAAATCACCTCCATTAGAAGTTTTTTTGAAAATATTTTTTAAAATAACTCAAATTTTTTATAACATCCAATTCATTGTCTCTTGGGTGTGGTTTCCTTGTCTAACACAAGGTACTCATGTTTTTAGTCCTCAATGTATGTGTATGGTTAGGAGGGAAAATTCTCCCTTAATGATGGATGATTAACCATTAACCACATGATGGTGTGACATAATGTTGGTTTGATCAATCTATAATGGAACAATGGGTTATGTGTGTTGAGAGAGAGACTAAATGTGTGTGTTGAGTCCTTGAAGGGACTAAAATGAAAATAAAATTGATATTATGGTACCCTTGGGTTAAAAAGGAGAAAATAGATAAAAGTTTAGATTAAAATGTATTAAGATGGGAAAGTGTGATGGAAATTTGTGTGTTTACATTGTGATCAAATTGGGAGATTTCCCATTTTACCCTTTTCCCTAACAATTGGCCTCTTTTAATAGAAAGAGCATTTTGGTCAATGTAGGTTACATATATATATATACCTCCACGCACACAAACTTTGATTTATCCTCTCTCTCACATGCTACTATCTCTAGAAGCTTCTTTCTCAACTCTCCTTTCTTTTTTCTCAAGAATCTCCATCAATCTATGATCCCTTGATTCTCTAGTGTGGGTTCACTCCTCCAGCAACCTTTTCCCACCAGAATAGTGCAAATTTAAGGTAAGCTTCATTGTTCCCCTTTTTATCTTCTAAATTTTGGAACCTTAGAAACCTAGAGTGAAAAATGATTCAACCTTGATCTATGGCCAATGGGTCATGTTCTTCAATCCTCTTACATGTAGTTGGAACCATTTGAAGTTGGATTGTTGAAGAGATTGGAAGAAAAACATTGATTTTGAGTTATAATTGCTTAAATTAGAAAATTTGAAATTTTTGAATTCGTGTGCTAAGATTTGAAATTTGAAGATGTTCCCTTATGATTTTGAGTATGTTCTTGAGTGTTTGGAATGTATTTTTAATGGCCCACATGACTTGGAAAGAGATTAGAGATTATGAGTTGAATTTAAGCATGATTGGGTCTAAAAAACATTGTACAGGGGATGGTTCTCAACCACCAGCCCGCTTAAGTGCGTAATTGCCTGCTTAAGCCCCAAGCCTGCAAAGGACCATCAAACTTTGCATGCAAAGTACTACCGCAAACTTGCAAAATGACCTTGAAATTCATTTTTTCCCATTTTCTTTGTAGGAAACCTTTCCTTTTTTGCATCTCTCCCCTTCATTAGAGTGAAATAAGGTAGATTATTAACTTGGATACAAGGTGAGGGAGTTTCTACTTTACCTTGTGTGTTTTCCCTTCTAGATTCTTATTATAATTATGAATAGTATAAATTCAAAGTGATGAGATGATGATAATTGCTATGAATGCTTCATATGTGATTGCTCAAAGGGAAAGGTTATGTAAATGTATGGAAAACAATATATGTGATCATTGTGTGTGAATATATGTGGCCATGACCATAAATGATGATTAAAGGCTTCAACCAAGGAATAATTCTGTGTGATAAATACATACAAATATATGACTCCTTTAGATTAATTCTTAAGCTTAGTTGGGAGCATCCAAATATATATATATATACACACACATATATCTATACTAAGTTGTAAAGGTAATTTATGGGGTGTGTGTATATATGTACATGTTCGACTACTTAATGAATGGTATGCATAGAAACATATTCATACATATATACATGCAATCTCTTAGGTTAAACTCAAGGGGATACACATGTATATATGAATGTGTCTACTCATGAATTATATGTGGAAAGCTATGTACATACATGTACACTTACCCACTATGTCACGAGTAGTTTGTCTAAAGATGCAGGTGTAGGTATATGTATACGTATATACTTATATATAAACATACTCACACACCCTTATGAACCAAAAAGGAATGATGTGCTTCTTATATGTGTATGAGATCTCATATGTGACAATGAGTAACATGAATATGCTTGGCAATAGGATGTTCATACTTGAGATGATTAGAGTGAAGAATGTATTAATGATGTAGATGATAGATGGCTAAGAATTGTATATTTGGTGTATGATAAATTGTGAATTGAAGATGGCTTGTGCTGTGGTATGATATTCTTGTTGTTTTTTGTGATTATGTGTGACTGTATATGATTGTGAATGTTATAAAAGGAGGATGACATAGGTTCAAGTCACATGTGGATTTAATAAGGGTAAGCACAAAGTTAATAAGGGTAGAATGTATGATGAAATTGACCATGGCCATCAAAAATTTATAGGGATTATTGTGGCCTTTGAGCATTATTGATTTTTTATATGGAATGTATTGAGCCAAGTGCCAGATTGGTTAAAATTATATGGGAAAATAGTGAAATTGTGGTGCGAGCGTGATAGTGGGTTAAAGGACTGACTATGGTGTTAAAGTTTTTGTGTGGTGTTTTTAAAAAGATTTCTCATTTTTCCCTTAGACTTGTAAACATCTTATTTAAAAGTTGAAGGGCAAAGTTAGAAATGGAACACACACATTATATCAGATTTGGGTCCCTTCTCATGCCACACTTGACCCCTTATTTTCCTCTTCTCATGCTCACTTCTCTTCCACCTTTACCACAAATTTCCCAAAACCTAGCATTCCTCTAAGTCTTTGGCAAGGATTCCAGCTCCGACAACCATTCCCTCACCAAAAATTTCAAAATTCAAGGTACGTTTTGAAACTTTTTTCCAAATTCTCTGATTTTGCTGAGAGCAAACCCTAGTTGAGTTCATTGGTAAAATCTTGAGGGTTGTGGCCAACTCATGCTTCCAAAGTTTCATTTTAATGAAATAATGCATTAAAGAAATTGATTTAGGTTGACTATGGTTGGGATTTTGTGTATTGCTTGAGATCGGTGAGAATATGAAAGCTAGAAAAGAATTTTTGAACGGTTTGTTAATACTTAACCCGATCATATTCTTGAGTTTCCTTGAAGATTTGAGTTGTTTGAAAGTGTATTTAAATGATCCAAATGTGGTAGATGAAGTCTTGATAGTTTGGAAGCATGAATGTGGTCTAGGATCCCTATTTCTTCCTGATTTTGCTGTTGTCTGCTTGTCACCACTACAATTGTGCAAACAGCTGCTGCAATGATAGCAAGTGCATAATTTCTGCATATATACTGCCAGCCACCTCTATAGCGATAGCTAATAGTATGATGCAGCTTTGAAGTTGCTTTACACTACTACAATGGGTAGGGCATTCCTTTTTGCTTTAAAAATTGATTTCTTTCTCCTATTTTCATTGATGAATCAATAGGGTTGCTCTCCACATACCTTGAATCATTGACTCCTCAAATGATAAGTAAGAAATAGTTTAGTAAGGCAAGGTGAATAGCTAACCCTACTTGATGATTATTTTTGTAGAAATTTATTTTCCTCTAGCATATCATATGCATGTTATTATGTCTTATTTGATTATATGCTGAACGAGGATATTTCACATATGGAATTATGTATCTATGTAAAGGATTACAACTTGGTATGATGGAAGTGGATTATATAATGATGTGTGCTAGGTATTGGGAGCCTTGAGTGAAGGTAAATTAGTAATATGTGCAATGTGAATGCTTAAATGTTTAGTTTAAATTTGGATTGTGCCATGCCACATTATATTGAGCATGAGGTGTATGAAATAAGACCAGTATGAATTATGTGTTCTTTTCTTGTGTGGTTGATATGGTTGGTTGTACTTGACTATTGTGATGGTGTTGGTTGTGATTGTTATATCCTAGGTATAGGAATAATTACCTTGGGTACTGTGGTATCTTGAATCGAATCAAGGATTTTTTGTCTTAGGTATAGGGATAAATACCATGAGTATTGTGGTATCCTGGTTCGAATAAAGGACATAACTATTACATCCCTGGTACGAGGATGAGGTCTACGAGTATGATGGACAACCATTAAGTTGAAACGTGTGAATTTGATTAGATTTTGTTCAATTGTGTGTTTGGATGTGGTATTGCCTAGTAGAGCTTTGAGTACTCCTCTATGATCATAATTGCATGTATTTTCTGATCTAGTTGGTTATACATGTTTTAACTATAGAGTTATCTACTCACTGAGTGTAAAACTCACACCCTTGTGGTTTACATTTTTAGAGCTCACTGTAGAAGAAAAGTATCCACTTGAGGAGTAGTAGGACTTCGATGACAATCTCTTTATCCCTAGGGTTAGTCCTCTGAGTATCTTGATATGGAGTAAAGTCCAGAGTGCCTTGTGGTCTCGTAAGTCACCCTGGGACTAGATGCTTAATTATTTTGTAAAGTTGCTTGAGTTTGAAGTGAACATTTTTTCTCTTGTGACCCACATTCTTGAATATCCCATTTTGATGATGAAGAAATAGTTGTAACTTGATGACATCAGATTGATGATGATGATGATATATATATATATATATATATATATATATATATATATATATATATATATATTATATGCGGAAAATCATGTTATTTTGAGATATAAATGCTGCAATTTTTTTTTGTTGATGATGAATATATGTTATGGAATTGTATGGATGTGCTTGTTTGGTTAGGCTTATGGTACTTGGGAGTAGGGCGTGACACTTTGGGCAAGATTCCAAAGAGTTTCCAACGATTTAACAATATGGGTTCTGCCATCTGCTTAGGGCACGAGACAACTTCTATTTCTTGTGGACAGTATAGGAAGAAGATGATGCTGTAGCTTTCTTTTTTTTTTTTTCAAAGAATTATAATCACAAAAGTGCTATTGATGAATCCATTTAGTTACAGAAATGCCATTGCTTTTTTTAATGATTTCTAGAACGCTATTTTTAAAAACACCCAAAATATGTTCATGTTTTTCTATTTTAAAAACATCTTTTCAAAATCAATTTTTAAAAAAGCCAACCAAACAAGTTTTTCTGTTTTCTTATTTTCAAAAATATTTTTTAAAAACAACAAAAAAAAATAAAAAACAATAAACAAACAGGCCCTATGTTTCGTAGATGATTTTGAATAAAAATTGGACATTGTTGAAGTAGTTTAAGTTATTTAGGCAGTTGCAATCTACATTAATTAACTAAGCTCAACCTTGCTCTTGCCATCTGTATGCAAATTGTTTTATTTACATACCATGTGACGTTATTAACACTTAAATGCACATTATATTATTATTTTACGTAAATAGTTTTAAATTATGAAAACCATAAAACATTAGCAACAAACTATATAATAACTTATAATATTAATCAAATAAATCAAGCAAATGTTTAAAAATAAATTACTAATAAATCTTCTATAATTTATTAACTTAATTATAATATATATATATATATAAATTCAATTGGTGCAACCATGATCTGAACACTAATTTGTAAATGATTCACCTTCCTAATTTAATAATCAGTCAGGTTTTGAAACATTGGGAGTTGGAGTTCAAAAACGGGGGCAAAGTAGGAAAGGAGCTTATATTTATCAAGTTTCTTGACAGTTATGTTAAAAGGAAATACCACTTAAACCAAGATTTATGGACTAAGCATATACAATTCCAACGTCATTGTTTGAATTTTGGACTTTATTGCTTCACACTTTGTCTTTTGGGGTAAAAAAATCCCAATGTCATTGTTTGAATTTTGGACTTTCTGGGCTACCCCATTAGCCTGTCTGCAGTTTTTGATATTTAAACCATGAAACAAGTTTTTGACCCAAAAAAATAAAATAAAAAGCAGGAAGCAATTTCGACCACAAAATCCAGAATCGTAATAATCTCGTGCAGAGAACTGCAGAGGGATATCCTGCTTTCCTTCTGCTGAATGCAAATGATTTCGTTGGCATATCCAGCTAGCACCTTCATAGCCAAATCCAGTACTAGCAGATGCTCACTTCCTCAAATCAACGATTCAGCAACGAAGTCGTCCAACGTTATCCCATTCTCACGCTGCCGTCATCATCATCATCATCATCGTCAGAAACCCTATGTGTCTGCTAATCAGAACGGCACAAGCACCCAATTCAAGAGAAGAGAAGCAATAGGGCTTGCCTTGAGCCTTGGACTCTTTGATGTTGTACTGCGCTCACAACGACCACAAGCCACGTCAGCGGCTGAGGCGGCTCCATGTGAACTAACAGTGGCTGCTTCAGGCCTCGCCTTCTGTGATAAAGCTGTGGGAACTGGTCCTCAAGCTGTTAAGGGACAGCTCATTAAGGTAACAATTAACAAACAGCTATCTATAATTGAGGCAGTTTTCAGTCTCATCTCTTTGTTAGAGAGTCAATTAGAGTTAGTGCAACATTGAAATTGAAATGATGTGTTGGCCAAAATCTGGACAGGCACATTACGTGGGGAAATTGGAGAATGGGAAAATTTTCGACAGCAGCTACAATCGTGGCAAGCCTCTTACATTTCGTGTGGGTGTTGGGGAGGTATGCTAATCTGTTATGTTTTTCAATTTAAAAAGGTTAAATTATAATTTTTACTCTTATAGTTTTATAAAAATTATAAATCAACCTTTATACTTTATTTTTATATAAAAATTGTCTTTATAAAATTGTCTTTGCATGAACATAAAGTGTAAAGACTAATTTATAATTTTAGTGAAACTATAAGAAATAAAATTAGTGGCTTAATACTTAAAAGATGATTATGGTTTTAATTTCAGAGACCGAATATTCATATATAATCGCTAAAACCTGTCATCTTTTGGAATACTAAAATATGGTTCTACTCATTAAAATATACGATCAGCAGCACGATCCAGAACCCATTGCATTTCTTTTCTTCATGTTCTGCAGTCTCAGATTATCATTCCAGAACCTCAGTCTCAGAGAAGGTTACAGAGTCCTGTGAACAAGATTTAATTTTGACATATCCAGAAGTCTGAGGAATAACAATTTGATTGAGGAGTAGCATTTTAGTCAGTTCCCATCGTTGAAGAATTCTTATAGGAAATCTTAGATCAATATTCCATTTTTATTGAATGAATCCTATTAATAATTTGTTATATGATACAGCCTTCTGAACTGTCATACTCTGTTTATAATTTTCTTGCATCTGATTATATATGTAGGTCATCAAAGGATGGGATGAAGGAATAGCGGGAGGTGATGGAATTCCCCCCATGCTTGCTGGTACTATTTCATTTAACTCTGAATTCTTTGGTTTTAGAGTAAATTATTGATTTCAATTGTGAAAAAATATATTTATCTCAATTTAACTCTTGAAATATTAAATATCACAACTTAATCTTTAAATTACATTTGTCTCAATTCGTTCTTTAATTTTAATCATTAAATCTCAAAATATATCGTTATTAAATTTCAAATTTATTGTTGTCAAAAATTATTTTGACAAATATAAAGATAAAATTAGACAATCACAATATTTTAATAGTTAAAATGAGACATTTAATCATAATCTTTGAGGACAGAATCAGTGATTTACTCTTATTTTCTCAACGTAGGAGGGAAACGAACATTGAAAATTCCTCCAGAACTTGGATATGGCTCAAGGGGGGCTGGCTGTAGAGGAGGCAAGTACACTTCTATTCCATTTTTTGCAGAACAAATCTTTTAGAGGAAATGTACTGTTTGGTTATAAAAGATACATGCTTTTGACCCTTGAATCTTAAAAGTATATAATTTAATTCTTAAGAACGGTTCTTACATGTGACAACTATGCTGACGTACTCCAATAGTAAAACTCACTAAGAACAAGTTTTTATTTTTAATAATCTTTTAAGAACTGTCATTAAAAATACTCTAACCACAACTTGGAAATGAAGAAAAAGTCCACTAGTAGTGATGAAAGTGATGATGGGGCTAACAATTTTGGTTCTGATGAAGATGATGATTCTGACTTCTATAGAGATTTCATTCTAGGACTGTCATACTCTGTCTAATTATTTACTTTTGCTATTTGCATATTGTAAAATTTTGTATTTCGAAATATTTTCTGAACTAGCTTCCATGCCTTAAACCAAATATTTAGCTATGCTTTCTAGTGGTTGAAATCTATGTTGTGGAATTCGGGCTATTTTTTCACCAATAATCAATAATACCCGACAAATAACTTACCATATAGGAAGCAAAACATAAAGTAAAATAAATAAAGAGCACAAATTAAATAGATAACACCAGAAAATTAACGAGATTCGATCAATTTATGTCTACGTCCTCGGACACTCCAAAATATATTTTTAATAGAGAAAGAAGAGAAAATTAAGCCTTAAGAAGAGATATTAGGCTTTAGTTAGATATTAAGCTTTAGTTTTGGTGTGTGGAAATACAAAGGAGGAAGTCTCCTTTTATAGCCTAAAAGACTCCCCCCATTGGCAATCCCAAGCGATGTGGGACTTGGTGATGGCCAACAAAACTTACAAATCTCCACCTTGGCGAAATACAAGTCCCAAGCAAAAATTACAAAATCTCTCTTATTAGAAAACTATCTATAGTAGTGTCTTCTAATGTGCCTAGGGCGCCATCTATCTTCAAATCTTCACAATATTTATCAAGTCCAAGCAATGTTGAAACTTGATCGATGTCACTACTTTGGTCATTATGTCTGCAGGATTTTCAGCTGTGTGGATTTTCTGAAGTCGTATTTCACCTTCTTCAAGAATTTCCCTTACAAAATGATATCGGACATCTATGTGCTTCGTTCGTGCATGATAGGCTTGGTTCTTTGCTAAACAAATAGCATTCTGACTGTCACAATGCACTTTGACATGCTTCTGATCAATTTCCAAGTCTTTAAGCAATCTTTGAAGTCAAATAGCTTCTTTAACAGCCTCTATAACTGCCATATACTCTGCCTCTGTGGTAGACAAAGAAACTGTTGACTGTACAGTAGACTTCCAACTGACCGATGCCTTTGCAAGAGTAAACACATAACCGGTAGTTGACCAACGTTTGTCCAAATCACTAGCATAGTCGGAATCACAATATCTAACTACAAATCGACCATCTTTTTCATCCCGCTCAAACATTAAACCAATATCCACGGTGTTTAGAATATACCATAGAATTCATTTAATAGTTTGTCAATGTCCTTTACTAGGATCATGCATATACCTGCTCACAACCCCAACTGCTTGAGAAATATTAGATCTCGTACACACCATAGCATATATCAAGCTACCAACAGCATTTGCATATGAAACTTTCGACATATATTCTCGTTCAGCATCATTCTTCGGAAATAAATTAGCACTAAGTTTCATATGAGGAGCAAGCAGGGTACTCACAGGTTTTGTCCTCCAATGCCTTCCACAACTTACTTGCAGAAGTTTCCTTAGCGAATGAATACTTCTGCTCTCTGGAGAGGCATGATCGAATAGTACCACACGCCAATCGATTGATGGTCTTCAATCTTCTTTATCAAGTTTATCTGGTTTCTCCTTTTCAATAGCAATATCTAGACCTTGCTGGAAAAGAGCGTCTAGAACTTCACCTTGCCACATGCCAAAATGACCTGCATTGTCAAAAATCTCCACCGCTAATCTTGGATTTGGCGTAGCATTCTCATAAAAAATGGCGACGAAGAAGCTGCCAACGTTGTGGTGGAAACAGTGATTCTCTGCTTCTTATTATCTGCCATTTTAGCTCCCAAATGTGAAAATTACTAGTAATACTCTAGTCCAAAAAAAATGCACCAGGAAAGTTCCCAAGAAAGCATGGAGGATCACAACGGATACACTTAAGAATCAAGTCTTTCCTTAGTTAGACCTTTTCTAGACATGCACTTCAATTAGACAATATATTACTAATAATTTCACCAAAAAAAAATTTCAAATAAATTCTCAAAAAAAAAATTTTATTGTAGAAGATCAGTTAAAACTGTAACCACAAGAGCATACTAAAATTTTAAGAGTTTTCACAACCAAGAGCTCTGATACCAATTGTTGTGAAATTTAGGCTATTTTTCTACCAATAATAAATTCAATAATACCCGACAAATAGTCTACCATATAGGAGGTAAAACATAAAGCAAAATAAATAAAAAGCACAAATTAAATAGAGAACATCAGAAAATTAACGAGGTTCGGTCAATTTATGCCTACGTTCTCAGACACCCCAAAAAATATATTTCTAATAGAGAGAGAAGAGAAAATTAAGCCTTAAGAAAAGATATTAGGCTTTAGTTTTTGTGTGTAGAAATACAAAGGAGGAAATCTCCTTTTATAGCCTAAAAGACTTCCCCCATTGGCAATCCCAAGCCATGTGAGACTTGGTGATGAGCCAACAAAACTTACAATCTAAACAGAATCGATTATGTATTGATTGATTAATACACAACTTTCTTTTTGGTTGATGCAGGTTCATGTATAATTCCTCCGGATTCAGTTCTATTATTCGATGTGGAGTTCATCAGCAAAGCATGATATGCAAAGCTACAACTCATCAAATTACATACATCTTCTCTCTCTGTTTCGAATAGAGACCTTAGGTTTCTTTTTCTTTTCTATTTAAAAACAATATTGTTAATAACACACTGTGGCATGCACTACAATTGCTAACATTTTGTGAATTATATATATGACTAATATCAAGTAAAAAAAAAAGAAATCTAAAAAAAAATTAAGATAACTCATAAAATCTATATTTTATGGGAATATAAAGAGTTATGCAGATAGGATTAAAGTAGAAAGCTCAAAAAACATTAAACAATACAACAACAACAAAGCCTTATCCCACTAGGTGTGGTTGGGTACATGGATCGCACGACGCCATTGAACTCTATCAATGACTAACTCTTTAGAGATCTCATTTACCAGAAGATCTCGCTCAATAACTTCTTTAAGTGTCCTTCTTGGTCTTCTTCGACCTTTTTTTACAGGGCTCCAAACCAACTGCTCAACTCTCCTTACTGACGCTTCTAATGGTCTTCTTTGAACATGTCCAAACCACCTTAAACGGTTTTCAGTCATTTTTTCCTCAATAGGTGCCACTCCAACTCTCACTCGTATACGATCATTACGGATCATATCTCTTCTTGTATGACCACACATTTAACGCAACATCCTCATGTCCGCTACTCCAATTTTATGCTCTTGTTGTCCTTTCATTGCTCAACATTCGCTCCCATATAAAATCGCAGGTCTTATAGCATCACGATAAAACTTTCCTTTGAGCTTATCAGGTATTTTACGATCACAAACAACTCCTGATGCCATTCTCCACTTTAACTACCCAGCTTGTATCCTAAGTGTCACATCTCCAATAATTTCACCGTCATCATGTATAACAGATCTCAGATACATAAACTTTGACACTTGTGATACAATATTATCTCCAATTTTAACTTCCAACTCGTTTCTAGCTTGTCGCTTGTTAAACTTACAATGCATATACTCTGTCTTACTCGTGCTCAGACGAAAACCCGTCGATTCCAAAGTAGCTCTCTATAACTCAAGTTTAACATTAATCTCTTCCCTTGACTCTGCTATGAGAACAACATCATCAGCAAAAAGCATGCATTTAGGAATTTCTTCTTGGATATGTTTTGTCAGAACATCTAAAACCAAGTCAAACAAATAAGGGTTCAACGATGATCCTTGATGTAGGCTAATCTTAATAGGGAAGTCTCTAGTCTCCCCTCCAGACGTTCTCATACTAGTTGTAGCCCCCTCATACATATCTTTTATAACTCTAATATACGCAACCCGTACACCTTTCTGTTCCAAGGCTTTTCAGAGCACCTCTCTTGGTACTCGATCATAAGCTTTTTTCAAATCAATAAACGTTATATGCAAGTCTTTTTGTTTGCTCCGATACCTTTCCATCAACACTCTTAGAAGATAAATAGCATCCATAGTTGATCACCCTGGCATGAATTCAAATTGATTTTTCAAAATACTCGTCTCCATTCTTAACCTACGTTCAATCACTCTTTCCCATAATTTTAGAGTGTGACTCATAAGCTTAATCCATCGGTAGTTTGCGCAGTTCTGAATGTCTCCTTTGTTTTTGTATATAGGCACTAAAGTGCTTCTTCTCCATTCCTCCGACATTTTCTTGGACCTTAAAATCTCATTAAAGAGCTTAGTTAGCCAGATAGTACCCCCCTCCTTTAAACACTTCTAAACTTCAATAGGAATACCATCAGGACCAATGACTTTACCATTATCCATTCTTCTAAGAGCTTCCTTGACCTCATCAACCTTAATCGTGCGATAATATGCCAAATTTTGTTCTCTCTCCAAGGTTGTTAAATCTTCTATATTACAGGTCGACCCTGCTCCGTCATTAAAGAGCTTGTGAAAGTAACATTGCCATCTGTTTTTAATATCTCTATTTGTAACCAAAATTTTTCCTTCTTCATCCTTAACACATCTTACTTGATCCAAATCTCTAGATTTCCTTTCTCTAGTTTTTGCAATCTTGTAAATCTTTTGTTCTCCTTTTTTTGTTCCTAAGTCCTTGTAAAACTTTTCAAACACTTTAGATCATGCTTCACTTACTGTTTTTTTAGCCTCCTTATTAGCCTTCCGATACCTTTCCCAATTTTCTGAGTTATTGCACATATGGATAGTTTTAAAGCAATTTTTTTTTTAAATTTGATCTTCTTTTGAACGGTCTCATTCTACCACCAAGATTCCTTATCTCTTTGTCCAAAACATTTAGATTCTCCTAAGAGTGTTTTAGCTATCTTTCTAACCTTGTTGGCCATCTCCTCCCACATGATGTTAGCATTTTCTCGTAACTCCCAAGACCCTTCCTCCAACAGTCTTCTCTTGAAAGTTTGTAGATTTTCCCCCTTTAGCTGCCACCACTTTGTCCGAGGGTTCATCACCTGTCGATGCTTTTGTTTCCGACCCTTAATAATCACATCAAGGACCAAGACCCTATGTTGAGTTGCCACGGGTTCCCCAGGAATAACTTTACAATTTTGACAGATTTTCCTATCTGGATTCCTTAGCAAAAAGAAGTCAATCTGTGACCTTGAAGCTCCACTCTTATATGTGATTAAATGCTCCTCTCGCTTCTTGAAGCAGGTGTTGACAACCTTAAAATTATAAGTCATTTAGAAATCGAGTATAGACTGTCCTTCCTCGTTAAGCTCCACAAAACCAAAGCCACCATGAACCCTCTCATACTGTCATGCTTCTTTTCTAACGTGGCCATTAAGGTCCTCCCTCCCCCGATGAAAATCTTCTCTTCTAAGGGTATGCTTCTGACCAATCCCTCCAAATCTTCCCAAAACTTTTCCTTAAGATATACATCTGCCCCTACTTGGGGTGCATAGGCACTAATGATATGGATAGTATCTCTTACAACAATCATTCTTAAGCATAAAATCCTATCCCCAATCTTTTTTACCTCCACCACACTCGGCGTCTATTCCTTGTCAACCATGATACCTACACCATTATTTGTCCTTACTTTTCCCGTGTACCAGAACTTGAAGCTTGAACCGTCAAACCTCTTAGCCTTTTCTCCAACCCATTTAGTCTCTTGAAGGCACAATATGTTAATTTTCCTCCTATTCATAGTGTCTACAACCTCCATGGATTTCCCTGTCATAGTCCCAATATTCCACGTACCAATCCTAATTTTTCTCTCCTGGGCTGGCTTCTTTACCCTCAACATTCCAGGAACATGCCCTTGTGACACTACATTCGATCGACGATGCAGTGGCTCTAACTCATTTGACACTGTACTCGAGCCATATAGCGTGTTGCTTCCGGGCAACGACCTAGTATTAGTAGACCCTTACTCATTTAACACTACATCTGGGTGCCGATGCAGCGGCTCTAGCCTCTTGTCACTGTACTCGAGCCATACATTGCGTTGCTTCCGGGCAACGTTCTAGCGTTAGCATAATAGTGTCGTTGATCCATGTTCATGAGAGATTCGACAAAATTTTACGTTGGCTGTCGAGGGCCTAACACAACCCTCCTCCTTTACTCGAGCTTGGGACCGGCTATAAAACATAAGTAGTTTTTTTTTTCTAACTTATTTCCTAACTTGTCTTATCGTTCTTTTTTTTTTTCTAATTCTGGGTCATAAGGTAGTTTAGGATAAGAAGTACTTCACATAAACTATATTATTTTTGGGTTTTTATTTTGAAATCTATGATAAGTCTATCTTAAAAAGGTTTATCCTAAACTACCCTAATTCTAACAAGATAAGAATAAAAGATGAAAAAGAGTTTTAAAAAAAGATAACTAAAGAAATTAAGATAACTATAAAGGATAAAGGTAACTTTTAAAAAAAGAGCAAAATAGAAAAATAAAAACTTTGTAATCTATCTCAAATTCAAATTTTGAATTTAATTTAAAATCAAATAATTTGAATCAAGTTCTGATTTTCCAAGAGTTATCCTAATCCTTATAAGAATTCAAATTTAAGAAGAGAATATAATTCTAAAAGAAAAATATCCTAATCTATTTAAAATTCAAATTTCAAATCAAAATTAGATTTAGATATTCTCATATCAAATTTGAATTTTATAAGAAGTTATCGTAATTCAATTCCAAATTCTGAAATTTGAAAACAAAAAAGAAAAATAAAATCAAAGAAAAAAAATTCGAAAAAATGTTGCTAGTTCTAAAAATAAAAAACAAACAAAAATCGAAGCAAACACTTGAAAAATGATAAATAAAAAGTAAACAACCAATAAGCATACTGGTAAATGTTGCAGATAGTGACAAAGTCAACAATTGTCAAAAACTTGATGTGTATTGGGGTGGGCAAGGAACCTACTAATACGCCCAACTCGTCAAATCCAACTCAACCCGTACAATTAGATTCGGTTAGGTTAAGAATTTTTAACCAGCCAATGGACAGGTCGGGTTGCGGGTTAGAGATTTCCAACCCGAACGAACCTGACTCGCAAACCTGATAATAATTTTTTTTTTACTTTTATTCTTCATTAGACAAGATCACTTTTCCAAATTCCCAATCCCTATTCTCCTCCCTCATCCTCGGCTCCTCGCGATCTAAGTCTATCTGGAGATAGTTTAAGCCTTCAACTTCGTTCTTCTTCCTCACTTCGTTCTTCTTCTTCACTTCGCCTCCCTTGCCCTGGGCTCCTCGGTCTCCTCGGTGCTCGGCCTTCCTCACTCAATACTTGGCTTCCTCGGCTTAGTCTCCAATAGGTAAATCCTTTAATTCCTTCCCTCCCTTGTTGAAGTAGCTCTCCTAGATTCTCCCTTGTATGAACCAAAGATGGTTCATACGAACCAGATCTGGTTCATTTGAACCACAGCTAGTTCGTATGAACAGGATGAGTGCGAGCTGCCATGTTAGCACTGGTTTCACTGGAACTTCATATTGCCGTGGCTGAGGAAGAAGAACACTGGAGCTACATATTGCCGTGGAGAAGATGAAGAACGGAATGATGTGGGACCCACATTAATGGGTATATGCCAAAATGGATTTTCTTTTCTTTTCTTTTCTTTTCTTTTCTTTTGATTCTGATTTTTGGTGGTCTCTGTGTATATAGAAGCAAGAAAGTAGATACACCGTACAATGAATGTTTCTAATTAATTGTAAAGCATTCTGGTTCATAACTAGAAATTTATCTCTGATTTATTGTTTGTGTTGTGCTTTACGAGTGTTTCTAATTAATTGTAAAGCGTTCTGTATTGTGCTTTAGTTTACAATGAGTGTTTCTAATTAATTGTCTCAAGAATAATTTTAAGTGTTAAGGGAGGGATATCATCATTTTAACTAGAAATTTCAGTGTCTTTGACGACTTGAATTTGTTTTGTATACTCTATAATTCAACATTTCAGATGTTATATATATATAATAGAAAACATTATCGCAACAAGGGATAAAGAAAGCAAGAAAGAAAAAAAAAGGAAAAAAAAAAAGGGCCAACCTTCCAAACCAACTCGGTCACTGGTGAGTTGGGTTTATTCGAGTTCAATTCCAAAAAAAAAAAGTTGAACCCGATCGAACCCAACCCGTCAGTGAGTGGTCGATTTGGGTTGAGATCTACTCTTAACACAACCCAACCCAACCGTGCCCACCCTCAACACAACTCGTGTGTATAAGTGTGTGAAAAGTGTGAAAAATAATAAATTGAAATTTAAAAATAAAACAAACAAATTGTCTTTTACACCAATTGCACTAGTCATTTCAAGTAATAAAGAAGAATGAAAACAATAAAGTGTCCATCTCACGAAAAATATGCTATAATTAAAATATACAAAGCTGAAACTACCGTAATTGACTAAAAAAATTAATCTAAAACTAGGAAAATAAAGTTTGATTATGAAAATTTGGATTTTAAAACTAAAGTTATGATGAAAGATATGAATAAAAGATATTAAGATTTGATTTCACTAACATTGATTTTGATTTTGATTAATGAATTTTATTCAATCTTTCCTAATTCTTGAGTTTCAATTATTTACAAATGAAGATTCCTTTACTATCTAAAACCATATCTCTAGGTGAATCAGAATTCTTTTCATCTTAAGTTATTTAGCTAATTTCCTAGTCTTAATTAATTTAAGCAAAAAAACTTTATCGATTAGAATCTCATTTTAATGATCTTATAAGTAGTTATTATATTCCCAAATATAAATTAACCAAGAATCAATTTTATTCATTTATGAATTTCCATTCCTATAAATGAATTTTGTCACAACCCAAATCTGGGTCCGTGATCGGAGCGGACAGTGCGCCACACTATATCACCACAAGCCTAATTTAACTCAGACTAACCCAAACAATATGCACACATCTTAAGTGGCCTACCCAATTATAGAGCATTCTAAAAGATCAACTCAACCAAATGAAAGTTATACCTTACCCGAACAATGTGGAGGTATCCTTGGCCTGCGAATCATCAAGCTAACCGATCTTCTGTATTTGAAACTATTGGGTGGTAAGTCTAATCCACTAACATAGTGAGAGAAATCCTACCCTACCACAATCACATGCAACTATGCATGCCAAAAGGTACATTTAAGTTTGCATGATCACTTAAGCATTACTCACTAACCGCGCACACGTAGCCTACCAAATACCCACATGATTTTCCACCCACACACAAGTGCAATTCTCATAGGAAATGCATTTGGAATTAACAATGCACGACTATTTCAAAATGCTATTGCTCACCTCAGATCATGTTCAAACCAACTCATCTCAATCCCCCAACAACATGCCCATCACATATCACAAATAGAGTTTGTCACAAGTCATATGTACACATCTATAAATATATGTATGTGTATAACGTCACACATATTTTACACCACAAGGAAGTATTCCTTACAACCCACGCTACACGACATTTACATCCCACAACCTTTTTTTTACAAGAATTACCACAAGTTCTTAAGTGCAATAATAACAAATCCAATAGCATACAAGCATATGAGTTAATTCATCAGGCCACGTCAAACTTCTCCCGGTAACTCCCCCTGGGCTCATGCCCTAATTGTTTTTCGCATGGCGTGCCTCTATCTTTCCATGTCAAGCTTTTCCCCGACAATTCCCAATGGGCTCAAGCCATATTGGTCCCTCGCATGACATTTTAGAACTCCTAGGCAACTTCCCATTGGACTCATGCCATAGGACACCTTATCAAGCTTCTCCCGACAACTTCCCCCATTGGACTCATGTTGTTATCGGTCCTTCACTTGATATGTTAAGCCTCACTTTCATCCACAACAAAAGCAAACAAGCAACACATAATACATCCAATCCCCTTCCACATGGCACAATACACCAAATTCGAGAAACAAGCATATACCATAAAATGAAACCATTCAAATCACAACATAAAAAAAAAAGGTTACACTCAAGTCAATACATCTACATATACAATCAACACGGCACTCATGGCCTTTTCCACAAATCACATCACTGTCTCAACATCTACCAAATCATAGCCCCTGAAAACGCACCTCTTGGTCCTGGCCCATGCTTTACAGCCACTGACCCCTTGACCCAATCACAACCACAGTCATCAACAACTCAAATGATACACAATTCAAATCACGGCATAATTAGCATAGTCCATCACCCCAACATGCATACAGTATAGTTCATCGCTAATATAGCATCTATTCATAACGTCAAACAACCATTTACTTCATATAACTTTACCAATCGTTTTCTTACCACATATGTAGAAAAGCTTAAGAGATTTCTACATAACCAGATACCACCTCAACACAAGTTTCACATAAATCCACATATTTGATCTTGTGCCATACCATTTCCTTACTCATTCATATTCACATGTCATTCCTAAGTATAGTCTTCCTAACACCAATCAATAATACAACCCACATCATCACACATAAGTCATAGCATGCATGAGTAGGCCACAATGTCCTCATCCCATCCTCAAGATTTGGTCTATACTTATGTATATATCCATATTTATATCCTTGAGTATATGATTTATGAGATCTTTGAGTGAGTGTATGTACACACAGACTTTTCTATCATTATTCTATGGTTCGGTACTTACATATATACGTACATATTTTTTGAGTTAGACTCATAATATGATACATAAACACTTATGTACACATATAGGCGCTTAACCCAAGAGGCATTCATATGTGTGCACACATACACATACTTCTCAAATTTCCTTCACACTAACAGTGATATGAATATATACATTTACGTAACCACAAACATACATACATTTTCTTTACACACACAATAATTTATTGGCCAAAGTCATAGTTCAATAGTCATATACCCAACCCACATATTCACCACATCATTACGACATCCATATTTACCAAGCAACCATCAGGTACACACACACACACACACACACACATTGGGACACACACACACATTGGGCCATTCAAGCTATTCTTATGTTATGATCAATTTCACAAGATTTCTTATGGCACAAAATTCCCATGAATGAGGAGTTTCATAAATGTTCATACACATTGTCATAGCAAAACAATTCATATACATCATCAATAATACTAAGAAATTAATTTTAGAAAGAACAAACAAGGAAGACAAGGTAGAGATCCCCTCATCTCGAATCCTTGCTTTAATCCACTTGTCTTGCTCTTCCGAAACCAAAAGAAGCAAGAACAGATGATTTCCTACTAGAAAACGACTCAAAAAGTGAGTTTTGGGGCATTTTAGCACAAAAAGGGGTTGACTCTGCCCGCCCAGGTGTGCATCTACTCGTTTAGGCGCGTAGAGGACAATGGCCTCTGGTGGCCGTGCTCCTAGGCAGGTTGGCACCTGAGAGCACCATTGTTTCAGCTTTTTCTGCCCTCTACTCGATTATTGTTGATACCTAATGCAATCCTTGATGGTTTTTCATGATTTATGTTTCTAAATCACACATCCAAGCATTAGGAAACATCCCAAAAGAAGAAAACTCAATTTATTTCCAAGATTCGCCACCAAAATCATTCATTTTCTCACCCAAAACCTATCTTTCTCAAATTTTTAGATTCCACATTAACCAACCCCAAAACTAGAACTTTTACACCATTTTCTTCAAATTTCAAGTTCTATTTTTAACAACAATCATAGAGAAAGGTTTTAGAACAACAACCAAGTTTAAATTCTTCCATTTGAGACCCAAATTAGCCCAAAATCCTCCAAGTCTGAAAATGAGTTGAAATGGAGAAAGCTGAAGAAACTTACCTCACTCAAGCTTTTTTTGGTGAAGGTTGATCACTGGAGAATGATGGCTAGAGGCTTGAGGAAGTGGAGCTTGATGGTTTGGGAAGTGAGTGACAAGAGAGGAGAAAGCTGGGGCATGAGGGAAAAGAGAGCATGAAAGATGGAGAGAATGGTGAGCTAAGTGGCGTGAAGCCGTGTACAACATATGCAAATAGAGGTGAAAAATTATAAAAATGCCCTTAGGTCCATTCAAGGTCAAACTTTTAATGAAGGTAAAATTGTAATTTCTCTTAACTTAGGTATTTTTCACATTTTCAAAGTGCCACACATATCCACCATTCACTTCTCATCTTAGCACATAAGGTCTTTCCACTCTATAATTTTCTCCCTTTTTCATTGAAGAGTACTATATGACAATTCTATTTAAGCTTAGTCCCTTCACGAACTTATGGCTCACTTCATCTTCCTCCTGCCATAACTACTCCCTCATCCCATATCACTTATCGGATTTCGTAAGGTACTGTACCCCTTCATGCTATCCCCTTTACTAAAACAAAAAAAATTTCCCCCATAATAAGATATACATGCCACGGTACAATGATATTAACAACCGAGGACCTCATGTATTAAGTTCAATTTTACATTCAACTATATAAAACAAAGGAAACAAAAAGAAGAAGAAGAATAAAAGAGAATTCAACTTTCAAACAAAATAAAAATAACTTCATCATTCTCAAACTAAAACCTACTAGTTACATATAATTGAAAAGAAACTAATTCTATGAAAAGAAAACATAATATAAAGGAAAAGCAAAGAACTTGGATCTCCTTAGCAAAATTAAGAAGGTATTCTAAACAATATTAAGTGATATCTTACTAGAGGGTGTAGCGGTGTAGGGGCTATTTATAGGTAATTAGGATAAGAAAACTTAGTCCTAGGATGAGCAGGACTTCTTAAGGACATTAAAATTTGAGCTGCTAAAGGCTCTAGTGCCCCTCCTTTGTGTTCCACTATTGACTGCTCATTCTTTGTCTAAATAGAAGACCTTTCTAAACTAATGAAAGATTAGGGCACAAGGAACACTCTTCTTACTAAATACTAAGTAAGGAAGTCCTTCTTGACCATGATAATCAAGACCAAGATTTTGTAAAAGATTGAGAGAGACAGAAGATAGATTGAATCGTAAAATCAGATCGAGAATCCTAGGATCCTATTTATTTTTGTAAATAAATATAAAAGAATTATATAAGTTACTAAATTTCTTAATCAAGTACAAACTTATCCAGATCTCAACATAGTTCCATAAAACATGTCATATATTGTAAAAGTGACAACATCTCATACATAAACACATAAAAAATCGTAAAAATTTCATACATAAAAATTTGTGAAGATTGAACATAAAATTATATAATAAATTCAGCAAGTATTATATTCCTTTAGAACAAAATTATGTGGTAGATATCTTATGCTTTAAAATCCAAACATTTGCACGTATTAATATTTTTTTAGAATAACTTAGCATTTCCAATAACATCCAAGTCAAATGAGAAATTACTAATAAAATCTAGGCAAAAGGGTATTTCATGTCCCTAACATTTACATCGATTTTCATTCATGCCCCTAACGTAAGTATCTATGTCACTTGTTACATAGAGGAATATGCCACGTCACCTGATGCATCCAATAACATCGCAACATGTGGCATTTTGGGTGGGGGGAGGAATCAACAAAGTGTACAAGAGACGATTCAAATTCAAAACCTCGTGCATGAAGGAGAAACTCTCAGCCACTAAGCCATTTATGCATATTTAATATATATTTGCGCAATTAAATATATATAGGAACTTTTGTTATTGTATTTAAAATTTAAAATAATATACACCAATTATTATATGTTACAAAACAATAACAAATCTTATAATAAGAGAATATGCTATTATTTTACATAACTTTTTTAGATTATATAAAAATTTATAAAATTTAATAACAAATCTTATAATATAAATTTAATTATTATTTATAATTATTCAAAACTAACTTTATATTAAAAATTTTACTGTAATTAAATATAATGGAAATACTATAACATTAATTAGTTAAAATTACGTCAAATTTTAATTATATTAAAATTAATACATTTAATGTAATTAAATTTTTAATAATAATTTTAATGTAATCATATTAAAATTATTATTAAAAAACTATAATATTAAATATTATATTGTAAAATAATTTTAATATGCATAACATATTGTTATAATTATTTTTTAATATAATGTTAGTTTTGAATAACTATAAATAATAATTAAATTTATATTATAAGATTTTTTACTAAATTTTTGAAATTTGTCTATAATTTAAAAAAAGTTATGTAAAATAATAGCATATTCTCTTATTATAAGATTTGTTATTGTTTTATAACATAATAATTGGTGTATATTGTTTTAATTTTGAATACAATAACAAAAGTTCCTATATATATTAAATTGTGCATATAATTGTTAAATATGTATTAGTGGCTTAGTGCCAGAGGGTTTTTCCTTCATGCATGAGGTTCTGGGTTCAAATTATCCCTTGTGCAATTTGTTGATTCCCTCCCCCTCCCAAATATCATGTGTCGCGATGCTATTGGATGCATCAGATGATGATATGTGCCACGTAAGCATCCTAGTCAGTATTTCTGTTAGTTTTTTTTTTACGGTGTTTTAAAAAAGGACATATTTGAAAAAAATTAAAATATATAGGACATATTTGACCCAAAAAAATATTAGAGGTATGAATGAAAATCGATGTAAACGTTAATGACATGAAGTACTATTTTGCCTAAAATCTATTAGCACTATCATACAAAAATAAAATAAAACTAAATTTGGAAAAGTCTAAATCTAACATTCACAATTTCACACACAACCATATTGTACACGAAGCTTGAACCCAACAACAATCACACTCACTTGCTCGAACCTAGTAGGCTGGTAGCAGTCCATAGACACAACAGTAACTAAACTAGAAGAGTGAAGAGATGATACAATACTACAACATAAACACAAGCGATCTAGAGCACTTGTCATCATAAAAAAATCAAAAAAAGTAAAGTAGAATGCGAAGAATTATATTCAAAGTCAAAGAACATAGTGGAAAAAAAAACTTCCAATGTAGACTAGATCACTAGGATTGCACATCACAATCTATGCGAAGCTAATCACATTGCAGTTTTCCTTATGATCTTGCAAAAAAAGTAGTTATAAAATCACAATTTTGGACGATTTTATAAACAAGTTCTCGATCTTGATTATCATATTCGACTACGAAAGTTGAAAAGTAAAGATAATCTCTTTGGCAGGTGGGAGTATTTCCCCTCAATAGCTTAACTCTCCTAAAGTTTCGATTTTCTTAATAAATTAAGATATGCAGAATGCCACCTTGGAACAACCTACTACCAGAATGCCACCTGAAGGGTACCATATGACAATTCTATTTCAGCTTAGTCTCTTCATGGACTTATGGCTCAACCTCATTTTCCTCATGCCACAATTACTCTCACGTCCCTTACCACTTATCACATTTCACAAGGTATATACCTTTTCATACTATTCCCCTTCCAACTAAAACGGAAAAAAAAAAATCCCCCATAATAACATACACACTCCACGGCATAAATCTTAAGTTCAATTTTATATTCAACCATATAAACAAAAGGAACAAAAAGAAGAAGAAAGAACAAAGAATTCAACTATCAAGCAAAATAAAAATAACTACGTCATTCTCAAACTAAAAACTACTAGTTACTTATAATTGAAAAGAAACTAATTCTACGAAAACAAAACATAATATAAAGGAAAAGCAAAGAACTTGGATCTCCTTAGCAAAATTAAGAAAGTATTCTAGACAATATTAAGTGATATCTTAGTAGAGGGTGTAGTCGTGTAAGGGCTATTTATAGGTAATTAGGATGAGAAAACTTAGTCCTAGGATGAGTAGGGCTTCTTAAAGACATTAAAATTTGAGCTGCTAAAGGCTCAAGTGCCTTGCCCTTGTGTTCCACTATTGAGTGCTCATTCTTTGTCTAAGTAGAAGACCCTTCTAAACTAATGAAAGATTAAGGTACAAGGAACACTCTTCTTACTAAATACTAAGTAAGGAAGTCCTTCTTGACCATGGTAATCAAGATCAAGATTTTATAAAAGATTGAGATTGACATAAAATAGATTGAATGGCAAGATCAGATCGAGAATCCCAAGATCCTATTAATTTTTGTAAATAAATATAAAAGAATTATATATGCTACTAAATTTCTTAATCAAGTACAAATTTATCCAAATGTCAACATAGTTCGATAAAATAAGTCATATATTGTAAAAGTGACAACATCTCATACATAAACATATATAAAAATCGTAAAAATTTCATACATAAACCATTGTAAAGATTGAACATAAAATTATATAATAAATTCAGCAAGTACATATATCCTATTCCCTTTAGAACAAAAGTATGCCGTAGATATTTTATGCTTTAAAATTCAAACATTTGCACATACTAATTTTTTTTTTAAGAATAACTTAGCATTCCCAATAATATCCAAGTCAAATGTGAAATTACTAATAAAATCTATTTACATTCACAATTTCACACACAACACACAAAGCTTGAACCCAACAACAATCACACCCACTTGCTCGAACCTAGTAGGCTAGTAGCAGTCCATACTATTGGTGAAGACACAACAGTAACTAAACTAGAAGAGTAAAGAGATGACACAATACTACAACATAAACACAAGCAAACTAGAGCACTTGTCATCATAGAAAAAATATCGAACAAAGTAGAGTAGAATGCGAAGAATTATATTTAAAGTCAAAGCACATAGTGAAAAGAAAATTCCAATGTAGATTGAAACACTAGGATTGCACGATCTTACGATTAAGATAGCAATCTTATGCGATGTTGATTACATTGCAATCTTCCTTATGATCTTGCAAGAAAAATAGTTATAAAATGCGATCTTGAGCGATTTTATGAATAAGATATCGATCTTGATTATCATATTCTTGACTAATCAGGTGCTTTGAAAGTTGAAAAGTAAAGATAATCTCTTTGGCCGGTGAGAGTATCTCCCCTCAATAGCTTAACTCTCCTAAAGTTTCGATTTTCTTAATAAATTAAGATATACACTTAAAAAACTATTTATTTTTTATTTTTTTAATTATTTTGACGAAAAGAGTTATTTTAGAAAAGTTAGACTGTGAATCAACAAGGTAAATTTAATCTTTGACATGAGAGCCGCTGGTTAAATAGGATGATCTATCCATGTGAGAATAGTACAAGGAAAGAAGAGGTTTAGATATAGACAATATTGATTGTACATTGTCCAGCATGTTTTGGTACATTGGTACTTTTCTCTCTGCTTTTATATCCACCTTACACTTTCAATTGTCACAGAGATCCCCACCTTAAAAGGGAAAAATGACCGCACCATGAATTCCCTTTTTCCTCTCACAGAAGAACCATAATTTAAAAATAATAATAAGAAAAACAAATGGGAGAAACAAAAGGAACTCAATGAATCAAATAAAGCAAAGGGCCGGTAAGCAGAAGCAGTTAGCTTTGAGTAAAGGAAAGCTGTGAAAGCACTCTGATTTACCTTTATCAAAGCAGTCAATTGCAGCTATAGTTTCGTTAGCTTTTTATTTGACGAAAACATTCTCAAAAGCCATAGGCTTATAGAGCAGTTGAGTTAAGAGTCTTTTGTTACAAAAGTAACCACATTAAAGTGGTAAACAAGAAGACATTAGACCTCCTTATACCCAAAAGTGAAGGCAAAATCATGTCTCACTGCCTAAAGAGAGCTAGCCACCTTGATTACCTCCCCTTTTCTTTTGGTCATAGTTTGAATATACAGTTTGGATTAACACTAATTACTGTGACACAGACACTAGTACGTACGAGAAACACAATACATGATGACTTTGGTTGTTTGGAGTGAAGATATGTTATTCCGGGTTTTGAAATTATGATAAAATAAAGCTGCTAAAAACAGAAATAGCAAGAAGGAAAGAGGGAACAATGAATTATTAGGACAAAAGAGTTTTGTAATTTAACTTGATGTGATTAAAATACGTACAAAGAGAAGAGAAGGCAGTGTGAAACAGAAGGAAAGAGACAATGGAGAACCAAAAGCATATAAAAACGGTAGGGTGGCCTTCCACCCCTTCTGATGGTTTTGCTTCAGTGTTAAAGGAAAGGGACAAAGGGAGATTAAGGCTATTTTGGGAAATTGCATCCGAAGGATATTGACCCTTCAAACACTGCTTTGGATGCCAAGTCCGTATATTTAACTTTTTTCACGCAAAGCAAAATCAATATTTGGTTTGAGTTGGGACTGCAGGTTTCTATCTTGACTCTTTCTATTCAAATTTAACAGATAAGTGTATATTTTACTTTTGAGTAAATTATACCTTTTCTTCTAAAATTTAGTTGAGTTACATCAAATATTTCTTTTACCTTAAAAATATACATTTGACTCCTTTTAATTAATTTATTAATTCTCGTTGAAATAACCTAAATCTCATTAATTTCTCCCAACATCCCTATTATAGGCCTTCTAGCATCGCAAACAGATCTCATGCTTGTCTTATAGCATTGTGCTTATCTCATCTGGATCGTTAGATCTAAAATTTAACGGTTTAGATTTCAATAACTTTTAAAAAGAAAGAAGAAAACTATCAATTAACATATAAGCTGTTAGATATAAAATCTAACAGTTTAGATGAGACAAATATTATCTATAACACCATCTCCTTGGGTAGATTAGCCTGTGCTATGTAGGCAATGTATGTGTTTGGAAAAAGAGTTGGACACAATTGTTTTTGGGTAGTACTAATTTTTAAACTTAATTTTGATTAAAAGTAAGTTTACAAGAACTATGATTTATATTTAAAAAATTATTTTCAAAAAATTGATTTTATTTGGACATTATTCATCAAAATTATTTTTGTATGTGTAATTATTAAAAGAGGTATAAATTTTATATTACCTTGTTTAATTTACTTTTTGTTGTAAGGGGAAAAAAGACAGAAGAGGGTAGTTAGAGAAAATAATTTTTATTTACTTTAAACCAAAAACAACTTGCAAAGGGACAAATGTGAGTTTGGAAGCAGAATCAATTATAAAACATGTTGCTAGCACAAAATCAAACAATAATAAAATAAATAAATAAATAATTTTGTCGAGCTTTCTAGAATCATATTTAAACTCTCCAAATTTGTTTCCAAACATACTACGACCAGGAATATATATATATATATATATATATGTGTGTGTGTGTGTGTGTGTGTGTGTGTGTGTGTGTGTTTATCAACAAAAGTCCCACAACCTACATTGCGAGTTTGAATCATTATGTTCCTAAGCTCTTTTATCTGAGTCAGCAGGACGACTTCTGCCATGAGTAGGTTAATTAGTAAATAATTGTCTTAATTTAATTAGATATTTTGAATTTAAGTCTCTATAAATGTAATTACATTAAAATTTAGTAAGAAGAATTTTGTTGTCTATTGTAGTTTTACCCGACTCAAATTCAAATGAGTAAACATCTGTAATTTGGTGATCGAATACTGAACGATTGTTTATAAAAAAAAATGACGGAGTTATGATTTCTTATTTAATTATTCACTACTGTTGACTACTTCTATATTTCGTTAAACCATAATAATATACGATAACAAATTCTAGACGTGATGTATCAGCCAAAAAAGAAAAACAGAAATGATAAAATTTGAAGATATTTAACCACAATAAATAAAATATTAAATTTCATTTTCTAAAAATTACCTTCTCAGGATAATTTAGTCTCTCAAAGATAATATATTTTTCAATATTGTAGTTCTTAACAAATAAATATATTATCAAAGACATCATTTATATATCCACATGTAATTGATTAAATTAATAAATTTGATGCTTTATAACATTTTTTTTAAATTATTGCTTAGTGACAAGTAGTTTTTATTAATATCAAATTAACAAAATGGCATCATTGATAACAATTTTATACGTAAGGGACCAAATTGAGAAGGTAATTCTATGTGTGACCAAATTAAAAAAATATCTAATATGTGATGGATTAAAAAAATTGAATGGTTAAATCGATCAATTTTATCAATTTGACTAATTTTTCATCAATTCAAATATTTTCAGTTTATTGGCTCAAATTGAACTAATTTTTTGGTCAATTTACCAATTTTCTGATTAAACCGATTAATTTGATTCAATTTTCTCAACCAAAAAAAAAACAGGACAAGGGCATACAAACAAGGTAGAGCACGTTTTGAGTATTGAAAAATTACCCTATTTCTATCTAATATTAAAAAAAATGTATGATGTACGTAAAGAAAAAATAATAATGAGATTGTTGTCTCTACTTTTAGACATATACTTTCCTCAACATGTTTCTGTTTGCGTTATTAATCAGAGTAAGATAATGAAAGGTGGGGCCGGAGCCGGAGGGTGAAACTGTAAATTGAACTATAATTACTGTTTAAGTCTTGCTTAGGTCCTTTTATATACGTTACGTCATTTAATTTAAACAATTCATCGGGATGCTCATACATTTATAAAAGGAAGCAGCAACCACATATGATTGAGGAAAAGGATAAATTAAATGATGACCTTATCTGAAAAGAAGTAAGCATAAATGAAATGATCGGATTAATGATAGAATATAATCTCATACACAAGTCTTCATGCCTAAATGATTGGAAATTAGTCATTGTTTAAAAACAATGAAAGGAACACACTATACCGATTAACTCTTTCTAAGCCTCAAACCTCTAATTTAATCCGATGAATATATTAAAGAAAAGAAAAGAAAATTTTAAAACCTTGCCACTTGACATATTGATGGATGTTCAATTTCATATTCAAATTATTATTAAATTTAACATCTCATCGATTAATTTTATATGATCTTTATTCTTTACGACGGTAATGTTATATTTCTGTTTTATTTTTGTTCAAAATTTAATTATACATTAAATTTGAGATGTAAGTTATAGCATTATAAATAAATAAATAGCGTATATCAACAAACTATATATTAGGTCTGATATTATATTTGAAACAATAAAAAGACAATATTACAAATATTTTAATTACTGAGACACTAATAAAACTAAGTGGAAAACAAATTATCTGTAGAGCAGACCAAACTGAAAATTCACCAACTTCATTATAAGGCACCAAAATATAATTATTCTCCTCTAAAAAAATGCCAGAAAACGAAAAAAGGAAAAAGAGGCCCTGAAAATTACGAACTGCTCTGGAAGATTAAACATATGTTCTCCTAATCTCCTCACTGAGTAAAATTTACCTGTTTGAAATGGGATTTGGACCACTAGGCACTTCATGTGCACTAGCGTTGAAGATCGTCTTCTGCACCCCAGAACGTGGTGGTTTATGAGGAACATGGTTGGTGTCTAATTTTGCTGCAACTTGAGCTGCTGGAATGGTATTTCTGTTGCTGGTATGATCACCATGTTTAGTGGAAGAAGATAAAGAAGAGAAGCTGCGAAGTTGAAGGGCCACAGAAAAGTGCGATGATAGTAGGAGAAAGAAGAGAAAAGAGAAGAAGAGGGACGTCATGCAAGCGATAGAAGAGGGAGATGCTGCATCACCACCAGCCATGCAATATGAAACCGAGTAAAGTACCTTAATTATAAAAATCATCCAACATATATTAGCTTATGAGGTAATAACAGCAAGAAAGGGACGAAGGTGCACTGTGAAATTAATTCTTTCGAGGCTCAAGCCTCAATGTGGCAAAGAGAGCGTAGCTAGCTAGGTGTTCTGAGGAAGATACCTTGCAGGGTTTAATATATTGAAAAAGTAACTTCAAACTCCGAGAGGGAGAGAGAGAGAGAGACAGACAGACAGACAGGATGCCTTTAAAGATGTGTTGGGTATTAGATATTTAACTTTATCAATCTGGTCTTTCGTGTTTCGTCATGGCGGTGAAATAATATATATTAGGTTAAATTATAATTTTAATCTCCACAATTTTACCAAAAATATAAATTCATCTTTATATTTTATTTTTATGCAAAATAATTTTTATAGTTAACAAAATTCTCATTTTATTTTTAATTTCTAATTTTCTGACCTAGTGTTAATATGAGAGCAGAATAAAAATTTTGTTAATATGACAACTAAAAATTGTATAAAAATTAATAATTGGACATGTTGACATATTTACAAATGTACACATCATCTATCATGTATGATTATTTTAACAACAAAATTAATCATACTGATGACAAGGACTAACATACATACAAATAGGAAATTACAGGGACCATTTTACATGAAAATAAAATAAAGGGACCAATTTATAATTGTTTGAAACTATAAGGACCAAAATTATAGTGAGTGTGATAACTAACGTTTTTATTAAAATGTTTTTAAATTATTTAATCTTATTTTCATTTACAATTATTAATAATAAATTTAATAGAGTACTAATTAACTTACATATTTATAACTTACTTGACATTATTAATTTGAGCAAATTACGCTCTCTTTTCTTGTAAATTTTTAAAATTACACATTTCTTTTTTTTCTTTTACTTTTAAAATATATACACTGCCATTTTCTATAATTATAAAATACACTACGTCTTATTTTAATTTAACGTCACATTTATTTTGTCTAAAATACGTTGTATTAACTTAAAAA
Organism: Biancaea sappan; assembly: GCA_037074585.1. NCBI lineage: Eukaryota > Viridiplantae > Streptophyta > Magnoliopsida > Fabales > Fabaceae > Biancaea > Biancaea sappan. The sequence continues at coordinate 2,517,640 of CM073496.1, read as the reverse complement.
CATTGATTTTTACATACTGTGATAATTGTTTTTATTGTTGATAATCAGATGTCACAAATATTAATTCTATATTTTGTTATGAAAAAAAGACTCCAAATATGTACTTAGACATAAAAAATGTTGTATTAGGTTAATAAATATAAAAAATAAATTATAAGAGATCTTTTTAAATAGAAAATAAAAAATTAGACAAAAATATATAACAATTTCATAATTAAAATATATATATATATATATATATATTAAGAATAAAAGAGTGAAAATGTATAATTTTCCAAATTTATAGAAGAAGAGAGTGTAATTTACTCTATTAATGTACACATCAAATTATTCATTTTTTAAGTCAATAATTTATTAATAAATTTGGCATTACTTTTTGGTGTGGTGTCAGGTGGGTTTGCTTGTGTGAGAACTGAAACTGGAGAGAGAAATTAGGTTGATTGATTATAACATAACACTACAAAACAGTGATTACAATGTGTGGAAACAACCTAGAGTTCCCTGTGAGGAGGACCAAAGCGAGCCCACGCTCACAAAAGAGATGCACAATGGAGTCAAATAAATTTTGGACATATGGAAAAACAACAAATTCATGTATTCAGTACCGCTCAGAGAAATTAATAGCTATCCTGGCTAAATATCTTCCACACATATTATATTCGACTACATAACGTTTTGATATATTTTGCAAAAACTTTTTTTCTAGTTAACTTGTTTTTTTTTAAAGTTAGTTAACATTTTACACGACATCATGTTTTAATTATGTTTCCAATATGATAGTAAAAATAATTAAATTAATGTTGATTCTAATTGAAGCTGTGATTTTCATTTTCGTATAACAATAAAAACTATATATAAAAATAATTTTATTACTAGAAGGAACACATTTTGCGCAACAAAATAAAAAAATTAAATTAAAAGAGCGACGAGTCTAACATTTAAAACCAAAACATTTTTAAATATAATATAACTAAAGTTCATGAAAAATCAGTGTAATTTACTTTTTAAAGTTTTTTACAATGTTTATTTTATTTTCATTTTTTGGCCTGAAAGACATTATAAGGACAAAACAAGAACAAAGGAACTAGATAACACCTTCCCCAATAGAGCAACAGGCTTATCACTTAAAAAAAATGAAAGGCTTTCGACAAAAATTGTAAAAACATTAAGTTGCCACCTAAAGTCTTGAAGGTTTTAGTGCTGACTTTTTTGGTCACTTAAAATCAAAATTAATTTTGACTTTTATTTAATTAGAACCCCTTCTAATTTATAAATCAAGTTATATGATTCTCAACCCTATATATCATAAGTAATGTCTAGCAATATATCATGACTCCTGGCATGAGATAGATTTGTATGCAAATTCTTAAAAGCTTGTTGAATGTATGTATAACTCATCCTTCTATTACATGATGATACTGCATGCACCTAGCCGAGTATGGATATATGTCAAATCCTTAGGTCCATGACATTCATGTTTTCTTGGACCAAGATTATACTTGAGGAAACTAGAAAGACCATTTTTCTATGCATTTCCTCATGTTATGACCTAGACTTTATCTAGTTTTGTCCTTACTACCTAAAGCATCTCCTTCTTTCACTGAGAATAATGGAACCTTGACAATGCGCTCACATGTCTTCAAGTATGCAACACTATATCCAACCTTTAGCTTTAGCCTGGGTCTTGGTAGACCTGCAGCCCACTAGAGTCAAAGTATGATTCCAACACACATAAAACATCAACGGTCATCCCAGAACATTCAACCAAGATTGACTTTTGATGTTACAATCCAATCACCAATCCCCGGAATGTGATCGGCACAGTGGCACGAGCCTTGTGCCACTGTAAACTTACCCCACGTCACTTAATCTAACACTTTTATTAAATATGTATATCCCTTAGCATACATCATTCATTTTGTATTAGGAGATATCATGCCTATTTAAGTTAATTTAAATTTACTAGAAAAACAACACACAAGACGCATATGACATAAACAAATTCCTAAGGTCTTTTTCAGCCTGAATGTTATTCCCAAAATTTTAATTACCGGAAAGAATTGGAATAATGTAAGCAATATACCAAGTAGGAAAGAGAGGTAGGTCACAATAGACTGCTTAAATATCAAGTCTTTCCTAGCTAGAACTATTTCTGGTCATGTAGTCTTACATTATTATACGTTTTAATTTAAATGGGTTCAATTATCCATATTTTTATTCCACAGCTTATATTTTAAAAAAAACACATATATATAGTAAACCATAATGTCACATCCCAAAACTTACATGTGATATAAACATAAAATACCTAGGGTGTACCTCCGTGGTACCCCATAATCTCTGTGAACATTCTTAATATCCATAATTATGTGAATCATAAATATTCCAAGAAAGATATTTTGTATACATATTCAGAAAATGTTCAACCTTCAAACACTATACAGTACTATACAACCTCCCAAGCCTAGGTGACCTACTAGATTACAGAGCGTTTCCTAATCCTTACCAATTGTTTACCAGACAAAAGTGGAGTATATCATTAAAGGCTATAAATTCTTCTCCTCAACCACTGTATCTGAAAAGATAATCATGGAGAGTGTGAGTTTATCATAACTCAGTGAGTAAACAACTGTACATGAAAATATCATAAGCACAAACACCACATTTACTAATACAATCAATCTATCATTTATTTTAAATAATTATAGTATTATATGCCATAAATACTTGCACTGAGTGACTTGGGAATTTAACCCTCAAACTCTTTGTGCATAGGTTTTCACATTTATACACCGAGTAGTATGGGACTCTAACCCTTTTAAACTCGTGCATAGATTTTCACATTTATACATCGAGTAGTATAGGACTCTAACCCTTTCAAACTCGTGTATTAGATCTCGTAGATCTTTTGCTCATCAATAAAATAGTGAGAATTTATCACAATATAATTACTATGAAATAAATGAATTTACACATATTTTTATTCCCTTGAATGTCTATCATCAACCATAACAATCATCATATATTATCAACAGCGAGATTGATTATTTCTCACTTCAATAATGTTATAAACAAGACTTGTATTGTACCTTATCTAATAAGATCACATTAGTTTAGTAAGGTTATTCACTTACAAAATGTTCCAATTTATTCAAGGAACAATCACATCTAGTTCTTTAGTCAACTAGAGAAATCAATTCTCAAAGGTAATAAAATACCTTCCAATGATATTATACTTTTTCTCAACCTGAACACACACTGACAATCTTATCAATTTCACAAATAACGCAAATGGGATTTATATTGTGCTTTGACTAATTTATTAAATTAATTTTGCAAGGTTGCCTACTCACCTGGATTCCATGCTCTCAGCGCTCCCACCTTGCGCCCCAAACATCCCTATTGTAACCAGTTAAAAACCATTAGGGTTACAAAATAAAGAAATTTTCTATCACTACTCTCGGCCTTTACTCATATCTTAAGTCATAACTTCTAATTGGTAATGAATTTCTAAATGACATTTATACCATTGGAAACTAGACTCAAAGAGCTTTCCGACGATATAAAGTTTGCCCAAAACGGAGTTCGGATGAAGAAGTTATGACTGATTGAAAAATAAGCTAAGGCTTTTCAGCATAGCTGGCGCCTGGGCGCCACACATGGCGCCTGGGCGCCAACACAAGACTGGCGCCTGGGCGCCAAGTCCCTTTTCTTCCCAAAATCTTCTGAACCTTGGCGCCTGGGCGCCAGGATCGCGACCTTTCGCGATTCCTCTCGGTTTTGGTTCAGATCCGGCCAAATCTTCACCGTTTTCCATGATTTCTTCCATAGGATCTCACCCTTAATGTCTAAGGAGCATTTAGACACCAAAAACACCAATTTTAATCGAGAAACGAAACCAGAATCTCGATTTTTACCCCAAACTTTCTGAAAATTATAAAATAGGGAAAAGCTTGAGAAATGGAAATTTCTACCTCAAATCCTTGCTTTCCCTACGTTGCTTGGCTCCTAGAGGCTCGCCCCGTAGCCCGAGACCCACCCTCCAAGCTCGGTTGTGGAGTTGGAGTGTAGAGAGAGAAAGAGAGGAGAGAAAGTGAAGAGAGAGAGAGGAAAGGAGAAAATGAAGAAAATTTAGGTGAGGCCGCCTATTTACTCGCCCGTGATGAAATTATCACTTGCTTTTCAATTGACCCTCAGTCAAGATTAGTAAAAACAAATTCATAAAATCTCACCTCGGGTGATTCTAAATCCTAATTGCCCCACAATTTTCTTCTTTCACTTTAGTCACTCTCAAAGTCTCAAATTCCACTTTAAGCTCGAATCCATCATCCTTTTGGTACCAGACTCATAATTCATTCCCATAAGCTCTATTCTTCTTCTCAGGTTCCTACTTGGTCATTTCTCAAAAGTACTCCATATTTTCTTTTCTTTTCATTTTAGTCCTTGAGAATTTGTAAAATGTCCCAAATTAAAATTTTTGAAATTTCTATTTCCAAATTTCCTTCACTAATTCAAAAAGAACATTTCTCATGTAATTAAATTTTTCAATAAACTTCAAATAGACTTTAAATATTCATGAAAATTCTTGGGATATTACACATAAAGGAGAGTTTTGGAGGTCATCATCTCTAGCCCTGTCCTCCTATGACTCATCATCAATGTTGCTTAGGTCTTTGTTGCTGCCCACCAGCATTTGCTTACTTGTCTTTTTGCTTCCCACATCTCTTCCCTCTTCTTGTCACTCACTTCAAGGATTGAATAATCGTTGGAGATTCGAATTGTACTTCCTCACTTGAATCCTTTGTCCCCCTTTCTGGACTTCTTTTTATTCTGTCATTGCAACAAGTCGACCTTCGTGGCTTCAGACGTCAGAGCTCTCACATTGCTATTCATTGTCTTTCAAATCCGTGATTTGGCTTTAGAGCGTGTTTGGTTCTGCGACACAAGCACTGGACATGCATTGGTTTCTCTTAGTATCACATTTGCACCAAAATTAACATGTTCGCTTCTGTGTTTAAACTTTGCCATAATCAATTTTGGTCCTCAAACTTGCATTTGTCTCAACTTAAGTATTTTTTGCTTCTTCCCTCAATCGATTCTGATCTATGATGCATTTTCCTCTGTTATCCCTCTCTCTCACCAAGGTCTAGCTTTTTCCCCCTCTCATGCTCATAAAGCCTCCTTCGTTTTTTGTGAAACAAAGTATCGTGAGAGAGAGAAGAGATAGTGCAGAACAAGGACCAAAGTAAATAAATTGAAAAGTTTATAGGGGTTGATTTTAATTGAAAACAAAATATATTCTCAAATTAGGGACTTAGAAGAAGTAACAGAAGATATTATATCAAGCAAAGAACAATAGAAAAATTTTAGCTAGGGACCAAAGTGAATAAATTAAAAAGTTTATAGGGGTTGATTTTAACAAAGAATAAAATATATTCTCAAACTAGAGATCTAGATAAAGTAATAGAAGAATTTGTATCAAGCAAAAGATAAGAGAAAAATTTTAGTTAGGGATCAAAGTGAATAAACATAAAAGTTTTGTGTAAATGGTGAGATTAAAACAAAATCTGGTTTAAATTATTAATTCATTTTGTTTTAAATAATGGGTAGTTAATTTTGTTTAAATTATTAATTTATTTGTTTAAATTTTAATTATAATGGATACTTAGTTTATTTTAATTATAATCATGTTTAAGAAAATTAGATCGGGGTTAACCAGAAAATCGGCGAACCAGCCAGTTATTCGATTCGAAACATTCTGAAAATCGAATAGTAATAAAACCGGTCAAAAATCAAAAAAAATTGGTCAAAACCAAAAAAATTGAGAAAATCGGCCGGGTCCACAGTTGGCCGATTCTTTTCTGAAATCTTGCAAAAAAAAAGAAGAAGAAGAAGAAGAAGGAAGCCGCTGGAGATGAACGAAGCAAACACTATCGATTTGTCCATCAAAGAAATTGCGATTTACAATGAAGATTGAAGACGAGATGAACAAAGCATTGCTGAAAGCGGAAGCAAAAGTGGAAATGGAAGAGAAGAAAGAAGAAAGAAGAAAGAAGAAAGAAGAAGAAGAATACGAGACAAGAAAGAGAAAATGGGGCTAAAGACGTGGTGAGATTGAAAGCATTGGAAAAAAAAAAAAGAGACATTCAAAATAATAAGTATGGAGGTAGTCTACAGTCTCGAAGGATAGTGCACTCTGCCACTCTAGGGTCTTAGTCTAATTTTACAAAAATAATAATTTTTTATATTTAAAAAATTAGTACTTTAACAATTTTTATATAATATATATAATAATATTTTTCTAAAATAAAAATGATAAATAATTTTAATATTTTAAACTATTAGAAAAAATCTAAAATTAGTATAAATATATATATATATTGAATATTTTAATATTTTTAATATATGTAACATATAGAATAATTATATATTTTTAATATTTTAAAATATTTTAATTATCATTGGTTCGATTGTGGTTCGATCACAGTTCGACCATTAAACTTTAAATCGGTGCCTTTACCGGTTTAATGATCAGTCTAATTTTTTGAATCTTGATTATAATAGATATTTAGTTCATTTTGTTTAAAATTTAATTATTAATTAAAAATTACTCAATAATTCATTTGTGATTAGTTATTTTGGGCCCACTTGTAGCCTATACATTGAGCAAAAAAAAAAGTAGATTATTTAATCATTGATGTAATTACATAGTTTAAATTAAAAATATATATATTATGACATTTTATTTTTAATTACTTTTTCTATATTTAACTTGATATGAGAAATTAAATATGGATAAATAAAATAAAACAATATAGTATTCATACCATTTCTGTTAATTACAAATTCAAAAGTGCTTCTACTAACTAATATTCAAATGAAATTCATTTTTCAAAATCGCTTTTCTGATAATAATTTTCAAATATAAATCACGTTCATATAAAATTAATTCTGTTAAAAATAAATTCTACTCAAATTTAGGTTTATCCAACGAGATTCCAAATACACTTTTAATATTGTCAAAATGCTTGAGCAAATTTTTATATTCAATATATAAAATTGGAAATTATTTTATATTTTTATTAAAATTTCAAATTTTCCACAATAAGAGATGGGGAGTGAAAGGAGACTACCTGATATCGTAGGATTTGGCTATCTTGGAAGAGTAGAGTGCTCTTCTCATTTTAGGCCATTGGATCTTGTGATTTAATGGACGTAATCGAATAGTTTTGGAAAATAATGAATTGTTGGATTAACGTGATCTAACGGCTCATGTCACTTTTTACTTTTTGTCAAATTCCAATCTTATTTTTGTTAATTAAAAGCACTTCAACTTGTTTAACATATGTCCCATTACTTTTACATTTTTTTAAAGTAGATGGCTTCATATATTGTAGTTTTTTCCCCTCTTGTTTTCTTTTCTTTTTTTAATTAACTCTACTTTTATCTTTATCATATATTTATGGTTTTAAAATTTTTTATCATCATCATGAATAAATATAATTTAAAATATAAAATCTATAAATTATATGTGAAAAATATTTTTATTATTTTAAAATATAATAAAAAATATTATAATTATTCTTATATTCAAATTTTTAAAAAATAGTTTAACAATATTGGGCATGAAAATCCTGGCTAGCTGTAACTATCATTCATATAACAATATTGAATAAACTAAAAAAATATTGGAATAAATTAAATTTATGATTGTAGAAAAAGAATAAGTTTTGAAATAAAAATTTGAGATATATATTTTTTAAAATTTGAATATAAGAATAATTATAATATTTTTTTATTATATTTTAAAATAATACTTTTTCACATATAAATTAATATATTTTATATTTTAAATTATATTTATTGGTGATGATGATAAAAAATTTCAAAACCATAAATATATAAAATAGATAAAAGTAGAGTTAATTAGAAAAAGTAAAAGAAAACAAGAGAGAAAAAAACAAAAGAAAAAAAACTACAATATATGAAATCACCTACTCTAAAAAATTGTAAAAGTAACGAGATACATGTTGAACAGTGATATTGAAGTACTTTTAATAATAAAATAAAATTAAAATATGATAAAAAATAAGAAATAATCTAAATCATTGGATTTCATTAATCTAACGATATATTATTTTCTAAAATTATTTGATCTTATTTATTAAATAATAAGATCTAAATCTAAAAATGAGAAGAGCGGTACGTGGAGGAGTAGAGGCTCCAAATTCGATGATATCTATCACGATTGGAGTTTAGATATACACTGCCTCTTCCATAACAAGAAAAGTGGGGGTGCTGAGGAGATGAGGACAACCGGTAACCGCGAGACATCAGTCAGATGTCGGCAGCACCACCATCGAACCTCCTCAGGGGCATTGTTGTCCAACTAGAATTTTATCACGTGGGAGGCGTCGGAGTTTCTTTTTTCACCGCACGGGGGAAACCACCGGGCAAAGACCCCTACGTTATCACCCTCTTAGTCAAGGGAGGTTTAGGGTTTACTGAGACACGTGTGAAACCCTGCCCAACACCCCCCGACTTGTGAGGCGCTCTCGCAAGCTAGCTAAATAAAGCTGTTCTCCACCTTTTCCTCACCCGATGTGGGACTACTGGTTAATGGTTAATGCTTTATGTTTTTTTTTTTTTCTCTCCGTAATTTTTCAGCATCATCTGAACCTTCAAAGTCTTCCCGGGTAGTTTGGCCGAGTCCCGGAGCTCAAAAAAGCAACTCCAGAAGAAGAGAATAACGTGATTTTAGGAAGTACTCTGACATTATCTATCAATTACTATTTTTTATTTGTTTAAAAAAAAGTCACAAAGAGTTTTTTATTTTAAATTTGATAGCCAATAAATTAAATTAAATTAAATTAAATTAAATATTATTATAAAAATAAACCTTAAACTATAAATCTAATAAATTAAATTAAATATTATTTTAGATCCTAAATCTTAATATGAATTAAATAAATTAAAATTAATTAAATTAAATATTATTATAAGAGTAGAGTTTATGGTTTAGGATGCACAATAATATTTAATTTTAATGATTGTAATTTATGGTTTAGGGTTTAAGATTTATAAATTAGGGATTGAAGTTTACAATAATATTTAATTTAATTGATTGTAATTTTTTAATTAAATATTATAGTTTAAAGTTTAAGATTTATAATAATATTTAATTTATGGTTTAAGGTTTAGGATTTAGAGTTTACAATAATATTTAATTGGGAAAAATGTAATTTACCCCCTTGAAATTTGTTCTATGTGCAGAAAACCCCAATGAAATTTAAAACTAAGCAAAAAACCTTTATTAACTTTCATATTGTGCCAAAAATAATAATATATATAATATGAACTTTCTATATTCGAACTTGGGCTTGAATAAAAAAAGAAGAGCTCTCTACCATCTATCCACTAACACATATTCAACAAATATTTGCAAAATTTAATATATATATATATATATATATATATATGGGAATCTGTTATTATATTCAAAATTCAAAATAATATACACCAATTATTATATCTTATAAAACAATAACAAATCTTATAATAAGAAAATATGCTATTATTTTTCATAACTCATTTTAAATTATATAAAAATTAAAAAATTTTAATAACAAATCTTATAATATAAATTTTATTTTTATCAAGAAAATAATTAAAAAAATATACTCTGTATATTAAAATTATTTTTTAATATAAGATTTGATATTATAATTTTTAGTAATAATTAAATTTTATAATATCAAATCTTATATTAAATTTTATATTATAATGTCAAATCATTTTAAATTACATTAAAAATTAATTATTATTAAAAAATATTATTTTCAAATCTTATATAAAAAATAATTTTAATATGCATAGTATATTTTTATAATTATTCTTTAATATAAATTTTATCTTTATTAAGTATAAATAATAATTAAATTTATATTATAAGATTTGTTATTAAAATTTTTTTAATTTTTATATAATTTAAAATGAGTTATGTAAAATAATAGCATATTTTCCTAATGTAAGATTTATTATTTTTTATAAGATATAATAATTGGTTAATATTGTTTTGAATTTTGAATATAATAACAGATGTTTATATATATATATATATATATATATATATATATATATATATATATATTAAATTTCGTAAATTTATGTTGAATGTGTATAAGTGGATAGATAGTGGAAAGCTTTTCTCTCTTTATTCAAGTTCAAGTTTGAATCTTACTGTACATGCGTTACTTTGATTTTTCTTCAAAATTAAGCATATGTCACATGTCACAATTCTATTAGATATAGAGATTGAGTGAAAGATGGCTGATGTGGCACATGAATCATCTGCTGACATGACGCTTTAGTATCCATGTCAGCATTAACTGTCAGTTGACTAACGGTTAACTAACTGATAGGTTATTTTTGGCATAATATAAAAGTTTGTAAGAGTCTTTTGCTTAGTTTAAACTTCATGAAGGTTTTCTGCACATACAACAAACTTCTTTGGGGTAAAGTGCATTTTTTCCTATTTAATTTAATTGATTGTAATTTTATAATTAAATATTATAGTTTAGAATTTATAATAATATTTAATTTAATTGATTATAATTTATTTAATTAAATATTATGATTTAGGGTTCAGGGTCTAGAATCTACAATAATATTTAATTTAATTTATTGAGTTTAGAGTTTAAGATTTTAGGTATACAATAATATTTAATATAATTTATTAGCTGTCAATTTTATTTTTAAAAAACTCAGTAATTTTTTTTCAGAAAAAATATGAAATATAAAATCGCGTAGGAGGCTGCTCCTACACCAGCAGAGATTTCTCTTGTAGCATTTCTTGAGCATATGCAGATTAATATTGCAAGAGGGAAAATTATGTGTTAAATATGTATTTGACCAACATAAAGTTGTCACATTTCTGAATTTAACAAATTCAATCATAATATTTTATAATAGTAACATGTGTATTAAATATATATATATATATATATATATATATATATATATATATATATATATATATATGTAGTAATTAACATAAAATTTATTATTTTTAGTTTTTTAAATACTTTCATTTATTTTTAATTTTAAGAAGCTTACGTACATTTTTATGATATAATAATTGTGTTATATAAACAAAATATGGAAATGAGAGTGATGGATTTGGCAATTATCTACAAACATGGAGGCGAGATAACGAATTTCACTTATTCAGTTTTCCAAATTTTGGTAAGTCTATAAGAGGGAGTCTTAGAATTATTTCTTTTAAGTATTTAACCACAGACAAATTGGTAAGTTAAATTTTAAATTAACATTTTCATTAAAATATTTAACTAATAGGCAGACAATTGGACTAAATTGATAACGTATTAATATATGAGGGATCAAATTAAAAAAATAAGTTTTTGTGAGAGAACAAAATGGTGAATTAGTGTGTGTGTGTGTAATGAGACATGCTCCCTGATAGGGATGGCAATGGGGCGGGGCGGGGGCAGGGTGTGCCTCCCTTGTTCCTGTCGAGGAAAAAATTTTAACCCCACCCCTGATCCTCGCGAGGACCCTGAAACCTGCAATAAATTCTCTGAAAATTAAAAAAGACAAATATAGGAAGACACAAAAAAACCAAAGGCCAAGAAGAATCCCTAAAAACAATTACAGAGAGCAAAAAATATAGAGTATGCGAGAGCAAACAATGTCAGCAATGCACATAAGATTCATAGAACAATATGCGAGAAGCAATGAGATCTAGGATGGAGACGCTTACCTGGGACGAAGGATATTTTCCGATGAGACAATGGCCGCCAAAGGTGGGGACAACGTCGAAAATCAGAGTGGAGCAATAATAGACCTATAATATCTGCTATTTTTGGATATTAATATATTGGAACTTCCTAACGAGTATTTTGGGTGCGGGAAAATTTTTCTGCTTTTCTTAAAATTCAAGCACTTACATGGAAAGACGTATAAGCCGATAAAGTAACTCTTGGGAGGAAATGAGAACAGGACTAAGAGACGTGGAGAGTTATGAAATCAAATAGGGACTAAAGTGAACCAATGAGAAATTTGGATATTTTTATAAAATGGAGTGTGATGATGAGTATTTTATGGAATGTATTTGGGTGCCTTAGTGATGATCAAGTTATTTTATTTCCTTATTAAATGTTAGTCACAATTGTAACTAAGAAAAGACCAAATTGAGAGAGAGACAAGTGAGCCCCACATACATATCATCTTATATTCACCATCCTCCCTTTTCCATTTTTCTCTCTTCCCTCTCACGTTGTGCTCCTCTGCCGAGCCACCATGAACCTTTCCCTTTGCCAAGCCTCCAACCTCTCATCTTCTGCAGAAGGGCAAATCTACAAGGACCACCGCACCGAAAGAGCAAGGAGTTTAATGTGAGTTCCTCTCTTCCTCTTTCCCTTCTTTGCATTTTCGAATTTGGGCCTTTTTGGAGGGAATCTAGTTGGTATGCAAGTTTAAAGCATGGATGGTATGTTTAAAATACTCTAGGATGATTGAGGATGAGACTAGATGAGCAAATTCATGAATGTGGCAAGATTAAGAATGGATTTCAAGACTTGTAGGTGGTAGAAAGAAAGTTAGGGTTCTAAATTAGGAATTC